>HG995254.1:12400000-14800000 GCA_905332985.1 Mimas tiliae
GTAAAATGACAATTACATTTTTCTTAGCGGAAATGTTCATAAAAACTTTTCAGGTTCGCGTAGATGGACGTGACCTAAAACATGTATTTTATACATTTTTTCCACGACACGTGTAAACTAGGTTGAAACACTCTCGTCTAAATAATACGAAAACATTTTGTCTCGACAGTCTCAGGTCGTGAGTGTCAGAACCACAGACTTGGTCTAATAGATGACGCAAGTGTAACTACTTCGTGTGCCGAAATCAAAATAAAGTCCTTGCTCGGAATCATGAGCTCGCATACCCTGATTTAAGATCCATTATACGCAGAATCTTTCGTACAAAATATTCTGTTTTCGACGTTATCGCAGAAACCACCTAAACACACAACCTAACATGAGTGGTAGAGCCACGCTGTAGACACTTTTGCCTACAGCATGAATGGGCCGGCTCGTCCGGGTCGTTACCACTGTCTCACAGAAAACCGGCGTAAAGTAGCAGCTTGCTGTTGCGTTTCGTACGGTGAGTGAGATATCCGGAGGCCCAAATCCCCCTTCCCTTCCCAATCCCTTAATTATCCCTTTCCTTTATGGTCAGCAACGCGCCCATAATTATTTTGGTATTGCGAGCGTACATGGGCGGTGGTGATCACTTACCATCAGGTGACCCACTTGCTCGTTTGTCAGCCTATGCAATAAAAAAAAACATAATGCCTTATAGCGCCATAAAGTATTGTAAAAACTCTTCAAAAGAAGTTTAAAAATATTTTTCATCACTAAATTACTATTGTGGCACAGTAGCTAAAACAATAAATATGACAGCTTGCTTTTCATACAGATTTAAGTACTTACTCCATCTATTTAGATCTATGTCTGTGGACATACGTTTTTTATTTTTTTTGACGTTACGTAATTTTTTTTTTATTTAATGGTGAAATCGAAGTTAATTGAACATTACATAATCTACCCTATTATAAGTACATATATAGCGTTTACATAAAGGTGTGGTCAAATTAAAGCAACGTATAGTGTACAATGTAGTTATTTCATACCCTGTAGTACCAACCCGTAGTAGTTTACATTGTGAGGAATAAAGAATTTTCTTTATTTCGAGAAACATGTCCATATCGACTTGAACATATCTGATGATTATATCTTTCACGTTCGTATTTCGCCTCAGAATTTCATATTATGAGGTATATTAAGACGAAACCAACTAAAACTTCGTTAAGTTCAAAAACTCGCAACACGTTTTACGTAAGTAAAAGGAACAATGTTTTATGTTGCTAAAACTTATTGACCAGAGCGTGCGGATTGTCCAACTCCTCCGATAATATTAGGTAACACTACATTATTACTAGGAGCAGTATTTTGTCTTATTTAAGCAATTTTTTTTTCGCTCACGCCAAGCCAGGCCAAATTTCATTTACCAGGACAACAGAAATTGTTAGAAGTGTTCCTTAAATAAATCACCAGGTTTAATAGTTCAGGTTTACTTGTTTGTACATACTTTATGTATAAAGTGTGAATAAAAACACACAAAAAATCGATAACAAATCTGTATGCCAACAAAATGTGAACTAACGAGATATTTCATGATTTACAAGAAAGTGCCATCGAAAGCTCCGCTTCAGTGAGCTTTCATTAATTACAAGCGCAAGTTCCGTTCCAATTTAATTAATAGACTACCGATGTCAAGTGTTATAATTTAAGATGCTTCTTAGTTTCATAGCAGTGTTCTGAATGTATCCACGATCGCTCAGTAGAGTGGTGCTTAATTTTAGCTTACTTATAAAGATATGATACAAGCAGTGATAGCTCAGCGGGGAATGGTATGGACTGTCGAGACGAAAGTCGCAGGTTCGAAACCAGCCCCTAGTGCATACACCTCTGATTTTTTAAGTTATGTGTGTGTTAATTGTTAATACTTGCTTTAACGGTGAAGGAAACATCGTGAGGAAACCTGCATATCTGAGAAGTTCTTTATAAGAATTTCGAAGGTATGTGAAGTCTGCCAACCCGCATTAGGCCAGCGTGTTAGACTAAGGCCTAACCCCTCTCGTTCAGTAGAGGAGGCCCGTGCCCAGCAGTGGGACGTATATAATATTTAATATCTTTATAAAGATATTAAAAATCCCCAAAAAATCAAAATGTTATTTAGCAAAAGATCTGTAACTTGCAACCAGTACACCGTCCAATAATATGATAGGGGGCGAGTCTATCGCCCTACCGCGCAATTCTAGACTCCAGGCTGATACTAAGCATTTCGTAATAGAAAAATGTTAAAATAAATCCGCATTAGTCCCTCATATTAATGTTGTTGGTAATATGAAACCAAGTTCATAATGGAGGCGTACCGTTGGAACGCTCGGGACCAGCTTACAAAAGTCTCATCTTATATTGCATAACAGAGAACTATTACAGGTGAGGTATGCCAAATGTTTAGAAGTGGTAAGGCAAGCTGTAGACATCTTGTGGAAACTAGGAAGAATTACCGAGTTATCCGGCGTTTTTGTCATACCTATTATTGGAATCAAGTTTAACAGCTTACGTGATAGGACCCACTTAATGACATCCGTGGTGCTTTACATCTGGCTTCTCCAGTTGTAAATGTCCTTGTACCTGAGGTTAATGCCTTTGTTCATTATTTTGTCTACCGCTTAGCTATAGAGGGAAGTGGACAATTAATATTTCCAATTCTTCCTTAACTTTCTATTTGATTAATTTCGTTGCGGGACAAAGACAATTTAGCATTTCCAGAGACTCGCCGAGCTTCACTGCTCGGTGTCAACAAAAATGCGTGCCACTGTCGATCTTGTTGCACAGGAATTTCAGTGGCGGGTGTGTGGGCAAGATAGTCTTGTAAGACAGTTTTTGTCTACAGCGTATTCTTCTGGTATTAAGAGCGATGGAGGACTTAGCGTCATTCTCTCATTACTATAGCTTCAGTCTCTCACTACTATCTTCTTCAGCATCACTCTCTTGCTTGTTTTCAGGTCTCTGCTATATAAATAGGTAGTAATTAGCTTTTGGGCATACATAATGTTTCTTCTGATACGAAGTATTCTAACTTTATATTCCTGAGTAAAATCATAGTCGGGTTTAGTTTTCCAAAATTACATAATTATTCGCCATAAAACCAATAAAACTTTCCTACGCTCATTACTTTTGACAATGCTCCAAAATAAAGCCATTAAGTCACGCAATAATTCCCACTAATATACTAGAAAAAAACCTATATCCTAATTAGTATGCAGTTAAAAACTGTCCCGTTCATAAAAACCATCCAAACAGGAAGAAGTTTTGCCTCACAAATGGCCAATTTGCCGCTATTTGCCAAATATAAATGGCAAATGGTGGAATGGAATAGCTCTTTTTGCCAGCCACGATGTAATTCGAGAGATTAATTTGCAAATGGTCCCATGAGATTATGAATTTTGGCACGTGAATTGTATCGCAGCGCGACAGATTTCAGCTTGTGTCGTTGGAATTAAAATGTGTAAAATTGTCTTGGTAATTAAGTGGTACGGCTAGCCTTTCATATGTGAGTACTAGCTTTGACACACAGCTCCGCTCACGTGAAATTCTTTTTCTGGCATAAAAAGCCACTTATTTCCATTCATCAGTCTTCATACCAATCGATTGCGCGGGTACACTTCCGATGGTCACATGAAGCGCCAGTGACACTCTCGTGTTTTTTTATAACTGGCACGCCTGACCAGTGAGTAGTATAGCGTCTATCAACTCCATACTTACTTTCAGCTTATCAGCCTGTGACATCATACGTTAGAGACGCTACCGTCAAATGGTCTCTCATAGATTCACTGCTTTGTATTAGCGCATAGCCACGGTGGCATTGACGCCAGTGACACGACTATCAGAAGGCTCCCTTTACACTGACATACTCGTAGTATGGATATAATTTGCCCTTTCCGAATGTTTCTTTACTAAATATACCCTTAGTAATAGAAATTAAATGCGACATTCATTCAAAAGACATGGCCGGCAATTGGCATAGAAAAAAATATAACGTATGGTAACTTGCTTTTTAAAACCCCAAATCAAGGATTATCCTCTCTTGTAAAAGGACAAGTGTAAGTATTATAAATATGAGTAAATTACAGGGAACAAAGATTTCTGCTAGTGACTGAAAAATATCAAATATAAAAAAGCTTTGAAAAACGCCGAGTGCGATTGCACCGGTGATAAATGACGTTGCGTTCCTGGTAAGGAAGCTGTAAGATAACCTATGAGAGTTCTGATTCTTTTATATAGCTACAATTGTTATATAATTTGTTAGACCTGTTCAATAAAATATAATTTCCATAAATATACAATGATTATAAACTAACACTTCCCTCGTAAAATATACTATCCGCTATTGAACTAAATTTGAACTAGTTTTTTATCCTAGATCGGCAAAGTGACTACGCTACACCTGATGGTAAGTGCAGCGCAATCCATGAATACTGTTGACCAACGACAGACAATGTGTCTATCGTAGGTCGGCAAAATTATGCCGGCATGCCTAATTGTTTCTTCACACTCCGTTTAAAGAACCCCATATTAGAAGAAGGAAGGAACACGTGCGCCGGCAAACTATTGCACAGTTAGTTCGGTATTTACTGAGATAATAGTGTACAAAAAAAGTTAACGATTCCTTTAAATCACAAAGGCATTTTCTACCTAAAGAACATTTATAATAGATAATACCAGCCCTGTATTGTCTCACTGCTGGGCACGAGCCTTCTCCCCTAATGAGAGGGGTTCGATCATAGTTCACTACGATACGAGAGTTCATATAGTATGGTAGGTCCGCATATGCAAGAGGCCGCCTAGGTAGGTACCACCGTTTCGTATATTCCTGCCGCCAATCAGCATTGTGTAAACACTGTTGTGTTGGTTTGAAAGACAATGAAGCCATTGAAATTACTGGACATTATGAGATTTAACACCTTATGTCTCTGGGTGACGAGTAGGAATTGAACCCGTGGGCTCTCAATTCACAACCGGGTTCCTTTACGCTGCGCCACGGAGACTGTCCACACTACTCACAACATAACTATCAAATTTTCATTAAAACCAACGCATACTCACACCTAACGTTGAAAACTGTATAAAATCTTTCATTAGTGTACCAGTGTTGCTGACTGTACATACGTATATATAGTATAAAATGTGTCACAGCCTCGGTCGTAGATTTTTTTGCAGATAGGACACCTTTAGTTACCGCAACTATAAATGCCTATTCGTTCAAAATAAGATTGTCGCAATTAGTTTTCCCCGTGAAATATATTGATATGGCATCTGAGTCAAATGATATTCAGTTATGACAATTATTAAAATATTGATCAAGGAATACATCGATCAATATTTTTGACCAGCTTTAAATTACTGGCTATTACGGGACTTAGAATCTCATGTCTCGGGGTGACGACCGCATTCCAGTCCCATGCAGTGCTTTGTAATACAAAGTTCTGTATGGTGTTGCTTCTATTTATGGACAGGCGTTACGCTTACCATAAGGCGAGCGATTACCTTACTCGATTCATCATTTAGACTAATAAAAAAAACAATTATTAAATACTATTATTAATAACCATACGTAAATTATTTCTTTATCAAAATGTAAGATATACATAACTTCAGACGCGAAGATAGAAATAAACAACCCTTCACCGCGACAAACAATCAGAATCTTTCTTTCTGCTGCATATCTCGGCTTAATGCCAGTATAAAGATACTAGGAGCTCTATATTAAAACTGCTGGGCACGAGCGTCATCTACTAATAAACGATTAGGCCTTAGTCCAGAAATAGGATAGTAGAAATTTAAACGGCGAATCATAAAAGGTGTAACTGACTGACTGACAGACGACGGGCATTGTACATAATACGGTCGCTCGAATTATATTTGGACTGCACTGTACATAGGGGTCAGGATAAAACATATTTTAATGTATATATAAGTGGTTAGTTGTATTCCCTATTCAAACTTTAGCAAAACTGATTTTGACGCACTCACGCCTGTAATTCCCGAAGGTGAAGAGGTGTAACTAGTACACCTACATTTCGCCGAGCGTATCTCCGTCACATGATGAGTTAGGGGGCGAGACTATCGCCATACCAGGCACAATTCCAGACTCCGGGCTGATACTCAGCATTTCTTAATAGAAAAAGCCAATATCACTTTTACCCGAATCGGGGATCGAACCCGAGATCACAGCGTCAGCCTCAGTCGTAATACGTACGCATTTCAACTGCGCCACTGAGGCAGACAAAAATTATTTATTATAAATCAAACCTAAGTATGAAATGAATGTCGCGTCTACATCCGAACGTGTATTTAATCATATACCGAAGCCGTAGGATGTTCACTAGTAAGCTTTAATAACGTCGGTTTAATCTCACGGGCTTCAATATACTACAGAATTCATATACTCTCTTTCGTCGTGATTTAGTACGGTGACAGACGATTTTCCGTGACAGAATTACCCACCTAGTTTTCGGCGAACGTGTTGAAGTTACTCTTTTTCGGAGCAATAACTGGTTTTAATGAATAACGCATGTTTGGCAGTGTCCGTGGTCAGAGGACGAGTAGCCGGCTGTGAAGCGAGAGGCCGTGGTTTCGATTCTAGCACCGAGGCCAAAAAATTGTATGATCCATAAATATTTGTTACGGGTCTGGATGTTTTCTCCCAGAAGGGTTGACGCCAGGCAGGTGGCCGGTCATAAAATCTACAAGCCAAATATTTCTGTATATAGCGGGTATGATGTATATAATAAAGTGGTAAAGCCACGCTTTAGATAGCTATGTCTACAGCATTAATGAGCCAACTGGGGTAGGTGTCAGAGGAAACTGAGGTAATGTGGCAGAATGCATGATACACACGAATCTAGGAAAGTCAGAGGTGCATGCTTTTGGGGCTGGTTTCGAACTATCGTTAAGACAGTCCTTACCACCCCCCAGACCTTAAGGACCTGCAAAGATAAGAGTAACTAATGTACCCCAATAGGAAGACAGCTATGCACTCAAAATAATTAATAAGGAAGTATCATGTGCAGATCCATCGCATCACATCCAGTTAGCAGTATAGAGTTAGAGAGAACTTCAACATTTAGGTAAAAATATTGCATCCTATTTCTATGTAGCTCAACGCATGGACCTCCAAGAGCCTGTCCCAGTTTTGTTTACGTTGAGATTTTCTTTAGACCGGGTCGTTACCACTGTCTCACAGAAAACCGACGTGAAGTAGCGGCTTGCTGTTGCGTTTCGTACAGTGAGAACGCACATTCATGCTGGAGACAAAACTGTCTACAGCGTGGCTCTACCACTCACAAAGGAACTTTTAAATACCATCATTCATGAGTTGCTGAGTATATTTGGATAATTTTAAGCCTTGCTTCTCATTAAGCGTAGATTGAATACGATACGCTACTTAAATGATACATACAGGCAACGCAGATTAGCCAACTTTAAGTAATAGCTGGTCGGAAGGAACCATCAGGTTCATTGATCACATTGACCTGGTGAAAAACCCGCCATAGTAGCTCGTTCAGGTGTGTCGCATTTTGGAGTCAGCCTCATGTATTTCCAACAACTGTAGGTCACCATAATTCTGCCGGCCGTCGAGTGACACAACGTCCTGTACTTAGCACCATGTTCAGTATTAACTCTGCCGTGTTAGGATAAAAAATAGTCAACTTGTTAAAATATGTATGTCATTAAGAGTTTGTTTCACAATTTATGTTTAAATTTTATCCCCCAAATATATATTTTGTATCTGATTTGTACTGTTAGCCTATACTGCTTTTACAACATTATCTGACAATAAAGCTGACGCTTAAATGGCGCTCTAGCCAGAATTATGTATTAATATTAATAATAATTATTATTATTAATAATTAATTATGTGTTATTAGTAGCGATTAAGCACAGAGGCGCCTTTTAGAAGGCTCAGTGAGGTCTGAAGCCGAGGAGCTTGAGCAATCGCTGGGCAGTATAGTATAGAGCCGTCTCTACACATCATTGTGCCGAGGACCAGATGTGGGAGTTCTTCGGACTCGCAGACGTGTCCGATGTCGGGGTCGCGTATTATTATTGCGATTCGGATTGGTCAAGTAAAGTGCTGCTTCGATAGCAACTGTGATGGAGTCGTTGGGATCTGCGTGGTAGAGCCACGCTGTAGACAGTTTTGTCTACAGCATGAATGGGCCGGCTCATCCGGGTCGTTACCACTGGCGGCCACTGGAGGCCCAAATCCCTTTCCCTTTCCCAATCCCTTAATCCCTTTCCTATAATGTCGGCAACGCGCCCATGTTTCTTCTAGTAGGGATTGTAGACGTACATGGGCGGTGGAGATCACTTACCATCAGGTGACCCACTGCTCGTTTGCCGGCTTATGCAATAAAAAAAGAGCTAAAACAGTGTGTCACAAAACTGCACAGACAGTTAGACTGCAGGATCAGCAAAACAATACAGAACGTTATTAAACTATGTTACTAAATCTAAATTACACCAGAAGGTAATAAATACCTTTCTGTACCTGTAGTCTTTCGACAGCCTCCGTGGCGCAGCGGGCGAGTAACCGGCTGCGAAGCGAGAGGCTGTGGGTTCGATTCCCGCACTAAGACAAATGTTTGTATGAGCCAAAAATATTTATTTCAGGTCTGGGTGTTGACGTCAGGCAGGCGGCCAGTCGTAAAAACTACAAGCCAAATGTTCTGTAACATTTTTGTTAAAAGCATGTTGCTCTGACCACGACCCCACTACAGGGCAGGATAAGGGCAGGATGCAGGTTTTTGAGTGGTGGAGCGACGCTGTTGACACTTGTCTACAGCACGAATGGGCCGGTTCGTCCGAGTCGTTACCACTGTCTCACAGAAAACCGTCGTAAAATAGCAGCTTGCTGCTGTGTTTCGGAGATATCCGGAGGCCCAAAACCCCCTCCTCTTTCCAATACCTTCATTATCCCTTTCCTTTAAGGTCGGCAACGCGCCCATGATCCTTTTGGTATTGTGGGCGTACATGGGCGGTAGAGATCACTTACCATCAGGTGACCCACTTGCTCGTTTACCGGCCTATACTATAAAAATAAAATATATATATGAAAATATATATTATTAAAAAAAACAAATTAACTTTAAACTTGTATTTTTTAGTTTCACCTCTTCTATCTTTGGGTATTATGTATGTAAGCTTTGTGTGAAAAATATAATAAATCTTCGCTTGAACTTAATTTAACAAGTTTCATAAATATTTATACATTTTAAAATTATGAATCTCTTTATTTTCTTTTCTTTTTAATTAAACGTAACTTAAACCGTAATTAGAATGGATGAATTTTAAAATAGGTAGCTCTGAATTTAATTTGAAATTTTATGCACATTATTCATTAAAGTTACCTTAATTCAATATTGTAACATTAAATTTTACTTGAACATTTAATCATAATGGACATATTCTGTAATAAAGGGATCTTGGTAATAATAAATCATAAAACCAAGAGTTTTAAGGTATGATTCCAACCGTGACGGCAGTTGGTAGCGACCCTACTGGTTTCTGTGTAGGTATTTCAATAAAATTTGATAACTTCAGAAGATTTCGACCGTGCCGCCTAACGCTGCATGAGCGACAGCAAATAAACTTCCAAATAACTGAAACCGCTGCACAGCCTCCTCGGGCGAAATCAACACGACCGCAGACAACTGCAGCACTGCCGCCGAGTTTGAAATCATGTCTTAATAACTATTACAAGTAGGTACTTTTCTAATTTCGACGTCTAAAAAGCTTAATATTATGAAAAATAGGTCCACTTTTATTTCAAAAGACTCTTAATGCTTAACATCGTATAACTTTTCACTAGAAGTTATAAATTCAAATTCGAAATATTTATTGAATCTATATTATACATTATTTAGATTTCGGGAAAACTCTACCGCTAGTTCGAAATGCTGTTTCGCTAGAGAAGAACGAGCAAGAAACTCCAGCGTTGCTCTTTTCAAACCTAGTTTACAATTATTAGAGCATAAGGTTTTATAATATTTAATTGTAATTAGAGCAGCTCAATCAAGCAATTACAGAAATTATATCTACGCATTGGATTAACCTGCATGACCTCCATAAGAATAACGAATAAAATTAACTTATTTTACTAACTACTATTTTAAATGTTAAAGTATGGATGTTTGTGAACTTGGATGTCTGTTAGTTAACCACGTGTTAACGGCTTAACAGTTTTGGATGAAATTTGGCACACAAGTAGACCATGACCATAGGACATATATATGCTACTTTTTATCCGGAATAGGTAGTTCTCCGGGCTTCCATTTTTGCCATTTAACTACGAAACACTAAAAAGAACGCCATAAACGATACCCGATGCATAAAATATGTGATTATATTTTATTGGTTCAGTGTTTCTGCGGTTACTGTCGAAGGATGTGTATAAAAAACCCACAAATACAACAGCTCGTAGATTTCCCATGAGTGTGACGACTGACCGTGTGTACTGTGTGAAATTGAAAAAAATACCGAGTTTTATATATAGTTATATTTTAGATGATTGGAGGCATATCCCTTGATGTTTAATGTCGTTAAAATATTTCAAGACTTTAAATGAACTCTAGATGCACCAATTATTATGATCATCTTTTACTTTTTTTCATCCTAGTGCTGTAATTTATTATCATTTATCGAATTCAATATTTTACATGAAGATGTCTTGGATTCCCACGTATTTAACCTTTTCAAGAGCGAGTGAGCTTTGCTGATAATTTCCTAAGCGGCATCTGTTACTGTCTTATCAATAGGTTTCTATAGCGATATATACACGTAGTGAAGGATTTTCTATATCTATACAACTCATGAAAACACCTGCTCCCAGGCTCAAAATATGGTTTATATCTTGGTTTAAATGGCAAAACTCAGGGAAATACACAAATTAATAAGTAAAGTGATGGGTAGATCTAAAACCAGCTGAATTTAGCTCTAACATGTGTAGGTATGTAAATATATGTACTCCAAATTGTAAGTTAGTGTATCTTTCATAACTTTGAGCCTATAAAACAAGAGTAAGAAATTGGTAACAGTTCTTAAAATTCTTTTAGAAATGCCAAAAAGAATTTACAAAGCCTTGCAAACTGAAATTCATAGCACCACTTAGCTTGTCCTATTTCGTGTGCAGTTCTTGCTTATAATTGAAATTCGTATTTGAAGTAGACATATGAGCTAACTGTAGTCTACAAAGGCCTTATTAACATCATTTCCTTTCTTATTTCGTTCTCAAGCAGCTCGGCGATAGTAGGCAGCGGCTTGGCTTTATTTACCCCTGGCATTGCCGATGTCCATGAGCAAAGGTGACCGCTTACCAAACTGTGAGCCACTAGCTCGTCTGCCTATCAAGGACATAAAAAAGCTAGATAACAAGAAGTGCGTAAGTTTAGTTCAGCTAAGTGCTGTTTTTAAATGGAATCTATGGAAGTATTGATGATGAAGTTATAGGATTGAAGTTAACTGTGTAATAATCCAATACTCTATAGTGGAAGAGAAGAAATATAACATCAAAAGAAGTAATATAACATCGTCTTAAATAGCTTTTTCTAGATTTCTTCGGTTTCATTCAAGAGGAACCCTCAATTTGCAAATGATAGAGCCACGGTGTTGACAGTTTTACAGCATGAATCGTGTTCGAGCAAATTATTACAAGTGGCCTACAGAAAAGTGACTAAGTAGTAGCTTGCTGTTACACTTCGTATGATAAGTGAGGTATCAAGAGGCTCAAATCCCCCTTCCCCATCCCATCCCTCAATGATCCCTTCCTGGTTGGCAACACGACCATGATTCTTCTGGTATTGTAGGCGTTTCATAGGTGATGGAGATCACTTACCATCAGGTGATCCACGTACTCCTTTGCTAACTTCAGTTATAAAAATATTCGTCTCCAGTCATTCTGACTTTTAAATGTCGTCTTTCTCCATCAAAAAGGAAATAAGCATCACAGTTAAATTTCTACTATAAAATCCCGAAACGTTTCTAGTATTACAGTGCATTGTACCTGAGCCATGCACCAACCTCTTCCAAAGTCTTGGAAAAAATTATACACATACATGAATTATTTTACAACCTCATAAAATGGGTTTCTTTCTACAATGACTTTCAAATGGAACTGCCAACGGTTCTCGGTGGAAACTTATTTAATCTAACTTTTGACAATTTTCACCATTTTTTGTCGTCTTTGCGTCTGAAAAAACCGAGCTAATGTCGCATCCCACTGATAGTTTGAGTTCCTTAGTGTTTTGGTATGGAATCACTTTATCTGCATTTGCATTGTTGGCCGAGTGCCAGGGAGATGCTGGAGTGTTTTCATTTTGCCTGTAGCCTCGGTTATGGTCTTTTTGTTGTGTGGACATATACTTTATAAGAATTCCTTTGAAACTTTCTGTGTATATCTATCTAAATCGGCTGAAATTTAATTGAGTCGCCTTAAAATAAATAATAATAAATAAATGCGAAGCGAGAGGCCGTGGGTTCGATTCCCACACCGAGACAAATGTTTGTGTGAACCACAAATATTGGTCTCGGGTCTGAGTGTTGTGGGACCGCAAGTCCCTCGTAGTTCCTGATACCCACGACACAGGTTTACCTAGTGTGGGGTCAGGGCTATGTGTGTGACTGTTGGGTGTATTATTATTATTGTCGAATCTCTGTACGTTTTCTCAGCTTTTACGCTGGTTATTTTAACTGCATTTACGGGCCACAGCCAAGTAAATGCAGGTTTTGAAGTTAACGAGGTAGGTTGTTAACTAATAATGAAATGCTGTACTGTTCGACTCTCTGTTAACTAACCGAGAGTCAAACAGTATAGATAATAGTCCTTGATAATATATTTTCTGTAATTTTTTGTATTAATAACCTGGTCTTGAATGGCTAACATGAACCCCTCTGTTTCTGGGAAGATATTTCCAATATTGAGCCATTTAATTGAAGCTATTTATTATTATTATTATTATTAATAATAATATCACTCTCGTGAGCTCTGTGTTGTCCTGCTGCTGGGAACGGACCTCCTCTATGACAGGGATTAGACCTTAGCGATTAGTCCAAAACCTTGGTATAACGGATTTATGACTTCACATATCTTCGAAATTCTTATGGACGACTCTCAAGTATGCAAATTACGATAAAGTGTTTTTTTTCATACAATTTTCACGGGTAAAGAGGGCAATAACTAACTACGAACAAACACGCATTTTTTTCTTACGATTTTCACGGTTAAAGCGAGCATTAAATTAACTACGAACAAACACGTAAGTTCAAAAGTAAGAGGTATGTGTCCTAGGCGTTGTATTTGAACCTGAGACATCAGACGTTTGGGCAGTCCGTTCCACTCTCCGCTAGGACATTGCTGCGAACAACATACTTATTGAAATTTATTTAGACACTGATCTCTATCGCTAGAATGTGCTATATACCTATCTAATACACTGAGAAATGGAAATTAATTAAATCAAGTTATCCATTAAGATAGTAATAATTTAGCAATTTGTGCATCCAAGTGTAACCTAGGTAAGTAATAAAACATGTATATATAACTTCACCTATAATATGAGTAGTAGAGCCACGCTGTACACTTTTGTCTACAGCATGTAAAGGCCGTTCGGGTCATTACCACTGTCTCACAGAAAACCGGCGTAAAGTAGCAGCTTGCTGCTGCGTTTCGTACGATGAGTGAGATATCCGGAGGCCTAAACCCCCTTTCCTTCCCAATTCCTTAATTATCCCTTTCCTTTAAGGTCGGCAACGCACCCATGATTCTTTTAGTATTGCGGGCGTACATGGGCGGTGGAGATCACTTACCATCAGGTGACCCACTTGCTCGTTTGCTGGCCTATAACATAAAAAAATATACATACATATATACGCACTCACGCCTGTAATCTGCCTATAAGTGTAAGCAGTACACCCTCATTTCGCCAAACTTATTTCCTTCCCATGATATGATAGGGGACGAGCCTATCACCATACCGGGCACAATTGCAGACTCCGGGCTGATGAGTATTTCGTAATAGAAAAACCCAATATCACTTTTACCCGACCCGGGGATCGAACCCGAGACTTCAGCACAGCAATCATACCGCATTACAATACAACTGCGCCACCGAGGCAGGCCACCCATAATTTATGTCCTGTAATTATATTATAATAATCCATGAAAAATAACTTGATTTCAAATATTTTTTCCTCAATCACAAAATTTCAAGAACAGCAGAATCTTAAATTATACACTCTTATTCAATTTGACAACCATTAAGGGTACATCAGTGTACAAAGTAAAATGGATTATATTTTCCTTGATGCTAAAGATTTTATATCAATTTGTGCAAGATATATAAAGGTCGTTCATACGCAACGAGATAAAGTCACGGCTAGAAGGGAAATTACTTTATAAAAAAACGACAGGAAGATGACTGTTAAATCCGTGTTTCTAGATTTTGAGTCTTCCCAATAATAAAAACCCAAATCGCTGTGCGTTTGGACTCTATCAGATGTTAATTGAATTGGATTAGGACCACCTTCCCAGTTTTAACTGAATAAAAAAAGAATTGTATTGTGTACAATTGTTTTTTTATGTACTACGAGTGGGACAAGGGCAAGTGGAATTCATTAGAAAAATAATAGTATTGATATAAAAAAATTGCTCACGAAAATCGTGTGCAATGGAGCTAAAAGATATCATAAGAAGTTTTAAAGAAATACAGCCGATGCAGTTGGGACGGAGTACTGAAGGCAGATTTGACTCATTATCGTAAAGGGAAATGTGAGAGCCAATTTTGTAAAGGAGTTTCGATGCGGTCTCGTCTTCCTGTACAAATTTTGCCTGCTGTAAAATGTTTGAGAAAAGATTTATTTAATAAGACGTTAGAAAATGATTGGATAAAATATTATTGTAGTATGTATATACAGTATGTAAAAAAATCCCTGTTGGCCTTTTTCGCCGAGGCAATCAATCGAAATACGGTTTACAAACAATAAATCAATTCAAGTTAAAAAAATAAATATGATTATTTTTTTATAGTTAAATTTTCGTATGCGAGGCTTTTCATTATGTTTGAAAATCGATTCTGATATCACAGTTGAAACGCCCAACAGGTACGAGTATTTTGTTACATATCTTTATATATATAATTCTACTGTACGTGTGTATGTCACTGAACTCCTCCTAAACGGCTTGACCGATTTGAATGATTTTTTTTGTATGCGCTTGGGTGAGGCCCTGGATGGTTTATATTCACAATTGGACCCGGTAGGTGGCGTAATATGGTTTTAACTATCAATTATATGTTGCTAGTGAAACCGCGCGGGACAGCTACTGGAGTATAAAATACTTTTACCCTACACTATACATTGCTTACATTTCCCCGGCCCTTTCTATAACACGTTGTATATATATTATTTATATTAAAAAAGGTAAGGAATAACTAAGGGATTCTCACTCACCGTTCGAAACGCAACAGCTTTCTAATTTACGTCAGTTTTCTGTGATACAGTGGTAATAACACGATCAAGCAAACAAAACTATTTACATCGTCAACTCTGAATATATATCTAGCTTTTGCTCGCGGCTCCGCCCGCTATGGGCATGGTCTACTCGTAAGCCAAATATAATACCAAACCGTTAAGACGTGGTTGACTAAGAAACATCCAAACTTTCACAGTTATAATAGTAGTAGGATTCCTAATATTTATAATTTTTTTCGAAAAAGGAGTAGGTTCTCAATTCGACTGTATTTTATTTTGTTACCTCAGAACTTTCCGACTGAGTGAACCGATTTTCATGATCTGTTTTTATTTGAAAGCTGGTGCTTCCCGTGTGGTCCCATTTGGTTAAGATGTGACGACGGAATATGGAGTAAAAACATAAAACTCCTCAACGGACAACAGTACACTCGTCGCGATTGTGTTTTACATGCCATTGCTGTAACTACCACTAAAAATTTTAAAATTAAATAAAGTTTCAAAACTTAGAAACCGACTTCAAAAGAAGACGGTTTCTAAGTTACTCTACTAAAAGCACGGCTTAAACGTCACTGCACAACAATTTAAATTCATCCCAGCTACTCCACAAAAAGTGCACAGAAAGTTAAGCTCACTTTATAGTGATTGCTCTTAATATTTCCAAAGGCCTCGGCGCACTGCAGTACAATCAAAACTAACTAGAATAGTGTAAAACTAGCAACATTAACTGAGCAAAGCGAGTTTACCGACGTTATGTAACCCGACCCGGTTCTATTGAATTACTATTGAACTTAGTAAAGTTGCAGGCCACTCTATATGCCCAATATTTGTAAAATAGATACTGTAAATCTACACTTATATTATAAAGAGGAAAGATGTATTTTTGTATGTAACAAATAAACTTAAAAACTACTGGACCTATCAAAAATTCTTCTGCGTTAGAAAGCTAAATTATCATTGAGTAACATAGTCTACTTTTTATCCCGGTAAAGTCCGTTCACGCGGGCGGAGCCGCGAGCAAATCTTCAATACAAATTTAGTTTTGAGGCTATACGTTCGGGTCGCTCGCCTGATGGTAAGCGCCACGCCTGCCCTGAATAGACACACCACATATAACTTTGTTTTTTTTTGAGTGGTAGAGTTACGCTGTAGACACTTTTGTCTATAGCATGAATGGGCCGGCTCGTCCGAGTTTGTACCACTGTCCAACAGAAAATCGACGTAATGTAGCAGCATGCTGGTGCGTTTCGCACGGTGAGTGAGATATCCGAAGAACCAAATCCCTCTCCCCTTCCCAATCCTTTAATTATGCCTTTCCTTTAAGGTTGGCAACGCGCCCATGATTCTTATGGTATTGTGGGCGTACATGGGCGTTCACCGATCACTTACTATCAGGTGACTCACTTGTTCGTTTGCTGACCTATGCCATAAAAAGCCTCCATGACCAATATTTGTAAAATATTTCTTAAATATCTTGACCTTCTTTAGACTTCATAGTGTATTTTTATCAACATACATACATACGCACTCACGCCTGTAATCCCCGAAGGGGTAGGCAGAGGTGTAACCAGTACACCCACATTTCGTCGAGCGTATCTCCATCCCATGATGTGATAGGGGGCGAGCCTATCGCCATATCGGGCACAATTCCAGACTCCGGGTTGATACTAAGCATTTCATGATAGAAAAACCCAATACTTTACCCGACCCGGGAATCGAACCCGAGACTTCAGCGTCATTTTTATCAAATTCCGGTAAAATCGGTTCTATAGTACGTAAAGAAATGAAATGAAATAGTTTATTAATCATGTAGGCATTTAAAATAGCGCTTATGACAAGTCAGTACAAAATAAAGAAACTTATGGATAGAAATCATATCAACTAATGTATACATAACAGACTATGTCTGTTCATCGTCAAAATACACTAGGCATTTATAAATATTACAATATTTTTAATAAGGAATAGTCCAGAATTGTTAAATATTATTGTTTTTCTTATGGGCCAATATATGGACCATAGGCATTATCGAAACGACACGTGTTTTAAATCTACCACCAGAACAAACGGTCCACCCTAAGAAGGCCTGGCGAAACAGACTTATGGCCGTTCCCAATATTGTCTATCAATAGATTTGCTTACTATCAATAGTGTTTCTTCCATTCAAAATGTGTCAAAATCTTACTGCCAGTAAGAAAACCTATCGAATAAACAGAATATTGGGAACGGCCATGAGTGCGCTTACTTAACAATGGATTTGACGCGGCGATAGATAATAATATCAAACATACACACAAACAGATACATTTTAATACCAAATAATTTCGTAATTGTAAAGAACACTGACTCAATAATGCTATATTTGCGACAACAACACTTTTAAGTATATAAAAAAGCTTCAACTGATACTGGTCAATGCATTTCACGTGAAAAATCTCTATAATGAATTATATTGAAAGGTGACGGCCGAGTGATTGTGCTCGAAATAAATCCGTTAATGGTCCACCAATAAAGCAAATAATTCGATCCATTTATTTTAAATGTTCAATGTAAATGTATACCTTTCATCGACTAATTAAATTTTAAGAGATTAGGACATAAAGATAGATGTTTGTATCTCTTTCACACATATACACAGATACGCACACGTTAAAGCATTCACACACACACGTATTTACGCACGAATACACACACACACACGCTAACGCATACACACACACGCACTCATACGAGTGCACACAAGGTGGTAGGTCCCTCGTACGCGAGCGGCCGTCTGGGTTGGAACCACCGCTTTGCCTATTTCAGCTGCCAAATAGCACTGTAAGCTCTGTTGTGTTCCGGTTTGAAGGACATTGAAGCCAGTAAAATTGCTGGGCATTATGAGACTTAACATCTTATGTCAGGCTTTGTAATTCAAAGTTCTGTATCGTGTTGCTTCTTTTTATGGCGCTTACCATCAGACGAGTGACCTGCTCGTTTCGTCACTCAACCTATAACAAGAAAAAAAACACACAGCCAAACATATAACATTTCTCTTTTTTGGCGAGACTTAAAAACGCTATGAATGTGAATCAAAGCCTATTTGATTAAATAAATTTGTTATTCCGAACATCTGCTTCATGGAATAAATAAATTACTGTATAATATCATGATATTATAATTCAATGTATATTTGCATGTATTTGATAATATAATGAACACATCAAGTATTCGATTAATGCATGGATACGAATAAAAATAAGATGATATTCATATTCACGGTGAGTATAAGCTGTTGGCTTGGCTTTTAGGTTTAGTAAAAGGAATACTTAGATATTTTTAAAACCACGAAACAATAAGAAAAATATAAAAAATACCCTTTTTTTAAACTACACTAGTAAAAAAAGATATCTTATAATTCTCTATCCCGCGTAGCCAACGCACTCTAACTTAATGCAGCTTAATCTAGTCATTATAGTTTTAATTTTATTATAGTTTGAAAACATTAAGAAGGTCGTAGATTTGCCCCAATTTCGGTGTTATTAGAGCTTTTAGTAGTTAAATGTGTTCATATTAATTTTAATGATGTTTTCATAGCAAATTACTCGAATTTTGGTAAATTCTAAAACGCTTTAAACAGATAAATGATAAAAGTATGAATCCTTGATATTTCCTGATCCTGATGATATCTGATATTTTTTTATATATTATTCTTTTAGATATTTGACCCGAAAATAGTCGGTAAATAACAGTAAAAAAATATCTGGAAGCGTATTGAAGCAAACAATATAATACTTTTAAAAAAAATAGCTTTCTCTCAAATCATATAATAAAAAGCGTAAGTACTCACTATACATTTATTATTTTACTCTTAATATTCACCTTGTTTATACTTTGGTTTTTATAAATTCGGCTTGCATTTTCTTAACAAATATGAAAAGGCGCAGCCGTACCTCATTCTAGAAAAAAGACTATTTTTGAACTCGAGTTTGGCATAATGAATGAGCTTTTACGAACGCAAAAAATTGTAAAAAAAAGAACTTAAGTAAGGTGTAAACAGAATTAAATTTTCATAAGCAGTCAGTTAGGTCGTTGTATGATTTTTGTCGTTGGTCGACAGTATTTTTGGATTACGCTACACTTACCATCAAGTGTAGCGTAGGCACTTTGCCTAGCTAGGATATATAAAAACGGTATTTCTTATAAACTCCCAAAGTTTCCCTCAAATAAATTAACAAAAATCTGGTGTCGAAACTATATGTATTTTGAGCAATAGCATTTATTTTTAAATCCATAGTAACAGCATTCAAGTAAAATATTAACTGGAGAATAAAATTAAATTGTTTTAATTACTAAATCTAAAAAAACTTTCAATATTCCTACCGTGGAGAGTATATGCAATTAACAATCTTATTCTATCGTGTTTCAAATCACTGCGGTTTATTTTGAAAATCATTTTATATTAATATTTTGTAATTAAAAAATGCCACCATAATTAATTTATAGTGCTTTTGATACAAATAATCATGAAATTGAAAATGAAATGAAATGAAATGAAATGAAACGAAACGAAACGAAACGAAACGAAACGAAACGAAACGAAACGAAACGAAACGAAACGAAACGAAACGAAACGAAACGAAACGAAACGAAACGAAACGAAACGAAACGAAACGAAACGAAACGAAACGAAACGAAACGAAACGAAACGAAACGAAACGAAACGAAACGAAACGAAACGAAACGAAACGAAACGAAACGAAACGAAACGAAACGAAACGAAACGAAACGAAACGAAACGAAACGAAACGAAACGAAACGAAACGAAACGAAACGAAACGAAACGAAACGAAACGAAACGAAACGAAACGAAACGAAACGAAACGAAACGAAACGAAACGAAACGAAACGAAACGAAACGAAACGAAACGAAACGAAACGAAACGAAACGAAACGAAATGAAATGAAATGAAATAGTGTTATTCATCATGTAGGCAATTAAAATAGCGCTTATGACAAGTCAGTACAAAATAAAGAAACTTATGTAAGTACAGAAATCATATCAGCTAATATATACATAACATACATAGCATCGTCAAAATACACTGGGCAACTATAAAGTTTACAATATTTTTATATTAGTCCAGGATTGTTAAGTATTATTATTATTGTTATTTTTTCTCTGTTTTAAAGGTCGATATGGACCATAGGCATTACCGAAACGGCACGTGGTTTAAAACTACCACCGGATCCAAAACGACCCAACCTGAGAAGACCCGGCGAAACTGACGAACGAAACGAAAATTGAAGTTAAATCAGCGATTGAAAAAGATTTGCGTACGTAGATAAAATAAAAAATAACTCAGATATATTTACATTAATTGAAAAGTTCAAATGATTTCTCAAAATAAACGAATCGCACTCAGAGACGTCAATTAACTTTAATTGTTATTAAGTCATTTCTTAGAATTTGATTATTTCCCTACTCAGAGCCAGTTGAAGCAATAAGCTCGGTTACTCAATATAAAAAATGCTTAAAGTTGGGTACAGAAATAATCACAGCATAGATGTGGTGAACTAATGTAATTCCAAGAATTGACTTCTTGACAAATAAAATTAATTCACGTCTCTGAGGATGGCAGTTAGCTTATTTTTTGAGCGTAAATAAATTTCAGAATATTTAAAGAAAATATAATTTTTGCCTGTACCGAATCTTTGTTCACATAAGGTGAAGTTAAAAGAAGGCTCTAAAGCCTAAACTTGAAGTCAAGTTCTAAAAGGTCACACTATTAGCTGAGTGAGTTTCATTCAGTACAAGATGCCCGCCGAAGCACAATGAAGTGGCTTGTTGTGCCTTTGTACGTGTTGGGGCTATTGTTTTAACTAAAGAGGAGGGGTATCCGACTTTTGCTAGCATTTACATGTTGAAGACTATCAGTATGTCAAACACGATGTTGATATTCATTTTAACTTACGTTTTAAATCCTTTTCTAATTCTCAGACTTGAGATCAAGTACAGCAATTTCATGGGTTTGTTATATGAGCGCAAAAAACTTCATCTCTCACCTGCTCTTATCCCACTCGCAGTGGGGTCTCACAACATGCTTTTTAACACATGTTACAGAATGATTTGGTGTCAACCCCTTGAGGGAGAACACCCAGACTCGAAACGAATACCTATTTTTGGATCACAGAAACATTTATCTCGGCGCGGAAATCAAACACCGCGGCCTCGCGCTTCGTAGCCGGCGACTTACCCACTGGCACACGGCGGCTGTCAATAATTGCAATAAACTATTATAAGTAAATTTTGCTAAAATTTGTACGGAACATATATATTATAATAATATAAATAGTATAATATATAAGAATAAATTATAATAAATATAAGATACAAAAAATCAGAACAAATGCGATAATGTATCTAGAATCTTTTTATTTTTCTACAAGTTCTAAGGTATATATTGTTAGAATAATATATTGTTTCTAAACGCAACCTCTAGTTTGACAGATGTCACTTGTCTTTGACAAGTGTTATGTCTCTCTGCCTTATGCTCTCTCGCTGTACAAGTGTGTTTATACTATTCTTTTAATTAAACCCTGTGAAATCACTCAAGAATCGTTTTCTTTATGCCGAAATATCCATCATGGTAGCAGAGCGTGGTTCATAAACCATTGAAACGTTGATATTTCATGCAGATTGTCAAAGAAAACGCGTGTACACAATTTTTGTGCCGACACCGCAGCACGCCATACAAAATGGCTTCTTCAACACAATTAATGAATATCGAGAAACTAAAGGGATCGGAGAACTATTCAACATGGAAATTCTCAATGCGAATGATGTTGATTCACGAAGAACTTTGGGAATTTGTCGAAAAAGAGTGTGAAGACACGAAAAAGGTGGATAAAGCGTTGGCACGCATTGCCTTGTCAGTTCAGCCTGCAGTAATTCCATACATTCGTTCATCAAAAAGTGCGTATGAAGCGTGGAATAACCTAAAGAAGGCATATGAAGGCAGCGGATTGTGTAGGAGACTTGGCCTTCTCAGAAGTTTGTTTGGCACAAAATTAACAGATAACAGCTCGATGGAGAACTACCTCAACAAAATTAAGGAAGTCTCACATCAGTTGAGTGAGATTGAGTCCCCCTTGGACGATGAATTTGTTGCCGTCATTATGCTGAGTGGCCTGACTGAAGACTTTGACCCACTGATCATGGCTATGGAAAATGCCAGTACCAAATTATCTTCAGAGCATGTCTCGGCGAAACTTCTAGAAGAAGCTCGGAGAAGGGAGGACAAGCAGGAGGGCATTACAGCACTTATCACACATCGGAAGCAACCAAAATGTTTCAAGTGTAAGCGTACTGGTCACATCTCTAAATATTGTCCCGAGAAACAAACTACAGGACAATCTCTACTAGATAAAGATAAACAAAGCCAAGACAAATATAAACCAAAGAATAGAGTGAAGGAAAAAGCCCTAGTTGCTGCTTTATCGGTTAAGGTCAATAGTGATGTGTGGTATATTGACTCGGGTGCGACACACCACATGTGCAACAATAAAGAACTGATGGTGAACTATCGTCCCAATAAAGCTGTGGATGTAAGCGTGACAAACGGTGAAAAAGTGTTGACTGCGGGATTAGGACAAGTTAAAGTGAATTTAAAAAGCTGTATAAAGACTATAAGTGATGCTTATTATGTTCCTAATCTAAGTACTAATCTGTTGTCAGTAAGTGCAATGGCCAAAAAGGGATACATTATTACTTTTGACAGAAATTCTTGTACTGTTCATGATGGTAATGAAATTTTAGCTACTGGTACTCAAGTCAATGGTGTCTATCAACTTGACACTGTGTCGGGCAACAAGTGTACTGAGCAAGAGGTATGTTCATTACTGACATCAGCATCAAATACAAACTCAGTATCCCGGGAGGTGTGGCATAGACGTCTAGGACATCTCAACTCGAGGAGTATGCAACTGTTACAGTCAGGTATGGCAACTGGTATTCATTACAATGCATCTGATTTTAAACAGTGTGTAGCTTGTATTGAGGGAAAGCAGTCTAGATTGCCTTTCCCTAAAAAGTCATTCACTAGAGCTACTGATGTGTTAGGTTTGGTGCATACAGACCTGTGTGGACCTATGCAGACCCCGTCTTTTAGTGGAGCGAAGTATTTATTGAGTTTTGTTGATGATTACACAAGAAAGCAGTTTAGTTATTTTTTAAAATCAAAAGATGAGACTTTTAGATATTTTCAACAATTTAAGGCTCTTGTGGAAAATGAAACTGGCAAGAAATTAAAAGCAATAAGGAGCGATAGAGGTGGGGAATATATGTGTTCTAAATTTCAGAATTTCCTTAAGATTAATGGCATCAAACATCAGAAGACTATACCGGATTCTCCACAGCAAAATGGGGTTGCAGAACGCTCCAACCGAACAATTATGGAGAAGGTTCGATGCATGCTGCGAGATGCTGGACTAGGAAATCATTTCTGGGCTGAGGCGGTGAATACTGCTGTCTATTTAAAGAACAGGAGTCCAACAAAAGCAGTTCCTGGCACAACTCCAGAAGAAAAATGGAGTGGAAATAAGGTAAAACTTCATCATTTAAAAGTTTTTGGTTGTATAGCATATGCTATGGTAAAGAATAGAAAGAAAGTTGATTCAAAAAGCAAACCATACATATTTGTAGGCTATAATGAAGAGTCTAAGGGATATAGACTTATTGACACTGATAAGTCGAGGAATTGTATAAATGCTCGTGATGTTGTTTTCTTAGAAGACAGATTTTATAAAAAGGAAAAGTCACATGATGATAATTCAGATCACTATCAGTTTAGTGATCTCAGTTTGAATCAAAATGAAATTCAACAATCGGAATTATCCACTGTGAGTTCTGATATATCTGATGACAAAAGATTATCACAGAATATTGATCAAAGAATAAGTATAATCACACTGGATGATTCCGAGAGTGAAAAAATAAGTAATGATACAGATGATCGCTTGGATCCAACTTACCTTCCAGAGGAGGATTCTGCAGAATACACGGAGCTCTCAGATGACCAAAACTATGATGATGCACCTGATTACCCAGTCATGAGTAATTTTGTGAGTCTGATAAACTGTGATCCTGATGAACCTCAAACTGTAGCCGAAGCATTGAATGGACAAGAATCACATAGTTGGCGCAAGGCAATGGTTGATGAGTATGAATCATTTATTGAGAATAAATGTTGGACTCTGACTGAACGAGATAAAAAACAGAAGCCTGTGAAATGTAAGTGGATATTCAAGAAAAAATATGGGGCAAATGGTGAGTTGTTAAAATTTAAAGCCCGTTTAGTTGCTAAAGGTTACACCCAAAAATATGGGGTAAATTATTTAGAAACTTTTTCACCTGTGGTGCGAAGCTCCACACTTAGGATACTTTTTGCCTTAGCTGCAGAACAAGACATGACCATAGATCATTGGGATGTTAAAACGGCATTCTTAAATGGGGATCTCAAAGAGTCAGTTCATATGGAACAACCACAAGGCTTTGTTATTAAGGGGAGTGAGAATATGGTGTTCAAACTCAACAAAGCTATTTATGGTCTTAAACAAGCGTCAAAATCTTGGTATGACAAAATTTCCAAGGTTTTGTGTGATAAGTTAAACTTTATTAATTTAAGTTCTGAACCATGTGTTTACTTTAAGACTAAAAATGATTCATGTATGATCATAGCATTGTATGTCGATGATCTAGTTGTATTTTGTTCTCCAACATTTAAAGAAAAAGATGAAGTAAAGAGGAGGTTACAGCAAGAATTTGATATTACAGACTTAGGGTCAGCCCAACAAATACTTGGTATGAAAATCACCAGAGAAGGTAGTGTAATTACAATAACTCAATCTAACTATATACAAAAATTGTTAAAGAAATTTCATATGGAAAATTGTAGCCCTTCAGGAACTCCTATGGAGACTGGTTTGAGATTATCCAAAGAATCTCTGAAGGATGATACTTATGATTATAGAGGTTTGATTGGTTCACTCATGTACATTGCGGTTAATACAAGACCAGACATTTGCCATGCAGTGAGTTACCTCAGTCAATTTAATAATTGCTTTAGTGAAGTTCACTGGAAAGCTGCCAAAAGAGTTTTGAGATATCTAAAGGGTACAACAAATTCAAGTCTTGTATTTTCTAAAAGTGGTATGAACATTGTTGCATATACTGACGCAGACTGGGCGTCTGATAATATTGATCGTAGGTCGTATACAGGTTATGCATTCTTTATAGGTAAGAACATTGTATCATGGGAAAGTAAAAAACAGCGAACTGTTGCTTTGTCTAGTACCGAAGCTGAGTACATGGCTTTGTCAGACACATGTAAAGAAGCTTTATTTATTAAAAGTTTTTTGTTTGAGATACTTGGTACTGTACCTAAAATTACCATCTATAATGATAATCAATCTGCTATAAAATTGAGTAAAAATGTTATGTTCCATTCGAGAACAAAACACATAGACATACGTCACCATTTTATAAAAGAAATTGTTAATAATGGTGTAATTGAAATTAAATATTTAAGTACTAATGACATGTTAGCTGATGTGTTAACAAAACCACTTTGTAAAGAAAAACATTGTAAGTTTTGTAATTTAATGTTAACTATGTAAACATTTTTGTACCTATGTTTATTGTAATTGATTTAAGTTCGAAAGCTTATGTAATAGCTTGCGTTTAAGGGAAAGTGTTAGAATAATATATTGTTTCTAAACGCAACCTCTAGTTTGACAGATGTCACTTGTCTTTGACAAGTGTTATGTCTCTCTGCCTTATGCTCTCTCGCTGTACAAGTGTGTTTATACTATTCTTTTAATTAAACCCTGTGAAATCACTCAAGAATCGTTTTCTTTATGCCGAAATATCCATCATATATGTCGTCTTCTGAGCAGTTATCAACGATAGTATGTTTGGTGTTGACCCCCTTCAGCTGCCGCCATATATACTGATCCTGTGCTATTCGCATCTAGTTCTCTTCCGCCGCCTTCTTCACGTCATCCTCCCAATGCATCTGTGGTGTTCTAAGTCCAGTCACTGGTGCCTTCAGTATGCATTGAGAGATGACGTCATTGCTGCTCGTTTGATCCGACCGGGACCATTGGAAGTCCGCCTTAAAACTCGTAAAACATTTGACTATTTTATTATAATATGTTAAAAACCTTATAACTCGAATTGCGACCGAATCGGGAGTTTCTCGTATTCCCCTAGATCCTCCTCCATCATCAGATGTTAACCAAATCTATAAGGAATTGGAATAAACCAAACCATTGGAATAAACCTCAACAATCGAATATAATAATAATCTCAATAATCAAATAGATAATCATCAAAATCGTTTCACATTCCCTTTTGGAAATCAGTTAAAAATGAACATTCCTCACTGAGCAACGTTCAACTACACACCAGATCTCTCGAGCGCCCTTCTGATAAATTTAGATGTCGCACTGCAAGTGAAATGAAAAGCAATGAAAAGTTAAGCCGCGAATGTTTTTTTACGGCCCTTGCTAAATGGCGTGTAAGATTTTATAGAAGGGAAATGAAGTATGCCTTAATAAGACTTATGAAGGGAGGATATTATGAAGCCACGTTTATTGACGCCGATTTGGAATTTCATTCAGTAAATTATTGGCAGTGGTGTAAGTCTGGCATTTTTGGAGTATGAAAAATAGAACTTTGTTTTTTGGTGGGTTTATGAAATGTAAAAGGACTCTCAAATCATTTTACTGGGTCTTGGTCTTAAAACTGTTTTCGGTATGCATCCGTCTTTCGAAAACCTTTTCGTCTTTGTTGATTTCGTGTTTGATTTCACACTTTCATTTATGATTACACTAGATGGATGGTCCCTCGTAAGCAGCAATGTGTAAGGACGGTTGTGTTTCGGTTTAAAGGACATTGAAGCTAGTGAAATTATTGGCCATTATCATAACAGGTAACGTCTCGGGTGACAAGCGCAGTCCAGTCCAGTACTTTGTAATTCAAAGATCTGTGTGGTGTTGTTTCAGTATAAGAGCAGGCGTAACGCTTACTATACGGCGATGTATTATACATTTTCTACTGCTGAATGCTGGGCACAGGCCTCCTCTACTGAATGTGAAGGGTTAGGTCTTAATCCACTACGCTTGCCTTATGTGGGTTGGCAGACTTCACATACTATCTGTTCCTAGCTCTATACTGTAATCTGGTACCTGTATTGTGATTGCCTATATCTCGTTACGCGCGGATTGCACGCACTTACGTTCCTGGAAAAAACGAGGCCACCGCGCGGATCGCACGCACGTATGTTCGGATCCCGCACCCCGCACCGCAGGTTCGCCGAATATGCCAAATCGGCTTTAGTAGTCGGATTTTATGGACACAGACCCTTACTACAGTTTATACTCTATGGATTTTAATATCCTGGCAACAATTTGAACGATGTGCCAACGATAAGAAACAAAATTATTTTTGTTGAGTTGTCGTTCGCAGTTCGAAAATGGCGTCGAGTGTCACTTCTTATTATTACGCGCGTATCGTAAATATTTGTGTTATAAACATAATTTATGACTTGTTTAGTGTAAGTGGAGTATGTTATCGAATAAAGACATCATTGTGGTTGTGTTCAAGTGTAAGTTGAGTGCTTAGTGTAAGATTACTTTGTGTTTTGTAACAAAATGTTTTTTTTCGTCGAGTGAAAATTATTGTTTTTTATTTTCATTTCGACATATTACAGGTAAGCTTATAATTATAATACTAGTTTTGATAGATATATTATAGAAAATTTAATGTAGATTCTAAATATATATAGTTTTTATTGTCTAAATGTACAAAGACTCTCAATATTTGGTTATTTCGATACCATATACAAAAAGAATGCAATGTATGGGGCGCGGATGAACCAATTTTATTTAAATACCTAAACCACGCCCGCGCTCGTTTAAAAGGATATTAGGATATCAATATACGCAATCATAATTATCTTGGTGAGGTTGGTACTGGGGTTAGTTTATTGCTTGTATCTGTATTGTGTTTTTTGTTGTTGTTGTTATTTCCAATAAAGTAGCTTACATGTTTAGTTTAACTGTTAATGTAAGTGAATACTATATAAATAAATAAATACTTTCAAAATTATTCTTCTTCTCCGGTATGCAGGTTTTCTCAGCATATTTCCTTTACTGTTACAGCAAACGATAATTAATATTGAGGCAGGTTTCGAACCTGGTTATGCTTAACATAAGAATATTGTAGACAAGCATAAATATTATATAACGTATTCTAATGTTCTTGGCACAACCTGATAGAACTAACTATTATCATAATTATTCAGTATAAAACCTCTTTGTGCTACTACAAAGTGACTGTCACTTTAGATAAAATGTAAATTTCGCTCATTTTTAGGGTTCCTTATCTAATCCGTGGAAAGGAAACCATTGTGATGAGACTTTTGTTATGGAGCAGATGTTTTTGACGGAATCCGATCTGGGGGATGAGCAAGAACAACTTGCGAATAAGTATTTGAATCGAGAACGCTAGCATTTGTATGAAGGTTCAATATTTTTTTTGACATTTCGATACGAATACGATCTCGCAAGTTATTCGTGCTAGCCACTCTGGCCTAAACTTGAAAGATTGAATACACAGATTTCAAAGTCATTCGCAGTCTACGGATGAACTATAATTCATTTTATCCAAGTCATTGACCTTGTACAATCACGTTAGTAATGAATTAAAAAGTAGTTTGAAGTTGTTAGTGAAAAAAAAATAGAAAAAGATAGAAAAATATTTCTTTACATTTTCAATCAGACTGCCTCGGTGGCGCAGTTTTAATGCGTACGCATTACGATTGAGGACAACGCTGAGGTCGTAACGCGTACGCATTACAACTACGCCACCGAGGCAGAGGCAATATTATTTTATTATTATAATATTATAATTATAGGGTTGCAAAGTTTGTAGATTTATGTTTACTAGGTCGTAGGACTGTCGTATGCGAGAGGCATTGTGAGATTTAACAACTTATGTCTCAGGGTGATGAACGCAGTCCAGTGCTATGCATTGTTTTATAATTCAAAGTTCTATTGCAGGGCAGGATTACTATCAGGCGAGTGACCTTCTCGATCCAATAAAAAAATGTCGTTAAAGCAAATAGCTGCCATTTAAAATTCATAATCCTAAAAATATCTGACAATATAAAATAAAAAAGATATAAAGTTGTAAATATAAAATAAAACAATAAAACTAAAGCCCAAACGCTTGGGTACTTATAATTTTCAGTAGCCTATGTATTTTTTGCTCCTCTAGCTTTAATATAGAAATATAAAATTTACTGAGTGGTATAGCCACGCTGTAGACACTTTTGTCTACAGCATGAATGGGCCGGCTCGTCCGGATCGTTACCACTGTCTCACAGAAAACCATCGTAAAGTAGCTGCTTGCTGCTGCGTTTCGTACGGTGAGTGAGATATCCGGAGGCCCAAACCCCCTTCCCTTCCCTTAATTATCCGTTTCCTTTAAGGTCGGCAACGCACCCATGATTCTTTTGTTATTGTGAGCGTATATGGGCGGTAGAGATCCCTTACCATCAGGTAACCCACTTGCTCGTGTGCCGGCCTATGTCATATTTTTTTATCGGCCTCGGTGGTGCAGTTGTAATGCGTATGCGGGTGTTAAGGTATGTACCATAACACAGCATCATGCTGAATGTGCCACCTAATTATCACAGCGTGTTTATAACTTATGTTTTTTTATATCTATATTTACTTTTCACAGCGATAGCTTACTGGGGAGTGGTACGGACTGTCGCGACGATAGTCGCAGGTTCGAAACCAGTCCCAAGAGCACACACCTCTGACTTTTCTAAGTTATGTGTGTATTAATTATTAATTATTGCTTGCGTTAACGGTGAAGGAAATATCGTGAGGAAACCTGCATACCTGAGAAGTTCTTCATAAGAATTTTGAAGGTATGGGTGGTCTGCCAACCCGCATTAGGCCAGCGTGGTGGACTAAGGTCTGACCCCTCTCAATCAGTAGAGGAGACCCGTGCCCAGCAGTGGGGCATGTATAATATGGCTAGTAAAAAAATAAACTTTTATTTTAAGTTTATAATAGATATAAATTTCATATACTCGTGTCAATAAAATATTTCTTTCATTCTTCTTTCTTTCTATAATATTCAATCATTGCACCTTAATAATTACCTCCCCACCATCTCTTATTACTTTTATATACCTGCCTTGTTTATTCTCTGCACCACCTAATAGTTAACTGGTAAAGAAGGCCTCTGGCATGATGTCCACCTTTACATATTTTGTATGAAGTGTATTAAATAAAAAAATTGGCCGTTGTAGAGACTGCCAATAGAAGTGAAAACTTAGAACTTTCAGTATTAAAATTTGAAATTTCATTATGTTTGAATTAAAATTATCAATTAACATCAATCTGGTTTTCACATCTATTGACACTCCGAGCAACAATTATATGCATGTTTATATGTTTTTTTAGTACTCACTATTCTACTGCACAATCATTCTACAAGTAAACAATTCATATAATATTCAAACAAAAATACTATTTCAACAATGCACAGTATATACACATTGAACTTTTCACTAAATCCATTTAATTTGACTTATAAGATATACACAGCACTAATGTTGCACAATACGTCAGCTGTATAGCTACAGATATACTGCTATAAGCATGTCGGTGACGCGAACGCACGAGATTTCACCCATCCAACAAAGTGTCTAACGCGCACAGCACGCGTCATGAGCATGTTGGTGACGCGAACTCATAAGATTTTCCCCTACCAAGAAATGCCCTACGCGGCTAAAGAAGTTTTCACTTCAAATATAAAAAGAATACATTTATCTAAAACTACGTATACATTTTAATCGAATGGCGAAGGTTTTCAATCAATACACCACACATTTTCCGAACAGTGAAGTCCCTCGAGAGGCGAACACTCCCATTAATCAAAGTCCGAAGTCAGAGGGGTACCCTCAAAAATTCATCGTCCTCATTGTCCGAGTTTTTTCTATATTGACGAGTCATGACTTCTCTATACACTTGTATTTGGGAGTTGAATGCATTTATAATAATAATAATATTAGCCCTGTATTATATAAGTCCCACTGCGGGGCACGGGCCTCCTCTGCTGAATGAGAGGGGTTAGGCCTTAGTCCACCACGCTGGCCTAGTAAGGGTTGGCAGACTTCATATACCTTCGAAATTTTTATGAAGAACTTCTTAGGTATGCAGGTTTCTTCACGATGTTTCCTTCACCGTTAAAGCAAGTGATAATTAACAATTAATACACACATTACTTAGAAAAGTCAGAGGTGGTAACGCGTACGCATTACAACTGCGCTACCGAGGCTTATGTACGTTAATAAGCATTTTGAAATCAAATTTCAAAACACTCCGTAATCACCTTCCATTAACATCACAAAATTCGATTCAAACAAAACAACAATGCCTTTTAAAGATTATAGCGAGTCACTCTTAAAGTTATTAATTCGACATGAAACGTCGGATAGATCTCGTCACAATACTCTCGGAGAAGGAACCTTGCCTCTATTTTGTTTAATGCCTTCGTTATTCTTGATAGGGTCTATTGTTTGGCCGGGAGAGCCGAGTAGAAAGGATTATTTCGTTTCACTCAAAAGGCAGCTCGATTCCAGTAAAAAATGTACAGAATGTTCAAACACATTATATACATACACACTCACGCCTAAAATCTCTGAAGGTGTAGGCAGAGGTTCGACTAGTGCACCCACATATTGCCGAGCTTATTTCCGTCCCATGACGTGATGTGCGAGCCTGATGTGCCATACCGGGCACAATTCTAGACTCCGAGCCCGAGACCTCAACATAGGAGTCGTAACGCATATGTATTACAACTGCGCCACCTAAGCAGTCATACAGAATATTGAGTCTTTTATTTGGATTTTTTATAGCAAAGGATGATAAGCAATCTCAATCACCTATAAACACTCATGATACCATGAAGAGCCATGGATGCCCCGCAACAGCATGAATAATAAGATTTTGGCTGTATGATGAGCCTTATGAAGTACTGCATGGGAATTTCACTAGCTTCAATGTCAGTTATACATACGTTCATTACGGATCTAAATAATACTTGGGGATAGTTTGTTTCCTTAAGCCACGTCTTTTAAATTTTTCAAAATATTTACCTATTGAGATTAGCTGATTGCAAACATAATATAAGATAGTAAACGTGGTCATATAGATATACCAAGCTAACTGTGAATTGAAGAGCGTCACTCTGTTCACTCCAGTATTACGAATAATCATTAATTATGAAGGATATTTCAGGTGTTATAACACACTTATTTCACATTAGGTAATTCATTAATAATCAGCTGATTTTGAGACTACATAAAAGTGACTTTCAGGATACCAAATAAAATATACCTTCAATGTCATCGTCATATCTTTAAAAATAATCGTCTGGATATCTATGAACAGTGAAACCCATGATGCGAAAACCTAGAAATGTTTCTTTGTTTAGTGGACGAAGACATTCCTTTCCACTAACTGATAAGTTAACTAAACCACTATAGATAGCAAAATTTACACACTAGCGACGGGTCTAACCCACCAAATCTAGGAAAAATTCCATTTTCGTTTTTAGTTCCATTTTCTGCCATTTCACAGTGGACTTGGTACATTTATTTGCATATTTACGCATTACTCAGTGACAAACAAAACAATATTATCATACGCAACAACAGCTCTAATTTTGATGTTTAATTACTGCGGTTTGATTGTTTCAAATGAGCTATAAAGCCCAACTGTATGGACATTCACACGTTCAATTGTATGCAGATGCGTTCAATTTGTAAATACTCGTTACGCAAAGTTACATCCTCTTTTAGGCTTCCCAACCCGTAAAAGTAGAATTGTTAAGTACACGTTTAAGTGGTAGAGGCACGCTGTAGACAGTTTTATCTACATCATGAATGGGTCGGCTCGACCGGGTTGTTACCACTGTCTCACAGAAATCAAACGTAAAATAGCTTTTCGCTTTATCGTGAATGACGTATCCGGAGGCCTAAATGCCCCTCAATCCCTTAATTATCCCTTACCTCCTATATTTCACTCACCGTACGAAACGCAGCAGCAAGCCGCTACTTTACGCTGGTTTTCTGTGAGACAGTGGTAACGACCCGGTCGAGTCGAATAATAAAAAATTATAGCCTATGTTCTAGACCAATAATATAAACTTTAATGATACATATAACAGTAATATTAGAGTCTTCATTTGAGTGACATATTTGAAGAGAATTGCCTTTCTTAACGTTAAGGTTTTGTGTTCTGAAGCCCCACAAGTTACCATCAGCCTGACTCTAGTACATTTGAGTGGCCTCTTCCCTACCAATACACCAAGTCATTCATTTTGAAATCACTAAAGTAAACATAAAGTGTATATTTTATATTGTACTAGTTGTCCCGCGCGGCTTCCCCCGCGTGCATGTTACGCTCCCGTGTTTCATTCAAAGTTCAACCCCCGTTTTACCCCCTTGTAATGTAAATTTCCAAAAATCCTTACTTGGCAGGGCCCCTACATTTTATTTCTAATTCAGCACACCCAAAAATAGCACAAGCTAGCATATTTCATATTTTTTGTAGGATTGCGGCGGTCCAGTAATGATTTCACCCAAACCCTATTTTCAACCGACTTAAAAAGGAGGCGTTTCCCATTTTGACGATTATTGGTTTTATATATGCCACGCCAAACACCCTCCCCCTTACCAATCCCCATTCATTTCCTTTAAGGTCGACAACGAATCCATGATTCTTCTAGTGTTGTGGGTGAATTTGGCTGGTGGAGATCACTTACCATCTAATAATCCAATGGCTCATTCGCCGATTTTTGCTAAAAAAAACGGTTTAACGATAGGCAGCGGCTTGGCTGTGCCCTGCCATTGCTGAAGTCCATGGGCGGCGGTAACCTCTTACCGTCAGGTAGGCCGCCTGCTCGTCTGTCTATCTAGGCAATAAAAAAAACTAGTTAATATTTGGTTGCCTCATTGTTCTTGTGGTAGGAAGTAGGATCATCATCATCATCAGCCACAAGACGTACACTGCTAAACATAGGCCTCCCCTAATGCCTTCCAGGCCGACCTGTTGGAAGCGGCCTGCATCCATTGGCTTCCTGCAACCCTTGTCAGGTCGTCGGTCAATCTTGTAGGTGGACGTCCTCTGTTGCGCTTGCCCGAACGTGGCCTCCATTCGAGAACTTTTCTGCCACATCGGCTATCAGTTCTGCTAGCTATGGAGAGGGCTATGCTTGGTGTCTCTATACGTGATCGAATCAGAAATGAGGAGATCCGTAGACGAATGAAGGTAGCCGACATAGCCCAGCGGATTAGCCTGTTGAAATGGCAGTGTAGGATATCTAGTAGGATATTCGATCTGCCAACTCAGCCTTTCCTAAATCCATCACGATATCTGGGAGGCGAGCAGGAACAACTTACGAATAAGTATTCGAATCGAGAACGAATTGGAAATGAATGAATTTGTATGAATTTTCATTAATTTTTTTGACATTTCGATACGAATCCGTCTCGCAAGTTGTTCGTGCTAGCCCCTCTGCTATTCAAATATCGCCTAACACCAGCGTCCACATCTGTCGTTGACAACAACGCATAAATCCAAGTTTCACGATAATTTCGTCGAAAATCTAAGCTGATGTGTAGGAACCATAAATTTCATGATAATCTTTTTTTGTCGGTCACTTGAGGCAGCTTTTCGTGATGGATGGTTATATGTGATATTGGACGTGTCATATTTTTTTTTATTAGCACAGTCATATTTCGATAGATATATAGTTGTACAGAAATACGCTTCCTTTTTGAGTAAAGACTAACTTAAATACTACATACGCACTCACGCAATCCCTGACGGGGTTCACAGAAGTGTAACCAGTACATCCACATTTCGCCGAGCTTATTTCCATCCGATGATGTGATAAGAGACGAGCCTATCGCCATATCGGGAACAATTACAAACTCCGAGCTGATACTGAGCACTTCGAAAAAGGAAAACCCAATATTACTTTTACACGACCCGGGGATCAAACCACGTATGCATTACAACTGCGCCACTGAGAGTCTTATTCTAGTGAAAGTATTTCCATAACCATATATTTCAGAAGAGCATACATTGTGTAACAAGGTGTCAAACAACCGTCAGTTTTGTTACCTTTCATTAAATAAGTTGTTTTTATAAATTCTTATTTTATGTATTTACTAGCCGTTGCCCGCGGCTCCGCCCGCGTGAATGCCTATATCCAGGATTAAAGTAGCCTAGTGGGCGCCCCTGGTGAGAAACGCGCTTGACAAAAATACTAATGTCGCTATTAAAAAATAGGGGTTGATCGTTGAGGGTTAAAAAATTAGGGTTGTATGTATTTTTTTATGCTATATTATAAAAAAATTAAATCAATTTTTTTTGTCTAAAAAATAAAAAATAAAAATTAGGAATGGATTACCCTTAACATTTAGGGGGATGAAAAATTGATGTTGGCTGATTCTCAGACCTACCCGATATGCACACAAAATTTCATACAAATCAGTCCAGCCGTTTCGGAGGAGTATGGGAACGAACATTGTGACACGAGAATTTTATATATTAGATTTAAAAGTTACTACAGTCTACGTAGGTAATACCCAGCAATTCGCTTTGTCTATTTCTGCCGCCAAGCTGAAGTGTGTAAGCACTGTGGTGTTCCAGTTTGAATGACATTGAAGCCAGCGAATTTACTGGGCTTTACGAGACTTAACATCTAATTGGGGTGACGAGCGCAGAACAGGTTTTTTTCTTTCTTCTTTCATTAGGCGAGTGACCTGCTCGCCTAATGAAAGCAGAAAGATGACGTTATCAACAAACCTTCCTGGCAAATTAGAGACATATGCATATTCATTTTCAGAAAGATTCCTTTACTAATTATCTCTTACCAATTCTAAAGCATTAGTAAAATTTAAATATTTTTCATTGTAAAAACAAAGAACATTCATTTACGTGTTACTTCACAACTTTTGCTACCAACACACGAAATGTTAACAGCATTCGCGGTTCCATTGCTATTTTATTTGAATTAAAATGTCTATTTCATTACAAATATAAAAAAGGTTCGAACAGAAGCGTTGGAAGTGGTGACGCTAATATCTTTATAGCGTATAGGGGAATATTTACGATCCCTGGCCGGCGGTTTGTGGCGCAACACGACGCACATAGTGCTTTTCTTATAATATAGTAAACATTTGGTTCCAATGTCGATGAACACATAAATATCCAAACTGACAGCCTCTGTAGTACAGTAGGCGAGTAGCCGGCTGTGAAGCGAGACGCCGAAAGTTCGATTCCATGAATCCACAAATTGTGTTCCACAAATATTTGTTTCGGGTCTGGGTGTTTTCTCCCCAGTGGGGGTCGTAAAACTACAGGCCAAATCTTTCGGTAACATGTGTTAAAAATGCATGTTGCGCCGACCCCACTTGATGCCAGGGTCCAGGTGGCAAGTGACGGTGGATTTGTTATAATGTAAGGCGAGCCACCGTCTGACCCCATAACCCGAAATGGGAACCAAATGTCGCCATTTTCTCATCCGTTATTTAGCAGAGTGTACCACATGCAGGTGAGGTTGGCTTTGGACCTAAGATGTTTGGACTGACACTTCAAAACCCTTATGGACACTCTTATATTGAAAACTTTACACTGTTTTAAAGAAACATATTTCGATAGAAGTAACACCCTTAAAACCATATTATACAAGAGGATGACAGGAATTTCAATCCATGCTATCAGGTTCATGCTAAGCTTGTGAGATTTAAAATATCCTTGAATTCCTTTATCGAACGAAATGCTTTGATTATCGCAAACATCTACCATCCTCCGTCCTTTTCTCTCATCGTGAAATATATATGGCTATCTCCCACACCTTACACGGAACTCTAATCGCGGCAGCACTCTTTCCTGGCCCGTTTAGTTTTTGTCCCAAGTAATTGTATTTATTGTTATTGCTTTGAGAAACCTATTAAAAAAACATTTGTACTCAAAGTACTGATCTTGCGGATTATTTTTATGGTCGTTTTTTTTCTTTTATACATTTAGTGATTATTTTTATTGTCTGTAAGGTAATAAAGTGGCAAGAGAGGAAACGATCGCGTAAGTCTAGTTTATAGTAAAAGCTTTATTATGTTCACCTATCATTTTTACCTATATTTTGCTTTTGATCTGACGAAAAAAAATGGAGGAGGTTCTCAATTCGACGCTTTTTGTATAACTATGCATCGCTCCGCCAAATGTGGACCGATTTGGATGGTTCTTTTTTCATTTGAAAAAGTTGTCTCGAAGTTCGTCCGTCCCATTTTTGATGAACTAATTTGTGATTTTTCGAATCGAAGACTCAAACACAAATTGTGGTGCCCACCCTAGTATTTCAACCCAGAACCCCACCGGATTCTCAGCGTAAGTACGCTACCTTTAAGCTAGAGGCGTTTGAATAGAGAAATATTAATGTAATTATTAACGCCTTGGTCTATTTAATTATTAAATGATTGATTGATTGAAATACCTCTTTCATTGTTACAGTAATTATACAGTTCCCTTGCAAAATGAAAGTACAATTTAAAACAGTAATTAAATCCGCACCCGAAACATATTCATCAATATTAATTACGAATCGCAACCCTTCCTCTGCAAACATTAAAACCGAAAAGAATATTCCAGAACGTTCTTCATTACCCAAACCCGTTACGAATTCAAATGTCGTAATATATGGAGGTCCTGTACTCGAACTGTCGATTCGACAGAAAAAAAGTGTGGAAATATGGAATAAGCGTATGATATATTTGACCCTTGTCAAATGCGGGGTCCGGCTGGTGTTATTTGGAAATAAATAGGCGCCTAATTTGCATCGAACCCCATCACACAGGATACAGGACTCTTTGAACGTGCCTTTGAAATGGGAAAATTAATTGAAAATAAAAAATATATGTCAGTGTTGGTATGGATAATAGGGTTGCCTCTATCTTTTCTTATAGTTATCAATAGGTCACGTTTCCCAAAATCTGTTATCAGTATTTTTTTGGAAATCCGCTCAAAAACTAATAAGTTCTATCTCATTCAAGTTTGGTGGAAAGGGTTATTATCAAATGTCAGAAAGGGATGCATGACAAGGTGTGTGAAGAAACTACCTTTACGGCGCGGTATACGAGGGAGATAGTGAGATATTTACACCATTTGCCTTTGCTCGTACCAATATTTAAAATATTTATTGCAACCTGTCCAACATGGCCAATTTTAAATGTATTTTGCAAAAGAGTTCCTTATTTGTCATTTTTTCTGTTGCATAATAAATAATGAACAAAAGTAAACATTAAACTGTGTTACTCTTGTAAGTAGCAAGCATATTAGCACAAGTAAACAAATGTTTAAATGGAAATGATCACAACACAATCGAACTGTATAAAATATTTCCATTTAAAGAACTACAACTGTTCAAATAAAAATAAAAAGCCACAAACGTCAAACATTTATAACGATGCTTTTTTAACGAATAACTCCAATCAAACAGTAAATTGAATCTACAATCGAAGTACTAAAATGTAATTAAAAAGTCCAATCCATTACATAAAAACTCAGTTCACAATATTGGCACAACGCAAGCAATAAGTACTGCTAACATGACGGCACGTAAGTGGGTTTCCATCAAAGCTACCAACCATCAAAGGGATCGATTTAAATAACATCACGGTCATAATTGGCACGTGTAAACAACGCGCGTAAACGTGTTATAACATTCAAAGTTAAATGCAGGAGGGCAATATCAATGAATAACAAATTTGATTTAGATTTTTAGAAAGAGTGTTTAAAAATTTGTTGTTTGTATTCAATGTCTTTAATGTATACTACTGAATAATGAATTATAATATAATACTGAATTGTTTGACCTTATTCCTCACCTTTCCTTAACAGAACCACGCGTGCTGGCTTGCGAAACCAGCTCTTCCATCTCGGCTCGGACCAAGAGGTTCGCAAAATCGTATTTCTGTCGGACCATAAAGCTGTGGAATAGCTTGCCGGCGCACGTGTTTCCTCCTTCGTATAACTTGGGATCCTTTAAACAGAGTGTGAAGAAGCAACTAAGCAGGCCGGCATAATTCTGCCGATCTGTGACAGATTCAGTGTCTATCGCTGGTCGACAGTATTCATGGATTGCGCTATACTTACCATCAGGTGTAGCGTAGTCACTTTGTCGAGCCAGGATAAAAAAAATATATATAGCCAAATAAAGTTATTAGTAGGACTCTCTTCTACTAGTCAGTTTGAGAAGGACACCGGTTTATTTATTCAAGCACTGTTGTTTTCCAGTTTTTAGGATTTATTTATTTTTATTTTATTTATTTAAGGAACCAACAAACATTAAATGATATTATGAACTAGTATTACAATAAAACAATACAAATGAGCAACTCACAACGTTGTTCACAAATTATAAAAGAATTTGCGAGTTAAGTGTACAATATTTATTATTCAGATCAAATAATCTAGTTATAAAACTTTACGAGTATGTATAGGTAGTATCTTGATTGTAATTTTTTACAAATTGGTAGCACTAATTGGTAGACTGCCTCGGTGGCGCAGTTGCAATGCGTAAGCGTTACGATTGAGGTCAACGCTGAGGTCTCGGGTTCGATCCCCGGGTCGGGTAAAGTGGTATTGGGTTTTTCTATTACGATATGCTCAGTATCAGCCCGGAGTCTGGAATTTGTGCCCGGTATGGCGATAGGCTCGCCCCCTATCACATAAGGGACGGAAATACGCTCGGCGAAATGTGGGTGTACTGGTTACACCTCTGCCTACCCCTTCGGGGATTACAGGCGTGAGTGCGTATGTATGAGTATGTATAGGTAGTATGTTGATTGTAATTTTTTACAAATTGGTAGCACTAATGATCTGGGTTAAAGTATTGCGATATTGCCTAGGAGTCATGGCAAAGATATCCAATTCTTTCGAGAAACTGTTGAAAGGATATTGAAACCAGCAAAATTATTAGCCATTATAAGATTTAAAATCTTTTAGGAGGTGATGAGCGCAATGCAGTTCCACGGAGTACTTGAGTAGTTTTGAGTGGTCTTGCCTCTGTATAGTTGTTACGCTTATCATCAGGTGAATGAAAATAAAAAAATGATTTTCAAGTCAGCTATAATATAGTTCCTTTTTTATCTTTAAAATCCGGGTTTGAATTAATTTTACATCAAGAAAGTTAAAATGCTTAAAAGGATAGATAACTGAAGATAAAAAAGGTGGTTCCGCCAAAAATACCATACTAGTTACTTTGGGCTAATCAGAATAGCAGAATATAAGCTACCCTATTCCTCTTAAGTTGTCTCGATATATAAATCAAAAACGACAATGAAAATTAACGGCCCAGCACTGGAGCAAACAAATTAATTTGGCTCACTCGAAATCTTTCCGGAATTCATCAAACATTTTCATGGAAGTCGCGAAGCAAATGTAATTAACGTGATTTAAACATGATGGAAACGCATTGAATTAAAATTTATGTTCTGTTTTCTATTCATTTACTTACAAAGCCTGTGACTGCCTCGGTGGCGCAGTTGTAATGCGTACGCGTTACGATTGAGGTCAACGCTGAGGTCTCGGGTTCGATCCGCGGTCGGGTAAAGTGGTATTGTGTTTTTTCTATTACGAAATGCTCACTATCAGCCCGGAGTCTGGAATTCGCGCCCGGTTTGCCGATAGGCTCGCCCCCTATCACACCGTGGGACGGAGATACGCTTGGCGAAATGTGGGTGTACTGGTTACACCTCTGCCTACCCTTTCGAGGATTACAGGCGTGAGTGCGTATGTACAAATCCTGTGTTTTGCACGTTTTGGTCACTATTCAAATTTTAGAACCAATTTGACACAAATCCCACAAATTCTAATCTAAGTATTTGAGACGATTATAGCCAGTTGTACTAACTAATCGGTAAACGATTAGCGGATAAGCAATTCCTGGTGCGGTGAGTCTATGGGTGGATGGTATTTCAAATGAGCGTCTTAAAAAGTAGATCTCGGCTGTTATCAACTGACAGCAGTCGTTTAAGCTAAGGCTGAGACCTTCGAGTGGCTTAATAAACTTTGATAGTAGGTTGGCCGCTAACCATTCAATATAGATAGATAGATAGAATATTCATTATTGCACACCAAATAAAGTAGGTAGATTATAAACAAGGATCATATAGTAAGGGTGATACAATGGGCGGTCTTATTGTAAAGGGCGATTTCTTACGGACAATCTTAGGATGGACAGAAGTTTTAGGTACCGAAGAAACGAAGGTAGTTATATTTTTTTTTTTTTTTTTTATACTATAGGTCGGCAAACGAGCAAGTGGGTCACCTGATGGTAAGCGATCTCCACCGCCCATGTACGCCCACAATACAAAAGAATTATGGGCGCGTTGCCGTCCTTAAAGGAAAGGGATAATAAGGGATTGGGAAGGGAAGGGGGATTTGGGCCTCCGGATATCTCACTCACCGTACGAAACGCAGCAGCAAGCTGCTACTTTACGCCGGTTTTCTGTGAGACAGTGGTAACGACCCGGACGAGCCGGCCCATTCATGCTGTAGACAAAATTGTCTACAGCGTGGCTCTACCACTCGCAATTATATATTATATATTAGTAGGGAGGGTAGTACGAAGTCTGCAGTTGCTGAACATTCAGATGAAGGCTCCAAACATTACCTTAGATTTGACAAACCACAAATCCTTGCCAAAGAACACCGATTCCTACATAGGATGATTGAAATTAAGAAACACCCAAATTTCAATAGAGAAGATGGTTGGAGGCTTGCACAAGCCTGGGATCCAATTATACATTTAATTAAATCGGAACCCAAAAGACCAACTGCCAGACCTCAAGATACCGTGAGCTCTTTCTGCGTAGATCGGACTAGTGTCAACTAACTTTTTTAAATAATTAAAAATAAATGTATAATTTTAAAATGAAGGTAGCCATTGTAACATTAACTTTTCGAGACGACCTACACCTCAGTCTCTCCCGTGACCACGAAGGCTGAAAAGCTTTCGAAACGTCGGGACTAAAATAAAAATTAAACCGCGATAAAATCCGTATAAACTAGTTTTATTTCAAGGGTAGTATTAGTATAGATAGTTTGAGTATTAAGTTTTCTAGGGTCGGTAAGAATTTTAGACAATGTTGACGTGATTAGTAATTTTAAAGAAGTACACGTAATATATACGTCTTAAAATGATAGGTTCTAAATATTCTAAGAATGCTTTTTCGCTAGAAAAAATCCTGCTGAAAAGATGATGTAGTTAACGGAGTGAGTCTACATTTGTGATTAGTCGAGAGCTCTGTTAAATACATAGGTTTGGAGTGATTGATAAATTAATATAAAAATGCATACATTAAATTCAATAATAACCGGTTCATCCTATTTCATATAATCCAGGATCTCGGGACTAACTCAACATTAATCTCGTTACAAGTGTGAACCAATTTAAATCAAGCCAATTGAATTCAAAGAAAATCTCCCCCAACAAAGCCGAAAACCGACCATTTTGCAACATCAAACAGTGAATTAGAAATTGTGAAATTTGTGACGAATAAACTCTTTATAGGCCCGTAAGTTGGCATTCCCGCTCGATAGCGATGAAATTCATTTTCACTCAAGATTTTATATGGAGCCACTGCCAGCGAGCTACTGAGCGATATGATTGCACATATCTTCAAATAGATCTTATCTAGACCAAATATTTGTTTGCCGACAGAAAAATCTCATACCTACTTTATTATCCAGACAGAAAATAACACTGAGTTTATTTTTTTATTAACACCATTCTAATCACAATAAAAACACCATAAAGCAACATAAATAAATTTAGATGATGAATAAATGATTTTAGAAAAGTAACTGTGAATTAATCTATCAACACTTCAACAAGTAAGCCCAAGTTTTCAAGTCCTAATTCACTTCATCTCCGCTCGCATGCAAGCCACACCCGCAGACAGCGTGCCCCAAAGATAATAAAATTTAAAAGGGCAAACTTTGCCGGCTACGGGATGGAATGAAAAGTGATTTGGCTAATCCACTTCTCAATTTTCCGACCCACTGGGCTTTAGGATTTACACTTACTATCGCCCTCACTCTTCCCTTGTTGCAATTACGACATATTTTTAATGGCTCAAATTAATATTTTAATCTTCATCGTCTCTTTTTGCGATTATCCAAATTATAATGACAAGGGATTAACTGATTAAGGAAATTATATTCCGAGCAGTTTTAAGAAGATTGGTTGGTGATTAGAATTGACAGTACCTACAGTGTGTTCAACTTTTGACTTAAGCTTTGGTTATCGCAGTTTACGTTGGTCGTGGATCGAGATGTTTTTTTTAATGTTGCGTCGACTCACAATGATATAAATTTATGAACGTCTCATTAAGATATCATTATCATATATATCATTATAGAAAATTGAATTAATTTTAAAATGTCTTGCTATGTGTGCGTGGTGAGACTGTGTTGGTATATCAATAGTTATAGATAGGTATAGGCTGGCTCGACCGGGTCGTTCCCATACACAGAAAACTGATTTAAAGTAGCGGCTTGCTACTGTGTTTCGTACAGAGAGTGAGATATCCAGAGGGAATAAAGGATTGGGTCCTTTAATTATCCCTTTCCTTTAAGTTCGTCAATGCGCTCGTGATTATTCTAGTATAATGGATGTACATGGGCGGTGGAGATCTTTTGGCGGTCTATGCTATAAAAATAGGTCGATGCGACGGCTGACGTCGCTATCACATAAAACTAAGTGTCAAAACTACATATTTATAATCTACATACACATAGAAAGGCGTACAAAAATGAGCTGATTTATCTATAGCAGATTAGTTTCTCTACAAACGTAAGTAATAAGTAAAGGTAAAAAAAAAACATAATTAGCTTAGCATTAATTTTACTTATCCTATTCTACTACTTACAAGAACACAGCAAAATTCCAAATTCACATTTCGTTACTTTTTCTGTTTCCCGTCACAATTTTTACAAAATCGTTCCAGAAATAACATTAAGACGGGCGTTACCGAAACTTTCTTCCAAAAGATAAGTAATAACTTGCCCATTGTCACTGGAATCTTTATATTAATTACGCACATAAAAATGATTAATGACCAGAATCTGGAAACAATGCCGAATATCTCGTATTTATTGGACGCGCCCTCTGGTGTTTGTCATCAAGACAAATTATTGTGCCGATGTCTGTTTCACAATTTTTAATATCTCCCTTCTATTCTATTTCGAGGCAATTTATATCAAGATGCTTTTTGTGATGGGATTTATTCTTACTCGTATTTTTATTACAAAGGTTTTTGAAGTAAGTACTCCTAACAATATTATTAGGTATAGTAATACTGATCTTTCTCTTATATATATATATATTTTTTTTTTCGGTAAAGATATGTCTTTTTTTATATATCCTCTCGTGATCTGGTTTATTGTTCCACTCGTAAAGTGTGCTGTGGTAGTGTTTTTATAGCATAGGCCGGCAAACGAGCAAGTTGGTCACCTGATGGTGCGTGATGTCCACGCCCATGTACACCCACAGTACCAAAAGAATCATGGGTGCGTTGCTGACCTTAAAGGAAAGGGATAATTAAGGAATTGGGAAGGGGAGGGGGTTTGGGCCTCCGGATATCTTACTTACCGTACGAAACGCAGCATGCTAGTAGCAAGCTGCTACTTTACGCCGGTTTTCTGTGAGACAGTGGTAAAGACCTGGACGAGCCGGCTCATACATGCTGTAGACAAAAGTGTCCACAGCGTGGCTCTACCACTCATAAAAACTCGCCTAAACGCGCCTATGATGCGTTTATCACCTTAAGTACACTGGATACATGTCTAGACATGTATTTCTAGAAACGCCTAATATATCAATCCGAAAATTTAACTGTTCCAGAAAAATATAAATTCCATTTCATTCTAGATCTAAAATCAAAAGCCATTTCGTATTTAATTTATTTCGATGAGCCACTTGCTGAATATTCCCATTTTTGTTGATTAGCTATTCTCGTTTTCCTTTTTTGTAAGAAATAAAATGTCAGAAATATTTGGTGTAATTTAGTTCACCTTTGATCCCGTGAAACCTACATATGGTTGCTTAGTCACCTATATACATCCCGAATCTGGATCTAAAGCCGTTGTTACAAGTTCGATTGAATCGTATGTGGAAAATTTGTATTCGGACTTTTTTTTACATACATACATACGCACTCACACCTGTAATCCCGGAAGGGGTAGGCAGAGGTGTAACCAGTACACCCACATTTCGCCGAGCATATCTCCGTCCTATGATGTGATAGGGGGCGAAGTTTATCGCCATACCGGGCACGATTCCAGACTCCGGGCTGATACTAAGCAATTCATAATAGAAAAACTCAATATCACTTTTATCCGACCTGGAAATGGAACCCGAGACCTCAGCGTCGCATTACAACTGCGCCACCGAGTACTTTTTTTGGGTAATCTATTTTTAGTTATGTTTAGTCTAGTTGCTGAAAACACGTCACATACGTACAGACTCAATTGGACAACCTTTGACTATGACTTAAAATATGCTGTAACTTTTAACAACCTTTGAGGAGTTATGTATTATGTATCAAGTCAATTAAAACTTTTGACTATTTATATTTCATGTCTTTTCAAAAAGAATATTATTATCGTACACGGTGTGTCTTACGATTTTTGTATCTTCATTCGTACATTATGTATAAAATCAAATTCCGGCTCGTCCGGTTACCACTGTCTCACAGAAAACCGACGATAAATATCATTGGTCTATATTCCATATATATTAGTTTCTTTTACGTACGATAGCGGCGCTGAACCAAAATCTCATAGAAATTGTTGTCGATGACAGCTCGAATAAGTTTTCGCAAGTTTTCCACGCTAGCCCCTCAGGAGTCAATTTTCAATGCAGATTAAATATCAATTCATGTTACACAAATACGTATTTCCGTTCCACACTGAGCCAGTACCTTTTGCGAGTGGCAGAGCCACGTTGTAGACACTTTTGTCTACAGCATGAATGGGCCGGCTCGTCCGGATCGTTACCAATGTCTCACAGAAAACCGACGTAAAGTAGTAGCTTGCTGCTGCGTTTCGTACGGTAAGTGAGATATCCGGAGTCCCAAATCCCCTTCCCCTTCCCAATCCCTTAATTATCCCTGTCCTTTAACGCGCATAATTCTTTAGGTATAGTAGGCGTACATGGGTGGTGGAGATCGCTTACTATCACGTTACCCACTTGCTCGTTTGCCGGCCAATGCTATAAAAAAAACCTATTTCCGCGACAAGATTAATGAGTCGGTGAATATAGACTCCGAATTGTGTAAATTTATTCCGAACTTACCATTGTATTCATAGAAAGGCCCAACCCGTAGCTTCATTGACGGAAAGGGATACTCAACTACAATTAATTATTAGTTTGACGTCCGGCAGATAGCCATAGAACCGTTAAGATAAAAGATTAGTTCGACATGGAAACATGATGTACGTTCTCTAAAACCTGATAAGGGTTGAAGGGAGCTTGATTATGATGTAGGGCTGAGTTACAAATTCTAACAGAGGGGCTAGCACGGAAAACTATCGAAATCGTAATGTAAAGGTATCGAGGGCTCGATAGATAATTCCTTAAATATCATTGGTCTATATTCCATATATATTAGTTTCTTTTACGTACGATAGCGGCGCTGAACCAAAATATCATAGAAATTGTTGTCGATGACAGCTCGAATAACTTTTCGCAAGTTTTCCATGCTAGCCCCTCAGGAGTCAATTTTCAATGCAGATTAAATATCAATTCATGTTACACAAATACGTTTTTCCGTTCCACACTAAGCCAGTACCTTTTGCGAGTGGCAGAGCCACGTTGTAGACACTTTTGTCTACAGCATGAATGGGCCGGCTCGTCCGGATCGTTACCAATGTCTCACAGAAAACCGACGTAAAGTAGCAGCTTGCTGCTGCGTTTCGTGCGGTGAGTGAGCTATCCGGAGGCCTAAATCCCCCTCTCCTTCCCAATCTCTTAATCATCCCTTTCCTTTAAGGTCGGCAATGTGCCCATGATTCTTTTGGTATTGTGGGCGTACATGGGCGGTGGAGATCGCTTACCATCAGGTGACCCACTTGCTTGTTTCCGACCTATTACATAAAAAAAACTACGCAGCTATAGGAAACTGCACGTGTTGAAGGAAGGTTTGGTCAAATTCAAGCAATGTATATTTTACGATCAGTATTTCACACCCCGTAGTACTAGTGAATATATAAATAAAGCATTTTCTTTTTTATCGAATGAGTAACATGTAGTAGTAGGTAACTACATGACAAAAATGGTATATTAAAGGATACAGTTGCTATCGAAAAATGGAACACAGATTCAGTTGAAGAATTTTGAAATACCCATTTGGAGAAAGATGTTAAAGATGATGGTCATTATTTAAAAACTAATAAAATATTAGACTGCCTCGGTGGCGTAGTTGTAATGCGTACGCGTTACGATTAAGGTCAACGCTGAGGTCTCGGGTTCGAACCCCGGGTCGGGTAAAGTGGTATTGGGTTTTTCTATTACGAAATGCTCAGTATCAGCACGGAGTCTGGAATCTATGCCCGGTATGGCGATAGGCTCGCCCCCTATCATATAAGGGACGGAAATACCCTCGGCGAAATGTGGGTGTACTGGTTACACCTCTGCCTACCCCTTCGGGGATTACAGGCGTGAGGGCGTATGTATGTATCTAATGAAATATAGCATCAAAGTTTAACTAAAATATAATAATATAATAACATCTTTGTAGCGTAGTCACTTTGCAAGGATAAAAAAGACGATAATCGACTTGCAACTTTGGACAATACTTAAATAAACAGATGAGTTATCTCACTCCAGTATAGTTTTTCGCGCTCTCGCACGTTACTTTATTTATAGTGATGTAATCGACCTCATTAATCGTAATAAACGAGTCATTAAAGTAAGCGTGAAATTTGGATGTCTAGATTTTGATTAGATCCGTTACATAAACATTCCCTTTTAGGTGTATGTCACGACCCTTACATATGACCACAATATCTTATGTCTCGGGATGAATAGCGCAGTGTAATGATAAATAGTACTTTGTAATTAAAAATTATGTATAGTGCTGCTTCTGTTTACGGGCAGTCGCAGCAGCCGCCTGCTCGTTTCGACATTCAAGCTTATAAAAAAGATCAAGAAACATATACGCACATATACATACGCACTCACGTCTGTAATCCCCGAAGGGGTAGGCAGAGGTGTAACTAGTACACCCACATTTCGCCGAGCGTATCTCGTCTCATGATGTGATAGGGGGCGAGCCTATCGCGATACCGGGTACAATTCCAGACTCCGGTCTGATACTGCGCATTTCGTAATAGAAAAACCCAATATCACTTTTACCCGACCCGGGGATCGAACCCGAGACCTCAGCGTCAACTTCAGTCGTAACGCGTACGCATAACAACTGCGCCACCGAAGCAGCCAAGCTAATAAAAAATTGCCGAAACTTACAATGGAACTCACGAACAACGGTTCACAGCCACCGTACGTCTATACCGTTGGCGATTCACATGAATGATTAAAAACTACCCAAGAGACAAAAATAGAGCTGAAAAATCCTTTACAAGACAAAATTATTTTGCCGAGCAAATGCGACGAAAAGCAAGGTTGAATTTTAGTTTAGGTTTTGATATAAGCGAGTGGTAATATGAGCTTGTTGGTTTTTTTTCGTCGTAACATATAAAAGGACTCGTGTCGTAGATTCCCGCATGTAACCTGAATTCAGAACACGTACTTATAACAATATTCAAATGTAGAGATAGATATATATTCTGGAGTTAAAAAGTCCCACAGACATCGGTATTTTTCAACTAACTTATCTTTTGGAACTAAGCAGAAAACTAAAGTTAAAGTACTAAAATAAGCTGACATAATTATATTAACTGGTAATCCCGTAGTGGTCGAAATTCGATGATGGATTTGGTATTATGTGGGGGGACCCGCCTTCTGGCCAAAACCCACAACCCCAAACGGGAACTAAAATTAGCCAATGTTGCCTCATCCGTTAATCAGCAGATTGTACCACGTGCAGGCGAAGTTGGCTTTGGAATTAAGAAGTTGGCTTTGGACTTAAGAAGTTGGCTTTATACTTAAGAAGTTGGCTTTGGACTTAAGATGTTGGTGACCCACTATACCAGTAAATACACTGATAGATAAAAACATCTACCGATTACTCTACTGTTAGCGCAACATTATGTTAGACAGTATGCAAATAACATCTGGAGTTGTATACTATATGGATCTTGTGGAAACTAGGAAGAATTTCCATGCATTCAGGTGTTTTTGTCATACCTATTATTGGAATCAAGTTTAACAGCTCACGTGATAGGACCCACTTAATGAAATGATATCCGTGGTGCTTTACATCTGGCTTCTCCAGTTGTAAATCTCCTTGTACCTGAGGTTAATGCCTCCTTAGTTCATTATTTTGTCTACCGCTTTGCTACGGAGGGAAGTGGACAATTAATATTTCCAACTCCTCCTTAACTTCCTATTTGATTAATTTCGTTGCGGGACAAAGACAATTTAGCATTTCCAGAGACTCGCCGAGCTTCACTGCTCGGTGTCAACAATATGCGTGCCATTGTCGATCCTGGTGCACAGGAGTTACAGTGGCGGGTGTGTGGGCGGGATAGTCTCTACTGTTACGGTTTGAACAAATCATCATTTTTTTGTCCATAGTGTTAGGAGGGTGTAGTCAATCAGTTTAATGAAAAACGGTGATTTTTACGGAGATTTTCATAGGTTTGAAAATCTACAGTCTTCAATCGCAAGCCATATATAAATGTAATTTCTAGGAAATAATAATACAGAATTTCAAATAGAATAATATTTTATTCGTATAATTTAAAAAATTATAATTTCGAATTGGTCGAAGCGACAAACGCAATTGCATAATCGGATCAGATTAATGAAATTAATAATTAACACCAGTTTAATTGGGAAACAGAGTTCAGTACCATACAGCTATCCATTCGGAAAACAGAAAAGTTTTAGATTTAAAACCAAGGGAGCTGTAAAACTTGGCTCCAACAAATTGGAGCAAACATCTAAAAGCGCCGTTCATCCACACTTCAGCTTTATCAGATGAGATCCCACTCTAGATCAAGAAAGGAAATAAAACTTTAATACTTTAAAATAAAAGTGTTTAGGCAAAGGAAATACTTAAACGTAACTGCCCCAAATAAACATAAATCCACGTTATCACTGTAATAGCAGGGCGGAGTTACGACGGCAAAATTTTAATTGCCCCAAAATATTTCCACACGGCCAAACAGGAAATAATATAGGTGCCTATAAAAAATGTAATGGTGAAGGTGAACGATGCGTATTAGCGCGAGCCGAACCACACATTGGACACAACTACAGCGGGGGGGGGGGGATAGGGGGATATGCACCCTTCGTTCACATTGGACATTTCCTGGGTGCGACCCTGAGACGAACGGCAGTGTGAAAACCTCGCGTTGCCGCAGACGCCGAAGGCATTCCGACTGTAAAGGGCTTCCAAGGAGACGGACAACAAAGGCAGAGTGCTGGGGTGGTATCGGCAGCAATCCAGGTATGCCAGTATCTTCTAGAACCACGCCACTTGCACCAAAGAAAGCCACTACGGTGTTTTACTTGGTATACCAGCGTAGGAAAATTGGCGAGGCTCCGAATCCATTAGGCCGGATTATATTTATATTTATTATATAAATTAGGCCGGAAGGATAATGAGTCCATTACTCACCATGGATATCCCCTACCTCCGAGAAGGTATCTATAAGATGGATTTATCCAAGGTGGTAAGTCCCTCGTACTAAAGAGGCCGTCTGGGTTGGTAACACCGCTTTGTCTATTTCTGCCGCCAAGCAGTAGTGTGTAAGCACTGTTGTGTTCCGGTTTAAAGGACATTGAAGCCAGTGAAATTATTGGGCATTATGAGACTTAACATCTTATGTCTTGGGGTGACGAGCGCAGTCCAATGCCATGCTGTGCTTTGTAATTCAAAGGTCTATGGGCAGGCGTGGCGCTTACCATCAGGCGAGCGCCCTGCTTGTTTCGTCACTCAAACTAATAGAAAAAACCACGTAAAAGAATGCCTGTCCACAGCTCGGCTCGTCGTTTAACTGAACCTTATTAGCAGTTACTTTTCATTTTACGCACATTTTTGTTACAAGGTGCTAAATTAGAACTACTTTTTCATATAAAATCTGGCTAATATGGTTTCCGGTAACTACCTACATATTCGAGATATAGCTTGTTATAATATTTCGGTGTAAAATTTTAATTACTCGCTTGTTTCTTTAAATCCCTTTAGATGACTTTTACGAGGTCACTGGTGGTTTATTTGTATTATTCACATCGAATAGTAACACTTATAAAATAAATTGTGGAACCTAACTTAGAACTTCACGTTCCCACAAATTTTGCAAATGCATTATCTTTAATTTCCTTTTTTTTAATATTTTTTATTAATTATGTAAGTTTATTTTCACATATTTAATTATTTAGTAACATTCTACTGTCACAGAAATATATAACAAATCTAAAAAATAAATAAAAGAACGTGTATCTTTGCGCAAAACATAGATTCGATTGGCTCCTGACCTTGACTTTTACGTATGAATTTTTAAGTTTTCGAAGCAAATATTTATCACTTTCCGCCGCCCGAGAAAAAGAAAACATAGGAGCGACATGTTTGTGCGAAACACTTGCGGTTTCACCTGTATCTTCTCTAAATATTGTAGTACACTCGTGCCAAAAAGTTTTTCAGATTAATTTTCTATTAGTAAGATATTTTTGGTGAGCTTGTGGCGTGGCAGTAAGGTAATATGTGAGAGTGGAACGAACTGAGGTGACGAAGATTGCGGATTCGATTCTAGGCCACCAGGGTACGCACTTCAGGCTTCTCGAAGTTCCGCGTATTTTCACCATAACATCGTGGTTCACCATAAGAATTTCGAGTTTCGGAATTTATACACAACCATCAGCATTAGGTCAGCGTGATGGAAGAAAGGTCTATCTTTCATTAGAAGAAGGGACCCGTGATCATTTCACGGTACACTACGCATTCTGAAAAATCTTATAATGAACTGTCTCCTGCGATACCATCATCAAAGTGGCGATTACATTGAATCTGGTCAATTTCCTTAAAGGTTGGCAACGCATCCATGATTTTTTTGGTATTACTGGCGTTTGCGGTCTCTGCTATAAAAAAAAAAACATCAAACATGTATTACATAAGTCGAAGTTATTCTATCAAATGATTAAATAGTTCTGCCATGACGCAAGCACTAGTAATAGCCGTATTAACCTGTCACACGACGGCAATATTTTTTTAATACAATATGTAACAAAAACACTGTTGGCCCTCTCTAGTTGTGAAGATAGGCATATTGACAGCTTAATAAAAATAGTTAAATTAAAAACAGAAGCGAGATATTATCCTTACACTGGTAGTTTAGAAAAATGAACATATTTTAAAAAAAAAAAACATCTGAAAAGTGATGAACATATATTTATTATATTAAGTCATTTGAATACGAGAAATTTAAATGAAACTATATACATTTTAATACAATCCGCTAGGGGCGCAGTACAGATCTGCATATATACATACTTTTTTTTTTAAATACGGATAACGTGAAAGCTATCGAATAACTCGCAAATAACCAAACTACGCGCACTATTCTCGAGTTTAGTATCATCGTATGATACATTCAAACTGTAACAATCACAAGTTCAAAGAACACTTTGTGCCAAATTTTTGGTATAATTTTAAAGTATTTGAGTTAAATTTTACTGGTAGAAGGAAACCTGGTCATTTAAGATATAGCATCCACATGGGGAAAACCCGCCATAGTAGCTCATTCAGGCGAGTTGCGTTCCGGGATCAGCCAGTGTTTATCCGACCTTTAGGCCAGCATAATTCTACCGAGTGTCGATGGCCGTACTGTTGACGGATGACATTATATTTAGACTGCACTGTACTTAACATCAGATTCAGTGTAGTTATTTACTAGGATAAAAAACAGAATTCTCATTTAGCCATGCCAGGTTAAAAAAGGAATTGTATTCCTCAAGAGAGTTGCCAGAGATTGCGTGACCGTTTCCGCACTTGAATAAATGTTTGCCTGAGCGCAAATATTTGTTTTGGGTTTGATTGTTTGACTGCCTCGATGGCGCAATTGTAATGCGTACGCGTTACGATTGAGGTCAACTCTGAGGTCTCGGGTTCGATCCCCGGGTCGGGTAAAGTGGTAATGGGTTTTTGTATTACGAAATGCTAAGTATCAGCCCGGAGTCTAGAATTTGTGCCCGGTATGGCGATAGGCTCGCCCCCTATCACATAAGGGACGGAAATACGCTCGGCGAAATGTGGGTGTACTGGTTACACCTCTGCCTACCCCTTCGGGGATTACAGGCGTGAGTGCGTATGTATGTATCTATTGATTGTTCTAGAACTAAATCCCCAAGTCGTTTCTGGTACTTATTATAGACACAAGAAAACCTGATGTGAAATAAGTACTACTTATACATTAATGGTCTTATTCATAATAAGTTATCGGAGCTTTATAAGGCCGTTATTAGATGATTGATAAAAATTGTTATTCATAATCGTTCAATAACGCTAAAACGCTCATTAACTCTCCTATAAAGTGTCACTATTTTAATGAAGCTATAACCCTTCTATAAACCTATTTTAAGCGTTAGATAGTGAAAAACATGGCCGACATCGGTCAGCTGTTTCATAATTGACGTATATTTGTACGTCTACTGTCATTTTTTTTTTTATTTATGTCTTTTTCTTTATTTATAACGGCTTCGCCCTATTATACATTTCGCCAATGACAAGTACTATATTATATATTTTCAACTCTTCCCAAGAACGACGAAATATCAGCGCAGCGGCGCGGCGTGGTCAATTTCAAGGTCTTGTTGAATTTTATAACTCCTGTTTGTTTACCTTTCTTGACATTTGACATTGATGAGATGTCAATTTTCTTTTTTTTTGTTTGTTTGTTCCTTAAGGAACCGGCTAAGGTCAGAGACCATGCTGCCAAGTCATTAGTTATATTCTTTTCTTATATTCCAAGAACGATGAAACGGGGGTAGTTTTGGTGTTAATTCCTTTCAGTTCAATGCTTCTTAGGCGACTTTCTTCAAGCGGAACGAAAGCACAAGGTCGATCAATACCCTTTATCAAAAATCACCTAAGTTCCCTATTTTTAATGTTTCCATACGCTATTCATCATCGTAAATGATTATTGCACACAACCACACCACTTCTATACAACAAACACAACTTTAAACTAGTTTAGGAAATAATTAAATCAAGAGAGCCACCGCACTATCAGAATTCCCGCCAAAACTCCGTCAATTTTCTTTTTATTTAGTTTGTTTCCAGTCTTTCCAGAGACAAACCATATTAAAATCATTCAATCAATCAATCATTTTCTGTAAACTGGCAACTTTGTGTATGATAAACCTATTTTAGGTTAACGGAGCTTTATCAAACGATTATGAATAAAGAATTTTATTGAATGTTCGATAGGCTTAAAATACGTTTTAACTAATGAAGGTTTATACCTTCGATAAGCGTTTTATTATGAATAAGACCCGTAATATTTAAGCCCTTGATACAAAATATATACATAATATGAATTTAATTTATTTGTTTTGTATGTATCAATCTAATACATACATACATACATAGACTCACGCCTGTTTCTCATAGGGGTAGGCAGAGACAACGGATTTCCACTTGCTACGATCCTTGCATACCTCTTTGGCCTCATTCACTCTCATTAAATTTGTCATACATGCTCGTCGGTTTAGGGTACTCCTGACCTGGCCTTTCTCGAGAATATCTCCAACTTGATCTATGAAAGTTCGCCGAGGCCTTCCCCTCCGAACTGTACCATTCACACTCGCCATGTATATTTGTTTCAATCAATCTAATAATCACTGTTTTTTTTTTTGTGTGTAATAGTGTTGGTCCCGCTCCCGGTTAATGAAATTGCACCGACTCAAAAAGGGACATCTACAGTTCTTTTTTTGTTTTTAAGTGTCGCTTTTTGAAGTCGGTTTTCATACGTACTCACGCCTGTAATCCCCGAAGGAGTAGGCAGAGGTGTAACCAGTACACCCACATTTCGCCGGGCGTATCTCCGTCCCTTATGTGATAGGGGCGAGCCTATCGCCATACCGGGCACAAATTCCAGACTCCGGGCTGATACTGATCATTTTGAAAATAGAAAAACCCAATACCACTTTACCCGACCTGGGGATCGAAGCCGAGACCTCAGCATTGGCCTCAATCGTAACGCGTGCGCATTACAACTGCGTCAGCGAGGCAGTCGGTTTTCATATTCGACGCAATAGTCTTTAGAGGATAGGGATAATTGAAGGATGCCACAGAGGAGAGTGAGCCTACATGTCTACCAAATTAGCCTTCAGAATGAAAAAAAGTGTATTAAACAATTGTTTATAATAATATAATTATTCTAATTACCTTCCTGGCCACAACTCTACATAAAGCTTATCATATAAAATGTAATTATGTGAACAACAAAGACTGTAAGACACGTTCATAATTACGCACCCTGTATACTAATCGTAATACTCATAATTTAAATTTCACTCAACGTTTCCTTTGTTCCGTACGAAAAATCTTTGCGGCTTAACAGAAAGGTGGGCGCAAAAAATTTATTTCACGTTTGTGGTGACAATACGTTTGGATTTATGTCGGACTGTCCGGACTTATACATGACTAAGGTAGTAGCAGAAGATACAATAAAGAGACTAGTTAGAATCTTAGTTAAACCTCATTTAAATCATCATTGACGAATCCGCGTTATGCGATTCTTTTTTCAATCTGTATGACGCGGCTTTGTAAGAAGTTTCTGTTATATTTTCAACTGTCTCATGAAATCAGCTTTAGGTTTGAACGAGATATAAATTTAATACTTTTTTTATGTTGTACTTAGATTTTAGGTTATAGCTCCGTAGCGGTAACTAAACAATACTCAGGCCGACTGGCGAACCGACTTTCACAGAATAAACACGCTGAAGGGGTAGGTCAACTGCGCTCGACACCCTGAGACATAATGTGTTAAATTTCATAATTTCCAGTTATTCCACTGGCTTCAATGTCCTTCAAACCGGAACGCAACAGTGTTTGCACACTGGTGCTTGACGGCAGAAATAGACAAAGCGGTAGTACCAAGCCAGACCGCTTCTCGCATACGAGGGACCTACCACCTAGTAAAACTTGGTTTGCACTAGGCTAGTGCAAACCAAGTTTTACTAAGTTGTTATAAGAAGATGGATGTAAGCAAAAAATAAACATTTGCAGCAAGTTTTCCTTTTATTCAGCCTCCATGTCGTAGCGGGCGAGTAACCGGCTGCGAAGCGAGAGGCCGTGGGTTCGATTCCCGCACTGAGACAAATGTTTGTGTGTAACACAAAATTTGTTTCGAGTCTGGGTGTTGTGGGACCGCAACTCCCTCGTAGTTCCTGATACCCACGATACAAGTTTACCTAGTGTGGGGTCAGGACTATGTCTGTGTCTGTTGGGTGTATTTATTATTATTCAAGCGTCCGAATTTTCTCCGAAAATATGGGTGTCCTACATATTCCTTTACCTGCGTTCGCCCGTAAAAAACAAGGTCCGAGCGTTAAATAATAAAACCCTAGCGAGATATAACATCTCTGAAGTTAATTTAGCGACCGCTTAGAATAAATCTCTTAGAGGTTTCATTTGTTTTCGCGCTTTTTGTTTTGAATTACCTTGAATTTTGTTAAAAGAATCCCGGTATGGTATGCGAAAATGAATTTTCCGGTACAAAATAAACTGTTTCAAGGTCAGTTTAACCATTTAGAATTATATTAGAAAAAATAAAAGTATAATCTATGTTATTGACTCCTGTAAGACAGATTCTTGTGATATGTATAGAGTTGAAGAAATCGGACATCGTGGTGAAATGCTACGAGTGGTAGAGCCAGCCAGTTTTTTTTTTTAGCTTGAATGACGGAATGAGCATGTCACCCGCCTGATGGTAAGCGCAACACCTGCCCATAAACAGACACAACACCACAAAAAACTTGGAGTTACAAAACACTGCATGGAACCGGACTGCGCTCGTCACCCCGAGACGTAAAGATGTTATGTTAGGTCTCATAATGCCCAGTAATTGCACTGGCTTCAATGTCCTTCAAACCGAAACACAACAATGCTTACACACTCTGTTGGCGGTAGAAATAGACAAAGCAGTGGTACCTACCTACCCAGACAGTCTCTCGCATACGAGGTACCGACCTAGTAAACCTAGTAAGTAGTCTACAGCATGAAAGGGCCGGCCCGTCCGGGTCGTTAAAACTGTTTCACAGAAAACCGGCGTAAAGTTGCAGCTTGCTGTACGGTGAGTGAGATATCCGGAGGCCCCAATCCCCCTCCCCTTCCCAATCCCTTAATCACCCCTTTACTTTAAAGTCGACAACACGTCGATGATTCTTTTGGTATTGTGGGCGTACATGGGCGGTGGAGATTACTTACCATCAGAAAATCAGAAATTAACAATGAGGTGGTACCAACCGAGACGGCCTCTCGCATACGGCTTCATACGAGGTACCAACCAACTAGTAAACTTTACATTGGTACAAAATTCAATTTTTTGCAGTGAATACTTATGATATTAAAAGAGAGGTTAATTGTAAAGAGGAGTTTTTAAAATCTTATAAAAATAAATACCTACAGTCGCTGTGCTGTTCATGAAAACTAAATTATTACCAAATTTTACTAATTCTATTAAACCCGCAAACTCAAGTGGTTACAATGAATTCAAACCCCGAATACTGCTTTGTGCCTAGAATAAGTCCATTCTTCCCCGCGGTATCATAGCGAGGTCATAAGTAAACGACTTCAGGCATTTACTAAAATTTCCACTTGAAAAGGATAAGACGGGCCGAATCTAATTCCAGATTTAGCCGGTTAGTCATTTAACACATTGTCCCGTCCCAAGTTCTGAAAATAAAGGCTTATTTTCTCACGGCGTTTATTCCATTCCACAAGATGTATTCCAAAGGCGAGGTTTATCTGTAGAGTTAGTTGTATGGGTGTAAAGTTTGACGAGCTGGTTGGCTGACGTGTTGGAGACGAAATTTTAAATTAAAGAATATTAAAAAAAATGTGTAAACTGAATAATATTTTAGTAGCTTCAACATTATGGGTATACGGTTTGAAATATTGTTTTACTAGCTTTTGCTCGCAGCTCCGCCCGCGTGAACAGCCTTTTCCGGGATATAAAGTAGACTATGTCCTAATCTAGCTCATGTTCCATCTGTGTGCCAAATTTCATCCAAAACTGTTCAGCCTTTAAGGCGTGATTCATTCTTAATAAACATCCAAATTCACAAACTCACAAACATCCAAACTTTCACATTTATAATAGTAGTAGGCTAGTAGGATACTTTGTTACATGGAATCACATCATACAAACTGCCTCGGTGGCGCAGTTGTGATGCGTACGCGTTTCGACTGAGAGTGATGCTGAGGTCTCGGGTTCGATCCCCGGGTCGGTGCTCAGTATCAGCCCGGAGTCTGGAACTGTGCCCAGTATGGCGCTAGGCTCGCCTCCTATAACATCATGGGACAGAGATACGCTCGGCGAAATGTGGGTGTACCGGTTACACCTCTGCCTACCCCTTCGGGGATTACAGGCGTGAGTGCGTATGTATGTATGTACATCATACAAACAATAAAGTAGGTATAACTTAGTTATTAAATTAAATTAAAGTTCTCACGCATTTTCACATCGATCCCAGAAATCAACCAATTAAACTAAGTAGTTAGTACGCATGATCTTCAAACTGTATTATTAGCTCATTTTGATCGATCTGGAGATTCAAACTAATACCGTTTATTGAAATCTGCAGTTAGTGATCAAGCTCGCAACTAATATGATTTAACGCAACAAAGGTGGTAGATCCACGCTAGAGGCCGTCTGGGTTGGCACTACTGCTTTGTCAATTTTTGCCGCCAACCAGTAGTGTGTAAGCATGTAGTAGTACTAGTAGTGTCCGGTTTGAAGGAAATTGAAGCCAGTGAAATAACGGGGCATTATGCGACTTAACATCTTATGTCTCGGGGTGACGAGCGCAGTCCAATGCCATGCAGTGCTTTGTAGTTCAAAGTGTTATGTGGTGTTGCTTGTGTTTATGGACAGGCGTGGCGCTTACCATCAGGCGAGTAACCTGCTGCTGTTCGTCACTCAATCTAATAAAAATAAACCAAACAAATGCTACACATTATACACGTCTGTGTGTATCGGTCGTTACGTATTGTCGTTTGGACTAGCGGTAATCTGTTTTTATAGCCCCACCACTAACGGCGCTGTATTTATATGAGCTTTTGTAATAAATATAAAATTGAATAATAAAAGCTCGTCAACGCTGCCATTTTGTCATAAAATCACAGGTCTTTACATAAAACATGACAGTTTGTAACTTTTCAATATATTCATAACGAGAGCGGGTCGCGTCGTTTCAAGTGAATTTTCAAAGAGTATAAATATTATAAACAACGTGTTACAGAAAGGTGTGGTCATATTTAGAGGAAGTTATATACCTACATCTGACAGTGAGTGATAAACACTCATACCGGATCTTATCAAAATCTTGACATCGTAAAAATTCACACCAATTTTAATAACTCATTCATTAATCGATAAGACCGAAGACATCACTATAAAATATTTACATCACCTAAACCTAGTGTTAATTAGTATTCAGTGTTCTCCAAAGTTGCAAGTCCAATATCCGCATTACTCATTCGATGAAAAGGAAAATGCTCTATTTTCTAGCAATTCAACCATTTTAGGTACAATATACGTTGCTTAAATATGACCACACCTTTCTGTAACGTTGTATATTCATTAATGTTTTTCTCAAATTGACAAACCTAAAAATGTGATCTTTGCCATACATGTACAGTATTGCCGATTTAAATTATGCACTTCGGCAATCTTCGTCTATTTAAGATATACGGACGCGTGATGGTTTAACACAGACAAAAATTTGGTTCTATTTATTTTTAACCCCCTACAAAAAGAGGGATGTTATAAGTTTGACTCCTTAGTCTGCCTCACTATCTGTGTATCTATCATATGTCGTCGTAGCGCTATGGACCGATTTGAGTGCCGTTTTTTTATATGAAAACTAGTTTAATCGAGATAAGAGATGGTTTGTATATAGTTGGAGAAAATCTGTTCAGCTATTGAAAAGTTACAGATGTGTTTCTAAATGACGTCCGGGGGTTTTAAAGCTAAGTCCATTCTGTAATGTGTTAGAAATTACGTGAGACGAGTATTATTTGATTAATACCAAACGACAGTAACCACTTTAACTCATATTTTATTGGTTACTTTACAATGTTACTGCTTTACAGAACACAACCCCATGTCAGGATTCTCTAGAGACCGCTCTCTTATTATAACTAAAACAACTAGGACTCAACTTATGTAACTGTTCGGCCCGGGATGACTGGGCATTCACTACATATTCATACTAATTCGAGAGAAATGAAAATTGCCGAGGAGCATAAACTAAATTGTAATATTGTATATCAAAGTCAGATGTTTTTCAAATTAACACCGACAGCCTCCGTGGCGCAGTGAGCGAGCAGGCGACTGTGAAGCGTGAGGCTGCGGGTTCGATCCCCGCATCGGGACAATTATCTGATCCACAAATATTTGTTTCGGGTCTGGGTGTGACATCGTAAGTTTCTCGCAGTTGTCAATACTCACTACTATGTGACTATTCGGCCTCAGATAGCTGGGTATTTATTAAATCTTTCTTTCTGCCGGTTATTTCCCGGTATAATACCATGATTCGCCTTCTTGTACCATCGATTTGACGGTTTTTGGTATTATGTGTGACAATTCGCCGTCTGACCCCCACAACCCGCAGCGGAAACCAAGATTCTCCATTGTCTCTTCCGTTAATCAGCAGAGTGTACCACGTGCAGGTGAGGTTTGCTTTGGGCCTAAGATGTTGGTGGGCCACTTACATTTTTTTTACTTTAGTACATTTTCAATACTCATACCCATACTCACTCACGCCTGTAATCCCGAAAGGGGTAGGCAGAGGTATAACCAGTACACCCACATTTCATACCGGGCACAAATTCCAGACTCCGGACTGATACTGAGCATTTCGTAATAGAAAAACCCAAACCCACTTTGCCCGACCCGGGGATCGAACCCGAAACCTCAGCGTTGGCCTCAGTCGTTACGCGTACGCATTACAACTACCACCGAGGCAGTCGACATTTACATTTTCAATTTCTGCAGAAAATCGATTATGACTACGACGTTCCAGATGTAGCGATTATTACTCGTTATGAACTACTGGCAAACTAGCTTCCATTCAAAATACAATTAGCCTCCGAAATCAAAGTTTTCGCAGTACGTCCACAGATGACTGTATTGACGTTGTTACGTCAATGAAAAAATCTATAATATCAAGCTGCCTCAATGGCACAGTTGTAACATGTATTTATTTATTTTATTTATTTCATTTAGGTTCTTCACAGCTGACAATTCATAACATAGCTTACATATTACACCAAACAATACGCCAATTACGAAGTACTCAAAAAAATACAATATTAATTTGCAAAGAGTAAACTAAATACATGCAAAATTTCATAGGGAACTACAAAACTACAAGGGTTAGTAAAACATTTGTGCGATGATACAAGTCGTTATGTATGTAGATAATATAATATAGAGTATAATGTTGTTAGTGTGGGTGTGTTGTGAATATGTGTGTGTATGTTTGTGTGTGTATGAAAGGTAAACAAATAATCGCTTAAGGTATAGTTTTCACACAATATAATGATATTAGATGTGGTTCTACTTGTTTCGGGACAGAGACAGTAGTATATGTTTTCTGTATGAATACCGAGTGGTACTAAATGGATCCAGTGAGGAGAACTTGGTGTTATATGTGTCTGGAATACGAAAAAATGGAGACATTTTCAAATATTTCGTTTTAGCTGAAGGGACGGATAATAATGGAGTATGTCTGGTACGTCTAGTAGGTACATTAAAACTTATTCTTTCTAGCAGCTCTGGACAGTCAAATTTGTTGTTCACTACGTCAAACAGAAACAACATGTCCGTCAGTTGCCGTCTATCTTCCAAGGTATTAATTTTGTGGAGCTCACAAGATTCCTCATAAGGTTTATTTACTGTTTTTGCCTTATAATTCAAGTGTTTAATGAATTTATGTTGAATTTTTTCAATATTGTCAATATAGGTTTTAAAAAAGGGTCTCCAAATTAGACTCGCGAATTCTAATATGCTTCTTACATAACTGAAATAAAGCATTTTAAGACACTGAATATCTTCGAATGGTTTACTGTTACGTATTACAAACCCTAGTGACTTATAAGCTTTGCTGATAATATGTTCGATATGTGTGCTGAAAGTAAATTTCTCATCGAGTATGATGCCTAAATCTCTGACTTGTGAGGTTGTGGATAAGGTTTTATTACAAATGCTGTAATCGTAATTAATAGGCTGTTTTTTCCTAGTGAAAGTAATTTTTTGGCATTTCTGTGTGTTAACGCTAATTTTATTATTGAGGTAGTAATTTGTTATGTATGTACGCGGTACGACTGCTGTTCTGACGTTTCGGGTTCGATCCCGGGTCGGGTGAGTGATTTAGTGTTTTTTATTACGAAATGCTCAGTATCAGCCCGGAGTATGAAATTGACGGTACCCGGTATGGCGATAGGTTCACGTCCTATCACATCATGGAAATAAGCTTAACGAAATGTAGTCACAGGTACTGGTCATGCCTCTGCCTACCCCTCCGGAGATTATAGGCTTGAGTGCGTATGTATATTAAGCTCCGATTTCGAAATGGGACTTGTTAAAGGCGATTCTGTATTCCATCGTCTTAACATGGTTTGTTAAATAAAACAAATTGTGTATCCGTCATAAAAACGATCAGTTTATTTACATTTATTTACATATTTACATAAAGTAAGTTACATTAATAATTGAACGGTATTTACACACTTTTGACTAGACGCGTTCGAATTTGGTTTGTTTCAAACTTAAAACATTTAGATATGTAAATTACTACACATAAATTAAATATTACGCTGGAATTGTTGAAGTTTGCGACACTTATCTAATTACATCTAGTACCATCAATTATCATTATGAAATCACGAAACATAATAAAACGTCATTTTCTATTTCCTTGATAGAAGAGTTTACTTTGACAATATTTCAATGCATATTTTTACTTTTTCAGATATTTTTTTAAATATAATTATGAATTACTAACTTTTGCTCGCGGCTCCGCCCGCGTGAATAGACTTTTCCGAAATAAAACATAGCCTATAGCCATCTCCACGGTCCCATCTATCTCTACATCAAAATTCATCAAAATCGGATCAGTGTTTTAGGCGTGAAAACGTAACAAACAAATAGTATTTTTTCATAAAAAGTATCCTATATTACTTCTTATACCTCGAAGAATATGTGTACAAAGTATCATGATGATCGGTCGCGTGAAAGCGTAACAAACAAACTTACATTCACATTTATAATATTATTACTATGATTATTTATAAACAGTGTAGTTTTATATTCCTATCTTAATAATTCTTTTTTGTTTTACATACATTTTTTGAACACTTCAAAAACTCCAGCGTTTGCAACAGTACATATTATGTGAAATAGATAACACGAAGCGATTTTTTTAGGTCCCATAAAAATACTTTATGACGGTCCCTTGGACCCAATACTGTGTAAATAGATCTACATTAAATAATTAATACACCATTAATTAAATACATAAGCTTTAACTTCTATCTAATTCTTGTAATGATAGTTTCAATACAAAATTATTTTAATATAAGATGATTGTTCCATCTCTTTTCCTCTATACGTAGAAATTAACAAGAAATTTAAATTATATGCCATTTTTATTTCTTTATTTATTCCTCAATTATTATGCATACATTATTCCTCCATATATTTTGCAAGTCTTTTCTCACCACATAATTGTTTAATATTTTATTTGCAACTTATTTCTGCATAAAAAAATCTATATTTATATGATATTCTTCTTCAAAGTGTAGCTCGCAAACCTAATTGGAACCAGCAATAAATTCAGCTATTTCTTTGCATAAAATGTCTATCTATACGTTTAACGATACATTTAGACCAATTTATACAATAAATATAAAATACTTTTCCATAGTACTTGATGAGATATCTGATCTATTAAACCTACTAAAAAAAATCCATAAATCGACGAAACCTTTGACATTTCTTAATTATGATATACCAACTAAATACATAATGGAATCAATCTACATCAATGGCATATTTTTTAAACACAAACAATCTAACACTGCATTAGTAATTGTGATTTCAAGTATTTGACAATTAACTGTGATAAGTTTCGGAAAACAATTCCAAATTCACAAAAAGATTAAACATGTACGAATAACTTAATCCAAACAACAAACAATGAACTAATTAAAAATACTTTTTGAGATACTTCGGTTTTAGAAGGTACCTCTAGTTTTAAATAAAAACTGAATAAATCATTACTTTTACTTCAGAAATTGATTTCAGAACATCGAAATTATATGACAAGAAACGCAACTAAAGCAAAAAATGACCCCACTAAACTCATAGCAACGCATGCAAGGGGACGGGGATATAAAAGTATGTGCAGCTCGTTCATTCATCAATTCATAAAAAAACATTAATGATCTCTAGTTGACACTTAATACGTCTAATTTTTTGCAGCAGCTCGACCGGGTTGTTACCACTGTCCCCCAAAAACCGTGGTAAAGTAGCGGCTGCGTTTCGTATCGTGAGAGATATCCAGAGGCGCAAATCTCCCTCCTCTTCCTATCCCTTAATTATCCTTTTCCTTTGAGGTCTACAATGTGCTCATAATTCTTATGATATTATGGGCGTACAAGGGTGGTAGAAATCACTTACCATCAGATGCCCCACATGCGCGTTTGCTGGCCTATTCTATAAAAAAGTGACAACGCCATCCACGACATTATAAATGCGTTCTGTATAATTATTTAAATTACAAAATCGACAAGTTGTTTTCGACAATGTCATAAGTTTTATTCATTTTATTAATAAATTATCTCAATTTTTTACCAATTCATTGACACGTATATATAGCAACCCACTTAAGCTTTCCCTACAATCCGCCAATGGTTATCAAAAATCCGTCAACAAATACCATTATGTACAGAATATTGAAACCTCTACGTATCAGTCTGCGTTGTAAAATTACTCTAATTGCATTAGCATAAAGGTTTACATCGCTATGTGGGCTCTTCTAGAACGTTTTTATCTGGATTCGATTCACTATTTGCTGCTAATGTTGTTGATGATGTCAGTACGACAAGATCTTCGTCGATTGTTGTCAGTTGTGAGTATTGTGCCTTTGGATATAAAGTTTTGTGTTTTCTTCTTCTTGCCCTAAGCTGTAAATACACAAACACATTAATTCTATGTTGAGACTAAATTCCAACAAAAAATATATGTATTCCAGATGGAATCTACAATTTCTATTCTTTAAGGAATAATTGATATGCATAGTCTGTCATTATTTATAAGAATGTTATGCTACGAAAATACATAATTAACTAGATTCGGTTACAACGAAAAGTCTATATTGTAAATTTCTATATTATAATAATAACCAGCTAAGTTAAAGAACCAGTCTAAGCCGCATTTAGACGGAGTGAGTTAATATCACGACCAAGAACGAACGAAACAGAAAACTGTCATTCACGACTCCGTATCATGCAATTTGAGAATAAGAATCTTATGATACGCCTTAGTAAATTATCGTTTTCTGTGATAGTATCGGCTGTGTCTTACGAGAAAATATCACCATCTAAATGAGGCATAAAAATGCGTCTCCAATTGTGACTAGGTCAAACACGCGTGATAAACTCTTGTTTGTTTTACGGCACCTCTCGGTGTGGAGAAAAATCATGGAAGTGTGGACACACCCTAAAGGAGTTTCGACTCCTAAAAAATAAATAGTGTCTGCTTCCAATTCATTACAATTTCCCACCATTAATAAGCCTACAAAAAGTACCATTCAAGCGGCGCCTAATTCAACATAATTGAATTCAGCCCATTGGTGTATAATAATTAATACAATTTAAATGTTAAACAAAATGATGTGAAATGAACAAAAAAAAGAGGAATGATTGTTTGTATTAAAATTATGGAAATATTTACTGTTAAGGCCTGTTTTGAAGTGCACGTCAGAGACAAGAGACCACGACACATGTTACGGTCTCTTTGTATCCAATTGTATACGTACGTTTTAAGGTATAAGATCGAGACAGAGTACCGCGACGTGCGACCGTTTCCATACAATTTCACACAAAGCTAACTTGTCGCTATCGCCTGAGTTACGGTCTCCCTATCTTGGTTCCGTGCCTCAAAACAGACCTCTTATAAAATAACAATATTCAAATATCTGAAGCCAGAGTAAATAGCAGTAAAATCTAATAATTTGTAGAAAACGACTAGCACACAATTAGTTCCTGAATATTGGCATCAACACAATCTAAGAAAGGTCTAATAAACATGATGTAGAGGTCTAGACGCTTTTGTTATACAAGGAAATTTATAAGAGCGACGAATAAATTGAGAAGACATTTACAAGAAATAGGACTGTGTAGATGAAATTAAAGGATTGCTCTCGCATTGTTCCTTTCTCAGTGAGGAATATTTTATACAGATTTTGACTCGTATTTAGGTAGGATTTTGAACCAGACGCAAAAAAAATATAGATTGGGACATCTGTACATAGCTCTCAAATAAATATCCCAATTTCAATATGTTTTGAAGATGGTTTAATCGAGATACCTAGTTCTTTAATAATATCTGAATTAATTAAGAAATTACAAATATTATTCTTACTTATGTCGGGTTTTCGTTCGGGTCTTACATATCTTTCAATGTTAATCTAAGCCATTCAATTTATCTTACGAACATTGATTCTGTAATAATCATCACAGTCTACAACAGAACTATTTCTAAAACGGTCATTAACTTCGTATTCTTACCTTTAAAACCACCACAATGCAAGCAACAATAAGCAGCACACCACCAGCAGTCCACAACGCCAGCCAGTTTCTATCTAGTCCGCTGGCTGGACCCTTGGAATCGTCCACGAAGAATGAAGCTGTTATGTGGCCACCCACGTTCTCAGCTATGCGACGTTTGCCTGCTGATGATCCGTTGAGGCAGCCACCTATGGGAGAAAAACACCTATAGGCTCTGTTGATGATCATCACCATCATCATCATCATCACCATCTGCCTGATGGTGCATCTGCATCTCTGCCATCTGTTGCATCACCATTCATCAGCCTGAATTCGTCCACTGCTGGATATAGGCCTTCCCAAGTTGCGTTGGGCTCGAGGTATGCCCACATTGCGCTTGGATAGACGTGGTCTCCACTCTAATACCTTTCGACCCCAACGACCATCGTTGCGATAAATATGAGCAGCCCACTGCCACTTCAACTTGCTAATTCGGCGGGCTATGACGGCTCTCTTGATCATGTTTCCATAATACTAAAATCCGCTTGATAACAATAGGGTAGTTGTCTATGTTGAATTTTATACATTATTTTATAAGTAACAGAAAATAATACACAAAAGAAGCCCTTTTGTTAAAACATAATCAAAATTGGTTCAGAAATGAGCACGCAATTCGACTTGAAATAATGGTATGAGGAAAAGTTGGTGCGTAGTATTGATCGTTTAAACAATATATAAAAGAAAAATAAGCAGGGTAACCAATCTCAGTCTCGCAACATCTTGCTCTTATGGAATTTCATCCATACTTGGCGATATGATCTCGCATTTGTATAAATTGTACGAGACACTCTATTAATTCACGTTGTCGATCTTACGAGCTCTTTGCTTGCTTAAACTGTAGCAACTTTAAATTTCCTGATGTTATACGCTCTAAAGAACAGTACTTATATAAATCATTTCAGTAAAATCTGAGCTATACCAACAATTGCCACACTCATATATGTAAATTACGTTAATTTATCAATTAGTCATATTAAAACCTACGTTCTAAGGAACTTTATTATTTCCACACTTAAAGCTAGTTACATAATGCTTCATACTGCGTTACTGAGTACCAAACTAATTATAATTAACGTCTCTGAGAAATAGCTTAGATAGATTTGACTAATTGAGAAAATAAATTAATTGGCGTCTGTGATTACGATTATTTTATTATTACGGAATATCAAAATATCACTTAGTAAAATTCTACCAAAAATTCGAATTTGCAATGGGTTACATGAAATCTGAACTGTAAATTAAATATTATGTAGTTAACTATTAGAAGTTGTGCAGTGGCGAATATAAATGTCATCTGGAATTATTTCCTTTATTACGCTCCTGCTATGCTATATTGTATTGAAGTTATTAAATGTTTTAACTTACCAATATCCTTGTCGCAATGACAGCAGTCGGTGGTTTGGTTGGCGTACAGATAAAAAGACGCCATGCTTTCAGTGCAGCACGGCAGGCATTTGTGGTTGACCCTACATCAAAACAGAAATTATGGAAACCTAGATCCGTTTTCTTCGGGTTAATAACAAATTCGTTAAATCTCGATAGATTTTAATCAATAGTTTTGAGAAAAAAATAAGAAAGAAATCGTGCTCAAATATTCAACAATACTTCTCCATAACTAATTAATAACTGTGGACAGATAAGTAGCTTATAAACCAAACAGCTATTTATTTACTCACCTATCTAATCGTAGCGGATGCGCACACGTCACACAACTAGTAGACCCAGGCCCTGAACAGGACCTACAGGAGTCATGACACGGTCGACAGCTCCTCGTCCTTGCTTCATAGTACTGGGAACTAAGGCACTCCACACACAAACCATTCTCCAGCGAAAAATGTGGAGGACATGAAGTGCACTGCTGTGGCCCAGCCCCGTGACAATCCTGGCAGTAATGATGACAGCGGCGGCAACTATCCTCCCAGGGAAAGAAGTTCTGAGGACATTCAGGTCTACACTCCCCTGCTGCTAATCTCCAATCAGGAGGGCAAGATGCACACTGGTCTCTTCTTGGACCGGTGCAAGTTTCACAAGATAGGTAGCATTTGGAGCAAGTGCCTTCATCTGGGTAGTATCCAGGAGCACAAGTCACTCTACAAGTTCCGGACTGTAATCTTAAAACCCCTGTACACGATGTGCAGTTTAATCTTGAAACGCAGCTTGAGCATGTGTGTGGACATTTTGAACAGCGTCCTGCTGTTTGGTAAAATCCTTGGCCGCATTCAGCAACGCATCTAGACAAAGAAGAAAATATTCGAGATATAATAATCATACGCACTCACGCCTATAATCCCCGAAGGGGTAGGCAGAGGTGTAACTAGTACACCCACATTTCGCCGAGCGTATCTCCGTCCCACAATGTGATAGGGGGCGAGCCTATCGCCATACCGGGCACAAATTCCAGACTCCGGGCTGATACTGAGAATTTCGTAATAGAAAAACCCAATATCACTTTACCCGACCCGGGGATCGAACCCGAGACCTCAGCGTTAGCCTCAATTGTAACACGTACGCATTACAACTGCGCCACCGAGGCAGTCATATAATAATAGATTACATCAATGGAAAAAATTACGAATGCGATGACATGAAGACATTCGATCCAAGGGCACAAAAAGCTTGTAATATAAAAAAGTATTTTTGATCGCTCCTGAGTTCAGTCGCGTTCAACAAAATGTGAATGCTATGAGTTAGTTTGGTCTCACACATTAACCAGTAAGGTTAGCATTAATCATTAACATCAACCAACTTTAGTTTAAAAGTAGCATGCTTCTGTACTGCTAAATAGCATTTTACCAAATGTTAGTTCCCTTGTATGCATATCGTCACTCATGCATAAAAAAATGTATATTCCTGCAATTACATAAATAATAAAGAAGATCAACTATCTGTAACGAAATCGTACTAATGATTGTTTGACCAAGTCAGTTATGACGTAACCTTTAATAGACTATCGACATAATAGTTGCCGAAGTTATAGTAATAGGAACTAACTTTAAATTAACTTCGAACCCCTATAATTGTCTATAGAACTCTTGAAACGTAGATATACTGATATGGGGTCGTTACAATTGAAACTATATCGAAGGCTAATAATATAGCTAAGGGTGCGTCCAGACGATTCACTCTTAGTTCATCAAATATCATCTATAGTGTGAGATTCTTCTTACACGTGCCCTTATCCCCACTCGTAGTGGGGTCAGCGCAACATGCTTTTATTACATCTTACTGAAAGATTTGGCTTGTAGTGACAAGCGGCCGCCTGCCTGACGTCAACCCCTCTAGGGAGAAAACAGTCAGACCCGAAACATATATTTGTGAATTACACAAACATTGTCTAGGTGCGGAAATCGAACCAGTGGCGTCTCGCTTTACATCCGGCACATTGTGCCATGGAGATTGTCTCTCCTGTATAATGAGACATTACATTCAACAATTACAATAAACATGACTAAGTAATATGGGCATAATGATCTTTAAAATAGAGATTGAAATAAAATTTATAAATTGATGCGCATTATGTTAGCCAACATGTAGTCGAAATTGAACGACATAGAGTTTCTGTTAGGCAATGTTGTCAGTCCATTCAGATCCAATATAACGCGATCTAGTTTCGAATCACCACTATTTTACAACGTTGGCAAACATGTTGAGCATCACGCAATTGTACCTCAATTTCTATTTGCTAATTTCCAACAGTAAATACAGCTGGGTACATTGGGAAGTAATTTGCTGGCTAAAACTAAACTTTACTTAAGTATTAGCAATACATTAAAGCCAGTGAAATTACTAGGCATTATGAGACTTAGCACCGTATGTCTCGGGGTGACGAGCGCAGTCCAATGTGGTGTAGTACTTTGTAATTCAAAGTTCTGTGTGGTGTTGCTTCTGTTTATGGGCAGGCGTGACGCTTACCATCAGGCGAGCGACCTGCCCGTCTCGTCCTTCAAGCTAATAAAAAAAGGTGTGTAGAAGGGTCAGTTATATAGGTTAAGTAGTGTTACGTATGATTACCTGGACCCCTGCAATAGGAGCGGGCTGGTGCAAGACAAACAGTCCCATTCATTAGATCCACTGCATTTCTCGCACGTTGAATGGCAATGTTTGCACCGACCTTCCTCGTAATATTCGTCTGTGAATAATGACCTCTTTTAGCAGTCTAAGATATGGCATTCATCATGTACTTTGACGTTTGGTAAGGAAATTCAAACATGTATAGTGTTGTAAATATTACTTGAAATATTTACAACACAATTTACAAAAATTTACAATATTTATATTAATTGTCATGTTAATCTACATCATTAACATTATCCTGTGTACATCAACATTTATAATACAAGCTCACAAACAGACGTGATCTTGGACACAGATATTTGATAGATACAGATCCATCCACGATACAGCAAGTGGTTGAGTGGTAGAGCCACGCTGTAGACAATTTTGTCTACAGACTGAATGGGCCGGCTCACACTACACCACTGTCGTACAAAAAACCGACGTAAAGAAGCAGCTTGCTACTGCGTTTCGTACGGTGAGTAAGATATCCGGAGGCCCAAATCCCCCTCCCCTTCCCAATCCCTTAATTATCACTTTCCTTTAAGGTCGGCAACGCGCCCATAATTCTTTTGGTATTGTGGGCGTACATGTGTGGTGGAGATCACTTACCATCAAGTGACCCACTTGCTCATTTGCCGGCCTATTATATAAAAGCGAGCTTATTTCCGTCCCATGATTTGATAAGTAGCAAAGCTAGCGCTATATCAAATACAAATTCCAAATGCGAATCGAAAATTCAAATGGTAATATTGTTGTTGCCCTACCTGGGATTTGATCCCATAACCTCATAGCTTTCTATGTGCATTGCTTCTAGACCAATGAGGCGATTACAAAATTCAAACAAATTAAAAGAATAGTATTCAAGATATAGATTCACCACGAGTACGTATTGATTTTATACTCATATAATATATGTTTATGCAGCATCACGTAAACGAATTCCATATACGAGTTACACCAATAGTGCAAAATACGTTCGAAAAACGATGCAAACATCCTTTAATATACCGTGACCCGCTCTCCCCAATCAATCCATCACCTTCCATTTACCGAATCACAAACACCGTACACAAAGATTACTTACTGGTATCACATTTGTCATTGCCATACGGGAGACAATTTCCTGCTTTAGTTAGGAACCATTTTTCTTTGCAAACAGTACAAATGGCATACGTGCAAATCGTACATCCGATTGGACACCTAAAACAACACAGTTTTCCTTGTACAAACATCGAATTAAATACGTAAAACCATTAATTGCCTGGCAATGTAAATATTTATTCAGCTCGATTCAGCTACAGTGATTACTCTTTGAATTGTTTAGGATTTTGTTTGCATATTGTCATTAGATTTACATTAGTTTCACTTATGACGTAACGTTGGAAAATGCTGTGATTATTTGATTTTTGAGTTACCTAGAATGCATTATGAGATTGAAGAAGCTAAAAAAAGAAAAAGCTTTTAAATTCAAAGTTCTGATTAGCGATGATTCTATTTATGGGCAGACGCGGTATTTACCATCAGGCGAGCGATCTGAAGGCCAATTCTCGTAATTTTAAACGTTCAAAATATCATTCCGATCTAATCTCAGCGTCAAGAAAGTTGCAAATGGCATTCTCTTAAACCAATAATATAAAATTACGAGAATTGGCCTTCAGCTTGTCTCTTCATTCAAGATAATATCAAATATAAAAAGTCTTCTAAAATTGCAGTAATATTTTAACTAAACGTTTTTTATTTTAATATAATGCTTCAAGAATTTGTATATATTTTAATATCAATCATACCTAGTGAACTGTTTAAACTATCTAGAATCTATTTTAATAATATGAGAAACTTACTGTAAACATTCCCTCCTCTGCATATCTGTATAATATCCTTCAGGACATTTCGGAACACATATATTTTTAAACGCATAATTTCCTATTCGACAAGATACACACGCTGTTTCACTGGGTCCGTGACATGACTCGCATGTTTCATGGCAAGTCATGCATCCAAAATCGTCCTTTTGATAAGTTCCTGGCGGACACGCAGCTAGGCACGAGCCATTGTACAATACATAGCTATGAGCACAAGAGGAACACATATCCGCTTTTTCTGAACAAGTATCACAATGTTCGGCACACGGAAAGCATGCATTTGCATCAGGATCTTCGTAGTAGCCATCTGGACATTGCTGAAGGCAGACTGCTAAATCGATTACTAACAGATGTGCAGGGGCACAAGTTAAGCATGAGTCCTGACCAGCACCAGCGCACGTTTCACAAGACTCATGACAGGGCCAACAAACACCTCCCTGGTTAACAAAACTCCGAGGTGGACATCTTGATACGCAAGAATTATCTAATCGATAATGTTTACAAGCCACGCACTGTGTTGGCCCTTTTCCATAACAACCCTGAGAGTCACATTCCGGGTCGCACAATCTTTGAACTTGCTTATCATTGGCATCTGCGAGCACATTTTTCCTTTGCGCTGAAGGGATATTCTTCGGATAACTTCGTCTGTCCGAAATTCCAAGTTCGATTTCATTAAGAAACTGTGAGTATTCGGAAGCATCGTAAACGTCGTTTATGTGGTAAGTTTTCTCCTCGTGGTAAGTGTTCTTCGAGTTGAAATAGCCATTATTACGAAGACGTATGGGATTTGTGGCTGTGCCATAAAATATCAATTGCCACTTTTTTAATATCCCCGGTTGAGTGACGTGATTGTTTCCAGCGTTTATTATTTGCAGAGTCCATCGACCCTCCGCGCTTTCACCCCAAAAGTGAACGCTAAGAAAGGGCCAATCATCGAAGTTAGAACTCGTCGCGTCATGTGTTCTCTCAAATAAAAGGGTAGAAGTTGTCCCCATCGGCGACGTAAGCAGTATCCGTAAATTTCCTCTTGGGAAAAAGCTTAGTGAAATTTTACATTGAACGTGTTCCAAAAACCTGACCTCGTTCATCGTTCCGCTGCACCCATTCACATCCATATGAACTGATATCGTATAACCGAAAGATGTTTCAATGGTTTTGTCTTCATTTATTTCCTGCGATTTGCAAATGTGTTGAGGTGGCACACTCGACCATTGTTCTGCTAATGTAATCATCTGAGCCGCATCCATTAGACCATATCCGAATTTATGGCTAACTTTTCTCTTGACACCGTTTACGATCCATCCTTCCTCTTTTTCTAATGGTTGTGACCTTGATGTCATTACGATTAAATGTTGCATATCTCTCCATGTTAATAAAGAATTCGCTTCTAAAGCTAAAGCACATATTCCAGCGGCTAAAGGCGCTGAGGCTGAAGTCCCTGTATGATCTACGGTACATATATGATCTGGCCTTAACTGTACATCCATATCTACTGTGGCTACGCTTTTATCTCGACCTGGAGTTCCCGAACTATATGTTGAAGCTATTGTTGAAGAGCACTCTTCTAAGTACCAGGGTTTGTAACCTCCCTGCGTTGCGCTAGATATAGATATGGTAAATATACTATTAGCATATCCATCGCAGTTGCAAGAGTCAGTGTGCCGTCCTCCATTTCCTGAGGCCCATATGAATATGGATCCCTTCCCACCTCTTCCGTTTGTAACCCCATTTATAAACGCTCTGAAACAAAGCAGTTTTAATGAGCTCGCCTCTAACTCGACCAAAGGCTTCTAAATTCATCTGAAATTTACCGCTAGCATATTTGGTACGTTGTATACCTAATACCTAACTTTTTATGAACATAAATTATTATTGTTTGTAGGTTGTAATTTGTTACTTTAAAATTTAAATGTTTACTCCGTCTACAAGAAACTTATTAGAGGTCAAAGTTTCAAACAACAAACCTTGTATTCGAAATAAAATTTCGAATAAACATTATACAAAGGATAACACGGAGTTAGAGGGTCTATCATGCAATTAAACAATACCTTCTGGCTAAAGGGCCGGGTCCGTCCACAGTTTTCCCATCGTCCTCGGGACCCCACGACGCGCTGTAGATATCTATATGATGAGTGTTGAAACTGAGAGCTTGCGCTTCCACTGCGTCGTTAACAAGCCCGTCTAGCATCCTAACCCCTCCAATGCTAGCATTGTATGCGATGCCGACGCCGCAGTATCGGTTGTAGGCGACGGCGGCCACTTCCCCGGCGCACCGGGTGCCGTGTTTATTGTCGCCATTGTCCTGCGGCGTTGGATCCGTGTCGTTCCCGTTTATATCGGTCGACGCAGCCGGATCCTGCGATTTAAAGTTTTTCATTATGTGAGTGTTTGGATTTATTGTGCAGGTTGATTGTACAATTTGTTGATATTGTTTAATATTTAATGTTCTTTTTTTTATACATATTCACGTTTAAAATTAACAGGAATATAATAAAGCTTTTTCATATGACATAACATCACTACAAAAAAAAAATACTTAACTACTAATAAATTTTTGCTATCAACACTACAGTTTCAAAATATTTACATAATTCTGCGATAAATCCGGATGGTTAGGCTGTATTCCATCATCTAGGATGGTGATGACCACTCCTTTGCCTGTATAGCCTTTCCTCCAGGCATAGCCCACGTTCATGTCCAGGCCATCCGCAGCACCGCCATTCTGAAAATCATAGGCTTTGAAACAAACTTTTTTTTAAGCTTGAGTGACGTAATGAGCAGGTCGCTCGCCTAATGGTAAGTGCCACGCCTGCCTATAAACAGAAGCAATGTCACACAGAGTTCTTGATTACAGAACACTGCATGGCATTGGACTGCACTCGTCACCCCGAGACATAAGATGTTAAGTCTCATAATGCCTAGTAATTTCACTGGCTTCAATGTCCTTCAAAACGAAACACAACAGTGCTTTTACACTGTTGCTTGGCGGCAGAAATAGACAAAGCGCTGGTACCAACCCAGACGGCCTATTGCATACGAGGGGCCTTGATAACCACCACCTAAATAAATAGTACGACATAATACTATTAGAGTACTACGTTGCTCAGTTATTGAAAAACTAAATAGAAAAATAAAATTAATTATACGCACTAAAATTTAAACATATCTAGACGATACGTATGATTCTACCTTACTTTTGCCTGGCGTTATCACGGCTTTATACCAGGGCCCACCTTTTCATCATGATTTGACGGTGAATTTGGTATTATGTGGGGCGACCCGCAGTCTGACCCAATAACCCGCAACAGGAACTAAGTTTCGCCATTGCTGCGTCCGTTAATCAGCAGAGTGTACCACGTGTAGGTGACGTTGGCTTTGGGCCTAAGATGTTGGCCCTCTTACATTAAAACGATACGTTTAATTAACAGACCGAATTTGCAATATACAAATGTATAATTATACATGCATACGCACTCACGCCTGTAATCCCCGAAGGGGTAGGCAGAGGTGGAACTAGTACACCCACATTTCACCGAGCGTATCTCCGTCCCACGATGTGATAGGGGGCGAGCTTATCGCCATACCGGGCACAAATTCCAGCCTCCGGGCTGATACTGAGGATTTTGAAATAGAAAAACCCAATACCATTTTGCCCGGGGATCGAATCCGAGACCCCAGTGTTGAACTCAATCGTAACGCGTACGCATTACAACTACGCCACCGACATGTATAATTATGTAACTATAAAACAATGTCATTAGTATTAGGCACGTAGTAAGCGGTGTACTACTATTTACCATTTGATGGGTTACTTTGAACGCCCTTTATCAAATTATTCACAAGTTTATACTCAAGTTAAACAGCAGTGGTTTCCCAAATGAAATAAAATGAAGCAATAATATAACAACGTCTTCGCGTGATAAATTTAACTTAAAATAACTTAAGTTTAAAAAAGTGTTCAACTAAATAACATATCTAAGGTCACGCTTCAACAACAGAATGCAATGAAACACGCGAGTTTAACTTATTGCTTAATTTATAATACTAGTATTACAAAGGTTCTGGAACTTATGTTAATAATGTTTATTTTCTCTTTAATTTTCATTTGCTGCTTCTAAATAAGCAGTTAATTCTGCAACTTACATTTCTATTGTTGTATCTTATAATTTGTGTCTTTAAGCTTAAATAGTGATGTTTGGTAAATGGGTACCCAATAATTAAAAATACTAAATAATAAAATACCTTTATCAGATACCAACAGTATCTTATTAATTATTATTATATATTAATGAATTCACTACGATGTAACGTTTATTATATACATACATGCGCACTCACGCCTGTAATCCCCGAAGGGGTAGGCAGAGGTGTAACCAGTACACCCACATTTCTCCGAGCGTATCTCCGTCCCTTATGTGATAGGGGGCGAACCTATCGCCATACCGGGCACAAATTCCAGACTCCGGGCTGATACTGAGCATTTCGTAATAGAAAAACCCAATACCACTTTACCCGACCCGGGGATCGAACCCGAGACCTCGGCGTTGGCCTTAATCGTAATGCGTATGCATTACAACTGCGCCACCGAGGCAGTCAGTTTATTATATAGGTATATATAGTAAAATGGTGTATCCCTTCTAGCTAAAATCAGGTCACCAGTTTCTAAGTCACGGTTTCACAAAGTTAATTATTCCATAGAGACCAGTAACGATAAATAAATTCAATCTAAAGACCATTTCATATCAAGCACAAAGTCGTTGTGGAAAATTCTATACAAAACATTCACAATTGAATGACCTACGCGATAAGACACACCCAATGCTGCAAAAAGCGTGACATTCTTTTAAAATACAAATGGCCGTTTACAACAGACGGTCTAGATCTTGGCACGAACACAAGAGCTAAAGATGCTCGTAATGTATGCACATACTGAACCGAGATCGAATAAATCTTACAAATTTCGGTACACTATATACTAAGGCGTTTTTCTTAGTGGTAGAGCCACGCTGTTGATTGTTTTATCTACAAAGGGGCGAGCACGAACAACTTACGAATAAGTATTCGAATCGAGAACGCTAGCATTTGTATGAAGGTTCAAACTATTTTTTGACATTTCGATACGAATACGTTCTCGCAAGTTATTCGTGCTTGCCGCTCTGTTTGAATGGGCCGGCTCGACTGGATTCTTACGACTGTCTTACAGAAAATCGTCAGAAGTGGCATGTTGCTGTTGCGTTATATGCCGTAAGTGAGATAACTGGAGCCCCATATCCTCCCTCCCCTTCCCAATCACTACAGTATCCCTTTCTTTAAGGTCCTCTGCTATAAAATATACTACTCCAATAAGTTGTGACTATGACTTTAGAAACTCAATCGTCACTCAGTATCCTTCAAACCGAAACACAACAGTGCTGCTTGGCAGAAATAGACAAAGTTACCGTTTGGGTTCATCGTCTAGCATACGACAAACCTATCACTTAGCACAAATATTAGTTCCAGATATAGGCCCATACAAACAAAGTCACAAACTTTACGTCCTAAGTGTTGATGAGACAATTAACAATACCTAAGCAACTTCAACTTTTACAATAAGTGAAATAAGTAAAATGGTTGTAAACTAAACTTTATTACTTTAGTTTACAACCACTCGTGAGCGAGAAGCAGGATATTTCACACGCAAAACGCAAACTTCAAGGCAAATATTTATTCACCCAAACTGTTTGTTCTAACGTCTACATTCTAAATAAATCCAGCAAAATGTCTAAACTCAGACGCCTTTAACATATTCCTTACATTTGCTGGATAGTAAACCACACACTAACTTAGCAAATTACGTATTTGTTTGAGTAAATCGCCATCGAAACTTTATGTAATACTAATAAAATTATCCCATAGCGTCGGAGTTTCGGCCTGGATTGGGAAACTTTATTACGATCTACTTATACGAAAACTTTTACGTTTGTGTTACGCGGTGTTACGGCATTTTTGACATTGAAACGAGGCGAGAAAATGATTCGTGTAAACATTCGTTCGACGATTTATAATTAAGATTTAACATCCCAAATATTGTTACACAAATTACTTTTCCTGCGTTCGTAAATCGTGTTTGAGATAAAGCCAATGGGAAATTGTTTATTGGGGACAATATTTCTAAGATCTTGATAAAGATATGGATTTCAATTTATCGTTTTACTAGCTTTCGTTCGCGGATCCGCCCGTGTGAACGCCTTTTTACGGGATAAAAAGTAGCCTATGTCCTAGTCCAAGCCATGTTCTACCTGTGTGCCAAATTCCATCCAAAACCGGGATTGACTAACAAGCATCAAAATTCACAAAGTTACAAACATCCAAACTGTTACATTAAAATAGTAGTATTTTAAAACGGTTGATAATTGATGGTGGATTATACTTAATACGACGTTACTCGGTCTAATGTTTTGATAAGAATATGGTAATATTAAGGGGTTATTGCCCGATAGCTTGAATGTACTTCAATGCATCAAATCTTAACTAATATTGTAAATGCGAAATTGAGTTGTACGCGTTCACGCCTAAATCGCCTAACCGATTTTAATGAATTTTGGTACAGAGATAGATGGGACCCTGGAAACGGGTATAGGCTACTTTTTATCCCGGAAATGGATATTCACGCGGGCGGAGCCGCGAGCTAAAGCTAGTTAATTACACAACCTGATATAAGTTTTTTTTATGGTATTGGCCGGCAAACGAGCAAGTGGGTCACCTGATGGTAAGTGATTTCCACCGCCCATGTACGCCCACAATACCAAAAGAATAATGGGTGCGTTGCCGACCTTAAAGGAAAGGAATAATTAAGGATTGGGAAGGGGAGGGGTTTGGTCCTCCGGATATGTCACTCACCGTACGAAACGCAGCAGCAAGTGCTACTTTACGCCGGTTTTCTGTGAGAAAGTGGTAATGACCCGGACGAGCCGGCCCATACATGCTGTAGACAAGTGTCTACAGCGTGGCTCTACCACTCATAATTACGAAATTGTCATTATAAATACTCTCTTCATAATCTGAAACTCCACAAACTATCGAATTAGTGATTACACTACATCTAATCTTTACGCTGGATAAATTTACTAAAATTGCTCTAGTCGTTTGGTTGGCTGCTCTCGTTGTTCTAAGTTCAGTGACTCTATAATTTACATTCGTACTTCACAACTAAATGATTCTTTGGCGTCAGCTGGCTGCAAGTTCCATCACCTAGCTCATGTGTTACTGTTTTAAATGAAAATATTATAAAACATTTCTACATTCATAATATTGCCTAGAATTATGTTTGTTATATTCTGTATATTATGTACATAAAAAAAATATCTGGTTATTTGTATACAAAACTCTTGCTATACTTTTATGACTCAGTAGCGTAACATTTGTTTTTAAAACACGTCACGTGTTATCAGATCGAAAGCCTTTAGGTACTGATACAACAAAGTGAGCCACGCTGTAGACAGTTTTGTCTTCAGTATGAATGGGCCGGCTCGTCCACGTTCACAGAAAACCAGCTTAAACTAGCAGCTTGCTGCTGCGTTTCGTACGGTGAGTGAGATATCCGGAGGCCCAAAAACCCCTCCCCTTCGCAATCTACCACTCACTAAAACAGTTTATTTTATTATTGTTCACATTAACAGGAATGTTAATAGAAGTTTCCTCATATTCCAGTCCATTTAGTCACCACAATTCTCTTTACTTAAAAAGTGATTTTTACCACGACAGTCAGTGTTTTATTTAGTCAAGAGATTTTATTTGTTTAAAAGCTCGGTGAGGTTCTGCTCAAAGGAAATAGTTCGGGCATGTCATAATAATTTTTATACTCTTGTTCAACTGTATTAATCCACTTATTGGTCTACAAATATTACCAAGCATAAGACGTAGCCAGATTATTTGGTTTACACAATATGTAATTTTCTACCAAAGCCTCCCATACAAAAATCAATATGAATTTAAATTACTATTTAATAATTTTTAATACAGTTTTCATTATCGCAGTTTAACTACTCAACTTGAAATTAATATTCATATATGTACAAACATACAAACGAATATTGATAAATCCAATATTTTCGAATTTAATGTTTTTTGCCATGCCTAGTAAAGACTGCAAAGTAAAACTCGAGAAACATTTAATTTGATTTATTGTGTTATTAGGTATTGATAGTAGTAAATAAAATAAGTTTAAAAAAACTTGTTAAAACTTATTTTATTTTTCAATTTTCAGTGGTAGATACAGCAATAGCATGTGCATCATTACCACAATCGCGACAAATGTGTGTCCGTTGAGAAGTTATGTTTTTTACCCCATACTCCGTCTTCAGATCTTAACCAAATTGATATGGGACCACATCGCAGCTAAACTCTATCGAATGAATTTTTTTCCAACAAAATCGGTCCACAATTGGCGGAGTAATCAATGTACATAAATAAAAAGGAAACACAAAAAACGTGCCGAATTGAGAACCTGCTCCTTTTTTGAAGTCGGTTAGTTACTAAACTTACCAAATACCACTGTTCTTTGAACAGAGGGTCTGGAAAGGCCGGCGCGTTGGACTGCCGCATAACATGGCGCGGCTTCAACTGATGGTCCCTCTTCGTCCGCCTCAGCTCCCTCTGCTGCATCGCCCATCTCACCTGACGTCATAACGCTTCAAATTAGTTAATTATTAATTTAATATAATGTAAATTTAATATAACGTTTATCAGTTAAAATAAATAAAAGTTATCTTGATAATATTCTCCCCAGAGGGGTAAAAACTAGAAGCCAATTGTTTCTGTATCATGTGTTTTTTTGTGGCAGGTGGAAGAAAAAGATATATAAACCCACGCTGTAGACACTTTTGTCTATAGCATGAATGGGCCGGCTCTTCCGGATCGTTACCAGTGTCTCACAGAAAACCGACGTAAAGTAGCGGCTTGCTACTGCGTTTCGTACGGTGAGTGAGATATCCGGAGGCGCAAACCCCCTACCAATTCTTTAATTATCCCTTTGCTTTAAGGTCGGCAATGCGTCCATAATTCTTTTGGTATTGTAGGCGTACATAAGCGGTGGAGATCACTTAACATCAGGTGATCCACTCGCACGTTTGCCGGCCTATATTATATAAAAAATGATAATTAATTACATTGCACTAATACACGGCCCTCCTAATGAGCTCGCCATTAAGCTAAATCTTTATCTCATATTATCTATCTCAGTTTGTGTTACTAGCTGCCTCTGACAGGTCATCGCTTTATTACGCACATGACCGGGGATATCCCACACCACGATTATATCATTTTTTAGCTATTATATGACTGCCTCGGTGGCATATTTGTAATACGTACGTTATGACTGAGGCCGACACTGAGGTCTCGGGTTCGATCCCCGGGTCGGGTAAAAGTTGATATTGGGATTTTCTATTACGAAATGCTCAGTATCAGCCCGGAGTCTGGAATTTGTGCCCGGTATGGCGATAGGCTCGCCCCCTATCACATCATGGGACGGAGATACGCTTGGCGAAATGTGGGTGTACTGGTTACATCTCTGCCTACCCCTTCGGAGATTATAGGCGTGAGTACGTACTATTATATAATAATAATAAATACACCCAACAGTCACACACATAGTCCTGACCCCATACTAGGTAAACCTGTATCGTGGGTATCAGGAACTACGAGGGACTTGCGGTCCCACGACACCCAGACCCGAAACATATATCTCACAGGTCTTAAGTAAATTTATTGTTACTTAATGGTAGAGTCTTATTGGTATATGGTAGTCTAGTCTAGTATATGGTATTTTGGTTACATGATTAATTAAGACTCACAAACGTGTCTATCTTAGACGAACATAATATTAAAATTAGAATTTCGCCGACTATGCAACTACGCATTTTAAAGTTATTTGGACACATTTCTAAGAATGAAGACTCTATGGAAAAACTAGTAGTCCAAGGTCAGGTAGTAGGAATAAAATAAGTTTTGTAACAGTATTGCAGTGGTGCAATTTTATTTCACCAACACAGGCACCGAATCTAAAGAGACCAATATAAATTATTATTTATGGCTTTTCAGTGTTTTTATTCTGAAGTCGGTTTCTAGGTTTTGTTAAAACTTATTTTATTTTAAAAATTTTAGTGGTAGTTACAGCAATATCATGTAAATTCCAATACAATAACCAATCACGACGAGTGTACTGTTGTCCGTTAAGGAGTTTCATTTCTTTACTCCGTACTCCGTGATCAGATCCTCACCAAATTTATATCGCAGCTAAGCTCTACAGAATGTTTTTTCCAACAAAATCAGTCCAGAGTGTGCGGAGAAATCAATGTACATACATAAAAAAAACACGAAAACAAAAAAACGCGCCGATTTCAGATCCTCCTCCTTTTTTGAAGTTGGTTAATATTAGCTATAGCTAAGAGCTAAAGGCAATCCCCGACTCACTGGACTGATATGATCAAAACGCCAACGCAGTCTTTCATTGTAAAATAAACGCACAACGCTACTAACCGGCAAAAATGGAGAAGCATTGCCCAGACGTGGGATGTGTATAATACAGGGCTAATATTTATTTATATATACATACATACGCATACGCACTCATGCCTGTAATCCCCCAAGTGGTAGGCAGAGGTGCAACCAGTACACCCACATTTCGCCGAGTGTATCTCCGTCCCACAATGTGATAGGGGCCGAGCCTATCGCCATACCGGGCACAAATTCTAGACTCCGGATTGATACTGAGCATTTCGTAATAGAAAAACACAATATCACTTTACCTGACCCGGGGATCGAAACCAAGACCTCAGCGTAAGCCTTAGTCGTAACGCGTACGCATTACAACTGCGCCACCGAGGCAGTCATATATATATATATATATATATATATATATATATATATATACATACACACAAATATAACTATTGAATAAGACTTCAAAGCGGATAAATCAGAAATCCTGAGACATTAGCTAACATCTCATCCCTGAGGTTCATCATATCAATAAGTCACGAATCAATTATTCAAAATCTCCCTAAGTCCGCCCTATTGGAAAGCTTAAGGGATAATCTCAATGAATAATTTGATAGCTAATATCAATCATCGCCGTTTAGTTGCGACCTTCTAAAGAATCCCGTATTGTTTGAAATGTACGCGCTTTCATATTATCTTAGATTGTACTACAAAAATGATTGTATAAAGATCTTTGTATTAAGAATAATTAGCTCAGCGCGGAGTGGTATGGACTGTCGAGACGAAAGTCGCAGGTTCGAAATCAGCCCCAAGAGCATACATACACCCCCGACTTTTCTGTATTAATTATTAATTATCGCTTGCTTTAACGGTGAAGGAAAATCATGAAGAACCCTGAATACTTCCATAAGAATTTCGGAGGTATGTGAAGTCTGCCAACCCGCATTAGGCCAGCGTGGTGGACTAAGGCCTAACCCATCTCATTCTTGTTGCCTCCAACAAGAAAAGGGATTATTTTGTTAAGGGGTTAGTTTGAAAGCTTCCGTGGCGCAGCGGGCAAGAAGCCGGTTGCGAAGCGTGAGGCCGTGAGTTCGATTCCCGCACCTAGACAAATGTTTGTCTGGTTCTCAAATATTTGTCTCGGGTCTGGGTGTTGTGGGAACGCAAGTCCCTCGTAGTTCTTGATACTCACGATACAGGTTTACCTAGTGTGGGGTCAGGACTACGTGCGTGACTGTTGGGTGTATTTATTTATTTATATTTTTATCCTCATAAAAATAACCAAAGAATCTCCAGATCAAAGGGTCGAACTCACGTTAGGATATCATCATCATAATTCCCATACACTTCCACATACACTTGCAATTCCAGTGTTAAGCTAGGCTTTGCCATTGTAGTCTTAGATGACTTAGACAACAGACAGCTGCAATACTTTGTCACTTATAGTTCAGCTACCCTAAAGCAAATTATTTATAAACATATTTCTTATTAATGAAGAAAAAAATAACATACATACGGACTCACGCTTGTAAGCCCCGAAGGGGTAGGCAGAGGTTTGGCCAGTACACCCACATTTCGCCGATCGTACCTCCGTTTCATTATGTTATAGGGGGCGAGCCTATCGCCATATCGGGCAAATATTCCAGACTCCGGGCTGATATTGAGATGTTTCGTAATAGAAAAACCCAATACTACTTTACCCGAACCGGGGATCGAACCCGAGACCTCAGCGTTAGCCTCAATGGTAACGCGTACGCATTACAACTGCGCCACCGAGGCAGTCTAAAAAGAGACTAAAAAAATAAACAAAAGATTCTATTAGCCCACCAAACTTTACTCGATAAGGTCAGACTTTAATTAACTTTTGAAATTAGATATTTGACCACCCTCCATAGACATACTAATTTACACAAAAGAAACCCTAACCTAAGTAGAAAACTTTAGACTGTATTAAATTTTCTCTTGCATTTATTTTAACTTGCAACTTGAGTCTACAAACTTACTTATATAATACCGTCATAGAGTTGTGCTGCAATGAGGTACATATTAGGCGTAAATAAGCAGAGAGGTTATCGACCGATAGAGGTGAGAACACCTAATGAGGCTAATGCCCGTTTTCACCATCGATCCCTAAGTTTAGGTCAGCACCTAAGACATTTTATATTACTTTTGTTTTCGCCATAATTTAGGGGATACCTATGTTTCTAAATTGGTCCTTAACTACGTTTTTTTTATTGGCTTCAGTGACGAAACGAGCAGGTCGCTCGCCTGATGGTAATTACCACGCCTGCTCATAAACAGAATCAACACCACACAGAACTTTGAATTACAAAGCATTGCATGGCATTGGATTGCGACATAAGACCCTGACCCAGAGACATAAGGTGTTAAGTCTCATAATACCCAGTAATTTCACTGGCTTTAATGTCCTTCAAACCGGCACACAACAGTGCTTACACACACACAAGCAGCAGCTTGGCGGCAGAAAAAGACAAAGCGGTGGTACCAACCCAGACGGCCTCTCCTTGTAAACACGTGAAAACAAACTTCGGTAAGGGATATATTTAAAGAGTTCCTTAGGTTAAGGGACGTGTTTGAGGGTAAGTTGGTGAAAACGGGCATATATAGGCTAAGTCTTACAATTTGACAGCCAGAATCGTATAATGCGACCTCATGAACGATTTTTGTTATTTCCTCGCCCATGTCGTACAAAGAGCCCTATCCGTGTAAAGAAACCTTTAGTCGCAGATAGACGCACACTCAAGCTTGTTCAGCATGCGTATGCGGTGCCAGGTTACACGTGTAGAAGGAAAATAAAAACGTAAAAACCAAAATAAAGCGAACGATGCACTTGTTAAATTTAAAAGTAATGCTAATAGTAACAGCATTCCTATTGATTCTCATACGTACTTGAAAAAGAACAAAATAGACACTGGGGAAAAATAAGTTATAGGGTTAGCAGTTGGATATTTAATGCATCTTGCTATTGTGAGTAAACCAGATGTGTTTTTTTATGGCATAGGTCGAGCAAGTGGCTCAGTTGATGGTAAGAGATCTCCACCGCCCATGTACGCCCAAAATATCAAAAGAATCAAAGGCGTGTCGCCGACCTTAAAGGAAAGGGATAAAAAGGGGATTGGGAAGGGGAGGGGGATTTCGGCCTCCGAATATCTCACTCACCATACGAAACGCAGCAGCAAGCTGCTACTTTATATCAGTTTTCTGTCAGACAGTGGTAACGACCCGGACAAGCCGGCCCATTCATGCTGTAGACAAAAGCGTGTAATTCAAAAAATTTTAAGCATCTAAACATCTAGAAATAAAAGAACCCTATTCTTCCGGACATATGTGGCATTTGTGCCGTTATATCAAAGGAATATAGTAAAATAGTCGTAACAATTCTTATGGAAACTCACCTGCGGATCATTTTTGAGTTTGTTCACGTAGTCGACGCTAGCGTTCGGCGATCTTTTGCTGATGTGTGGATGCGAGAATAGGTAAAAATGTTTCAAGTTTCCAATCTGTAAAGAAGGATAACGGTATTAATTTGTAGTAGCGTTAATATACACTTATTATAGATCAGGCGAATGAATTTTAACCGAACTGAGATTAGATTTTGATATGACTAAAAATGGTGTTCTGCTCCTCTTTAAGTTCAGTCTGGTGTCAATATCATCTCATCTCGATGTCATTGCAATCTCAATTCAGTCACAATTTTGATGCTTATTTAGGGGCATGTGTCATTTAAAATTTTAACAGAATACCGTATTGGCTTCAGTCAACTATTATTCTATTTTCGATCTTATTACGATCTATGTTCACATTTAACGTTGAATATTGTGTTCAGAGAATACCGTTTGCAACTTTCTTGACACTGAGACTTCTTTCTTCTGGAAGAAGAAGAAGACTGAGACTAAATCAGAATGATATTTTAAATATTTTATATTACGAGAATTGGGCTCCAGACCTTCAACTACAGTAGCGGCTACGTACAATGGCACTTGAGACGTATGCATGTTCATGAAGTTCCGTGATTTAAAGTTTGTAAAAGTCTACGTTACAGCACCAGGGTACTCGGTACTTAGGGTCCATGTCCTAGTTACTGATTCAGTGTACCTTATGCAAACTGTACACTGAATCGAATTTAGTTATTGAGAAGACTGTTGTTGAAGAGATCTGCATTGAGGTCAAATAGCACACATCACCATAGTCAATGATAGGGATCTATAGAGATCTTTAGGCGATGAAGAGAGCGAAGGATACCGGTGACCCTTTAGCAAACTTAGGTCATGTGCACTCGCCAGGTTAATGTAGTTTCAATATGGAACCCAAAGTCTATAACAGATAAAATTAAAATCAAAACATTTATTTTACAATAAGGCCAAACTTCACTTTCACTTGTCAATAATAAAACATGTTACATCGAAACTTCTACCGGTACTTCGTAAATGCCACAAGTCCGAGAAGAAGTACCAAGAATCTCAGTCATAGGTCTTTTACTTTGTCTTTTGTGTTTGACTGCCTCGGTGGCGCAGTTGTAATGCGTACGCGTTACGAATGAGGCTGACGCCGAGGTCTCGGGTTCGATCCCCGGGTCGGGTAAAAGTGATATTGAGTTTTTCTATTACGAAATGCGCAGTATCAACCCGGAGTCTGGAATTGTGCCCGGTATGGCGATAGGCTCACCCCCTGTCACATCATGGAACGAGATACGCTCGGCGATATGTGGGTGTACTGGTTACACCTCTGCCTACCCCTTCGGGGATTACAGGAGTGAGTGCGTATGTATAGGTCTTTTATTATCTATCATTTTATAATTTTATGATATTCATATTTTCATTTCATTTTCTTTATCCTCATAATAACCATATTTTTGTATGTCAATAGATGGAATAATTAAGGTCTCTAGTTTGCATATCATTCTGGGGCTACCTTTTTTTTTGTTTCGCGGGGAAAAACTAGTTTATCGCTACTGACTCTCCTTGGGGGTGACGGGACGGTTATGTTGGACTCGCCGGTCTTACAACGCAGCGTAAAGTCACCCGGGGGAGAAATAGAAAATTCAGATGACCGTTGGGCTGAGTCCCTAACACTATATACATCCTTCACCGGCAATACCAACCAAAAACCCCGCGGTGGCCATCTTTGGCGCATTAGAGACGGCCCCGGGTTTCCGAGACGAAAAGCGCCCCGGCTTCAGCCGAAACTGACCCTACATTCTGGGGCTACCTGCAATTTTGGCCTGACATTTGGTCTGCTAAACCAAAGCTATCAGACCAACTTTTTAGGTTTGTCTGATCCAAGTCCACCCTGTTTAACGCTGCACACAGTCAATGCTCACCTGGGAGTATAGTTATGAGTTATCAGCATATTGATAATACGCATACTGAAGACCAGAGTCTTGAGTCTTTGAGTCAACCCAGAGGTTGTATAGACAATAATAAAGGAGAGAAAGTCGCGTTGGAGAACGCCAGAGCCGATGTCGCGCCAATTAATTCAATCAATTAATGAGCATTTTGCAAACTTATTTGTCAATTCAATAAACTTTGATCTTGTAAAATATGAGACTTGAAGGTCGGCGAGTAAATAAAATAAGGCTCTTATAAAAGAGCCTCAATTATTTACAAATGTATTATGAAACAATATAGTTCTAGAATTGTATTTATTTAGGGAGATGAATTTAATATTGTTATATCAATGCTAAAGAATATATTTTTATTTCAAAACTTAAAGGATTATTTATTCTCTTTATTGTAGAAAATAATAAAAAGAAAAGTGATATTTATGAACATTGTTTTATATCGTGGCAAACAACTGAAAACCGTCTTGAAGTAGCAGCTTGCTGTTAAGTATCTTTTATATTATTTATTCCCAAGTACAACTACATCGTACGTATTTTTACTCTGCTTATTTTATATGTCACTAGCTGTTGCCCGCGGCTCCGCCCGCGTGAATGCCTATTTCCAAGATTAAAGTAGCCTAGTGGGCGCATCAAGCGAGTCCCGTTGAGAAAAGCCCTTGACAAAAATACTATAAAAAACCTAATCGAGATCATGGTCCACTTGTGTGCCAAATTTCATTCAAAACCGTCCACCTGTTAAGGCGTGATTGACTAACATACAAATTCACACGTTTCGGGCGTAAAAATGTTAGTTACTACATCGGTAGATTCCATTCTCGACGTGTAAATGTGCCCTTGGCGGCCTAATTACTTAATAAATGATTTGATTTGATTTGACTAAATATAATTAAGTTAGTTCCAAGTCGGCAAGTAGACTTCAATTCAATGTTTATCTGTCCTTACATTATAAATGTACGATTACCGTTAAATATATGACAATTACGTTATAACTTAGTTTTGAACTTATAACCTTGCTTGTTAATTTTATATAAGTTTGTACTTGTTACGTCGAATGTAGGCTTATTAAAAACTGTTCTACAATTTCTAATACACGGTTATTATTTCCTAAATTATAAATGAGGTTTAATGGCCGTCCTTGTCAGTGTTGTGATATTGTAACATAGCGTTTTGAACAATCAATTTTGTAACAAAGATTCTTAAATAATAATTATTATCATATTTCTATCCTATAATTATGTGATAGGGTGGTAGGTCCCTTGTATGCGAGAGGCCGCCTGGGTTGGTACACCCACGCCAAGCAACACTGTGTAAGAACTGCTGTGTTCCAGTTTGAAGAACATTGAAGCCAGTGAAATTACTGGGCATTATAAGACTTATCAACTTATGTCTCGGGGTGACGAGCGCAGTTCAGTGCCATGCAGTGCAAGTTTTGTGTGGCGTTGCTTCTGTTTATGGGCAGGCGTAGCGCTAACCATCAGGCGAGCGACATACTCGTCTCGTCATTCAAGCTAAAAAAAAATGTTATAGGGCATATACGTGGCATACATCCCAATCCCGGGTAAGTCATATGTGATTTTCTGAATGGAAAGATCAAACAATTTTTTATGTAGGATAAATATATTTTTTTTCTTTTTTTTATAGTATAGGCCGGCAAACGACCAAGTGGGTCACCTGATGGTAAGCGATCTCCACCGCCCATATACGCCCATAATACAAAAGAATTATGGGCGCGTTGCCGACCTTAAAGGAAAGGGATAAGTAAGGTATTGGGAAGGCGAGGGGGATTGGCGCCTCCCGATATCTCACTCACCCACCGTACGAAACTTTACGCCGGTTTTCTGTGAGACAGTGGTAACGACCCGGACGAGCCGGCCCATTCATTTTCTAGACAAAACTATCAACAGCGTGGCTCTACCATTCAAAAATAATCTTAACACGCTGTACGTTCAATCGAGATTTCAATTATCCATAGCTTTTGTCCAAAACCACCCTATCCCTAACCCACCCTCATCATATCACAATCTCGATGAATATTTTCATTCATTTGCGGCGTATTTAATTAATATCTCAGCGCTTAGATATTTAATGTGAGTTGTATTTGCGAATCCATTTTAACACAAGCGGCGTTGGATTGTGATTTTTGCACGCTCAGTAAGCACGTTAATAAGCCTTATTTGTATTGTTACATATGATGTAATATTTATTATATCAAGCGATTATAATTTATGTAATTATAATTGCGTTATCGTTTATGCTTAGTCAGTTTTGTGGAGTTCGTAATCAAATTCACGAATGGTAGAACCACTATATATAGCATAGGCCGACAAATGAGCAAGACGGTCACTTGATGGTAAGTGATCTCCACCGCCCATATACGCCCACAATACCAAAAGAATCATGGGTGCGTTGCCGACCTTAAACGAAAGGGATAATTAAGGGATTGGGAAAGGGAGGTGGTTTGGGCCTCCGGATATCTCACTCGCCTTCTTTACGCTGGTTTTCTGAGAGACAGTGGTAACAACCCGGTCGAGCGGTACCATTCATGCTGTATACAAAACTGACTGCAGCGTGACTCTACCATTTACAAAAGGTGGTGAAACATATGCTAAATGTCAATTATAAAACTTGACTACAATCAAAGACTTTTATGTATACTACTAGACGGGCTGCTTAGAAGTAAAATTGCGTCATATATCGCGGGAGTTTGACAGCTCACAAACAGGGAGAGCGATAGGGGTTCTAGTTGAAAGTAAGCGAGATGGTAATATTGAACTACGGTTAATTGACCGCCACTTAGTGCTACAATTTCTATATACCGCGCAGCTTATCTAGTAGTATACAATAAGTCTTTGACTACAATAGTTAATAAGGTATAAATTTTCTGACACGACCTCGTTTCACACAAATAAACTAAGATCGATACACATGCTTCGAGGAATTACTAAATTCTTCACGCTCTACAATTACCGACTGTGTACGTGTACATTTCTCTTTATAGCTTAGGCCGACAAACGAGTAAGTAGGTTAGCTGATGGTAATCTCCAGGTACACTCACAAAACCAAAATAATCATGGAAGTTATCAACCCTAAAAGGGATAATTAAGAGATTGGGAAGAGGGGGAGGGATTTGAGCCTTCGGATATGTCATTCACCGTATCCCTTTTCTATAAAAAAGCGCAACGCGCCCAAGATTCTTTTGGTACTTTGGGCGTAACACTTACCATCAAGTGACCCACTTGCTCGTTTGCCTTTTTTTATAGTATAGGCCGGCAAACGAGCAAGTGGGTCACCTGATGGTAAGTGATCTCCACCGCCCATGTACGCCCACAATACTAAAATAATCATGGGCGCGTTGCCGACCTTAAAGGAAAGGTATAACTTATGGATTGGGAAGGGGAGGGGAATTTGGGCCTCCGGATATCTCACTCACCGTACGAAACGCAGCAGCAAGCTGCTACGTTACGCTGGTTTTCTGTGAGACAGTGGTAACGACCCGGATGAGCCGGCCCATTCATGCTGTAGACAAAACTGTCTACAGCCTATGCTATAAATTAAAATACACGTTTTAAAGACACTGTGCTTCAGTGAAACTAGCGGCGGCTTTCCGTAACCCTTTGCTCGGATACGTGAGGGCATGGATCACAAGTTCGCGTCACGATCACGCATTACCACTGCGCCACCGAGGCAGTCGGACTCTTTATATTCGATATAAATAAATTCATACAATATATCAATACTAATTTCTGATTCCTTAAAGAAGCCTTTGTAAATTGAATTGAATTTTAGATGTTATACCTACATGATACATCTGAGACTCTGGCAAGTATTATGTTTTGAGAATTAGAATTTTCTACGACTCTTATCGTTGTCAATAAAATATGACTGTCTCGAGCTGACTTTTGAAATGTTATTAAAAGTAATATTTATTATTTTATAAACTTTCTTGTACACCAAAAATACAAGAACATTTCAAAATGTAACAAATATAGAGTATGGCTAAAACGTTTAAAATAAATTGATCTCCATGGCGCAGTGCGAGTAGCCGGTTGTGAAACGAGAAGCTGCGGGTTCAATCCCCGCACTAAGACTGTACAGTTTGTACACTTGAATGATGTGGAGTGCGTAGAGATAAAGTCGTCGTATTTATAAGTAGTTAAGTTATTTATTGTTCTAAGTTATTACACGTTATGTTGGCGATTCCTTTCTCTATAGTAGTGCGGCGAAGTCCGCGGGTGTAATTGCACTGAAGCTATGTATAATGCGCGTACATAATATTTCAAGTCGTGCCGCGTCAGCAACACATGTACAGTGGAAACTGTACAAAGACTAATGATTGTGTGAGCCAAAATATATACTTCGTGCCTGGGTGGCGTGAGACGGAAAGATTCACGTAGTTTCTGGTACCCACGTCACAAGACTCGAATCTTACTATAGGGTGAATACAAAGTGTGTGAATGTTAGGTAAATCTATTTATTTATAACACTACCCAATTATACCTTGAGTAATCTTTTATCTGGTACTTTTTTTTTTTTTTTCTTATGGCTTCGCACTTCTTGTGCATACAGCCAATGTCAAGTTTGGAATCTGGTACTTAAATATAACTTCAATAAATAATTAGACACTAGCTTTAGCTCGCGGCTCTGCCCGCGTGAATGTTTTTTTTCGAAATATAAAGTCCCTACCCTATTTTCAAGTCATAGTCTACCTGTGTGCCAAATTTCGCCGAAATCCGTTCAGCCGTTAAGGCGTGATTTATTAACAAATATCCAAATTCTCGAAGTTACAAACATCCAAACTTTTACACTTATATTATTAGTTAGAAGTTGGATGATAATAATTTATAGTCATGGCAAAAACAACAGTAAATAAATAAATAAATACACTCAACAGTCACACACATAGTCCCGGCCCCACACTAGGTTAACCTGTATCGTGGGTATCGGGAACTATGAGAGACTTGCGGTCCCAGACCCGAAACAAATATTTGTGGATTAGACAAACATTTGTCTCGGTGTGGGGATCGAACTCACGGCCTCACGCTTCGCAGCCGGCTACTCGCCCACTGCGACACGGAGGTTGTCCATACAGTATACAATCTAGTATATCTTATATATAAAATTCTCATGTCACAATGTTCGTTCCCATACTCCTCCGAAACGGCTGTACTGATTTGTATGAAATTTTGTGTGCATATCGGGTAGGTCTGAGAATAGGCCAACATCTATTTTTCATCCCCCTAAATGTTAAGGGTGGTCCACCCATAATTTTTATAGTTTTTTGTTTTTATTTTTTTTATGATACTACATTAAAAAATACATACAACCCTAAATTTTCAACCCTCTAGGATCAACTCCTATTTTTTAATAGTCATTTTAGTATTTTTGTCAAGCACGTTTCTCACCGGGGGCGCCCACTAGGCTACTTTAATCCTGGAAATAGGCATTCACGCAGGCGGAGCCGCGGGCAACAGCTAGTTGAAATATATATTCAAATAAATTGATACAGTCACCAGTAACACATAACACTAGCCCCACATAAGGTTTACCTGTATTGTGGGTATTAGAAATTACGAGGGATTTACACCAACACCCAGACCCGATTTTTTTTGTGGATCACACAAACATTTATCTCGATGCGAGAATCGAACCGCGGCCTCTCGCTTCACAGCCGGGTACTCACCCACTACGCCACGGAGAAATATTCATTAACAGCTCTAAAACATTGAAAACGTGACCTTCGGTAACTACGAATAGCTCGCAGCGCCACCTGTCTCCCACGAGGAAAATTATGATGAAACTTAACCGAAGAATGGCCTATTCTTTCGGCACTTTTTACTTTATATTTGCATTCGGGCAAATGAGCGGTTTTCGTAATGAATTTAAGGACTCTACGCTGCTCCGTAATCAAATGATTTTTATCTTTTCGGGGACAAGGTAAATACCTTTTGGTGAATGCCGCCTTTTTACTTAACGACCGGTGTCTGTTTCATATCTATTCTTTAGGACAGGACAGTAAGACAATATTATATAAAACCATCGCTATTTCACTACTGCCTCGATGGCGCAGTTGGAATGCCTACGCGTTACGACTGTGGCTGACGCTGTGGTCTCGGGTTCGATCCCCGGGTCGGGTAAAACTGATATTGGGTATTTCTATTAAGAATTGCTCAGTATCAGCCTGCAGTCTAGAATTGTGTCCGGTATGTCGATAGGCCCTCTATCACACCATGGGACGGAAATACGCTCGGCGAAATGTCGGTGTACTGGTTACACCTGTGCCTACCCTACGTGACTGTGTATGTTGCTATTGTACGACTGGCTTATAAATGCTCTATTTCTCTAATAACACATCGGGCGTGAGGTAGGTATCCGGAGGTCTAAATCCTCCACCCTTTCCCAAACCCTTAATGTCCCTATTGCTTTAAAATCGGTAACGCGTACATGATTCTTTTGGTATTGTGAGCGTTCATGGGCGGTGGAGACTACTTACCATCAAGTGACTCACTTGCTCGTTTGCCGGCCTATGCTATGTTTCTTTTTCTTTCTGTCTGGCGCTATTATAGCTACCAGCCAGGGTCCACTTTCTCCCACCATAGATGAAACAGTATTAGGTATTATGTATGGCGACTCGCCGTCTGACCCCACAACCCACAACAGAAACCAAGTTTTACCATTGCTTAGACCGTTAATCAGCAAGTTTCCACGTGCAGGTGAGGCTGTCTTTGGGCCTAGATGTTGGTGGCCCGCATACACACCTATGCTGCCTATAAAAAAGCTCCTGGCTCAAATCTGAAGTTAGGCTATCACAATTTGTGTTTCAAAAAACCACACATGAATTGCCCGCCATTGGAATTTGTGCCAAGTAAGGCGATAGGCTCTATGGATAGACATTATGGAACAGAAATAAAATCGTGACGTGGGTGCAGCACTAATGTACCTCTGCCTGCCCCTCCTGGGACTCAGGCGTGAGCTCATATGTGTATTTTTAGAGGTAGAACAAATTCTATCGAATAAATATGAAGAAATCTTATAATAATTATAATGAAGGAGTGTCACACCGTGTTATAGGTAAATCACGTCTGAGAACAAATTAATGGATCGTGACAGCGACACCAGCTCTTTATTAAGCTGATATTATTTTATTATGAATTACTATCAAGACCAGAAACTGTTTCATAACTTATTATATGGTTGACAGGTCCCGGCATTTGTTGTTATAAGTACTGACAGAAATCGCTACTTAATAATTGTTACAAGTGTATAAATAAAATAATAATAAATACACCCAACAATCACACACATAGTCCTGACCGCACACTAGGTAAACCTGTATCGTAGGTATAAAGATCTACGAGGGACTTGCGATCCCACAACACCCAGACCCGAGACCAATATTTGTGGACCACACAAACATTTGTCTCGGTGCGGGAATCGAACCCACGGCCTCTCGCAGCCAACTACTCGCCCACTGCGCCACGGAGCTGTCGAAATTTGTTTATTGGCTTGAATACCGAGACGAGCATCACACGCCTAATGGCAAGCACCACGCCTGCCTCTAAACAGAAGCAACACTAAACTAAACTTAATACATACATACGCACTCACGCCTGTAATCCCCGAAGGGTAAGGCAGAGGTGTAACCAGTAAACCCACATTTCGCCGAGCGTATCTCCGTCCGAGGCAAACCTATCGCCATACTAGGCACAAATTCCAGACTCCGGGCTGATACTGAGCATTTCGTAATAGAAAAACCCAATACGACTTTACCCGACTCGAGGATCGAAACCGAGACCTCATCGTTAGTCTCAATCGTAACGCGTTGGCATTACAACTGGGCCGAGGCAGTCTAACTAAGCTTAATACAATAATAATACTAGCCTTGTATTATTACGCCCCACTGCTGGGCACGGGCCTCCTTTACTAATAAGAAGGGTTAGATCATAGTGCACCACGCTGACCTAATGCGGATTGACGAATTTCCCATCTCTTTAACATTCTTGTGAAGAAGAGAATCCTGACATGAGATTGTGGTCTGTAAAGCAGTAATATTGTAAATGTAACCAATAAACTACGAGTTAAAGTGATTACTGTCGTTTGGTATTAATAAAATAATACTCGTCTCAAGTAATTTCTATCATAACATAGGGATTTCTTATGTTTATGCGAATATTACACATTGAAATAAAACCAGTTTATAGTTTTCACTAACTTTATCTTAAATAATTGTATAATCTTAAAACATTAACTTTTCGAGACGACCTACACCTCAGTCCCTTCCATGACCACGAAGGCTGAAAATCTTTTGAAACGTCGGGACTAAAATAGAAATTAAACCGCGATAAAATCTTTATAAACTAGTTTTATTTCAACACACATAAAAGAAAAATTAAAAGTGCATGCTCTCCGGGATGGCTTTGAATCTACGACTTTCGTCTTTGCAGTCCGTACAGCACCCCGCTAAACTGTCGCTGCACCTCAAACAATAAGCCACAATGAAATTAGAATATCAGTAATTCCTAATTTCGTTGTATTCCGTCGGGATACGGAGTGTAATCAATCAAAGTTACACTGTGGGCGAGGTTTTTTCCCGTCTGGTACGGCCCACCGTCATTACGTGAATTGCTTGAAAAAGCTCATTATTTTCTGAAATGAACTTGTTCATTCCGCGCGAGGTTCATGGCGTTTGGTATTATTACGAGCATTTATTTTTCATATATCTTGACTTAATAAGCAATACCTACAGTCTGGGCCGATGAACTTTGCGTGAAGTAATAACAATAACTCACTCAACCTGTTTAAGGGGATTGTGCTCGGTATGGCAATAGGCTTGTCCCATATCATATCGTGGGACGGTAATAAGCTCGGTGAAACGTAGGTGCAGCACTAGTTGCACCTCTGCCTACCCCTTCGAGGAAAAAGTCGTGAGCTTATCTTTTGTTTGGTAATATCTATACATAAAAATATACGTGTTCTAGCTGATTGGCTGATTCATTAAAGCCATACTAAACCGCTACACCATCAAGCTTAGGAAAAAATATAACTACTAAGAAAGGTTTTTGTGATATTCCATCTCTAAAATGGTAAAAATTGGTAGAAAATTCTGTGGGAAATAATGGCATACTCTTCACTGCCCTCAATAAAACATGTCCTTTAGTTTAATTTTAACCGATAAAAAACGGAGGTGGTGCTCAATTCACATTTTACTAATATTATAAATGTGAATGTAAGTTTTTTTGTTACGCCTCCACCCGAAAACTACTTAACCCATCATCATGAAACTTTGTACACATATTCTTGGAGGTATAAGAAGTAACATAAAATACTTTTTATATTTTTGTTACGCTTTCACGCCTAAATCACTGAACCGATTTTGATGTAGAGATGTAGAGGGACCCTGGAGACGGTTATAGGCTACGTAGTCTATTCACGCGGGCGAAGCCGCGAGCAAAAGCTAGTATTTAATACTTCTATCCTAGAAAAGGCTTTCTCGTAAACTGAACAGCGAGCAAAAGGTATTTTAGTTCTATGATCTTATTACTTTCTGCCATATTCCAGATTAATTAGCCCTAGAAGTTTGAAGCCCAATCCGACAAGAGTTTGAGATGTGTATAGCCAGGTTCAATTTATTTCATTTAACCATTTATGGCTTGCCCCCTATGACTTCATAGGACGAAAATAAGCTCGACGAAATGTGGGTGTATTAGTTACACGTCTGCCTATCCCTTTGGGGATTACAGGCGTGAGTGCGTATGTATGTATGTAAATAATAAATTACAGACCACATCTGTAAAAAGACTTGTTAACGATATTTTTCAATATTCATGCCACAATACAAATAATCGTACCTCGCAAGGATTGAAGGTCGCCATCGCATTTTCCTTTCCACGACCCTCCAAGCTTCCATATCAAGTGGATGTCATCTAAATAGTCATAAATTGTCACCGAACTTCCCAAACACTTGTAAGTAATTCGCTAGTCATTAACTCGCCGAGTGTAGGGGAAACTTTTTTTATCCGAGATTCGGGACATTTCGTGGACGGACGTTATTTTGACAAATCATGCCTGATTAACTAAGGTCACGAGTTTTGTTTATGTCTTACTCTTTTGGTGTATTACTAAGCCCCTTTGAGGAAATTTTGTTTCATATCATACTTATATTTCCTTATACCTTATTTGAGTGGTAGAGCCACGCTGTAGATTTGAGTGGTAGAGCCACGCTGTAGATTTGAGTGGTAGAGCCACGCTGAAGACAGTTATGTCTACAGCATGAATGGGCCGGCTCATCCGGGTTGTTACCACTGTCTCACAGAAAACCGACGTAAAGTAGCAGCTTGCTGCTGCGTTTCGTACGGTGAGTGAGATATCCGGAGGACCAAATTTCCCTCCCCTTCCCAATCCCTAAATTATCCCCCTCCTTTAAGGTCGGCAACGCGCCCATGATTATTTTAGTATTGTGGGTGTACATGGGCGGTGGAGATCACTTACCATCAGGTGACCCAATGGTCGATTACCGGCCTATACTATAAAAAAAACCGACGTGTTCTAAGGCGTGAGGAGGTTTTTATTAAAAACTAGCCTTTGCTTGCGGCTCCGCCGGCGTGAACGGCCTTTTCCGGGATAAAAGTAGCCTATGTTACTCAGTGATAATGTAGCTTTCTAACGGCAAAAGAATTTTTGTAATCAGTCCAGTAGTTTTTTAATTTATTCGTTACATACAAATATTTCCTCTTTATAATATTAGTGTAGATACCCTTTGTCATAATAATTAACTAAGGCCATAAGAGTATTATTATAAATCGTTTATATCTCGCAACTTACTTCGACTTATTGACACAGACGATGTTCGTATAAAAAAATGTTAATGGAACATCGTCGCAGCCCAATACATAGTCTCAGGCGAACTTTAATCTCATCAACATTTATTCGTACGTGATTCCAATTAATCAATTGGACTTATGATGAATTGATTGCATTTTCGTAACACTAATTCTAATTATAAAAAGAAGCGATAGCTCACTGAAGAGTAGTACGGACTGTCGAGACGAAAGACGCAGGTACGAGACTAGCCCCATGAGCATGCACCTTTAATTTTTATAAGTAACATGTGTATTCATTGCGAATTATCGCTTTGTTTTATCGTTGAAGGAAACATCGTGAAGAAACCTCAGTCTGAGAATTCTCTATTAGAATTTCGAAAGTAAGCGAAGTCAGCAAACCCGCATTAGGCCAGCGTGGTGGTATAACCCCACTCATTAGTAGAGGAGGCATGTGCCCAGCAGTGGGATAGTATAGTACAGAGCTGATGTTATATCGGGACAATTGCATCAGGAAGGAGACTACCTAGCTAGCATCTCATTTTACATTAAACTGCATTTTGCAAGGGAATGTACTGATAATAGCGTCCTATTTTTCTTAGTAAAACGTTGTGGCGAGGCCACAGAAACCCCAATGTTGTCATAAAAGTATTAAAAGCATTATGTTACGAACAAAAATACAGAACAATTCGCTTTAAAAGAACCAGTTTTTTTGTTCACTCCCAGTTTATTAATCCAGTAAGCGGAAAACACAAAGAGTTCTCATAAAACGTTGACATTCGGATAGTGTCGGATTTTTAAAAAATTGCAAGTATTTTGTTAATAACGTAAACTCTTTTTGGGGGTAAATATTTTTGGATAGTATATCCAAGTAAATCATACTAATATTATAAATGTGAATGTACGCTTTCACGCGAAAACTACTTACCCGATCATCATGAAACTTTGTACACATATTCTTGGAGGTATAAGAATTAACATAGGATACTTTTTATGAAAAAAATCTATTTGTTTGTTACGCTTTCACGCCTAAATCACTGAACCTTTTTTGATGTAGAGATAGATGGGACCCTGGAGACGGTTATAGGCTACGTTTTATTTCGGAAAAGTCTAATCACGCGGGCGGAGCCGCGAGCAAAAGATAGTCTTAGAATAATTACACTAAGTACACGCAAGAAATTTAAGCCATTCAATGCATGAAACACATTTTGCCCACCAATTTTTTATGAAATAACATTTATTTTGCGAGTATGTGCGTGACGTTGCAAGTAGCCACATCACACTTAGCGAATTTTTAGCTTATGATTGTAAGTATGCATTGTTTGGTCATCTACCTTCTGTAAGTAGTTAGTCTAGGCCCGTATTCAAGAACAAGATTCAAGGGAGCTCTTTGCTCAGTGTCGATTTCTGTACACGTGATTAGTCTGTTTTTGGCGCCAAACAAATCCGGAGGCTCCCCCGCCCATTCCCAATCCTTTAATTATTCCTTTCCTTTAAGGTCGGCAATGCACGTGATTCTTTTGGTGTCGTGGGCGTTCATGGGGATTGGAGATTACATACCGTCTTACACACATACTCGTTTGCCGGCCTGTACTAAACAACATTATATAAACTGATGGACAAGAAACGTAAAACGAAAGTCGCTACATGTTGTGCAACATATTGCGCGTCTGTTGTAGCAAAATGTACCATAGCTTAAATTACAATTTCAGCTTTTATTTGCTATTCTGCAACGTGTATTATTAAATTATTCGTAGTTCCCACATCGCTTTAATTCTCGCGAGATTGGATTTAGTGCTTCTGTGGAAGATAAACTGAACCCCTGAATAAGAAATATTTCGTGAGATTAGGTGAAATAAAAAAAAGGAATCAGAATACAAATTACTTTTGTCCGTTCAAGTTTTCTTAATAAATAAAATATTTAGTATACCTACCTACTTTATATTTCCACTTAACCTAAGCTAACGCCACATATTAGAATAGGTGATCCATGCCCAGCAGTGCAACAACACAGTATAATACAGAGCTGATAAAATAATCATATAATTTTCATACCATATGCTTATTTTATTTTATCAGCATGACTGTCGGTGGCGCAGTTGTAATGCGTACGCGTTATTGACGCTGAAGTCTCGGGTTCGATTTCCTGGGTAAAAATGACTTTAGGTTATTCTATTAAGAGATGTTCAGTATCAACCCGGAGTCGGGAATTGTGGCCCGTGTGGCGACAGTTTCGCCCCCTATCACATCATGAGACGGAGAAACGGTCGTCGAAATGTATAATAATTTAAATAAAGCACTGCATGACACTGGACTGCGCTCTGCTTATGTATAATATTCATACTAGCTGTTGCCCGCGGCTTCACTTGAATAAAAGTTTTATCTGGGATAAATAGTGTTCACATACAAACTTTTCCATCCCTTTTCTCCCATAAGGGTTGAAGTTTAAAAAAAGACGCAAAATACAGGTTTAATTAATTGTGTTGAAAAGTATTAATACAAAGTTTTAAACAGAAAAATTACATAATATAAGCTTACATCTTTATCCCCGAATGGGTGGGTAGAGATGTAACTAGTACTGTACCTACACAATAGCGAGCTAGCCTATCGCCATACCGGGTACTGATTCCAATCCCGGGCAATGTTTGATTTTTTGATTCGAAAACTCAAACACAAAGTGTGATTGCTCGACCTGGGAATTGAACCCAGGACATCACGGTTCTCAGTCTTTTTACGCTGTCATTTGACCAATGAGGCCGCTACTAGACCAGAAGAAAAAAAAACCCCATTTACCCTCCAAACTTTGTACGAGTGGTTTCGTAATTATAATCATAATCTCTATGCCGATATTGTAATACTAGCTGTTGACTGCCTCGGTGGCGCAGTTGTAATGCGTACGCGTTACGGTTGAGGCCAACGCTGAGGTCTCGGGTTCGATCCCCGGGTCGGGTAAAGTGGTATTGGGTTATTCTATTACGAAATGCTCAGTATCAGCCCGGAGTCTGGAATTTGTGCCCGGTATATAGGCCCGATAGGCTCGCCCCCTATCACATCGTGGGACGGAGATACGCTCGGCGAAATGTGGGTGTACTGGTTACACCTCTGCCTACCCCTCCGGGGATTACAGGCGTGAGTGCGTATGTATGTATGTAATACTAGCAACCACGAAATGAGAATTTCAATAAAGGACTTAATTATGACGAGAAAAATATCGGAAATAACTCGCAAAATAAATATTTAATAATAATATAATACCAGCCCTGTATTATTACATGTCCCACTGCTGGGCACGGGCCTCCTCTAATGAATGAGAGGGGTTAGGCCGTAGTCCACCACGCTGGCCTAATGCGGATTGGCAGACTTCACATACCTTCGAAATTCTTATGGAGAACACTTCTCAGGTATGTAGGTTTCCTCACGATGTTTCCTTCACCGTTAAAGCAAGTGATAATTAACAATACACGTAATTTAGAAAAGTTAGAGGTGTATGCTCTTGGGGCTGGTTTCGAACCTGCGACTTTCGTCTCGACAGTCCATACCACTCCCACCTGAGCTATCACTGCTATAAATATTTGCTAAAATAAATATTTGACTTCGGCGAAACAAATCTAACTTTACGCATTTTTAAATATTACAATTGCGCTTTTATTTACATTCCAACAGAATCTTTATTTTTTTAAGGAAATCAAAGCGACCATAGCGTAGCGGAAAGGAGAGTCAACTATAAAGACAGTCTCGGGTTACAACCCAGCCTTCAAGGCATACATCTCTTACATTAATTATGTGGTAGAGCCACGCTTGACCGGGTTGTTACCACGTCCTACAGAAAACCGACGTAAAGTACCAACTAGCTGTTACGTTTCGTACGGTGAGTAAGATATCCGGAGGCCCTTATCTCCCTTCCTTATCCCTTTCCTTTAAAGCTGGCAACGCATCCATGATTCTTTTGGTATTGTGGGCGTACATGGGCGGCGGTGGAGATCACTTACCATCAGGTGACCTACTTGCTCGTTACCGACCTATGTCATAAAAAATAACTAATCAGTGCTTTAAGAACCTTTTGAAATAGGGCTTATATGTTTAAGAATATTTTCATAATAAAAAAACATGTTTTAGAATGCCGATTATTGGTGGCAAAGAAATACATACATACGCACTCACGCCTGTAATCCCCGAAGGTGTAGGCAGAGGTGTAACCAGTACACCAACATTTTGCTGAGCTTATTTCCGTCCCATGATGTGATAAGGGGCGAGCCTATGGTCATACCGAGCACAATTCCAGACTCCGAGCTGATACTTAACAGTTCATAATAGAGAAACCCAATCACTTTCACCCGACTCGGAGATCGAACCAGAGACCTCAATACAGCAGTCGTACCGCGTACGCATTACAAGCCAGCGAGGCAGTAGGTCATTAAAAAAACAAAAAGTTTAATAGTAAAAAGAGTGACCATAAATATCATTCTCTCTTGAATTTTAATGTATTCGTCGAATCTAAAAGATATAGTAATTTCCCCAAGTCGAGTATCTGGAAACGTTTTCCTGTGGCAAAAAACTCTTGCAAATAAATTCGTTGAATTAATCTTTGGTTAGCAGCTCTTTGGCTCGTTAGCTTCGATTCTTGGCCCTTTTTTTAATCAAGTATCCGCTTCTTAAGCTCTTTATCCATGGGACTAAGGGCGTTAAAGTATATAATAAAAGGCCTGATATATCATGTTATATACTGCCTTGGTGGCGCAGTTGTAATGCGTTCACGTTACGACTAAGGCTGACGCTGAGGTCTCGGGTTCGATCCCCAGGTAGTGTAAAAAGTTATTGTAAGTATATTGAGGTTATCTATTACGAAATGCTCAGTATCAGCCTGGAGTCTGGAATTGTGCCCGGTATGGCGATAGACTCGCTCCCTATCACATCATAGCACAGAAATACGCTTGGCAAAATGTAGGTGTTTACTGGTTACCCCCTCGCGCATACGCACTCACAAGCCCACGGCTGTATCGCCAATGGGGTAAGCAGAGATGAAACTAGTGTACTCATGATTTGCCGAGCTTTTTACTGTCCCGTTACACATAACGGGACAGTAAAAAGCTCGGGCTCGACAATAGGGGATATCACCATATCGGGCACGAATTTAAATTGAAACTCATTTGTGATGTTTCGAATCGTAAATTCAAACATAAATTGTTTTGCCCGACTTGGGATTTCAACCCAGGACCTCACCATTTGCCACATTGAGTACGCTGCCACTAAACCAATGAGGCTATTTTACAAAAAAAACTTTTAATATATGGGAACGAAAGGATAATCCGCATCTTGAATCAGGTTCCTATAAAAAAGGGCATTTTTGTTAAGTTGTCTTTATACAAATAAAAATTGTTAAGAAACACTTTAGAATATACTTCAGCTTAAGAATAAAATACAATACAAGAAGAATAATGGACGCGTTGCTGACCTTAAAGGGAAGGGATGATTCCTTAATCGTCTGAGGGATTGGGCAGGTTACAGGAGATTTCAGTCTCGGGATATTTCACTCACGGTACGAAACTACATCTGTGAAACAATGGTAAGAACCCGGTCGAGCCGGCTATTAGTTCCGTAGACAAAATTGTCTAGCGTAGCTCTACCACATAAACAGTGTGTGAGTGTGTATGTATGTATGTATTTAGGTTTTATCCTGGTTCGGCAACGTGACTACGCTACACCTGATGGTAGTGTAGTGGATGTAACTATAGTAAGACGTACAAAATTAATAATATCAATAATGTTTAGTACGTGAAAAAATGTGACAAGATTGTATTCGATTCAGAAATAACAATTGTATCCGAAGGCCAAAAAACTTTGTTCAACTTCGAGATATTCTTGAATGGATGAATGAATTTGTGTACAAAAATCTGAGTACGCCAATACGTGCAATTAAGCTAAAAGCATATCGCAATTGAAGTTAAATACTTGAAGCGGGAAAAATGGAATCATTTAAATCTGAGACTGCGTCAACTAAGAAACTTTATATATAAAATCTCTGTCCTATTTTAGATGCGCGGCATTTTTTATAGTTTAGTCTGACAAATGAGCAAGTGAGTCACCTATGGTAAGTGATCTCCACCGTCCATGAACGCCCACAATACCAAAAGAATTGAGTGGGTGGTAGGCTGTAGATAGTTTTGTCTACAGCACGAATGGGCCGGCTCGACCGGGTCATTACCACTGTCTCACAGAAAACCAACGTAAAGTAGGGGCTTGCTGCTGCGTTTCGTACGGTGAGTGAGATATCCGGATGCCCAAATCCCCCTATCCTTCCCAATAAACGTATTCCGTGACATAATTTTTTAGTACTTTTACATCCCCACCGTCTTTAGTTTAACAAAAACAAGTAGGTAGTACTTTCAAAAGGAATTTAAAAATAATCACTGTCATGATTTTGGGTATATTGTGTACCACAATTGTTAATAATAACGTATAATGCGAATTAAATTACAATAATAATTGTTATTCACAAATCATGAGAGAATAACAACATAAAATTTACTCAATACGATGACTACCGCCATCTATCGCGCGCGGAGACAAAACACTCCACGGTAAAAATAGATAGAAAGGTCTTAGAAAAAACACAATAAATAAATCTCTTCTTAGTCATACTATATAGTCTGAATGACTTAATAATGTTAAAAAAAATATTCAATCAATTGAACGTTACGAAAAACAATTTCTAGTAAATCGTATCATGATGTAGAGTTTGATATTATAATAATCTTTACATTACAAACAAGTATCACTAACTATATTATACAAATCAAGAATAAAATTATTTATCAGACTAATAATAATAATACTCACGACAAATTTTAGACAAAATAAATATACAAAGCTTATTAATAAATTACACGGGTTCTATTACTTTAAGTGCTAAAGAAAATAACAAAAATACCACATGACGATAATGCTATGACATTATATGTATACTAGTATAACCAAGACAAAATATTTTGTGTATTCAAGCCATAAACATATCTTTATTGAATATTCGCGTGATCTGAAACACTAACTACTGCTTCATGAATAAAGTGGTACAAAAAACTTATTCCGAATCACAAATTCGGTCCACTAGATACTCTAAGAAAACTGCAATGTATTACAAATAAAAACACGGCAGTGCCACAGAAAACGAGTAAAGATAGAAGTAACGTTTATTCTTACGAGACAATAAATACTACGCAGGTACTGATGGAGAAGTCAAATGTAGTGAAAACGAATAAAAATATACGGAACTGCTTTTATTCTAATTCACTGAGGTATTTTTAGTGTTTTCTAAGTAAGGACTACATTGTGTATACATTTGCATTCATAATAGCAATGCTGGCCAATAAATGAGCTGGATATTCCTGATTCGACTTGGATTGGTTACAGGAATGAGTTACTGACGGATTTTACCCTTTGTACATTATAGTGGGGAAAGCCTCCGTGGCGTAGTAGCCGGTTGTGCAGCGCGAGGCCGCAGGTTCGATTCCCGCATTGAGACAAAAATGATTGTGTGATCCACAATATTTGTTTCATGAGTGTTTTCTCCCTAGAGGGGTCGACGCTAGGCCAGCGACCGGCCGTAAAATCTACAAGCCAAATCATTCTGTAACATGTGTTAAAAAGCATGATGTGCAGAGCCCAATGCAAATGGCATAAGGGGAGGTGGGATTTTAAAGTGGTGGCCAAACAGGAGGGTACAAGGTTTTTTTTTATTAGATTGAATGACGAGACGAGCAGGTCGCTCGCCTGATGGTAAGCGCCACGCCTGCTCATAAACAGAAGCAACGCCACACAGAACTTTAAATAAAGCACTGCATGACACTGGACTGCGCTCGTCACCCCGAGACATAAGGTGTTAAGTCTCATAATGCCCAGTAATTACACAGGCTTCCATGTCCTTCACACCGGAACACAACAGTGCTTACACACTGTTGCTTGGCGGTAGAAATAGACAAAGCGGTGGTACCAACCCAGCCGGTCACCTACCACCTTGTCTCGGTATCAAGGTACTAGGTGGTCAAGGTATTTGGTATAAGGCTGAACTGACTAGATGGCTATTCCTAAACTATAGTTAGAAACCTCTACCCCTCGCTTAGGATGATGTTTAGATACCTAGTAAAGATTTTCCAACAATGCACGACTCATGATCTTCCAAATTAACTCTAAAATAACGTAATCGCTAAACATCCCCGACGTCATTATTAAAAAGATCTCAAAATTATAAATAGTTGAATAAATCATTTTTAAACATAACTAAGAATCATCTCGATAAAACCAGTTTTTATATAAAAAACAGATCGTAATCAAGGCATTCGTATACGCACACACACACACACACACGAAGGGGTCAAACATATAACCTCCCTCTTTTGTCGGAGGTTAAAATATATATTCAATGATATACTTTACTAAGCTTTATAACAGATCCTGTGCTATAACTAAATACGCTATAATTCTGTCTTCATTTCATCCGCTATTGTATCATTTTGTTCGAGGAAAACTCCTCGGACCATCAATTATCCTAACGATCCCCTGACACTAATGTATCAATAGACTTCCTTATAAGGACGGCAAAATATGTAGGGATCAGCTTGATTGGATCACTCATCAAGATTGTAAGAGTCCCACTCACACTATGTTTGAAAAACGATTTACACATTTGGGGAGGATTTATGTATTTTTTACATATTTTTATGAAATCCATCCTTTTTCATTGGGGTACCAAATGTCACCAAGATTATTTAGTGATCACACTAAATAATTTTGTGATTGTAGAATCATGGATATTCAAGTTAAAACACTTATTGTCGATAGAAATCCGTTAAAACTGCTACCATGACTCAATCAAACTCATCTTCCTAACAGTAGCAAAGGTCAATCCTTTGTACTAAAATCATCAAAATTATGGTTTTCTGTTTTTAAAATTGCCTGAATGACGTGATGGGCCGGTCGCTCGATTAATGGAATGAGCCACTGCTGCCCATAAACAGAATTAACAACACCAAAAATTTTGCATTACAAAGTTAGTACTTTGTATCCCATGTAGTCATGGGATTGCACTTTCGATGATGACAAATTTAATGATATGTCATGAAACGGAATTAAAGTATTATGTATTTTATTGGACAATGATGTCAATTTTAGTTATCTGAAAGGATATACGATCTTCCTAGCACTTGAAAGGTAGGAACAAACAATGGTCATTGAAATGTTATCGATCAATGGATTTAAGGAATTCGAAGGTGCTCCTTACCTCGCCGTGATTGACGAAGCCATGCTTATGGGCTATATCGTGGGCTCTCTCCGGCCCATCCGGAACGTATACCGCGAACTGCCGATGGTATAACAGCACACATGGCTCAAGCACTGACAACAGCACCAACACAAGTGCGAACATCACGCATCTCACATTACTACCTAACTTTGACTTCCATCTGACGTTCGTGATAAACCTGACGGATCGCGGGTAGCTCAGATCGCGGATCAGCCGGAGACCAGTCGACGTCCGTCCTAGCAAAAGCCTCCGGTAAGACTGACTCCACATGACTGGTGTGTTTGGGGCTGGTTTCAGTTTGCGCATGCGTGAAAGTTGGCGCCTTTTCTTCATCGTAGTTGCGATCGGCAACCGTATTGTACTCGGCGGCAATCAACTTGAATGCGTAATTGGATTGCACCGATGTTAACTTATTGTTATTTTTAATAATTTCATTTCTGACCCGCCCTTTTTTGTTCACAGTATGGTGGTGCTTTAGCTTCTTTCTAGAAATATGAATGGCAAAGTTTCAATTAGTGACTTTGGAGATTTTTTTATTAGATTGAAAATGCCGGTCGTGCCAAAATTCAATGCAATAAATATCCAAATATGTTTCGGAATATTCTATTATCTATTACTATCCTAGAATCCCTTCGAAATATACAGATAATATCCCTTTCGGTACAAAAAGTTGACCTACAGAGTTCCCGTCTCTTAGCGACGTTGTTTAAGTTACGTGGAACAAGTTTCCACACGATAAGCCAACTAAGTTCAAACGGCAACTGGCAGAAAGTGGATAAGGCAAACTAGATGTATTTGCATGACGAGGGAGATGTTGATGATGATAAATAGCAGCGATAGCTCAGCGGGGAGTGGTATGGGCTGTCGAGGTGAAAGTCGCAGGTGCGAAACCAGCCCCAAGAACATGCACCGCTGCCTTTTGTAAGTTAGGTAGGTATTAAATTGTTAATTATCTCTTGTTTTAACGATGAAGGAGATATCGTGAGGAAAGCTAAGCTGAGTAGTAGGTAAAGGAATCGAACCCACATAATTCGTCCATAGTTTTTAGGATAACAAAAAAACTATGACACAGATTGCATGATATCACTAAGTCATACGTTTTTAAGTGGAAAGACACGCTGTACATTTTAGAACGAATGGGCAGGCTCGTCCGGGTTGTTACCACCGTCAGACAGAAACCGTACCAGCTAGCCGTTGCGTTTCGTATGGTGCATTCTTACGCATGTACGTGTCAATGTTTTATTCCTAAAAACTATGGACGAATTATACATACATACGCACTCACGCCTATAATCCCCGAAGGGGTAGGCAGAGGTGTAACCAGTACACCCACATTTCGCCGAGCGTATCTCCGTCCCACAATGTGATAGGGGGCGAGTCTATCGCCATACCGGGCGCAAATTCCAGACTCCGGGCTGATACTGAGCATATCGTAATAGAAAAAGCCAATATCATTTTACCCGACCCGGGGATCGAACCCGAGACTTCAGCGTTAGCCTCAATCGTAACGCGTATGCATTTCAACTGCGCCACCGAGGCAGTCGATACAATTAATAATATGCAAAGTAAGTATAAGGGTTAAGGGGTTACTAGCTTCTAATATGCGACTCGTGTTATTTACACCGACAATAAAAAGAGGTAACGTTTCAACGACGTTTTAGGACGAATTATATGGGTTCGATTTTGCAGAGGGGCTAGCACTAATAACTTGCGAGAACGTATTCTTATCGAAATGTCAAAAAATTGTTTGAAGCTTCATACTAATTCTAGCGTTCTCAATTCGGATAGTTATTCGTAAGTTGTTCGTGCTCGCCTAAGTGATCTCTCATATGCGAGTCGACAGACTCAACAGTATGTAAGCACCACTGCGTTCCATTGTAATTACTAGGCAGCCTCCGTGATGCAACGGGCGAGTAGCCGCGGGTTCGATTTCCGCGAGACAATGTTTATCTGAAACCCGAAATCCCCCTTCCCTTCCCAATCTCCTAATTATCTCTTCCTTTAAGATCGGCAACGCGTCCATGATTCTTTGGCTATTGTGGATATTCATGGGAGATTGAAAATCATAAATGTTGTAACGTTACCTCCTTTTATTGTCGGTGTAAATAACACGAGTCGCATATTAGAAGCTAGTAACCCCTTAACCCATAAACTTACTTTGCATATTATTAATTGTAGGTAATAAAATATGGAAAGCTAGTGCCAAGTAAGCGACAGGTATAAAAGGTATGGGCCGTAAAAATCTAATATCCGTGATTTACACACACAATTAATATATGAATTGAGGTGGTTTATATAGCCTTTTTAGACCGGCAAACGAACGAGTGAGTCACCTGAGGGTCAGTGATCTCCATCTACCATAAACGCCTACCATACCATACATTCATTGCTATGCAGATGACACCACAGTGCATGGGCGTTACTGCAGTAAGCCCGCTGGTAGCCGGGGAGTCACTGTGAGGCAGCGAGAAAATCTTGTCATTGAGCTTAACCGGACCTTGGATCTCATTTCAGAAAGAGGTACTAAGAATCTGGTTGAGTTCAATGCCAAGTAAACTCAGATGTCTGCGTTCACGTGCTAAAAATCCCCGTTCTCTCCCCTCCCCAATCTTCAGGGTATCCCGCTCGCAATGCGGAATAGCCTAAGTATCCTGGGCTTGGATATTCGCTGCGATCTAAATCCAAGGAACCACATCGAGGGCGTAAAAATAATACCAGAATAATTATGGACACGCTGCCGAACTTAAATAAAAGGGATTGAGCCTCCGGATATCTCACTTACCGTTATAAACGTAAAAGAAAGCTGCTACTTAAGCCTAGTTTTCTATCAGATAGTGGTAACAAACCGGTTGAGCCGGCTCATTCTTCATTCAAAACCGTCTACAGCGTGAATCTACCGCTTTCGTTTGATGTAAGTCATCATAACACTGAGGAAACACCGTAAAAGTTTATTTTAGTTACAAATGCATGGGAAAAATGATTTCAGGAAGCACACTGTACTAAAGGTACGTGGCTCCAGGTAAAATGGAAAAACTTATGCATTTTTTTTATCCTGGCTCGGCAAAGTGACTACGCTACACCTGATGGAAAGTATAGCGCAATCCATGAATACTTTTGACAAACGATAGTCACTGAATTTATCGCAGATCGGCAGAATTATGTTGCTTCTTCACACTCCGTTGTTGTGAATATAAGGTGAAAAAATCCACAATATTAGGTATATATGCTTCCACTTTACCAAACCAACACTAAAACTACCGCGCCATTAAAGAAATTCACCACAGACACGAACACAGCATACTTTAAACTATCGTCTACTTAAAGACTCTTTTTAAAACATGAGTTCTAAAAAGCCCGCCGGGTTCGAAGTCAGTGAGTATTCAATTCAAAGTAAGCAGGGAAAATTCAAATACCTTATTTGTTTTACAAAGAACTCGGCAACTTTAAGTACGCGGCGATGAAGTTGTATGCAGATGAACTGCCTCTGTGCAAGGAATAAACGGCTACTGAGACAAACTTCTGAATGCAATATTTACAAGATGGTAGGTCCCTCGTATGCGAGAGGCCGGCTGGGTTGGTACCACCACTTTGTCTATTCCTGCCGCTAAGCAACAGTGTGTAAAGCACTGTTGTGTTTCGGTTTCAAGGACATTGAAGCCAGTGAAATTACTGTGCATTACGAGACCTAATGTCTCGGGGTGACGAGCGCAGTCAAGTGTCATGCAGTGCTTTGTTATTTAAAGTTCTTTGTGGCGTTGCTTCTGTTTATGAGCAGGCGTGGCGCTTACCACCAGACGAGCGACCTGCTCGTCTCTTCAATCAAGGTAATAAAAAAAGTGACATCGCGTTACATGATAGCAACGCATAAGTCAGAGGCCTTTGTCTTCATGACAAAAACTGTACAAGGAAATGTTTATGACTCCCTTGAGTTAATACTTAGGGTAGTTTCTCCACAACTTTTTATGGAATAGTTGTTTATACTAAACACATTTTGCAGTCAACCGTGTGAACGATCCCAAGATTTATTTTGCGGTCGTACTGTGTTTGAAAGTGGTACATCTGAAATTGTCCTTATTATTGATACGTTAGAATACAATTTGCTTTATACCGACAAGGTGATTGTGGTACCAAGTAACCAACAACCAGCCAAGTGCAGGCCGGATTCACACACCGAGGGTTCTGTGCCACCACACTCAAAAATATTACCTTGTGTTTTTATTATTTGTTAGGATATCCGCCATATAATTCTACTTAGGCTAAAAAGATAGAGCTCTTCAAAAGACAGACAGTCATACAAATACAGAGGCAGACAGATAGCGTGGGCTTAGTAATACGGTTACGTTGGCATGCTTTGTGTACAGAACCCTAAAAAGTATAATCATAACATTTAAGAAAACTTAGAAACCGACTTCAAGCAATACCATGTAAATTCCAATACAATAACACAATCGTGACGAGTATACTGTTGTCTGTTGAGGAGTTTTAATTTTTTTCTCCGTACTCCGTCATCAAATCTTAAGCAAATTAATATGGGACCACATCGCAGCTAAACTCTATCGAGTGAAATTTTTCCCAACAAAATCGGTCCACTATTGGCGGAGAAATCGATGTACATACATTGAAAAAGCAAAAAAAAATATTTTAACAAAAACGCGCTGTATTGAGAACCTCCTCCTTTTTTGAAGTCGTTTAAAAATATAGATAGATCAGAGGGATTTTATTGGATGATTATGAAATTCTTTATCAAAAACTTCTTGGAACTGTCCGTAAACCAAGAAGTTAATGTTATCATAAGACCATGCCAATTTTATGGTCTAGTTAATGCAGTTCTCAGTCTCCCCAGTGGGGTTGACGTCAGGCAGGCGGTCGGTCGTAAAAACAAGAAGCCAAATCTTTCTGTAAGATGTGTGGAAAAGCATGTTGCGCCGACCCCACTGCGAGTGGGATAAGGGCAGGTGGAAGAAGTTAATGCAGTTAAATGATAACATACTATACTAGGATGAACCGAGCCAGGTACACAGCGAAGCCCATCTTTACAATTACCTATCGAAGCTATGACAAGTACATGTATACGCACTCACGCCTGTAATCCCCGAAGGGACAGGCAGAGGTGCAACCAGTACACCCACATTTCGTTGAGCTTATCTCCGTCCCGTTATGTGAAAGGGGGCTATCGCCATGCCGGGCACAATTCCAAACTCCGGGCAAATGATCCAAATAATCAGTAGCAGATAATTTCGTAATAGAAAAACCCAATATCACTTTTACCCGACCCGGGGATCGAACCCGAGACCTCAGCGTCAGCCTCAGTCGTAACGTGTACAAATTACAACTGCGCCACCGACACTCTATGCTGCGCAGGCTATTTTTTTTATAGCATAGGCCGGCAAACGAGCACGTGGGTCACCTGATGGTAAGTGATCTCCACCGCCCATGTACGCCCACAATACCAAAATAATTATGGGTGCGTTGCTGACCTTAAAGGAAAGGGATAATTAAGGGGAGGGGATTTGGGCCTCCGGATATCTCACTCGCCGTACGAAACGCAGCAGCAAGCTGCTACTTTACGTCGCTTTTCTGTGAGACGGTGGTAACGACCCGGATGAGCCGGCCCATTAACATCTTATGTCTCGGTGTGACGAGCGCAGTACCGTGGCATGTAGTGTTTTGTAATTCAAAGCTCGGTATGGTGTGTCTTTTATTTATGGGCAGGCTTGGCGTTTATCATCAGGCGAGCGACTTGCTCGTGTCGTCATTCAAGCTAATAACACACCTACAAAGCTACACTGAACGGAGTGAGTCTATGCGCAAACTCATGAAAGATAAGTATGAGGTTAATCCGATAGATATGGGAGTATTCCAGGGCATCCTGGCTGCACCTATGTGTGAAGCAGCCATGACCTTGTATGTAATGATAAAGTGTATTGTAAATAACTAGGTAGATTAAGTAGGCAGATAAGGATCATGTTTGACTGTATGGGGCTGGCATAATCACACAGTGACTAAAGTCCCAAATAAAAAAAGATAAAAAAAAAAAAAGCTACACTGCATTCAAGATTAGCATATCGATTACGAACTGTGTCTATTATTTGGTCCTACTAACAATCGAATGTAGAATATTCACTTTGTGCATATATATGTGCCATACACAACTGTACTGCGCCATGTCTTAGGCTTCGGTGAAATGACTACTTAATACATTATATATAACTTAGTCAGTGGTGCATGCTCTTGGAGCTGGTTTCGAACTTGCACTTTCATCTCGACTGTAAATAAATAAAAGATTTATCGGCGCCAAAATTCAAAATCTATTCAACCACGCAGAAAAGGGAATAAATAATTGACCTGACCTGATACTAGGTTAACCTGTATCGTGGGTATCAGAAACTATGGGCGACTTGCGGTCCCACAACACCCAGACCCGAAGCAAATATTTTTGGATCACACAAACATTGTCTCAGCGCGAAATCGAACCCGCGGCCTCACGTTTCACAGCCAGCTACTCGCTCACTGCGCCATGAAGGCTGGAAATATGTTTAAGCCCAATAAATCATATACCTATATCAGCTGAAAAGGTGAAATCCTACGCAAGCGGTGTTCGATTTCAAACCCTGTATCTGATACTGTTAAACAATGTATTAAGATGAGAATATCGTGTTTAGTAAATTTAGATACAGGAAGCTTAGTAAGTGACATGTAATTACTAGCTTTTGCTCGCGCCTCCGCCTGTGTGAATATCTTTTTTATTGAATAACGAAACAAGCAGGTTACTCGCCTTATGGCGCCACGCCTGTCCATAATAATAATAATAATACTAGCCCTGTATTATATACGTCCCTCTGTTGGGCACGGGCCTCCTCTACTGAATGAGAGGGGTTAGGCCTTAGTCCACCACGCTGGCCTAATGCGGCTTGGTAGACTTCACATACCGTCGAAATTCTTATGAAGAAATTCTCAGGTATTCAGGTTTCCTCACGATGTTTCCTTCACCGTTAAAGCAAGTGATAATTAACAATTAATACACACATAACTTAGAAAAGTCAGAGGTGTATGCACTTGGGGCTGGTTTCGAACCTGCGACTTTCGTCTCAATTGTCCATACCACTCCCCACTGAGCTATCACTGCTGTCCATAAACAGAAGCACAAACTTTTGAATTATAAAGCAGTGCATTTTTATAGCAGGGACCAGCAAACGAGCAAGTGGGTCATCTGATGGTAGGCGATCTCTGCCTATGACCTTCCGCAATGCCTGAAGAATCATGGACGCGTTGCCGACCAGCACGGAGACAAAATGTTTGTATGATATACAAATATTTGTCTCGGCTCTGGATGTATTCTCCCCAGAGTGGTTGACGTGAGGCAGGCGGCGGGTCGTCAAAACTACAAGCCAGAAAACCGGCGTAAAGTAGCAGCTTGCTGCTGCGTTTCGTACGGTGAGTGACATATTCGGATGTGATAGGGAGCGTGCCTGTTGCCATCACAATTTCAGACTCAGGGCAGATACTGAGCATTTGATAATAGAAAAACCCACTATCAATTTGTCTGACCTGGAGATCGAACCCGAGACCACAGCACGGTAGTCGTACCGCGTAAGCATTACAACTGCACCACCGAGTCAGTCGGCTCATATAATAGTGTGACCGAAACCCAAATTAACCCTATCTCTATCTCTCAGTATCCGTTTATCGAAGCTGAAATTAAATCAGATTACACCATTGTTATATTATAACTAATATCAAGATTACGTGATTATATAATTGAAGTTTAATTGAAATATGACAATGTGTCATTAGGAACAATGTGTTGTGATCGGAGCACGGTAGCGTTGCGTTCAGAAGTTACATCAAGTATTTAATTTTACTTGTATTTTAGGTTAAAGTAGAAAATGGATAATAATAATACTAGCCCTGTATTATATATGTCCTACTACTGAATGAGAGGGGATAGGCCTTAGTCCACCACGCTGGCCTAATGCGGGTTTGCAGACTTTACATAGAAATTCATATGAAGAACTTCTCAGGTATGCAGGTTTCCTCACGATGTTTCCTTCACCGTTAAAGTAAGTGATGATTAATAATTAATACACACATAACTTAGAAAAGTCAGAGGTGTATGCACTTGGGGCTGGTTTCGAACCTGCGACTTTCGTCTAGACAGTCCATACCACTTCCCGCTGAGCTTTCACTGCTTGATAATGATATAAAATGGATACTTTATTAATTTTCTTAATTTATTCGTCATAAGGTCATGCAGGCTAATCCAATGTAGATATCATTTCTGTAATTGTTTATTAATATAAATTGAGCTGCTCTAATTATAATTAAATTTGTCCAACCTTTATGCTCTAATAGTTGTTAACTAGTTTTGAAACGCTGGAGTTTCTTGCTCGTTCTTCTTTAGCGAAACAGCTTTCCTAACTGGCGGTTGAATTTTGACGGAGTTTAAATAATGTACTTATAACATTTTTTGGATTTAATAAATATTTTGAATTTATTTATAATAATGTTATTATGATCCCATATTAACTCCTCCTCTACTGAATGAGAGGGGGTAAATAGTTGTTTGAAATTGAATGAAATAAAAGTTTACTGTCATCATAATCCGTGGCGCAGCGGGCGAGTAGTCGGCTGCGAAGCGAGAGCCCGTGGGTTCGATTCCCACACCGAGACAAATGATTGTGTGAACCACAAATATTGGTCTCGGGTCTGGGTGTTGTGGGACCGCAAGTCCCTCGTAGTTCCTGATACCCACGACACAGGTTTACCTAGTGTGGGGTCAGGACTATGTGTGTGACTGTTGGGTGTATTATTATTATTATTATAATACATGCATCATACATCATGTAGTGCGCAATAATATTCAACTAACATAAATATAATATAATAAATAAAATACCACTTTGTTTTAATACATACAATTAATAAATAAATCCACCCAACACATATAGTCTTGACCCCACACTAGGTTAACCTGTACCGTGAGTATCAGGAACACGAGGGACTTACGGTCCCACAACACTGAGCCCCGAAACAAATATTCGTGGATCACAAAAACATTTGTCTAGAAACGGGAATCGAACCCACGGACTCACGCTTCGCAGCCGGCTACTCGCCCAGTGCTTCATGGAGGCTGTCAATCGTATGGCAAGACAGTGTTACTTCCCCGGTCGAACCGGTCCATTCAGACATTTTTATCTACAGTAGGCCTAGTACGAGTTAAAAATACGTTCACAGTTTTCAAATTCGTATAAAATTACTACCGTCGAAGTGTCAAACTAATAATTCATACGGTAATAAAGGAAAAAATCGATTGAAAACTAATTTCATATTCGACTAATATGATACAAAATTAACCATATTATTCATTTTAATTCATCATAGTTCCCATTAGTAGCTACTAATATTTGACGTATGGAGAGAAAACGAAAACTTTCATCGTTTAGGAAAACTATTAAAACTTGTACTAGGCCTGCAGTACACTTAAAAATACACTCAATTAGATTAAACAATATCCAGTGACGTAACAAAAACAGTGATCTCTGCAGTTATTGTTACTAGAAATGAGAATATAATGGGTCTCGCACAATGGAGATATCTCAATAGAATTATAATGAATTGTTATAGATAACCGCTCATTTCAGTCCAAGAAATCTTCGTGAATAAAGCACCTACGTCTTGTGAATAGGGGACTTTAGATCCACCGAGCTGTATTGTCGGATGAATAGCAGTCATTATCGAAAGATATCCACTGAAGAGAATGTTTGAATAATTTTATTTTTCGCTATTTCGCTCCTCATATTCATTCATCAAAAGCATTTAACAATGGTGGGATAAACTCGGTTTTGTGATATTTTGATTCAGTTTTACGGTAATCGTTTATGGAGGCGTCGATTTAGTTTATATTTTAAGGTTGTTGCAAATCCATTTGTTTGTATCTACAGTCGAGCTTTTTTATTAGCTCGAGTGACTTAACGAGCAGGTAGCTCGTCTGATGGTAAGCGTCACGCTTGCCCATAAACAGAAGCAACACCACTCAGAACTCTGCATTACTAAGCAATAGCATTGTGCAGTGTAAGTCACCCCGACACATAAGAAGTGAAGTCTCATAACGCCCAGTAATTTCACTGGCTTCGATGTCCTTCAAACCGGAACACAACAATGCTTACACATTACTGCTAGCGGCAGAAATAGGCAAAGCGGTGGTACCAACCCCGACGGCCTTTCGCATACGTGTTACCTACCATCTTGCTTTCGGCTTAACGACAGCTGTCATTTGATAATCGCCGGAAATCGGAACCGATAGCTTATCGTGCTATCCGAAGCATCGGGGCCTCGAGATTTAATCGCTAACCTACTCCATATGTGCACATTACCAATCTTACTGTAATACTAAAACATGATTTATAGTTTAAAAAGCCTTATAACAAAAAAAGTTGTCTGATATATAAGAGTACTATTTCATACAGCTTAAATAACACAGTAAAAGTAAAAGTAAAACAAAGGGACATTTTTACTACATATTTAATACTTTTATTTTAAACGTAAGCCATACAAAACGAGCGAGTACTTACGGTATAAAGATGTAGGGGAACAAGTTACAGGTTACGGTAAGTCTACGAAACATCTACGGCTTCGCTACGACCGCAATAAGCTACGACGTAGAACCTGCAACGTAAGCTACAATATCAATTGACTTCGTTGCAGCTATATTAAATTTTTTCAATTTAATTTTATGTAGAGAGTGTATTAAACGCGACGAAATATAATACGGTATAAAGTTGGAAATTCAGTACATGAGCTAATAACAGGCCGTTTACTGAGAACTCTGTGCTCAGGGAATGTAAATGGGAGTACCAGTCGGCAGTCAGTTTATTGCCGGCATTTATTTCCAGAAATGTCGAATGCATTTTTCTCATTTTATATCGTGTGATATAGCAAAGATATTCCCCTTTCTTTAGATAAGACGAATAGTACTCACTACTCATTGTAATAGTACCCATGGTAGAGCCAAAACTCTAACTCACTTAAAACGAGCTGGTACAAAGCTCCAATATAACAAACCATTTACATATAGACACCGAAAGTATATTTTTACAGCTTTATAAAACAAACGGCCATATTCGTAACACAATAATGCGACAACGATCCGTGGCACATAAACGCCTGAACGACCCTCCGACATCCCGAAAGTATTTCCACGTCCTATCTACATTCCATTTAGCACTTAACCCCTAAACGCTGCCATAAAACTAGAGCGAATTCGCTTTGGTTACCGAAAGGCGGAATTTCGCTTTGCGTCATAGAAGCAATAAAATGCTTCGCGGCGTCATTATCGCGAGTCTTTGATTTGATTTATGTTGTGTGCGTAATTTTTATTATTTGCAGATATTTCAATTGATATGAGCTTGTCCTATTGGTAACACATAACTAATTTGAAGTGAATTTTAAGCCCGTTTGTAGTTATTATTAATGACTGTAATTTTGCCTTCTCTCGTACTTAGAAAATCATAGGAAGTATTGTCTTCAGTATGAACGGTGCGGCTCGACGACTATGGTACCACTATCATACAAAGAGTCAATGTGAGTTTAGATGGCCATAAACATCTTTGGCCCAAAGCTAACCTGACCTCCACGTGGTACACTGTGTTGAATAACGGATGAAGCAATCGCAAAACTTGGTTTCTGTTGCGGGTTGTGTTGGTCACCCCATATATAATACCACATATCGTCAAATTTATTATACCTTGCCATTAAACAGGGATAATGCCAGGCAGAAAAAAAGTAAAGAAGTGGCAACTTGCAGTTGCATTTTGCACAGTGAGTGAGATTTCCGAAGACGCAATACTCCCCCCTCCCGCTCCTGATTTCGTCAGCAAGTCATTTCGGATTCTTCTGGTATTATGGACGTTCATGTGCGGTGGAGCAACCTTAAAGCTTGTTTTGAGGTCAGCGACCGAAACAGGACCGCGAAAGTCAAATTATTTGGAACGTCCTGCTCTCCTGTCTCAGTCGCATATCTCAAAACATGAATAAATAATTGTATAGAAAGCTGTAACTACACTGGATAGATAGATAGCTAGTAACTCTTTGTTGTAGACACACAACAACAACAACAACTGTCTCGGTGGCGCAATTATAGTGCGTACGCGTTACGATTGAGGCTCACGCTGAGGTCTCGGGTTCGATCCCCGGCTCGGGTAAAGTGGTATTGAGTTTTTCTATTACGAAATGCTCAGTATCAGCCCGGAGTCTGGAATTTGTGCCCGGAATGGCGATAGGCTCGCCCCCTATCACTTAAGGGACGGAAATACGCTCGGCGAAATGTGGGTGTATTGGTTACACCTCTGCCTACACCTTCGGGGATTATAGGCGTGAGTGCATTCCGGATAATCAATCTAAGATTGTTTCTTGAAAATGGCTGATAGATAATAAAAAAATGTTAATTGTTAATTTGTGTTGTATTTTTAATCGAAACCTTCATATAAATAGTATTTGATACAACACAAATTCTACCGTATACAATTGTTAATGTACAAATTAATTAAAACCTTTTACTACATTAATATCAGCACAGTAAACACAAACAATATAAATCAAACAATACATTACCAAAAAACTTTCAGCGGAAAAAACGTCATGTAGTTTCCTATTCCCACACGCAAATACATTGTTATTTAAACAAAATAACTGGCTCCCAGTTCGGAGATTGTCGCAGCTCGCGATAGCACCGAGAATTACAACACTCCGGGCTGTTTTCAATTAGGGGGTTGACTTTGTCTGTCTGTTTGTTTTTATTTCAAGTGATAAGCGATCTGTTTGTAATTGAGTGTGATTGGTAAATGTTTGCTTACTTGTTCGGTATTTAATTGATTTGGTTTTTGGCTCTCGTTGTTCGTGTAAAATTGCTTGTAATGCTTTTTCGCATCATTATTAATATTTATTATTGATATTCTTCCACCTACCCCTAAGGCACTCGCAGTGGGGTCGGTTTAACATATGTTACAGAAAGATATGGCTTGTAGTTTTATGATTGGTAGAGCCACAATGTAGACACTTGTCTACAGCATGTATGGGCCGGCTCGTCCGGGTCATTATTACTGTCTCACAGAAAACCGGCGTAAAGTAGCAGCTTGCTGCTGCGTGCGGTGAGTGAGATATCTGAAGGCCCAAACCCCACTCCCCTTCCCAATCCCTTAATTATCCCTTTCCTTGAAGGTCGGCAACGCACCCATGATAGTTTTGGTATTGTGGGTGTACACGGGCGGTGGCGATCACTTACCATCAAATGACCCACTTGCTCGTTTTCCGACCTATGACATAAAAAAAAGCTTTTACTTCCGGCCGCCTGCTTGACATCAACCCCTCTGGGGAGATATGTATATGATATGTTGTAAAAATGATTATGTTGTATTAAAATGTGTCTTGAAACCACAGAAGTACATTGGTACCATATCGAGTGTGATGCCGAAGGCCTTAAAATCACTGGCTTGACGTATTAAAGGGAGACATGGGAGCTAAGAGTCTCACTACGGAGGTTCTTCAAGACCTGAAAAAGTGAAGACGTCTTAACAGGAAGTCGGACTCTAAGTATTATGCCGGCATAAGTCTAGGCAAAATTACTTATTTTTCACTTGAACTGTGATCAAGATAAAATTACGATTAGAGAGACAGAAGAGCTGATGATTGATTGATTGATTGCTCTCTCATCTCTCTTCTACACTAATATTATAAAGAGGTAAGATTTGTATTTTTGTATGTAACGAATAAACTTAAAATCTACTGGACCGATTCCAAAAAATATTTTGCCGTTAGAAAACTACATTATTACTGAGTAACATAGGCTACTTTTTATCCCGGAAAAGGCCGTTTACGCGGGCGGAGCCGCGAGCAAAGGCTAGTTGCTAAAACATAAGGCTAATGTGTTAAGTAAGTACAAGTACAAGGTGGTAGCTCCCTTGTATGCGAGAGACCGTCTGGGTTGGTACCACCGCTTTGTCTATTTCTGCCGCCAATCAACAGTGTGTTAGCACTTTTGTGTTCCGATTTGAAGGAAATTAAAGCCAGTGAAATTACTGGGCATTATGAGACTTAACATCTTATGTCTAGAGGTGACGAGTGCAGTCCAGTCTCATGCAGTTCTTTGTAATTCAAATTTCTGTGTGGCATTGCTTCTGTTTATGGGCAGGCGTTATGCCTGTTGCATTGCATATGCATTGTTGACCTGCTCATCTCATCATTCAAAGTGTATATAGGTTCTTGGGGACTTGAAATTTAATTCATATTAGTAACGACCGCGTTTCAAAACTTTTAGATAACTAACTGACAATAATTATTATTCCATTGATTATGTAGATTTAATGAAAAATAGCTTCATACTTTTTGAGAAAATCGAGAATATATTTACATACATGTACATATTTAGGGGTCGAATACATAACCTTAACCTTAAACGGTTAATAAGTCGGTAAAAAAAACATTAATACGCACTCACGCCTGTAATCCCCGGAGAAGTGTAACCAGTACACCCACATTTCGCCGAGCGTATCTCTGTCCCATGAAGTTAAAGGGGCGAGCTTATCGCCATACCGGGCACAATTCCAGACTCCGGGCTAATACTGAGCATTTCGTAATAGAAAAACCCAATATCACTTTAACCCGACCTGGGTATCGAACCCGAGACCTCAGCGTCAGCTCAGTCGTAACGCGTACGCATTACAACCGCGCCACCGAGGCAGTCAAAAAACATTAACTAAATATAAAAAGGAGATCACCATAAGCGCCTTATTAATTTCCAAAAAACATTCAAGACAAGTCTTGGGCGGTTTATTAGAAATCTAAATTAACGATGTTGCTCGCTGTACGGAGACTTTATTGGGACATAAAAAACGGTACATAAAATCCGCCATTAAACCGTCGTACTTACTTTAAATTAACCAGAAACAAATCTGACACCGTCGTGCCGCGAGCAGTTCGACCAAACAGTGTCAAAATAGATGTTATTTTAATTAATGAATTTGGGAGTGATTTCATTTGTTCGATAAGTCTGTTAACTTCGGGCTATGAATTCAAAACTGGGGGGCGAGCACGAACAACTTACGAATAAGTATTCGAACCGAGAACGCTAGCATTTGTATGAAGGTTCAAACATTTGACATTTCGATACGAATACGTTCTCGCAAGTTATTCATGCTAGCTCCTCTGCTGATCGCCTCGTTGTTCTAGCGGCAGCGAATTTAGACTGACAAATTCCGTAGCGCAGTGGGCGAGTAGCCAGCTGCGAAGCGAGAGGCCGTGGGTTCGATTCCCACACTGAGACAAATGTTTGGGTGATTCACAAATATTGGTCTCGGGTCTGGGTGTTGTGGGACCGCAAGTCCCTCGTAGTTCCTGATACACACGATACAGGTTAAACTGGTGTAGGGTCAGGACTATGTGTGTGACTGTTGCGTGTATTTATTATTATTAATTAAATCTATGAGGTAATCACACCCGTTAATCATATATTTAACATTAAACATACAAATTTAATTTGGATCCAAAAAACAAAGTAGGCGTATTCAATTTAAAATGACACTTAAAGCAATTCAATCGCTTTTTAGGCCGCAATAACTTTTGTTTGATGGTTGGGATATTTATTATCGTTTCGTTTCGAATTTGACGTTTCCTTGGAGATGACGTCATCACCCAATATACTTAACACCTATATTTTTTAGTACAGGTGCCAAACGAGCTAAAGGGTAATGTATTTTTAAGGTTTTTTTATTAGCTCGAATGACGAGGCGAGCAGATCGCTCGCGTGATGGTAGTCGCGGCCTGCCCATATACAGAAGCAACATCACACAGAACTTTGAATTACAAAGCACTGCGTGGTACTGGACGCTTAACACCCCGATATAAGGTGTTAAGTATCATAATGCCCATTTATTTGACTGGCTACAATTTCCTTTAAACCGGAACATAACAGTGGTTACACACTGTTGCTTCGCGTCAGAAATAGACAAAGCGATGGAATCAACCCAGACAGCCTAAATCGGGTATGTTGAATCTACCAGTTAATAAAAGAGCATATTCCTATTGAGTCCATTGGCGCTCATGTCTCCCTCTAATACAGCATGCTAGCGCTTTTTGGGCCCTCCGCGAGATCGTACCTCAGGTAAAATGTGTGCTGTGGGGACGCATATGCATGCAGGCTGTAAACCCTGCAGTAGACGGGCCCTGTAAAAAACTAAGCCGCATTTAAATTGCATGGAAATAGGCTGTCCGATGCAAATGCTACCTATCGGTCAAAATTATACCAAGGTGAAGCCGAGCCAAGAAAATATTTGATATAATGTACCTTTTTCAAAATACTTTTAAAATGAAATGAAGAGTGTTGGAAGTTAAATCAATATAACTTCGAAACACGATGCAAAAACATTCAAAAACATAACTGCCTACTGTCAACAAAATCTAACCTAACGTTTCAAATTTTTAAGGCACTCCCTCCATTTTTCGGCCCATTAACCCTAACGTGGCCCTCAGGGCAAAAGGGAAAATATTAGCCGCCGCGTGAAACGTGATTTTGCGCACACGCCGTGCCATATCTCGTTAGTTCCAAATTTGAATATCGGCCAATCAACGCGCGACTCTTGACGATAGGGCGACCCCTCGCGGATTCAATTATATGTTTTTTTTATTATTTCCCGTTCGGAAACCCGTTCCGAGTAAATATGGGGTTTATTTAGTTTTCCGACGAGTGTTTTGAATTTGCTTGCAGTTTGTACTCATATTGACTTAGTTAACTATTTGAATCGACTACGGTTTTTTGTCGCCTGAAGTTACTGGTGTGTTAAATAAAATAATCGATGTTCACGGTGCAATGGTTCCGTGACTATCGTTCCGAATTTTGGATACGGAATTTTCGTTCGAAATATCCATTACTTGATTCTACATACGCACTCACGCCTGTAATCCCCGAAGGGGTAGGCAGAGGTGTAACCAGTATACCCACACTTCACCGAGCGCATCTCCGTCCCATGATGTGATAGGGGGCGAGCCTATCGCCATATCGGGCACAATTCCAGACTCCGTGTTGATACTTTGAAGCATTTCATGATAGAAAACTACTAGATACTTGATTCTATATTGTTTATTACATAGTTATTATATGACAGCCTCCGTGGCGCAGTGGGCGAGTAGCCGGCTGCAAAGCGTGAGGACGAGGATTCGATTCCCACACCGAGACAAATGTTAGTCTAATCCACAAATATTTGTTTCTGGTCTGGGTGTTGTGTGACTACAAGTCCCTTGTAGTTCCCGATACTCACAATACAGGTTAACCAAGCGTGGGGTCGGGACTATCTGTGCGACTGTTGGGTGTATTTATTTTTTCGAGTCTGGGTGTTGTGATACCGAAAGTCCCTCGTAGTACCTGATACCCACGATACAGGTTAACCTAGTGTGGAGTCGGGACTATGTGTGTGACTGTTGGGTGTATTTTTTTTCGAGTCTGGGTGTTGTGAGACCGAAAGTCTCTCGTAGTTCCTGATACCCATGACACAAGACTCGTATTTTACTGTGGGGTCAGGACTATGTGTGTGACTATTTATTTATTATTACACAACATTTTCGACAAACGTTATGCAAAAACTTAAAAGTAATAATCCACAAGACGTGCGACCGAGACACGAGACTGAGTCAGCCGACAGCGACTCATCCCTTTTGTATTATTGTTCCAATATAATTATAATTATATTAAAACCGTATTAAAGCGGTAAAGCCACGCTTGAGACAGTCTTGTCTAAAGCATGAATGGGCTGGCTCAACCGGGTTGTTACCACTGTCTTTCAAAGGACCAACTGCTCGTTTCGTCACTCAAGCTATTAAAAAACACTAAAAACAGTGCTATTACACCAAAACTATCGCCCATTATCGTCGACATATCAAACAATGACAAGACTTCTCCCATTTAACTTCCCAACAGCACATCAATCCATTCTCGTTTCAAATTTAAATCCAACGTGTTTTACAATTCAAATATACAAACTTATACACCGTGAAAAGGTGAAACAGTAATAAAATATAGCAAACTTGATCCAGACCAAGTTGACTTTTAATACCTCTTAAATATACCAAGTTTTCAAACCGCTTTGTTCAGTTGGCTATCTTTGAAGCGTTTGACTGTATTGCAATTGTTTTTAAATGCGATGCTGTTTGCTTTTGATTTATTCTTGACTGTTGGTGATTGTGGTTTATATTTTTTGTGTATTTTAAGTTCCTTTTTCATTACTTACAACTAATTGTTATATATCATAGTTTAATTAAAATGTATTTGTGACATTTCAACGCGCAGAAACTCCGCGTCAGATACGCGTAAGAAAAAGATATTTTAACAAATAATTTATTCTTTAAAAAATCACTAAATAAATTGTGAATTTGAAATTTTGTCTGTGGTAGTGAAGTTTAATTATTACCATCGACTCAAAATTGTTTAGTTTTATATTTAGCTTCTTTGAGTTTTTTAGAGAAATAATCATCTAAATCGGCTCATAAATCAGTCCATAAAGGTGTATTAAAGTTTTTATTTCAGCCACAGGGTATGGATACGTAGAAATATCACGTAAAGGTGTTCCTTATGATAATAAAACAAAAAGTCATCACGTTGTCAGTATCTACGAAGAGCATCAAATAAATTGATTATTATCTTAAAATTAAGTAGAAGTAACAAACTACTTACATACATACGCACTCACGCCTGTAGTCCCCGAAGGGGTAGGCAGAAGTGTAACTAGTACACCCACATTTCGCCGAGCGTATCTCCGTCCCACGATGTGATAGGGGGCGAGCCTATCGCCATACCGGGCACAAATTCCAGACTCCGGGCTGATACTGAGAATTTTGTAAAAGAAAAACCCAATACCACTTTACCCGACCCGTGGATCGAACCTGAGACCTCAGCGTTAGCTTAATCGTAACGCGTACCTACGCATTACAACTGCGCCACCGAGGCAGTCAAACTAACTACTTAATTTTAATAAAATTAAGTTATATAACAAGATCAAAAGGTTCGTCTGGACGAATCAATAAATGGCTATAAATATAAGACTACGAGTATATTTATATAGATCAGAAACTTTCTCAAAAAGGGTTTGATATGGGTATTATCAGATTAAATTACTTTACAACTAATTTTAATGTTACTAATAGGATACTATTTTTACAACACGTGGTTCAGAACACTGGCGGACAGAAGACTAAAACGTCACCAGGTCGACAACAACCCACCAGTCGGAGGCGTCTCTCTTTTTACGAGTGGTAGAGCCACGCTGTAGACAATTTTGTCTACAGCATGAATGGGCCGGCTCGTCCGGGTCGTTACCACTGTCTCACAGAAAACCGACGTAAAGTAGCAGCTTGCTGCTGCATTTCGTACGGTGAGTGAGATATCCGGAGGCCCAAATCCCCCTCCCCTTCCCAATCCCTTATTATACCTTTCCTTTAAGGTCGGCAACGCGTCCATAATTCTTTTGTATTGTGAGCGTACATGGGCGGTGGAGATCGCTTACCATCAGGTGACCCACTTGCTGGTTTGCCGGCCTATACTATAAAAACAAAAAAAAAGAGTATGCGGTAGACTCTGCCGCTCTAGAATTGGTTTATACAGCCACGAAAGAAAGTGCATGTCTATGAGACAATGATTAAATCGTCTGAAACAGACGTATAAGGCCACTGAGAATAGGATTTATATCAGACCTAAATGTATCAGGTGAACTGAAAAAAATAGAACAATAACAATCACACAACATGTGCAATATTGGCTGCACATTTAAAGTGTAAGTGGGCCACCAACATCTTAACCCTGAAGACAACCTTTCCTGCACGTGATATGCTCTGCTGATTAATGGAAAAGGCAATGACAAAACTTGGTTCCCGTTGCGGGTTGTAGGGTCAGACCACGGACGCCCCATTCAATACTAAATGCACTGTCAAATCATGATGAAGGAAAATGGACTCTGGTATTGAGCCACGTTAACGCCAAGGAGAAATAATGAAAACCGCACATATTGCCAAACATTTGATCAAACATACATAATCCCAACTCGAGTTAAATATTTAAACACGCCCAAAGCCACTACAAAACGCCTCAAGGAAAACAAAGCATTTCGTCAAATTGAACCGAGCTGAGCTGAATACAAACATTTTAGCGATATTACAATGATAACTGTCTCAGTTATTATTTCCCAAAACAAATTTGTTTGCAGACGGCTCAGTGCTATGTGAAGTTTGAGACATCTTAATGTTATTGCGCTTCTCCACTCTGGATGTAATCATTTGGGACAACATTTTAAGTACTCTTTTTCGGGTTAGGGTTCCATACCCAAAGGTTATGAAACCTTGTAACAGAGCCTCTGTAGACAGAGTCAGTTCTGTCCGTCTTTTATATTCTGTATATACAACAGCGATAGCTAGTGGGGACTACGGACTGTTGAGGCGAAAGTCGATTTGAAACCTGCCTCGAAAGCATGCTTCTCTGACTTTTACCACCTCTCTAAGTTACGTGTATTAATTGTTCATTATCGCTTGCTTTAACGGTGAAGGAAACATCGTGAGGAACCTTGCACTGAGAAATTCCTCATAATAATTTCGAAGGTATGTGAGCCAGCATGTCAGCCAACCCGCATTAGACCAGCGTGGTAAACTACGGTCTAACTCCTCTCATAAAATAGAAGAGGTCCGTGCTAGGGTTAGTAATATTTACTACTGACTTTTGCTCGAGGCTCCGCCCGCGTAAATGCTTTTTCCAAATATATAAAAGTAGCTTATGTCTAATCCAGGTCATTATCTAACTGTTTGCCAATTTTATCCAAAACTATCCAGCCGTTAAGGAGTGATTGACTCACAAACATCCAAATTCACAAACACATAAACATCCAAACTTTCACATTTATAATAGTACTGGCTTTTGCTCACGCCTCCGCCCGCGTGAATGCCATCTTCCAGGATAAAAGAGTTACTCCTTATTACATCAGCTATCTGCCAGTGAAAGTCCCGTCAAAATCGGTCCAGCCGTTCCAGAGATTAGCCAGAACAAACAGACAGACAAAAATTGTAAAAAATGTTATTTTGGTATATGCACCGTATATACATTCATATGCATGCAGGAAAAAGCGCTTATTTTAATATTACAAACAAACACTTCAATTTCATTTATTTGTATAGATATACTCGTAGTAGGATAGTAGGATTATTATCTATATTTATAGATTCACAACCTAACATTTTCTTCTTAAAATTAAAAAATATCTTAATCACAAATAAACCCATGTGATTCTACTAGTAACTATGTATATTAGCCAAAACTTCGTCAGACGAAATCAAAAGTAATTTGATTTAAATTCGAACTTCTACACCTGGTACATGATATTAAGTAATGGAACAAGTTTGGCAGAACCACCATTAGCGGGAAAAATAAGTTAAGCTTGTGTTCTGACAGACAGGCCATTAATCTCGAAGAACCCACGGTGCTAAAATAACTTGTAGTTCCTTTTTACCTGAGTTGTCGCCTGGATTGGTAGGAGTACTAGAATTTATTCACTGTATTCTGGTTTAAAGGACATTAAAGCCAGTGAAATTATTAGGCATTATAATAATATAAATCAATTTTTAAATCTTTTATTTTTGAGAAATGTAATATTTTGAAATGTATAAAGAAACCTTGTAAAATAAAGAGTACAGTACAATAATATAATAATTATTGATTTATTTCAGATTAAACCCATATTTTTACATTAAATAACATCGTAATAATAATTTGAATAAAATAAATAAAAAATCTAAGAGTGACGTCAAAAAAAATAAAAGTCAAATAAAATGGTATTTAAATTAAAAGCCGTTTCCGAATAACTTATTGTGCCTAGTGTATTATTGATCATGCTATACATATGATATACTATACGTACATAAGTTGATAATATAGTTGCTGATGCCTAAATATCTTGCTTTTATTTCTGTACTGACTTGTCATAAGCGCTATTTTAATCGCCTACATGATCAATAAACGATTTTATTCTTTTTACTTTTAACGTAAACATTTTTATCCTGAAAAAAGACATTTACGCGGGCAGAGCTGCGAACAAAACCTAGTGATAAATATAAAAGTTTGGAAGTTGCTTGTTAATCCCGTTCTAACATCTAAACAGATTTGTAAAAAAATTGGCGCTATTGATCCCAAAAATGATATTAACGCTCATGAAGCCGCGACAAAAGCTAATATCAAATAAGACAAACAAAATCCAAATCTTGAAGTATCAAACAAACATTCAAATGTAATTAAAGCAGTAAAGACTACCGCATAATTACATTAAGGTCGAATTTACCCAAACATAATGTTTCGGCTTGCTAATAAGTTCTGTTTATAGCGCAATGCATCTGCTTACCTGAGCCATAAACTGCACTGAATAACTTCAGCTTATAACGCTCTTTCACGTAATAAAATGTAAATTGAGAAGATGCAGTAAAGCGTCGTCATTTTGGACGTGGAAGATTCAGTAGGAATTTACTTGGAAACTCTTTGAATACGACTAAAGATATTTAATATCCCCCAAGGCCCTATAGGTAACTAATGGCCGTTCCCTATACATTATATTTAAACATAGATTTGCTTGCTATCAATAGTGTTTTGACAGATCTTCGATACAAAATGTATCAAAATTGTACTGCTAGTAAGCAAATCTGGAGGCCAATTCTCGTAATTTTAAATGTTCAAAATATCATTCCGATCTAGTCTCAGAGTCAAGAAAGTTGCAAATGGCATTCTCTTAAACCAATAATCAACGTCAAATTTGAACATAGATCGTAATGAGATTGAATGTAGAATAAAAGTTGACTGAAGCCAAAACGGTATAATGCTACTGCTAATGCTAGGTGCATTTGACGTTGATTATTGGTTTAAGAGAATGCCATTTGCAACTTTCTTGACTCTGAGACTAGATCGGAATGATATTTTGAACATTTAAAATTACAAGAATTGGCCTCCAGTGCATATATCGTACAGAATATTGGGAACGGCCACAACTGGTTGTGAAACAAAACGGAGCGATTTTGATCTTAGAGAAATGAGTCAGCAAATATTTTTGCCGAGTCCAATGACTTCAATGGATACTATTAGATGGGCTTCGCGGTGGATAGAACTTGTCGCGAGTCGCGCGTCGCGGTCTCTTGTCGCGATCGGGCACCACAAAATAGGCCTTTTCAGCCACACGTGCCTGTCTTTTCACGCGAGGGTGGAAGTTCCACATTAGTATAGGGTCGGAACAATGGGTGTGTGTAATATTACTTTTCTAATAAGTTAATAATCGATCCAAAAAAACAAAGGTTCTCTGTTCGTCTGTATATAATTTTTATGAATGTTCGCGCATAACTCCGCCAAATGTAGACCGTTTGATAAGGTTTACTGCGGTGGTAGTCCCATTTGGATTTGAAGAAATAATTTCATCCCTAAAGCGGTGAAATCGGGGATGAAAGACTAAAACACCTATTTGAACTGATTTATACACCGATATTGATAATTATTTTACTAAATATTAAGGGTCTTATTCATAATAAAACGCTTATCGAAGGTATAAACCTTAATTAGTTAAAACGTATTTTAAGCCTATAGAACGTTCAATAAAATTCTTTATTCATAATCGTTTGATAAAGCTCCGTTAACTAAAATAGTTTTATCATACACAAAGTTGCCAGTTTACAGAAAATGATTGATTGATTGATTGAATGATTTTAATATGGTTTGTCTCTGGAAAGACTGGAAACAAACTAAATAAAAAGAAAATTGATGGAGTTTTGGCGGGAATTCTGACAGTGCGGTGGCTCTCTTGATTTAATTATTTCCTAAACTAGTTTAAAGTTGTATAAACGTGGTATGGTATTGTGCAATAATCATTTACGATGATGAATAGTTTATGGCGACATCAAGATAGGGAATTTAGGTGATTTTTGACCAAGGGTATCGATCGACCTTGTGCGTTCGATCCGCTTGAATAACTAATGACTTGGCAGCATGGTCTCTGATTCTAGCCGGTTCCTTAAGGAACAAACAAAAAAAAAAAATTGCCATCTCATCAATGTCAAACGTCAAGAAAGGTAAACAAACAGGAGTTATAAAATTCAACAAGACCTTGAAATCGACCACGCCGCGTCGCTGCGCTTATATTTCGTCGTTCTTGGGTAGAGTTGAAAATATACAATATAGTACTTGTCATTGGCGAAATGTATAATAGGGCGAAGCCGTTATAAATATAGAAAAAGTAATAAATTAAAAAACAATATGTCAGTAGACGTAAAAATCAACGTCAAATATGAAACAGCTGACCGATGTCGGCCATGTTTTTCACTATCGAACGCTTAAAATAGGTTTATAGAAGGAAGCTTCTTTAAAATAGTGACACTTTATAGGAGAGTTAATGAGCGTTTTATTGTTATTGAACGATTATGAATAATAATATTTATCAATCATCTAATAACGGCCTTATAAAGCTCCGATAACTTATTATGAATAAGACCACAAATATTCTTCTTACAAAACATAAAGTCGACTCAAAAAAAACTATAAAGCTAAAACTGAAACTAAATAAATTGTTTAGTTTTACTTACTTTATCTTTTTATCAGTTTTATTTTTTGTAAAAAAGGTTTTCTATTATCAAAATTCCATAATTATGTGAAGTGTTATTAATACAATCTTACTAGAATATTACTCCTTCGTGCCTTATCTTAGCCATGTCACGGGATCCACCCTTATATACATTTAAATTTTATTAACCGCAAATTTTCTAACCCCACGTTTCTGGTTGGATAAACCCAAAAACAATATCACGCTCCATCTGTTATGAGGTTGATAGGAATAAATCAAATCCCTTCATGTTTGATTATTGAATAATGGTTATTATATGCAATTTCCGCGAAATTTTCGCATAATATTCTTCATGTGTAATATATGTGGATCTTTATTTATTTATTTTATTTAAATTTCATATACAAAACATGTATAAAGGCGGTCTTAATGCCAGGGGCATTCTCTAACAGTCAACCTACGGGTGTTGCAGAGACGAGTAAATGTGTATAAGTAAAAAAGAAAGGCAAATAAAAACAACTAAGTATATATCAGATACTAATACATAAATCTACTTATTAAAAAAACTATGATATATTATATAAATAAATACAATACATATATAAATACATATTATATCAATCAATACTATATATGTACATTCATGTTATATATATGATATGTGATACATGTCATATGTGGATCTTGCAGTATGAAATGAAATGAAATGAAATGAAATGAAATGAAATGAAATGAAATGAAATGAAATGAAATGAAATGAAATGAAATGAAATGAAATGAAATGAAATGAAATGAAATGAAATGAAATGAAATGAAATGAAATGAAATGAAATGAAATGAAATGAAATGAAATGAAATGAAATGAAATGAAATGAAATGAAATGAAATGAAATGAAATGAAATGAAATGAAATGAAATGAAATGAAATGAAATGAAATGAAATGAAATGAAATGAAATGAAATGAAATGAAATGAAATGAAATGAAATGAAATGAAATGAAATGAAATGAAATGAAATGAAATGAAATGAAATGAAATGAAATGAAATGAAATGAAATGAAATGAAATGAAATGAAATGAAATGAAATGAAATGAAATGAAATGAAATGAAATGAAATGAAATGAAATGAAATGAAATGAAATGAAATGAAATGAAATGAAATGAAATGAAATGAAATGAAATGAAATGAAATGAAATGAAATGAAATGAAATGAAATGAAATGAAATGAAATGAAATGAAATGAAATGAAATGAAATGAAATGAAATGAAATGAAATGAAATGAAATGAAATGAAATGAAATGAAATGAAATGAAATGAAATGAAATGAAATGAAATGAAATGAAATGAAATGAAATGAAATGAAATGAAATGAAATGAAATGAAATGAAATGAAATGAAATGAAATGAAATGAAATGAAATGAAATGAAATGAAATGAAATGAAATGAAATGAAATGAAATGAAATGAAATGAAATGAAATGAAATGAAATGAAATGAAATGAAATGAAATGAAATGAAATGAAATGAAATGAAATGAAATGAAATGAAATGAAATGAAATGAAATGAAATGAAATGAAATGAAATGAAATGAAATGAAATGAAATGAAATGAAATGAAATGAAATGAAATGAAATGAAATGAAATGAAATGAAATGAAATGAAATGAAATGAAATGAAATGAAATGAAATGAAATGAAATGAAATGAAATGAAATGAAATGAAATGAAATGAAATGAAATGAAATGAAATGAAATGAAATGAAATGAAATGAAATGAAATGAAATGAAATGAAATGAAATGAAATGAAATGAAATGAAATGAAATGAAATGAAATGAAATGAAATGAAATGAAATGAAATGAAATGAAATGAAATGAAATGAAATGAAATGAAATGAAATGAAATGAAATGAAATGAAATGAAATGAAATGAAATGAAATGAAATGAAATGAAATGAAATGAAATGAAATGAAATGAAATGAAATGAAATGAAATGAAATGAAATGAAATGAAATGAAATAGTTTTATTTATCATGTAGGCAATTAAAATAGCGCTTATGACAAGTCAGTACAAAATAAAGAAACTTATGTAATTACAGAAATCATATCAGCTAATATATACATAACATACATAGCATCGTCAAAATACACTGGGCAACTATAAAGTTTACAATATTTTTATATTAGTCCAGAATTGTTAAGTAATATTATTATTGTTATTTTTTCTCTGTTTTAAAGGTCGATATGGACCATAGGCATTATACTAATAACACCTTATACACACTCCACTGTAGTGACCATCAGGTGTAGTTTTTCTTATAGCAGATACCGGCAAACGAGCAAGTGGGTCACCTGATGTTAAGTGATCTGCGCCGGCCATGAACACCTACGATACTAGAAGGATCATTGATCTTTAAATTGGCAAAGACTTCATAGTAATAATCCTACTACTGTTAAAAAATCTGTAGACAGTAGGTCTACAGCATGAATGGGCCGGCTCGTCCGGGTCGTTGCCACTGTCTTATAGAGAACCGGCGTAAAGCTGCTGTGTTTCGTACGATGAGTGAGATATCCGGAGACCCAAATCCCCTTTCCCTTCCCAACCCTTAATTATCCCTTTACTTTAAGGTCGGCAAAGTGCACATGATCCTTTTGGTATTATGGATGTACATGAGCGGTGGAGATCACTTACCATCAAGTGACCCACTTGTTCGTTAGGCGGACTATGAGATAAAAAATATGTGAAAGTTTGGATGTTGGTTAGTTTGTGAGTTAGTCACTTTGGATGTTTGTTAGTTAATCACGCTTTAAAAGCTAAACGGTTTTGGATAAAATTTGGTACACAGGTAGACCATGACCTGGATAAGGACACAAGCTGCTTTTTATTCCGGAAAAGACCACACACGCTGGAGGAGCCGCAAGCAAAAGCTAGTTTACTAATAAACATTCATCCTTTACTCCAAATCTCTACATCAAGACTGATTTCCACCAACCATTCCACCTTCAAGCCGCACTAGTAATTAACTAGTAAATCTTATTAAATATCACAAATTCCTGATCCCTCGGAGCTAATCTCCCCTCAATATGGCGCCAGTAGGGCGTCAAACGCGCGTCAAACTCCGGTAATACTATCAAAATCGCGGGGGCAAAACGTCGCTACGCAGACTGATTGGCCATTATGCAAATCTGGTATTAACAACGCCCTCCAGGACGCCTTGCATATTTTACCAAGCTATGTGAATGGCAACGGAAGCGTGACGTGTTGACGCGTGGATCGGTGGCTCGAAATTGGCTTTCAGTCACGGCTTTTACATGCAATGGTTGTTATCGGTGCAGCTGATACTGCGCTTGTTATTAAGGATTGGCTGATATAAAGTCTGTTTAAAAATCTGTTCTAGTGTAGGCAACGAATTTGATGGGGTTCCATTGTGGATCTCCAGATGACGTCGTTTGTGTGAGGTTTTCAATAATAAAAAAGTGATTTAGTTGAATTTGGATTTATACCCGATTAGACGATGAATTATAATATACTGTCTTTTGATCATGGATTCACCTGCGTTGCCCTTCCCCCCCCCCCCATCCCAATCCTTTCTTAGCGGACCGCTATATTACACAAGCTAACATCTGACCTCATTTTTTGATCTTAGATTTAGTAGTTTTTGGGATTTCGTGATTAATCAGTGAGTGAGTGGTATTTCGCTTTTATATAGATTTAAAATGCATGGGACAAAAATCAGCTAAACGTACGTGCACTAGTTGTATTTCTGCCTACCTTGTTGAGGATACTGTTTAATTATTTACTTACTATTTAATTTAACTATTTATGTTCAATATTCTATTTTCAAATTAGAGAGAATAACTGTTGCCACAAAAACAAACAGCATTGTCAATGGAGTAATACAAAACGTTCCGACAGGACATAAATCAACTCCATCAAACAATATACCCAAAAAATAACAAGGCCGAAACACAAGCAACCTTAGAACCGTTTAGTTCCAACAATCCTTCACAGACAAACACAATATCTATTAAGCTATAAACACATATATCTTAGAGCAAGCCCTTTGTACCAGTACATCCCGATTTTCCAACCCTAAATAAGTCAAAGCCTTCCACAAAGCTCGGGTGATTCCGGCAAAAAATATTTACTGCGTACACACTGATTTCTATTTAGTAAAAAAATGGACTCCTTACAGCGTAAAGGGATGGGATGTTAAACAAAACACAGTTGAACCCTTCTTCCAGATCAGCGGGTTAGGGAATCGATCCCTGTACATCCGCATGATTCAAGATTACACAGAACTTGATTTATCTTAGAGGCCCTTTGGGACAACTTGGAATCTTAAAGCATAGGCCGCGATTTTTCGCCGTTATCGCTTGAATTTTATTTATATAAATTGTAATTTATGTATTTTTTCCTCCGTCATCCACCGTACTCAGCAGACCTCGCGCCTACAGATTTCTATTTTTTCCACAATATACATTTTTTGGCGGGAATAAAAATCAATACCAAATGAGGCAATACAAAATGCCTTTGAAGAGTTTGTTACCTCCCGTCCAGCAGATTTATTCAAGAAGGGCATAAATTGCGCTGGCAAAGATGCATCGATAGTATGAGTGGATACTTTGATTAATAGAACTAAAAATATGGAAAAAATACTTTCTTTATTCGTACAAAACAGCAGTTTCATAGTTAAATATTATATAAGGCCTAATGCCTAGTTAGTAGTTCTAGTTGGTAGAGGAGTTCCGTGGACAGATATAGGACAGCATAACACAGATTTTAGACTTTCGCGTTTTGTATACATAGGTTTAATATTTAAGGGGTCATACATACCAATATAATATACCAATTTATTTATTTTCCGACGTTTCAACCAAGTTACATCTGCAGCGGGTTGACAGGCGAGTCAGTTGCTGATATTATTTATACTAGATTTAGCTCGCGGCTTCGTCCTCTTAAAAGTCTTTTCTGGGATAATTATGAAACACATGTCTCATTATTAATTAAGCAATCTAAAAATTTCACATCCGTATTCCATTTTATATAAATGTTTCATTCAAAGTTTTATTTTAAAAAACAATCCCGCATTTAACCCGATCTATAAATGATCCCTTGGATTACGATCGAAAAAAAAACGAGCAACAACCGCCTCAAAGAATAGATCAAATCACACCGACCAGAAACGTATCCAGTAACGGAGTTTTTCCTCCAATTAGCTTAACAAGAAGAAAGTTGTAACAAGCGGACATCAAAGCCTCGGGGCTAAGAAAAATACGTCGTTATCTTTTAACTTCACTTTTATAACCTAAGCTGAGAATCGAATTTATCTTTCGAGCCGCTTTGTGACATTGTTTTCTTGATATCATTGGCGTTTATGTTAATAATATTTATAAAGAGCGATATTTTTAGCGAGTGGTAGAGTCACGCTGTAGATGCGAGAGGTTGAGCCACGCTGTAGACAATTTTGTCTACAGCATGAATGGGCCGGCTCGTCCGGGTCGTTACCACTGTCTCACAGAAAACCGGCGTAAAGTAGCAGCTTGCTGCTGCGTTTCGTACGGTGAGTGAGATATCCGGAGGCCCAAATCCCCCTCCCCTTCCCAATCCCTTATTATCCCTTTCCGTTAAGGTCGGCAACGCGCCCATAATTCTTTTGTATTGTGGGCGTACATGGGCGGTGGAGATCGCTTACCATCAAGTGACCCACTTGCTCGTTTGCCGGCCTATACTATAAAAAAAAAAGACTTTATAAGTAGCAATTATTATCGTGTGTTTACTACACAAGTTTGTAAAAACTAAACAAGACTAAAAGAAGCCAAATCTTTCTGTGACATGTGTTAAAAGATTGTTGCGCCGAGCCCACTGCGAGTGGGATAAGGGCAGGTGGAAGAGCAGAGAGCTAAAATTAAAAAGAGTCGGTGCAATTTTATTCGAGCGGCAGCAACACTGGCCCCGACTCTAAAGAGACCAATAGAAGTTGTTATTTATTAATTTCATTGTTATTTTTATTTTGAAGTCGGTTTCTGTGTTTTGTTATACTTATTTTTTACTCCGTCAACAGATCTTAACCAAATTTATATGGGACCACATCGCAGCTAAATTCCATCGATATTTTTCCAAATAATATCATATAATATAGGTTTACAGTTCGTGGAGAAATCAATGTACATACATTAAAAAAAACGCGCCGAATTGATAACCTCCCCCTTTTTTGAAGTCGGTTAAAAAGAAGAATATTATAAGTTTGACCCCTTTGTATATGTCTCTCTGTAGGTGTGTGTATGTGTGCGCGTGTGTATGTACACGAGTTGGCAAACATCACTATTTTATATATGGTAAAAACCCACCATAGATGCTTATTGCGAAGAGCAGGGCTGCTAAATTATGTAATTAGATACAATAACTGTATAATTAGATGACCGACTTTATCCTCTTTATATACTAAAATATTATATATAATTTGATGCAATATTGTTTATCTATCTACCTCCCTACCCATAAGTTACACTAATACGCATCATGTGGTAATGTAAAATATATCTAAACATCTTTATTGTATAATTTCAGGGACATTAGAAAAAATCTACTAACAACCCTGTTAATAAGTCACCTTCCGGGGTCAGCTCCGGGTGTCAGCCTGCGTACGTCCAAATAAATAGGCCGGTATAATTCTGGCGAACATCGACAGATGCAATGCTTCTTAATTGTCAACATTAGGTATACATGCACTGAATTGGTGCAGCACAGTAAGCTCGTGCAGCAATTCCGGTTCTCGAACGTCGGCAGAATAGGGTATTTGGGAAAGGAGAATTAAAATTGGGTAAAAAATGAGGACGCAGTTAATGTTTTAAATATTGGTACAAACAAAAGTGGGTGTGTAGTGGGAAAATCTCACTATCTCCTTCGCACGCGCGCAGTTTAATGGCGTGACCTGCCTTTTGACGTAACCTGCCATGTCGTGCATCCTCTTTCCGTCATTTGGCAACTACCCCCTCCAGCAGATTTAAATGGTTTCTAACTAGTTTATTTATGATTTGATTTATATAATTATATAATAATAATAATAAGAATAAACCCAACAGTCACATACATAGTCCTGACCCCACACTAGGTACACCTGTATCGTGGGTATCAAGAACTACGTGGGACTTGCGGTCCCACAACACCCAGACCCGAGACAAATATTTGTGGATCAGACAAACATTTATCAAGGTGCGGGAATCGAACCCACGGCCTCACGCTTCGCAACCGGCTACTCGCCCGCTGCGCTACGGAGGCTGTCAATTCTTTTGATAATACATTATAGGAAACGTAACTTATTAATAAAGGTATTTAAAATTATCGAGTCTAATGCCCTATTATACCAGCCTGAAGTTAAGAATGCGACTCGCCTGAACGAGCCACTCGATTTAAAAAGAGGCGCTTCCAAATTCTTCCATTCGCTTTAATGCTGTGATGCCATGTACACACAAAGGGACAAACTTCTAACAGTATTCTTTTTGGTCGGGGGTAAAAAAATCTGGATTTCGTCCAACTACCCCGCGTAAACATCATTAAAATTTCTAGAGCCGATTTCGAGAATAATTATTTATTCGTAAGTAAATGCAGCACAAATAATTACACACAAATCTTTGTTTGAAGGAAGTGTTCATATCAATCTAATTTGTGCAAGCAATTCGCTGTAATTGTGTGATTTTAAATCCTAATAATAATTCTCAGCAGTTATTACTAAGTGGTAAGTCCCTCGTTTACGAGAGGCTATCTGGGTTGGTATCACCGCTTTATCTATTTCTGCCTCGAAAAAGCAGTTTCTAAGCACTGAGGGTCTAGCACGAATAACTCGCGAGAACTTATTCGTATCGAAATGTCAAATAAATTGTTTGAACCTTCATACAAATGCTAGCGTTCTCGATTCGAATACTTATCCGTGAGTTGTTCGTGCTCGCCCCCCCTGTTGTGTTCCGGTTTGAAAGACATTGAAGACAGTGAAATTACTGGGTGTTATCAGAATTAACTTCTTACGTTTCGGGGTGACGAGCGCTGTCCAATGCCATGCAGTGCTTTATACCTATTTCAAAGTTCAGTGTTTCTGTTTATGGGCAGGAGTCGCGCTTACCATCAGGCGAGCGACCTGCTCGTTTTCTCACTCAAGTTCATTAAAAAAAACACAACCTTCAACCATAACCAACATTCCATATTTCTTGTAAATGGAGTCCAATCAAATTAATAATACCTACCTGCATTGTTCTGCTAATGGATTTAATCAACGCTTGAGGAATATGGGCGAACATCTGAGCGCCTATAATATATACGTCGCATATAATAAACAAGTGGTAGAGCCAGTTTCGTCTACAGTATGAATGGGTAGGCTCGACGGGGTTGTTGTCTCACAGAAAACCGACGTTAAGTAGCAGCAGTGGGCCGGCAAACGAGCAAGTGGATCATCTGATGGTAAGTGTTCTCCACCGACCATGTACGCCCATAATACCAGAGGAATCATGAGCGCGTTGCCGACCTTAAAGGAAAGGGATAATTAAGAGATTGGGAAGGGAAAGCGGATTTGGACCTCTGGATATCTCACTCACCGTACGAAACGCAGCAGCAAGTCGCTACTTTACGTTGATTTTCTGAGTGTAACTACCCGGTAGAGGCAGCCCATTCCTGCTGTAGACAAAACTGTAGACAAGACAGCGTGGCTTTACCACTTAAATCGTGCTTCAAACATTAAGTACACATTTGTACATGTTGTGATATAAAGTTTAAATAAATAAAGAGTTCTTCTTCAACTGACACTTTGACAAAAATTGTCAAGTCTTACTTTGTCTTATGGCTGAATTGGGTTTAAAACCAGTAATATCACTCCCAACAAGGGGTAAAGCCTGTTTAGATCATATCTTTGTGAGTGCGAAAGCGTCAATAATAGGCATCGTTTGTAATACAGGTATCACGGACCATGACTGGGTCATGGCCGGTTTCAGTACTCTCCTTTCAACCCCCTCCAAAATCAAAAGAATAAAGTTAACTATAAATTATGACAAAATAGAAAAAGATCTTGAAGGTATGAACTGGTCTGAAATTTTAAATTCTGGTGATGCTTCAGAATCAGCCAAATGTTTTATAAATAAGTTAGAATGTCTCATCAATCTCCATTCACATTACTCCAGCGTAAGCCGCACTAAGCATAATATTAAAAGTTGGATTACCCCAGGCCTAATGCGGTGCCAACGACATAGAGATCACCTGCACCTACAAGTTAGAAACAATCCTAAAAATGAAGACCTCAAAATCATATATAAGAGGTACCGTAACTTCCTCAACGATCTGTTAAAAAAACTTAAATCCGAACATAATCATCACCGACTGGAAAACTCAAAATATAATCTTCAAAAACTATGGAAAACAATCAATTCTATTTGTGAGCGCAACATTAACTCTTCACATAATTCTGAAATCCTAAAGATTAAAGAAACACCATCTGACTCTCTCTCAGTCTGTAATGAATTCTTTTCCAAAGTAGGCAAAACACTCGCCGAAAGTATATTAAAAAACACAAATAAATCTGAAACAGAGCTTGTTAAAGAAATTAAATGTGATTTAACGCCTTCAAATTCTTTCTTTATGGCTCCTACCGACACTGCTGAAGTATTCTCTATAATCAGCCAAATAAAATCTGATAGTGCACCAGGAATTGATGGACTAAATAACAAATTTATTAAAAGGTATTGTCGATTTATTCTAGATCCCCTAACTCACATCTTCAATTTGAGCTTATCATCTGGTACTTTTCCCTCATGTTGGAAAGTTGCTGCAGTGGTCCCCATCTTTAAAAACGGTTCAAAATCGGATCCCTCAAACTACAGGCCTATTTCGTTGCTAAGTAATTTCTCGAAAATTTTAGAAAAAATTGTTTATAAGCGGCTCTGTAACTATTTAGAAACACAAAATCTAATATCACCACACCAATTTGGATTCCGTACAGGCCAATCCACAGACAAAGCAGTTACACTCCTTTTAGATAAAATATCTTCCTCACTAGATAAAGGTAACGCGTGTCTTGGAGTTTTCCTGGATCTCTCTAAGGCATTCGACACGGTTTCCCATGCCATTCTTCTACGAAGGCTAGAATGCTCGGGAGTCCGTGGTATCGCACTAGATTGGTTCACCAGTTACTTAGCTGGCAGGAGCCAAGTAGTTAAGATGAACGGTAATATGAGCAGCGTCTCTGAAACTTCTGTCGGTGTTCCGCAAGGAAGCATTCTGGGTCCTCTGCTGTTCATTCTGTACATAAATGGCATCACCCAACTTTTTAATCTGGAAGAAAAAGTCGACACAATTTGCTATGCTGACGACACCGTTGTTTTATTCCGTGACTCCACATGGGAAACAGTCTTCTCAAAAGCTGAAGAGGGGATGAATAAGGTAGCAAGTTTTCTAAATTCTAATTTACTCACTCTTAATATCGCAAAAACGTCGCTTATCTGTTTCCATAAAACTAAATCCTCGCGTCCCCCTGATCCATTAACTCTAAAAATACACACTTGTTACAAAACCACCTGTAACTGTATTCCGTTGCAGAAAAGAGACTCTATAAAGTATCTGGGAGTGGTATTAGATTCACGACTTACGTTTTCTTCCCACATTAAGGCCCTTTCTAAACGTGTAAGAAAAATCATTAGTGTTATGAAGCTACTCAGAAATGGCGCCTGTAGAGAAACTCTTTTGCTTGTTTATAAATCCTTATGCGAGTCACTCCTGCGTTACTGTATCTCAGCGTGGGGCAGCGCAGCTAAATCAACTATGATTTTAGTAGAAAGAGCTCAAAGGTCTGTACTAAAGGTGATGTTTAGAAAAGATTTCCGGTTTCCAACCCACCTTCTTCATAACGAATCTCAGGTGTTGACCGTGCGCCAACTATACATACAAAATGTAGTCGTACAGTTCAACAAAATCTTCAAGAATTCCTTCTCATTTACTGAATCCCAACAGAGACGACGTCTTAAAATAAATATACCCCGTGTGAATACTTCCTTTGCTAAGCGGTTCAGTCACTATTCATTCCCCTACTTGTACAATAAAATAAGTCGTTTGTGCCCTATCAGTTCTTTAAACAACCATGAAGCAAATTGCAAACTGAAAAAATATCTTCTCTCCCTAAATTATGCTGATACTGAGCTTCTCCTAACTACTCCCAAATAACTGTCACCGGAAAAAGAAAAGAAAAAAAATAACCATCAACTCATCGTATATGTTTATATTATATATATATATATGTATGTATGTATGTGTCTATTAATATTTAGGTATATATATTATACGTTATAATAATATTAAATATATTTTGTGTAAAATGCTACCATAAATATATATATGTATATTGATTTAATGTGTAATGTTAATCAGTATTTTGTATAGCCCACTCGCTCATTTTGTAAAACAATTGTGAAAACTATTTGGTCTCCCGCGATACAGGTTCGCCTAGTGCGGGGTCCTTTGTGTACTTAAATAACATTGTCTTTTTATTTTTGGATAATAAAAATTATTATTTATTTATTTATTATTTAACTTACCCTCGTCTCACTCGCAGTGGGGTCGGCGCAACATATTTTTAAAACATGTTACTGAAAGTTGTGGCTTGTAGTTTTTACGACCGGCGGCCTGCCTGACGTCAATTCTTCTGTAGAGCAAAACACCTAGACCTGTAGAAAGCAGTAGCCTCCTTCTGTGAAACTGTTAAAGCCAGGAAGGAGATACGAAGCGGGATCGGTAAAGGGCTGATCCCGCTCGAAGATGTTGAGGCGATGGAAGGAATCGTCCCGCTTCCTCGGCATAAGGGCAAGTTAGAGACAGGAAGGGGAGTACAATTATGCCCCCCTCTTTGAGAGCTATTACAAAATTTATGTGAATGGTAACGAGTTAGGCCTTGTGGACTCAACTAAGTTCTTAGGTATCACTTTGGACTCTAAACTTCAATGGGGTCCCTATATTTCAGTGTTAGCTAAGAAATTAAGCGCCGCATCGTACGCAGTGAGTAAATTGCGCCAACTAACTGACATTAACACAGCCAGGTTGGTCTATTTTGTATACTTCCAAAGTTTAATGTGTTATGGAATTTTACTGTGGGGTGGTGCTGCTGACATTAATACTATATTTGTTCTTCAAAAGCGAGCTATAAGATCTATTTACTCGCTAAGATCCAGATATTCGTTACGAGAAAAATTCAAAGAAATAAATATAATGACAGTAGCATCACAATTCATATTTACAAATTTAATGTATGTTCACACAAATATAGAGACTTTTCCTAAACTTAAAGATATCCATAACTACAATACTAGGAATAAAAATAACTAGGCTAATTATAAAACCAGGCTTCACAAAATCAGCAAATCTTTTAAGGATCTTGGTATACATTTTTACAATAAAGTTCCCAATCATATTAAAGAATTAAGTGTTAACAACTTTAAAGCTACTATTAAGCGAAAACTATGTCTTAAAGCCTATTATAAAATTTCTGAATATTTAGATGATGAAAAGGCTTGGTCTTAAGCTATTCTATTGCCTAGTATACATAATGTAACTTATTAATGGGAAATTTATAATGTATTGATAATTTGTTTATTGAGTTAAGTGACCTTCATGGCAGGCGTTGGGAAATAATGTTTGTAGCTATCTTACATCTAATTGTGATCAGTCTGAGTATGTCATGCTCACTCTAATGTCTGTGCTTGCGGCGGCGTTGTGTGCCGGGTCGGTCACTTCCCTTTAACATGGTTGAGGAGGCCGATGGCTGGCACATGCGTCATACTCGTGAACGGGTGCTGCTTGTGTGGACTGGTTTGCTCGGACTGTTATCTTTATTTATTAACACTATTTTAAGGTCTTAATTTATTCGTCATGCTTATGAAGGTCATGCAAGTTAATCCAATGCGTAGATATCATTTCTGTAATTGCTTGATTGAGCTGCACTAATTCCAATTAAATATTGTAAAACCTTATGCTGTAATAATTGTAAACTAGTTTTGAAAAGAGCAAAGCTGGAGTTTCTTGCTCGTTCTTCTCGAGCGAAACAGCATTCCGAACTAGCGGTAGAATTTTGACGGAATCTAAATAATGTATAACATTTTATGGATTCAATAAATATTTTGAATTTGAATTTTTTGAATTTTGTATTGGATGGATTTCGGCGTGTTTCTTTTGGTAATCCCGGAGTCCCTCTATAGTACTGATGGAGTCACCCATGGGGTTTTAAGCCAGTAAAAGTCCGGCATAGCCCGTCTACTTGTAGTAGGGATCCAGAAGAATTTTCCCGAGTAAAAAAATGGGTGTACATTGATCTCGATTTAACATTTCTTATTTTCTTTATACAAGGGCAGAAGTTACGTAAAGACATTCAATCATTCGTTCAATGCGTTGGAACGAACAAAGCACATCATTACTCGCAACATGATCTCATTCAATCATGCCAGTTTATAGACTGGGTTATCGAACTTTATATAAAATGTAAATAAAGATTTGATTAACAAAAACTTGCAGCGGAAAAAACATCGTTCAATATTAGATATAAATAGTTTAGAACAATGATAAATAATGAGTATGTTGGGGTTGCCTGTAATAGCGGGTTCTCATGATTCAATTTTAACTTTAGTATGTGTGTTTGCAGGAAATGAGTACCGAGTGTAACGCGGTGATGCGAAATTATAGCTAGTAACCACCCCAAATCCCTTTTTTTTCCGCTGTAGCGGTAAGTATACCACATAAAATATGATTGTTACTTACAGCAACTACACTTTGGTTATGAAATCAACTATAAATACTATTGTTTGTATGTTTTCCTTAAAAACAAATAGACAGCACTGCATGCTTTCGGGCTGCTTTAGAACCTGAGACTTCCACCTGGGCAGTCCCTACAACTCCTTGCTGAGCTATCGCTGCTTTTAGCAAGACATAATTTAACATAAAACCCATTTAATTCCATACATAGATAAGCACTCACGCCTGTAATCCCCGAAGGGGTACGCAGAGGTGTAACCAATACACTCACATTTCGCCGAGCGTATTTCCGTCCCGTGATGTGAGGGGTGGCGAGCCTATCGCCATACTGGGCACAACTCCAGACTCCGGGCTGATACTGAGCATTTCGTGATAGAAACCCAATATCACTAATACCCGACCCGGGAATCGAACCCGAGACCTCAGCACAGCAGTCGTACCACGTACACATTACAACTGTGCTACCGAGGCGATTAATTCCATTTTGCCTCCATTACGAGACGCTAAAGACCAGCACCGTTATACTGCTAAAATATTTTCTTGTACACGAAACTATTTTAAAGAAGAAGGAAGACACGTATAGAAGTTAGCCGAAGTGTGGTAATAAAACAGGCTTGTCTGTAATATTACCCCATTATGTCCGCCAGCTTAATTTATGCCGTTGCTAAGTCATAAGGTAGGACAAGGCAGTGTTGCTGATATAAAAAAATACTAGATGTGCTATTTTTGTCCTGGCACGACAAGGTGAGTACACAAGATTCGATGGTGAGAGTGGAGGGTTCAGTCCAAATATAATGGCGACCTTCGCAAGACATTGTGCATCTCTTGACGGTTGCCAGAACTATGCCCGCCTGACGGTACTGGATGTAGAGGTATAGTCTAATCGCTATACGCATTATTATACATGCATACATACATACGCACTCACGCCTGTAATCCCAGAAGGGGTAGCCAGAGGTGTAACCAGTACACCTCCATTTCGCCAAGAGTATCTCCGTCCCATGATGTGACAGGGGGCGAGCCTATCGCCATATCGGGCACAATTCCAGACTCCAGCGTATAGTAAGTATTTCGTAATAGAAAACCCCAATATCACTTTTACTCGATCCGGGGATCGAACCCAAAACCTCAGCGTCAGCCTCAGTCGTAACGCGTACGCATTACAACTGCGCCACCGAGGCAATCAATCATGATAATCAGACTAAATTTTATTCTTTTGTGCCCAATTTAATCTCCTTAGGGCTGGAATTTATTCTTGAAATTTAAACGGAACCAACTGTGAATGAAAGAATCATCCAAATCGGTCCAAATTTTATGGAGTTATGATTGGTTATTGTACAAAAAAATACGCGTCGAATTGAGAATCTTCTCCGTTTTAACCTTGGTTAAAAAGGTTAACTAAAAGCAATCGATTTTAAAACACACTTTTACCTACCTCATCTAGAGATACAACTTCCAGTATCCAAGACTTGCCAACGAGGAGGGAAACTTGGCGATTTATTATCATATCGCTTTCTTCAAAAGTTTTATCTTAAACGCTGGCTGTGTCAGCTAACACGTCGCCTATGTCGCCTCACACTAAACACTCGCTTGTATCATCATTATACACTAAGGATAACGTATTTTCTATTTAATAACAAAGTTTCTACGGTTGCTTTGTTTTGCAGTTGAAGCTATGTTTACATGTACGCCAGTATCTAGTTAGATTTCGGGAGCGAAATTATATTCTTTTTTGAGAAATAAAAAAGATTTAATTCTATATCGTGTTGTTCTTACAAGGCTTAGTGTTATAATTATTAAATTATACAGTACTAGCCTTTGCTCGCGGCTCCGCCCGCGTGAACGGCCTTTTCCGGGGTAAAAAGTTAGTTACGCAGGCCTTATTCTGGTTTGTAACCCTCAGTACTCAGTACGTCGAAAAATTTAGGTTTAACAAAAGCTTCAGTAACAAAAGTACTTAACTAAAATCGCCTGTACTCAGCCTAACGTCGCAAATCTCGACTCATTTGTGTTTTGACAAACATTTGACGAAGTCGCGCCTACGTCACGCCTCGGGGACAATCAACTTTGTGCTCTACACATGCCTGATTGCCACGAAACTCACGTATGTAAAGCATCCAACAATCATAAATACACATGAAAATTAACTTACCAACTTTACTGCTTGAGCATTCAATTTGATTTCACTTTGAAATGTGCGTGTTTATATTGAGTCATGGAGTATAACATCGTGCATGTCAAATACATAGATTTCGTAAATACATCCTCTGATTTGAAGACGCCTTTGAAGCTAGTTTAGCTATTTTCCACCAGATGTCAGAGAATTGAGAATTAAAGTTGGTTGAATAATACCTTTTGGTTAAGTAACCAAGAGCTTAATATGGTGTTTTGATGTGATTAAGCAAGTGCTTAATCACATCAAAACACCATATCTGATATAAAAATTTAACATTATATTAGCTTGAAATATAACGTATTTTATCTTTTGCAGCCCGCAAGCAGGTCTTCATATTAACTACAGTATTATATGCCAAACAATCCCGGTGCAGCGATTTCTTCTATGGAATGCACTCCAACTCGAAATTAGAATGTCTAAGTCTTCATGTGTTTAACGTAAAGACCCGACAATTGTTGTTATACAAATTGGCAGGATTATCACAACATTAATATATTTTTTTATACTTACTATGCTATTGCTTTTCATATGGTGACTAAGATTTTCGGACGTAACCACATCTTCCAATCCCTATTCCCTTTGCTTAAGGTCGGCAACGCGCCCAGGATTCTTCTGGTATTATGAGTGTTTTTTTATTTTATTTTATTTTATTTTATTTCGGGATAAAAAACAGTAGTACAATAGAATATCACACACATAAGTACTATAATACTCTTACTTATTATACTACTAACAACAATATCCACTTATTACTAAAAAGATTCATGTTAAACGTTCTACGCGGTAGGTAAAAAATAATTAAATGTAACAGGTTATTGTCATGGCATTAGTAATGACAACTATTTAAGTGATTCAATCACAAATCTCTTGAACTGTGAGGCTGACAAATTAAAAATATCTATGTCATCGAAATTAGAATTATAAGTATCGACCAATTGGCGCAGAGGGGAGCGAGAACCGGCATTCGATCTACATATAACATTATGATCTGTATGAATTGACAACAGACGGTATGACCGCACCTCCCTACGCACAACGGTTCTCGGGACAATGTAACAAAGTTTGTTGGTTAAGTCAGTACAATCGTATTTATTATGAATTATGCCATGTAAGAACATTGCTCCGAGGTAATGTCTTCTACATTTTAATGACATTACATTATAGGTTTGAAGTAAATCATTGTGGTGACAGTATCTTTTAAAGCATCTGTAATGCAAAACATGTAGAAATTTTCGTTGAACACACTCTATTGAATCTATATATTTTGTATAATAGGGGTTCCATATCATGCTTGCATACTCCAAACATGGTCTGATTAAAGATGTATATAAATATATGTAAGTAGAGGAATGTTTAAATTCTCTGCTGTTGCGCATAACAAAGCCATACATGCGAAATGCTGACTTAATAATACTATCCACATGGATGTCAAAGTGAAGCTTGGAGTCTAGAACAACGCCGAGATCACGTATTGATGATAAAGAGTTTAAAGGAGTATTTTTTAAATAGTAGTTATAGTTATATTTATCCTTATTTTTTGTAAAAGTGATAGAACAACATTTAGGTAGACTCAAAGAGAGTTTATTCTTGATGCAATAGGATGTTAGCCGATTTAAGTCGCACTGAAATAGCAAGCAGTCGTTTGCGCTATAAATACTTTTAAAGATTTTTAGGTCATCAGCATACAATAAAAAGTTTGTATGCATAAAACAATTGCTGATGTCATTGATGAATATTAGAAATAATAATGGTCCAAGTATGGAGCCTTGGGGAACACCTGATGTATTAGAAATTGGTTCAGACTGAAACCCATGTAAAACAACTTTTTGAGTACGATTTGTAATATAGGAAGAGAACCACCGTAGTAAATTACCTCGTATACCATTGTAGGCAATTTTACTAAGAAGCAGCTCGTGGTCCACCTTGTCGAAAGCCTTCTGGAAATCTGTATACACCGCATCAGTTTGAGTACGATTATCCATATTTTCAAAAAGGAAACTTACATAAGGTATTAAATTAGTATTAGTAGACCTATGTCTAACGAATCCGTGTTGTTGTTTTATAATAACCTTATGCAAGGAAGGATAAACTTCATCGTACACCAGTTTCTCAAATAGTTTCGACAAGGTGGAAAGAATCGAGATAGGACGATAGTTTTCGACGTCGTTTTTGGATCCCTTTTTAAACACAGGTATTAAATTGGCCTGTTTCCAAGTGTCAGGAAATGTACCTTCGTAAAGGCACTTATTGAATAATAAATGAAGTGGTATATGTATATAGTCAGCAACGCATTTGAGGAATGATGCAGGAAGGCCATCAGGTCCAGGACCCTTGGATTGGTCTAAAGACTTTAGCCCTTTGAGTACACTTGTTGGGTCAATATCTATGTTATTTATAATATCACAAGCATTACTCAAATGTGATGGCGGAGTCCAGTTATTAACATCGAAAGAAGATGGTTCATAAACAGACTGGAAAAATTGAGCAAAAAGCTTGCATATTTCTTCAGGATCACAGGAATTGGAACTTTTGTAGAATACACTTGAGGGGATTCCCGAGTTACTCTGCTTACTAGCCACATAGATCCAGAATTGTTTTGTGTTATACTGAATACCGTTCTCTATATTCTTAATGTAATTAGAGTAACACTCGGCGCAATGTTTATTAAATCTACGGCGATACAGCGAGAATTGCTCATAGTTGGATATGTTTTTGTGAACAATGTGAGTGTTCAAGGACAATGGAGATCACTTCTAATCAGGTGACCTTCTTGCTCGTTTGCCAACATCTGATAATGAAAAGCAGAAAAATACATAATACACAAGAACCACTTGTCACTAACAACGGAATAAACAGGTTGAAATTTTATTATTTCCTCAAAGGATTTTAACCAGATCATAATCAATTCACATCGGAGAATACAAAACTCCTGATACATGTCCTTGGAACTCCAAAACTATATAAAGTCATTAGAAGGCCCAAAACAAATGGAGCTGGAGACCAGAAGGCCAATTCTCGTAATTTTAAATGTTTAAAATATCATTCCGATCTAGTCTCAGCGTCAAGAAAGTTGCAAATGGCATTCTCTTAAACCAATAATCAACGTCAAATGTGAACATACATCGTAAAGAGATTGAATGTAGAATAAAAGTTGACTCAAAACCAAAACGGTATAATGCTACTGCTAATGCTAGGTGCATTTGACGTTGATTATTGGTTTAAGAGAATGCCATTTGCAACTTTCTTGACGCTGAGACTAGATCGGAATGATATTTTGAACATTTAAAATTACGAGAATTGGCCTCCAGGCCGCCCTTTGTTATGAACAAAAACTAACCCGGTATTCCATTATAATAACAATAGGGCCACATTCAAATTTAATTAAAGGCAATCCTTAGGGATCTGGGGTCTGTACACCTGAAAATAAATTCACGCAAGTGTCGACATTTCTTCTTTAATAGGTTACCAACACCGCTTCTATCGCGAAAATTTAATAACAGTAGAAGATGACACATAGTTGTGAAGTTTGGGGAGCAACGAGGGCTGTGTACAATGCGGGTTGTTTATTTTTTGCTTGTATTGCGAGACGAGACGAGAGTTAAACGTCACGCCTGCTCATAAACAGAAGCAACGACACACAGAACTCTGGATTACAGAACACTGCATGACACTGAACTGCACTCGTCTTCCCGAGACATAAGATGTTAAGTCTCGTAATGCCCAATAATTTCACTGGCTTCAATGTCCTTCAAACTGCAACGCAACAGTGCTTACATACTGCTGCTTGGGGGCAGAAATAGACATAGCGGCGGTACCAACCCAGACGGCCTCTGGCATACGAGGGACCTACCACCTTGTAAAATTTAAAAAGGGGCGTTGAGGGAGTACCTACTGCTGATATGATTAATCAGTACCCATTATTTTAAAAGTTTTTGTTACATTTTTAAATATATATCATTAAAAAATAAATTTAAAAATATAAACACGACACCCTCCGATGGCGAGGCCTAAGACACAAACCACCGATGGTTTGGGCCCCAGTGCGAGGAACCTCCTCACAATGCGTGCCGTGTCCAATAATACTACCTTCTGTGTCTGACTCCTGACCTAACCACTGAGAGCCTCTGGAAATGTTGGTCGAGACATATTTTATTTTATTTACTTTTAATTATAATTATTGTAGGCTATTAACTGCCTCCGTGGCCCAGTGGACGAGTAGATGATTGTGAAGCGAGTGGCTGCGGGTTCCAAATGTTTGATACACAAATATATGTCTCGGGTCTGTGTGTTTTCTCCCCAGAGGGGTTGACATTAGGCAAGCGGCCGGTCATAAAAACTACAAGTCAAATCGTTCTATATCATTTGTTATAAGCATGTTGTGCCGACCCCACTGCGAGTCGGATAAGGGCAGGTGGAAGAGGAGGATTAATTATTGTAGGTTATTATCTGCCTCAGTGGCGAGGCTAACGCTGAGGTCTCAGGTTCGATGCCCGGATCAGGTCAAAGTGAGATATTTCTATTACGAAATGTTCAGTATCAGCCCGGAGTCTGGAAATGTGCCCAATATGGCGATAGGCTCGTCCCCTATCAAATCATGGGATCGAGATACGCTCGGCGAAATGTGGGTGTACTGGTTACACCTCTGCCTAACTCTTCAGGGATTACAGGCGTGAGTGCGTGTGTTTGTATGTATGTATTATGTAAACATGCAATCCCTATTCATTCTTGCGTAGTCTACCTGTATGATAAGGTAAATTCTATCACCATAAATATATATCATTAAAAAATAAATTTAAAAATATAAACACGACACCCTCCGATGGCGAGGCCTAAGACACAAACCACCGATGGTTTGGGCCCCAGTGCGAGGAACCTCCTCACAATGCGTGCCGTGTCCAATAATACTACCTTCTGTGTCTGACTCCTGACCTAAACAATGATAGTAATTGACTATCATTAATCAATTTTCTACCTCGAGCCATAGCAGGTCGCTCGCCTGATGGTAAGCGGCACACTTGCCGTAAACGCAACACCACACAAAACATTGAGTTACCAAGCACTGCATGGCACTGAACTGCGTTCGGAACCCCGAGACATAAGTTAAGTCACATAATGCCCAGTAATTTGACTGGCTTTAATGTCCTTCAAACCGAAACACGACAGTGCTTACAGACTCATACTTCGCGACAGAAATAGGAAAAGCGGTGATACCAACCCAGACGGCCACTCGCATACGAGGGACCTACCACCTTGTAGTCCGTGTGTCACACCCACAAGAGCCATATATATATCTCATTAAGTACATACTTGACGCTGCAAAAGCCACAACAATGAACCTTTAAGGGCTTGTTTAATTAACCTTAGTTAACTGCGACTTGTCTTCATAAAACTCACACAAAACTGATAAGCTGATAACAAAGATATATTGAAGAATAGGAGCTTGGCTAAGGTAGTACTCGAATTATGGAAGTTTGAGATCGTATTAAGTCCTAGATAAGGAACAATTAATACATATAAAATAAATAATAGTTTAAAAAACTAAAAAAATACGCTTTTATAGAAAATCCAACTAAAAAATAGAAAATAAATTTGTATTAAAAATATTGTAAGAAAAAATGATTTTATTGTATTAAAAGCGTGGTGGTGTTCATGAGAGAAAATAGGTAACTCTTCAACTCTTTTTGAGTGGAACCACGATCTAGAAAGTTTTGTCTACAGTATGAACGGGTTGACTCGACCGGGTTGTTGCCACTATCTCACAAAAACCGACGTAAAGACTGCTGCGTTCCGTACGGTGAGTAAGTTTTCCAGAGGCCCTTTCTCTTACCAATCTCTTCGCGTCCATGATTCTTGTGTAGTATTGTTGACGTTCATAGGCGACGAAGATCACTTACCATCAGGTGACCCACTTGGTCGTTTGCCGGCTTAAGCTATAAAAAAATGCAAACGCACAGAAAATCAAACGATTTTTTAATTTCTTCAATTTATAATTGGTGTTCTTTCTGTATTTTCAAATAACAAACATTACACTGCCACATAAAGACTAAATATTATTTAAAGTTTTACTCTGCAAATTCAATATTAACTAATATACGGCTTTAAATACATCGTAGTTAAATCGATGAAACCGCAAAATTTCAGTTCAATGCAATCATTCGAGCAATAAACGTGAGATCTCCCTTAATTTATTCAAAAAATATTACTAATAAAGTTTGAATGTTAATTTCATCAAAATTTTAATGAGTTTTTCGATTTTGGGTACATATTATACAGTGCGTTACAAAAAGGAGTCTAAATTTAAGCAACGTATAGTGTACGATATAAGTATTTCACCACCCGTAGTACCAAATCTGATTACATTGATAGGACATAAGAAAGCATTTTCTTTTCATCGCATGAGTTAGCATGTTTCATACCTTGGTGTAAATGCAGGCTGACACCGCTGTCAAGTTCTATTTATGTTCTAATACATTTAATTATACAATTAGGTGCCAAATTAATTATTTGCACGTATGTTTGTTTGGGACAGTTAACAAAATATGCATGGTAAATCAGCACATAACATAATATTCCCTTTACCTTACTACATTATCAAGGGGTGTTGCCAACATTTGTGTTTAATGTTGGTAGTATTAGCATTTAGTTTTGTGTAGTTACAAGCTTCTACACAAGTCTGTCCATACCTAAAAAGCGTTATGGGTACTCCTTAAATGGTCATAACTACAACCAATGATATATTATATCACGAAAGTGACAACGCATAATAATGCGTAATGATAAGATGTAATGCGTACGCGTTAGGACTGAGGCTGAGGTCTCGGGTTCTACCCCCAGGTCGTCTAAAAGTGATATTGGGTTTTTCTGTTTGAAAAATATCACAAACCATATAAACCTAAAATTATGTTATGATCAAACTCAGCATATGGTGCCACGACCCAATCAACGTAATTTGACTGAGGTAAAGACACCAATAAAATCAACATTTATCAACAATCAATCAAAACATTGAAATTCTTCATAACGAAACGTTCAAAACACCCAAAAAGCATTTGATTAATTAAATAAAAGCAAACATTTACCAGCTGATAGTAATTAAATGTCTATTAACAATTTATCCGGAGTAATGTACTGCTGGCACCAGGTGTATTGAATGGAAATCAATTAGTGTTATTGCCCCATGGACCAGCGTGGTCCAGGTATAATTTGCGTTATTTGCAAGCATATTAAGCTTGGATTACGGTGCAGATGGAATACGTTTGTTATTGCGAGCTTCATATTAACTGTTGTTGCTTATTAATTCGGTTGTTATTATAAGTATTCACAGTCATTTACCATCAGGTGATTTACTTGCTCGATTGCCAGCCTCTCCTATAAAAAAGAATTAGTAATAGGTTGTTGTTGATCACATTGTAAAGAAACTGTAGCTTTTAATTTATTATAAACTTAAATATACATGATATGATTAATGCTTATCTTTCTTTTATTTTTGTACTTTATTGTCATAAGCGCTATTTTAATTGCCTACATGTCAATAAACGATTTTAATTTTCACTAAATACGTAATAAAGTTATAAATACTCTAGTCTAGTTTTGCACTCGTATGCAAAAATTATTGATGCGCACCGAAAAGAAACATTTCGATAAATCTTTTAATATCAGTCGATATTGTGAGGTCGCATTCGAAGGTAGAAATCTTATAAAACTCAATTTAGTTAAAATCGGATCTCGGCTTCCCCTTGCAGCCGCTGAATCCGTTCTCCGACGCAACGAATGATTTCAATTCCAGATAAGTAGATTTGGCCTACTTACGTATATTTTTTTATTTTTAATGGCTATGTGATTCCGCAGTCGCTTAGTGGTGTTTATGCCTTTTTTGTTTTATTGTTGTAGGAAATTTTAAAGAAGATACATATCATCATTTTCTACGTAGTAGTCGTATGTATGTAAAGTAATTTTATAAAACCGCAACGTTGTGCTAATTAAAGGAGTTTGAATAAAGTCTAGATGATGATCGAACATAATATAAAGATTCTGTTTATCTAATATCGAATGTTTAAAGACAGCATGTTATATATTTTTTTTATAAGCTTGAATGAGGAAACGAGCAGTTCGCTCGCCTAATGGCGCGGCGCCTGCTCAGAAATAGAAGTAGCACCACACAGAACTTTTGAATTACAAAGCACTGCATGGTACTGGACTGCGCTGGTCACCCCGAGATATGAGATGTTTAGTCCCATAAATACTAGTAATTTCCACAAAAGTGCTTCCACACTGTTACTTGGCGGCAGAAATAGCAATACTATTTGTAAGGAAATTATTTTATTAACAGCATTTTCTGCTTTATAACCTACCACAACTAGCTATTGCTCGCGGCTCCGCCCGTTTGAATGATCTTATCCGGGATAAACAGTAGTCTATGTCTTAATCCAGGTCATGGTCTACCTGTGTGCCAAATTTTATCCAGATGTTAAGGCGTAAGGACTGCCTCGGTGGCGCAGTTGTAATGCGTACGCGTTACGACTGAGGCTGGCGCTGAGGTCTCGGGTTCGATTCCCGGGTCGGGTAAAGTGATATTGGGTTTGTATCTCATGAATGTATGTATGCTTAGTATCAACCCGGAGTCTGGAATTGTGCCCGATATGGCGATAGGCTCGCCCCCTATCACATCATGGGACGCAGATACGCTCGGCGGAAATGTGGGTGTACTGGTTACACCTCTGCCTACCCCTTCGGGGATTACAGGCGTGAGTGCGTATGTATGTATGTATGTTAAGGCGTGATTGACCAGCAAAAATCCAAATTCACAAACATCCAAACTTTCTCATATAAATCCAAGAAAATATTTTAACAAACTTTTGAGGCATTTAAATTGTACCTTCCTAACCGCAATAACCACCCGATGTGTAACTAAGACCACAACACCCTCAATTAAGATTAAACTACTGTTCCAACCTCGATTAATATTATAGTTCCTTACCGTGACAAATAGCGGAAGCTAGAACGCGTTTCCGGCACAAATTACTGACAGCCTCCGTGGCGCAGCGGGCGAGTAGCCGGCTGCGAAGCAAGAGGCCGTGAGTTCGATTTCCGCACCGAGACAAATGTTTGTGTGATCCATTTGTTTCGGGTCTGGGTGTTGTGAGACCAAGACTCTCGTAGTTCCTGATACCCACGATACAGGTTAACCTAGTGCGGGGTCAGGACTATGTGTGTGACTGTTGGGTGTATTTATTGTCATAAACGCTATTTTAATTGCCTACATGATCAAAAACAATTTCATTTTTTGTATTGCACAATAAATGATATTACTGGGCATTATGAAACTTTACACCTTATGTCTGACACACCTTACACCTTATGTAGGGTGACGAGCACAGTTCAGTGCTATCATAATTCGAAGTTCTGATTGGTGTTGCTTCTGTTTATGGGTAAACGTGGCACTTACCATCAGGCGAGCGACCTGCTCGTCTCGTCAACGAAAGATAATAAAAAAACAATACTTACTATGAGGTATATGCCCGTATTCATAAACAACACTTAAGTAAGCTCTTTGCCAAGTGTCCAATTCTGTGTACATGATTGGTCTGTTTTGATTTAGCGCCAAAAACTATCCAATGACGTTTCGAGAAATCGTCACTATGCGTTCGCGCTCACTATGCGGTCTCATAGTAAAGTTTTTGAATACAGGGGATAATATATTTGTGCTGGGATAAAAAATAATAATAATATGAGTATTATTAGTATTCCACATGATGAAAACCTCGTTAAAGCGGAAAAAGATAAAATATCGAAATATTTAGATCTGGCACACGAGGTTACTGATATGTGGCATGTGGACTCAACAATGATTGTCCCGATAGTCGTTTCTGCTAATGGGTTGATACCAAAGAGCCTTGATCAACACCTCCAGAGGCTCTCAATTGGTCGTTGGGTCAAGAGCCAGATTCAGAAAGCAGTGTTATTGGACACGGCACGCATTGTTAGGAGGTTCCTCACTCTGGGGTCCTAACCACCGATGGCTTGGGTCCTAGGCCTCGCCATTGAAGGGTGATACTTTTTATATTTTTAAATGTGTTTTTTTTTTAAGTAATTTGATATTTAAAAATGTAAAAAAAACTTTTAAAATAAAGAGTACTGTACATATGAGTATTAGCCAGCGACACTTACTTATTTATTGTAATAGTCGCAGAAAAACCATGTAGTCTAACCGAGGGTATATAACTGGGTATGTAACTGAGCGGTTAACCAGCACGTGCCATCAAATGCCGATTTGAAAAGTTAAAGCCCAACTTTCTTATTGAGTGTCTCGAATTAATTTCACCGTTGTAATTTTGAATTGCGTATAACAGTGTTGCGGGCAATCGAGCGTGTGCCAGTTCACGCCATTAGGCATTTTGCAGAATTTCGCAAAACCGAGTTAAAAACAAACTTCGGAGTTGCGAAACCGATGCTTTACGATGCTTCTGCTAATACCGTGTTCGTGGGAAAGTTTTAATCGGATACATGTGGCGATAGGTTTAATTATACATGTTTAAAGACAGAAAAAACGGTATTTTTTATGGCATAGGCCGGCAAACGAGCAAGTGGGTCATCTGATGGTAAGTGACCTCCACCGCCCATGTACGGTGTGTACGTACGCCCACAATACCAAAAGAATCATGGGTGCGTTGCCGACCTTAAAGGAAAGGGATAATTAAGGAATTGGGAAGGGGAGGGGGTTTGGGCCTCCAGATATCTCACTCACCGTACGAAACGCAGCAGCAAGCTGCTACTTTACGCCGGTTTTCTGTGAGACAGTGGTAACGATCCGGACGAGCCGGCGCATTCATGCTGTAGACAAAAGTGTCTACAGCGTGGCTCTACCACTCATAAATCGTCTATTAATTTTTTATAAAATTGTGGACATACATACATACGGAACGAATATAGAAGTCCTGTTTAAGGTCATTTAAAAATTATAATTAGTCCCATTACGATAATCCTACTTCTATTATAAATGTGAAAGTTTGGATGTTTGTGAGTTTGTGAATTTCGATGTTTGTTAATCAATCACGTCTTAACAGCTGAACGGTTTTGAATGAAATTTGGCACACTGATAGACCATGGTCTGGATTAGGATATATGCTTCTTTTATCCCGGAAGACGTCGTTGTCGTGTGCGGATCCGTCTGCAAAAGCTAGTATAATACTAAATATAATCGTTGGAAATTACTAACCAAATATAAATATTGCATATTAAATACTTTGCAATATATTTCAGGAAATCTGGAATGTATTCTATATTGTGGAGCTTAGAGATTTTCCGCAGAGCAGTTAACGCCAGGACGGCGGCCGGTCATAAAAACTACAAGCCAAATCATTCTGTAACATGTGTTAAAAATGTTGCGCCGGCCCCACTGTGAGTGGGATAAGGGCAGGTAGAAGAAGAAGAATACATAGTATAAAACAAAATCGCTATCAACGTCTGTATGTCTGTTTATTCGCTCAGTTCTTCTAAACTCTAAGCTATGCATTGGAGTTTGATCTTATCATTTAAAGAATTTATTCCGGAAGATGCATCAGGAACTACGAGGGACTTCCTACAATACCCAAACTAGAAACAAATTCTTGAGTGGTAGAGCCACGCTGTAGACACTTGTGTATATAATACGAATGGGCCGGCTCGTCCGGGTCGTTACCACTGTCTCACAGAAAACCGGCGTAAAGTACCAGCTTGCTGCTGCGAAACGTACGGTCAGTGAGATATCCGGAGGCCCAAACCCCGCTCCCCTTCCCAATCCCTTAATTGTCCCTTTCCTTTAAGGTCGGCAACGTACCCATAATTATTTTAGTATTGTGGGCGTACATAGGCGGTAGAGATCACTTACCATCAGGTAACCTACTTGCTCGTTTGCCGGCCTATACTATTAACAAAAAAAAAATGGATCATACAATCATGTATCTTAATGCGGGAATCGAACCGAATTTCACAACCGGCTACTCGCCCGTTGCACCACCGAGACTGTCATATAAAAACTTTCTTTCTTCAGTAACTCAGTTATACAACTCAAAAAATAAATAAGAATTCATTAAACATAAAAACTCTCGTACTAATCACCGCCATTGCAGCGTCTTCAAATACTTTGAATATGAATAGAGCTTCATTTGACAGATACGTATTCGGAATTGGACTCAGTGCTCAGCACTGGTAGCTGAATTGCAACTAAAGATACCTGAGTCTGGCTTTTGATTGTTACTCAAAGGAACCTTTGAGGTCTTTTTGGAATAGATACCCAGATTGATACTATTGATTGTCGCTCATCTGATGGTAAGCGCCACGCCTGCCCATAAAGAGAAGCAACGCCACACAGAATTTTGAATTAAAAAGCACTGCGTGACACTGGACTGCGCTCATCACCCCAAGACATAAGTTGTTACGTCTCATAATGCCCAGTAACTTCGCTGGCTTCAATGTCTTTCAAACCGGAAACAACAGTGCTTAAATAGGTACTGTTGCTTGGCAGGAATAAAAAAAATATTTTTTAGTGAATTATCAAAATTTGGTGTATTAATCAGTGGATAAAAGTGTTTCAGTCTTCATACCTGATGTCACCCCCTTAGGGGTGGAATTATTTATTTAATTTTAAAAGGGACCACCATCGCAGTAAGCCCTATAATACAAAAACTGCATTTTAATCGATCCAAATTTGGCGGAGCTACGCGTTAACATACATAAAAAAATATACAGACGAATTGAGCATCCTTTGTTTTTTTGAGTCAGTTAGAAATAAGGAGGAAAACAAAGTCTTAAATTCAAACAATATCGCTTTACACAAAACTGAAGCAGACGTACTGAAGATTCTTGAATGTAATCAAAGCAGAGTTTCTTTTGTGTTACGGTACCGTGTGTGATCAACATTTTGCGAACAATTGCCAGTGACGTCATCAAAGTAATCCCGCACGCCAAATTGACTCCGGCGTACTACCGACATGGGCGAAATTAAATTTGTCACGAACCCGGCTTTCGTTCCGATCATTTATGTTACGGTAATTACCCGTGTTATTTATGCATAACATAAAACTTTTTTTGTTTACACGTGTATGTTAATTAAATGTTTTTGTTATGAAATAATAGGTCCTTACCTATGAAATTGACGTTCTGTACGATAGCAGTTAATGTATTTTTTTCTATCTCAATCGCGATAGTTTAAAATCGTTTAACTGTATTATGCTGTCCAAGGAACTTCTCTACTAACAAGAGGCATTATTAGACCTTATATAATAGGTCTTTAAATACAAAAAAACCTATGAAAGTAATTTTTCCATGAATTAGCTAACTATATCAAATGCAAAAAAAAATACAATATAGAAAATCCCGATTGCATCGAATCCTGTGCACTCACGACCGTTCGAAAACCATTTCAATCTAGCATTTATCCCGCGGGAAATACATTGCGCGCACATGTCAAAGGATGAATGTGGTCTATTATGAATAATACTTTGTCTTTACTTAAATGCAATTGAATCTGTTCTGAACTGGTCCTAGATGCGTTCCGAGTTCTGCACATTGTTTCTTGCGAAATAGATTTTGTCGTGTATACTGTAGATAGTATAGATATACAATATAGATATTGTAGTAACGTATTGGCTCGCAGTCTCCCTTGCAACTGAATTTAAAACTTTTACACGACTTTCTTATGTACAGATTGCCGCAGCAGAACTTAAATTTACCGATGATCCTCCTTCACCCGCACGTTTTTTTCTAAATCAACATAAACGTCACCCATTGCTATCCGATTAACAGCCTTCGTGGCGTAGTGGGCAACTAGTCGGCTGCGAAGCGAGAGGTCGTGGGTTGAATTCATGCACCGATACAAATGTTTGTGTGATCCACAAATATTTGTTTCGGGTCTGAGTGTTGTGGGACTGTAAGTCCTTCGTAGTTTTTGATACCCACGATACAGATGCCAATGCTATACGGTACTTACTACAATGCTAATTATAATAGTTAATTTATCGAAAGTCTTTAAGATATAATTGATTAATTATGTTCCAATTGAGTTCAAAAACACTGAGTGACCTCTTGAGAGTCCTAACGCACTCAACTCAGCAATACTAATAATCGTATGCGCTGTCAGCATCGGTATTGAGGTTTGAGTTAATAGCCACTGGGACCTGTGTGAAATAGCGACCGACAATTCGATCGAACTTCTTGCAAATTCGATTGACTGTGAAGTATGAATGATGAGTTGTTGATTGCATATGTAAGGATCCTAAGTAATCAATGTTTCTGAATATAAAAATGTAGTAGTAGTGTTGATTGAGAGTGCTTCTGAATTTTGTTGGTATGATTGTAGTATAGTGGCGATAATTGAGAGAACGTCCTTACTACATTTTTATTTTTAATAACACAGTTTCTTGCTCATGGTGCTTACCATCAGAAGGGCGAGCATGAACAACTTACGAATAAGTATTCGAATCGAGAACGCTAGCATTTGTATGAGGGTTCAAACGATTTTTTGACATTTCGATACGAATACGTTCTCGCAACTTATTCGTGCTAGGCCCTTAGGTGAGCGAACGGCTCGTTTCGTCATTCAAGCTCATAAACGCACTGCACGATCCTCTACGTCCGGCCCAAAATACAAAAGCAGAGCTCCACAATGTAGAACAAACCAGTTAACACAAAGTATACAACGTGATAGGAAAATTGACAGGCTCAAACGAGCACCACACATTTCTAACTATTTTCCAAAAGAAAATAAGATCGTAGTGAAGATTTATGCTATTCGCACAGGCATTTCTCGCAACGCTGCAATTTTTTGTTTGTTACGTCCCAAAAGAATATCGTGACGGGCAACGTCTGCCCTTTGTGCTCTGTAATAAAATCTGGTGTGACACAGACTCGGCCAGCATCCCTTGGTCCCTTTACAGGCTGTAACTTTCTACTCTGTCGCCGGTATTTTATTTGTACGTAACTCACACGGCGGTGAAAGCGGAGCTAAGGCAGCTTACACATTGAGAGTTGGATTTCGTGTTGAAAAAATCGCTATGGGCAAAGTAGAGCGAAACGATAGCTGGAGGAAGTTGTGAATCAAGAACTAAAGAAGAGTGTGCTGGACTAACAATCAACGGTTAGCATTGGAAACCGCAAGAAAAGAATATTGGAAGTAAAATTTAATAGTGATTTCTTAGTCAAATTTAAATTTGATAACTCTACCTGCCTCGGTAGCGTAGTTTTCTAGTTCGGTCTCGAGTTCAATCCCTGAGTTGGGTAAAGTGTTATTGGGTTTTTCTATGACGGAATGCTCAATATCAACCCGGAGTCTAGAATTGTGTCCGGTGAAATGTGGGTGGAGGTACACCTATGCCTACCTCTTCGGGGATTATAGGCGTGAGTGCGTATATATATGTACGTATGCAACTCTACCTGTTCCGAAGAAAAACGGTCGGTTTGGACAGATGAACGCAAAATAAAGTGATCCTATAAGGGGGTTCAGTTTTTTCTTTATGACGTACGGAACCTTAAAAAAATAGTTCGGTCTGGTCGGGTAGCCGATGCATACCACAATAGCATGCCTTCCTATGACTTGTAGATGACAAAGCCACGCATGTAGACACTTTTGTCTACATCATGAATGGGCCAGCTGGACCGGGTTGCCACCACTGTCTTACAGAAAACCGACGTAAGGTAGCAGCTTGCTGTTGCGTATAGTGAGTAAGATTACCAGAGGTCCAAATCCCCCTTCACAATCTACATTTCATTCCTTTAAGGTCAACAACGCACTCATGATTCCTCTGGCATAATGGATGTTTGTATATGATCATTTACGATCAAGTGACTTATTGCCCGTTTCTCGGTCGACTGAAACTTCTTGCTGATTAGTTCAGTGTGATTGTAGCCTAACGACATTAGTTTTCCAGTTTTGCTACCCCTAAGTGGAGTGAAAATATAACGCGGACTAGTTGAATTAATGTTCTTACTTGCGTTACTGCGCTGTTTTATTTTACTTGCCACAGAGGGGTTGTGACTGTTACCACTCTGCTCCAAGTTGAAAGTAACAACTAAATAATATAGGAAACAAACATTTTAACTTTTACAAAAAAAATACAGCCTCGGTGGCGCAGATGTAATGCGTACGCGTTACGATTGAGTCTGACGTCGAGGTCTCGAGTTCGATCCCCGGGTCGGGTAAAAGTGGTATTGGGTTTTTCTAATACGAAATGCTTAGTATCAGCCTGGAGTCTGGAATTTGTGCCCGGTATGGCGATAGGCTCACCCCCTATCACATCGTGGGACGGAGATACGCTCGGCAAATGTGGGTGTACTGGTTACACCTCTGCCTACCCCTTCGGGGATTATAGGCGTGAGTGCGTATGTATGTTAATTTTTTATAGCATAGGCCGGCAATCGAGCCCGTGTGCCACCTGATGGTAAGTGATCTCCACCGCCCATGTACGCCCACAATACCAAAAGAATCACGGGTACGTTGCCGACCTTAAAGGAAGGGAATAATTAAGGTATTGGAAAGGGGATGGGATTTGGGCCTCCGAATATCTCACTAACCGTACTAAACGCAGCAGCAAGCTGCTACTTTACGCCAGTTTTCTGTGAGACAGTGATAACAACCCGGACGAGCCGGCCCATTCATGCTGTAGAGGTCATCTAGCTATGTTGTACTAGTTTTGCTCGCGGCCCCGCCCGCGTGATTCTATTTTCCCGTAATATATACTTTATATCTCTAAATACTAAATTCTCTCAGTTATATCTAGTCCAGGTCATGGTCTACCTGTTTGCAAAACTTTATCCAAACCCGTTCATCCTTTAAAACTTGATCGATTACCAAAAATCCAAATTCACGAATTCAAACGTGAAAGAGATAAAATAATGTTCTAACTATCCTTATCTCACAATACGTAGGGTCAGGGAAACATATCATAACGCAAAAACATTTATCTTTTTTTCCCGACATAGATTTCTGGAAAATCCTAACCTGAGTAAAATTATTGTTTTGTTGTTCTTGCAAAAAAAAACACGCGAAATCGTACGGACATTCCGTTTCCCATACCGCGACATGACTTTGAATGACCTTGATATAATAATTATAAGTGAAATAGTGCAAACGCGTCGTAAACGTACCACAAAGTTGTGGGTCCCTCGTATGCGAGAGGCCGGCTGGGTTGGTACCACCACTTTGTCTATTTCTACCGCCAAGCAACAGTGTGTAAGCACTGTTGTGTTACGGTTTGAAGGGCATTGAAGCCAGTGAAATTACTGGGCATTATGAGACTTAACACCTTATTTCTCGGGGTGACGTGTGCAGTCCAGTGTCATGCAGTGCTTTGTTATTTAAAGTTCGGTGTGGCGTTGCTTCTGTTTATGAGCAGGCGTGGCGCTTACCATCAGGCGAGCGACCTGCTCGTCTCGTCATTCAAGCTAATAAAAAAAAAGCGACAAGTTCTTCAATGCAATAAACGATACGTAGCAAGTTGCGAGCTGTCCGAGGTTATGAAAGTTGCCGTCAGCCGGCGCGCAACTTTCGCTGAGTTGCTCTCTGACGCCAATGCAACGTGCGACACGGTTCATAAGTAGAGGTTATATTTTATTATAACACCATATTTTTGACAGCCTCCATGGCGCAGCCAGCTGCGAAACGAGAGGGCGTGAGTTCCATTCCCGCACTGAGACAAATGCTTGTGTGATCCACAAAAAAATGTTTCGGGTCTGGGTGTTGTGGGATCGCAAGTCCTTCGTAGTTCCTGATACCCACGATATAGGTTTACCTAGTGTGGGGTCAGGACTATGCGTGTGACTGTTGGGTGTATTATTATTATTTTTGTTTAACAAATTTGTTTCTCCTCTTAAAGAAGGGTATGTGAAGCACGGGCCAAAGCCAAGTGCCTAAATGTTCTATAATAAAGTAGCAACGGTAGAGTTAGAGAGTGGTACGAACGGCTGTTATCGACTCTGACTTCAGTGATCAAAGTGTAAGACGTATTAGTAGACGTTGGAGGTCGCTTACAATCAACTGAGCAACTTACACGATTGACTGCCTCGGTGGCGCAGTTGTAATGCATACGCGTTATGACTGAAGCTGATGCTGAGGTCTCGGGTTCGATCTCCGGATCGGGTAAAAGTGATATTGGATTTTTCTATTGTCAGCCCGGAGCGTGGAATTGTGCCCGGTATGGTTATAGGCTCGTCCCCTATTACATCATGGGACGGAGTTGGGCTCCGTTGAGCGAAAAATGGCTGTACTAGTTTATTACACACCTCTGCCTACCCCTTCGGGGATTGCAGGCGTGAGTGCATATGTACGTTATAAAACTGGTTTTTATACTGAGGGCAATATTATTGAAGCGTGTCATATCTCGACAAACTTTATTATATCTTAACCATTGCTTGGACTCTTATTACTTAGTTATGCCTAAAACTCGAACATCTTACAAACTACTTAAAACTAATAAATCATGTTGAAAACATACATTACGACGAGATATATTAAGGAAAACTGGGAGTAGTTTTTTTCATTAGCTTCAATGGCGAGCAGGTCACTCGCCGGATGGTAAGCGCCACGCCTGCACATAAACAGATCATCACCACGCAGAACTTTCAATTATAAAGCACTGCATGGCACTGGACTGCGTTCATCACACTGAGACATAAGTTTTTAAGTCTCATAATGCCCAGTAATTTCACTGGCTTCGATGTCCTTCAAACCGGAACACAACAGTGCGTGCACTTGCTTAGCGGCAGAAATAGACAAAGCGGTGGTTCCAACCCAAGCGGCTTCTCGCATACGAACTTGCTACCTTGTTTAATGCTCTAATGGCAAAAGTAAATGACATGAAACGCTAAGAAACTCATCAATTGCAATCATAATGTCGACCTAAAAATATACTAGCTTCGACGCTCAATATCAGGATTTTTTACGAGACGAGATAAAAACATTTTACATTTAAAGGCACCACTTTACTTCAGTCTGTCAGTCATTAGTTTTCCGTCAATGAGGCGCCTCGACGCCTCTCTCTAATGCCGTTACGCAGAAATGTGTACGACAATTAAACTACAATCATATTAAGAAAAAAATAACCTTCAGCTCTAACTATAAAACTGTGATGTACACTGAATTAATGGTGTCATTCAAACAGCGATAGCTCAGTGGGGAGTGGTAAAGTCGCAGGTTCAAAACCAGTCCCAAGAGCACACACCTCTGAATTTTCTAAGTTACGTGTATAACTTAGAGTGAGACTCGAATTATACCCGGTATGGCGATAGGCTCGCCTTCTATCACATCATGGGATGGAGATACCTTCGACGAAATGTGGGTGAACTCTAAAAAACTCGGCCTACCCCTTTGGGGATTAGAGGTATGAGTAAGTCTGCTTATTTTTGGGATCGAATTGTAAATACGAATTGAGATTGTTTAATGGTATTGACTGGAAATTAGTTAATGTCAATAATTATTTCGTTTATTCAAACGTTATAATACACAAAACATATAGTGTTATGTATTTTGGGAACTGAAAATTTAACACAAGCAAAGACATCGCCCCAAACTAGTAATATAAATTGAGCAGTTAGACATAATACATTCTTTATTACACGTAATGCAGACGTGTGTGAAGATAGTTTTAAATCGACTATGTAAGAAAGGAGTAATAAAAGCAAGTTATTCCGTTTAATACGCCTGCCTCACGATTAATGATGGTGGCAACTTCTTTTATGAGGTACGGTGCCCATAAATATGTTCTTCTAACTCGTTTTTAAAAATAAAATAAAGGAAAAAAAGATAAGTGAAAATAGGCCTCGTGAGATATTTCTTGCTCTACTTGTTTCGTATATTTTTTAATGTAAGACAAATTTATTTGTTGAATAATATTTCTTTTTGAGTATATTATTTCAAATCATCTTCTTCATATTTATAAGAATAAGTTTAATAGCTAAGCATATATTTATGGGATGACGTCATTTATGTGAACCTCATCAAACAATAAACGTTTACTCAAAATAAGTCTGCACGCACGCAAAGATGCACGCTGAATAGAGACACTCCCCTTTTTTGAATCCAGTTAAAAAGCTACATGACCCTGAATTACTCGCAAAAAATATGGCCACTGTAATCTAAAAGAAAAACGCTCGACCAAAACTTTGTCTCCTTAATAATTTATTGCGGGGTCGGTGCTCCAAAAGCCTCAGTGTTTTTCACTCCCTTCTAATTGTTACACGTAGCGCTATGGCATTTCTTTCTGTCAGTGACATTAAAGGTACGACACTTTGATATAAATTGCTCGGGTCTAGGAAAAAACGTGTATTTATTACAATTTCGGCTTGGACATCGTTAGAATTTTAGAGTTTAGTAAATGTAAACAGGGGATCATTTATTTTAAATTTTATCATAGTATGCTTCTTTATTATTATTTTTTTCTTTCGTATTATTCGTCTAAATCGTACTACGAATATTGGGTATTAGATGCTATTTAAGTAATATAGACTATTTTTTTATGGCATAGGCCGGCAAACGAGCAAGTGGGTCGCCTGATGGTAAGTGATCTGCACCGCCCATGTACGCCCACAATACCGAAAGAATCATGGGTGCGTTGCCGACTTTGAAGGGAAGGGATAATCAAGAAATTGGAAAGGGGAGAGATTTTGGGCCTCCGGATATCTCACTCACCGTACGAAACGCAGCAAGCTGCTACTTTACGCCGGTTTTCTGTGAGACAGTGGTAATGACCCGGACGAGCCGGCCCATACATGCTGTAGACAAAAGTGTCTACTGCGTGGCTCTACCACTCATCATATCAATATTATATAATTAATTAGTTAAATTATAAATTAATTACTAATGTTATTTAATTAGTTAATAATTTGGGAGTGTTAGTAGGCCACCACTTCTTAACCTCACCCGCACGTGGTACACTCTCCTTACGAAGCAATGGCGAAACTTGGTTCCCATTGCGGGTTGTGGGGATCAGATGAGTCAACGTGTCGCCACACACAATACCAAATCCACCGTCAAATAATTTTAGGAAGCGGGCCATGACATTAGTCCAGAATATTTATTAAAGCTGGATTACGACAGGCATAAAGAAAGAAAAGAATTAATTAATCACCCATAAATGACGGCTCGAAAGACTTGCATTTATTACTTGGGTTAGGATATTTAAGCCTTCATTATATAGAAAACTATCATCATGTATTACGCTCGTCCCACTGCTGAGCACGGCCCTCATCTACCGAATAAGAGGGGTTAGGCCTTAATCCACTACGCGGGAGAACTTCTCAGGAATACAAATTTCCTTCACCGTTAAAGCATAGAGTAATAAAAAAGACACACGTAACTTAGAAACGTAAGAGATGCATGCTGTTGAAGCTGGTTTTGAATCTGCGACTATCATCTCGGTAATACGTAGCACTGCCCATTGAGCTAACGCTGTTTTTTCCATCACATCTGTACCATCCATTTCTCAATTCTACCTAAGAAAGATCATAAATTCATTTTATTGTAACAACATTCCCACGGACTCCTGGTGGACGTGACAAATCGATTTAATGGTCTGAAACAGCAGTACTCCATCTTTTTCACCTTATTTTTTATAGGACATAGAAATAAGAACTAAATGGCCATTAACCTAGAATACAAAACAAAATTGCCACGAACAAAATAACAGCGTAATATTAAAAGGTATTTTGATCTTGGCATGGCAGAATCAACTACACATTCTAGGGGTTCTAGTAAGTAATGCAGTCCAAATATTAGTAATGTGGTACTCAGTGGAAGAGCTAGATTGTAGACGCTTTTGTTTGTAAACCTGCATACCTTAGTATTTTCCATATGTTTTTTTTATTGCCTAGATAGGCAGACGCGCAGACGGCCCACCTGATGGTAAGTGATTACCGCCGCCCATGGACCTCAGCAATGCCAGAGCAGAGCCAAGCCGCTGCCTACCGTTGATGTAGTGTAAATAGTTTAATAAATCAAAACAAATATATAAAATATTTTTGTATTTCCGAGAATCGAGAACTTGGTAACCTAAAACACACGCTTAGCTTACATCAGGCACTAGTGTACAATTTATTTTTCTACTTGTATGTACTTAAAGTACATGTGATGACGAGAAAAATAAAGATTTTATTATTATTAGTGGATACTAATAATACTACTATTATACTTATGTGCCTGCCTAGGTAGCGCAGTTGTAATGCGTACGCGTTACGGTCTCAGGTTCGAACTCCGGGCCGGGTAAAAGTGATATTGGGTTTTTCTATTTCGAAAATGCTCAGTACGGCCCGGAGTCTGGAATTGTGCCCGGTATGGCGATAGGCTCGCCCCCTATCACATTATGGGACGGAAATATGCTCGGCGAAATGTGGGTGTACTGGTTACACCTCTGCCTACCCCTTCGGGAATTACAGGCGTGAGTGCGTATGTATGTATAGTTATGTGATGTCCACTAACATGGATTAGTCCAGTATGGTGGACTAAGTTATACCCCCTCGATAGTATATAATACAGGTCTGTTATTTTCGTTGTCTCGCTCGGGTAACTGAGTAGGAGTATAGACCGGTGACACGGGGGACAGAAGGGAATTCTCCCAGAATTGCCAAACACGAGAGTGTGGAAGACTACATTACATACGTGCTAACCTACATATTGTTTCCCGAGCGTTATGTCCTTCTTTAAGCGAGGCTTAAAAAGAGTCTTCCTTCAACGGTAGCCAGCGGCCAGACTGTGCTCTGGCATTGCTGAAGTCCATGGGAGGCGGTAACCACTTACCATCAGGTGGGCCGCCCGCTCGTCTGTCTATCTAGGGCAATACAAAAAGAATAAAAACTTATAGTACGGACCAAATACTTAAAATGTTTTTGAATGGTAGAGCCACGCTGTAGATACAGCATGTATGGGCCGGCTCGTCCGGGTCATTACCACTGTCTCACAGAAAACCGGCGTAAAGTAGCTTGCTGCTGCATTTCGTACGGCGAGTGAGATATCGGGAGGCCCAAACCCCTCCCCTTCCTAATACCTTAATTATCCCTTTCCTTTAAGGTCGGCAACACATCCATGATCCTTTTGGAATTGTGGGCGTACATGGGTGGTGGAGATCACTTATCATCAGGTGACCCACTTGCTCGTTTGCTGGCCTACCACAATTTTTTTTTTGGTAAGACCACCGAACTTTCAGTTACAATGATATTTTAAATAACAATTTTATTACAATTGAACATTTAAAACAAACAGTATAAAAATCAACAAACCGTAACGTGTACATCGGTAGTTAGAGTTCACAACAGACTATTATAACTCGAGAAGTTTAGAGAAACAATTCCAAACTAGTATTTGTTGAATCTAATATTAAACGTACCGTGGAAAATATTCCGTTTTATTTATTATACAGTCGGAGTTCGAATAAAAGTTTAGTTCGGATCGTATATTAATATGTGCCAGGGCTTTTTAATCGACGAAATTACTACTAAATATGATGTAAAGTCCAGCATAATAGAAACCTACAATAACTAATAGGGTACCTCTCTGCGGCCTCTAAGTAACTCTTGTTTATTTATTTCATGGCATACCATCATCAGCTATATGATATAATAGAAAAAATATAAAGTTCTATAAAGAAATACGAATATAAAATTATTAAATCAATATCGAGCGTTTTATAACAAGTCTTTACCTATGAAATTGCCGTTCTGTATAAAAAAAAAAGTTAAAGTATTATTTTGTATTATTATATTATTTTTTTATATATTATTTACACAAGATAAAAAAAATAATTGCCTGCTGCCAAGTAAGCACTGTTGTGTTCCAGTTTGACGGACATTGAAGCCAGTGAAATTACTGGGAATTACGGGATTTAACAACTTATATCTCAGAGTCACGAATGCAATCCAGTCCCACGCAGTACTTCGAATTACGAAGTTCTGATTGGTGTTGCTTCTGTTGGTAGGCATGACGTTTACCATTAGGCGAGCGACCCGCTTGTCTCCTCATTAAAGATAATAATTAAATAGAACCTCAATTAACTGTAAATGCATTAAAATCTACATTTAAGCTCATGCTTGTAGCCGAGAAGGGCTAAGCATAGGATCATAACTCTAATCAAAATCACTAGCACAAATTGTGATTTCCCGCCCTAGAATTTAAACCCAGGGCCGGTTTCTGAGCCTAATGGCATAAGTGAGTTTTTACTTGTGCATACATATAGTCATTGTTACGGGCACCTTTAGAACAAGCAAGGCAAGGGCGTTCATATCACATCAATCTCATCTAGTGATACGCAAAAAACCATTTTAGTGTCAACCAAGCCCATAAAGTATCGACATAGACGGTTAAATGGCGTAGTGTCCTCCCGGTACATTACATCACAATTTTGAAGCGTAATGTTGCATAATATTCCCATCATAGCTGTTTTGGGTAAGTGTTAGTGAAATTAAAGAGAGACAAGTGCGATTGATTGCAGTCGTATATCTTGAAGGTGAGGTTGGCGTTTTGTAGAACGTTATTCACAAACAATGAGAGTATGTTTTAAAACGAAATTGTTAGGTTGGTAATATTGGTAGCACGAGTACCCATTCTAAAACCTATTCAGTGCCTAATCAACATATTTCTGTTATATACAAGGCCAGTAGGTAACCCTAGGAATGTGCTATTTTATATTTTCAAATAATCTTAGACACATGATATTGCGTGCGCCAAGTTCGAAAAAGAAAAGGGCGAAACACTGATAGTGTTATATTACACGAACCATTCAGCGCTAGTTTCGACGCCCAAATCAAAAACTATTGGAACACTCTTAAAATTTTTCATGCAATAATGAAGGTCTCTTGAAAAGTTCTCAAGTTATATCAAAGAACATAACAATTTATCAATCAACAAAATTGTTATATACATTTCTATAACTATGGTTTAAGAAACTACTATAGAACTTAGTTTTTGTTTAGATCTCAACTCTTTTATCACCGACGACACGACACCGACATGACAACTCCTAACATCCTTTGTACTGAACTTGGCCCCTTTTTCACATTTATGTTTTAGTAGGAATCATGTCTCTGATTACAACAAAGTATACGCGTACTTTGTGTACTGCTCACGTACAGTTTCTAATGAATGTGAGAGCTTGTCCAGGTTCCAAACTGTACAGTGCCACTTACGCTTGAGATCAAAGGTTCGTAAAGTCAAACCAGCATTGGGTAAATAGGTATGTTATGGAGTGTACTTTATATTAGTAAGTGTAGTGTAGTAGTACAGCTCCGTGGCGCAGTGGGCGAGTGGGCGGCTGCGAAGCGAGGCCGTGGGTTCAATTCCCAGAGACAAATGTTTGTGTGATCAACAAATATTGGTCTCGGATCTGAGTGTTGTGAGACCGCAAGTCCCTCGTAGTTCCTGATACCCACGACACAGGTTTACCTAGTGTGGGGTCAGGACTATGTGGCTGTTGTGTGTATTTATTTATTTGAATATATTATATAATTTTGTTTGAGTTTTTAGGTCATGACTGTTAGAGATAGTTACCAAAATCAGTTTATAAATGGCGAAGATTTGTGAATCGCGTTTCTGCCCCCGGTTTCAACGCCTTTGGTGCAGATTAATGTTATCCACATTAGGTATATCTACCCTAACTAAATCACAAAAACTAGATCAACTTGTAAATAAATGTAACCAAATTAAAAAATATAGACACCTTCGAATTGAAACCTCTACCTTTTTACGTCGGTCAAAAACGCTTCAATTCCGTCGCAACAAGCTATCAAATATTAACTTTCGTTCAAACCTAGAACATCAAGATTGACGCACCCGTACGTAGCCGCTAAGCCAACAATGCTATTTTCACTAACAACCTACGCAAACTCGTGAAGTGAAAAAGCAAACGCACATATAAAAGACGTCGCGTCTATCAAAATATTATTGGCTTAGGTCGGCAAACATTCCGCAAATATTATCTTTGCTTGTAGCAACAAAATTGCGGTGTTAATGCGTTTACCGTGTCATCGTCGCGGTCGCCTGTCGCCGCGTCAAGATATGCGCTAGCATAATATTGTTCCTACTACATAAATCGGACGTTTTGTATTATGCTGGATGTATCGATAATAATATTTAAAGTGAGAGAGGCGTGACTGTCACACGTACTTGGTACACAAATTTAGACGGGTATCGGGTATTTTACATACATACGCACTCGCGCCTGTAATTCCGGAAGGGGTAGGCAGAGGTGTAACCAGTACAACCACATTTCGCCGAGCTTATCTCCGTCCCATTATGTGGTAGGGGGCGAGCCTATCGCCATACTGGGCATAATTCCAGACTGATACTGCGCATTTCGTAATAGAAAAAAACTCCAATATCACTTTTACCCGACCCGGGGATCGAACCCGAGACCTCAGTATGCATAACGCGTATGCATTACAACTGCGCCACCACGCCCCGCCGGTCCAAAAAAAAATCTTGTCCATATTCCTGTTCTTTGACGCCTGTCATATTTTAATACCGAAAGAAAAACTCTAAATTGTCGTTTTCGATCATAGATATGGCAAATTCCCTTTTGAATGCTGATAAAAGAATCACGACGCTGAATTTGCGAGCTCCATTGTCGCTTCCCGTAAAATATCAGACAGCTGTCAGTAGCAGCCCTTATCTCCCCGTACTGTTTTAATAACAGTCTTAAAATCATTTCTGTATAGGTACCGTTAGTTTCTTGACGTTTTCTCAAACATAGACATCGTGCGATAATTTACAAAAAAAATTGGAACAATATAATTAAAGTGGGCCACCCAAAGACTTTAATGTATACTAGGTACTAGGCGGGCTGTTTAGAAGTAAAATTGCGTCATATATCGCGGGATTTGACATCTCACAAACAGGGAACGCGATAGGGGCTCTAGTTGAGAGCAAGCGAGATGGTAATATTGAGTTACGGTTTAGAGCCACGCTGTAGATACTTTCGTCTACAGCATGAATGAGCCGGCTCGTCCGGTCGTTACCACTGTCTCACAGAAAACCGGCGTAAAGTAGTAGGTTGCTGCTGCGTTTCGTACGGTCAGTGAGATATCCGGAGGCCTAAATCCCCCTCCCCTTCCCAATCCCTTAATTATCCCTTTCCTTTAAGGTCGGCAACGCGCCCATAATTCTTTTGGTATTGTGGGCATACATGGGCGGTGGAGATGACTTACCATCAGATGACTCACTTGCTCGTTTGCCAGCCTATAGTATAAAAAAATATATATAACGACTTCTTATGATAACTTTATTGGCAATCCAGAACGTAGAAGAAAATCGGTGCGTAAACGCCGAAGTAAATCAAGCATTTACCGACTAAAGACTTACTGTCTTTCATCCCTGATTTCGCCCCTTAGGGGTGAAACTTTCGTTCAAATTTTAATGGGATTACCCTACCGAAGGTATAAGCAGGCCGCAGCAACACTACTGGTTTCTGATTATGACAGCCTTTGTGGCGTAGCCGGCTGTGAAACGAGAGGTGGTGAGTTCGATTGACAAATGTTTGTGTATTCCACAAATATTGGTTTAGGTTCTGGGTATTATGGGACCGTAAGTCCCTCGTAGTTCCTGATACCGACGATATAGGTTAACCTAATGTGGGCGCAGGGCTATATGTGTGACTGAATTTTAGTGAAATTACTTCGACTGCAGGCCGCACACTAAATAATTCTACTTATGTACCACAATAAATACATAAAAGAAACCAGTATACCACTAGCTGCGCTTTGCTATCGAGCTTCAAATCATACCATATTAGACTATGGTTATTATTTCGTTTTATGACCTAAACTCTACTTTTGACAGCCTCCGTGACGCAGTTGGCGGATACTTGACTGAGAAGCGAGAGGTCGTGGTTTCGATTCACGCACCGAGACAAAACAACTGTGTAGTGATTTCTTATGTTTACGCGAATATTATACATTGAAATATAACTATTTTACCGTGGTTTAATTATATTTTAGTCCCGACGTTTCGAAAGCTTTTCAGCCTTCGTAGTCATGGAAGAGTCTCTGCCGTGAAACGTCGGGACAAAAACATTAAACTAAACCGCGATAAAATCTTTATAAAAAACGATTGATTTAAAAAAAATGTGTGATCCACAAATATTTGTTTCGGGTTTGGATGATTTCTCCCCAGGCAGGCAGGCGGCCGGTCGTAAAAACTATAAGTCAAATCTTTCTGTAACATGTGTTAAAAGCATGTTGCGCTAACCCCATTGCGGGTGAAATAAGGGCAGGTGGAAAAAGAAGAGATGACCTTAACTCTACTTTTGGATAAAGGTTTACATGTAACTGCGTATATTTAATTAAAAAATGGAATATTGCATATTTTAACAGTGATTCCCCTTTTATCTCTTATCACGTAGAGTAAAGCTTAATAAAATATCATTTCCAATATACGGTCATACGTTTATAATAGATTATAGATAAATTTTAAATACCGCATCGACTTTGACTGTTTATAAATTCAGGTAATATTTATATGCTCATAATAAAATCTATGTGACCTTGGTGTGACACTTATGACCTTGCTGACATTGGGGTAATAATGGTACAATACTAAGATTAAAATTTGCTCAATCAGCCTTCGATTTTCGTGATTATTTGCAGATTTATATATATAATATTTCCTTTTACAACCCCTTAGTTAGGATGGCTCGTCAGTTTAATGAATTGACAAAAACTAACTTATAATTCGATATCTTCACTCCTACATCATGCATTATACATTAGAACACTAAAGGATGCTCTCTATCCCAAACCTGATAGACCAGACTCAACGCCAGTACTGAGTCACCTTCAAACACAACCTCATTCAATAAGCAATTTGTTTAAAGGTAATTTTATTTGTTTTCACGTAATGTTAGATAATTGTAACGTACATACGCATTCACGCCTGTAAACCCCAAAGGGGTAGGCAGAAGTGTTACTAGTACACCCACATTTCGCCGTACGTATCTCCGTCCCATGAAGTGATAGGGGGCGAGCTTATCGCCATACCAGGCACAATTCCAGGCTCCGGGCTGGTGACTGAGCATTTCGTAAAACAAAAAACCAATATCACTTTTACCCGACCGCGACCCGGGGATCAAACCCGCGACCTCAGCGCCAGCCTCAGTCGTAACGGATATCACTACAACTGCGCCACCGAGGCAGTATTGTAGCTCATATATTATCACTTTTCTATGTATACACACTTTAGGTCTACAATCTACGAGTATATTAAAACTGTATAATTTTATCTTATATCTTTGCAATAATTGTAATCCGTCTTGTGTAGTGTAAAATATAATAAAAATTCATTTGAGTTAGTAATATACTAAGCCTACATAAACACCTGTCTGTTTGTCCATTTAGTCTATCCAAAAAGACCTTTGTCTTTAGAACCCTAATAGGTAGCTGACAACATTTTCACAGAATATATTATAAGCAGTATGTAACAAAAACCCTGTTGGCCCTTTCTAGGTTGTGAAGACAGACATATAGACAGCTTAATAAAAATAATTAAATAAAAAAAAACAGAAGCGAGATATTAACCTTACACAGGTAGCTTAGAAAAATGAACATATATAAAAAAAATGTTATTTTCATCTGATAAGTGATGAACAGCTGACTCGTTTGACGTACTGACGTAGATGAGAGCGCACGCAGCGCGGCGTGTTTGATACATGTAGACGCCGTGCTTCTAACTTGCTATCTCGCTCTGGCTCTGGGTTATCGCTCTTGCAGAGGTAATCAATCGAAATACGATTCACAAACAATAAAATAAATAAATTATAAAAAATAAATATGATTATTTTTATAGTCTCATTTCCGTATGCGAGTTATTTCATTACGTTTCAATATCGATTCTGATATCACATTTAAAACGCCCAACAGTGTTTTTATTACATATTGTATAATTTTATTAGCTTTAGATGACGAGACTAGCAGGTCGCTCGCCTGATGGTGAGCGTCACGCCTGCACAAAACAGAAGCAACACCAATCAGAACTTCAACTTATGAAATACTTCATAGCACTGAACTGCGCTCGTCACCCTGAGATTTAAAGTAATAAGTCAGTAATTTCACTGATTTCAATGTCTTTCATACTGGAACACAAAAGTGTTTACACATTGTTGCTTGACGGCAGAAATAAACAAAGCGGTGGTACCCAGACGGCCTCTCGCATATGAGGGACCTACCACCCAGTAAAATATCTACCACCACCACCACCTAGTGTCTGTCTGGCCCACCTATAAAGGACACCATTTTCTGGCGAAATTTTCACACAATATGTACTATTATGTCGCATATTAAAACAAATATTAATAAATAATAAAAAGAAAAGCTTACAGTACCCTCACTACGCGATTCAGACTTGACCACAATTAACAGTTTTTACTTACGAATTAGTAGATTTAAATTTTCAGCCGTTCTTATTAAATAAATTAAATACATATTTTAATATGTATTTTACTGCTTTATTAGCCATTCGAAGAACTGAATCAATAACTAAGCCAAATACTGTATACAATAACTTTTCGTACAGAAAGTGAGGTAAAAAAATAATGCCAATTTTATTTCCTACTTTGATAGAACTTTTTGCCCGCTGCTTGATATTCCCGGATGCCATTGTGCCACCACATTGAATTTCTACAGAGGAACATCGTCGGCGTCCTGCGAATCGCATCGATCTTTTACTTTTGGCTTAACAATAGTCTAAAATCTAGCTGAACTAAGTTAGTGAACATTGCATTGCAGAAGTTCTATGCAACGTACTCTTCCACCTGCCCTTATTCCACTCGAAGTGAGCTTGCTTCTGTTTATGACCAGGCGTTAAGTGTCCTGCCCGTATAATCATCTAAAAAAACTAGAATCGTACAGGACGCTTCTGATAGGCAAGCACTTAGTCTTTTAGCTCACTGTTTACGAGTGGTAGACAATTTTGTCTACAGCATGAATGGGCCGGCTCGTCCGGGTCGTTACCACTGTCTCACAGAAAACTGGCGTAAAGTAGCAGCTTGCTGCTGCGTTTCGTACGGTGAGTGAGATATCCGGAGGCCCAAATCCCCCTCCCCTTCCCAATCCCTTATTATCCCTTTCCTTTAAGGTCGGCAACGCGCCCATAATTCTTTTGTATTGTGGGCGTACATGGGCGGTGGAGATCGCTTACCATCAGGTGACCCACTTGCTCGTTTGCCAGCCTATACTATAAATATATATATATATATATATATATATCCAGTAATCATTGTTGTTGCAAACTAGGGTTTTCTGATTTTTATTAGTTTTTAATGGGATTATATCAAAATTATTCTAGAGAATAGCACCCGGTTCCTCAAAGGCTGATCAAATCAACATCCATCAAACAGAACTTGGATTTTAATACTGCTGTCAAATCAATTCGAGTTGCTGAAACGTTATTTAGTAAAAAATTTAATAATCTATCTTATATATAATCAATAAAATAAATACACCCAACAGTCACACACATAGTCCTGACCCCACACTAGGTAAACCTGTGTCGTGGGTATCAGGAACTACAAGGGACTTGCGGTCCCACAACACCCAGACCCGAGACCAATATTTGTGGTTCACACAAACATTTGTCTCAGTGTGGGAATCGAACCCACGGCCTCTCGCTTCGCTGCCGGCTACTCGCCCGCTGCGCCACGGAGGCTGTCAAAATTCTCGTGTCACAGTGTTCGTTCCCATACTCCTCCGAAACGGCTGGACCGATTTGTATGAAATTTTGTGTGCATATCGGGTAGGTCTGAGAATCGGCCAACATCTATTTTTCATCCCCCTAAATGTTAAGGGTGGTCCCAAAATTTTATTTTTTAGACTTTTTTTTGTTTTTATATTTTTATGATACAGCATTAAAAAAATACATATAACCCTAAATTTTCAACCCTCTACGATCAACCCCTATTTTTTAATAGCGACATTAGTGTTTTTGTCAAGCGCGTTTCTCACCGAGGGTGCCCACTAGGCTACTTTAATCCTGGAAATAAGCATTCACGCGGGCGGAGCCGCGGGCAACAGCTAGTATTTTTATAATATTCGATGTCACTTTAGTAGTGTTTGACATACGATTTTTATATTAATTTGATAGCTATGTTAACTAGCATGTGTGACAAGTCAAAGGTGTTGACCACGCTTCTAGCAACTCAATTTTGCACTTGATATGAGATTTGATAGTTGATTAGTTAATTTTTATTGATCAGCCTTGATCAAAAAATGAGTGCATAATTCAATTAATATATTAATATAACATCTGATTGGATGTAATCTATTTTTCGGAACTTTGATAAACTAAACAATCTGTATCATCCAAGTACCTATTCCTTAATCTGATAAAAAAATGCACTGAAAGTTATGAATCTAATCTCCGTTTAATTAAATTAAATTCACTCGAAAATTGCAAGTCACATATCGATTTGTCATTATCATGTTGGCTCTTAACAAAAATATACAACATGGCTTCGCCTGCGTGAATGTCTTTCAGGGAAAAAAATTGCGTTCTAATTCATCTTATGGTCTACCTGTGTGCCAAATTTCATTCAAAACTATTCAGCCTTTAAAGCAGGATTACCTCACAAACATTCAAAATGACAAACTCACAAACATCCAAACTTTCACATTTATAATAGTAGTAGGATGGGTGTAAAAATTTTGTATTTTATTAATTGTTTCTTACATACATACGCACTCACGCCTATAATCCCCGAAGGGGTAGATAGAGGTGTAACCAGTACGCCCACATTTCGCCGAGCGTATCTCCGTCCCTTGATGTGATAGGGGCCGAGCCTATCGCCATACCGGGTACAATTCCAGAGTCCGAGCTGATACTGAGCAATTCGTAATATAAAAACCCAATATCACTTTTACCTGACCCGGGGATCGAACCCGAAACCTCAGCGTCAGCCTCAGTCGTAACGCGTATGCATTAGCACAGCGCCACCGAGGCAGTCAATCAAATAAATTATTAAGATTTAAACGCATTCATAAGAAAAGGATCAAGTACTTCAGTTATGTATTGAAATTAAAAAACAACGTAACGATTTTTACTGCATCCCCATGAATTTGCCACGGATCTCAGATGGTATAGTTACTGCCTACCACTGCTCTTAACGTACATATACAAGTATACACAGTGACTATATATGGACAAGATCGTGCGCGACCGTCCTGCGGGGTACAAGACGTTGCGTTTGTGCAGCGGGGAAGGGAAACAAATGCAACCGCCCCCGCTAACATCTAGAGAACCTCGTCCCCCCCAACGTCTTGTACCCCACAGGACGGTAGCGCACGAACTTGTCCATCTATAATATTGCCGTCATTGCGCGTCGCGATATCTTATCTCGGTCGCGTACCTCAAAACGTGCCTTCACATTGCCATTAAACAAATGTGGTATAAAACATATCCATTCACAGGACCGTGGATACGCCCATTAATGCATTTATCAGAATTTTTACTAATTAATTAAAATAATACAAGCATTTCCTGTTATTTTAAGGGTTCCGTGCCTCAAAAGAAAAAAACACTTACAGCTAGTTGAGTGGGAAACGATTTTTAAATGAGTTTGCAAGAGAAGCAATGTGGTACTGAGCCAGTACAAGGTACCACTTCAAATGAGGTGTGGCGTATTGAAGTTTGGCGGTACGTTCGAATTATGCTGTGGTTTGTACTACCCTATCAAGTGTAATTGACGTTATATATAAAAAGACGCGCCTTCTATTAAAATGAAGCATGGGACGTTCTCACTCTTTCACGCACGCATTCCGCGTCATGGTAATACTAAAAGAGTAACGGGACATAAAATTTGACGTAGTAGATACAGTTTTACATATACACATTTCGAGCCTCTTAATTTATTTCGTCATGTACATGTCATGGTACAGGACAAATATGTTGCATCTTGTATGTTCTTCTCAACACTACTTACATCACTACTTTGAAGTCCATACGTCTGTTTGTCTGTCAAGACCCTTTTTCTCAGTAGTGGGTGGAGGAAGTATCAAATTGAAAATAAATCAGATAATAAATAGTAATAATAAATACACCCAACAATCACACACATGGTACTAAACCACACTAGGTAAACCTGTGTCGTGTATATCAGGAACTACGAGGGACTTGCAGACCCACTACACCCTGACCGAAACAAATATTTGTGGATCACACAAAGTAATAAGCTACTCGTCCACTACGGCACGGAGGATGTCTGTATCTATAGTAAGTAAAGGAAAAATCCGAAAATAAAGAAGTTCAAATGTCATAAAGGATTATTACAAGAAAACTGCAAAATTAAAGTTTTCTACGTACAAATAACTAACAAATATAACCCGAAATAATTGTATGGTACGGAACCTTCCCAGAGCGCTTGTCTTATCCACAGTTGACCTTTTTTCTGATTAAATCCATCATATCTTTAATCATTCAAAACACGTTTCCAATGCTGATGTATTTGATAACTTCACAACTTTAATTATTATATGATATAACGATTAACGCGTATTTTATTAATGAAATCAATATACCACGAAAGTAAAGTCTGGGAAATTTGTTGTTTACGAGTATTTTCTTTTGGGAGACTAAATGCCGCCAAACCTGATAGGAAACGAACCTATTATACCTACCTACTATGTTGAATTTTGCATATTACTAGCTTTTGCTGGCGGCTTCGCCCGCGTGAATGAGCTTTTCACCTGTTAAGGCGTGATTGACTAACAAACATCCAAATTCATAAACTCACAAACATAATAAGAAAAGAACTAATTTTGTTAAAACACAATCACAATTGGTCTAAAAATATCCCGCAATTATGATTTTAAATACTACATTGAGCGTAACGTTGGGTATCGTAAGTTATGTTCGATAATTTAAATAGTAAAAAAAATATAAATAAATAATAATATTAGTAAATAAATAGTAAAAACCCAATATCGTATAACGTAGAAAGGCAGAGTTCCTAGTAGTAGGTAATGTGTCTATAGAAAACAAATAACTATCAATAGCCACCGTTTCTAAATATAATCATTTTCATCTAAATTACATCTTTTCAATACTCCACAAACCATTTTATTAATTTCTAAAATTGATGTTCGCAAACACTTACCAATCTTTAATATACTTAGATCTTAAAATATATCACAAAATCCCCATACGGACCGACAGCAATTCATAAGAAATATTATCAGACATTACGGCGGCCGGACTGCTTTAGTATAAACTATCTTCCATTACTGGAACGAGAGTTTAAGTCTGTCCCGAAAATACATAGGCATGAGATGCGTTCTTGACGATTCAGTTCATTCGGGTTTGTTTCGTTCACAAGTCTGTCATTTAAATTGTATCCATCTAATTTATAAATCGACTATAAACAAAGATTAAAATATAGGCCGAATTGGACGGAACGCAGTCGTAGTCCATCTGAAAATATGTCGATCAAGTCTGAATCATGACCTAATCTAACCTAAGGTGTGTAATTTGTGAATAACTGATCACATTTTCTTCAAATGATGGTCACTCGCTCATTCTCACTCTTTCAGGCACGCAGCCCGCGTTATGGCAATATTAAAAGACAAATGCGACATACAATTTGAAGTATTGTCCATCTAAAAAAAATATTACATTACAGTGGACCCGCGGTAATCCGGCCCCTGTCTAATCCGGCGCCCCTTGTAATCCGACATGTCTATTTTTGTTTTTTTTTTTTTAATAATCTTCGCTGATGTTGATAATGCATGATTGAACAGGTTACAACTTGTACGTGCTTGTTTTTTTTTTGTTTAATTTGTCGGATTACAAGGTACTCTTTAGTAAAAAAATCCGGACTATAGGGGGTCTTAGGCAGTACTCTATAATCCGACAAATTCGATAGTTCGACACTGCCCTGCAAAACTGTACTTCGTCATTTACTTAAATTATTTCGTCATGCACGGGATAAATGTAATGTATTTTATACGCCCTACTCAACACTAATGAAAGTATCATAAATAAAAACGGGTACGTTCAGAACACATATTGACACATTACTTGTATCTTTGCAGTATAAAGGTACCGGATCAAATCCGTTCCCAACTGCCCAGTATGACGTAGTACTGAAATAGAGCAACATTCAACGGCAACACAAAACACCTACTAGACAACCGAATTATTCATGAAGCTATTTATTTGTATTGCTTACTTACGGTACGGCTTTAGATGTTTATGCTCAGGTGACTTTGTTTTATCTTGCTCCTTAAACAGCTTAGAAAACGCCATGCATGACGTTTGTTAGGCAGGCTGTATGGCTTACCGTATTTATAGAAAGGAACCTTTAGGGAAAAGAAAGGATATTCCCTATTCATCTCAGGAATAGAGGTATTTTCTTTCTTTGGTCATCAGGTCATAATCAAATTTATATGGAAACACGCTTGAGATAAACTTTATGGCCTACAATCAGTCAGCTGAGTTATCGGGTAAAATGGGCGTCAAATTGAAAACCTTTTTTGAATTTGGTAAATAGACAAAATTGCGATGTCGCGTCGGTTTGTTTGAAAGGTAATCCGATGGATTCCACCGACAACCGGCCGGATGTAGGTGGCGGCACGCGCGTCACGTCGCTGACACCTTCCGGCGACGGACGAGACCGAGTTAATCCCTATATTTCTGGGAAACAATTTTTTAACAAACCTCTATTCGTAGTGCACCAATTTGAAGTTTCATCACTTCAAATTTGTGGTCAATAAATAAAAGTAACTCGTCTCGTATCACATCATAGAATGGATTTATCTTCAGCAAACCATTTGAGCTCTCGTTGCACAAAGAAAATTTATTTAACAGCCTCCATGGCGCAGTGGGCGATGCGAGACGCCGCTGGTTCGATTCCCGCACCGAGACATATGTTTGTATGTACCACGAATATTCGTTTCGGGTCCAAGTGTTGAGGGACAGTAAGAGTTCTAGATTTTTTTTATGTATGAAAGAGGGGGCAACGGAGCAAGCGTTAGTGTTCATTAATTTTTGTTGCGTGTATGAATGTTACGTGTGATATTATGTTAATGTTATGTTTTACCTTTGGACGTGTAAGTAAGTAAACATAAAATAAACATATTTTTTAATATAAGTTTATCATCTATCGTAAAAATTTACATAAATAATCAACAAACTACGTCCATTAATTGAAAGGAAACAAACATACAAAGCATTCTTAAGAACTGTTATCAACGCACCAGCTTCGATGGACGTAATCTTATCCTTATAAGATAATGCTAATTCAATAATTATAACATTCACAATCAATCGTTTAAACACATCACTCGGTCACCATGTTTAATCCGGTCGGCTTCGTTTTTTTATTATTGTGGACAAGTGTATTGGGTGAAAATTGTATCTCTTACAATTTCGAAAGTGACGTTGATTATTTGTTACATAGCAATACGGTTATTTGTAACAATGGGCAACCATGGCAATTAGAGAACTACACATCGATCGATATAACTGGAGTTCCTAGTGGAAGTTATCGTTTCATAGAGCCAAAATCAGCTCTAACTTGCGAATCAACTTCCTTGCTTGATATCAGCGAGGGAACTTTGGAAGTCAATTTTTATATGAAATCAAATTCGTTGGGTGATTTCTTGTCAGTATTTGTGAGTGAAATAAAAGATGATGAAGAAATAATTCACGAGCGTGCATCTTTCTCTCAAACAACACCAGGCTATAAGGAGGGTTGGAACGTCATCAAAATTAATTTATTCAGTTCTTTTAAAGGCTATGTAAGTTTATCTTATTTATACATTTTTTTTATGGCATAGGCCGGCAAACGAGCAAGTGGGTTACCTGATGGTAAGTGATCTCCACCGCCCATGTACGTCCACAATACCAAAAGAATCATGAGTGCGTTGCCGACCTTAAAGGAAAGGGATAATTAAGGAATTGGGAAGGGGAGGGGGTTGGGGCTTTCGAATATCTCGATATTGTTACGTATATGCCTAATTTACTGTGCCCGACAGAAGACCACGATTATGTACCTTATAGTACAAATGTAGAAGCTTATGTTATCAATAATTGTGAAGAGCTATAAATTAAATTTGAATTTGGCATAAGCTCGCGCCTGTATCCCAGAAGGAGTCAGGAGAGATGCAACTAACGCAACCTCGGTTCGCCACGATCATCTCCGTTACATGATGTGATAAGTGACGAGCCTATCACCATGTCTCAAAATAACTCAAACACATGTCGTACCCTAAAATTTAAACCTACGATACGAGTATCTTTAGTTCTCAGCTTATCTACGCTATTTTAATTTGAATTAGAATTGTTATCTGAACTCTATACGACAATATTTTTTTGTATGGAAAGTGTTTAAATAGATAAAATTGTACTTATTTCTGTAAGTCCAGTAATAATCTAGCTATTATTCCAAAACTTTGGATTATTTAAATCTTATCAGTACAAGCAATAATGATTATTTATCTAGGTGCGAATTGCCTGCAAATATAATTTCTTCAGTACAATATATTTTCCAAAATAATAACAATATTAAATAATTTATCAAAATGCTAACATCTTACATACTACTACTACACGTTACGTATACTATAAATGCTACATTTTTTTTTAAGTATCACTTGTCCTTTCCTATCTTACATCTAATTTCTTCATTCGTTCATAAAACTTAGTATGCTCAATATATTAATTATATTACCGCAATGGGAAGTCAATGTGAGCGCAAAAAATGCGGCACGTTTGGTTTTAATAGAAATTGAATAATTTACGTGGTATATTTAGGTTAACATTTCGGTGTAAGTCCCAGAAGTATAACATTTCTGAGCTTCATCCCTAAATAATATCGCAGACCACTAACTAAACATAATTATTATCCTTTTAAAATTAAACATTCACTTTCAAACCATACACAATAATAAATAAAAATAATTTTTATTTCAGATATCATTCATGGGAGAGCAATCTGAAGGCTCGATCGTACTAGTTGATTCATTCAGATACTATACTCAAGGTTCTGAAGAAGTATGTCAAATATATGAGAATGACGTATCACCAAGTCCTTATCCAGAAACCGATGTAACTATTATTCCCTTACCTACTGCATCTAGTAGACCAGAAAATGAGATAACCACAACTTCTACCCCAGGAATAGATGCAACCACAACCCCCGTTCCAGAAATCGACACAACTCTTGATTCCGAATCAATTTCAACAACTGATTCACCTGTGGACACAGAAAAGTGCGTCACGTACAATTTTGATCATGATTTTGACACCTTGTTTACCCATAAACACGAATTATGTAGTGAATTCGATATGTGGGCACTTAACAATTATACGGACGGAATAGACGCACTCAAAGCGAAAGGAAGATCTTATTTATCACCCAATGAAGATTTGAGTTGCATATCAGCATTTCCGATTCGAATGAGTCCTAATGGCGTTGTTGAAGTAAATGTTTATATTGAACCTGCTTCTGAATTGGATTATATCATCATCTTGGTGAAGAACGTGGTGCAGGAAAGCGTGGATACCGTTGCCGGTTCCTATATATACGAGCCGTCAGTCAACTCGTTCGTAAGAGGATGGAATGTTCTCCGTATTAACGTGATGAACTTGAGAAGTTTTGATGGATATGTGAGTAGAATACTTTGTTTTTTTCTATAATTTAATAAACTTGAGGATGCTGTAAAATGTTACGATTATCACATCACGTCAAATACACATTTGCAAATACATATCCATTATAAATCAATACAAGAAGAAGGTTCTCGAAGGATAAATTTGAAATGTAATTCTATTCTTAATTTCCCCTCATACTGCAAATAAAAATCTCTTGCGCAGCTCTATCATGTCTGTCTTTCGCGTAGATCTTTCGGATCCTTAGAATAACTACTTATAGAAACTAAGTACACGCACGAAATTAAGCCACTCCATTAGAGCCATATCTACGATCACCATACTAATAACTACTCACCATATTGTGTTTATTATCTTACCTATAAATTAATGTATGAAACACATTTTGCCCATCTATAATTTACCAAATTTTTTGGAAAATACATTTTAGCTGACATTTATTTTGCGTTTGTATGCGCAACGTTGCAAGTAAACACATTACACTTAGCGAATTTTCAGCTTAACATCGTGAGTATGCATTATTTGGTCATCTACTTTCTGTAAGTAGTTATTCTAAGTTCGGACCAAACTAACCACATTATACCACACAAGGCTGATACACATAATAATTAACGTATTCTATTGTTAACATGTGTTATAAGTGCTGCCAGTACTAAATATTAACACAACGGTTATGACGTCACACTATTATTGTATAACGTTATATTGTTTGTTAATCCATAAGATACTCTGAGTTATTTAATTATTCAATTATAAATAATATACACGTTATTTAGAACGATCTAACATGTTCAATAATAAATACAATTACTAATGTGAACTATTTGTGAAAAGGTATAACTAAGGCAGAATAATTATTGTCGGAGTCAGTTGGTTGCTAAACGGAATATAAAGTGTTACTCTGCCCAAATAAATGGAGAAGGTCGTGTACATTGTGTTTCAATTGTTCTACTTCGTTACACATGGCTTTAGTATGTACACGCCCATAAACAATTCACAATGAGATCCATTAAAAACCAACAAGGTTATTACGACCGATAAGAGTTTATTACTCCTTGTTGTCTACGCTCCACATGTCATCAATGTAACCTGGTCATTATTTCGATATTAATCAAGAATTGTATACTGTATAGATAATTAGTTTAAATTTAAAGCGTCTTGCTATGTGTGATTGATCTTGTAAAAATTTTGCTCTGATTTGTGTAACAGTAACGCATCAACCGTCATTCTATACACATAAGTTAATATCGACAGGAATACATTGTCATTATCTCTATACAAATACATCATGCACACATTATAAAATATGCTAGAATCAGATGAATTATCAAAGACTGCAACGCAACGGATCGACGTGATATTTTGCATAAAAATATATTATGAGCTAGAGAGTGACATAGGCTACTTTTTATCAAGGAAATATGACGCAAAAGACTTTCAAGCGAGCAGAGCCGCAAACAAAAGCTAGTTAACTATAAAGTCGAATTATTTCTGTTACAGCTCATTTTACTCGGAGCTGCCTCTGAAGGTTCTACTGTACTCGTCGACTCCTTCCGCTACATACCACCCTGGGCTTCTCCAGACGACGAAGAATGTCAAATCCGCTAAAAATTAAAACTGAACAAAATTTCCAAACGTATAGTAAACATAAGCTTGAAGCTCCGCATTAAAACAAAAACTGGTAAAATTGAAAATCAAGATTACAATTTATGCATCATCTAAATTTGCCCACTTATGCCTGTTGGTCTGTAAGTCTAATCAGGAACTTAATGAATCTTTGACAGTTAAATGAGGGCGCTGTTGTCTTGATGTACCAGATTTACCAAGAGAATTAGAAACTAGAAAAACATTGGTGTTACTTGCTTAAGCTACGTCTACTTTGGCTGTGTTCACTAAGATCCTTGTCAACTAGGTATGTGATTACAAATCAAGATTTCAAAATCTTTAGGCATCTCCACTACAACGTTTTCAGTGTAAGCGGAATATGGAAGAATATAGCATTTATTTTATCAAGTAATTTGTATATAATTGTTCGTTAACTTAGAAACACACAAAATTCACAAAATTGCATCACATTTGTTAATTACCGATGATCAAGATATCTCTAATTCTACTCGAGTTGTTTTGTTCAAACATATAGCGGTGCCTAAGTCTTAATTATTTGATATCATTAAGTTTGTCAAAACTATAATATTTGACATAAAATTTTGTATTACCACAGATATTTTTGATACAATATTGATATCAATTATAAATATAGAATTAATTGATAATAATTATCGGCAAATTAATGCAGCTAGAGTTATGGTTGTACTGCTTGTTGTAAATATAAAAATATGACGCTTATTTGTTTCTTTACTTTAAACGAATATAACCTTATCTGATACGGCCTGGCCATCTCACGTTTTTGCTAATACCCTCTCGCTCTTTCATCCGTAGTTACGTGTATTAACTCATCTTACATGATCGTCTAATAAAGAGTTACGGTCTCAAACTTCAAAAATGTATACACATGATTTGAAAATCAAATAAGATAGTGGGTCACTTGATGGTAAATGTTCTCCACAACTTATGACCATCCACAAGTATAAGAATCGAGGATGTGTTAATTAATGGTGATTGGAATGGAGAGTGATATTTTTAACGTAACGTAAATTTTCGTAACGCAACAGAAATATATTACTTTACTCATTCGTAGTCGTAATCCATAAGCGAAAATTAGTAATAATTATAATAATAGCCCTAAATTATATATGTCTCACTCACTCACTCACATGAGCACGGTTGTTAATGGTGAGAGGGGTTAGGCCTAATCTACCACGCTAGCCTAATACGGGTTGGCGGACTTCACATACCTTCAAAATTCTTACGGAGAACTTTAAAACAAGCGATAATTAACAAAGAATACACACGTAACTTAGAAAAGTTAGAGGTGCATGCTCTGGGGGCTGGTTTCGAACTGGCAACTTTCTTCTCGACAGTCCATACCACTCCGTGCTGAGCTATCGCTGTTAATAATACCATATGTACTTTTAATTAAATTATAGTCACAACAACTCTTCGACATCGACGAAACCGGACCAAAAACAAACCCACTGAGTTTGGATCCGGTGGTAGTTTTAAAACACGTGCCGTTTCGGTAATGCCCATGGTCCATATCGACCCTTAAAAAAGAAGAAAAAATATAATACTTAACAATTCTGGACTATTCTATAATAAAAATATTGTAAAATTTATAGTTGCCCAGTGTATTTTGATGATGCGTATGTTATGTATACATTAGTTGATATGATTTCTATACATAAGTTTCTTTATTTTGTACTGACTTGTCATAAGCGCTATTTTAATTGCCTACATGATTAATAAAACTATTTCATTTCACTTCGCTCTCAACCAACGACAATTAAAATGTTCACACTCCAAAATTTGTAGTTAGATCACGAATCGCATTCATCTGGACCACCTACGCTCTATAAATTCATAGGGATTTCGTCGACGGGTGTTAACTGCGACCCCGCCATAACCTGTCGCCTGCTGACATGATTTACATCATAGTTTGTCACTGCTCGAAAACAAACATCAATGGTTTTGTCTTGAAAAACAATACAGAAAGAATAATATTCATGTATTCTTTATCCGCTATGAAATATGGAAAGCCTATTCCATACTACAAATTGTATTTAGATGTTCCAATATTTAATAGTGATAGCAATAAATGGATTTCAGAGAAATAAAAGAAATAATGTTACGTACATAATCCTACTACTATTATAAAAGTGAAAGTTTGGATGTTTGTGAATTTGGATGTTTGTTAACCAATCACGCCTTAACGGCTGAACGGTTTTGGATGAAACTTAACACACAGACCATGATCTGGATTAGGACATAGGTAATTTTATATCCTGGAAAAGGCCGACCACGGGCGAAGCTGCGAGTAAAAGCATTACTATAAAACTGACTCTCTTCTGACGTATACGTATCAAAAGTACGCACATATGTATTGTACGTATTGCTATGAATTTACTACGTACGTTAATTTATAGGACAAGCAATCAGACGTATATTAGCACTTATTATTGTTTTTTCAAGGTCTTAATTAACGAAAGAAGAAACAATTAAAAGTCCGCATAATTATGAACGTCAAGATGCGCTGCGCCTCTTTTTAACCGACACAAAATCTAAAGAGGTCCAATTTGTTTGTTAATATATTTTTTTATGTATGTGGTCCGATTTAGATGATTCTTTTTGTATTTAATAGGGTTTACTTCGGTGGTGACCCTATTTAAACTTGATGATTCTTTCACTGTTCCAAAAACAAAACAAAATATTTGAGAAAAAAATTAAATAGATTTTCCTTTTTTTAACTTATATCTCGATATTTATCAAGACAATAGGATATAGGAAATATCTATCAGGGTTACACTTTTGTAGTTCTATTCTATATTTTTTTTAAAAACGCGATTATATGTCTGAGTTTAGTTTTTTTATTAGCTTGAATGACGAATGTCCGTCAAACCGAAACAGTGCTTACATACTGTGGCTTGGCGGCAGAAATAGACAACTTGGTACCAACCCAGACGGCCTCTCGCCTAACAAGGTCGTATGCGGGAGGCCATCTAGATAGTCCTAGGGCGATGTTTGTGTGTGAATTTTGAAGTTTCTTAATCAATGACGCCGAATGGCTTTTCGATGGATTTAGATGAAATTTGGCACACCGATAGACCTGAATTAGGACGTAGGCTATTTACACCGGAAAAAGAAAATCACGCGGGCGGAACCGCGAGCAAAAGATAGTGCAAATAAAAAGAATATTGTGAGCCCCAACTCGGCAATCACTGTGGACTATTCAAATATTAAAAGCGTACATACATTATTTAAGCGAATTCGCTGTCCATCATATTATTATGTTTCCATATCGGAAACTCTCATATTTTAATGAATGTCTATGTATTTTTTATAGCAGAGACAGGAATGAGCAGTGTCACCTTGATGGTAAGTAATCTATCTCTACAGCCTATGACCATCTACGATAGGAGAAGAATCATTGAGGCATTGCCTTATAGGAAAATAATGGATATTTTAGAGAACAGAGCATTTGTAACTCCGGATATCTCACCATACAAAATGCAAGGTGCCGCCACGTCAGTTTGCTGGTCCATTCATGCTGAAGGCAAAGCAGTCTACAGAGTGGCTCTACAACTTGCTAAATGAAGTATTTATTAAATGGTAGGTTCCTCGTATGCGAGAGGCGGACTAGGTTGGTTACACCGCTTTGTCTATTTTTGGCGCCAAACAGCAATGTGTAAGCACGGTTGTATTCCGGTTTGAAGGATATTGACGCTAATGAAATTAATGCACATTATGAGACTTATATATACTTAGCACCGGTAGATTCTAAACTTGATGTGTTAAAAGGCCTTAGCAGCCTAATTACTTATAAAGGATTTGATTTGATTTATGTCTACGATCGCAGCCCAGTGTCATGCAGTACTAGGGCAGGCGTGACGCTTACCATCAGACGAGCAACCTGGAGGCCAATTCTCGTAATTTTAAATGTTCAAAATATCATTCCGATTTAGTCTCAGCGTCAAGAAAGTTGCAAATGACTTTCTCTTAAACCAATAATCAACGTCAAATGCACCTAGCATTAGCAGTAGTATTATACCGTTTTGGCTTCAGTCAACTTTTATTCTACATTCAATCTCATTACAACCTATGTTCACATTTAACGTTGATTATTGGTTTAAGAGAAAGTCATTTGCAACTTTCTTGACGCTGAGTCTAGATCGGAATGATATTTTGAACGTTTAAAATTACGATAAATTGGCCTTCTGGGCCTATAGTCAATAATGATAATCATAAGTAAAGAATGTTGTCCGTCATACTATTATTTCATTTCAACACAGTTTAAAACGAATGCAGTTATTATGGTGCACTTTGTTGTAAAACCTATGCGTTAAGTTCCGAATTAAAGCTTATTATTATTCAATGTAGTGTTGACTTTAAATGAAATATTTATATCAGAAACAAAACACTTAAAAAATACCAAATACTTCTACATATCTGTATATAATTTATTATAATAGATTTATACAATCTGCTAATCACATTTTGATAAAAGTATACCGAATCCGCAACGGATTGACATGTGTTAATCCGGACATAACAGTGTCCAGATACAAAAGACCCGGACTTCAAATCACTATAGTACGAAACAAGGATCATTTTATATTTGTTTTTCCATGGCATGTATAACTCAACACTAATTAGTAATTTGCGGATTAAGCCAAATGGACGTAATATAAATTTGTATATTATTAAAATACATGTGGCACCAGAACGTAAGCTATCATTTCAGATTAAAAAGATGTTACCCGCATTGATGATTGTTATGGCAGTGATGCAGATACGAAGCCATAAGCCATGTATAAGGTTTTTTTAAACCAGAGGCCGGTAAACAAGCAATCTAGCCCAATCAGATCTATATATCTCAGCCTGTTGCCGTCCACTGTTGGACGTAAGCCTCCCCAAGTGAAAGCCAACCATCCCGGTCTTGAGCATACCGCATCCACATGCTATCCGCCGTCTTTTTCAAGTCGTCGGTCCACCGTGCAGCAGGGCGCTCCACACTACGTTTGCCTAACCGTGGTCTCCACTCCAGCACATGTCTGCTCCACCGACCATCTGTCCGTCTGCAGACATGACCGGCCCACTTCCACTTCAGTGTGCTAATTTTGCGAGCAATATCAATGACTTTGGTTCTCTGGCGGATGACTTCATTCCGAATTCTATCCAGCAGAGAAATTCTAAGCATTGCTCGCTCCATACCACGCTGAGCTACTTTGAACTTGTGGACCAGTCTGCTGGTCAGTGACCACGTTTCAGCTTCGTAGGTCATTGCGGGTAGGACGCACTGGTTAAAAACTCTCGTTTTTAAACACTGAGGGATCCGCAACTCGAAAATGTTACCACCAAATCAGATCTATCACCTAGTATATTCTATATCGAATGGCCAACCTAGTGTCAAAGTGTATAAAGCCGCCCGAATGCCTCGACTGCTGTCAGTTGGTAGCGGCCGGGATCGACATTTTACGTGCCCTCCGAAGCACGGATACTCATAATTATAATACCACTAAGCGGTCACCCATTTATAAATTGACCGCACCAAAGGTAAGTTAAGGTTGGTTAAACGGTAAACGATTATCGAATCGTTAACCGATTTGTGAGTGCACTATAAATAATTTAAGCTAATAAAAACGAATATAGTATGCTAATATTTAAATTAGAAAGAAGTAAAGTTTGTTTTGTATGTTTATTTGCAGCAATTAATCTGTGGAACACATGATAGGATTCTGAAAAGTATTTCTTTAATAGGAAGCTACATTATCACCGAGGACTAGGGGCTATTTTCCATCGTACGCAACGCGATGCACGCACTATACCCGGATCTAGATATCTTCCATACCATACCATGTATATAATAAGGCAAAACTATTTGTTCAATCTTTATAATTGTGTTGTTAGTAAGTAGAAATTATATTTTTTAGATTTATGTTTGAGTTATGGGTTATAGTAGGAACTAATTTTGTTATTCTTTGTTAAAACTCGATAATTGTTATTATGTGAACAACTTTTGATTGTGTTATTGTTAAAATGTAAGTGTTTTGGCATAGTACTGTTTTTTTATGGCATAAGCCGGCAAACGTACAAGTGGGTCACCTGATGGTAAGTGATCTCCACCGCCTATGAACAATACCACAATACCAAAAGAATTATGGGTATGTTGCCGACCTTAAAGGAAAGGATATGGAGGGGGATTTGGGCCTCCGGATATCTCACTCACCGTACGAAATACAGCAGCAAGCTGCTACTTGCCGATTTTCTATCGACTTTGTAAATAAATAAATAATTGTAATAAGTTTTCTGTAAGAATCAGACATTAACGAAAGCAAGACTTATCTTGAATAAATCAAACAGACAAATATCAAAATACTTTTAGTTTTATATTACCATTCAATGGCGCCGTCCCAATTTCATATCATAGATAGTGTAAATATAACTCTGAATTCGAATAATTTAAAAATCAATTTGATGATAGATACGTAATCTTTCATCAATATGCAATCTTGATATGATTTAAAAAGATTATCATCATTATTTAGCCAATTAAAGTGGCGGTATTTCCTTGTTTCTGTCAGGATTCTAGGCACTGATACTCAATTCAATCGATGATATATATCTCGAATAGATTAAGATCAGTTGCTGACTTAGTACCTTGTTTTTACTTGATTTCGCAATATGACTAATGAGTGATAAGTATGCCGCAATAAAAAAAATCGATAATAATAATAATACTAGCCCTATATTATATACGTCCCACTGCTGGGCATGGGCCTCCTCTACTGAATGAGAGGGGTTAGGCCTTAGTCCACCACGCTGGCCTAATGCGGGTTGGCAGACTTCACATATCTTCGAAATTCTTATGAAGAACTTCTCAGGTATGCAGGTTTCCTCACAATGTTTCCTTCACCGTTAAAGCAAGTGATAATTAATAATGAATACACATATAACTTAGAAAAGTCAGAGGTGTATGCACTTGGTGCAGGTTTGAACCTACGACTTTCGTCTCGACAGTCCATACCACTCTCCGCTGAGCTATCACTGCATTGGCTCTTAAAATAACTTCGTACAGAAGGTATATATGTCCAAACAACGCATACTCACAATCGTGAGCTGAAAATTCGCTTAGTGTGATGTGTTTTGTTACAACGTCACGCAAATAAACGCAAAAGAAATGTCAGCTAAAATGTAGTTTCCTAAAAATTTGGTAATTTGTAGATGGGCAAAATATGTTTCATACATTCATTTAAAGGTAAGTGTAGATCATAGATATAATATAATAATAATAATAATACCAGCCCTGTATTATACATATCCCACTGCTGGGCACGGGCCTCCTCTACTGAATGAGAGGGGTTAGGCCGTAGTCCACCACGCTGGCCTAATGCAGATTGGCAGATTTCACATACCTTCGAAATTCTTATGGAGAACTTCTCAGGTATGTAGGTTTCCTCACAATGTTTCCTTCACCGTTAAAGCAAGTGATAATTAACAATTAATATACACGTAACTTAGAAAAGTTAGAGGTGTGTGCTCTTGGGGCTGGTTTCGAACCTGCGACTTTCGTCTCGACAGTCCATACCACCCCCACCTGAGCTATCACTGCTTTAATATAATATGGTGAGTAGTTATTAGGATGGTGATCGTAGATATGGCTCTAATTGAACGGCCTAAAATTCGTACGTGTACTTAGTTTTTATTTTTATTGCGTAGGTCTACAAACGAGCAAGTGGGTCACCTGATGGTAAGCGATCTCCACCGCCTATGTACGCCCACAATACCAAAAGAGTCATGGGCGCGTTGCCGATCTTAAAGGAAAGGGATAATTAAGGGATTGGCAAGGGGTAGGGATTTGGGCCTCCGGATATCTCACTCACCTCACGAAACGCCGCAGCACGCTGCTACTTTAAGTCGGTTTTCTGTGAAACAGTGGTAACGATCCGGACGAGCCGGCCCATTCATGCTGTATACAATTGTTGTACATTATACATGGTACATTGGTCCCATAATCAATCGGGCACCGCCATAGAGTTGTATGCGTTTACTAGGTGGTAGGTCCCTCGTATGCGAAGACTGTCTGGCTTAATACCACCACTTTATCTATTTCTACCACCAAGCAGCAGTGCCTCAGTACTGTTGTGTTTCGGTTTAATGGACACTGACGCCAGTGAACTTACTGGCTGTTATCAGACTACGAATCCACGCGGCCGCGTAAACAGTTACCTATTATTTTTTAAATACACCCAACAGTCACATACCTAATCTTGACAATACATTAAGACATGAGTCTTGTGTCGTGGGTATCAGGAACTACAATAGACTTTCGGTCTCACAACACCCAGACCCGAAACAAATATTAGTGGTTCAGCCAAACATTTCTCTCCCTATTTTTTTGGCTGAGTGACGAAACGAGCAGGTCGCTCGTCTGATTTTAAGCGCCACGCCTGCCCATAAACAGAAGCAACACCACACAGAACTCTCAATTACAAAGCATTGCATGGTGTTGGACTGCGCTCGTCACCCCGAGACATAAGATGTTAAGTATCATAATGCCCAGTAATTTCACAAAATAATTTAATTTTAAAATCTCGGTGCGGTAATCGAACCCGCGGCCTCTTGTTTCACAGCCGGCTGCTCGTCTACTGCGCCACGGAGGTTGTCAAAAGTTTTCTGTTATATTATCACCTCTGTCGTAATAAACTCTCAATGAGGCTAGTTACTTCACAGCGGGCTAGTACCAGGCTGAGAAATGAGAGGCTACTGGGTTCGATTCCTGCACCGACACAAATGTTTGTGTGGTCCACAAATATTTGCTTCGGGTCTAGACGTTGTGAGGCCATAAGACCCTCGTTGTTCCTGATACTTACAATACAGGTTAACCTGGTATGGTTAGGAGTATGGGCATATGGGTTTGTATTTAAAAAAAGATGAAGGACATCGCATAACGTCATCTATTGAAACCAATGCTGTTTCTCATTTAATTGAAAACTGATATTTCCATGTTCTATACATAAATTCTCTTTCTACTAACAAAGAAAGCGTACAATAACATGACAAATATTGTTATTCCACCCATAAAGAGCCAAAATCCACTGAACTGTGTTAATGAACATACAGACACTGCCAAAATCTAATACAATGTTTTTAGTTTTTCAACACATTGCAGTTTTCAATATGTTGACAATGATATCTCATTTTAAGTAATGAATTAAATATACTACTTCTTAATACCCAATAAACAGAGGACTGTCATAAGTTATGTATATTTGTTTGTGTGTGTGTGTGTGTGTGTGTGTGTGTGTGTGTGTGTGTGTGTGTATGTGTGTGAGTGTGCGTGCGTGCGTGCATGCGTGTGATAGAAAAATATGTAGAGTTATATAATATATAGTCAGGATTTAGAGTATATTAAGTACTTTCATTGCTATAAAATCCATCAAGGATAAGTCATTTGTAACCATCTACTTTACTACGACATTTTAAATTCTCTGAGCAAGTAAATAAGTAGCTATAACAGGAAATAAAACATAGAACATAAAGTTAATATCTTTTTAATAAACTACCACCACTTCGGAAGTATATAACTGTGGGAAAAGAAGTGACGGAAGAAAAACCCAACAGTATATAATATACATCACTATACATAATATATGTATATACAAAACTAATATAATACCCAATACATAAGTCACAAATAATACTTCCTTCAGGTAATCCTTTAACAATCACATAGGTATCCAATTGTTACAATATATTTCGTGGTTTATCACATCATACTATTTTACCATTTACTACAATTATATATTACTACATAATAAAGAGCAAACTAACAGAGCTTCGCCCTGAAACACAAACTAAATCAGACCGTTTCTCCGAATGAAAAGACCACTCTTTTTATCATAATTTTCCCACTCCAAGAAACTACTTGACAAACAAAACCACCCTCAATTTAAGGAAATGAATGACGGTACACAATACAAAATACATCGTCATATCTATAATTTCAAGTCAGGGTTTGTATTCATAATTAAATGTTTATAAATGATTTGGACTTATAACTAGAAGATGTAAAACAGTATACATAATTTAATCGCAACTTTAAATAATCTAAAATATATTTTATGTTACTGAATAATAATGTCGGTTAGTGAATAATTTCAATATCCTTATAAATACTAGATTAAAATCAAATATAAGATGTAGAATATAAGTTATAAATACATCTTTCATTATTTGTTAAATTGCCATATTCGATTTTCCTAACACGTGCGTGTGTTTGTGTATCTTTGTGGTACCTTTCTCTCTACCTCGTATCGTCCAGGATCGGCCTTCTCGTTTAATAGATTTTACGGTATTTCGTATTATATTGGGCGACCCGCCGTGTGACCTCCACAACCCGCAACGTGAACTAAGATCTGTCATTGCTTCTGCCGTAAATCAGCAGAGTGTTGCACGTGCAGGTGAGGTTGACTTTGGGCCTAAGATGTTTTTTGACCAGTGGCACCGTAGCTCCTAAGCGAATGGATCAATTTCAATGCGGTTTTTTGTTTGAAAGGTAATTTAGTCGAAATAATTCTTAGTTATGTGTTACGTATGCTTTTCTGAATGCTGTCGAGAATTTTAATAATAAGGTTATAGGAATAGACATTTGCTGAAGCAAATAACTTTAATTGTAGTTCTTTAGGGTTTTAGAAGCTATTGTTCTTCTTCCACCTGCCCTTATCCCACTCGCAGTGGGGTCGGCGCAACATGCTTTTTAACACATCTTACAGAAAGATATGGCTTATATTTTTACGACCGCCCGCCTGCCTGACGTCAACCCTGCTGAGGAGAAAACACCCAGACCCGAAACATATATTTGTGGATCATTTGTCTCGATGCGGGAATCGAACCCGCGGCGTCTCGCTTCACAGCTAGCTACTCGCCCACTACGCCACGGTGGCTGTCACTTATATAGACTCGACGTCATCAACAAATGTAAATACCTATAAACTTTCCAAATAACCATAAATTAACAAACTATTTCTCAACGATAACTCACACTATCCATCTCAAAAATGCTTATAACATAAATGAAACCGCTATAATGTTATTAGATGTCGTAAATTCTTCACGTACTTAATAAACAAGATCTACTATAGTTCAACTTTGGCCAACAATGTATAAGTTGGGAGTTCCGCGGTGCCAATCAAGCGCTATTCTAATTCTAATACGGTTCGGCTGGCGAGCGTCACAGGGCAACTTTGGCGTCAGGTGGCGCTTTAGTTTCTGCATAACTAGCTGCTGTTACTGCTGTTAGACAGTTTAGTTGCTCGAGATTCACTTTGGTGTCTTAGACGATAAAACTGCAAGCTGTACATGCTCTCTAGTTACTATATACTGTTGTTTGTATATTCTTTGAGGCAGACGTGTAAAGCTGGGTCTCTAAATTACACACTACACAAAAACATCTACACAAAACACTGTTTCGCTACACATTTTTATTGATGAAACATTGTTTTGTATAGATGGCAATACTGTTTTTTACTTTACACTATTTTGTATATACTCTGAGGCTCATTTGTAAAGCTGGGTCTCCACTACACACTACACAAAACACTGTTTCGCTACACATTTTTATTGATGAAACATTGTTTTGTCTAGATGGCAATAATGTTTTTTACTTTACACTGTTTTGTATATACTCTAAGGCACATTTGTAAAGCTGGGTCTCCACTACACACTACACAAAACACTGTTTCGCTACACATCTTTATTGATGAAACATTGTTTGTGTAGATGGCAATAATGTTTTTTACTTTACACTGTTTTGTATATACTCTGAGGCACATTTGTAAAGCTGGGTCTCCACTACACACTACACACTACACAAAACACTGTTTCACTACACATTTTTATTGATGAAACATTGTTTTGTGTAGATGGCAATAATGTTTTTGCATGATGGCAAACATCTACACATTTCACCTCTGCGCTTGTTATCTTTGACGCAAAATTTATAGTGAATCAACAACAACAAAATGAATTCTTAACCAAATAATCTATGTAATCTAATAAAAGACTGCAACATATATTTTATTATGTTGCAATAAAAAAAAAAACAATAATACTGCTGCAGCATTTCGGTTCCGGTAGATTTTTCTTCAAACATACAAACTTCTTTAAACATAGTCACATACATACAAATTTTACCTCTATAATATCAATACAGATAACATATAAAGGGTAGGCAGAGGTGTAACCAGTACACCCACACTTCGCCGAGCATATCTCCGTCTCATAATGTGATAGGAGGCGAGCCTATCGCGATACCGGGCACGAATTTCAGACTCCAGGCTGATACTGAGTATTTCGTAATAGAATACCCAATGTGACTTTTACCCGACCCGGGGATCGAACCCGAGGGTTGGGTGTACTGGTTACACCTCTGCCAACCCTTTCGGGGATTACAGGCGTGAGTGCGTATGTATGTATGTATGTAGTATTAATACTATAGGTATTGTTAGTTCCATTATATTATAAGAGTTGAATTTTAAACCTGAAAATACATTTTGTTATTTTGTTGCCATCAAACTTGTATTATTTAAAGAAACATTATCTCGATCTCCTAGGCATTGATTTAGTATTATCATAACAATCGTTACGCACAAGTCACCTGATATATCCTCAAGTTTTTGGCAAATTACAAAACAATATATCGATATTATGATTTTATCTTACTGATTAAAATAATTTTATAATTATCACGATTATAAACTATTCGTTGATGGAAGATGTTAAATAATAAAGAGCCAAATACATTGTAGAATAAAAATATTAATGGTCGATACTGTATCCTCGCCTCATTGATCTAGCGGCAGCCTAATTTGCTATGGAGGGAAGTGGACATTTTATACTTCCAACTGCTCTCTAACTTTCTATTTGATTACTTTCATTGCGGGACAATTTAGCATTCCAAGAGACGCGCCGAGCTTCACTGCTCGATGTCAACAAAAATACGTGTTGATCCTGATGCATTGGAGTTGCGGTGGTGGGTGTGTTGGCAGGATAGTCTCTAGTAGAAATTCCCAAAGGCAGCCTGCGGCTGCTCAGAAAGGAGCTGGTATACTGTATTACAGCAGCGAACGTTCAACGTGCGAACCCGAGATGGACGACAGCGCGGGTGGTCGACCTCGTTGCTACCGTTGACACGAAAGAGATCATTTGATGTGAGGGAGTTTCTGAGCTCCCCTCCACTTATTATGGAGATGAGGCGCAATGCAGAACCGTGCAGGGGTAGTTCCAGCTCAAGTTGGGACGTTTCTCGCCACAAGAAACCGGGGTCGTCCCTAAGCGTTGACCAGGGTCGCTACATGACTTTTGGTTGATATTACTATTGTAGGGCGTATAAATTGTTAAGGACTCGGCCCAGCGGTCCTTAAATGTTTCCTATCTTTCCCAGACAGTTTACCGCTGGTTCGTAAGACCGATGAACTCAACATAACCGTTACAGCTGCGTAGGGACATTGCCGCTTTCCGTTTTGTATCGTCTGTATCACGGTAAATGCTCTGAAGAATTGTTTGACCTTACTCCTTCCTCACCTTTCCTTAACAAAACCACGCGTGCTGGCTTGCGAAACCATAGCTTCGTGGTCTTTTCCATCTCGGCTTGGACCAAGAGGTTCGCAAAGTCATTCTTCTGTCGGACCATAAAGCTGTGGAATAGTTTGCCGGCGCACGTGTTTCCTCCTTCCTATAACATAGGATCCTTTAAACGGAGTGTGAAGAAGCAATTAATCAGGCCAGCATAATTCTGCCGATCTACGAAAGATATAGTGTCTATCGCTGGTCGACCATCAGGTTGTCAGTTTGCCGAGCCTGGATAAAAAAAAACCTCCGTCCCCCGGGGTGAGATGGTAGCGATAAATCATTTTCCCTTGATGTTTTACGAAACGATCACATATCAGACATCTCAGATCAGATCATTTAACTGTTAAAAATCTAATCGCCGTCACGGATCATTGATAATGTCTTAATATCTATGTAATTAATCTTGATGTCATTTTTTATCAATAAGAAAAATATTAGGCTAGTATTAGTCGTCCTTAGCGCCATAAAGGATACAAAGTGGTAGGTCCCTCATATGTATAAGACCGTCTAGGTAGGTAGGTGTGGTTTTTGTGAGTGGTAGAGCCACGCTGTAGTCACCTTTGTCTCCAACATGAATGGGCCGGCTCGTTCGGGTCGTTACCACTGTCTCACAGAAAACCGACGTAAAGTAACAGCTTACTGCTGCGTTTCGTACGGTGAGTGAGAGATCCGGAGGCCCAAATCCCCCTCCAATTCCCAATCCCTTAAGGTCGGCAACGTGCCCATGATTCTTTGGATTGGTGGGTGTATATGGGCGGTGGAGATCACTTACAATCGGGTGAACCACGTGCTCGTTACCGACCTATGCCATTAAAAAAATAGGCATTGTCGATTTCTACTGCCCAACAGCAGTGCGTAAGCACATTGTGTTTTACTGAAGCCAGTCAAATTACTTATTGTGAGACTTAAAACTTTTTTTTTTTTTTTCTATTTTATTTTGGGACTTTTAGCCAACAATGGTACGTCAGTCCCATCGTACCCTAAACATTATCTGTCGACAATAAAAATAATTTAAGGACTTAAAATGTACATATCACTGATTTATAAACATTTCAAATAATGACATAGCCGCTTCAGAAGTAGGTTCCGATAAGACACTGACGAAAGTGCCTATGTCATATCTATTTAACTTCAGTTTACGAATCAGCAATTCTCTTTCATCTTTGTATTTGATACAATCCATCAAGAGATGATGTACATCATCTATAACTCCACAGGCTTCACCTTAAAAACTTACTATGGCTAACGAACGCAGTGAAGTTCCATGCAGTGCTTTGTAATTCAAAGTTCTGTGTAGTATTGTATCTTTTTATGGGCAGGGGTGGCGCTTACCATCAGGCGACTTGCTAGTTTTGTCGTTCAAGCAAATAAAAAAACAGTACTAACACCACGCAGAACATTGAATTACAATGTTACTAAAATACACTACGCTCATCATGCTGAGACATATGATGTACAGTTCTTTTAATTTTTTTAAAGCATAGGCTGGCAAACGAGCAAGTGGTTCACCTGCTGGCAAGGGATCTCCAGCGCCCACGTATCCCCACATTGTCAGAAGAATCATGGGTTCGTTGTCGACTCTAAACGAAAGGGATAGCTATGGAATTAAACGCAGCAACAAGCTGCTACTTAACATCGGTTTTCTGTGAGATAGTGGTAAGGACCCGGTCGAGTCAGCCCATTCATGCTGTAGACAACAACAACTGTAGTCAACACGTGTCTACAGCGTGGCTCTGTCACTCAAATAATTCAATAAGGCATATAATTCTCTGTAACTTCAATGTCCTTTAAACAGGACAACGGTAGTGATTTCTTAGGTTTACGCGAATATAACACATTGAAATAAATCTAGTTTATACGTTTTTTATTAAAATGAAGGTAGCCAATGTAACATTAACTTTTCGAGACGACCTACACCTCAGTCTCTCCCGTGACCACGAAGGCTGAAAAGCTTTCGTAACGTCGAGACTAAAATAAAAATTAAACCGCGATTAAATTCGTATAAACTAGTTTTATTTCCAGGACAACGGTATTTGTTTACTCTCTGCTACTTGTTGGGAGAAATACCCAAAGTGGTGGTACCCTGGCAGCCTCTGGCCTACGAGACACCTACAACCTAGAGAATCCAACGCGCAGATTTTTTGCTAGATTTGTCCCTGAGTTAAACACTGCTTAAATTAAATACGGAAGCATTCCATCAAAGTTGTCAATTTTGATAATCTTATCAGTTCTATCGGATTTTAAAAGATGCTATCATTTCTTATTTGAATATAATGTCGTAGGGGCTACTGAATTAGCCTAGATTATATGCAGATTGATATTACTGATATAGTTCTAGAATATCACAAAACTGATTGGTATCGATAATCGAATTATCAAGTAGCTGCTTAAAATTGAGGTCTTAGGTGAATAATCCATGCAGGGATTGATCATGTAATCCTACTTTCTACTATCCTATTTCCTACTACTAATATAAATGTGAAACTTTGGATGTATGTGAGTTTGTGAATTTGGATGTCTGTCAGTCAATCATGCCTTAACGGCTGAACGGTTTTGAATGAAATTTGGCAAACAGGTAGACCACGACGTGGATTAGAACATAGGTTTCTCTTTATCCCGGTAAAGGTGGTTCACGCGGGCGGAGCCGTTAGCAAAAGCTAGTCTAATATATATATGGTCGAAGCTCAGTTGTTAATAACCAGAGAGTATTAATATCTACTGTAGAATCAATACCATTGTATTGTATTATATTTACGGTGGGGAGCCTGCGAATTGCACAGACGGGTGATCAGCTCCTGTTAATGGAACCATTTCACCCTTAATCCCAGCTTGAGTGGCACTCCCACTTACTTCAGATCGGCCCAATATCCAATAGCACTTTGGGAGGTAGTCTTCGCAGTTGAGAGTTTTGGCTGCAGCTCACGACAGGCCTTCGGGGCATCGTGGCGCTCTTCCAGGTTTTCACCTTTTCGAGTTGTCCACTGCTGCCCAACATGCCCATTGGTAGTCCCGCCACGTTGATTTTTGGAAACCACTGACGGACTGTGCTCAGATTGTACTCCATATCATGTACGAGAATTAAAACCGTACCTAAGATTGATTTTTTAAATAAGAATACCAACAAACAAGTGGAAAATTATTACCGCCATTCATAAACACATAATATCTCATCACTAGTTGGGGTCGAAATATGCCTGCCACAGTGAATCATGGCTTACAGGAGTTACAGAGGAATGCGTACGAATGGGATAGTCTCTATTTAGATTTAATCACAAAGTTCCATGTGCTACTCAACAAGAAGGAATATGGACCAGGCTTGTCTATGATACATTTTTATATAGCATACGCCGGCAAATGACTAAGTGGGTCACCTGATGGTAAGTGATCTCCACAGCCCATGTATGCCCACAATACCAGAAGAATCATGGGCGCGTTGCCGACCTTAATAATTAAGGATTAGGAAAGGGAGGGAGATTTGGGCGTCCGGATATCTCACTCACCGTACGAAGCGCAGCAACAAGCTGCTACTTTACGTCGATTTTCTATGAGGCAGTGGTAACGACCCGGTTTCGGCGGCCCATTCGTGCTGCAGACAAAACGGTCTACAGCGTGGCTCTACTACTCAAAAACTTAGGTACCTTCCCAGCTTTCTCCATCCATGCAGTCGTTCCCTCTATGCTGAAGATTGTGAATGCAGCAGGTTGAGGTAGAAAGAGCCCTCCATCTGGTTCTACCATCGACGAAGTGAATTGCATCGTACAGTTTAAGTTGCTGGGGTTTACTGATTTGTTCGATCTATTTAGCCGATGATCTACTACGAGAACGGTTACTCTCCACTTTTCCTCATCCTCCAAGATTTCCTTCCTTCCTTTCCTTTTATTATGAAGAAAAAAGACAGTTTAGCATTCCTAGAGCCTCTTCGAGCTCATTGCCAACAAAATTCTTGCTATAGTTTATCCTGGCTTACAAGAGTTGCAGAAGTAGGATATCTCTATAAAACATTGAATGCGACTTGAACGTTTCTTCGATTCTAAGAACATGATTATTATACAATGATTAGATTTGTGTCTGATATGGTGATAAGCGCCCCGTCTCACATCATGACAGAAATACCGCTGGCATAGACCGTGCACTCGCTGCACCCTCCGCATATAGGCTCTTAATAGTGTTATCTTGATATAAATGTGTTATTAAAATGGTACTATGTGTATAAATCGGTAGGTACCAATATTTACTAACTCTAGCTTATGTTACCAACCCCACCGATAACGTAGTGTTTTACATAATTTGTATCTCAACAACGCATACTCACGATCGTAAGCTAAAAATTTGCAAAGTGTTTATTGACTGCCTCGGTGGCGCAGTTGTAATGTGTACGCGTTACGATTAAGCTAACGCTAAGGTCCCCGAGTCGAGTAAAGTGGTATTGGGTTTTTCTATTACGAAAAGTCTGGAATTTGTGCCCGATAGGCTCGCCCCCTATCACATCGTTGGACGGAGATACGCTCGGCGAAATGTTGGTGTATTAGTTACACCTTCGCCTACCCCATCGGGGATTACAGGCGTGAGTGCGTATGAATGTATGTATGTTTATTAACAACGTCACGCACACAAACGCAAAAGAAATGTAGTTCCTAAAAACTTGGTAATTTGTGGGCAAAATGTGTTTCATACATTGATTTATAAGTGAGAATCATAAACACAATATGCCATAAGAGCGATCGAAGTTGGGAGTCATATATGGCTCCTATTGAACCGATTAAATATCGTGCATAACTTTAGTATTTGAATGTAACTTGTATCATGTTTATTAAATATACTTATGAACACTGCTTGTATAATACCAACCAAACAATTAATACTTGATGATAAAGAACATTGTGACCTGGTGGCGTCATCACTTCCTAATCCTAGAATGAGTGGGCGGTAAAACGTACCTATATAGATATTATAGTTGGCGTAACAATTTTCCTACCGATTGTTTATTATACTAGGGCGTTGCCCATGTTTTCCACAAAACATAAATTAAAAAAAAACTTAAAGTCCGACGAATATGAGACATATCTTACTTTCTTCCCTATATTATTCTGCATCGATTGGTATCGGTCTCGACCCCATACCCCCAGCGGTTTCGGTGGTCTCAGCAAAACGCGTGATGTGTTGTTTACCTGATGGAAAGGGGTCTCCGGATTAATCGTCAGTGCGTCGCCCACCTTTAGGGGTTATTTTGTATAACAGAAACCGGCAAACAACAAATTGGGTCACCTGATGATAAGTGAGTTCCAGCTCCCATTAACACCCACAATATCACAAGAAGTATTTCCAATGTGCGTTGCTAACCTTTAAGGAAAGGAATACGGACTGGGAAGTTGAGTTTCCGGAAATATCACTCATTGTACGAAACATAAGAGCAAGTTACCACTTTACATCTGTTTTCTGTGAGACAGTAACTGTCCCATTCGTGCTGTAGACAATACTGTTTAAAGCATCGTAGAGTTATTGTAAAATCCACTTAATATTATTTAAAATGAAAAGTCATAGCAAATCATCTCCTGCTTTACGATTATTTTCAGAGACAATGGAACTATCAAGAAAGAGCCTCCATTCTCATGGATTAACTACGGAACTGTCACTAGAAAATACTGAGTGAAAAGACTAGGACTGTACTATAAGGTAAGTTCTTTGCAATAACAATACAATTTTATGAGTGGTAGAGCCACGCTTTAGACACTTGTGCACGAACGGGCCGACTCGTCCGGGTCGTTACCACAGTCTCACAGAAAACCGGCGTAAAGTAGCAGCTTACTGCTGTGTTTCGTACGGTGAGTGAGATATCCAGAAGCCCAAACCCCCTCCCCTTCCCAATTCCTTAATTATCCCTTTCCTTTAAGGTCGGCAACGCACCCATGACTCTTTTGGTATTGTGGGCGTACATGGGCGGTGGAGATCACTTACCACCAGGTGACCCACTTGTTCGTTTGCTAGCCTATGCCATAAAAAAACTTGAATAATGCCCAAATCTACCAAAGCTATGGTCGGGACAAAGTTTTTATACTTATCTAGCTTTTGCTCGCGTTCATGATCTACCGTGTGCCAAATTTCATCCAAAACCGTTCAGCCGTTAAGGAGTAATTGACTAACAAACATCCATATTCACAAACATCCAAACTTTCACATTTATAATCATAGTAGGATATCTACTATCGATGTGTGAGGAGGAAACATCCTGTCTCAATTTTAAGTTATCGCTCAGCAAAAATTTTAAAGAAACATTTATTAATGATGAAGAGTTAAAGAGTGGTTTCGGTCACGTTTTATGGAAACGTTAGTACATCGGTCGCAAATGTCTGAGCCAGATGGACTGCTCAAAAATCGCAAAATTAACACTTTACAGAAAAATATGATCTCACTACAAAGGATGCTAAAAGTCAAGTAAACGTAGATGCCTGTAAGTTGGAAAGCATACCCTAACACTAAGCAAGGGTTTCTTTTTATACTTAATAGGCTCGCGTTTGGCCACTATCACGCCTGATAGTAAGCGATGATGTGGCCTATGATGAAGCACGCTTGCCTAGCAAAAAACGATTCACTCGCGACTTGAAGACACTCAGATTATATTTATCAGGGAACAAAGACTCCGGCAACTTGTTCCACAATTTGGCAGTACGTATGATCAAGGTGGAGGCAAACGCTAGGCGGAAAAAAGTGATAAGTTAATAAGATGGTCATAAAAAATGGACAATTAATATCACCAACCCGATATCCTGCCACATCTTAAAGTGCATCCACACTTCCGTAACATTGCGCCGCACCGAGAGGTGTGGCTATACTTGTTACGCTAATGTGGACAGGTGTCGTGACATGCACAGTGTCATTTTACCGTAAATTAAAACAAAAAATGTCAAAATCTTAAATAACATGTCACGGCGAAATTTTACGTTGTATCAGAGCTGTAGTTGAAGTACGAGTTTCTTCGATAGCTGTCACATCATTCGTATACGGGAATATGTATCCGCTGTGATCCGCTAGGGGTGCTATACGGATCTACACACATATTATTTTCTTAAATACGAGTATGGATGGGGTGACAACTATTGAATAAAAATATTGCAAAATCTTTTAGAAGTGGTAGAGCCATGAATGGGCCGGCTCGATCAGGTTGTTATCACTGTCTCACAGAAAACCGACGTGAGCTTGTTTTGTACGGTGAGTGAGAATTCTGGAGGCCCAAATCCTCCTCCCCAATGGCTTAATTTTTCCTTCAGATACTTCCTTCCTTAATTTTATTTTAAGGTCGGCAACGCATCCATGACTCCTCAGGTATTATGGATGTTCATGGGTGGTGCAACTCACTTATCCGCAGGTGACCCACTTGTTCGTTTGCCGACATACGCTATTTAAAAAAAAATAGACACTGATCTCTTCATGACATTAGATCGTAACATATGACAATCGTCCACATTTGAAAGTTTGTAACGCGTATTTACGCCACGCAGTCACGGCTTCCGTGCATTGAAATGTTACAAGTAGTGACTCACTTTTAAATATATATACACCAAGGATTTTTAATTTTTTTCCTCGAATTGGAGCTAATATTGCCTCAATAAAACAATTTTATCGTATTAGCAATAGATTACAATTAAATGTTTGTAGGTATTAGGCGATAAGATTTGAAAATGGTCATATCTATGGTCTGTTTTACCATGACAGACGTCCAGGCGTCTTAGTATTACATTCATGATGCTTAACTGAGGTGGTAGGTCCCTCATATGCGAGAGGCCGCCTGGGTTGATACCTATTTTGCTACCTGCTTTGTCTATTTCTGCCGCCAAACAACAGTGTGTAAGCACTGTAATGTTTCGGATTGAAGGACATTGAAGCTGGTGAAATTACTGGGCATTATGAGACTAGATAATCTATGTCTCGAGTTGACGATAGCATTCCAATGCCATACAGTGCTTTGTAATTCAAAGTCTGTGTGGCGTTGTTTCAGTTAATGGGTAGGCGTGATGCTAACTCGAAAAATCACAAATGAGTTGCGCGGGATTGTATATTATGCCGAGTTGTATTTACGAGTGGTAGAGCCACGCTGTAGACAATTTTGTCTACAGCATGAATGGGCCGGCTCGTCCGGGTCTTTACCACTGTCTCACAGAAAACCGGCGTAAAGTAGCAGCTTGCTGCTGCGTTTTGTACGTGAGTGAGATATCCGGAGGCCCAAATCCCCCTCCCCTTCCCAATCCCTTATTATCCCTTTCCTTTGGGGTCGGCAACGCGCCCATGATTATTTTGTATTGTGGCGTACATGGGCGGTGGAGATCGTTTACCATCAGGTGACCCGCTTGCTCGTTTGCCGGCCTATACTATAAAAATAAAAAATAAAATAAAAGTGAGTAAGATTTCCGGACACTCAAATCTCCTTCCTCTTCCCAATGTCCATCTATCTCCTCTTAAGGACGGCAAAGTGTACATAATTCTTCTGATTCGGTGGATGATCATAGGTGGACCGTAGACACCACTTAACATCAAGTGACCCACTTGTTCATTTGTGTGCCTCTGCCCTGAAAAAACCTTTTAAAGAGATCTGAACCCAGATAATAATCCATTAATAAAAAAAAATAACAAGTACGATATAAATATGAAAGTCATTACCGTAATAAATAGATTTACTGCTATAAAAATGCGCAAGTGCCTAGTTTTATTTATAAGCAATTTATTTCATTGGTGAAGTTGCGCAATGAATTTATAGTTGCATTGATAATGTCGCCGATACTTGCTAAATTGATTTAGCAATATTAATAGCACCAAAGAAGATTTAATTTAAGCCGGCATCCGCTCATAAGACTAAAAACAAACTTATTTGCATCATACAAGTACCCATTCCAAATAAACAATCAAGTGTGGAAGATTGAATGTCTTGTGAAACAGCCAAAATCTTCGACCAAACCCAAAACGTAAATCAGCAACAACACATGTTCACTGGCAACAGTAACAAGTGCATTAGTAGTGTCGTACATTCAAACAGCGAAAAACAAATGTTATCTATTCAGTTTAACGATGTATCCGAGGAAGAACAGTTATCGTAAATTGTATGGAACGATCGGCCGTGCCGACGACGGGCCATTCCACTGGCTTCCATTCAACATTGGACGTGTTACGTGCATACCATTACGATTATTTTATGCGACACCAAATTATTCGATTATATGTAATAATAATACTAGCTCTGTATTATACACGTCGCTATACTGGGCCTGTTCTACTGAATGACAGGGGTTAAGCCTTAGTCAGCCACGCTGGCCTAATACGGGTTGGCAGACTTCACATACTTTTGAAATTAGTCTAAAGAACTTTCAGGTATGCAGGTTTCCCCACGATGTTACTGAAGGTAAACCGTTCAAGCAAACGATAATTAATAATTAATACACACATAACTTAGTAAAGTCAGAGATGCATGGTCTTGGGGCTGGTTACGAACCTGGGACTTTAGTCTTCAGAATCCCCGCTGAGCTATCGCTGCCATTATTTGGTTAATTTATCAATGTTAGTTTTATTGTAATATATGAATTACACGGACTGTTATCAATAAGACTGCCTCGGTGGCGCAGTTGTAATGCGTACACGTTACGACTGAGGCTAACGCTGAGGTCTCGGATTCGATCCCCTGGTCGGATAAAAGTGATATTGGGTTTTTCTATTACGAAATGCTGAGTATCAGCCCGGAGTCTGGAATTGTGCCCCGTATGGCGATAGGCTTACCCCCTATCACATCATGGCGATACGCTCGGCGAAATGTGGGTGTACTGGTTACACCTCTCCCATTCCGGGATTACAGGCGTGAGTGAGTATGAATAACACGAAAAAAAGTTTCACATAATCATTTAACATCTTAACTTCTGATTTCCTCAAATCACTTCAATCTGAATTGTAAACACACACACAGAAATACACTGAAATTGTGAAGTTTGAAGTTCAATTCCATATTGTAGTACAGTCCTGAGTAAATCATGCACTGAATCGAAATGATGACAGTATTTCCCGACCCAGGTCTTCAGTCTGCGATCTAGAAGTCATGGTTCACAAGAAGTCACAGCTGATATTTGCCAATAAACCGATGAAAATGTATCATAACTAATTCTTTGCATAGTATTTGCATGAGTTTCTTCTTAGTATTTCATTAATTCATGATCTGTAAATGATCTAAGACAGTAGTTTCTTCTTAGTATTTCATTAATTCATGGTCTGTAAATGATCTAAGACAGTAACATGAAAAATGCTATAATACTAGACTGTAGAGACAAGGTGGTAGGTCCCTGGTATGTGAGAGGCCGTCTGGGTAGGTATCACCGTTTTGTCTATTTCTGCCGCCGAGCAGCAATGTGTAAGCACTTTTGTGTTCAGGTTTAAAGGACATTGAAGCCAATGAAATTAATAAGCATTATGAGACATCTTATGTCTCGGGATTAAGAGTGCTATCCAATGCCGTGCAGTGCTTTGTTGTGGTGTTGCACCTGTTTACGGACAGGCGTTGCACTTACCATCAGGCGAGCGACCTGCTCGTTTCGTCACTCAAGCTAGTAAAAAAAGGAATAAAGAAATTAACATTGATATTTTCTCGGATAAACCAAAACTATTCAAACGTACAGTTTACGAAGCTATGGGTCTGAAACACACATATAATTATCGTGAGGTTGTCTGTTACAACCTAAGCGTTAGTCATCACGCTCGTATCTGTTTGATCATTACCTACATCCTGAACTTTCTGTTCTTTTCTTTTTTACCGACTTCAAAAAAGGAGGAGGTTCTCAATTCGGCGCGTTTTTTTCCTTTTTTATAAATGTACATCGATTTCTCCGCCAATTGTGGACCAATTTTGTTGGAAAAAATTTCACTCGATGGAGTTTAGCTTCGATGTGGTCCCATAAAAATTTGGTTAAGATCTGACGACGGAGTACGGAGAAAAAATAAAACTCCTCAACGGACAACAGTACACTCGTAGTATTGTGTTATTGTATTAGAATTTACATGCTATTGCTGCACATTGAAGTCGGTTTATAAGTTTTGTTAAACGTTATATTATTTAAGTATTCTTTTTATCCACTTTAGCATGTCGTGGCAACTTGTAATTAAGACAACATTTAGCATAACCATACCTATTGTTCAAAATACTCTTAAGATTGTGCGGTTTGTAAATTACTCCAATAAATAAATAAATCATAGCTGAATTATAATTTTAATTTACATTACAAACATCTTGTACTGGGGATAATAATGATAAATTCAAATTATCTCCATTACGTGAGAACTTTACGTCGCGATAACAATAATCATATTATTAACTACTAACAAATAATTAAGATTCTTTCAATAATTGTATTCCTGTAATAAAAAAATTGTGTTATATTATGAAACAAATACATGATTATTTCTATTATATTTGCATTTTAGCCTAGACACTGGAAGGTAACTTCATAGTCATAAACCAAAGACTTTAATACCATAGACGGGCTGTTCAGAAGTAAAATTGTGTTGCATACGCGGCCGGCGAGGCGGGAATGACGTCTAAGGCGAGCGAGAGGAGTTGAGAGTAAGCGAGATGGAAATATTGAGACATTGAATTGACCGTAACTAAGTGCGCAATTTCTTTGTACCGCACAGCTTGACTAGTAGTATACATTAAAGTCTTTGCCATAAACCAATATTATTATAATTTCAGATGATTTGTAGTATCTCTTCTTTTAATGTTTACCAATTTTACAGGTCGCAGAGCCATGCTGTAGACAGTTTTGTCTACAGCATAAATGGGCCAATATGACCAGGTTCTTACCACTGTGTCAAAGAAAACCAAACTGAAGTAGCAACTTGCTGTTGCGTTTCATATGGTGAGATATCCGGAAACCTTAATCTTCCTCCCGTTCCAAATCCCTTAATTATCCCTTTGATTTAACTCGGTAATTCATTCATAATCTAATATTGTTGGTCTTTGTGTGGGGTGGTGATTACTTACCATCAGGTGACTCGCTTGCTAGTTTACCGCAATAAAAAGAAAAAAGTAAAAATGTACTGATTGTGAATTTCGGGAATTCGGCACATTTACTATAATAGATTTTAAAACTACCTAGGTTCTACTTGGTGATCTTCCTTTAACTTTCAACGAAGTTTACGAATTGTGGAATAACGAAATGATTTTGCAAACATAAATTCCATTATAATGGACGGAACCCATCTTGTTTTCTTCTTGTTTTATCTTAATTAATTAACGTAACATCAATTCCTTAGATATTGATTTGGATATACAAAGTTATTTTAAATATTGATAGGGAACAGGTGAACGTTTTAAGGTGTATATAATATGTTTAAAGTTTTTTTAATTGTATCTCTTTTGTGTTCCCTTTATGGAAACTGTATCGGTTATGATTTGGAATTTAAAGTATACAAGGATCGAAGTTTGTGTAATACTTTGCACAATTTGAAGGACATAAGTAAGGTTGTTAATAATGAAAATGTTGAAGATAGCACACAAAATGTTTTCTGCGTTATAACAGAAGAATTTATCTTAACCAATGGATCTTTACGAGCTGTTATTGATGTACAAATATCACAAGATGTTAATATATCTTTAGTGATATTCAAAATTACTGGCGAAGGAAATTATGTTATTGGAAAGGAAACCACGTCCTTGATTTCTCAAGAAATTACCAAACATCAACAAATATCAGTAGAGGTTACTGCAACAAATAGTAATGGATATGTAAGTAAATACTAGATTAACATTTAAAGAAATAATAATAATAAAATTATTAAGTCACACCTGATGGTAACATGTTCATTTATATAAATTAATGTTATTATTTTTTCATTCATCATAATCGTCTTCACAATAATATTATTTTTAGGAGTTGACATCGGTCCTCCTGTAGGAAAATCAGCAAACCCACATTTAGTTTCTTTCATCAATAACTAAGCTAGCTAAATTTATCACTCATTATGACACAAAGTAATTACACACTTATATATATTTTAAAGTCATAATGTTTAAAGGCTTGTACCAAAGTCATCAGTAAATAATAACTCAGAGATAACGTTCACAAAAAGAAATAAAAGTACACATAGTAGTATATCTTCGTAAATTGGTGCAATAAACATTATTTTTTTAATACAATGAATATTTTACTATCCCAACATAAAACTTTGTGATACCTAGAATTAATAAGCAAATGATTGTAATGTCGCCGATTATATTATATTTCTTCATCTTAATCTTATTACCTATTCATTAAACTATATTAATTTATTGATAATATTCTTTATCTAAGATCATTATCAATGATAAGAGATTTTTTGTTAATTATTTATCATGAGAAAACCAAATATTAATTTCTGTATCTTTTCGTTTTACAGGCTATAATTTTGGGAAAAGCTGCAAACGCCTCTTCGGTTACTGTCAATTCGATTATTTTCTTCCCAACTTTACTTAAATCACACTACCTATCATTTAAAACATTTGATCCGAAACCCTTAGAAACTACTACTAGCTCCTTAGGTGAAATTAATAGAAATAAAACGACTAAAGAGGTTTCTTCTATAAGTGAACTACCGCCTATAAATGGTACTAATCTATCACAAAGCTTCAGTGATAATTTTATACCCAATAACATACCTGAAATATATACTACAGTTAGTGAATTATCACCCGCAGAAAGTACTACTCCTACAGTAACGGTTCCACTTCGCACAGTTAGTGAATTACCAACTACACAAAGTACTACTCCTATAGTAACAGTTCCGTTCCCAACAGTCAGTGGATTACCAACGTCTGAAAGTACTACTCCTATAGTAACAGTACCATTTCCAACAGTCAGTGGATTACCAACGTCTGAAAGTACTACTCCTATTGTAACAGTTCCGTTCCCAACAGTCAGTGGATTACCAACGTCTGAAAGTACTACTCCTATAGTAACAGTACCATTTCCAACAGTCAGTGGACTACCAACCACTGAAAGTACTGCTCCTATTGTAACAGTCCCATTCCCAACAGTCAGCGGATTACCAACCTCTGAAAGTACTACTCCTATAGTAACAGTACCATTTCCAACAGTCAGTGGATTACCAACCACTGAAAGTACTACTCCTATAGTAACAGTACCATTTCCAATAGTCAGTGGACTACCAACCACTGAAAGTACTGCTCCTATTGTAACAGTCCCATTCCCAACAGTCAGCGGATTACCAACCTCTGAAAGTACTACTCCTATAGTAACAGTACCATTTCCAACAGTCAGTGGATTACCAACCACTGAAAGTACTACTCCTATAGTAACAGTACCATTTCCAACAGTCAGTGGACTACCAACCACTGAAAGTACTACTCCTATAGTAACAGTACCATTTCCAACAGTCAGTGGATTACCAACCTCTGAAAGTACTACTCCTATTGTAACAGTACCATTTCCAACAGTCAGTGGATTACCAACCACTGAAAGTACTACTCCTATAGTAACAGTACCATTTCCAACAGTCAGTGGATTACCAACCACTGAAAGTACTACTCCTATAGTAACAGTACCATTTCCAACAGTCAGTGGATTACCAACCACTGAAAGTACTACTCCTATTGTAACAGTTCCGTTCCCTACAGTTAGTGGATTACCAACCACAGAAAGTACTACTCCTATTGTAACAGTACCATTTCCAACAGTCAGTGGATTACCAACCACTGAAAGTACTACTCCTATTGTAACAGTTCCGTTCCCTACAGTTAGTGGATTACCAACCACAGAAAGTACTACGGAACCAACAGTCGAAGTTACAACAGAGGCTGTTGAGGGAACACCAATAGAAGAAGATTTTGAAGGTTTAGACACATTCTCGATAATTATGATATCAGTAGTTTCTTTACTCTTAGCTGTTATATTAGGAATTGCAGTTTGGTGCATTTTAGTCTCTGGAAAAACATTAGAATTGCAAGCGATGGTCTATAAGAATGAAACCGACGACTTGCCAAATCTTATTTCTGCAAAAAAAGGTCATGGGACCGATATGAGTGTTTAAGATATATGGGAACAATATCTCTGTATTATGACAGGGAATTATCGTGTGGAATCGAAGGCTTTGGTCTAAGAACTACCAAAGCTGATTTAGATAATTTAAGGAGACGACCAAAAAAGCTTCGGTAGAAACCTCACCGCGACTGGTGGCTGATACGCTTGAGAAATTATTTCTATGATACAGGCATACCTAAGACCTACAACTTCTTGAGAAAATCGACCAGATATGATACCGATTAAGTTGCAGGAACTTAATAAATTGTCTTTAGGATTGGATATATAAAAATAGGAAGCTCTCAAATCGTTGTTCGAAATGCTTTAATTATCACCTTTAAGAATATGTAACTATACCTCTAACACCCGGTTTCCGAAAGGCTGATCAAATCAACATTCAACTAACATAACTTTGATTTGAGATCGTTGTCAAACCAATTTGAGTTGCTGAAACGTTATTTAGTGAAAAAATTATAATATTTGATCTCTCTTTAGTATCGTTTGACATACGATTTTTCATATTAATTTGAAAGTTATGTTAGCTAACACGTGTGTCAAATCAAAGGTGTTAATCACGCTTCTAACAACTCAATTTTGACTTGACATGAGATTTGACATTTGATTACTTAATTTAACATTGATCATCCTTCAACTAACAAAACTTTGAGTTGACCTAGTTGTCAAATCAATTCGAGTTGCTGAAACGTTATTTAGTGAGAAAAATTATAATAATTGATATCTCTTTAGTACCGTTTGACATACGATATTTCATATTAATTTGAAAGTTATGTTAGCTAAAATGTAGGTATGTCAAATCAAAGGTGTTAATCACGCTTTTAGCAATTCAATTTTGACGACATGAGATTTGACATTTGATTATTTAATTTAACATTGATCAGCCTTTCAGAAAGCGTGCGTTAGTCTAATTATTGGTGCTCTGTCTACGTGACTTATTTAATTAGTTTAACCAATAAACGTATTAACTCTGATATATTTATACTGAGTAGTTATAAGTATATCGCTATCGTAATAAAATACAAAACAGAATAGGTAATTATTACCTATACTTATTTATTACTAACGCTCAATGATATAAAATTAAGTTTTACTGTAAAATGTTTTTAGTTCAGATCGAATAGATTCGAGGTGTATCATTATTAAAAAAGGAATGAAAATAATATTTTATAGAATTGTGATGTAATTATAAATATTTATTTGGTACTTACGAATATAATGTAAAGGTTATTGTTTAAATAAGATCTGGAAAAGTTACTTTACAGTATAGAAAAAATGTGGATTTTATGTTATTTTTTATACCTTTTTAAAATCTTTTAAAGGCTATAAGAAAAACACGTCACAATAAAAACTTACGCTGTTGTAAAAAATACGAATACATTGATACCTCGTCCATACTCAACATTAAACAGCTAGTTTGTCAACATCGAACAAATGGCGAAGTGATAGTAGAACATCTATACATACACACATTATAATTTCAATAGTGTGATTTGCCAATCTACGTTACAAGTCTGACGAAACGAGTAGGCCGCTTGCCTGATGGTAAGCGCAAACCCAGCCCATAAACAGAAGCAACACCACATAGAACTTTGAATTACAAAGCACTACATGGAACTGGACTGCGTTCGTCACACCAAAACCTAGGTTGTTAAGTCTTATCATAACCAGTAATTATACTGGTTTCAATATCCTTCAAACCGAAACACAACAGTGCTTACACACTGCTACTTTGCGGCAGAAATAAACAAAGCAGAGATACCCAGGCCTCTCGTATACGAGGGACCTACCACCTAGTATATTTTGTTTATTTTTTAAAATTTTGTTATGAATTAGTACAAATATACAATGCCTGGCCATCCAGGACGGGTCAATTCACGCAAGAGAAAAATAAGTAGGTACCTAGGTTACCTGGAAAGAAAAGTTAGTAGACAGGTAAACACAAAAAAATCAATTATAATATTATTAGCCCACCGACACCCCTCACTAATAATAGGGTTGACCCTAATCCTTTAGCGATAAAAATTAAAGCTTGCCTGCGCCTCCAAGAATTGTATTAGATGGTTTTGTCTTCATCTTTATAGCACACACACGACAGCCTCCGTGGCGCAGCGGGCGAGTGCGACGCGAGAGGCCGTGGGTTCGATTCCCGCACCGAGACAAATGTTTGTGTGAACCACAAATATTTGTTTCGGGTCTGGGTGTTGTGGGACCGCAAGTCCCTCGTAGTAATTGATACCCACGATACAGGTTAACATAGTGTGGAGTCAGGACTATGTGTGTGACTGTTGGGTGTATTTATTATTATTTATAGATAGGAACCAAGACAATCATGTTATTAACATTAAAACTATAACTTTGTCACAGGTTTTAATTTTCAGTTGTCGTCTACCAAGGCTTGTGCCATAGCACATGTAATTTTTTTCTTGTTTTCTTAAACAACGAGACGAGCATGTCGGTCGCCTGATAGTAAGCGCCTTCCATTAAACAGAAGCAACACTACACATACCTTAGAATGACAAAATACTGAATAGCATTGTACTGTGCTCGTCATTCCAAAACTTATGATGCTAAGCAAACGCACGTAGTTGATGCCCTGATACCCTGGGCTTCATGGATGAAAGACAAAAATTATGAGATAAGTATGAGAGATATTTTCACATTTATACATATCGTAAAATAGTTTCTTTCCAATACTAAAAGAAAACCAACCAATTTTTATAAGTAAAATTAATATACATATTCGGAAAATATTAGCAAATGTTCACTCCTAAGAATTAGATAGGCAATGTTTCGAGGGCACCGGCATAATAAGGTGAACTCACAAACTGAAATAGCTAATACATAACGTTTAAACTTTGCTATTAAAATACTGCTAGAAATTATAATTTACCAATAATAATAATTTCTCAGGTATGCAGGTTTCCTCACGATGTTTCCTTCACCCTTAAAGCAGGTGATAATTAACAATTAATACACACATAACTTAGAAAAGTCAGAGGTTTATGCACTTGGGGCTGGTTTCGAACCTGCGACTTTCGTCTCAACAGTCCATACCACTCCCCACTGAGCTATCACTGCTATAATTTACCAATAATGTATTTTTTTCTCAACCATCAGATTAATCTAAAAAATATAACATACCAACACAACTATAACAAAAACATAAATAGACCGTCTTAAAAATACCTGAAAAGTAAAAAATAGAAACTCTATGCTATTTTCACTTGGTGTTCTAGCAATTTCATTGTAACTCAATGATTGATGTACGTTTGTCTACAGCATGAATGGGCCGTCTTGACGGGGTCGTTACCACTGTATCACAGAAAACCGATGTAAAAAAGGGGACTGCTATGTTTCCTACGATGCATTCACTAGATATCCAGAGGCCCAAATTCCCTTCCCAATTAATTGTCTCTTTCCTTTAAGGTCGTCAACAACGCCCACGATTCTTCTGGTATTGTGGGCCTACGTGGGCGGTGGAGTACACTTACCACCAGGTGGCACACTTGTTCGTTTGCCGACCTACGCTATAAAAAAGAAATAGTATATAATAAAATATTTTGCTTGACATTTTCCGTTTATATTAGGGAAATAGTAGATATTCCTGTTCGAATGTTTTTAAATTCGTATTTAATAGTAATTTCGTATATGAGTGGTAGAGCCAAGCTGTAGACACTTTTGTCCAGCATGTATGGGCCGGCTCGTCCAGGTCAATACCACTGTCTCACAGAAAACCGGTGTAAAGTAGCAGCTTGCTGCTGTGTTTCGTACGGTGAGTGACATATCCGGAGGCCCAAACCCCGTCCCCTTCCCTATTCCTTAATTATCCGTTTCCTTTAAGGTCGGCAACGCACCCATGATTCTCTTGGTATTGTGAGCGTATATGGGCGGTGGAGATCACTTACAATCAGGTGACCCACTTGCTCGGTTGCCGGCCTATGCCATACAAAAAATAGCGTAAATCTAAGGATTTCCCGGACTATGCTATAAAAAAGACCTTGGATATTTCAGAAATGCGTACGCAAACGTCACTATATGTACGCGTCAAGACTCACGACGTAGCTTTAGTGCTCCTGGTCGATCCGATCGAAATTTGATCACTTTATATGTAATTCGCTAAGTCCTTGCAGCATACAAGCTGTACACATACCACCGTTCCTTCGCGTGGTGAGATCTTTTTTTTGAAATTATTGTTTTTTTTACTACCTATTGTATACATTTTTCGGTGCACCTACGAGTACATAACTATAACTCTTTCTGTTAAATCGTTCTTAAACTGTCTTATTTCTATTTTCTTTGTCTTTGTAGATCACCATAGTATTTTGATTTTATGTTGATAGTATTTACATATCTTTATTTTTTCTGGTTAAATTTTACCAAAACCATCGCCCTTATAAGGAAACGGTAGAATGGTTGATGCATGCTAATATTACCGTAAAACATAGTTTTGAAGACTACTTCGAGACAACAACGTATTTATCTGGCAAAATATTCAGTTTTCATTAATTATCTTAATCACACGAGGATCTTGGTGATACTACAAATTACTACGTGATATCGGAACATCACTTATCGTATTATAGTTTTCTAGCAGCAAGTGCGCAATCAGAAAAATCTAGGGGTGTCTATCTCACCACTAATCCATCGTCATACCTTATGGACCCAATCTTAAGGGTTTTAGCGCATTGAAGCTCATTTCCACAAGCCATTTTACTTCTTTACAAATTAATACGCCATTTGACACTTGTCTTCTTTCAGTTCGGTAAAAATCCATTGTAAATGTAAGAAGTTCAGTACACGGCTATCTTATTACCAGACCTTACCTTTGTAGCTCTCAAAAATCCACCTTAGAAGATATTAGATTTTGGCAGGATAATTAGGTATGGAAAATTTTATGTAAGAGGCCAAAGAGGTGTGCAAGGATCGTAGCAAGTGGAAATCCGTTGTCTGTACCTACCCCTATGGGAAACAGGTGTGAGTCTATGAATCTCAGCCTGTTGCCGTCCACTGTTTGACGTAAGCCTCAACAAGTAAGCGCTAACCATCCCGGTCTTGAGCAGCCCGCATCCACCCGCTACCCGCCATCTTTTTCAAGTCTTCGGTCCACCGTGCAGCAGGGCGCCCTACACTACGTTTGCCTAACCGTGGTCTCTGAGTCTATGTATATATGTAATTAAGTATGGAGACTTTTTTATTGCTATTGTTAATGTCATCAGCAATGCCAGAAGCACAGACAACCTGCTGCCCATTATGAGGTAAAATGAGATGAAATTTAAAGGACACAACCCTCAGCCCTCAGGGAATACCGGTGTCAGGAGCTCACATACGTCGTAGCAGTGATCGGTGGAAACGCACTGTAATGTTCTTGATTTCCATATGATATGGATAAACTTTACTGCGGTGTTGGGTGGTACAATGGTAGATCTCAGGGATCTCAGAACTTGCACAAGCGTTATAGGAGTGATCGCTAGTGCATCATAAGGTCTTGATTGTTTCCTGGTGATACGGATGATCTGTATTGCGGTGGCGAATAGTGCCATGTCACAACGGCAATGGAACACCGCATATATTTTTTGGACTATTAAAATAAAAAATATATTATTTATAAAAATAATATTAGATATTTATTTAAAGGGAATACCTGCAGGATTTGTAAGATGGTTAAAAATCAAATGAAACCATCGCGAAGTGGCAACTTTACACGGTTTAACTTAAAAGGAAAGGTATGTTTTGTTTATAAAAGAAACGTTTATTATATCACAATAATTTAATTTAATGTTTAAAGATACTTCTCTTGATTTTAGGTAAAAAAGAAATAACGTCGGATTCTCGTCACCCATCGCCACTATTTTTAATATTTGCAAGTGTTTTTCTTTCTATCTTTCTGCCTGGCGTTATCACGACTTACTGTAGGGCGAGTGCCGGCTGCGAAGCGAGAGGCCGTGGGTTCGATTCCCACACTGAGACAAATGTTTGTGTGAACCACAAATATTGGTCTCGGGTCTGGGTGTTGTGGGACCCCAAGTCCCTCGTAGTTCCTGATACCCACAACACAGGTTTACCTAGTGTGGGGTCAGGACTATGTGTGTGACTGTTGGGTGTATTTATTTATTTATTTATCATGATTTGGTCTTACGAGAACCAAGTTTCGTTTTATTTTTTAAAAACTACCAGAATATAATAATAAATACACTCAACAGTCACACGCATAGTCCTGAGCCCACACTAGGTAAACCTGTATCGTGGGTATCAAGAACTACGAGGGACTTGCGGTCCCACAACACCCAGACCCGAAACAAGTATCTGGATCAGACAAACATTTGTCTAGGTGCGGCAATCGAACCCAAGGCCTCATGCTTCGCAACCGGCTACTCGCCCACTGCGCCACGGAGGCTGTCATATCTACAAGGTACGCCTATCCCTCGTATGCGAGAGGCTGTCTGGGTTGGTACCACCGCTTTGTGTATTTCTGTCGCCAAGCAGCAGTGTGTAAGCATTGTTATGTTCCGGTTTGAAGGGCATTGAAGCCAGTGAAATTACTGGGCATTATGAGACTTAACATCTTATTTCACGAGATGACGAATGGAGTCCAATGCCATGTAGTGCTTTATAATTCAAAGTTTTGTGTAGTGTTGCTTCTGTTTATGGGCACGCGTGGCGCTTACCATCAGATGAGCAACCAGTACACCCACATTTCGCCGAGCTTATTTTCGTCCCATGATGTGATAAGGGGCGAGCCCATCGCCATATCGGGCACAATTCCAGACTCCGGGTTATTACCTACTAAGCATTTCATGATAGAAAAACCCAATATCACTTTACCCGACGCGGCGATCAAACCCGAGACCTCAGCACAGCAACCATAATAATAGCATAAATAATTATTATTTTTTATTAAAAAGGATTTTAGGATAAACAGACACTCAAGAGAAGACTCTTACGATAGGAATATATTGAGGAAGAGGGGAAAAAAGTGGAATAAAAAGCAGAAAGACCAATTCAAGTATGAAATCAAGATTACGGGAAGTATTGTTAAACTTGATGCGAAAAAGGCCAGGTAATGGCAATCGCGAGGAATGGTGACGGTTGAGGGTAAATTAGGCAATTATTGCCGAATTATAGTAAAAATGCAAAAGCTCCGGCTCATAATTGGTAAGTTTAAATTAGCTAATTTTTTGCATTCCAGATTTAAAGCTGGCTTTTTAAGTTTTTATTAAATTTTTACAAATTTATTGAAAAAATAATCATAATCGGTGCATAAATTCCAAAATTTTAGTATTACATCTCTAATTAAATCCCCTTGGTGATGGAATTTTTCTTTAAAAATCGAACCAATTTTGATATATACTCTATCAAATAAAGTACGCGACAAGGTGCGAGATATATAAAAATATCTATGATATACACAAGAAACCATATTATTATCATCGTCGTGTTTGAATCGCAGAGCAAATTGCCAAATGCAGTTTAATCGCTTTGCGTTTATTATCATTCAATCAAAGTAATACGCTACACTTCATTCCTGACTGCCAAGCTGTCTAACCATGAAAGCACACGGGCGCCTGATAAATTGTTTGATTAAAATGACTCAAGCCACAAGCAATGATACATTCGAAATATTCATCATTAAATTATATAGTCTTATTTCATCAAACTATATCTTATCCACGATAACGTTATAAATAATTACGATACTAAGTATAGTGATTACAACCCAAAGATATAAATAATAGAGATTTAGTGAACCTCGACACAAATGCTAGTGTTTGAAAAATGTTTGAATTTAATACGGCGCGATATGCCTTCGTACTGATGTGTTGTTTTGCTTATGTTTTGTGCGACGATTGTGTGACGTACTCATTCCAGGATGATTTTGACACATTATTTAATAATGAAGTGGGAGTGTGTGAAAATATAAATTTGTATTGGTTGCAAAGGAATTATTCATCAATAAACATGGAGACTCCTCATAAACAGAGCGTGTCATTTATAACGCCGCAGTCTGCGCTTAGTTGTGTCTCATCGTTCTCCTTTACTATGACGGGAGGAGGAGCTGTTGAATTGAATATATTTATGGATGGAGCTGAAAACTCAGACCAGATCACGTTGTTCGCCAACCAATACGTGCCAAACGGCAATGATGCGGTGATGGGGACCGCCAGCAACACGCCTTTACTAACCGGATTTATACGCGGATGGCATACTCTTCGCGTCACCTTACTTGGATCAAGCTCTTATACGGGATATGTAAGTGTTCAATATTATATAGATTTACAATCACGCCAATGTAATGCGTCTGTGGCTTAAATAAACTATAAGGGATCGGAACAATTAACATCTACTAATATCACATGAGAAAATAGTATTCAATAGACTTAACAAACAGTGGTAATATGTCACTCAAAATATAATTATACCAACAATAATTTTATACTAAATAAAATAGCTGTTTCTAATTTATATAGTAATATTTTTTTAATTCTATTTATACCAAAGCTCGGAATGTTATAAACACCGCAGTTTATACGCTGTCTGCAAGTACTGTTAAAATAATCTTACATAAATTAGCATATGTTATAATAGTGAACGTTATGAACAGTAAAAACAATGAAAATATGCAATTGAAGCAGACAATTATGCAGCTGCACTAGTAAATACTTTTAGTTATTCAGAGAAATAAGTCCGCCTAATTATATGCAATAAGCCCCGCGAACCATTGGTGTACGCCTCTGCAAGTACGACTAACTTTAATTTCATTTTAAAAGTCGTCTTTGATTATTCCGGTACAAAAAAAAAATTATTCGTCACCTATCATCATGAGACTGCAATAAGCTCCGCGAACCATTGGTGTACACCTCTGCAAGTACGCCTAATTTTAATTTCATTTTAAAAGACAAGTCTTGGATTATTCCGCTACAAAAAAAAAAAAAAATCGTTATTCCTCATCATGAGACTGCAATAAGCTCCGTGAACCATTGGTGTACACCTCTGCAAGTACGCCTAATTTTAATTTAATTTTAAAAGACAAGTCTTGGATTATTCCGCTACAAAAAAAAAAAAAACGTTATCCCTCATCATGAGACTGCAATAAGCTCCGCGAACCATTGGTGTACACCTCTGCAAGTACGCCTAATTTTAATTTCATTTTAAAAGACAAGTCTTGGATTATTCCGCTACAAAAAAAATGATTCGTTACCCCTCATCATAAGACTGCAATAAGCTCCGCGAACCATTGGTGTACACCTCTGCAAGTACGCCTAATTTCAATTTAATTTTAAAAGAAAAGTCTTGGATTATTCCAGTACAAAAAAAATTGATTGGTCACCTATCATCATGAGACTGCAATAAGCGACGCGAACCATTGGTGTACTATTTACACCTCTGCCTACCCCTTCGGGACTTTTAAGAGTGAACTTACATTATGTTAATTATTTTAAAAAAAATTGTGCAGTTCACTAAGAAGTATTTTCTGACACATATTACACAGTTAAAAATACCAAATACATAAAGGAAAACATTGGGGAAAGCTACTAAAGCTAAGCTCAAGTAAACACGAGGTGCAACCTGTACACTCACGTTTTGCCAAACTTATTTACGTCCTATGATATGATAAGTGGTGACTGGCGAGCCTATCGCCATATTAAAATTCCAATAACGGCCAATTTATTTGTATTTTTACTTATTACGAATCGAAAAATTCAAACGCAAATTGTGATGCCCAATCTTAAATTAGAACTAAGGACCTTAAATTAATTTTCTTTTAGAAATAAAATAAAATAAAATATACCCAACAGTCACACCCATAGTCCTGATCCCACATTAGGTTAACCTGTATCGCTGGTATCAGGAACTGCGAAGGACTCGCGGTCCCACAACGCCCAGACCCGAATCAAATGTGTGGATCACACAAAAAATTATCTCGGTGCGGGACCCAACGAACCCACGGCCTCTTGCTTCGCAGCCGGCTATTTGCCCACTGCACCACGGAGCTGTCAGTTTTTTAACTAAAATAAACACTATATCTCTTTCTTTATTTTTAATTACATTTACCAGTGTAAAATGAATTTATTTCACAAATAGCTTTTGATTCGCCCGCGAAATGAAAATATGAGCAAAAAATATTATTTCGTATAGATTATTTTTTGTTATAATCAGCATCTGGTCTATTCTTGTATAAGACTTATATAACTGTTAGTACCGAAACTGTGCTTATACTTGCGGGTATACTTATAAATATATACTAGGTCCAAAGTCAACCTCACCTGCACGTGGTACACTCTACTGATTAACGAACGAGGCAATGGGGAACCTTGATTCCAATTGCGAGTTATGAACAGACGGCGGGTAGCCCCATATTATACCAAATACCGTCAAAACTATGGTACTAGTAGGCAGACCGCCAGGCAGAAAGAATAAACACTTCGTACAAAAAATACCAGGTTATTTGCAATGCTATTTTGACCAATATAGCATTGATTCTTATCAAGTTAAATATGTTTGTTACCTTGGGTATTTATTGTAGATTAGCATTGCCCTTTACATTATATCATAATACTTTGGAATATATCACAGATTTAAAATTATGCGCAGCAAAAAAAGTTGTTTGCGTGACGAGACTTACGTAACTTTTTATACGACATAGTAATAATCCTTATCCAATTAAACATATTATTATTATTTACATTTCGCATTAAATTTACAAAAAAGTATGTATCGTTGGGCGCGTTAAGCTGACTAGGAATTCATTAACACATACGATTACACTACACCGCTGATACCAACCAAAAACCCCGCGGTAAACCGCTTCTGCGTATTAGAGACGGCCCCGATTCTCAAGGCAAGAGGAACTCCAATTTTGCTCAAAACTAAGAAAGAAGAAGAAAGAAAGACAATTTATTGTATTTACAAGTACCTCTGCGCGTTGCCACTCTACGGCCCGTCTCCATTGAGGGGGTACTCAACAACCTCCGCGCACTGAAGGAAGCCGTCGGCGTCAAGTTCAGTTTCGAGGCGGACCACCCGTGCTGCCGTTCATCTCGGTGTCGTTTACTTAGTCTTCTTCTACGACAAGCAGGGGATATTGTGGTGGAACTCATCAGTTGCCCCCATTCCACAAGGCAGGACACGCTAATTTATATAATCATTATCCCCCCCTTACGGGTCTTCTGGCGGTGCGGTGAGAGCGATCGAAATCTTCACGTTCTAGGCACTAGCTGTGAGATAAACCTCTCGCAGAAGTGGACTACCGCATGCCAGAACATCCTGTTGTCGACCATGGCGGACACCATGGACAACAGCAGCAAGTCATCTCCAAACGACTGCTACGAAGTACGAAATCGTTACGTTCTTCATCACAAACTGAGCCCTCTTCCAGAATGTTCTGGGTCATGTCCTACGGAAGTTGTCACAAGTGACTCACGGTTGACTCTATTGTGCCAACAACTATTCGCCATAGATACTTGCGAAAACACCCACACCAATGAACATCTTTTTTTAACGTTGGGAAACCTTTTATGGGTACCGCCCGACCGCGTGGTCAGTCGAAGCGGTTATGTCCGACTCCCACGGACTAAAACTCAACGGTGTTCCTCCGGGTGCGCTTGTTCAGTCGGGGCTGCGGGGATGCTATTGTACTCTTCCACAGCGGCCTATGAGCACCTGTGTCAGACGGCACGTCGCCGGGTGTGGCGCCTGTCTAACCAGTACCTAGTCAAAGACATGAAACAGTGCCGTGATGGTCCTCAGATAAAGAAACAGGGACGATGAGAGAGAGACGATAATCCTCCACGAAAGGAGTAAATGAGAAATTACGTATTGAAATTACTATTTCATTATTTAGTATACACAAATCAAAATAAAATACTCAATGTATTAAACGAATTTTCCCCAGAGGGGTTGACGACAGGGAACTTATCTGTTTGTAACATGTGCTAAAAAGCATATCACCCCATTGCGGGTGGGATAAGGGTAGGTTGAAGAGGATGAAACGGAATAAAACCGACTCAAAATAGCTAAAAATAATAAATATGTGAATAGAGAACCTCCTGAGTTTTTTCGTCGGCTAAAAATTAAGTAACTGACGCTGTTATCGTTATCTTCTTGCAAATAACCTTTGCATGCACTGGATTGGCTAGGTGAAATAGGGGGCGGTCAACAACACGCGATAAAAGATTCCAATGCCCGAAGGGGTAGGCAGAGGTGTAACCAGTACACCCACATTTCTCCGAGCGTATCTCTGTCCCATAATAAGATAGGAGCGAGCCTATCGCCATACCGGGCACAATTCCAAACTCCGGGCTAATATTAAGCATTTCGTAACAGAAAACCCCAATATCACTTTTACCCGACCCGGGGATCGAACCCGAGACCTCAGCGTCAGCCTCAGTCGTAACGCGTACGCAATACAACTGCGCCACCGAGGCAGTTTTATCTGGTGATCTCTATATATGTCTATAGAAACTAACATGGTTGCAATACTCGACTTGTTATGTAAAAAGCAGAGATAAAGTAGAGAAAATAGTACGTTCAACTTCGCTGTGGTATTTTATCTACGAACCCTAACATGACGACGTAATTTTATCGAAAGTTGACACTTATACTCGAGATATTTGTCGTAGATAGCTATATCTGTCGCGCGCGAGATAACCTAAACTAACCTAAGCCCAATGCCTCACAGTTCTCCGCGTTAATAACCACTAAACCAATGAAGCGATAAAAACACTACTGCCCAACAGCTACCCTAAGACACTTGGCATAATAATGATTCTAGTCAAACTCATCGGTCCAGGGGCGAGTTATGGGAAAAGAAAACACAAAAATTTATATTAAAAACTAATTACTTTTTAAAGTGGTATCGTGTATGGGCGGGCTCGATCGGGTAGTTACCACTGTCTCATAAAAAACCGACGTAAATTACAAAAATCGATCCAAATCAAATAGAAAATAAAACAAAATTTCTAACTAAGTTGACAGCCTCCGTAGCGCAGCGGGCGAGTAGCCGGCTGCGAAGCGAGAGGCCGTGGGTTCGATTTCCGCACTGAGACAAATGTCTGTGTGATCCTCAAAAATTTGTTTCGGGTCTGGGTGTTGTGGGACCGCAAGTCCCTCGTAGTTCCTGATACCCACGATACAGGTTTACCTAGTGTGGGGTCAGGATTATGTGTGTGACTGTTGGGTGTATTTATTTATTTAAGTGGGCATATTCTCTTATAACTAGCTATGTTCTAAATCATCTTGATTAAACTAGCTTTCGTATAAAATAAATCTCTGAATGGGGTTCATTGAAAAGTTTGGTACGGGTCGAGGCTTTTTAACGGTTACGTTATACTTTGAAGAGCTTTGTCATATGCGCTTTATGCGAATTAGACATAGAAATGAGGAATTTGCTATGTAAAATTACACACGAAAATTATTTGTACAATAGAATCAATTAGTCACTTAAATTAATCTTATCTACGCGATCTATATAAGTGCTAGCGCGCACTGTTATTCTTTTCCAAGCGATTTATATGTAGCAGAAATGAAACGTATGGATATTTATCCGACGAGAAATAGGGAGGAGGTTCTCAATTCGACGCGTATACACGTCTTGTACGTATAACCAACCACGTATCGTCGCTTAGTTAACAATACCGTGTAAGTTAAATTGGCTTGGTTTTCAGGAGAGACAAATAACTGAATACATTTATGAACATGTGTGATGTAACTAATGAGTTGCGCCGTGACAGAACTATTTGAATATCGTGCTTTGTATGTTTTTTGTGTAAATTCATTGGATACGCGCCAAAAAAATCTATCTAATGACAATATCACATGCCCAATTTTCGAGATACGCGGTATTGTTAGCTAAGCGACGGTATATACTCGTAATTTCAGAGTTGTCCGTTTTTTTTGGTTCTTTCTATAATCCTATGTGGGTGAAATCGGGGAGGAAGGACTAAAACTTCGGCATTTAAAGTACCGACTTAGATAACAGTTCCACGGAAAGTAGTTGAATATTATCTGTACCTATAAACCTAAAAATAAAAGTTACTCATTTGGGGTCAATCGGTGATATCGACATTTAATTAGACAATAATTGAAAGCATCGAATCGAAATGGGAATTTTATTTTTAGTATTTTTAGTTTTTTGCATCGGCTTTATATTTATATTACGTATATTTAGAAATAGTTCGTACAATTTATTGACGCCGACTGCGACATGGTTGTCGCAAAAGTAAATTGCAACATAAAGAGTTTCTCTGGATCCGCGTCTACTAATATAATAAAATCGCGCACTTTATGGCGTAGTTGTAACCAGTGTCGCGCGATTTTATAATCGCGGTTCGTACTAGCTGTTTTGTGTCTTAGGTTATCCGAGAGTGAAAAATGCTAATGGATAATATCGAAATATCTTATAATAGCATCATTAAATTAAATTGATCGGAATCTATACGATAAAATGTTTTATGATTGTAAACGTCTTATTTTAATACTAGCTTTTGCTCGTGGCTCCGCCCGCGTGAACGTTCTTTTTCGGTATAAAATGTAGCCTATGTCCTAATCCCAGTCATGGTCTATCTGTGTGCCAATTTCATCTAAAACCGTTTAATCGTTAAGGGGTGATTGACTAACAACCATCCAAATTCACAGACATCCATTTTATTAGCTTGAATGACGAGACGAGCAGGTCACTTGCCTGATGGTAAGCGCCGCGCCTGCTTATAAACAGAAGCAACGCCACACAGAACTTTGAATTACAAATCACTACATGACACTGGACCGCGTTCGTCACCCCGAGACATATGTTGTTAAATGTTATAAAGCCCATAAATGTCACTGGCTTCAATTTCCTTCAAAACGGAACACAACAGTGCTTACACACTTGCTTGGCGGCAGAAATAGAGCGGTCGTACTAATTGACCCGGATCGAACTGACTTGCATTTTGACGGCCTCAAAAAACAAAAGAAATATATTAATGAATGTTTGTTTGAACCTGAATAACCACTTACCACTATTTACATTGGACGTATGCTGTTTCACAAATAACTATTTCATATTTTGTCTCTGATATATCGTCAGTTGTTTAACATTAATAGTCATCGTACTTTCGATGATTGATATCATAAATTCTGTATAAATTTAATAAGCTTGTGGTGTTTACCTTTAAGTAATTGTTACATTGGTATATGTTTATGCGTTTGTGTCATTTCTTTTAACTCTAAATGTAAACAATTGTTGGTAGACCTAATAAATAAAATAAAATAAAAAAAAAACTAACCCAGACGGCCTCTCGCATACGAGGCACCTACATATACCTAGGATTACAATAGTAGTAGATTTTTGACCAGATTTTATCTCGCGGCTCCACCCGACACTCGGTTGGGCGGAAAGCTTTAACAATAATACGCCGGGTACATAACTTGAAACGAAAAACTTATTTCGCCATGCATGACTGACCCACTGTAAAATTAACACTTTCTCTCTCTAATCAAACTTTAGTGTTGAATAAGACAGGCTATTTAAATGAGTTTGTAAGAGTAGCCTCTTTTTGTACTGAGCCGGTACAAGGTCCCACTTCAAATGAGGCGTCTTGAAGCTTACTGGCTCGTTCTCACTCTTTCACGCAACCCGCGTCATGGGAATAGTAACAGAGTAAATAGACATAAAATTTGAAGTAGTACATGAAAAAGAATTGAGTAGCTCATACAATATTTCGTCATGTACGGGGCAAATGTAATGCCTCTTGTAAGTCCTATTCAATACTATCGAACTAGTTGTTACACTACGACAAGTCAGTAGGCTTAGTACAAGTTTTAATAATTTTGTAAAACGATGAAATTTTTCGTTTTCTCTCCATACGTCAAGTATTAGTAGCCACTAGTAGGAACTATGATGAATTAAAATTGATAATATGGTTTATTTTATTTCATATTATTCGAATATGAAATTAGTTTTCAAGCGATTCCTTTATTATCTACCGTATGAATTACTAGTTTGACACTTCGACGGTAGTAATTTTATACGAATTCGAAAACTGTGAACGTATTTGTAACTCATACTAGGCCTACAGTTGTTTATATACGTGTAAATTTCGTCTCCTCGCCATCTCCTGTGGGCTTAGCATATGCACCACGAGGTAATATTGTAGACTGATTTTGTCGTGCTAAAACTGTTTTATATAGTTATCTCTATATATCTATTGACGCAAGGTGGTAGGTACCTTGTATGCAAGAGGCCGGCTGGGTTGGTACCACCACTTTGTCTATTTCTGCCGTCAAGCAACAATGTGTAAGCACTGTTGTGTTCCGGTTTGAAGGACATTGAAGCCAGTGAAATTACTGGGCGTTATGAGACTTCACACCTTATGTTTCGGGATGACGAGCGCAGTCCAGGGTCATGCAGTGTTTTATTATTTAAAGTTCAGGCGAGCGACCTGCTCGCGTCGTCATTGCAACTAATAAAAAAAATTGTTACTTAGAATACTCAACTCGTAAGTAAACTACTCGAAAGTAGAGATATAACGTAGATAAAATAGTACTTTGAACCTCTCTGTGCTATTTTTTCTTCGTACCCTAACCTTTTTTTTTTTTTTTTTGTCGCGGGGAAAGTGAATTATTGCTACCGCCCCGCCCCGGGGGAAGGCAGAACGGTTATGTTGGGTTCACCGGTCTTACGACCCAGCGTTAAGCCGCCCGGGAGAGATGTTAATTCCGAGCGACCGCTGTGCCGAGTCCCTAACACTATATACAACCTACACCGGCATACCAACTAAAACCCCGCGGTGGCCTTCTTCGGCGCATGTGGAGCGGCCCCGGGGTATCCTTAGCTATATCTAAGGATTGCTACCGGAACCGCCCCTGCGCGGTGCCGCCTAGCGGCCCGTCTCCTTGTCGGGGGGCTCAGAAGCCCCCGCGCACCGAAGGACGCCCTCGGCGTCAACGGGAGACACGAGGCCGACCACCCGTGCTGCCATCCATCCCGGGGTCGCTTGTACAACAGTACCATTATGGCGCTACGACAGCCCCCGGCTGTGCGCCTACGACCCCCGATAGCCCCAATTAGTCGTCTCTTACGACAGGCAGGGGATACCGTGTTCGTACCCTAACCTGACGACGTAATGTTATCGAACGTTGACACTTTTACGCGAGATATTTGTCAATAATTATTTATCGTGCGCGTGTTGGATATGCTAAGCCTTCTGGACCAGTGGCGGATCCAGGATGTTGGTTTGGGGGTCTTGAACCAAAATTAGAATATTTAATAAATGAAGAATACACTAATCCTACTTAAAATGGAATAAGTAATGATAAACGATGAAAATTAAATTCTAGGTAGTATATAGTATTCATTTCATTTCATTTCATTTCATTTCATTTCATTTCATTTCATTTCATTTCATTTCATTTCATTTCATTTCATTTCATTTCATTTCATTTCATTTCATTTCATTTCATTTCATTTCATTTCATTTCATTTCATTTCATTTCATTTCATTTCATTTCATTTCATTTCATTTCATTTCATTTCATTTCATTTCATTTCATTTCATTTCATTTCATTTCATTTCATTTCATTTCATTTCATTTCATTTCATTTCATTTCATTTCATTTCATTTCATTTCATTTCATTTCATTTCATTTCATTTCATTTCATTTCATTTCATTTCATTTCATTTCATTTCATTTCATTTCATTTCATTTCATTTCATTTCATTTCATTTCATTTCATTTCATTTCATTTCATTTCATTTCATTTCATTTCATTTCATTTCATTTCATTTCATTTCATTTCATTTCATTTCATTTCATTTCATTTCATTTCATTTCATTTCATTTCATTTCATTTCATTTCATTTCATTTCATTTCATTTCATTTCATTTCATTTCATTTCATTTCATTTCATTTCATTTCATTTCATTTCATTTCATTTCATTTCATTTCATTTCATTTCATTTCATTTCATTTCATTTCATTTCATTTCATTTCATTTCATTTCATTTCATTTCATTTCATTTCATTTCATTTCATTTCATTTCATTTCATTTCATTTCATTTCATTTCATTTCATTTCATTTCATTTCATTTCATTTCATTTCATTTCATTTCATTTCATTTCATTTCATTTCATTTCATTTCATTTCATTTCATTTCATTTCATTTCATTTCATTTCATTTCATTTCATTTCATTTCATTTCATTTCATTTCATTTCATTTCATTTCATTTCATTTCATTTCATTTCATTTCATTTCATTTCATTTCATTTCATTTCATTTCATTTCATTTCATTTCATTTCATTTCATTTCATTTCATTTCATTTCATTTCATTTCATTTCATTTCATTTCATTTCATTTCGTTTAGTAATGCTAAACTAGGGGTCAATGACCCGCGCGCCAATACTCAGTAGCTCCAACGCGCCGCCCCTCAGCTGATTCCGAGAGCCAGATAATCTGTTTTATTTCCTTTACATTTAATTACGATTGTTATTATTATTACAATAATAAGTCATTGTATTGGTTGGTCCAAACAAGACTGATCCATATCAAGTACACACATACACACGGATAAACAGACACACATACACAGACATAGACACACAGCCATATGACACACAGGGGTCTATCTAACTTAAAATATCCCTTTTTATCAGGGGTTAAAAGAACGCGCTGTTTTACGCATGATAATGATTTGAATAAAGTAACGCAAACAATAAATATTTTAACATACATATAAACACTATACAATATGCTGAATACTTATCATTGGAATATTTTAATTTCATGGTATCATATCTTATCCTTGATAACATTATAAATAATTTCGATAATATGTATATTGATTACACAAAGGCTTAAATTATATAGATTTTGTGAACAGCCACAAATGCAAGTGCTTGAAAAATGTTAAATTTTAATGCAGTGCAGTGTGCCTTCATCCTATTCTGTAGTTTTACTTATGTTTTGTGCGATTCTTGTGTAACATACTCATTTCAAGATGATTTCGAATCGTCGTTTAATAACGTAGTGGGAGTGTGTGAAAATATAAATATATTTTGGTTACAACGAAACTATTCTTCAATAAATAAAGAGAGTCCTCATAAGCAGAGCGTGTCATTTATAACGCCGCAGACCGCTCTTAGTTGTGTCTCATCGTTCCCCTTCACTATGACGGGAGGAGGAGCTGTTGAATTAAACATATTCATGGATGGAGCTGTAAATTCGGACCAGATCACCTTGTTCGCCAACCAATACGTGCCAAACGGCAATGATGCAGTTATGGGGACTGTTACCAACACGCCTATACTACCTGGTTTTATTGGAGGATGGCATACTCTTCGCGTCGCATTACTTGGCGAAACCACTTATACTGGATATGTGAGTGTTTATTGTAAAATGTAGATTCACACCAATGTAACGAAACTGCGTTATAATCCAACTACCGCCACATACAACTTCGCATTTTAACTACTAGCAGCGTTCTACTTTTGCTAGCCTATTTTCTCTTCAGAGTCACCACTCATCAACACCATTTGGGCATTTCTTCAGCACGAACACTGTTCACTAGGGGGACAACATACATTTTCCATTTATTTGATTTTAATTATCTTTGTGTTAGGACAATTCAATCTTCCTTTAAGAGGCAAAACGAAAAATTAACGAAAATTTTACCATGTGACCGCGATCATACTTTATTTATTTATTTGTACTATATAACCGCAGAAGTACGTCGATCGTAGATGCCTGAGCCAGATCGTATCAAGGGTCCCGAGGACGAGGAAAAAGAGTTGGCTTAATGTATAGGGAGACATGAGAGCCAATGGTCTCACTATGGAGGAAGCTCAAGATCGGGCGAAGTAGAAGCGTTTATGTAGAAAGGCAAAATGTGACACTAAGCCGGGATAACGCCAGGCAAAAAAAGAAAGACAAGAAAATATCTTACACAACAACAGTACAGATAAAGAAAAAATAATCTCTATTCTATCTGTACGCATCAGCTTTGTAGCCCAATATTCAGCATTGCATCTAAGCTTAACTCCAAATTGGATGACCCAAGATATTCAACACATATTGACTCCAATATCTTTCACTCACCTTCTCTTCTCATCCCTGCTATTCTCTTCACCTGTGATGTATTACAAGCCCGGCATGAAGCACCGCATCGTTGTGTTCAGGATGCCTAACTGTCTACTAGCCAATTTAGCTTGTCCTCCAAATGGATTCTGTACAGGACTTTACTCGAAATGTCGATGCCAAAGATCACACTCAGCACAATATTCTCAGAAACCTGGAGAGGGTGTTCTCAGAACTATGGCGCCTTGGCAAATGGGTCCTCTTTAGCAGTGAATGGCTTTGTGGGGTTGAATTAAACAATGTTCATTTCACCCTATTTGGAGACCCGCCGCAGAAAACTTTTTAGACACAAGTTGAAATCGTCTTTGCTCCACGGTTCTTGTGAAACGCTAGCATTAACGGACAGAGTATCGGAGCAAAAGCCATCTATAACGACTTTAATGCTCCAGCCTTCCAATGAGCTAGCGATCCACTTGCAGAGTCCCTCGGAGATCCCGTAAGACGGTAACTTCAACAGAAGGGCTCTATGCCATACCCAAATTATAAATTCATTCCTTTATACTCGTACTATTAGGTACCCACAAAGTCACTAAAATGTTTTAATGTCTTTGTATTTCTTTCATTATCACGATGCTTGATGTTGTTATGTGTACGTGGCTTACAAATGTTTAGTATGAATATAATAGTTTTATTAAAACCCCTTATAATTTCTCTTGTATTTGTTTTTTAACCTTATATTAGGGACATTTACTAATAAAAAAGGTGCTAGAATAATGCTTAATTTAAGGTATTACGTGAATGGGATATCACGCTCCAACCATATGGAACATAATAAAGTATAGGATGTATGGAAAAATCAGCAGTCAAAGGTTTTTTTTGTCGTAGGGTGGATCATCACATCAATGTTTTCTTTGGCCTAAAATCAGAGTGATTTATGTACTTGAATAAAATGACATGATATTAAGATGTATATTGAATATGAAAAAAGTATTTCGTGTTCACGAAAACTCAAAAACTACTAAAGCTGGGATCATGAAATTTGGTGAGGTGATAGTTTGTGTAATGTATGTATCCGCTAAAATAGGTTATTTGGAAATTTACATTTTAAGGGGGTAAAAGGGAGAATTGAACTATGTATCAAACTTTTTAATAGTCTATAGAACGGAATATTTTTATCCCATATTTCCGCGAGCAGATCTGCGGGCAACAGCTAGTGCCTTATACTGTGGAAAATTAAACACGAAAATGTACTTGTACAATAGATTAAATTAGTCAATGCTAATTTAATCTTATCTTCGAGACCTATCTTATTGGTATTTTGGTTTCCCGATGATAAAAGTGTGAAATATCTAATAACGCACCATTAACTTTATCATAATATTTGATAACATAATGTTAGATTGTTTTTAATGGTTATTAATATTTAATTTTATATCTTATAATATTATTATGTTAATAAGTATTCAGTTTGAACGGTGACGTACGAAACACTAAAATTTAAAAACAGTACAAAATGTAAACTAAAACGCACGAAACAAGAAAATACTCCTGTCTGCAATCAAGGCATGTTTACTAAATTCAAATCTATACATAAGTACGCTGATGATAATGGCAAGTCTGTTAAGACAGTCAAAACATTAACACAAATCCATAGAAACCTCATCTGTTGAAATCAGTTTAGTAGTTCATGTTATAGATAGATAGATAGAATATTCTTTATTGCACACTAAATAAAGTAGGTAGCTTATAAAACGAGGATCATACAGTAAGGGTGATACAATGGGCGGTCTTATCGCAAACAGCGATTTCTTCCAGACAACCTTAGGATGGACAGAAGTTTTAGTTACCGAAAAAACGAGGGTAGTTTACAGTATGCCAATAATATAAATAAACTTAAACATTATAATATATATACATATATATACCTATATCGTATACTTACAATAATATATAATTTTAAATTATAAAATAATACATACAAATATAATTATAATAGGATGTTAATAAAAGTGTCGATACTCAGAGAGTACAATGATGAGCTACATTGTCAGATAGTGCTCCTTAACCAGTCGTTTAAATGTAGCTAGTGATTCAGCACGTCTTATCACAGCTGGCAATTCATTCCATAGACGGGCAGCTTGAACCGAAAAGGATTTGTCGTAAAACCCCGTGGAATGTGCTGATATTTTCAGCGTCACATTTTCTGATGATCTAAGGAATCGTGTATGCGAGTCGTGAAGGAACTCGAAACGTTCTTTGAGGTAAGAAGGAGCAGTGGGATTGTATAGAATATTGTACAGAAGGTAAACAATATGAGCATTCCGGCGATGTCTAATAGGAAGCCACTTGAGCTTAGTACGATATTCGGACACATGATCATATTTGCGTAAACCAAATATGAATATTATACAGAAATTTTGAAGTCGCTCAAGTTTATCTGACTGGCCCTCCGTGATATCAAGATAGGTATGTTTATAGGTAATAAACTCTGATCAGGTAGCTTAATTGCATACAGTATGTATAAAAAACCCTGTTGGCCCTTTCTAGGTCGTGAAGATAGACAGCTTAATAAAAATAAGTACTTAAAATTAAAAAAAATATAAACAGAAACGAGATATTATCCTTACACAGGTAGATTAGAAAATGAACAAATTTAAAAAAAGATTTATTTATATCTGAAAAGTAATGAACAGCTGACTGACGCCGGGCATGCACGCGGCGCGGTGCCTTTGATGTACGTAGACGCCACAACATGCTATTCGCTCTGACTCCGAGTCATCGCTCTTCAAGAGGTAATCAATCGAAATATGGTTTAAAAACAATAAAATAATTAAAGTATAAAAAATAAACATGATTATTTTTTAAGGTCTCATTTTCGTATGCGAGTTATTTATTTCATTACGTTTGAATATCGATTTTGATATCACGGTTAAAACGCCCAACAGGGTTTTGTTGCATATTGTATACATATAAAAGCCAGTGCGGTACCGTTCGTGCTTTAGTTGATTAAAAACATATCGTAAATCGTATTTTGTATCTGTCACTGCCCTTAACAAATTATACTTTTACTTTATAATGTTCTTAATGGTGTTTGTTATAATGTTCTTAAGATAGAATTTCAATTAATGCATCAAGCGACAAACGCGCGCGTCAATAACTAACACTTCTGTTAACACTCTACTAAAAGTGTCATCGCCACACGTGCACTTTTAGAAGGGAATTAACAAAAAAAAACGCGTCACTGACTTATGCGTCCATCGTTTGAAGCCATGATTGGTAGTCCGCTGTTAATGAATGCAAAACTAATCTTACTTTCTTCTTTACAGATAACGTTGATGGGAACAGCATCGCCGAATTCTATAGTTTTAGTCGACTCCTTTCGATACATCCCACCCGGCTATGATGAAGAACGCTGTGTCATCTACGAAGAAGAGAGAGATCCGGCGACTACAGAAATAGAAGTTATCTCAACAACAGGTCCAAACGTCGAGGATACTACAACACCAAACAATTTAGAGACCACAACAGAATCTGAAGAAGGTGATGGGACGACACAACCTGGACAAGTTCTCACAACAACAGAATCGCAGGTCAATATTACTGAGATTACGACAGAAGTTGAGCCATCGACCATTGATCCAAACCCGATAGATCCAGAAACTACTGTGCGAGGCGAAGGCGATTCAGATACAACAACAGAGCCTAGTATCGAAGCACCATCAACATCTTCCCCAGAGATATCATCAACAACTGCACTAGAGGAGATAACATCAACTTCAACACCAGATGATATATCATCAACTCTTACACCCGAAGATATAACATCAACTCCAACACCAGATGATATAACATCAACTCCCACACCAGAAGACATAACATCAACGCTTGTACCAGAAGATATAACATCAACTCTTACACCCGAAGATATAACGTCATCTCCAACACCAGATGATATAACATCAACTCTCACACCAGGAGAGATAACATCAACTCCAATACCAGAAGACATAACATCAACTCTAATCCCAGAAGACATAACATCAACTTCAACACCAGAAGATATAACATCAACTCTTACACCCGAAGAGACAACATCAACACCAACACCAGATGATATAACATCAACTCCCACACCAGAAGACATAACATCAACGCCTATACCAGAAGATATAACATCAACTCTTACACCCGAAGATATAACATTAACTCCAACACCAGATGATATAACATCATCTCCCACACCAGAAGACATAACATCAACGCCTATACCAGAAGATATAACATCAACTCTTACACCCGAAGATATAACATTAACTCCAACACCAGATGATATAACATCAACTCTTACACCCGAAGATATAACATCAACTCCAACACCAGATGACATAACATCAACTCCCACACCAGAAGAGATAACATCAACTCCAATACCAGAAGATATAACATCAACTCTTACACCCGAAGAGCCAACCTCAACACCAACACCAACACCAACACCAGATGATATAACAACAACTCTAACACCAGATGATATAACATCAACTCCCACACCAGAAGAGATAACATCAACTCCAATACCAGAAGAGATAACATCAACTCTAATCCCAGAAGAAATAACATCAACTTCCACACCAGAAGATATAACATCAACTCTTACACCCGAAGAGACAACATCAACACCAACACCAGATGATATAACATCAACTCCCACACCAGAAGACATAACATCAACGCCTGTACCAGAGGAGGTAACATCAACTCCAACACCAGAAGAGATAACATCAACGCCAGCACCAGGAGAGATAACATCAACTACCACACCAGAAGAAATAACCCCCACGCCTGCACCAGAAGATATAACTTCAACGCCAGCGCCAGAAGAGATAACATCAACTCCACAACCAGAAGATATATCAACACTCCCGCCAGATATATCAACAACTCCAACAGAGGAGATATCAACATTTCCACCAGATATACCAACAACGCCAATCGAAGATGATACTGATAGTCCAGTGATAGATGTAGTTGATAGTTTTTGGACTCCATTGACTATCTCCATGGTTGTTATCATTTGTTTTATAATTTTAGTCATAGTTGCAATTACATTTTACGAATTAGGCAGAAGAAGATCTACTAAGGACGAAATAATTGATATAGATATCGACAATCTCCCTAAGCCGATAACTGTGCCGAGAGTCAAACATGTGTACGCTGATCCGCCTTACATTAGAAGTAACGCGTATTTAGTGTGATAAAATTTATACTCAATGTATAAGTACATACATAAAATTCCAAAAAGATCTTACAAGTTCGTGGGTAAATACTGTTTATCCATTAAGTTTAGTAAGTGCAAATATTTAGACTTAAGTAACAAACGAACGAAAAATTATAGTTTATTTTAAATAATCGCCTGATATTATTATGTGTAATTAAATATGTTAAGAAAGATAATATATTGTTTTTTTTTCATAGTAATTTCCCATTTTTACTCTAACGTTATTTTTTTATTAGCTTTCATGACTAAACAAACAGGTCGATCGCCTGATGGTAAACGCCACGCTTGCCTATAAACATACGCAACTCCACACAGTCTGGAGTCAACACCACTGTCAAGTCTGTCACCGAAAGTGCTAGGCAGGAATCGTATGGTGCATGGCTCTTTACGAGTCACTGGAGTATGCGGACAACCTGACAGCTGGTAAAATCGCAACATCGCAGATCTCATATAGCAATATCTGTCAGGGCAATCAGAGGGTACTATACGATTTCTTACGAGGCGACTTCTAGCCGGATTCTTGCCCTGGGATTTGGAAGCAAAGGCCCATACTTCACTATTTCAGTAGCGCGAGGAGGCGTTGGAACGGGGCTAGCGACAGGCGCCCCGGGAAATTGAGAACTACAGATCCCGACGCCACCAAATCCTAGAAGCGGAATAAGTACAACGCCTAAAGCATCCCAGCAGAGAGCGAGAGAGAGACCAAACGGATTGGATGTAAAAAAAACAAAATGGTCAAGTTTTGTTTAGTGATATATTTATAATTACAACTGCAGAAGCTTTTATTTTAAAATATATGTATGTATGCCATATAACTATTCCCGTAAAAAATTACATTATTTCGGTATATCAACCAATTAATATTTCCCCCTTATTAAAACGGCAAAATGAATACATCACACCTGTGAGGCAATTCTCAGTTCCCTCGAAATAATCTCGGATTCGAATCAGTGAATCGAGATGGTTTTCTACTGTAAAATTACGAATGTCAAAGAAATTTTCTCGAATCTTTTATTCTCAGCTACAATCGAAATAAAATCTCTATTCGAAGATCTCCGTTTCACGTCAGCAATGCGATTTTTAATCGAATGCGATAATTTACCATGAACAATAAACTAACAAATATCTGTATTTAACGTGTTACAAAAAATGTAGTATGAATATAATATTATAACAGAAATAATGAGATAATCAATAAGAGAAGGTTTTTTAAATTAGTTTATACATTGCCAATTCCCAAGATTGTATGCACATATCCTGATATCCACAGTATAGTCCAAATAACACTAAGTCGATTGTCGAGAGACATTGTGTCCCACGATGGTTTCCACTTATGCATATGGTGCCGGGACTGTAGATTGGGAGGTTTTGTAAAATTCTACTACGGTATTCATTGCCTGTAAGAGGCGACTATCTGGGGTAGTTGGAGGTCGCGGCTGCGCAGCGGGTGATGCGCAACGATCGTGCTTCATAGTTGATAAGAATATACTGATATACATTCTACGGTGCGACCCCGAGATGGAGGACACGAGAGTACGAAATATCATGTTGGCTTTGACGTCGAAAGGTGTCCTAATTATGAGGGGCACTCCTAAGTCTCCTAAAAGACAGGTCACAAAGCGACAGAGCGTAGAGGCGGTTTCGGCAGCAATCCAGCGCACACTCAGGTTCCCCTCGGAACGTCCCATTTGCGCTGAAGAACACCGCGGGGTTTTTAGTCGGTATTACATTATTCAGCATAGGGATTTTTGGTTAGGGACCCGACCCAGCGGTCGTTCAGACTGAGTCGGAAGGTGAGTCTGACATTACCATGCCCGCTTCCATACTCGGGATTTTCTTGCAGAAAAAAAAGTACAAATGGTGCAAAAATCTCCGTCCCACACCAGACTTTCTTACTTAGATAGAATGATCGAAAAGTGAAGACGCAAAACACTGATAAGGTTAATCACTGATAAAAAACGTTTATAGGTAAGGTCCCTAGTGTTAATCCACTGTCAGGAACTGTGTTTTTATGACACTCAGATAATAATTTTGTGAAAGTTATTGATCGCTTGTCAAATTTCAGTCTTATAAACAAAAATATAAAGTACTTTTTTATACACCTTTACTACCTTTTACCTGCCCAAGTAACCACAATCCCAACTCCATACTCGCTGATCGTTCTTACCTGTGTTGGGGACATGCTCTGAGATTTTTTTATAAAATAACGAAGGTCTGGCCTTCGTGGGCTCTTGGTCTATTACAAACATAAGCAATTAGTGTTTTATGACATACATCTCCATTGTTACGAGCAGTAGGAACTCCAGGCAATGTTATGGTTCACATGTTGAAATTCTCAAAAATCCAAACTTCTACATTTATAGTAATAGTAAATAATAACACTTATGCTATAAGTCTAGCGACTGGGTTTTAGTTAAAACTGAAAAAAGTGTATCTTTTCTTTGCACTTTATTGACTTTTATTAGATGTCACATTGTTAATATCGCGGAATAGGCATGCTTGTGATAAATGTAGTTTCGGAACATATTAGTTTATAATTTTTTTGATAAGAAACATACTTATACATAACTCTATAAGCTATTTACAGAATTTACTTACTGTAGTTATCAAGCAATAAACAATCGAAACACGTCATCTTGTAAACCGTCATTATATACCTTTATACTAATAAATCTTAAGATTGAACAAAACACACACACACACACGTACTCACGCCTGTACTCCCTGAAGGGGTAGGCAGAGGTGTAACAGTACATTGAACAACAAATTCAAAACAATACAAATTACCCAAAAATCAAGAACGAAATGTAACACTTATGAATTATTTCACAATATCCAAGTAACTGTATAACAGATAAAAAGATTGGATAAAAAAACGCCCGTTTAATGGCATGGGCGGCGGCGGCCGAAATTACCAAACTAAGAGTTTGATTTTAAGTTACACAATACTTACTTATTCACATTGTTTTAAATAATTGTATTTAACAGATCAAATTTATGATACAAAAATACAAAATAAAGTCGCTTCCAATGCAGAAAAAGAAGCGTAGGTACTGCGTATGTCATATTAGTACCAAAATTGATAGGTACTTTCTAAATTGGTATAATAAACATCGAAATAATATGACAAGAAACGTAACTCAAGCAAAACTATGGCCCCTCCAAAGCTCTGTGCAAGGGGGCGGGGCTATAAAAGTCTGTGCAGCTCGTTCATTCATCAATTCATAAAAATTTATTCATGATGACACTTAATACGTCTATTTTTTTGCGCGGTGCAGAACGTTTAGAATTTAAATTTAGACATTAACTTTTATAGAATAATGTTGATTTTAAACGTATATTAATTTTTGTTGCGTGTATGAGTGTTACGTGTTACCTTTACCGTAATACCTTTGCATGTGTAAGTAAGTGGAGCCGTATTTTTAGCAGATTCATGATGAGAGATATCGTTCTAGTTATATTATTTTGATGATGATAAATATATCTAACGGACAAAATTTAATCGGACATTGTGATTATTAGGTAAAATACATAATTACTACATGTTATCTATTGATTTAATTTATAATAGTGTTTAAGATGAACTTTTGGATCCATTAAGATATTGTTATTATTAGTTTTAATTGCAAAGAATTTAATGGAAATGATTATAATCTGTAGAATGTATGTAATTATGCCAAAGATTGCCATAACTATGTTTAAATCGATAGAAATCAACCAAATGCACTTTACTAATAATATTTTATCGCAACAAATAAATCTAAGAGAATACAACGAAATTCTTTTAGCGGATTATTTTAAAAAGTCAGAGCCGAAAGAAAATAATGCAAAGAACATACATAATTAAATTAAAGAGACATAAGTTATGTTTTAATTGCACCCTGCGAGTGAGATATCCGGAGGCCCAAATCCCCCTCCCCTTCCCAATCCCTAAATTATACCTTTCCTTTAAGGTCGGCAGCGCGCCCATAATTCTTTTGGTACTGTGGGCGTACATGAGCGGTGGAGATCACTTACCATCAGGTGACCCACTTGCTCGTTTACCGGCCTATGATATAAAAACAAACCACAGCGTCGTTGAAAGTACTATTTTCTCTACTTTTTACATATTGAGTCGAGTATTCTATGCAACCATGTTACCTGCGATGTATAGAGATAACCAGATAAAACTGGTTCTTCACGACAAAATGAGTCGACAACGTCATCTCGTGTTACTAGGTGGAAGGTCCCTCGTATGCGAGAGGCCATCTGGGTAGGTACCACCGCTTTGTCTATTTCTGCCGCCAAACAGCAGTATGTAAGCATTGTTGTGTTTCGCTTTTAAGGAAATTGAAGCCAGTGCAATTACTGGTTATTATGAGACTTAACATCTTTACGTCTCGGGGTGACTAGCGCAGTCCGATGCCATGCTGAGCTTTGTAACTCCAAGTTCTGTGTGAGATTTTGTCTGTTTATGGGCAGGCGTTGCGCTTATCATCAGGCGGGCGATCTGCTCGTTTCGTCATTCAAGCTAATAAAAAAAAAATCCTAAGCCCCTAGATTCGAGTCCACTGTATTCTATACAACACCTCTGATTCAATGTTTGTAAGAGCAGGATAAGCCATTGATCTTAATTCAGTAAGTGATCAGCACAGCTCAAACCAGAATAAATGGGTGCATTGTTTAACTTAAAAGTAACAGTTTGATGGGGTTTTTGGGCTTCTAGTAAATATTTACCTAGGTATTTTCAGATTCGACTTTGGCAGTTTATAGCAAGAGTAGGGCAGTATCTCCAATTTTTTGTTGGTCACACTGACCTGGTTGTACCCACAACACCATTCACAAAACCGTATGCTTTAAAATTTTATACTAAACCATAAAAATTAAAAAGATGCATTCACATTTTTAGATAATGATATATGAAATGCGATTACCACACCTATAATTTAATTAATTTGAATGTTGTTTTAAAACATTCTAACATATCAGATATTATTCGGTTAATGCATCGAGATTTTTATCACGACAAATAAACATAATTGTATTTATTCCAAAAATAAACACTTACCGGCCGGCATAATTTTGCCGACCTACGATAGACACACCGTCTGTCGTTGGTCGACAGTATTCTTGGATTGCGCTGCACTTAACATCAGATGTAGCGTAGTCACTTTGCCGAGCCAGTATACAAAAAAAAAAAAAAAAACTTACATTAAAGTACCACTGGAACATTAATTTATTTAACATTTAAAAGGAATGATCAAGTCATTATCGAGATCCGTAAATTATACCTATAGTATAATTTACGCTGTCCCTTGCGGTTTCACTGGTGTGCATGTTACAGCTCGGCGTCTGTGACCCATGGGTCGTACTTTGCTCTATTATTTATAAATTTAATTAGAATTTGCTACACAAATAAAACATCCGAAAGCAATCCTCTAAATGATAGTGAAATCCGCATGATAATCGGTTATGTATTTTAGAAAAACTAAGTGGCCAACAGACAGACAAACGCAGATAGGTACTTTTTAGAGATTACCTCTCTTCCACTTACACTTATCCCACTCGAAGTGGGGTCAACGCAACATTCTTTTTAACACATGTTACAGATTTGGATGATATTTTTTACGAGGCCGCCTGCCTAACGTCAACCCCTAAGAACATTTAGAGATTATCATATTAGAAAATTCTTTGTTTTGTTGAATTATCGCATCACATTATTTATACATATAGCTATGTAAACATATTATTTATATATATATATTTATACATGTTATACATATACAATGACTAGTATTTATTATTTTTATTTTTCAAGTATTAACAAGAACAATGAAACACCGGTTTGGCCGGTTGAGCCTTGTTAGAGTTTTCGTGTCGATTCCAGTGCCACGCTACATAGATGATTTCCTCTAAGCGGATGGAACGACCAAAGTTGATCAATACACTTGGTAAAAATCACCTTAATTAAATTATTTCAATGTTTTTATTTATGGCATAGGCCGGCAAACGAGCAAGTGGGTCACCTAATGGTAAGTGATCTCCACAGCCCACATGGGCGTAGTGGTCTTTTGGTATTGTGGGCGTACATACGCCCATGGGTGCGTTGACAACCTTAAAAGAAAGGGATAATTAAGGAATTGGGAAGGGGAGGGGGTTTGGGCCTCCGGATATCTCGCTCACCGTACGAAACGCAGCAGCAAGCGGCTACTTTACGCCGGATTTCTATGAGACAGTGGTAATGACCCGGACTAGCCGGCCCATACATGCTGTAGACAAAAGTGTTTGCAGCGTGGCTCTACCACTCTACAAACACTGTTCATCACCGGCAATGTTTATTGCACAAATATACGTTTAAGTTTATGAAATAATTAAAATAGGAGATAAACCGCACTGTCAGAATTAATTGCCATTTTATAAAATTATCTAATTTCTGCCCGGTATGGCGATAGGCTCGCCCGCTATCACATCATGGGACGAAGATACGCTTGGCGAAATGTGGGTGTACTGATTACACTTCTGCCTACCCCTTCGGGGATTACAGGCGTGAGTGTGTATGTATGTATCTAATTTCTATCGATAAAAGCCAGATTATTGGATCACCTTGAAAACATTCCACTGGAATTATTGTGACGTAGACAAAACTGTCTATGAACAGATAGGTTATCTAAGTCATTAATTTATTGTTCCTAGCAATGCGACAGCACGAATTTTTGAAGCTATTATTTACTTCTACTCTAATAGACACTGACTGTTTATTTACATACATACGCACTCCTGCTTGTAGTCCCCGCAGTGATAGGCAGAGGTGTAATCAGTACACCCACATTTCACCGAGCTTATCTCCGTCCCATTATGTGATAGAGGGCGAGCTTATCGCCATACCGGTCTCAATTCCAGACTCCAGGCAGATACATTACGGGATACGGGCAGAGCATTTCGTAATAGAAAACCCCAATGTCAATTTTACCCGACCCGGGGATCGAACCCGAGTCCTCAGCGTCAGCCTCTATCGTAACGCGTACGCATTACAACTACGCCACCGAGGCAGTTTGTTTATTTATTAGTATTATTATACTTTAGTGCATCCACCAAAGGAATATATGGTAATTATCATAATTTTATAATAAAATATATTTTATATTAATTACTTGGATATGTTGTGCCTCCGTGGCGCAGTGGGCGAGAGGCGATGGGTCGAATCCCGCACCGAGATAAAATGTTTGTGTGATCCACAAATATTTGTTTCGGGTCTGGGTGTTTTCTCCCCAGAGTGGTTAACGGGGGCAGGCGGCCGGTCACAAAACTACAAGCCAAATCTTTCTGTAACATGTGTTAATGTGTAGCCAGGTAGGCGGCTGGTCGTAAAACTACAAGCCAAATCTTTCTCTAACATTTGTGTTAAAATCATGTTGCGCCGACCCCACTGCGAGTGGGATAAGGGCAGGTGGAAGAACAAGACTTTGATATGTTGTGCAGTGACACTGATAGTAATGAATGAATTATATTACCTATTAATTATTACATTACATAAAATGCCTGCCTCTGTGGCGCAGTTGTAATGCGTACGCGTTACGATTGAGGCCGTCGCTGAGGTCTCGGGTTCAATCCCCGGGTCGGGTAAAGTCGTATTGGGTTTTTCTATTAAGAAATGCTCAGTATCAGCCCGGAGTCTGGAATTTATGCCCGGTATGGCGATAGGCTCGCCCCCTATCACATAAGGGACGGAGATACGCTCAGCGAAATGTGGGTGTACTGGTTACACCTCTGCCTACCCCTTCGGGGATTACAGGCGTGACAACGTATATCATAAACTAGAAGATATAAGATTCACATTATCAATGTGTCAATTCATCGTGGTATCATTTTTTTTTTTTCATTAAAGAGAACTAAGTTCTCAATAATTCATTACAATCATTACAAATTGGTATCAATAACACAGAAAAAAGTTGAGTATAAAAGCTCCAGATGAGTTCATCATACCTTCTTGTTACCATGAAAAATATTAAATGAAAATGTTGCTTATTTTTAAAAAGCCTTAGACAATAGCCTTTTATAAAACAAAACAATGGCATCCATTAATAAAAATGTACTCTATATTATTACTCTATATACTTTTATTAAGTTAATGTTAAAATGAATTGAAATATCCATAAATTATTAGCACGCTTTGAAATTGTATGATGAATAAGAAGATACCTCTTAAGTTTATTTTGACTGTACAAAAGAAATCAATAATTCAGAACTAAGATTTTATAACTACAATAGCATTTAAAAAAATATGTAATCTTTCTACTATTATAAATGTGAAAGATTGGATGTTTGTAAATTTGGGTGTTTATTAGTCAATCACGCCTTAAGGGCTTTGGATGAAATTTGGCATATAGGTAAACCATGACCTGGCAATTCACGCAGGCGCAGCCGCGAGCAAAAGCTAGTCACCAAAAAAATACTTAAAATTAGGGTATTTCAATTAGTCTAAATATTTCTTCTATAATTTCTTTCTACTTACGAACCTTGCAGTAAATAATTTTTAAAATCAAAAGGGGCTCAAGATTTTGAAATTGACCGATGATCAAACCAATGGCACCAATAACCAGCGTCACGTCACCATGTATCGCAAGTGTTGCATCATCATAAATTTCAAGGCTCTCATCGCTCCAATTGTGTCATACAAGACCACCTTGTTAAAGTATGAAGGGAAAATATTTAGGGTAATACCAAAACCTCGGTGAATCATAATGACCTGTGCGTATCCAAAGCTAGAAGTGCCACTGACCTCCTAACGCCAAATTATTTGAGGCCATATGTGTTTTGCCTAAAAACAAGATCATGGTCATTATCCGTTTGCGTCATTTCCGGTAATAATATACGTTTACGTCTACTTTATTATAATGGCGTCAACATCCTTTTTGACATGATATGTTACAGAAAGATTTGGTTTGTAGTTTTTACGACCGCCCGCCTGCTTGACATCAACACCATTGGGGAGAAAACACCCATGCCCGACACAAACATTTTGTCTCGGTGCTGGAACCCGCGGCCTTTCGCTTCACAGCCGGCTCTTCACCCACTACGCCACGGAGGCAGTCAGTAACTGTGGCCAATCTAGAAATTAAATTGACTTGAATTTCACTCACACACACATACATTTTCTCACGAAGCATAACTGAATAGATCATTGACGTTATTATGGCTTTAAGTTATAAGATATGGTATCACAATTAAATAACATTTATAGCACACAGCAAGTCACATCCTGTGACGCATTATATTGATTCTAATCTTAAAGATTATACTTATAATTATTCTTATATTATTATGATAAATATGTGATTTTAAAGTTGATAAAGTACATATTTCATATTTACGTCACGCTTGATTGTTCCGGCGCCATCGTTTTGGTAATAATATAATAATTTATAAATAAATAAATACACCCAACAGTCACACACATCGTCCTAACCCTACACTAGGTAAACCTGTATCGTGGATATCAGGAACCACGAGGGACTTGCGGTCCCACAACACCCAGACCCGAGACAAATATTTGTGGATCAGACAAACATTTGTCTAGGTGCGAACCCATGACCTCACGCTTCGCAATCAACTACTCGCCCACTGGGCCACGGAGGCTATCAGACTATCCATATAGTAGAAGTATCCATATCTTCCAATAATAATTATTATTCTTAGGACAGAGTGTGACTACCGTTACGGGTGTGACATAATAATATTATCAAACATGACGCGGAAAAGTGTGTACCTTCAATAAATCTGTCAACCTTTCATTTACAATCAACGCTTTCCGTAAAAACACATATTTCTTCCGGAATTAACTCCGGCATTGCGATCCACAGGAATGACCGTGTTTGTTTCGGTTATTGCAAAATCCGTAGATTTACGATTATTAAATACTGAATCAACAACATTCGAACAGGAATATCTAGTTTTTGTAGTCTGTAAATGCTATGCCGCGACTAGGGATTTAAATCTAGGTTTGTGCCAAAGCTATGTTTGAAAATGCAAAGCCTATTTCCTTAACATAAGCGGAAAACGTCATGCAGAGTATGTTATTATATATGCTTTTTATAGGCCGGTAAACGAGCAAGTGGGTCACCTGATAGTAAGTGGTCTCCATCACCCATGTACCAGAAAATGGGCGCGTTGCCGACCTTAAAGGAAAGCGATAATTAAGGGATAGGTAACGGGAGGGGGATTTTGTCTTATAATGTCCAGTAATTTCACTGACTTCAGTGTTCTTAAAACTAATACGTACTTACACACTGCTGCTTGGCGACAGAAATAGATAAAGCAGTGGTACCAACCCAGGCAGCCTCTCGTATACGAGGGACCTGCCACCTAGAAGATTTTCATTTTTTTCCATACGCGTACCTATAAATTTTTCTCGTTAACCAACCGAATGCAGGCAGAGCTGCGTGCAAAAGCTATTCCTAACTAAACACAAAGCCACTATCAGCCCTAAAAGGGACACCACACAATCTGTCACATACAAACGTATGAAGATAATGAGATAATAACACGCCAAGGTTGGGTCACACAATATGATGACGTCACCCGGCTAGATCGGTGACATCTCAAAAGAATTGCATCGGACACTTTTGTCCTCGGCGCATAACAATGAGCATGTTGATTGTGGCTGATTTTACGTGTCCGAACAAAGGGCACAAAGAAAATGGAATCTGACAACTTCAAGCAAAAAAAACGCTACTTAATGGGAGTACATATTATTGCATCTAATTTTCTCTAGACTAAGACTGCCTCGGTAGCGCAGTTGTAATGTGTACGCGTTACGATAGAGGCCAACGCTGAGGTCTCGGGTTCGATCCCCGGGTCGGGTAAAATGTTATTGGGCTTTTCGATTACGAAATGCTCAGTATCAGCCCGGAGTCTGGAATTTTGTGCCTGGTATGGCGATAGGCCCGCCCCCTATCACATCGTGGGACTGAGATACGCTCGGCGAAATGTGGGTGTACTGGTTACACCTCTGCCTACCCCTTCAGGAACAGGCGTGAGTGCGTATGTATGTATGTATTTTCTCTATTACGCAAAAAATGGACGCCGAAATTAACGTCTCAACAAGATAAATTGCCATTAACGTAAAACAAAAGTTGAATTTTTTTTTTTTCATATTTCCTCCTCACTTAATTAACGCGTAGGGAAATTTAAGGAAACTCGTCCGTTTTTTTGTGCCATGAAAATCAAATTAGAGACAAATGGTAATTAGGATATATTTAAGACAATGTAAATCAAAATACAAATACTCATTTTTGTTTTAATATATTCGCGTCAAAGTAAGAACCTCTTTCTTTTTAACCGACTTCAAAAAAGGAGGAGGTTCTCAATTCAACGATTTGTTTTATTTATATTTTTGATCATTTTATGTATGTAAATAGAGAAGAAAAGATAACTTTTCTTCTGTATAGACAATCACGCACATCTTTTCACATAGTTATCCGATTATGATGATTATTTTTTTGTCGAGAGTTTATCTCCCATTTACTATTCCCACTTTAAAAAAATCCACCTCTTAAGTGGGATGAAATCGGGGATGAAAGACTAAACCTCCTGTATTCGTGCATTTTAATTATTTTTTTACTAAAATGTTCAATATAAATATTATTGCAAAAACCAAACCGATTCAAAGAAGCTAATAATAAAATAAGCTCTTAATAGTTACAACCCCTAATGAATTAGCGAGTTTGTGCTATCAATCATTTAACAATAAACTGCTAAAACACCTATTCAAAATTGGATTAGAATTTTACTTTTTTGAATCGAGGGCTAGCACGGAAAACTATCGAAATCGTAATGTAAAGGTATCGAGGGCTCGATAGATAATTCCTTAAATATCATTGGTCTATATTCCATATATATTAGTTTCTTTTACGTACGTTAGAGGCGCTGTACTAAAATCTGATAGAAATTGCTGTCGATGACAGCTCGAATAACTTTTCGCAAGTTTCCGTGCTAGCCCCTCAGGTTTTGTTTTTTGTTAAAACATTTATTATCTGCCAAAAAAGATTTAACCTTATATATATTTGACATATAAAGTATCTAACGTTGTCATAGCATTATGGGCAAACATATGCGATATTCGATAGCTGTCTATTATGGGCATGATTGATAGACAAAAATAAACTCAGTTCGGCCCATTAATAATATGGTGGATAGTCCCTGTCCGGCTGGCTAGGCAATCAGAATAGTCCCATCAATATAATTCGTTGATTTTCGGCATTAGAAAAATGAGAATTCAATTTGTTAAGGATTTATCTGTAGACGACATTTAGAACCAAGCCCGATTATGCTAATAGGTTAAAGTAGTTATTGCTCAATTAACCACGGCATGTTAGAAAGTAAATATATGATTCCTTATTCAATTTCTCACTCGCTTATATTGTGTAAATTGCATATTATTATCAAGAACTCACTGTAAGTGGGCCACCAACATCGTTTTTTTAATACAATTCACAAATCTGATGTAAAATCTTACATGACATAGATAAAAAGTTATAATACAATCCGTTTGATTGACATCTACTAGATGCAAATTCATCATGCGTAATAATTCACGTAAGACAAAACTAAATTAAAATTAAATTATAACGTAATGTGAGTTAAAGCGAAAGATATGTTTTTATTAATTATATCTTTGAGCTTAGATTTTATTGAGGCTACAAAACCCGTAAAGACATATATCGCTAACGAACGGAGTAGGCAAAAGAAACCATGCGAGATATTGGCGAAGAAAGACCTATATCAGTTCGACTATGAAGCAATACATATGTTTTTATGTTTATTAGGTGACTACTAGGGCGAGGAAAACATATTTGCACGTTTTCTATTATATCTTAGTTAGTTAGTTATCTTAGGCCCAAAGCCAACCTCACCTGTGCGTGGTACACTCTGTTGATTAACGGACGAGGCAATGGCGAAAATTGGTTCCCGTTGTGGTTTGTGGGGGTCAGACGGCGAGTCCAAATACCGTCAGATCTATGATACAAGAATGCGGAAACGCCAGGCAGAAATAAAAAAGTTATTTAACTAAAAAACAAAAAACTTAAAGGAAAACACATGAGTTTAATTTAGAAAATAAGCAGCAAAATAGCACAGGGAGTTATAATTAGAGTGGGAACAGAATTAAAAGTCCGCCAAACATTCGAGAGAATGCGCCAAGATAATTGTTCGTGAAAGCAGAAAAACAAAATGAAATTAATGTGCCGCCATCAAAAAACTTCAACATTGCTTAATTAAGCACCCACTTAGTACGGTTTGTACACTTTGCCGCTTTGAAAGATGCTTTTTCTCAAAGATTCTCTTGACTCCTGACTTTTAAATTTTGGCGGATTACAAAGTCACAAATTTACTGAAAGTGTTGTGATCTAAGTAAGAAGTAAGTCTGTGATCATTATGTTTGGGAGATGTAAGTTAAAAATCTAGTTTAGGCTTAAAAATTCGACACACTCTCTAAGAGTGGAGTGGAGTGGAGAAAGTTTATCATAAGTTACAAACACGAAACATAACAGAAAACTATTATTAACGATGTTACGTCACGATGTTAAAAACAAGATGTAGATATTCTTAGAGTGGTAGAGCCAAGCTGAAGACAGTTTTATCTACAGCATGAATGGGTCGGCTCGTCCGGGTTATTACCACTGTCTTACAGAAAACTGGCGTAAAGTAGCAGCTTGCTGCTGCATTTCGTACGGTAACAAAGATATCCCGAGCCCAAATCCCGTCCCTATCCCAATCCCTTAATTATCCCTTTCCTTTAAGGTCCGCAACACGCCCATGATTCTTATGGTATTGTGGGCGTACATGAGTGGTAGAGATTACTTACCATCAGGTGATCAACTGGCTCGTTAGCCGGACTATATCCGAGAAGAAACTCTCTATCCAAATCCGGCGGGAACTCTGATAGGATATTATCTTAATGTATGACATTAACATATTTTTGATAAAAACAAAACCAATAAATGCTATAAAAATAAATCCCGCCTACGAATGAGGTTTTTTTTTGTTGCAAGCAGTGGATGAAGGAAACACAATTCAAACAGTCACATATTCTGCTCAGAACATTCGTGTTTATTATATTACTATATACTGTTTTTAGAAGACTACGTGATTTACTTAGGTACAAGATTTTTGTTCGTATAATATATGCTTAATTCTTGGGGTCAAAATAGGAAAAAATATACTTAATCGAAACAATCACACACAAACATAATAATATGTTCATAAAAATCATTTATATGGACGCCAAACTAAACACAATCTCAAGAAAAATACATCCAAAAAAGGGTCTGGCAAACACTTTTTTACATCCGAAATTACGCCCGTGATCCGGAATGGCAACAATAAACTATGACTAGAATAAAGTGTTATTCTTTTTTTCCCCTATTTGCACAGGCCATTTTTCAACCGGATAAAAAAATCTACACGGCCTCTCGCAAAACTCAATTTCCCTCATCCTAATATGGCAGAAATTGTTTTCTCTCGCGACGATATTAGCGCCCGGGATAAACTTGTTTTGACGACCTATGGTAATGTATGTATTGCTTAATACCACCTTATATAATATACAGTGTGCTACAGAAAAGTGTGGTCAAAATTAAGCAACATGTAGTGTACGATATGAGTATGTAATCCCCCTAACACCAAATCCGATTGCATTGCTAGGACATAAATAAAGCATTTTCTTTTTTATCGAATGAGTAACATGTCGATATTCGTCTTGCAACTTTGTACAACACTAAATGATAGTCAGCTGATGTTTTGTCTCACTTCAACATTGTTTTCTTGCTTACGTACTACATTAAATTAAATAAAAGGGTAATTAAAATAAGCGTGAAATATTAGGATGTCTAGACTTTGATAAGATCCGGTAAATAAACACACACTGTCAGGCATATGTAATGACCCTTAAATATGACCACACCCTTCTGTAACACGTTGTATACTTTAAATGTAGCAACAATACTATCTTCGCCAGCACTATGAAACACAAAGCGCGTCACTATTTCTTAAAAAAACTATTTTGAATATTCCGCCTTTTCCTTCACTCGGACTAAAATAAATATCACTATCTGTAAGATCGTCCTTACTACAATTTTGTCTATTTCAAGTAGTTGTAACTGAAATTACTGGATTTAATGAATATGTGAAAACCGCAAGCCAATACTTTGTAATTCAAAGTTCTGTACGCTGTGTTTATGGACAGATGTGGTGTTACCAAAAGGTGAGTGCTCTACTTTTCTGCTTCTTTAAATTTAAAGCTAATTAAAAGTATTTCAGTATTTATTTTTGTTTTAACCACAACGGAATAGCCATTCAAATTACTATCAACTAAAGTTACATAGAGAAGTTCTGCATAAGAATTTCGAAGGTATGTGAAGTCAGCCAACCCGCATTAGGCCAGCGATATGGACTAAGGCCTAACCCCTCTCATTCAGTAGAGGAGGCCCGTCCCAGCAGTGGGACATATATAATACAGGGCTAGTATTATTATTATTATTTTATATTTACATTGATATTATTATTCATTTATTTATATATCATTCATTATTCAATCACAGTCCTACTTCTTATCCTACTACTATTAAAAATGTGAATGTTTGTGAATTTGGATGTTTGTTAGTCAATCACGCCTTAACAGGTGAACGGTTTTGGATGAAACTTGGCACACAGATAGACCATGACCAGGAAGCATAGGCTACTTTTTATTCTGGAGAAGGACTTTCTGAGTGGTAAGGTCACGCTGTAAACAATTCTGTCTAAAGCATGAGTGGACCGGCACGTCCGGGTCGTTACCAAGCTGTCTCACAGAAAACCGGCGAAAAGTTGCAGCTTGCTGCTGCGTTTCGTACGGTGAGTGAGATATCCGGAGGCCCAAATTCCCCTCCCCTTCCCATTCCCTTACTTATCCCTTTCCTTAAAGGTCGGCAACGCGCCCATGATGATTTTAGTATTGTGGGCGTACATGGGCGAACACTTACCATCAGGTGACCCACTTGCTCGTTTGCCCGCCTATACTATATAAAAAAACGCGGGCGGAGCCGTGAGCAAAAGCTAGTACTTAAAATTTTTCCTCTTTTGTAAGAAAACCTTGCCAGCGTTTGTCATACGTATTTTACGCTACTTAATGTAAGTATATTAATTACGTTGTCATTTTAGTTCAATGCCAGTGGTTAGGAACACCTTGAATCACTAAGATACGAGTGACCACAAAATGTCTCTGTGTTGTAATTGTAAAAACCATATTAATTGAAGGCACAGTAGCAGCTTACGTGGGCTGAGAAACCGGTAAGGTTCAGGGTTCCAGATTGATATGGCTATGATACGCTTATATACTGACCTTATCAATCTACTAGGTGGTAGGCCCCTCGTTGGTACCGCTGCTTTATTTATTTTGTGCCGCAAGCCAGCAGTGTCTTACGGTTTCGGTCTGAAGGAAAGGAAGGAACTGGAATAAAAACAAGCCCACTGAGATTAACTAACTGGGTCGCGCCACGTAAAATCCAGTGGTAAAGTAAGCCCACTGAGTTTGTTTCGCCGGGCCTTCTCAGGCTAGGTCGTTTTGGATCCGGTGGTAGTTATAAAACACGTGCCGTTTCGGTAAAGCTTATGGTCCATATCGACCCATAAAAAAAAACTTAACAATTCTGAACTATTGTAAAAATATTGTAAAATGTATAGTTGCCCAGTGTGTTTTGACGATGCTATGTATGTTATGTATACATTAGTTGATATGATTTCTATACATACCTATGTTTCTGTATTTTGTACTGACTTGTCATAAGCGCTATTTTAATTGCCTACATGATTAATAAAACTATTTCATCTCATTTAATTTCATTTCATTGAAGCCAGTGAAATTACTGGGCATTACGAGACTTAACATCTCATGTTTCGAGGTGACGAGCGCAGTCCAATGCCATGCCAATTCCAACAAAGAGTTGTTTATAGGAAAAGTAGGTGCAATGTCTAGTAGGTACGGCAGATGACAGAAAGCTTCCAACCCCAGCTTTTGTAGCTTGGATATCGTTTGTTGTACAGTATGGGGTCGCACGTTGTCGTGCAGAAGCAGCAAGGACAAGCGATGGACTAAACCTGGCTCCAGATGTGCGAGCTTATCCATCAGGACACAAAGAATACAATTTCCCTAACTTGGACAACTTTTTGGAGGAAACAAAAACAATACCTGAGAGGCAGTACATTTATTTATTTATTTATTCGTAGTTATATTTGATCCACCAACAGACGATACAGCAACTAGCTAACAAAGATAGTACCTATATAAAAAAATCTTATGTTACTGTTCGCCTAGTTATAGGTGGACCCAGCTAACAACAAAATGCCACAACACAAAATGCCTTTGAATATTTTGTTGCCTCCTGTCCAGCCGATTTCTTCAAGAAGGGCATTGATAAATTTCCACTGCACTGGCAAAGATGCATCGATAGCATGGATGGTTACTTTGATTAATAGAAATAAAAAAGATGGAAAAAACGTTTTATCATTTTTCGTACAGAGCGACAATTTCATAGGTAAAGACCTATAATTTGGATTATGCCTAAAGGAGATCTTTTTAAGATTTTATAAGTCTGAGCCTTTTGTCTTTCGCTTTGTCTGGGTTCGTACCACCGCTTTGTCTATTTCTGCCACTCACTTTCACCTGACCCGGGGATCGAACCCAGGACCTCAGCGTAACACGTACAACTGCGCCACCGAGGCAGTCACTATATACAATAAATTATTCATCTAAATATACACCACGATACGTGATGAAATCTTCGCTGCTAAGACCTTAGTCGGATCCTAAGGGACACTGGCAACAATTTATTAGATATGCAGCGGACGACGATTCTCGCGGAATCTCGCGGGAATGCTGACATTGCTCGAGATTGAACATCGTTCGTGCGGTATTATAGAAATATTACAATTAGCCGGAAATAAAGGGTTGCCTCTTGAGGATTATACAATAAATCAATAAAATACCTTGGACTGCTGATGATTTATTTATTTTGTACTGACTTGTCATACGCGCTTTTTTAATTGCCTACATGATAAATAAAACTATTTCATTTCACTGCCTCGGTGCGCCGTTGTATTCCGTAACCGGTATGACTGCTTTGCAGAGGTCTAGGGTTTGATCCCCGGATCGGGTACAAGTAATATTGGGTTTTTCTATCATAAAATGCTCAGTATCAGCCCGGAGGCTAGAATTTTTTCCGGTATGGCCATAGGCTCGCCACCTATCACATTATGGGGCGCAAATAAGCTCGGCGAAATATAGGTGTACTGGTTACACATCTGCCTACCCCTTCGGGGATTACAGGCGTGAGTGCGTATGTATGTCTACAGTGTTCTTCGCTAAAGAATCGGGATTATTTATCACGGGACCATTAAAGGTTTTATATTTATAGTATTTCTACCAAAACTGCATAATGCCTGTGTAAATATATATTTAGTATATACATTCTTCTTCTTACACCTGCCTTTATACTACTCGCAGTGGGGTCTGCGTAACATGCTTTATAAAACATGTTGCAGAAAGATTTGGCTTGTAGTTTTTACAACAGGCCGCCTGCCTGACATCAACACCTCTGGGAAGAAAACACCCAGACCCGAAACATATATTTGTGGATCACACAAACATTTATCTCGGTGCGACATCTAGCTTCACAGCCGGTTACTCGCCCAATGTGCCACGAAGACTGTTTTAGAATATACATTGCAAATAAAAACATACCCCACATAAAAACTAACACACGCAAAGCTGTGGGCAACAAAATGGCAAACTGTAAGTTTAAAAAATTGTCCCGTTCCAGCACATGAACCCCAGTAGATAATACTGCATAAGCCACAATAATAGCTAACAATAAACCCAACAAAGGGATTATCAACGCAGTTTTTGCATTACTTATCTGAACTCGGTGCCTCACTGAACCTAAATGTGTCTTTTGTTCCGAGAATCTAGTCCCGGAGTTTTCCAGCCAGTGGAAATCGGACGCGTACTTAGGCAGTTTAATCTAGGGCCCAAATCTATATTTTATTATTGTACTCAATTATACTGGAAATAAAGGTGTCTTGGCAAACTACTATAAAATTAGAATATAATATAGTTACCAGTTCGTTTATTAAAGAAACGTACTTAATTTTTTTGTATAATTAATATGTAATAAAAATTACAACTACGCCTTGCCTTTTAACATTGTTGTTCACAAACATAATATAATTATGTGCATTGCGATCAATAACTCTTGTAGATTACTTTCCTTTGTCAGGCAATAATCAATCACCGAGTCAAGCGCAAATAAATAGTCATAAATTCTTGAAATAATTTTGATGAGAATTCATATTATGATAAAGTTTATCATGGCCGATAATATTGACTGATTTATTATTGCGTCAAATTATCATATTCATTCAGGCGTCTCGGTATTGCGTTAGTTATTTGTTGTTTTTTTAGATAGATACATAGTACTTGCAGGCGATATGAAGACTCGTAGAATCTCTCATTATTAACAAACACCATAAACTTCATGAATATATTTTGTCAACTCGATTTTTTTTTTAATCATTCATTTTAAAATCTTATTGATTTGATTTGTAACTATCTAATCATTTTCAAACCTTCTCTCAGTAAATTATGTCAAAGAAATATTAAATCTCTCTCAATTCAGAATTACTTGTTACATTGCACAAATCAGCAAGCGAATAAGGAGTTAACTTCATGGTTAACATATTATATAGTGCAACCCATGAGTATCACATTTCCGTAACGTATTTAGACTTTACTGCACTTAGCGCAATGTTTCAACAAGCCAATAACTGTCGATTGGTTCAAACGCCTGAAATCTGAGTACACACCTGGCCACAGGTAAAAATCACGGGAGCAAACGAACAATGAAAGCAGAGACTGGCGCATTTCCTCACCCGGGGAACTAATTAAGTGGATTCTATTCACGTAATAGCTCAGTTTTCTCGTTTGGATTTCGAACGGGTTCAATGTGCTGAGACATCAGATAATTTTACCTTCTGACTCTATGTATGTATACTGCTGACGTAGAACTTAGTCTACAATACTTCAGTCAGTTCAGGATTTAGAAGTATTATTTGATGTGGGTTGGGATTTTAACCCTTGACAAAAAGGTGGTTTTACAAGGGGGAAGGTCCCTCGTATGCGAGAGGCCGGCTGGGTTGGTACCACCACTTTGTCTATTTCTACCGCCAAGCAACAGTGTGTAAGCATTGTTGTGTTCCGGTTTGAAGGACGTTGGAGCCATTGAAATTACTGGGCATTATGAGACTTAACACCTTATGTCTCGGGGTGACGAGCGACCTGCTCGTCTCGTCATTCAAGCTAATAAAAAAGGGTGTTTAACCACTTTATCCGACTGTGTTTGTGTTATCTATCTGTGCCAATGTAGCGCCTTTAAACGAATGTAGGGATTTTAATGGTGTTTGTTTTGAAAACTGGTTTAGGTGAGTTGGTTCCTGGCTAAATCTTAAGAAAATCGGTTTAGCCGTTTAGAAATAACATATCTTTCACTGCCTTGACGGAGTTGTAATGCGTACGCGCTATGGCTGCTGTGCTGAGGTCTCGGGTTCGATCCCCAGGTCGAGTAAAGTGATATTGGGGTTCTCTATCATGAAATGCTTAGTATCAGCCCAGAGTCTGGAATTTGTGCCCACTTTTGTCTACAGCATGAATGGGCCGGCTCGTCCGGGTCGCTACCACCGGCGTAAAGTAGCAGCTTGCTGCTGCGTTTCGTACGGTGAGTGAGATATCCGGAGGCCCAAATCCTCCTCCCCTTCCCAATCCCTTAAATATCCCTTTCCTTTGAGTTCAGCAACGCGCCCATATTTTTTTTATATTGTGGGTGTACATGGGGGCGGAGATCGCTTACCATCATGTGACCCACTAGCTCATTTGCCGGCCTACGCTATAAAAAAAAAAGATATAGACATAGGCTCGCCCCTTATCACATCGCGGAAATAAGCTCGGCGAAACTGGGTGTACTAGTTACACCTCTGCGTACCGCTTCGTGGAGTACAGGTGTGAGTGCTTATGTATGTATCTACATGTACATCTTTTTCTAATCAACGTGGGGTTTTAACAATTAGGTTAGTAAAATGTTATCTGACTATGATGAACACAATGCTATACTAATATTTAAATTAACATACTGATGGGATAAAAAGCAACCTTCATGCTAACAGCTTCCTTATTAGATATTAGCAAGCAAAAGCACTTAATTTTTTGCCATTGTTATTTATTGGGAGTCTGGGAGTGTTTGTGTCTCTATATATTATGGTAAATCCCACACTCGCACACTTGACTTGCATTTTAACTCACACTGGAGGAAAAAAATTACAATAACAAATAATTTGTATTCTACGGCAATATGCGCCACATCACGTGTCATGATCAAAACCGAAAAACATGGGAAAAAAACGATTTGAATCAAAACCCTCACAAATCCCACAATGGGCGTGTTCGGGTAAACAAAGTTCTGAGTAGGTGTGCTGAGTTTGCGTGATACTTACCATCAAGCGAGCGAACCGCTCGCCTCGTCGCTAATGCTAATAAAATACTTACTTTTTTCCGGGATACCTTAATTTGCTCAGCACCATTTACCTATATTCGTAATAATACTCAATTAATAAACAACTTTTGCAAGTCAAACTGACAGTACCTACTTTACTATACGCACTTTCGCGCATACTGAGTAATAGAACCACGCTTGTAGACAGCTTTGGCTACAGCATGAATGAGCTGGCTCGTCCGGGTAGTTACCACTGTCTCACAGAAAAAAGGCGTAAAGTAGGAGCTTGCTGCTGCGTTTCGCCGAGCTTATTTCCGTCCCATATCGTGATAGAGGGCGAGCCTATCGTCATACCAGACTCAATTCCAGTCTTCGGGCTGATACTAAGCATTTCATGATAGAAAAACCCAATATCACTTTACCCGACCCAGGTCTCAGCACAACTGTTGTACCGCGTACGCATTACAACTGCACCAACGAGGCAGTCCTATTATTCAAATTACAGTATATAAAATTAAGTTTAACTGAAACTTAAAAGAAAATTTGTTGTTGCAAACGCATTTTAGGTTATTCGTTGAGGAGTTTCCAATTTTTGCCTTGTACTCCGTCATCAGAATCTGAGTAAATTTAACCACCCTCGATGGAAATCCTATTTACTACAGAAAAAATCATACTCAGTCCACATTTGGAAATATCGCGTAACGTTAAAAAAAGGAATCAAATTGAGAACCTGCTCCTTTTTTATAAGAAGAAGACAAAAGATGTACAAGAAGAGGTCGCGACAAACTACGAGTATGTATCTTGAATTCTAAATTTAAATACATCTTTCTTTCTGCCTGGCGCTATTTTAGCTTAATGCCAGGGTCCGCCTTCTCATTATGATTTGACGGTAGATTTGGTATATGTGGGAAACAAACAATTTAGTACTAAACTCTACCGCACGGATTTCATGAAACCAAAAAGTTAACACTCAATTTAACTTCCGCGCATCAAAAATTTAAAGCACTAAAAAGTATAAACAGATAACGTTCCTTTATTAAGTCTACGTGTATAAAGTTACGTTATCCCCATTAAATGAAGCAATAGGCAGCCGAAATTTCGCCATAGCAAGCGTCACATAGACCACCCTACATGTTTTATAACTTCAGGTAGTAAAATATCTTTATTCGCTTTCAGAACTCATATACACGGAATTGCGAGAAAATGAACTAACGGTAATAATATCGTTGATGAAAAAATGGTACCTCGAATACTTGTACTTGTCTCTTATGGAGATTTATCATCTTATGAAGTTAATGATAAAATTGACTGTTTGAACGTATGAAGTCCTACTCCCCTACTAAGTATTAGTATTATAGATACTGCTGAGTTTACAAATTTAGATGTTTGTGAGTTTGAATGTTTGTGTATTAATGACGCCATAACAGCTGAGTACAATAGGGAAATTGACTAGATTTTTTTATTATATAAATCAATATTTTACGTTACTCAAAATCTATTGCAGAATGAATAGTATAAATCAGACCAAAAATAAATAAGATAGAAGCCATTCAAATGTTGTAGAAGGGGTAATTGTCAAATGACTGACGACGCAAACTTTGACGTCACTGTGTAAAATGTTCATTATGGTGCACGCGTGTAAGCGAGATAGTGAGATATCCCTACAATTTTGATTGTGTTTTAATAAAGGGTTTCTTTTGCGTATTATTTTCTGTTGCTTATAAAATAATGTATAAAATTCAATATAGGAAACTACCCTATTGCCGACCGTCTCAAGACCATAACGCTCCCTTGCTGGGATTCGAACTTATACGAGTATAGGTATCTTCTAATTCTTTAAATACATATTTAAGATTTAAGGATACTAAGATTTGGTCTAAGAATTTTAAATTGGAAGTTTTAAGAGGAAAGTGGAAAAGTGTGGCCATAAATTCTGTTGGATATAAATCTTAAAAACTTTCGTGAATCATCGGAATTGCGCCAGTTTATATCTATGAACAGATCATTATCTTCTTATGAAAGATCATTATCTTGTTATAATCACCTCGATAATCTTGCAAAACATACGTTAAAAAAGCTTGCCGAATTGAGAACCTCCTTCTTTTCTGAAGTCGGTTAAAAAAGGTACTCTGGGATGCGCGACTTCAAATTCAAATTCAAATTCAAATCATTTATTCTGTAAATTGGATCATAAATATCACTTTTACATGTCAATCATTTTTTATGCTACATTATATTTAAGACGGCATTTCGGGGCTAGCCATGAGAAGAAATGCCGAAACAAACTCATGGGTTACGGCCTCTTTTAATGTCCAGACATTGTTTTACAGAATTATGCGAGTGTAATGTACAGAAATTCCTGGATTGGCCTTTTTAAGAAATGGCCAAGAGTATACCAGACATACTTGGCACTCGCACTCACAAAAAAAAAAAAACAAAAAATTTAATAAATGTTATAAAAATTTAAAAAATCATCATGTCAGTATTGCCTTAAATAATAATATTGCGCCAATAGAGCAGCCAATATTAAACAATATATTATATAAAAGAAGAGACCTAGGTACAGCCAATATTGTAAGGAGTGAGCGGCTCAATTCCAAGCTGTTTTGACTGAGTCAATATACCGCGACGCATGACGCGATTCAAATGACAGTGACACGTCTGCATGGTTTTTTTTATTGGTTTGAATGACGAAAAGAGCAGGTCGCTCGCCTGATGGTAAGCGCCACGCATGCCCCTTAACAGTAGCAACACTACACAGAACTTTGAATGACAAAGCACTGCCTATCCCGGCTTAACGATAGGATTCGCTTTCCCATTGGTGTGTCGATATTTGGTATTACATGGGGCGTCCCGCCGTCTAACCACCCACATCCCACAACGGGAACTAAGTATCACTATTGCCTCATTCACTAATCAGCAGAGTGTACCACTCAAACATTTTATAAATCATGTCCTACAAAAGTAAAGGCCAATTATCCATGACCACAAATAGCATGACTGCCTCGGTGGCGCAATTTTAATGCGTACGCTTTACGATTGAGGCCAACGCTGTGGTCTCGGGTTCGATCCCGGGTCGGGTAAAGTAGTATTGGGTTTTTCTATTATGAAATGCTCAGTATCAGACCGGAGTCTGGAATTTGTGCCCGGTATGGCGACAGGCTCGCCCCCTATCACATCGTGGGACGGAGATACGCTCGGCGAAATGTGGGTGTACTGGTTACACCTCTGCCTACCCCTTCGGGGATTACAGGCGTGAGTGCGTATGTACAAATAAAACAATATGTGAATGTTATAAAATCGAACGCGTCGACGTCATAAAGTACCTAGGCATTATGTTAGATCATAACTGCAATTTTAAAACACACATCCTATGGTTATCTAAACGCATTAGAAAAACCGCTGCTGTCCTTAAAAAACTCCGAGACTCCGCAAATAAGGATTTACTAAAACGCATTTATCTTGCCATCTGCCAACCGCTAATAAACTACTGCATCACAGTATGGGGCAGTGCAGGAAAAACATACATCTTGGATGCTGAACGGGCCCAAACGTCAGTATTGAAAACAATGCTCAAAAAGCCTTTCAGATACCCAACTCGTGACCTATATAAAGAAGCACAAGTCGTCACAGTCCGGCAACTTTTCATACTCAGATTAACTCTATCCACGCACAAAAATCTGATTGGGACGGATACACATAAAACAATGCTCAAAGAGAGGCTTTTCAAATTGACTTTACCAACTATACACACGTCTTTCGCACGCAGATTCGGTTCTTTCGTAAGGGCACATAGGTACCTATAATCATATTGTGAAGCTTTGTAACATCAAATCCTCCTCAGTAGGAGAAGCAAAAATTAAACTCACCAACTGGTTACTCACACTTGACTACAACTACACGGAAGCTATATTAGAATAATGTTCCCCTCCTTTGATCTCAAATATTAAAATTACAATTATCTTATAATGTTTCTAATTATTTTTATTTTATTTTTAACAAATATTGTATCTAAGTTTAAGTGATAAATTTGTAACTTCAGGCATACTGTCGCTGTTGTTAACAATTAGATTATTAGAGAGTTTTCCTTTTATTTACTTATACTTAATTTATAGGCTTTAAATTCACGGCACGTCAATTAATAATTTGGTACCCCAAGATACAGGCACAGCCTAGTTTGGGGACCTCTGTCAATACTCTTTATATATATTTTAGATATGCCAATTTATGCGTTTGCCTAATTCTTTTTGTTTGTAATTATGTGTTTTTTGTCGCAATAAAGTTTCTTTTATATAAAAAAAAGCAATAATTTCCCAATCAAAACAACATAAACAAATGGACAAACAAAACGTAATATTATTATTAGCCATTCAATCCTTGCATAGGCCGTTATCCTTGTCGTTTATAGAGACGTTGTGAGGGCGCCATTTAGACCTCCTTATACGAAAATATTGATACTTAAATTTTATATATACTTCCGTGTGACTAACGGCCGGTTTGATCAAATCTACATTCAACTAACAGAACTTTGAGTTGACATCGCTGTCAAATCAATTCGAGTTGCTGAAACGTTATTTAGTGAGAAAAAATATAATATTTGATCTCTCTTTAGTACCGTTTGACATACGATTTTTCATATTAATTTGAAAGTTATGTAAGTTAACACATGTTAACTAACATAACTTGTGTCAAATCAAAGGTGTTGATCACGCATGTAGCAACTCAATTTCGACTTGACATGAGATTTGACATTTGATTAGTTAATTTAACATTGATCAGCCTTTCGGAAACCGGGCGTAATTCTATTTAATTGTACAGGGATCTGCAGGACCGGCACGTCTGAGAAATGACTAATATTGCTAGAAGATGGTAGAGGATCTGACATGATTTCCCATACAGGTAATAGAATCTCTTAAATGAGTTTGTCAGAGTAGCCTCTTTTTTGTACTGAGCCCGTACAAGGTCCCACTTCAAATGAGGCGAGGCGTCTTGAACTCACTCGCTCGTTCTCACTCTTTCACACACGCAGCCCGCGTCATAGGAATAGTAAAAATAGTAACGCAACATAAAATTTTAAGTAGTACATGGGCAAAAAATTGAGTAGCTCTTACATTATTTCGTCGTGTACGGGACAAATGTAATATCTCTTGTAAGTCCTACTCAACACTACCTGCAAGTTCATGAGAGAAATGACCTCTGGAAAAGTAAGTGGATACAGATAGAAATGATGAACTTTCCTCAGGTATCATAACAGAACCTCGTCGATATCGTAAGGTATACCCACAACCCTAAAGATAAACCCAGGACCCTAATGCTTAGCGACTTATTGGCGATGCCTTTTCTTTTTTTTATAGGTCGGCAAACGTGTAAGTGTGTCACCTGATAGTAAGTGATCTCCACCGCCCATGTACGCCAACAATACCAAAAGAAGTATAGGCGCGTTGCCGACCTTAAAGGAAAGGGATAATTATTAAGGGATTGGGAAGGAGAGGAGGAGTTAGGCCTCCGGGTATCTCACTCACCGTACGAAACGCAGCAGCAAGGTGCTTACTTTACGTTGGTTTTCTGTGAGACAGTGGTAACGACCCGAACAAGCCGGCCCATTCATGCTGTAGACGAAAATGTCTACAGCGTGGCTCTACCACTCAAGAGCCTTAAAGGACTTCTTCCAGTGCAGTTTAATATTTTAAATCAATCAGTTTCGCGTCGACCTAATTACATTGCCTATATTTGGCTACCGGTATCTGCTTATCATACAATCTAATCTAGGCTACTTGATAATTATAAATATAAACGAAGAACGGATCTCACAAACGTCATAATTTCGTGAGAGATAACATCAATGAATTCTTTGCATTTATTTATGACTGGTTGTCTTATCAAATGGAAAAATTTGCAAAACGTATAATAAAAAAGTTTTGCACATTATTTAAAAAAAATACTCTCATCTGTAATCTCCGAAGGGTTACGAGTAACTAACTGTAAGTTAACTCCTGTAAGCCAGGATCGACAGTGGCACGCATATTTCGACACCGAGCAATGAAGCTCGCCGAGTCTCTGGGAATGCAAATCTGTCTGTCTCCGAAGGCATACCTAGGTGTAACCAGTACACCCACATTTCGCGGGCTTATTTCCATCCCCTTATGTGGCAAGGGGCGAGCCTATCGTCATACCGGGCACAATTCCAGACACCGGGTTGATACTGAGCATTTCATAATGGAAAAACCCAATATCACTTTTAACCGACCTCGGGATCGAACCCGAGACCTCAACGTCAGCCTCAGTCGTAACGCGAACGCATTACAACTGCGCCACCGAGGCAGTCTAAAGTACTTAATTATTTATGAGTACAAAATACAGCATATACCTAAGTATATTCATACGTAAGCTACACGACCTTACCGTAAAAAGGGCATCTTTTTTTATAGTATAGGCCGGCAAACGAGCAAGTGTGTCACCTGATGGTAAGTGATCTCAACCGCCCATGTACGCCCACAATACTAAAATAATCATGGGCGCGTTGCCGACCTTAAAGGAAAGGGATAAGTACGGGATTGTGAAGGAGAGGGGAATTTGTACCTCCGGATATCTCACTCACCATACGAAACGCAGCAGCAAGCTGCTACTTTACGCCGGTTTTCTATGAGACAGTAGTAACGATCCGGACGGGCCGGCCCATTCATGCTGTAGACAGAATTGGCTACAGCGTGGCTCTACCACTCAGCAGAATATACTTTTCAATAGAGAGCTATATCAAAGAGTTATTTTGTGTTAATCTATTTTGATTAAATACAATAACGGGCAGCTTTTTTCTTGCGGAATGGAATTGGACTCGTTTAAAGCAGGTGCCGTTATATACTTCTAAACTTTAGAAGTACTGACTTTAGAATCTAAAACATAGCTTTGTATTTTGGGGTAGCTTTAGATGACGAAACGAGCAGGTCGCTCGACTGATGGAAGCAACAACAATCATAACTTCGAATTATGAAATAATGTAAAGCACTGGACTGCACTCGTTACCCCGCGACATAAGATGTTAAGTCTCATAATGTCCTGACAGCCTCTTACGTACGAGAGACCTACTACCTAGATAGATGTAGATGTATATAAAACCTCCTAAGTCAGTCTTTTTCGTTCAGAAATGCAATACAAATTTATATGCAATGAAAAATAAATAAAATAAAAAAAGATTAAAATAAATCCTTCCTTTATTTTGAAACTTACGTTGATTATTAGTATCGTATTAATTAGGTACATCTCGAACAAAGATATTATACTACTCGATGTGTACGAACAATGCACTAACAGCGAAACTGATTAACATCATTTTAATTTATGAAATTATTCAACATATGTATTTCCCGTACGGTTTTTGCTTTTACATACATCATTTATATTAAAATCATTTAAAAACAATTAGAACATTACAACATCCTTCAAAATTGTAATCAAAGCAGACTATTTTTGTCTATGAGATCCAGGAATTACTTCAATAGATCAACATTTATCTTTTATCGTAATACGCTATGACATGAAATATTTTAATAACATCACACTTTCCTGTTTTAATCCGATATTTTTTGCAATCAACGTAATGTTTAGCTTCTTTTTATCTTATAATTAGAGTTTGGAACTCAAAAAGGAAGTTTGATACAAGTAATAAAGAATTGCTGACTGCCTCAGTGGCGCAGTAGTAATCGTACGCATTACGTTACGATTGAGGCTAACGCTGAGGTCTCGGGTTCGATCCCCGGGTCAGGTAAAGCGGTATTGGGTTTTTCTATTACGAAATGCTCAGTATCAGCCCGGAGTCTGGAATTTGTGCCCGGTATGGCGGTAGGCTCGCCCCCTATCACATTGTGGAATGGAGATACGCTCGGCGAAATGTGGGTGTACTGATTACACCTCTGCCTACCCCTTCGGGGATTACAGGCGTGAGTGTGTATGTATGTATGTAATAAAGAATTAGTAGGTAGTGGAAATTACATACAAATACAATGTTCGTAAAGAAAACTTAGAACGCTGGGAAGTCCGTAGTTTATAGATAAGGTTTGATAATGGCCTACTTAGATACGTTTAAGACTAAATAATATTTAAATTATCTTCCACAGTTGTTGACTCCGCATTATTCTACACTGAGAATAACAATTGCTACAAAATTCGAACGTCGAATTTCATCGACGTTGCCACGGATTCTTAAAAAACCTTCACATACTTTTTTATTATTAATTGATACCTAATACGTACGTATGTATGATAAACAAAGACAATTTTTCAAAGCTAAATTATGCATTAAGACACGTGCAAAATCTTAAACTACTTACCTTGTGTCATATAAAGGCCTGCGATCCAAAGACCATGATCATTGTGCGTTTGTGATCGAGTGAGAATATTGTGAATCAGTGTATCTTAAATATTTCATTATGAACCACTTGGTGAGTAAAAATACTGTGCTGGTGTGTTAAACTAATTAGTGAATGATAAATTGTATAAATAATTAATTAACATGATAAAAACAATTATTGTTGTGCACTTACGTCATCAGCTGCTTGCAGATTTTTTAAAATTCCATAGGCCATGATTAAAATCTTTTTAATACAACCTCGATAGACAACAACATAATTAATTTAAATTCGGAACCACATAGCGTCAAAATATATTAAAAAAAAACAATAAAACACCCGCCAATCTACAGCCGGCAATATAAAAAGCGAATTATCACTATCGAAAAAATCAATAAAATAGATGAAAAAAATGTTTATCTTTGATTGCGATGGAACAAATCGATACCTTTGCGATACTATACCCGTTGATTATTACACGCGTTAGACATAAAGATTAGATTTTATCTGTTTGGTAAATAGGCGATTTAAAGATTATATCGGCTACCGAATTGGACGTGTAATCTACCGCTGCATCTCGATATTGTAATGAATGAGTGATATAAAGGTATCTGGTAGATTTTTTAAATATTACAGAAAGAGCTGTCGCACAATACAGCTTTAATACAGTAAATTAGTAAACATTACCCACTGAGATAACAATATAGTATCTACTGAAATATGTGTATTTTATTTTCGGTTGTAAATGAAATAATAACCACGCACAATTCCGCCAAATGTGGACTGATTTGAATGATTCTTTTTTTATTTAATAGAGAACAATTTAAAGTTGGTCCCATTTTAATTTCTAAAAGAAATTCCACCCCTAAGGGGGTCAAACTGGGGATGAAAGATTCAAATATCGTCATTTATGACTCTATCTATATATGAATTCTTTCACTAAAAATAGTAAAATATGTTTTTTAAAATAAATTATACTCAAATAGAAACAAAAAAAAATTTTTTTTTATTATATTGCATAAGCATCATGTCAAAATTGTTTATTTGTATTTTTAGTTTTTTTTTGGTTTTATCTTCATTTTCCCATCACTCTTTCATTTCTTGAAAACAATAAGTGCTACACCGCTCGTGACGAACTTGACAGCGGCATTAAAGGTTGACGAAGCGTCTAATTATAATCAGATCATTTAGATACCTTCTGAAAAATTTAAGATATTTTAGGGATATTTGTATGATAATAGGTACGTACGTAGGTAGCTCGTGTCACACCGGTTGTGTGTGAATAAAAAATAAATAGCCACTAGTGCGAACAAGAAATTTGGAACAGCAAATTTTTAAGACCGAAATCGAGTGTAACATCTAATTGTAGACATTAGAAAAACGCCATCAAAACCTGACGAACGTACAGATAATAATAGTTAAGTAACCTAATCTTATACAAGTACAGACATAAAGTCATTCAAGTAAAAAAAAATAGTTGGCATAAATAAAGCACCTATTATATCGCTGAGCGGAACTCAGCACAGAATAAAGCCTATTCTACATTAAAACATGTAAAACGCTTTCGTAATACTTATAAATTCTCTTAAATATTTCGCAAACACAATGACCAGCCAAACAAATACCAAACTTTTTTATGTTTTCGTAGGTAGTAGCTCCCTTATATGCGAGAGGCCATCTGGGTTGTTACCACAGCTTTGTCAATTTCTGCCGCCAAGCTGCAGTGTATAAGTACTGTTCTGTTTAAAGGACATTGAAGCCAGTAAAATTACTGGACATTATGAGACTTAATATCCTATGTCTCGGGGTGACGAAATGCAGTCCAAAGCAATGCGGTTCTTTGTAATTCAAGGTTGTGTGGTGTTGTGTCCGTCTAGGTGCAGGCCTGGCTACCATCAGGCGAGCGAGGTGCTCGTCTCCTAATTAAGGCAATTTAAAAATAATCATATCTTTTACACGGCTAAATTACTAAACACGGCACCTGATAGCAAGTGGCCTCTAATGTAATTAATCTGTAATATCGACCATCAAGAGCCGTTACTTCTTTCAACGTACACAAGAATAATGCCGGGCTGTCTAACTACATTATAGCTGACTCAAAATTGAGCCATGTCAGGTTTTTTACCATAAGTGCGGTGCTAGCTATCCACTCAGCCACAAGCTAGCATAGGTTACACAAGCAGCACAACCTAGGATAGGTTAACCAACAAAGAGGATTATTAAAACGCTATGCCCGAGAGATTGTTACACAACATTTTTCTTTCTTTCTACATACGCCTGTAATGCCCGAAAGGGTAGGCAGAGGTGTGGGTAACCAGTACACCCACATTTCGCCGAGCGTATCTCCGTCCCATAATGTGATAGGGGGCGAACCTATCGCCATACCGGGCATAATTCCAGACTCCGGGCTGATACTGAGCATTTCGTAATAGAAAAACCCAATATCACTTTTACCCGACCCGGGATCAAACCCGAGCCTCAGCGTCAGCTTTAGTCGTAACGCGTACGCATTACAACTGCGCCACCGAGGCAACTGTTTCTTTCTTTCTGCACAGCGTAATTCTGGCAAAAGTCCTGAGTTCCATAGTGAGATCATTGCCTCTCATGTTTTCCTCTAAATTCACAAGCCAACGCTTTTCGAGATGTCCATCAATCAGATCGTATCCTGCCATAGGTTTCGGCGATAGACGTACCCCAAAACCGTATTATTATACAATATTATGCAATAATTAATTGCAAAATTAAGTCACGGTCCACTACAGTGTCCTTAATAATTTTTATGGGACCACGAGAGATGGACGGCAGCACGAAAATATCGTTCCGCCAGAGACGCCGAAAGGTGTCATTGCTGTGACGGGCTTCTGGGTCAAAAAGACAAGCCTCAACTGGCGTAGTGCAGAGGCGGGTCAAGCAGCAATCCAGAGTACGCTCAGGATCGCAATGCGCCGAAGATGACGCGGGGTTTTTAGTCAGTAGCGTAGGCATTTGGATAGGGGCCTGATCCAGCGGTTGTTCTGGATAAAGGCAACTGGGTCGGAATGTTGGTGGGTCCGGTAACCATCTCTCCACCCCCAAGGTTAAGAAGGTATATGTAAACGGGATTTTCCCCACGGGATTAAATGGTATTTATGTATTTTTTAAAATAATATTGTTTGGCATAAAACATAATACACGTATTCATCCTAAAACACTCCAACAATAAAAAATTGTTGTTTACGCCTATATTGTTTCGCCTACAATAAAATTGATACCTTACGCGGTTATGTCTATAAAATAATTCAAGGCGACCAACCAATGTCTTTAACAAGGTAATTTGTTTTTTCAGAGCATATTTTTGTTATGTTGCTCACTGGCCGTGACCATTGCGCAAAGAATAACTGACACCAGCAATGACATAACCGACGGTCAGCGAAGGACCACCAGTGGATACGGATTACTGCGACCCGGGTACTCGACCAGTTACCCCGGTTATGGCGGATTTAATAGTGGATACGGCGGCTTGGGCAGTGCAGGTTACGGAGGCGGCTATGGAGGGGGATACGGCAGCGGATACGGTGGCGGATATGGCAGCGGTAATAGTGGCGGATACCCGGGTTATGGCGGATCTAGTTTCGGTTATCCGGGACAAGGATATCAGGGTGGATATGGAGGTGGTGAGTTAAACATGTTTATTATAAATAATAAATACACCCAACAGTCACATACATAGTCTTGACCCCACACTAGATAAACCTGTATCGTGGATGTCAGGAACTACGAGGGACTTGCGGTCCCACAACACCCAGATCCGAAACAAATGTTTGTGGATCACACAAACATTTGTCTCAGTGCTGTAATCGAACCTACGGTTTCGCAGCCGGCTACTCCCCCACTGCGCCACGGAGGCTGTCATTGATATTAAATTTTTAAGTAACATTATTATTTATTATATATACTATGTTACATATCAAGGCCAACCTCATCTATATATCATTAATATCTAATCGTGATATAAAATGATATTCTTTTATATTTAATTTACTGCAGGCAACTATGGCGGATATCAAGGCGGATATCAAGGCGGATATCAGGGCGGATATGGCGGTGGACAAGGATACCCGGGTTATGGTGGTACGTATTGTTAATCTAATTGGAAAAGGAGCTTGTGTATTTTTTGTTTATCTAGCAGGGTCGCAACCAGACCCAGCGCACACACTGCTGACATTTCGAAGTTATATGTGTATATAAATACCAGCCCTGTTTTACACACGTCCCACTGCAGGGCACGGGCCTCCTCTACTAAATGAGAGGGGAAAGGCCTTAGTATACTTACTCCAGTCCTTGCTTCCTTTGGAACGGTGAGTGAGATATCCGAAGGGCCAATCAAGATAAAACTATTGTGTAAAAAACAAATTCTAAAATAGTTTTACACAATAAAATACCGGGTCATTGGCTTTGTCACAGAACAGTGGTTTGTAAACAAAAAACTAAATCGACAAATAATGACAAAAGTCAATAACAACGCAAAAGCAAGACACCTTACGTGCGGTATACAACATGTCACAGTAAGGTGTGGTCAAATTTAAGCAACGTATAATGTACGATATGATGAACGTGAACCTACCAGGAATACTATCCCGGGGACGGTTCAAAAAACGCTGGCTTGACGTATTAGAAGGATATATGAGAGCCACCGGTCTTACTGCAGAGGATGCTCAAGATCGGGCGAAGTGGAGACATCTTAGTGGGAAGGCGGACCCAGGCACTCAGCCCCGGATCAAGGGGGGGGGGCAAACCGGGGCACCCAGTTTCAGTATCAAGAAGAGCCAAAATCATAATATAATAAGTTTAAAAATAAAAAACTTGCTCCACAAAGCACCTAGCAGACGGCAGCCTGGTTGGCTCACCGTCGACTTGTAAGAAAAAGTCTCCACACAGGCCCTTTGTGCATCATTCAACGCCAAAATTTTGATGTAAAAATAGAATAGATCTACTGAACGTAGATCTATTCTATTTTTTCCCGGGTATACAATTTCATGTCACACAAATGAAAAAGTTATTAGGTAATAGTAGATAATAAAGAGTACAAATTTATTAAAGGTTTCTATTGTCCCATTCAAGAAACATGCCAAGCATTGTATACCTATTTGTGAGTTTTTTTTAATAATTTATCTCAACCGGTATAGCGAGAGGCGCCACTATCATCTTTCTGCCCCGTTCGAAAAAATCGTAGATCCGGGGCTGCTGGCACTAGTCGGGATAACGCCAGGTAGAAAGAAGATAGTGTACGATATAAGTATTTCACCCATCCTAGTATCAAATCCGACATGCATTGCTAGGACATAGGTAAATAAAGCATTTTTTCGAATGAGTAACATGTCGATATTCGACTTACAACTTTGGAAAACATTCAATGATAAACAGCTGTGCTTTTGTCTCATTCTAGCATTGTTAGTCTCGCTCACACATATACGAGTGGGGTACTATATTTACACCATTATATGCAGATTTAAAGCCTGGGCAGGTGCAAGTGTCAACAACTTTATAAGGCGCGTCCACTTTTACATGCGTAAAGCAAGTGACCTTCAAATCGTTCCCACATGTTCCACGGCCAAAGACCGTCCAGACATCGTTGTATAGTCCGAATAACTGCGGATGTCGGTACTTAAAACTTACAAAAAAAGATAATTTTAGTAATATTTTAAATTATATGCGTAATATTTGTAGCCGTCTTCATTGTCCGTCAAGTTTGACATTGAGAACACAGTAATCATACTAATATTATAAATGTGAATGTTTGTTACGCTTTCACGCGAAAACTACTTAACCGATCATCATGAAACTTTGTACACATATTCTTGGAGGCATAAGAAGTAACAAAGGATACTTATATGAAAAAAAAAACCATTTATTTGTTATGCTTTCACGCCTAAATAATTAATAAATTAAAATTACTCAAAAACCTTAAGAGTTAAAATAATACCAATCAATTTTGAATCGGTGCTGCTGTAGTTTAATAATCAATTAATGATACTACTTTTTAGAATCGGTTTTATTTTTGTTATAAATGTCTTATTTTATTATTTTTAGTGAAAAATTCGTCCAAATCAATGCATAAATGTTCGAAGTTTTAGTGTTTCATCCCCTGAGAATTCACCCCCTTTATATTTTCACATTTGGCGGATATGAGTGAACATACATAATTTATATACCTACCTACTTAACAACGAATTAAAAGCCTTCCTCCGCTTTTTGGTTTAAAATACATTATTATTGCAAAAATGATGTTAATAAAATATTATAATTTATTATAATATTGCCTCGGTGGCGCAGTTGTAATACCTACCTACGCGTTACGACTAAGGCTGACGCTGAGGTCTCGTGTTCGATCCCCGGGTCGGGTAAAGGTAATATTGGGTTTTTCTATTACGAATTGCTCAGTATCAGTCCGGAGCCGGAATTGTGCCCGGTATGGCGATAGGCTCGACCCCTATCACATCATGGGACGGAGATACGCTTGGCGAAATGTGGGTTTACTGGTTACACCTCTGTCTACCACTTCGGGGATTACAGGCGTGAGTGCGTATTTATAGTTTATTATTAGTATTTTTTGTCTATTTATCACAAATAATTAAATATTTTTCTATAAAGGCAAAAATCCGCAATAGTATCATTATATTATTATTTAAATGTTTAATTCTATTAAGATTATTTTTAAATGACATCCAGGGCTGTACCATTAATCTATTACAAAATATTTAATTACCTTCAAGATAAATATTTACCCAGCGCAACAAATATTTTCCTAACCTCAATAAGATCATAAAGATGAGTTTTTCTACATTTTACCGGTGCGCGTGCGCTGATTTCTGAATGAAATGTTACTAGCCGGATAGCGTATTGGAAATATGTCTTATAGTAATCCAAGGCTTTTGTTAATCTGCTAAAAGTATAATATAATTACGTAAGTTGCGAACTTCCAAGAACTTTTTATTTTGTTCAGTTATTATCTTTTTGATTCAACAATGATTATTTCGTGTTTAGATTACCAAAGATATCTATTGACTTGTTAGACATAATGCCGCCCGACCTTATCTGAATATGTTCAAAGTACAAAAAGTTGTAGATGTAAAACTGGTTGGACTGAACGAACGAAACGAAGAAACTGACGGATTTCCACTTGCTACGATCCTTGCATACCTCTTTGGCCTCATTCACTCTCATTAAATTTTTCATGCACGTCGGTTTAGGGTACTCCGGACCTGGCATTTCTTGAGTATATCTCCAACTTGATCTATTTCGCCGACGCCTTCCACTCCCAACTGTACCATTCACACTCGCCATGTATACTTATTTGTTCTGTCAATCTTCTTTCATCCATCCTCTCTACATGCCCAAACCATCTAATTTCTCTTTCTGTATGTTATCTCTACTTTTGACATAACGAGTAGAGTATTCTAATGGCCGTTGCTAATAACCTGTCTATCGACAGATTTGATTCCTGCCAGAAAAATATTGAATCATTTTGTATGAAATGATCTGTCAAAACACTATTGATAGTAAGCTAATCTATCTTTAAATAGAACACCGTCGTTGATGTTAAAATTCCTTCTATGTCATTTTTTATATTATTTTTTGTCGTATCGGACCTATATCTAATTTTAAACGTGTCCGTATAATAAATATAGTTATTTAACAAGCCTATAAAACAACTATTGCCGCAACCCGATAGTTTCTACAAATACCTAAGTTTTATTCGCCTTTCCTGTAAAATGCGCCAAAACTGACATGAAACGTATTGCAATATCAACGACTATATAGGGAACGGCCATAAGCAACCATGTTAGAGTCGATAGACATATAGAGATAAACAGATAAAACTCCTTTTTCACGACAAAACTAGTCTACAAAATATTATCTCGTGTTGCATATGTTAAACCCGGGGTATGAACCCGCACTGACCAAAAAGCTGTCGAATTAGAGGAAGATGTGAGAGCTAATGTGGCACTAAGCCAGACACAAAGAAAAAAGAACCTAAAGTGGTAAAACTATGTTATCTACAGATACCTAAAAAAAGTAGTTAGTTACATGATAAATTAATAAAAACCCTTTGTTGCAAAAAACATTTTAATCAACTGACAATTAACTGATAATCCTTTTTACTAAACAATAAATAATATGGGACAGACGTGAAGCTTACCATCAGGCGAGCGACCTGCTCATCTCGTCATTGAAAAAAATAAATATATATATATGTATATAACAGTACCTACATTTCGGTATTTCCCGCTCTTTTATCGTTTTTCATGACGTCCGAGTTTCTTGCATGTACCTACTCTATTTCGTAGGACGACCAGACACGGGTTTTTAAAATGTTTCAGTCGAGCTGAGACTTTTTTCAGTCCAGGGAAAGTCTTAACTATATTGTAAACAAAAAACGGCCAAGACCTATTCCAACACGCGCACCGAGGGTACCGTCCACCACGTCCTTAGTTCTTTACTTTTTGTGATTTGTCAGGATAAAGTATAGGTTTTCTTTATTTCTCTCTGCCTGGCGTTATCCCGGCTTAATGCCAGGCTCTGCCTTCCCACTATGATTTGATTATAGATTTGGTTATTGTGTGGGGCGACCCGCCGTCTGACCCCGGCAACCCGCAACTGGAAGCAAGTTTTGCCATTGCCTCGTCCGTTAATTAGCAGAGTCAAGTGCAGTCCAAGTTGACTTTAGGCCAAAGATGTGGCTCACTTACACTCCTTATTGGGATAAACTGTTTTAAATACCTTTCAAACAGCGTATCAATACAGAACTATACAAAGAAATTTAGCCAAAAAATAATCTGTTTTTCTTTTTTGTAAAACTTACCAATCCGCTTATAGACTCTATTACAATGATATCTTACTGCGTACGTAGTGCTAACGACCTAAAAACCTTTATCTAAATCCTCGGGTCGGTTAAAGTGATATTAAGTTTTTCTATTATGAATTGCTCAATATCTGCCCGATATGGCGATAGGCTCACCCTCTATCACGTCATGGAACGGAGATAAGCTCAGCAAAACGTGGGTGTACTAGTTACACCTCTGCACACCCCTTCGGGGATTACAGGAGTGAGTGCGTATGTATGTATGTGTAAACATCGTTTGCTGCACCATTATTTTAATTCGTTTTCAATATATCCGTCCAGTTGGTCAATGCACTTTGATAAGTACATAATTTAACATATTTTTATATCGAACACGCTATGAATAACAATCATTTTCTGATGTCATTGGGTTTCGTATACTTATAGTAAAATGATTCATGAACCGGTTTCGTGTGCGAGTCTAGACACGTACTACGAAAATTTATATGAAAGTAGATTGTATACTAAATTATTCATGGTGTATTACCTAATAAACGTGATATTTCGATTACTCGAGAGATTTGTGGACGTTTAATTTGAATTGGCCCATATAAATAAATACACCCAACAGTCATACACATAGTTCTGACCCCACACTAGGTTAACCTGTATCGTGGGGATCAGGACCTACGAGAGACTTGCGGTCCCACAACACCCAGACCCGAAATAAAATATATTTGTGGATCATACATCATAATGTTCAGTCATAAAAATACTTACATCACACTTATCTCCCACATCGCCTGTATTATATGTATAATACTTACTTATCTATTAAAAGCGTGCGATTTCTGCGTTTGATTCCTGCATAGTTTTATGTCTTTTTTTGTAGGCACTTACCTACAATTTATAACTGTAGCTTATAGCTGTTTATAACTATTAATTATTGTGATGGGTCAACATAATTAGGATTACAATCTAGTAAAAAACTGTGTACTATGTATGTAGAGAATATATAAGTTACTTTCGATTGTAATCTGTTTTAGTTGTCCAAATAAAGTATAAATAAATAAATACATTTGTCTCGGTGCGGGAATCGAACCCACGGCCTCTCGCTTCGCAGCCGGCTACTCGCCCGCTACGCCACGGAGACTGTCAATATGTTGTTTACTTATAGTCTGGATAGCAAACACCGTGCACAAACTGATAAGCCTCTTATAGCGGCTGGTTCATGCTTGCATATTTCTCTTAGTAAGTGGTCACCTATAAACGCCCACAATACTAGAACCATGAAAACCGACTATAAAGAAAGGGATTAGGAAGGGGAAAGGGATTTATGTCTCCAGATATCTCACTCACCGTAAGAAATACTGTACTGCTGCATCATCGCCACTAAGTACATGTAGTCGTCAGAAGTAGAACCATCAAATCTTTCTGTAACAAGTGTTAAAAAGCATGTTGCGCGACCCCACTGCGAGTGGGATTTGGCAGGTGGAAGAAGAACAGTCTAATAAGCTTCTGGAAATTATCGAGATCAATCTCGAAAAATATGGCAACCGCAGTCTTTTTTTAAAAGCACTCACCTCCCTCATTAATCCGTAAAATCTACAGAAATTATCCAAATATTTTAATGTAATCATTTACATTTTACAGGATACCGCCCCAACTACAGACCTGGTTACGACTCCCGCCCTGGTTATGGCAACACCGGGTACCAGGGCAGTAGACCCGGATACAACCAGTACACGCCCGGTTATGACCGCCCTTATCCGGGTAACGCTGGGAATTACTTCGGTGGGTATGGAGATGGGTACAGTACCTACAGACTGCAGGCAAGAAGCGTTGACACCAAAAAGGATGATAAGACATCTGCTTAATGTATAATATAGATTTTCCTACAGATAACGGATATTATAATAAATAGCGTTTACACGCGACTCCTTTCGCGTGGATATCTATATCTGGAACAACCTTCGCCCTTTTAAAGCATTTCATCCCCTAAGGAGATGATTTTCAAGATATCCCGAAATATGTAGTTGTTTATTTATTTAGTACTCCTACAAGTTTCCAGTCGAAATATCCGTTTATTTTTTCTCTACTTATTTACATTTCACCCCTTTAAGGGTCAATTTTCAAAAATCCCTTCTTAGAGCTTACTTACGTCATTTGAAGAAACCTTTATGCAAAATTTCATGCTTCTAGACCCAGCGACATAAGCTCTACGTTGATGAATCAATCAGTCAGTCAGGATAAGTAATTAAATATGTATACTAGCTGTCCCGCGCGGTTTCACCCGCAGCATACAATTGCAGCGCCATCTGCCGGGCTGATTTGTGAATCTAAACCATCCAGGGCGCCACCCAAACGCATACAAAAAAAATCATTCAAATCGGTCCAGCCTTTTAGGAGGAGTTCTGTCACATACACACGTACAGTAGAATTATATGTATAAAGATAGAGTATGTACACGTCGAATTGTATAGAAACCAAGCGTGTCAATGATTACTATGTAGACTGGCGTTTTCATCTCTGTGTGCATAGATTTTATAGTGCGTGTTGCGCTCAATGTTGCACTGAATCGGGGCGTGTGAAGGGATTACCCATGCGAAGTCTATATAATATCCGTGGTCTGTGAATCTTCCGTAACTTGTAGACGTTATTAATCAGTTTTCGATAATCAATGTGTTGTCTTTTTCGTCCTTACATAAAAAAATACGAGAGTGAAAAAGACAAAGCAGTGATTAGGTTATACACTGATTAAAAATGATTATAGCTCAGTTAACTTAAACGCACTGATATTTTAAACTGTATAAAATTGTAAAGTATATTTTGTATTATTAATTTAGATAAATATGTCATTTAAACTGTGATTTTTAAACAAGAGTTTTAGTTATTTCTTACCTATTCAATTATTCATGTATTTAGTTTACTCTTTGCTTCTATACATTGCTGTGAATAAATATACTTTACACTGCTGAAATGGAACATGATTGCCGCAAAAATTTACATAATTACAATTATTTTGAAAAAAGTATATTATGTGTGCTAAATTAGCCAAAATAAAACTTTTATCTGTCTATTTAAGAAGCTATTTTGTTAGTTGTACATATTATGTGTATTCTATACTTTTTTATTCAAACAAAACAAAGAAATATAAATTAAAATATTTATTAATTGCATTATGAATACATTATAATAATTAATATACATTTAAATATGGAATAAATAAAACATTACGAGCCGCTGAACCAATCCGAGGTCATAGAATTGAAGAAGGAAGCGGCGCCGGAGCGTGCATTCGCGAAGTTTATTGGTAAGGAGCTAGTCATTATTTCGGATATGTCAGAACGTGACTTGTTCGGACTTGCTGCGGATACTGCTTTCTTTTTTGTCTGCAAGAAAAAAATAGCTTCAGATAAATTATTTTGTAATTTATAAGAACATAACACTATGAAGGTTCTCGTAGTATAATATACTTTGTATTGTTTTCTACTTTAATAAATTCTTTTGTAATTTATAAGAACATATGCACTATGAAGGTACTCGTAGTGTATTATATCTCGTAGTATATACTTTGTGTTGTTTTCTACTTTAATATATTCTTTTGTAATTTATAAGAACTTAACACTATGAAGGTACTCGTAGTGTATTATATATCGTAGTATATTCTTTGTATAGTTTTGCTGATCCTGCAGTCAAACTGTTTGTACAGTTTTGTGGGACATTGTAGTAGCTCATAAGTTTTTCTTTTCTTGTATTTTAATAATTAAATAAATAAATAAAATAATAATTAAGCATGTAAGAAACCTTTTTTGTTAAAAGATTAATGAATTATACGCAATCACGTCTGTAATGTAGACAGAGGTGTAACCAGTACACTCACATTTCACCGAGATTATTGTCGTCCCATTATGTGATAGAGGGCGAGCCTATCGCCATACCGGGCACAACTCGACCCCGGGCTGATATTAAGCATTTCGTGATAAAAAATCACATTTTCCCGACCCGGGAATCGAACCTGAGATTTCAGTACAATAGTCGTACGTATTACAAATGCGCCACCGAGACAGTTTCACAAATGAATAATTATTAAAAAAAAGAATATTATACACCTAAATCAAATAGTTTAACAGTTTTCCACTTGTTAGAAATAGACTTTATTTTAAATCAACAACATTTCGTGCAGTGAAATTATGTTTACAACTAAGAAAGTATGTTTTTTATTAGATTTCGATGACGAGACGAGCAGGTCGCTCGCCTGACGGTAAGCGTCACGCCAGCCCATAAACAGAAGCAACACCGATCAGAACTTCAAATTAAGAAGTACCTACTGCATAGCACTGAACTGCGCTCGTCACCCTGAGAAATAAGGTGTTAAGTAGTCTCATAATGCCAAGTAATTTTACTGGCTTCAATGTCCTTCAAACCGGAAGACAACAGTGTTTACATTACTCGGCGACAGGAATAGACTAAGCGGTGGTACCTACCCAGACGGCCTCACGAATACTAGGGACCTACCACCTAGTAAATGATAATGGATGAATTCATATCTGACATAAAATTTATAAACCAACCCAATACATATCCCATATACATGGATATCCCAAAATAAATCAGCTCTAAAGATCCACAAAGATTTAGATTATTCTATCAATTATTCTGCATGAATATAGAAACAACTAAAAAATGAGTCAAAGCACTCAAGCGAAGAGCACATACTGGCATTTAATTTAAGGAACTATGTCTTTAAACGTATTTTTTTAAAATCATTAATACAAATTGTGATTTGGTACATTTTGGCAGAACTGGGACCATTCTTCTTCCACCTGCCCTTATCCGAATCGCAGTGGGGACGAAGTAACATGCTTTAAACACATATTACAAAAAAATTGTGGGACAGCAAGTCCCTCGTAGTTCCTGATACCTTCGATACAGGTTTACCTAGTATGGGGTCAGGACTATGTGTGTGACTGTTGGGTGTATTTATTTATTATTTAATTTAGCTTGTAGTTTTGTACGACCGGCCCCCTGCCTGACGTCAACCCCGTCAAAGAACTGGGTCCAATCATATTATAAAAAAAATGCAAACATAGAGCCTGCACTTTTATCTATTTAAACATAAAATATATATCCTTCATGACATGTGATTAATTATGTAATGAATGACATTGTCGTAACTGCAATCTAAATAATCGCATTACTATAATTAATTAATTATTACGATAATGCAATTCGCCGTAACTCAACAATAAATTTGATATTAAAAAGGTAGGTAATCATTAAGCACAAGTTTTTAGTGAAGTACTAGCTTTTGCTCTCGGTTCCGCCTCCTTTTATTGGAGCCTATGGAAAAAAAGGGGCTCAGGGAAAATGTAGCTTCCTATCCACGAAATAGTTTTATAGAATTAGTAGTATCAAAGATTGCCTCCTACAAACAAACTCACAGTGACAAATTTCCTTATACAATGGACCCTCGGTAATCCGACAAACGTTTTGCAGGGCAGTGTCGAACTATCGAATTTGGCGGATTATTGCCTAATGGCCGTTCCCAATATTAATCTTCAATTTCACGATAGATAGCTATCGTCAAACATCCGTATTGTTCTATCTACTGCTTGGAATCGTCCCTATTTTTTAGATATGCACGTCGGATACTATGATAGCAATAGATAGGCAGTCTATCTGGGCCCTCTTGTGCGTTATGTTCATACAAGCTGAGAAAGAGGAACTATTGTTTAATTTATGTTAGAAAATATGAAGATATGATTTAGATTAGAAATATAAGTTTTAATTTAACATTTATCTATAATTCTTATTTTTTACCACTGTACATGAAATAATAATAACGAGAAATACTTATTATGTTGCAAAACACAATGTATTAACGAAATTTTTACTGTCAATACATTACGGCTCTGAATACAAGTCCTTTGAACAAAAATCCCAAGCGAATTTGGGGGATTTTACTGAAGTGGGGAATTATTTTGTTCGCATTAACAAATATTTATATGTCTCTTGCACTTAATTTAATTATCAAAACGGTGCATTATTTTTAGTTATGGGAATTTTAGAATTTTTTTATATTCTCTTTTAGATTTTTACATAATTTATTTAGTTTTTTGTATTGCAGTGCAAGTGCCATGTAAGCCTTGTATACTCATGACTATTTCTTCAAAATGCGTTATTTATTTCGTTTTTTTACAGCCGAGGATCAGCCGTTTATCGGTCAAAATCTACCGATAAAGAAAAAACTAAATAACTTTATCGACAGATAGTACATAAAAAATATTGGGACGCTTGAACTGTCATTTTCATAGTGTTGTATATCTGTAGTCAGCTATCAGTCCTCTCATCGGTAGACAGCAATGAAGAATAGGATTACCTATCATTAGTAAGTTCATTGGGACGGTAAAACTGAAAATAGATAAAATTTTCTATCGCCGGTATAGCAAAACTAGAGATAGACAGAATATAGGGAACGGCCATAAGACACCATATAGTCCGGTTTTTTTTACAAAAGAGTACCTTGTAATCCGATAAATTACAGATCAAATGATAAGATTCTATATGTTATACTCTGAAGTACAAATCATACTTAATTATGTATGTCGAATTTAGTAAATTAAACAAGACAATAGAGACAACACAAAACAATACCTACGCGTCGAGTACAATAGCAGTGGCGCGTACAAGTTGTAACCTGTTCAAATCTACATTAGCGAACATTGACAAAAAAATATTCAATATTAATAGACATGTCGGATTACAGGGGGTATTGCCGGATTATCATTTTTCCGAAATCGAAAATTCTTGTAATACATATAATTATGTAAGCACTATATGTGTCAATAAGTTATATGTGAAGTTAAATGTTATTAAACAAAACTTCGACAAACATTAGTTTGATTACTATTCAAAATCACACAAAACAAAGGTTACGAGTATGTAGAAACACTTCTACCGAAATATTATATCGAGTTATTTCCATGCATTCAGATCCATCCCACTCGATAATCGATAAAATGAATTATTTGTAATTTCTTACACTTAAATTAGCGAATGATATATAGTATACTACGATTCAAGTTATGCGCTTCGGCAATATTCGTTTTTAAGCAGGAACATGCAACCAATTTTGGGTCATCCGTGCTGGTCAGTCACTCCAGAAAAAAAAATTGTAAAACATTTAATGTAACAAGTCTGAATTAGACCATTATCATAAGAATGTTTCCCGAAATCTATATCTTTAGTCGTAGTACTGTAAATGATTTTACCCATAAAGCCACATCCAACGAACACAACACCTTACCATTCCATTTACAACATGAAGGAGCCATCATTCTGTATACAGTAAAAAAATATAAGAACTTAAAAAGCAAAGTATCAACTTATACATACAAAATATGTTTAGATACAATTCATATTCAATGATAATAATTATCGATAGACATAAAGATAAAAATTAATCATAGCTCAGACCGTCAAAAGTATCTCGATTATTCGATGGTATCACACTTATCTTTAAAATCGATGTCTTTTATCGATACGTGTGCGGTTTAACAAACAAATACGATAGTTTCTGAGGATAATCAAAAGGATTTTTCTATGATAAAAAAGGCCACAAGCGCCGGATATTTATAAAAAACATTTTCTATGCGTACAACTAATACCTATGTTTTTTATCGACGAATAAATCACTGATGTTTGCAAAGTTAAATGTCAATGCATTAATGCATCTTTGGATTAGATAAAACGGTCCTAAATCGATAAAAAAAAACTTGCCATGGACACATTCAGCCAATAAGATAAGCGGACATCCCCTAACGGATATTTATCGACTTAGTTTTTAATTAATTTCACCTATTATGAAATTAATATATGATTGTAGTTATTATTTACTATTCCTTCAGAATTTCTTTAAACTATTTCTAACGGTGATGGTCTAGCGGGGAGTACACGTTTAAGACTACCTCAACTGTCAGGTGTCTCCTAAGTTAAGCAAAGGTACGACATACATACATGAAGAAAAGCCATAGGTACTGGAGACAGTTTTGTCTACAGCATGAATGGCCCGGCTCTAGCGGGTTATTACCACTGTCTTATAGAAAACCGACGTCAAGTCAAGCTCATGTTGCGTTTCGTATGGTGAGCGAGATATCCTAGGTCCCCCTATCCCCTCCTAATCATTTGTTTGCTACTTCCCATTGAGGTCAGCAAATCGTGATTCTATTGATAACAATATCAATGATGTTCATGGGCGGTAGAGATCACATACCCTCACTTGTGACCGACTTGCTCGTTTGCCAACTTATGGTATAAAAACCGTTTTAAAACATCATTATTTACATGCACTAAAGTATTGTATACAATATATAGCCTTTCAAGTGATTTGTGGTATATTACACCTCGAAATAAAAAAACCCAAAAAAATCCCTGCTCACATAATAATAATACTAGCCTTGTATTATATAGGTCCCACTGCTGGGCACGGGCCTCCTCTACTGAATGAGAGGGTTTAGGCCTTAGTCCGCCACGCTGACCTAATGCGGGTTGGCAGACTTCACATACCTTCGAAATTCTTATGGAGAACTTCTTAGGTATGCAGGTTTCCTTAGGATGTTTCCTTCACCGTTAAAGCAAGTGATTTTTAACAATTAATAGAATCGTAACTTAGAAAAGTCAGAGATGCTCTTGGGGCTGGTTTCAAACTTGCGACTTTCGTCTCGGCAGTCCATACCACCCCCTGAGCTATCACTGGTTCTTATGCTCACAAAAAGTACACTCACCGGCTTATCTTGTTTCTTGAGCTGACTCGGTTGTGTAGCGACAGGTAATAAGGAGAACCAATGTGAATCTCCCGAGGCCAACAATCCAGCTACTTTGTCACCAGTACCACCAGACAGGACAGGCTTTGTGCCTATTATACCAGTTAACTGACCATGGTGTAGTACCAGACTGCCTAGTAGAGTCTGGAATGGAAAAAAGTTTTTTTTTATAATTAACTTTTATCGGCTATCACATTGGATTTAGTGTGACGTCACTGACTAACTTATTTGCTCATCCAACTTTTTCACTTGATGTGTAAAACAAGCAGGTTGTAAAGAAAATAGCTTTGGAGCGGTGGGCATTTTTTAATGCATACGCACTCACGCCTGTAATTTCCGAAGGGGTAGGCAGAGATGTAACCAGTACACCCACATTTCGCCGAGCGTATCTCCGTCCCATGATGTGATAGGGTGCGACCCTATCACCATATTGGGCACAATTCCAGACTCCGGGCTTTTCACACTGAGCTTTTCGAAATAGAAAAACCCAATATCACTTTTACCCGACCTCAGCGTCAGCCTCGGTCGTAACGTGTACGCATTAAACTGCGCAGCCGAGGCAGGAATATAGACGTGAGCTTATAATATGGATAAAGCACAACAATAAAGCTCTGAGCAATTCCGGCAACACATCTCGCCTGATCGAGCAATTTTCATGTTGTAGACAAAACTGACTACAAACAATCTCCACCCCTTGTATCAGTTTAAATCTACCACTTTCAAAGATTTTTTAACATTGAACAAATCACCGAAATATCCGCTGGAAACTGGCTAGTTAATTTAGCTTTCCGGTTTTAAGACTTGGCAACGTTACACCTGAATCAGGTAAACAATGTTATCGGCCGATAGTGGCCATAAAAAGTATATTGAAATTAAATGATTTTGGTGTAATAAAACAATTGAATTCCAAGAAATTTGACATCACGGGGAAGTTTTTATTAATAAACAACTAAAGTAACGGCATTGTAAGACGGCACTGGTGACAACTTACAATATTGTTGTAGTTTCCATTACTATTGTGATTCTTACAACCATAAAGTACGACAAATGTTCTATTTCATTTTTTTTTATTGCTTAGGCCAGCAAACGAGAAAGTGGGTCACCTAATGGTAAATGATCTTCACCGCCCATGTACGCCCACATTACCAAAAGAATCATGGGTGCGTTGCCGACCTTAAAGGAAAGGGATAATTTTTTGGGCCTCCGGATATCTCACTCACCGTACGAAACGCAGCCGCAAGCTGCTACTTTACGCCGGTTTTCTGTGAGACAGTGGTAACGATCCGGACGAGCCGGCCCATTCATGCTGTAGACAAAAGTGTCTACAGCGTGGCTCTACCACTCATGAAATACTACATATAGTATAACACAAACATAAATAAATAATACTAGCACAGTTATAGTTATATTAGTCCCACTGCTGGGCACGGGCCTCATCTACTGAATGAGAGGGGTTAAGCCTTAGTCCAACATGCTGGCCTAATGGAGTTTGTCAGACTTCACATACCTTCGAAATTCTTATGAGAACTTCTCAGGTATACATGTTTAAGTACACTGCCACATATTTGAATGTACATAGATAAATCAGTTCATTTTTGCGTGACTTGCAATGTGTGCATGGGCTCATAAATACCACTGGTTTTGATTTTAATACAATAATAATATTTATTAACTAGTATAATTTGTGTAACAACCACGCGTTAGTGGTTATGATATACATTAATACAATAGATACAACCACACAGCAATTATCCGTTTACAAACACATCACGCACATATAGCAAGAAGTGCAAGAATGAGTTGAAATATCTATACTGAAATATTATCTCACTTACCTGTACCCTTTGCACAGATCTCTTCAAATTTGTTTGTATGTACGGATAAAAAACATCATAATCGAAAGGATCTATCTTCTGCCTTAAAAACTCGCAAATCCCGTGCGAAAACTCCATAGTTTTCTTGTTTTCCCGAGGCACTAACAACAACGTTAAATGCCTTACATCCATTAGTAATTGAAGCGCACATCTCTGATTTATATCTGTCTCTTTCTCTCTTATGACGCTATCGTAATGCGAGAAAGTGATGTCCGTTAACTTTTCCATAAAGGAGATGTGCGTTTCGATGGGTAGAGTATGGGGAACTACTTCGTCTAAAATTCTGCTTACAGAATAAAGGTATTCTTGGAGTTTTAATGAAGGTCCACACGGCACTTTTATTATCGACTCTATGGCGTTACCATCGTCGTCTTTTTCCGTGATTTTTATTACATCCCATTGCTAAAAATATAATATTATTATGTGACATGTGATTGAGCCAAAGTTAAATAGTGCATTGAAATTGCATAAAATATATTGTTTATTTATTTTACTCTCATAGAAAAACAAATAATACTTAGAAAAGTTATTAGACATTAAAATCTCAAATTAACAAACTATTTGAATTATTCAGCGACATATTAAAAGTCGATAAAAATTTAATTCCAGTTTTTTCAATTACTATAAAATTCTTACCATCATCAAATAATCGATGTTGGCTTCTAACGTGAACTCTTGCGGCAAACCTTTCGTCAGATCCTCAATCTTTCCTACCACGATATCGACCCATTTACTCCAACAAAATTGGCAATTTTCTTTCAAAAGTCCACACAAATCGTTCCACCGTTTTAAAGCACCGTCGTCAATGGGAACTATGCCGATACTATCCGTAATTTCAGGGATATAGCATCTACGTAAGTGTGGCATAAGGCTCATTATCGCTTGAGTAAATCGCGCGGTGTATATCGCAGTTGTTTTTCTTTGGAGCTCCGTGGACTGTAAGGTTGGTTCTTCGAAACACGCTTTTATGTATTGTAGCATACTAAAATAATTCCAATAGATTATGTGAGTGATAAAATATACTATATAAGTACTATATCTACCTACCTAGTTATTATAACACTATAGCTACTTCTTCTTAAGTTCCGTTTCACCGAGCTTACCCGTCTTATGATAGGTGGCGATCCTATTCCCTATCGAGCATAAATTTCAATCTCAGACAATAAATTTGATTTTTTAAATCGAATAACTGTGGTTGTGATTGCCTGACCTGTCATTTGAACCCAAGACATCACCGGTTTATTAACATAAGTACGCTGCCGCTATACTGGCGAGGCAACTAATCGAAACCAAAACATATTTAATTAAAACTACTTACTTTTCTATATTTTTATCAGAAACTTTTTTCAAATAGATTTCGACATCACTTTTATCGCTATACATTTGATCTGTATCGTCTTCTTCCTCATAAGAAAAGATCAACTTGTCTCTAACAGCGCCTTTCTTATCTCTATATAAATATATATACAAATCGTCTAAAAGTTTCTGCAACTCACTGTCTAGACTATGACAGAGTTTTTCTAGTGTCGGGGTGTAGCCTCTATCTTGTTGTGACATACCTAAAAGTTTATGAACAGTAAATAAAATAAATTCTGACAATTCCATGCGACGACAATCAATAACATTTACTTAAATATGACAATAAGTTCAATTCAGTCAGTGCAAGAAATTATAGCAAGTGCAGACGGTTCGATATTAGTTGATCAACTGACTTGATTCAACAAAAACTGTAATGTTTTTGTCGATGAATTCGAATGAAAATCTGTTCGGACAATTCAAATCGCATGTGATTTGGCAGATGATCAACTTAAATAGAACCGTGTGAATCCGCTATAAGAACTTCTTTAAACTATGAAATATTCAATCAGTTAGGTGGCATTTCGACGTGCAATAAAAGTCAAACATAAAGATGGAAAGGACCAGTATCACACACAGTATTAATCGAGATGTCGATTATAATAATTACATACGCACTCACGCCTGTAATCCCCGAAGGGGTAGGCAGAGGTGTAACTAGTACACCCACATTTCGCCGAGCGTATCCCCGTCCCACGATGTCATAGGGGGCGAGCCTATCGCCATACCGGGCACAAATTCCAGACTCTGGGCTGATACTGAGCATTTCGAAATAGAAAAACCCAATCCACTTTTACCCGACCCGGGGATCGAACCCGAGACCTCAGCCTTAGCTTAATCGTGCGCATAAAACTGCGCCACCGAGGCAGTATTTTCAAGTCAATTATAATAATTGTATGAATAAAAGAAATATGCTAGTTCGTTAATTAGTTCTTTGTAACTTTCGTTATAAAAAATGCCTTAAATGTATATAAAAGTGCGATTATCACTAAAGTAGAAAATAAAAATTGTGTTTTGATATTTTCTTACTTAGTTAATTAATATGAGTGACTTTACTACAACATGAAACATTAATTAAATTAAAAACAGCCATTACCTTTCATGAGCGAGTTCATAACTTTAATAACATCACTTCTCGATTCGATAACCGTCTCGCCAATAAGATCTTTCCACACAAACCAGTTAACATCGGATTCTTTTTCAATCTCACTTTCCGACGATACTTTAGTGAGGTCCACTAGTATTTGAGTTTTGAACTCATCATACACTTTCAACCATCTGCTATCGATAATCGCTTGCACTCGGGACGTCACTAGTGGTTGGTAGTAATGACACCACACGTGAGCATCTGGGATATCTAGTGACGTGCATATCGAGCTCCAGTTTGATGGTGTTTCTGTAAGATTAAATTATGATCTGGTATATTCGATGACAAATAATAGTTATTTTTAATGATAGATAATACTAGGTATGTTATAATACCGCGTGTATTTAAATGCATACGTCATATAGTTATTTAATGCAATCTGTTGACAGTGACTGTAGCAGAAAATAACGGTAGATTATTGACCATAAATTTTAAAACATTACTTATTACCTGTTTTACAATGTCCAAGTAAACATTATTTATTGAATAAAAAATGACATCAAAATTATCTGCCAAACAATATAAGATAAGTAGAAGTATTATTCATGATGGGTTAGTACTTCTTAAATTGATTGCCTAACTTTATCTAGCAGTTAAAACTTTTCAACATGTTGTAAAACTGGCTCTTAAACCAATCGACCTTTTATCAATTAACAATAATCAGCATCATTCGTTTGCCTAGAAATAGTTAGGTAAAATTACCTAGTTGCATTTCTGTATATGGAAAAAAATTGTAAGTACCAAAAAATATGAATCGATTAAATGAATTTCGATAATCCAGATTCATAGTTATCTATATACTCGAGACAATAATAGAGACTACTGTTAAAAATAGCTCAATCCTTAAATATTACCGATTTTAAAAGCCTCCTCTCTTATTTCGTGCAGCACTTTAACCCTTGTAATATTTTGCAACAATGTCTGTACATTGGTTTCTATGAAAGTTTTAACCCATTCGTTCCAGTTTTGTACGCATTTCGTTATATCTTCTTTAGCCAGGGCTTGCGGTTCTTTGTTTGATAATAACCTGGGAATAAACAAAACAATTTTTTTTAAATTACTCTTATAATGTAAAATCATTCAAATTATATTAAGAAAGAAAGAAAGAAAGAAAATGCATTTATTTCCACACTTACAACAAAGGACACAAATACAAGAATCGACAATAATATTTCTAAATTAATGTGTGGAAATTGGCTGACACTCAGCTTAATGCTGCATTGTTGCCTAGAAGCAACGTCAACAGCGCTGATTATTACATGAAAAATTACTCTTGTGCCCGGTATGGCGAAAGGCTCACCCCTATCATATCATGGGACGGAAATAAGCTCGGCGAAATTTAGATGTACTAGTCACACCTCTGCGAGGAATACAGGCGTGAGTGCGTATAGTATATAAGTGCGTATAATGTAAAATGTTTAAAGTAGTTGGCACCACCACTAGTTAGTTATATAGTTTTGTCTACAGCCTACATTGTAGCAGCTTGCTGCTTCATATTTCATATGATGGGTTAGCTTTCTGGAGGACCAAATCGTCCAATTCCCAATACCATTAATTTCCGTTAATATGGACAAAGAATCTTTCCTTTTTCTCTCTTTCTTTCTTCAAGCTTTATGGCTATTTATGGTGGAGATCAGTTGACCATCAGGTGACCCACATGCCCGTTTGCCGGCATTCTGCTATAATAAAACAGAAGTATGTGAAGTATTCTTTTATGGACTTACCTGTAATTAGAAATAGTGGGAGGCAACATCTTCAATGCTGATGGATCACTGAATTTCACCAATTCTACTAATGGCTGAGAGTCTTTCCTGAATAATTGCTTCAATCTTGCCAATACCACGCCGCCGTCATTATCTGTAAAATACGTAAATTTAATATTAAAACCAGTTTTACTATATTTTTATGCTTGCCGATGCTGCATTAAATATGACAAGGTGGTAGGCCCCTCCTATGCGAGAGGTCGTTTGGGTTGGTACCACCGCTTTGTATATATCTGCCGCCCAGCAACACTGTGTAAGCACTGTTGTGTTTCGGTTTGAAGGACATTGAAGCCAGTGAAATTACTGGGTATTATGAGACTTAACATCTTATGTCTCGGGATGACGAGCGCAGTTCAATGCCATGCAGTGTTCTGTAATCCAGAGCTCTGTGTGACAATGCTTCTGTTTATGGGCAGCCGTGACGTGTAAAATCAGACGAGCGACCTGCTCGTCTCGTTATTCACGCATTTTTTTTTATTTTAAAACCGCTATCTATTATCGTGTTGCGAAAATACATGTGCTTGCGGAAATACTTCAGTATGGAATGATCTAGAAACATCTGCACACTTAGGAAATGTTCTGAAAGTCTGAGAGCGGACTTAAACTTACTAGAAACTTGTAGATATTTCGCGATGTTTCACTAATGCTCCTGACATTTTGGTCAGCAGGCAGGTTTGGACACACGACACTATCTATTCGTACGCGACATCTACTAGTTTAAAGCGATTAGGTTAAGTATATCGAGTGTTTTTTAATTAGTGAAAAAAATATTTCAAAATTATACTTTTACAAATAAAGTATCTTAAGTTGTGTATATAATCCATCCAAAATCCCTAGCTTGTATCGACATTTTTCAAAAAAATTACTACCTATTCAAATCAGAGGGCAGTACCGACAGATGGTCTGTCGGGTAAATATAAATTCCAGTTTATGTAAAAAAAAATAAGGTCGAGTTTCAGTTGAGTTCGCTAGTTGATTCAGGATTGTTCGCATCGTCCGTGAGCCCTGACTCCCAAACAAAGATATTTACAATATAATTACATTTAAATATATTTAAACTCACCAACAAAACAAGCATACACCAACACAACCGTTTTCAATACATTCTTGACACCATTCACAATTTTATCTTTAATCTGTGCCTTGACATCTCCCTCCAATATCTTGGCCAGGTCGAACTGCAGTGTCGACTTGAGGCTGTTGTTGCTATGCAGTGTTATTAATGTATCGAGGAGTTCCACCATGGTCTGTGAGTCCAGGAGGTACAGGCTCACGAGGCAGGAACTTGCTACCTGGGATAGGACGACATATTTCACTCTTCAGATTATTGTACTGAATCGTTAAAAATAAGATCCCCGAAGCACATAAATTTTGTCGTATTACTGTGCACAATCACTTGATGAAAGGTATTAAGTAATTATGTAGCGCGGTAAGTCTAGCATTGGAAAATATCTAATACTACGATTAAAGTTATGAGCTTCAGCAAATTGTTGCACAATCATAATCCAATATAACATTAAATTATATGCTTATTTTCCTATCGCATGTCTGAAAAGGCATGACAATTCGGACATAGTGTATTCGTATTCAATAGTAAAAAACGATTACCAGATTGTATATTTTAGGCTACATTTTTGTAACTAAAATAAAATCAATTTAGCATTAATATTATTTACATACTTCAACACTTATATCCACATCTTGTAGTTTCTCTTTACAAACATTAATTATTGTCTGATTGAAGTTTGATATAGAATTCCATTGTTGATGGACAAGCCTTTGCAATGAGTGCATTCCTGGCTTTATATTTGTACCGCCCATTTGTAGCTGTAGGCCTAGAAAAATAAAATATATTTTTCAATGTATAACTAATTTATAAGGAGCCCGAAATGTTGCTCTGACCAGGTATCGGAACAGCCGCAGACACCAGTCAATGTCGCCATCCATCAAGTCGAAGACCGTAAAAGAAGAAAAACCTTTACTAAAATCATTGCAAAAAGTCACGATTTTCTACAATAGGGGAACAATATACTAAGTTAACTCAAACTGCCTTGCAAGAATTAATCGTTAATTCATTTAAACTACAGAAACATTCCCATAGAATGGCAATTAGGACATATGCATACTTATAGAGCATTATGTGTCAATGAGCAATAGGCATACTACATTATTGTAGAAGCCGCAATCGTAAAGCTGGAGCTATAATGAATCGTAACTACAGTGTGCCACAATTTTATGCTGTCCTAAGTGGCATAGTACGGTATCTCTACTGTACTTATGTACCGGAGCATGCTGCGCCTTTTCTGTAGCTCGGCTCGCGTTATCACGCATCGTTTAACTATACTTTTATACAAATGGATCAATCAAACTATTATCTCAAGTCTAACTGTATTTTTTTATGTCCATTCAATTCAATCAACAATCTTAGTTTGATAATCCCGATAGATCGCACAAATAAGCCAATCAGAATACTGTTTTAAAGTCACAAGTAAAAATTACTTACCTTGATTTGTTATTTCTGGGATTATTTCCTATTTGGATAATCAAACTAATATTGTATATTAAAAATAAATAAAAATAGCCATTAGTTGATAACAGTTGGCAGTTATGTCAGTTTAAATGTGTAGAAAATACTAAACTGGTTCCTTCACATGTATTAGCCCCGTTTTACCGTAATAGGAAGATCATCATCATCATGATCAACTGACGTGAATCTAAGTATGACTTTTAATCCACGAATATTTGTTTCGGAACTGGGTGTTGAGGGACCCACAATACAGGTTAACCTAGTGTGGGGTCGGGACTATGTGTGTGACTGTTGGGTGTATTTATTATTTTTATTCAGATGGTTGAAGACGTAAGTGAACCTTCACAATGTTACCTGTATTGACATGTCTAGCCATTATGAACAGCTGTGTTGCCTTCACAAAATCCTCTGCTTCTATGCAAGTCCATATCTTTTCAGGGATCTCCATCAATAGTTTCACTTGTATCGACAGACTGTACAATGGGTTGGAGTTCAACTGAAACCTATAGAAATTATCTATAGCTTTCCCTTATAGTTGGTTAAAAATGAAGAGGATTTAGATACATGTATTGTGCAAACAGCAGTTTGTAAGCAATGTTGTTTTCCAGTTTGAAGGGCAAGCCAGTGAATTTACTGAGTATTATGAGACTAAACATCTTATGTCTGGGGTTGATGAGCATGGTGTTGCTTCTGTTTATGGGCAGACATGGTGCTTACCAACAGACAAGCAACCGAAGAAGACTAACAAACATTCGAATTCACATACATCCAAACTTTTACATTTATTTATAGGTATTAGGATTATGCTACTACACAATATAAAATCTTTTGAGTGGCATAAGATGTCAAAGATAGCTGCTAGTATTATTTACTAGGTATGTAGGTATGTATGTGGTGAGTCAAAATTACCGCTGTGCATTAGAAGCGCTGTTATCAATCTTGAAACCAACTAAGTGGGTATTGTGAAGATTTCTACATGCAGAAATCATTTCTGTGATGTGGTTCAATGTGCTAGTTGTAGTCATTTTCATGTCTTCAATTGTGTCTGCTGCGTGGATGAGGTCTCTATACCTTTCCCTGAAAACAATGAGAATTAAATGAAATTCAGTAAAGAAATTGATATAAAATAAATACACTCAACACACATATTCCTGACCTCACATTAGATTAACCTGTATCGTGGGTATCAGGAACTACGAGGGACCTAAAGTTCCACAACACAATATAATATGTTGTATATCTTTAGCCAAGTCACGAATAGTGGTTAGTATAAATGATTTTCTCAACTCACCCCACCATAGCACGTAATTCTTCCCTTTTTCTTTCGATTTCATACTGCAGTTTCTTCTGAACCTGATCTATATCAGCAATAGAATGGGTTTGAAATAGTTGGTCGGGCACTATGTCTAACAGGTTAGGTTGCGACATTTTCACTTCATATATTATTTTACACTTATAAGTTACACCATATCCTTAAGTAATTAAACAATGTCCAGATATTAATTTAATAATATAAATAAAAACAAAATATGTATGCCAACAAATCGAATGTCGGCTGTCATTTGTCAAATTGTCAAATTATTATTTATTATTTTCCCTTTTATTGGCAAGGCAAAGGGATCTATCCCATACAGCCACGTCATTAGTTATTTATTTAAATTCTTATTTTCCAATAACGATGAAACACGGGTGTGACCGATTTCAAGGCCTTGTTGGAGTTTTGATGTTAATTCCTTTCAGTACGATGCTTCTTAGATCACTTTCCCCAACTAAATCGCACGCTCAAGGTCGATCAATACTCTTGATCAAGTCACCCAAATTCACTTATTTCAAAGTTTCCATTAACTTTTTGTCACCTTCAATGTATATTGCATATATCCACACCATTGTTATACAACAAACACAACTGCAAACTAGTTTAGGAAATAATTAAGAGCAGCCGCACTGTCAGAATTCCCGCCAAAACTCTCAAATATTATCATTTATCAGCTGTCAGGAGTTTTTTTTTTATGTTGGCTTCGCATTTCTATGCATATAGCCAATGACAAGTATTTAATCATTTACAAGTATGCACGAGAACGGTGAAATGCCCAGGAGATTTTTAGTTTTACGCTTAGAATATAAATCTAAGGTCTTAGTAAATTGAAACGGCAACCTGCTCTTCAAACAAAAATTATTAACACTCATGTTTATATAGTATTATGCATAGTACCATATTATTTTGAAATCGATAAATTCTAATCCTGATACACGCAGAAAGTTTTGTGTTTTGAACATTATACAAGGCGGTTGTGTCGCGTAATGGTGGCAACAAGTGCACTGTGATGCGAGTGTGTGCGTGAGGAACGTATACATACAGCATCCCGGCACACTATGGCTGCTTCACTTTCGATGTATGAGACACGGTGTCTCTTCTGTTTTTCGGTGGCTAACATCATGTTACAGAATGATTTCGATAGCCAAATCATTCTGTAACATGGTGTTAGCACCGACCCCACTGCGAGTGGGATCCGAGTAGGTGGAAGAAGATCATAACAGTGAGTGAAATATTTACTAGTCTTTAGGACCTTGATAAATAGCAAGAATGCTAGATGTCGTCCTAGATTTTAAATATAGCTGCACAGACCGTGGCATAAAAATCAAGTAGGTAGAAATTAAATTGGTGAAATAGATTAAAACATATTATTTGCTAGGGAAATAAAACCATTAATAAGGAAATAATAAATATAATCAAAGTAATACAATTCAATTTGCATGAAAATAACAAATAGTTGTCTACAGTCAAATCGGGTGTTACATCAAATAGTAAAAAAATCATGTCCTTGAACAGATAATATCACATTTGCAGATCCTCATTTATTTGGAATTAATATATTTTACAAAGTCCCCATATTTAAGTACAATGTAATAAATTGAACTCAATCACCATAAATTAATTTACCCACAATTTATTTTATTAAATTAACCATTAAAGGAACTACAACCACAAATTATCATTTACATTAATGTGAAGTGCTCCCGTGCGTACTATAAAAAAAAAACATTGTCTTTGACTAAGTATTGCCCTATTGCAGACGACCTTTTATTAGTTTCGCACATATACCACGAATAATAAAACAGATCACGTAAGTACTACAATGTCTATGGAAACCAAGCGTGTCAATTATTACAGTGTACACTGATGTTATAATCGCGATGAGTATACAGTACACGTTGGCGCGTTGCACATGGTATCTATTGTATTATCCGTGTACATTATCTGCGAAACCATATATTCTCATATAAAAAAAAAAACAGAAAAATACTATGTATTCAAAGTCATTCCTAAATGAGTGTAAAGATAAATTCTTTTGTTAACATTGAATTCACATTGGGTGTATTATTTGTTTTAATATAGGTATCTCCCATACCATTTTTACAATCATAATATGTTAAAACTAATATATAAAAACAATTTTAACGTCGTCTTAATCTGTAAAATTGCTGTATTTTAATAACAACGTGCTTTTATTGTATATTTTATTTTGTAAACATATTTTGTGAAATTAAGGCTGTTCCATCATCAATATCATGGACTAGACTATAGTATGAAAATCAAGCATGCCATTTACTATGTATGGACTAACGCTGTCATTGCGGTACGCATAGATTATAAACGGTGTACGGGACACACCTCCGAAAACTAAGACAAGTTTATGAGTGGTAGAGACAGGCTGTAGACACTTTTGTCTGCAGCATGAATAGGCCGACTCGTCTGGGTCGTTACTACTGTCTCACAGAAATCTGGCGTAAAGTAGCAGCTTGCTACTGCGTTTCGTACGGTGAGTGAGATATCCGGAGGTCCAAACCACGTCCCCTTCCCAATCCCTTAATTATCCCTTTCCTTTAAGGTCGGCAACGGACCCATGATTCTTTTTTTGTGGGCGTACATGGGCGGTGGATCACTTACCATCAGGTGACACCACTTGCTCGTTTGCCGGCCTATGTCATAAAAAAAGGCTGTGTTGGTGATTATGGACAATAGAATGTCATAAAAAAAGGTTGTGTTGGTGATTATGGACAATAGATAAATCAAGAAATAAAACTACCTATTTTTATTTTTCAGGCAGCATCACATTTTAATAAATAAAACAGGTACTCATATCAAATTGTTAAAATAATCATTTAAATAATTTCTTTTAGTTAGAGAAATGTAACGAAAGTAATAAAATTAGCTGACGCTCGGAGTTAGCGGCTGTTAGAAATGGACGAGGCGCGTGCAGGTGGACGTAAAAAGATTGGTAGATTTATTTCGCATTTTTTTCAGCGCTATCATGTCTGTAATCACCAGCATTACCGACTGTCTTAGATTTCAGAAGCGATTTCTTACACCCAGTATAGTGAGCGTTGACGCCTTGCTCTAAATGTCGGTACGTATTTTAATACAACATTCGACATCTATTATATTAACCGCGATTTGTAATGAACGAGTCTCTTGAAATAAAAAAAAATTAAATAAATAGAACTTCTAAATACACTGGAGCCCATCACTTTAGACTCAGATATGAATTGAACTCGTGTTAATCTGTGTTTTATCTACAATTAGCACAACTGCCAAGCCAATAGTGTGCGTGATTCAACTATAACATGTTTAAATAAAGACTAAATTCGTATGTAAATTGACAACATGATACGTGAAATTGATATCTGAATTATTCAGTCTGAAACATTACACGTAACTTATGAATCTTAATAAATACTCATAAGTAATAGTTTGGATACATGTTTGGGTACTGGCAATTGTTCTTTAAATCTATGGGCCTATTTCAATATTTAAGCAAGATTTAACCACCAATTAAAGTAATATACGAGTTTATTCTGATAGTACCTAGCAAATTTGACTGCCTCGGTGGCGCAGTTGTAATGCGTACGCGTTACAATTGAGGCTAACGCTGAGGTCTCGGGTTCGATCCCCGGGTCGGGTAAAGTGGTATTGGGTTTTTCTATAACGAAATTCTCAGTATCAGCCCGGAGTCTGGAATTTGTGCTCGGTATGGCGATAGGCTCGCCCCCTATCACATCGTGGGACGGATATACGCTCGGCGAAATGTGGGTGTACTGGTTACACCTTTGCCTACCCCTTCGGGGATTACAGGCGTGAGTGCGTATGTACCTAGCAAACATCATTTTTTTTTATTTGCTTTTATGACGAGACAAGCAAGTCGCTCGCCTGATGGTAAGCGTCACGCCTGCCCATAAACAGAAGCAACACCACTCAGAACTTCGAATTATGGGGTAATGCATCCCACTGACCTGCGCTCGTCACCCTGAGACATAAGATGTTAAGTCCTATAAAGCCTCAGTAATGTCCTACAAACCGAAACAAAGCTGTGCTTACACAGGTAGCAGAACTAGACCAAGCGGTCAACCTACCCAAACAAACTCTAGCATACGAAGGACCTAACACCCAGAATTTGTTCCAGAATGTATGATCAGTTTGTTTTTTTATATTTGAACGTGTCATTTTAATTGGGAAGTAGCATTTACTGAGATGGTGAAAAGGTGTTTAATATGTTCATATTTTCATTTGCAAAAAAAATATTTTTTTAAATGAATACAGCAAAAACATTGCTGTTATTTTTATTGTTTATAAGGACATAAATAAATAGTGTAGAAACGTTATTGTGATACTATCTACAAATAAATAATAATATAATGCAACAATCAGGGTTGCCAGTACTTTTTGGAAATTATTTACTTTTACTCATAATTCATACAAAATCAACTTTCAACGTGCAAGCAGTGCAAAAAAACTTCAGACAAATACAATGATTATTGATTTTATAACATAAACTTACGTTGATATTGTTTTTGCTTAGATATCCAATTAATCATGAGACTTCATGATACAAGACAATAATCAAATTGTACAGTAATTATATTCAATTTTTCAATCTGGCAGCCCTGATAATAAGGACCATAATTTCATATTTCTATATTATTTTTGTTACCTGGTATATTTTCTGCTATAATTTTAATCACTGGACAAAAATCTTAAAGATTTTTAATTTTATGTAAACCAATACGATTGTAACATTTCATAAACATTTTAAATTTTCTGTACAATAAATGTTGCCGATACCAAACACATATCACCAACAAACTAAACTCAACTTAGAAACATATTAAAAATTATTTTCATATTTCATTATAAAAATATATAATAACACTAAAAATATCCATATTTAACGGTGCAACATCTATTCATTGCATTAGAGGCCTTTTTCACAATGTCCGTCTAAATTGTATACGCTTCAAAGCGAATTAAATAGCCATTTTAGGAAGTACCAATTTGCTATACATTGCTCCATGTATATTGAGAGTGTGATGGTTTTGTATTTTGCTATCTTATATTTTATTCATTAAAAAACATTTATTTAGACATTGTGAAACAGGCCACAGTTACACTTATTCCGTTTAAAATACGTTAGAGAGGCTGTTGAAAGATTTTTGGATATAAACATTTGTACAAAAGCACCCTAAATTTGTAGACCACGTCTCAAGTTTTAAATGAATGTAGATTTCATTTAGGGACAACAGTACACAAACGGGCAGTATGAACAGCACTGAACGCTGGCAATTACAAATAAATAAGCACCACGAGTCACAATACATTACGTAAACACACCATCGACTTCTTTCATAAACATTCCAAAACATACCACTCAACTTTCATATCATAAAATATGTCTATTCATCAAATTTAACTTTACTTTTTGTATGAAATGCAAATACAATATAAACTCTTTATAATGATCCTCAAGCATCCAAGTTAGTTTCTTCGATTTAGAGTTTTCGTTATATGGAGTGCAGTAAATGCAACTAAATATCACAAGACATAATTAATAATTTACTGTCCCTATTCAGTTTCAATGACCAACCAAAAATACGATAATTTGTTATCTTATGAATGAACAAAAATTTATAAAGAAAGAAACATATTATTAAACTATACGGAAACACATAGCAAGCAATAAATAAAATATATATGAAATCGTAAGTCCCTCGTAGTTTCTGATACCCACAATACAGGTTCTCCTAGTATGGGGTCAGGACTGTGTGTTAATTTATTTATAAAAAGAAGAGACACCAGATGGCAAAGGTGTCGCCAGTCTATAGATAGTTTCACACGATGAATTTTAATTTTAAATTAAATTTAAATTAATTATAAAGAGTTTCCACTGTATTATATTGGTCTTTTTAAATGCAAAAACCTATGGATTTCTGAACAAATGAATATAAATTTTAAATGGTCAAAACGGAATAAATATCAAACCTAACCTACAATAAAATTCCAACAGCCTCCGTAACGTTTCAATATAAAAGCATTCTCACTTCACTGGACCACATGTTCGTGTTATTGCCTATGAGATTACACTGTCACTGACACCGACACTGTTCAGTACATCACTTCGTAGACAGTCGCCTTCTTGTCTCCTGAACCCGTCACTATAAACTTGTCGTCCGCTGATATATCACAACTGAGCACTGATGATGACTCTTTCGACTGTGGAAAGGAGATTTAATGTAAAAAATATATGCTTTTATACACTTTCGTTTTAATGATGGCTTCGCATTTCCATGCATGTAGCCAATGACAAGTATTTATTATATTTTCAAGTATTCACAAGATCGGTGTGGCCGATTTCAAAGTCTAGTTGTCAATTACTTCCAGTTCGATGCTTCATAGACGTTTTTCTTCAAACGGGTCGAACAACCAAAGTCGATCAATACATTTGGTAAAAAATCACCTAAATTCACCAATTTCAATTATTCCATACACTGTTCATCACAGTCAATGTTTCTTGCACAAACCCACACCACCACTTTTATACAAAAAAACATAACTATAAACTAGTTTAGGAATCAATTAAAATATCGACCAAACTGTCAGAATTCGCGTCGAAACCCTTGGTATACTAATATTATAAATTATTTTTGTAGGTTTGTCTTTTTTCACGCAGTGTCCCATAGCATCGACGATTTTCAATGATCGATGGTTTTCATCGAAGACTGTACTGTACTTAACATCAGGTTCAGTGTTATCACTTTGGCGTGCCAAAATAACAAAAACGTAAAAAAGAGGGTTTCGGAAACCCTTAGGAGATGGCACAGCGCAGACGCAGTTCCGGCAACAATACAGAAACTCAACATCTTCCATTATCCTACATGTGCTGAAGGCCATCGCGGGCTTTTTTATCGATATAGCAGCGTAGAGACTTAGGTTAGGTCCTCGATCCAGATCAGACCATTCGGGTAAAGACAACTGGGTCAAAAGGCTGGTGGGTCCGGTATGATTATTCTCTGTTCCCCGGGACCAAAAAGGTATCCGTGATCGAGATTTTCTCCTCCGGGAGAAAAAGGGATTTTATACATATTTGTACTAGACTAGATAGTGACGACTGTTCAAATGGTGAAACATAGTGGCTCATTCAGTCGACTAGAATTCCAGAATCAGCCGGTGTGTATCCAATAAAATCAGGCCCGCATAATTCTGGCGATCGTCGAGGGATGCATCGCCTCGACACTTATCATTTATAACCAAATATATAAAAAAACGTACCTGGAATATACTAGCTCCATATGGCGTGCGCCACGCATTGAGCAAGTTATCCTTGCCGGTGGACACGAACCACTTGCCACATGCCGCGAACTTGAGCGACAACACACACGACTCGTGCAGTAACAACTGGTATCGATCCGGCTTGCCTGCGTGTAACACTTCCACATGGGAGTTCTCCATGCCTACCGCTAGCCATGAACCTGTAACAATGGTAATATTACATTATGTAACTTTTAATGTTCTCTTGCAAAACAACCTTCTGAACTGGCATGGCGATAGAGTGAAAATTTGACAAAATCAAAGGGGTCTTTTATTTATATATTTTTATTCTTATTCTTTTATATATTGATGTCGATACACTGCGCGTCGTGTACACGTGTACACAGTAACAGGAGACGTAGAGAGCAGTGTAAACGTTTAGTTACCAGTGGGACAGTATCCGAGCGAGAATATCTGACTGGAGAAGTCATGTTGGTGCAGCTGTCGTCCCTCGCGCAGGTCCCACGAGCGCACCGTGTTGTCGAGCCCGCCCGTCCACAGCCGCGTGCCGTCGCCGCTGATGTCGATACACGACGCGCCGTCCGTGTGACCTGTATACAAAGTAAATCACACTAATCTTACAAGTTGCGCCAACCTCACTGCGAGTGGGATAATGGCAAGTGAAAGAATTAAAAAAATGTACATAGTAAATATGTTCCACAATCATCGATATTCGGTAAGTGACACTGTAGACAGTAGGGATGTGCCATCATCATCGATATTTAATAAGTAGCACAGGTACACTCTATATAGTATTGGGGTGTTCCATATTCATCGATGTTTAAGTGGCACAGCCACACTAGATATTAGGGACGTTCCTTGAACATCGATGTTGCAACATGTCAGACATCGATGTCAATAACACATAATCGAATTATATTAATGCTTTTACTAAGTAAATACCTACTAATTTATCAAGTTTTAAATCATAAGTCATTCTAACAATTCTAACGATGTGTGCAAACACATCTGCTTTTATAGCAGATGAGTCATCTGATGGTATCTCCACTGCTCTTAAACGCTCACGATACCAGAGTATCATATATCGTTGTTGACGTTTAAGGAAATTAATGGAGATGAAGGGGATGGGATGATTTGGGACTCAGAAAACATAACACCATACGAAACGCAACAGCAAGCTGCTACTTCACGTCGGTTTTCCTTCAATAAGACAGTAATAATATTCAGGTCGAATCCACCTATTCATGCCGTAGCCAAGCGTGTGGGAGTTAAATGGGTCGTCCTGTATTGGGCTCTCGTACTTTTAAGATAATGATACTAGAATTCCATTATAATGATATTTTGTTCGCCAACATCGATGTTTTGTGTACGATAAACACCAAAGATTAATGTTTAGCTAAAAATGCGAATATCGATGTATTTTCAATATCGACTATCGAGCCTGCTTTGTGTACAGCATGAATGGACCGGTTTCTATAAGAGTGGTACCATTGTTTCACAAAACATTGACGTAAAGCGGCCCCTTTGCTGTTACGTTTCGTTATGGTCAGTGAGACTGTCAAATGCCGAACCAGTTCTTACTCCTCAATTATTTTCTTAAAGGTAGGCAGCGCATCATTCATTCTGCCTCTTTCCTATGGCAGATATAGCACTGAAGGTGAAAATTATTTAAAGCGAATATGAATAGAAGGGTCGTATACGAGGAGAAAGTAAAGTCACGAGTATTCTCAAGTGACGTATATGAATATGGAAGGATCCAGGATCGTAGTTTCACTCAGAATAGTGCACTCAATAGTGTTTGCCTAAATGGGATACGAGCGTGCGTGTATTTGTGTATTACCTTGAAATTGTCTAACTAATGTTTGGTTCTGTAGATCCCACACGGCGATGTTTCCGTCTGAACAACAACTGAAGCACACCTGAAAACAAATTGTAATAGTCTATTTACAGTTTACACAAACATGTATTTAAATTAGTGGCTTATTATTAAAGCAGAGGTCGATGAACAAGAATTTGGGATTTCCACCGGTCATGAACACCCCACGATACCAGAAGAATCATGGATGCGTTGCCGATAATAAAATAATCAACGGGGATTGCGAAGAAGGGGGGAGAGTGGTAAGCGGTTAATCCGGCCCATTCATGCTGTAAACAAAACTCTTTACAGCGTGGCTCTACCACTATCACTCTCACAAAAATCAACCCAAGAATCGGTAGTATTACTGCTACGTTACGGATTGGTCATGCTGGCGCGACATTTTTTGTGTCGTGTCGAGCGAAGCAAATCATAGACTTGCGGCAACCATGTCATAAGTCGACATCCACGTCGACGCCGGAAGACGAGCCGCATCGACGTCAGGCGACGTGCCGGCAGCAGCTTCACTGAGCGGATGTAGTTACGTACCTTAGAGTCAGGACTGATGGCGAGCGCGTAGCACGCTGGCGCGCAGGAGGTTAGTTCAGCGCGCATGCGCGGTGTGGGTGAGCCGAGGTCCCATATGGAGAGCGTCGACGCCTCGCCGCCTACGATCAGCGTGCGACCGTCCGGCAGCAGCTTCACTGAACGGATGTAGTTGTCTCTTTGCTGTAATCGATACAATTTTTTTAATCTTCTCCCGGCATAGTAACCATACTACAACTAATGGTAACGGTAACTGGTGGTCGTCAAAGAGCCACGGTTTGCCTATTACTGCCTTAGACCGACTTACACGAGATGATAGTACATCGAGATTTACCACTAAACATATTTACTTATATCAAATATTTATACGATTCGACGATTCCTAAACATGTTAAGTGGGATAAACTCGATTTAAAATCGCCGTTCAAGTGGGTCTTAGGGTATAAAAATACAGAGTACAATAATAATGTTCCACAAGTGACTTACTAAACAATCGAGTTGGCTAAGCGGCTCTAGACTGGCAGGTGAGCCTGGATTTGATATATCCCAGAGTTTAACGCATCCTTTGCCGCCCGTGTACGCGTGCCGTGACGAGGATGAGTGCGACAACGCTACTGCGCACACCACCTGCAACAAATATCTATATTAAACAAGAACAAACGTACAACCATCCGTGACGCTGTAGGCGAATAGTCGGCTGTGAAACGAGAGTCTTCGGCTTTGATTCCCGTTCTGAGATAAATGTTTGTGTTATCCGCAAGTATTTGTTGTGCGTTTGGGTTATCTTGGTATGGAGTCCTCACAGCTCAATAGTCCACCTACACCTAAAATAAATAACACTATAAAAAAAAAAAAAAAGTCGTTTGTCACACTATTTCGCATGCCGGCGATATATTAGGCGGCATATTTAGCAATACATACGCCATAGTGCACTATACAGTATGTTGCAAAAAGGTGACATCAATAAAAACGGCACATATAGAGCAAGTAACTTGTAACTTACCCGAAAAAAAAAATCTCATGAATGTCAGTTTCTAGATTAATCAAATTTAAAATCTATAAAGAGCAAATCGTTTTATGGTCCAAGAACTAGCTACTGCATGTTAACGGACTACCTTTGCTGTAAGTAAATATATTTAGTGTACAATAAATAAAATAAAATTTTATTAAATGGTTTTAAGGTCGCAATACGACTTTCGAAATCCCAATACTAAAATATCGATAAAAAAATAAGTTTAGTTAGTAGTTCTGCGCTATCGAGGCAGTGTTCTTAGTATGACCTCGGCGCGCGGATTCGCGTTCCGCGGGGAATCATTTATTGCCATTGTCGCGCGGCGAAAAGTTGCGTTTTTTGGCGATCCGCGGCGCCTCTCGCCTCAGAAGCTAGAGCCACTAATTTAGTCTGTCATTAACGAGTCCGTCACTCGTGCGTGCGTTCACGCCAGTTTACGTGCGTGTTTGAATTTAAGTGCGTAGCTATGTAGATTGCGTGCTTATATTTGTGTATGTGTGTGTACGCTTGTGTGATACGTGTAGTCGTGTGGTGTGGTGGTGTGGTGGTGTGGTGGTGTGGTGGTGTGGTGTAGTTACCTCTCCATGTGCGAGTGCGGCTACAGCGCGCGCTCCCCGCGGCACGCCGGGCGCCGCGAGCGCGTCGTGCGGGAACGGCACCGGCTGCAGCGGACCGCCGCATGTGTGATATGAGTACGCACTGAAATAACAATTCATTGGCTTATTTCACTGTGTAAATTATATATAAAAAAATAACTAATATCTTTATTCCTCACAATGTTTCTTCGCCGTTAAATCAACGATAAATCTCAATTGTCAAACGTATGCAGTCTGACTTTGGTCTGAAGACCAGCGTGATGCCTAACCCCTTTTATAGATAAGACCCGCGCCCAGCGGTAAGTTGTGTAATACAAGGTCGGAATTATTATTATAGCTAACTAGCTAATGCGGGAGTTCCGCTCGCGTAGCAACCTTGGTTCGACGGAAAACATTATTTTATGTATACGATGGTATTCTCTTTTCTTTCAGAATTTTAAGCCTTTAGGTTGAATTCTTTTCTACATCGAATTGTTAGTGGCCCACCTAGTATCAAAGTTTTCAAGCAACCCGAACGCCTCCGACTTGACTAAACGACAGCTTGGAGTTAGTAACAGCCGGAACAGCCTTCTTACGTGAAAATAACCTTAAAAATTATAGCGAAGTACAAATGGCGGTCTTATCGCTAACTGTGAGACAACCTTACTTTTCTTTCAGACAACCTTAACATAACACAGACATAATGTCCTTAATGGACAGCAAATCCGAAGTACTTGAACCTATGGGAGTTGTTTTATGTAGCAGAGGCCGGCTACCCGATTGAGACGGGCCATTCTCTAACAAAACTTCAGACAAAACTGTCTACAGCGTGGCTCTACCACTTAAATACCAGTTTATCGCGACATTCACGAAAACATCTATGCATACCCTGCTGCTGTATAGCGACGCTGGCGGATCCTACTAGGACGTTATTTTAAGTTATAGATTCACACAGTATATACTTTTGTCTATAAGGCCGGCTCGACTGGGTTATGAACACTGTCTCACAAAAAACGAACGTGATATCTATTACGTTTCGCACAAGATTTCTGGATTCCTAATCAAGCGCGCACACCTTAAATGACAACGCACGGCCGACAGTGAGGGATATATCGTGATTTCGCTTCGCTCCTTTCCCACTTATTTTACATGTTACTTCTCTACGTTTATATCTACACAGTCGTTCGTTGTCCTCATCATAAAACTAAGCAAAACCATTTTAAAAACCCCTGACGACAATAACTGTAAAAAAATCCACATTTTAAATGGCTGTAAGCTTCGAACATAGCTACGTAATATATCGATAAAATCAGTTTCAAACTAAAAAAAATCGGTTCACTAGTTTAGGCACTACGATGCTAGTTAAATAAGCACACACTAATCTAAATATGTACAAAGGGTTCAAACGTATAACCCCTTTTGGCGGCGGTTTAATAACTTACGGTTTAGCAGGTGGTGCGATGCCATTCGTTCTGTGATGTGAATTTTCGTATGAATGTGGTGGTCTGTAGCCAGGATAGCCGGGGAAACCGTAACCTGCTCTCCCAGGTCCCGTGGGTGTCGGTGCACGGCCCATTTTACTACCCGGCGTACCTGGCTTCTCCTGAAAATATGATTTACATTTAAAATAATTGGAGGGTAGTTGTGAAATGGCTTGGTGGCATATCGTACCATAGACACCGGATGTGACTCTCACTACGGAGTATGCTTAAGACCAGGCAAAATGAAAGCGTCTATAGCGGACGTTCCCTACTATACTTCCAATTCCTATAAATACTTCCTTATACTCAATTCAGTATTTATCCTAAGGCCACACGCATCATAGGCCTGATGGAGACCCCGAAATATCAAAATTTAATAACTGTAGTTTTTATCCGAAAACCATTTTTAAAGTAACGCACACGAAACAAGTGTCAATTAACTTCCATCTTTTCCAGAGTATCGCTGTACAAAAACAAAATTAAAAAAAATCTCCATTTTGCGTTAATGGGTTAAAAAGGGTCCTTGCACTGGTGTAAGACAACCTTGACTATGCGGCTAATATAGTTTACTTACATCTTTAGAACTCTTGGGTGTGGAGCGGCTTGATGACGAGCCTGACCTGGAAGGTGGTCGTGGTCCATTTTCTGTTCTCTCACCACCCTCCGTACGTACACTCGGCGACCCTCTCTCCTCCTAAAAATAGTAATAACCCTCCTTTATGATGTCATTAATTACGTGTGAATAATGGTTACGTCTATTATTATAATTTAATTTTATTAAATTTTATTTTATATAATAAGTCTAACTCGACTTTGCGAATGGAGATTATCATTACAACCAACACAGTCTGTTAAATATGACGTAATAAATGATTTCAGAAACCTCAGGACTATCGATACCAATTTGGTATTACCAACGCAAAAAATAAATAATACTTGCACAGCAATCAACCCATATTTTGTACTCCGTACTTATCTTAATTTTTTGTCTAAAAATCTAAACACAAAATTAAAATATCTCACCTCATTAGCAACATCCACAACCAAGTCCTGATCACTCTTCTCGGCGTCACTATCCTAAAAAATAAACACGAAATCAACATTCCTTCACCAACAAGTATGGCTAATAATAATCAGCAACAAATTTAAGTTTCCTATGTAGAGCGATATTTACATTGCAAGCAATAATGTAATATATATACAAAGATATTACAATACTACTCTGTACTAGATTAAAGGTATCAACTCAAATAGCTAGAAAACTAAGATCTTTTTAAAATCATAGGCCGGCAAACAAGCAAGTGTGTCATCTGATGGTAGTGATCTCCACTGCCCATGTACCACCCACAATACCACGTTGCCATGCTGTAGACAAAACTGGATGGACCGGATTGACCAGGTTGTTGCCACTATCTCACAGAAAACCGACGTGAAGTAGCACATTGCTTTTGCGTTTTGTGTGGTGAGTGAGATATCCGGAGGCCCAAATGACCCTCCCCTTCCCAATGCCATAATCATCCCTTTTCTTTTAGGTCCACAACATATCCAAGATTTCTCAGGTATTATGGATGTTCATGGACGGTGGAGCTTACTTACTATCAAGTGACCCACTTGCTCGTTTACCGGCCTGTGCTATAAAAAAGTTATTTTTGCAACCGCAACACGCTCACAATTTATTCACTACACGTTATTACTGCGTTTGAAGCGCAAATGAATTTGCAATCGCTATTGAATTATTTGCGAAAGGAGTTTAATTCTGTTGATGATCTTTAATCTGGTACAAAATATTTTAATGTTTAAACTGCATCAAGCATCTGAACAAACAAGCATACTCATGTACTGGTTGTTGTTAACTACATGTGACCTAACTTAATACATATCAATACGAACATTATGTAAAATAATCAAGATGATCGAATGACAACTGTAACTGGGTTTAAATCAGATTTTAACCTTCAACGTAAAGCTTTGTCTGTCTGTCTGCGTATCTGTCTGTGATGTTGTAGCTCAGAAATGGGTCAAAATTTTATTCATTTTTTTATTCAATGTATGTTTGAATTGAGTTTTTGCTTAGCTCTGTATGTTGAACAACCACCTCGCATGCACGTACGCACGCACGTCCGCACGCACGCATGCACACGCTCACAAATTGTCAATGCTTATTAAGCAACAACCAGTACCGTGGTCACAATAGATCGGAGGGGGGGGTAGACAGAAGCATGATGTTGTAGGAAGCGACACATACACTACACAAACTCACATGACTGAGTACCTTCTCCTCCTTCCGCCGCTTCACGTCGAGTGGTTCCGGTTCCGGTGAACGAGGACGGTACTTCTGTTCACGCTCGTGTGGCGATACTGAACGTCTCTGGGGACAATACCTTAGCTAGATTAACCAGATACACTACTACTACTTAAATTATATGTATAGGCAATCATCGGATATACGAATAATAATCAAGCAACAATACCTCAGCCGGGAATGGTACGGACTGTCAAGACGAAAATAGCAAGTTCGAAACCAGTAGCCGAAGCGCATAATTTATTAAGTGTTTTTTTTTATTTATTTATTGGTGTTTTACACCTGCCATTATTAATTATGTGGCAACATTGAAAACTTACGTGCTAAATAATCTGTTAAGAACATTTTTTTTTCATTTACTATTAAACCTATTTTTTCATTTATTAAAGGTTTTTCCTATTTTATTATTATTTATCGTTTCTTATTTTTATTATTATTGTTATCATTATTGCTTATTATTATTAATTATTTATTGCTATCATTATTACTTATGTTACACATTATATTGATTGTTATACATTATAATTATTAAGTGGTTATATAAATTCATAAAAGTGATAGGGTCATGCAATAAATAGTTTTGTTTATAGCATGAAAGGGCTCTGGCTCTGCCGAGTTGTTACCACTGTCACACGGACGTGAATTAGCACCTTGCTGTTGCCTTTCGTTCGGTGGTCGGTGAGTGAGATATCCGGATGCCCAAAATCCCTTCCCTTTCCCAATCTGTAAATAATCCTTTTCCTTTAGAGTCAGAAAAGTGTCCACAATTCTTCAAGAATGTTCTTGGGCAGTGGGGACTACTTACCATCTGGTGAAGCACTTGCTCGTTGCACTCCTCAGCTATAAAAATACATACCGATTGTAAACCCCTGGAACCAACGAGCCTATCATCCTCCCTGGATGACTGCTGCCCGGACAAGTGCGAGGGAGGTGCGGGCCCGCCCGGCAGTACCGGGGGCTTTATATCCGCCGGGGGAGGCAGTTCCACCTGCAATCATATCCGGAGGTATTTAAATACTACTACAGATGTGCGAGCTTCTCCATCAGACTGCAAAGAACATAATTTGATACAACTTTTTTGCGGGAATAAAATTCAATTAATTCAGGTAGTACAAAATGCCTTTGAAAAGTTGGTTGCCTCCCGTCCAGCAGATTTCTTCAGGAAGGGCATCGATGAATTACCACTGCGCTGGCAAAAATGAATCGATAGCATGGGTGGTTACTTTAATTAATAGAAATAAAAAATATGAAAGAAAAATACTTTTACTTTTTTCATACAGAACGGCAATCTCATATGTAAAGACCTATCCTACTACTATTATAAATGTGAAAGTTTGTGACTTTGTGAATTTAAATGTTTGTTAGTCAATCTAGCCTTAACAGTTGAACGTTTTTGGATGAACTTTGCACAAAGGTAGACCATGAAATGGATTAGGATATGTTACTTTTTGTCCCGATAAAGGCCTTTCACGCGGGCGAAGCTGCGAGAATAAGGTAGTAATATATTTTTGTAACAAAAGTTTAAATAAAATAAGTTTTAACATAACTTTCAATTTTTAGTGGTAGTTACAGCAATAGCATGTAAATTCCAATAGAATCACACAATCGCGACGAGTGTACTGTTGTCCGTTGAGGAGTTTTATTCTTTTACTCTGTACTCCGTCATTAGGTCTTCACCAAATTGATATGGGACCACATCACAGCTAAACTCTACAGTGTGAAATTTTGTTAGAAAAAAAATGAGAAACATCTCTTTTGAAGTCGGTTAAACGTTACCTTATGCGCAGGTGGCGGCAGATGCGGCGGTGGTTGAGGCCCCGCACCCGGCGCGAACAGCAATCCCCCCGCGCCGAGCAACCCACCCGGACCACCCACACCACCCACACCACCCACGCCGTGCGACAGACCAGCAGACGCATGGATCTGTTGCTGCCAACAAATGCAACACGTTAAACTATCACATGCGTTGGTGATTGGGCGTGGGAAAAATTCTTATATTGTCGGTATGCCCTACGTAGAAACCATCGATATTTTTAAGTATTTATGATCGAAGGTACAAATGATTTCCTTGTATTGAAGTCGGTTATCGATTAGAGATTGTTCAATACATGAACATAAATTATTAATTGTTTAAGTTCGGAGCATAGTTTTACGAAAGCATAAGTTGTGGTTAGCTACACCATTTTGATGTTTAGTTTTTAAGTATTTTGAACATATTGGCGACATGTTTGGGTGTGCTCGGAACCCTCATTAAACAATGGTGTTCATAGTATAACAGTTTTTATTATACAAAAAAAAATAAATGATTCAGTAAATTTCCATGTTTAATTTTAATTTAAAAAGAGATCTCGCCAATATTTACAGCCGCTCTGAAATTATGCTTTATGTTTTTAAACCGTAAGTAACCGCATACGCCGCTCATGATTAACTTCAGTGCAGCCATATAAATTGACGAGTCGTCTAACATCGAATATATGCGTAGAGATCTTGGCGATCAATCCATACTAATATAGTTAGTGCATTTCACGAATGGGCGCGCTCTCCAAACCGCACCGCTTATAATGCGTACCTACGTGGAAGTACGCGCATATTTTTATTACATATTACATAATTATGCAGTATGGTACAAACAGAAAATGACCACAGAAAACGTTTTTTTTTAATATATTTTATTAAATAATAAATATATTATTTAGCAAACCTATCAGTGTGAAAACCCTAAAGAGAGTTTAATCATTCAGTGTTTTCCTGGTCGACTACTTCCTTTTGTCTCCTCTCACATTTTCGTTATATAATATAAAATAAAATGTATTTGTATGTACGACACATACACATTGATAATTCACATCACTTCCAACTGAGCAATCCGATCTTATTTGTCAACTTAAACAAAGAAAAAACTGCATACACAAGCGAGGACATATGTATGTAAATAAAGCTAATGATTATGTTTATTACAACTTATAGCCCATGTCGTGTTTCATTTATCAGTTATTTTTTTTTTTAAATAATCTTAAGGAACTCAATCTAGACTGCACCAAACGCCTGTCTTCTATCTGGTTACTGGGGACGGACAGAATAGCAACAAATCAACTACAGAATGTCAAACTGAGAAATATTATTAAGTTCAGTAGGACAACAAAGGTTAGAAGGGGCATACTGGAGGAGCACCAGTAAAACAGTGGAGATTACCGCGAATAGCTAAGATGAGGTTAGTGTTTCCGTATCCTAACTGGGGTGTTGCCGCCTGAGTTGTGAGAGCATGCAGACGGACAATTATATTAATTGTAATGCCTCGGTCGCGCAGTTGTAATGCGTAGGTACGTGTTACGACAAAATTTATAAATTACTTGACCGCGCTGAAGTTAGTTACTTCATCCATCCCTACACCCTATACTCTTTGAAACCAAAATGAAATATTAAAATGATTAACCAGCTATACATTGTTTTTTTACTATTCCAGAAGAAAGGCTCATACCAGAAACATAACATAAAATTATTAGTAAAAAAAAAATACGAGAGTCAAGAAAATTAAGAAAACATCCCATTAATTTAATCTCAAAATCAGAAATTTCGCTACCCATATACATTTTAATTACACGAACAATCACAGAATGTAATATAGCTAACATACATGTATCCGTGTCAACTAATACTACAGTTGAACAGCGTAAAATCAAATCAACGGTGCTCGCATATAATGAAATGTGAAGTTAAAAATGATTACATACCACTTGTGTGCAATTACTTTTACAATAAAACTCACATGATCAACGTCACGCGCGTGTGTTCTGATTTATGTCGGCCTGTGCATTTTCATGTCGATTAGTGTTGTCTTACACTCGATAATTTTTATTTTTCTTTTGAAGTACCATAACCAGCGGGATAAAAATTATTTTCAGAAGATACGTTTCATTGCTGTCCGAAAACAATGGTTTATCTCATTGGCAAAAAAATTATCTTCTACATACGTCATATTCCCAATGTTACCGATAGAGTCCATACGTGCTCAAGGTGTGAGCGCAAAATAAGCACTGCCAGCAATAAATTATTATTGTTTCAAGTATTGACTTCATAGGGGATAATGTTAAAGATATTTAAACAATTAACATGACACATGTATAAAACCAGTATTTATAGGCCATCGACAGTCATGTACACGCAGGCTACTTGTGTATATCACAAATCTATCGATATAATCTATCGCTATTTTGCATTCATTTCCAGCTCTATTACAGATTGATTTTCGTAATTGCTCAGTATGTCCTACTTGTTATTACACATTATACATTAATTAAGCAATTATATTTTTTTTTTGATAGCGTGACTGCGCATCATAATCTTATATGACAATCAAGATTTTAATCGAGTTTTTGCCAATCGATTTATGAGTGTTATGAAAAGAAGATTAAGAGATTAAACTATATTTGAACAGAAAAGTATATTTAGGCCAATAAAGAATAAGATCGTGAATCAATTGGCTATTAAATCTCATGCGTAATTTTTTTTATATTTCAATATATACTCCCTTATCTTTAATCTAAAAATGATCGATGTAACCCTGGGTCATAGGCGTAACAAGCGGATAGGCCGGTGGATCTGGCCCACCATAGAATCATGCTCGCCTATCGCAGAATCTCGTTGACCACCTTACAGATGTCTTTACCTACCTTTACCTTTTTTAGTAACCGGGAGCATTTATTTAATATCTGGCTCAACACAGATAAAGCTTATTCTTACGAACTTGGGGGTTTATATATATGGCTACAATGATAAATATGGTTGAGCTCTATTGTGACTTATGTTTTATGGACTCGTAGTTCAATTGGTAAGGCAGAAATTATACTATCATCGGACTTGACAGTTCCAGATAGGAATAGTCTAAGTTCCATAGCCACGATAAAGTTTCAGGGCTATTATGACTTGAGTGGCAGTATCAGAAAATGCCAGTAAAACACCAACAGGCTAAAATATTAGGAATAACCGGCCACTAGACACATAAAATAATTTAATTCACTAAGAAACAAAAATAACAGAAAATGCAAAAGCCGCCACAGATTAATCAACATACAGATGCATATCAGAAGCGACAGATGACATACGTCGTGTAGTGGAAAATAACCGCAACATAAACGTAACAAAAATAATGTTAATCACAACACATAGTAATCAAGCACAGTATTGTCACTTACAAGCAGTTGTTGTAGGCCCTGTTGTTGCTGTTGCTATAAAAAGAAATAAATACTTTGTTGATAAATGATCTTCTGCTTTATTTATTTAATCTTTGCAATTTGTATCTTGTATTATTGTGATATGTTTTGTAGTCAGCATTGATTAGATTTTACAACTTCGATTAACGATTTTTTTAACATACTATATAATATGAAGGCGACAAAGTCGGGCTTGATTAAAATATCGCATTCATAACAGCTAAAAATGAAATGTATGTATTATGGATTTCTTTCTTTTATTCGTCCTAAAGCATAAAAAATAGAAACAAACATAAAATTAATAATATTGTTAACACAGTTAGACATTACAAAAAATACTGGCTTATTTATAAACGTTCAATAGCATTACTTTAATTGCGTCACTGTCACATACAAGATAATAATTTTATAGAATTTAATAAAATAACAGTCAACTTCAATAGGTAAAGCACTTTGATTGAACCTTTATAAATAAGACGTATATTAAATTATTTTATATTCAATGACACTTACCCCAATGATAGAGTTGAGTTCTGACATAGTAACTTGCTTGGCCCTCTCGACGGCAGACGCCACTTGTTGCTGATGTTCTTGCGCTAAGAACGGCAACACTTGCGCTATTATAGCGCTTAATCTCTTCGCAATTTCCGTCTGGAAATATTACATAATTATTAAAAAATCACATAAATAGACTCGTACCTATTTCACATAGAATTTGGCAGAGACAACACACCTCTGCACACCTCTTTGGCTTCTAAAATGGTGTGCAAAGTTGTATGTCGCCAACTAAATTAAACTTTGAACTACAACCAGACAAAACTAAAAATTACTTCATTTAGTTTTAGTTTATTTTTACTCTAACCGGGTGATAACAGCAATGCTACAGTAGAGTACACTGAGCATGAAGAATTGACTAAATTTATTAAAATAAAAATTAAAATTAAAGATACTCAATCTCCAATCATATTTGCAAATTGAAGTGTTACGTTTTGTCGGAGAACAATCAACGGACCAAATACGCGTTAAAATTTAATACACAACAAGTGATTTAGGGGAGAAACAATAGGTTTTGGGTACCTATATTTTAAAGCATATTCAAACATACCTGTTTGTGCATCTCTACGTTGAGTCCATAGGACATCTCATAATACTGCAACAAAAATATTACGATATCAAATTAGGAAAATAGTATTACAGTTTTGCATTTAACATGGCGATAGGCTCGCCCCCAAGGGACGGAGATACGCCCTGCGAAATGTGGGTGTACTGGTTATACCTCTGCCTACCCCTTCGGGGACTACAGACGTGAGTGCATATGTATGTATGTATGCCCATATAAATAATGTTTATTAAGACGTCTGAAACCTAACACATATGTAATCAATTACATATGTGTACTGCCTCGGTGGCGCAGTTGTAATGCGTACGCGTTACGATTAAGCTAAAGCTGAGGTCTCGGGTTCGATCCCCGGGTCGGGTAAAGTGGTATTGGGTTTTTCTATTACGAAATGTTCAGTATCAGCCCGGAGTCTGGAATTTGTGCCCGGTATGGCGATAGGCTCGCCCCCTGTCACATTATGGGACGGAGATACGCTCGGCGAAATGTGGGTGTACTGGTTACACCTCTGCCTACCCTTCGGGGAGTGAGTGCGTATGTATGTATGTAATCAATTTGAACATTGCGACACATGATTTGTACTATATGAAAATGTTTAAAATATCGATGGTTAAAAATAGTAATACATTACGCAAGAAAATATTGTCTGCAATCAACCCGGCCTATTAGTGAAGCGTTAAAATACATTAACAACAATGTAAACACAATATTCATTACAGAACAGTTAACTGAATGTATGTCAAATGGCGTCGTTAAAGGAGATTTTTTTTCTGCTATTTAAATAAAAGCGATCATTACAACTCGCACACTTAGTTTTATTATCTTATGTACACATTCAATATTTGACATTTCATAATTTTATCTCTATTTGCTGGCATTAAACAGGGATATTCATGTTTACTTGCTAATCAACTTTATGAGAGCTAAATTGTGTTTGGTTTATATTAGATTTCATACATTTACAAATATGATGTGTTGCTATTATGCGTTCTTTGTATTAATAAGTTTCATAAAACATAAAATGTTAGTTTTTTTTTTATATAATAGCAGACGATGTGTCTATCGTAGGTCGGCAAAATTATGCCGGCCTGCCAAATTGCTTCTTCACACTCCGTTTAAAGGATGGGGTATTATAGGAAGGAGGGAACACATGTGCCAGCAAACTATTCCACAGCTTGATGGTTCGGCAGAAGTAAGATTTTGCGAACTTTTTAGTTCTAGCCGAGATGGAAGAGACCACAAAGCTATGGTTCCGTAAGCCAGCACGTGTGGTTCTGTTAAGGAAAGGTGAAGATGGGATATTTAGATATAACCCATAACATTATAATAAGATGAAACAAGATGTACAATACGCGCAAGATATCTTGGCCAGGCTGAAGTAAGTTACTCCACGCATTCTATTTGCTTGGAGGCTACTACGAACAGCCAAGGCAAGGCTAGTAATCCTGTATCCTAACTGGCGGTATTGCCGCGAGGGGAGGAGGGAGTATGCAGGCAGACAACGCCAGGTTAGTTTCACGTACAGGCTGAACATAGTCCGCCCGGATGGTCTTGGAACAATGGTCTCCAAGGTTCAGAGTGTGGCGGTGTTTTCCGTGCGCAGCAACTCTGGGCAGAAGTGAACAACTCTGAAAGGTGGAAATCTGGAAGAGAGCCACGTTGCCCCATAGGCTTGCCTAAGCTGCCGAAACCCCAACGGTGGAGACTTCCTTTCAGTGGGCTACTGGTGAAATGCGCCCATACGAAGCGAGAGTGGAAGTGCCAACAACACTGAGATTAAGGGTAAAATTATTTCACTAACGTGAGTCGATCACCGGTATGAGTAACTCATAGATGTCCCCATCACAAATATACCCTAATACCCTTTATGCCTCCCGCCACCCTTTCATCTCTGAAAACAATAGTTACTACACTGTTACTGGTATTTTATGCTTCTGGTTCCGTCCGCGTGAAAATCCGTTATGCTGTCATACAACCACACAATCTTAACTCTTCCCCATATCCCATTTTTTTTGTAAAAACATTTTTTGACGCATCCATTATATAGCAATGCTCACAAATGTTTTATAAAGTAACAGCAATATTAATATTTTAAAATAACTAAAAACTAATATTTTGCACTGTAGATAGGATTAAAATAAATAATTGTACTGTGTTCAAACTTCAATGTTATACTTATTGCGCTTGGATGTATATCTGTTGGCTGTAATGTTCATGAATAACTATATAAACAACATCACTAAGAGTAAATACTATATAGAATTTGAATTTAAAAGCTTACAAAAAGAAAATAAAATCATATTTTCCCCTGAACTTATCAAGGGTCTAGACTCGTAGAGTAAAATTGTCATAGGTGTTTTTTTTTTCTACAACTTATACTTAAAACTGAGCACATACATGCAGAATTTACACTCCAAAATTCATCAGTTTAGTTGGGTGATTGCAGAGTTACCAATCTCTCAATATTCTACACAGATGAATTAGTTTCAAAATATATTTACCATAACATAATGTCTCTGCATTTCCGTCTTTTCTGATGCAAGTTTCTCACAATCCAGTTTCAGCCTGAAATATAATGTTTACATTATTTCTATATCAATATTTGAAGAAATGAAAAAGTAGTGCTTAAATGTATATAATATTTTCGTAAATTAACTTAAAACTAATTTCTATTCTTCAAACTTTCGGGCGACGAAAAAATTTCTAAGTAGGAAGGTGGAGCCTGGCAGAATAAAATATTCAAAGCTTAAATTACCTGGGAGGACTGAATTTAGAAACTTCACCTGTCTTCTATGCCTCCAATGATAGTTTAATCTCTAAAAACAATAGCTGACTAGTGTGTCAGCTATTGACACAGCTCATGACTTGTATCAGACCGGCCAAGTGATTTTGAATGTAATTTAATCTTTATAAAGTTACAACTGCAGGTTGTTCACAATATGTAAATAAGTAATTAAACAAAATATAAACAAAACATTGTAAAAATTATTTTACTTTAAAACCCAGCATTTAGAGAAAATACATTTTTTATTGGCATAAACAATACTCCTTTGAGTCCTGAATTATATTTGTGAGTTACTTACATAAAGCTTGCATAAGTGGTTCATATTAATATTTGTACTTGGACAAACTTATAATAATAATAATAATACACCCAAAAGTCAGACACATAGTCCTGATCCCACACTAGGTAAACCTGTGTCGTGGGTATCAGGAACTACGAGGGACTTGCGGTCCCACAACACCCAGACCCGAGACCAATATTTGTGGTTCACACAAACATTTGTCTCGGTGTGGAAATCGAACCCACGGCCTCTCGCTTCGCAGCCGACTACTCGCCCGCTGCGCCACGGAGCTGTCAAGATCTAATGTATGTTTCCTAAACAACAGCTTACGAAATTCAATGACATTTACAGTTACTTATAATGTTGTTTGCATTAGTAATTTATTCATAAGTCCACTTGTGTAATTAGCTTACATGAGTAAAAGTTTATCAATGTAATACTGGCTTAAGGTTTAATCACCTCAGATCAACAGATTGCTATTAGTTTTTAAGCAAAAATGTTATGTTTAAATAAACCATAATTATATTATCATTTTAATAGAATAGTAAGTATTATGTCACAGTCACTTGTAGCAACTATGTCTACAGCAACTATATTTATTAATTAAGATCCAAATTGAAAATGAATCATAAAAAAACATGATGTTTATTTCCAATAATTATCCAAAGTTATAGTAACATACAAAATTGTCTTACAGTTGCAAAAGATACTTAAAAAGTAGTAACTCATGGATTACTTTGTATTGGTTGATTTTTATGCACCTTGAACGTAACATTATATGCAAATATATGATTGTTATCAGTTTATTACTCACAGCTACCTTGTTAGAATAAGTCGTAAAGTTTAGTTATTAAATAGAATTGTTATAAAAACAAGTTGTATAGCATAACAGAGGTGCTCATAGCCAGTTGCACTTACTAAACAGTAAACATCTAGCAAGTTAAGCAACCCAACAAAGCAAAGTGATCAGTCAGTCAGTCAGTCAGTCAATGGGTGGGTGACCTCTCTTTTCCATCTGCTTGTTGTTTTCCTAACTTAGTCCTAGAGTCCACCTTCCTACTAAGAAGCCTCCACTTCTCCTGATCCTGAGCATCCTCCATAGTGAGACCATATTGGCATTGGACATGTTTTTCCCAAAACATGAGTGGAAGCTACGTCTCATACAGGAGCTGAATTATGTTCTTATATATGAGATCTTTAACGGCCGTTCTTCCATACAAAATGTGTCACAATTTTACTGGCATTAAGCAAATCTGTTGATAGACAGAATATTGGGAACAACCATAGGTCTCATCAGTACCATTTGGTCTTTCGGTGGGTGAGTTCATAGTGCTATATAATTGGAAGGCATGTAAAAACACAATTGGAGGCTTTCAGGTGGCTTGAAAAACTTTAACACTAGGTTGGTCACTAACTACTTGTTTAAGAATAACATGAATTTTAAAGATACTTACGTATGATACTGTGCTTGTAAGAAGTTAAATTCTTCCTTTATACGTTCTAAAGTATCCGCTATTGTAAATTTTATTGGTCCTGTAGGTTGTGGGCCCTAGAAACAAAAATTCGAGGAATAACACAATTTTCAATTTAACTTTCGTAATACAGCGATTAATGAAATATTTTCAACTTTGTGATGTTTCTAGTAAATAGAAACGTGTAAAAATTAAAAACAATACAGACCCTTACTGCGGCTGATGGGTGCCGCGTACCAGTTGGATACATCGTGATGAACAATCACCAGAATTTATCAATCATACACAATCAAATAAAGTTTTCTTTCGATCCGTTAGCCAACACCATCAGCACCATTTCATAAATCACCATTTGCCTCTGCTATAACACCCCAAACACCGGGAAGCTCGACTTACGCGTTAACGACAATGATACACACAAACTTTGAACCAAAACTTTTGAATTTACGATCATTATAATGTCATAAACAATTTTTATATATGATAATCACGAATGATGTAGCTCACGCAATAATTACACATACAATAGAACAAATATTCCGTGAGACAGTCAACAGATTTTTGCACTTTTTACCATAAATCCACGCCGTAATTTTTGTTCGGCTGTCATTGACAGTGTTGCCAGGTCTATTTTACTTGGTCATTATGAAACAAATGCTTAGTGGAATAAAATGGCCGTTCCCAATATTATGTCTATCGACAGATTTGCTTACTGGCGGTAAAATCTTGACACATTTTGTATCGAACATCTGTCAAAATACTATTGATAGTAAGCAAATCTATATTTAAATAGCATATAGGAAACGGCCATTACCGTAACACTTTATTCCTGAAATATGAATCGAACCAATTTTGAGTTATAAGTACTTGTTTGAATAAAAAAAGAATCATATAAATCTAATTTTCTGTGACAAGATATCCGTGATTATTCATTAAAAAAAAACAAATATAGGTACGTGTCGAATTGGTAATCTATTACGTTCTTTTGTTGGTTAAAAATGTGCTCAAATAGGAGTAGAGAAAAAAATAACAATTTGTTATGAACGACAAATCAATAAGTAAGTAACCTGATTTGGATAAGCCTACTGTAGGTCAATCAATACGGTAAGTTTATTTAATAAACAAATTGCTTGAAATATGCTTATTACGAGTGGTGGGTCCCTCATATGCGAGAGGTTGTCTGACTTGGTAAAACCGCTTTCTCAATTTTTGCCGCCAAGCAACAAAGCATTTTCGTTTCGGTTTGAACGTCATTTAAGCCAATAAGTTAAGTTCATATTTGTTCGACATTAGAAAACATAACATCTTGTCTCGGGACGAAAGGGCTAAAAATCGGGACGTCCCGCCAAAAGGAGGACCTCTGGCAACACTAGTCATTATGCTGTCATGTCATCCATCGCCATTTATTTCCAACCTACATTCTCGATACCATACTGACGCATTAATCATGAGAATGTCATCTATTTAATACTAGAAAATTGTAGAGAGGGTATTCTTGGGTATAAAATGATATATTTTTTTTATACATCTGGATATACCATTGGATATACAAATGATCGATATCCCAATAGTAGTGTTTAGTGGCAATTGTGGGTTGAAGTACGTAATTTACATCGATTTAATTATTAGAATATATTATATCGATTTTATTTGTTTAGAAAACTAGTTTATGAAACAAAATTACCCTGACACGTAATATTTTACATTGATTCGAGAAATCCAAATGATAAGCTATTTTTTAATATTGTATGTACAATTTCATAGCACATAAGAGTTATTTTTATTTTGGGAAAATTACATTTAACATCGTTAGTCTGTTTAGTATATTTCTTTTTTTTATAGCATAGACCGGTAAACGAGCAACTGATCTGATGGTAAGGGATCTCCACCGCCCATGTACGCTTACATTATCATAAGAATCATGGGCACGTTGCCGACCTTAAGAAAATAAATAAATACGAGATTGGGACGAAGAGGAGGATTTGAGCCTCGGATTTTGACAGTCACCGTACTGTTATGAGGAATTGTCTTTGTAGGTTTTTAAAAAAAGCCTTTTAAAGTTAAAGGTGACTTTATTTGGATATGAAGGGCAAGTGTCACCGATGGCTGATAGATTCCGACTGCCTGTTTGTATAGTATAAAATATATGGAGCATTCAAAAATGCACACAAGGCAAAATGCAGAACAGTGACGTTCAGCATCTTCCCAGACAATGTATATATATAACAGCCCCCAGGGTAAAGACTAAACTTACACCTGAAGGGTGAAGTTTACGTGAGGGATGTTCTAATTTTAGGCGGAGGAACACTAGGTGATCCTCCTGACACTTCTGAAAGCTCTTCAGCTTTCTCAATCTGAAGTTTACTTTTAAATCGGGTATTCAGAAAGCGACAACACTTGCCTGTCTTAATACATTTATATAACAAAATAAAAACTAAAATTAAGATTACAATAGTAATTATGATAGTAGTATAAGAGTAGTATTCACCATATAATACAATATGTGGTTTTTCAATTAAATTATCAAGCTGTTTCACAATAACATTAGATGCTTTATTTTGCTCGGATATTATGGAGTCAAGGTTAATATTCCTCACATTTATTATCGGAATGTTGGATTTTATTTTAAGGATATGTTTCAAATTACAGCATGTATCATTTATTAAATCAAGATTAGAATAAATTGGCCGTAGTTTAATTATTTTGGTATATTTTGGTATTAACCTTGAATCTTTATAATATGCAATGCAATTTACAGGTAGAGTCAATATTCCCGTTCCCGAAATAGTCAATTCGGTATTATTTGATTTATGACAATCTATTGTTAATTTAGACTTATTGCCTATAACATAGATCCATTTATTATTCGATATACTTTGCCAAATTTCTAAATGACCTTGAAAGAACTTAGTCTGACATTGAGTAGGAACTGAAATTAATGCTTTAGTTACTATTTCCGATTCGCAGATCGGTGTTCCAGAGCTTGAGTAAACGTTTAAATTGTCACAAATATAGTAGGAACTGTATATTATTTTACATTTACTTAAATTATCAAGGTTACAATAAAAAGACTTATCCCTAGTTATACCTATGAACTTTGCCGTAGGAACAATGGTTGTGTATGTATGGTTGATTATAGCAACTGGAAATGAAATACAATTATATAAACTATAAATTTTAGGTGTCACTAAAGGCACCTTGACAACAAATATAATTTTATTTCCGCTATACTCGTAATAACTAGCGATTTCAGATACATTCAATATCATGTAGATGTTTTCTAAGGATAAGCTGATAGGAAATTGCCGATAATCTGCCAAAAATCTATAACTTTCAGCCAATTCAGAAAATAACTGTTTCGGCGTAATAATAGAGGGATATAAAATGTGAGATTTACTGAACATTATTCCATTTATAATGTCTTCTAATTTGAAGGATAATGTTAATAAACTACTCTCCAACATATTAAGTATTTCATTCATCTTTGATCGCATTAACAAGGCATCAGACATAAAGGTTAAATTTCTTTGATTTAAAGTTAAGACTTCAACAGCGCTATTTAACTGTTGTTCATTTATATTAATTTTGTTAACTATATCTTTGATAGAAGAAAATGTTGAACGTGTGACTAAAATATTCTCTTTGACTAACTTTGACAACCGAGTTTCATCTTTTTCAACAGTTTTAATAGCGTTGCTGTAAGCAATAGCATCGTCCTCATCCATGACACCAAATATATGTTTAAACAATGTGCCAACTCCACTAAACCAAGCTGACCTTTTTGATCTTGTTTCTATCAGGTGAGATATGGCCTCGAAATCTCTTATTATGTCATGGTACCGGATAGATAAAGGTTGGTGCATGTTATGACATTCTATATCGCTAAATACGTTACTTTGTTTACACAAGTACTGAGAGGTTCCTATCACACCGTTCAACGCATTAGCAAACCCCTATTTTGCTTCGGTTTTCTGTGAGACAGTGGTTACGACCCAGTCCAACCAACTCATTGTTGCTGTTGACAAAAATGCTTACAGCGTGGCGCTACCACTCATCAAAATTTTAGTATTCATTAAAAATCTAAGAATATAATTTCCATTACGTAAGTATAGTAGAAAATTTTCATTCATTTTAGCTTTTATGCGCCCACTGCAGGGCATAAGCCTCCTCCGCTTTGTCATTTTTCTCTATGTTGAGCCAATTTTTGCCAAGTGACAATGGTTGCCACACGATGGTCAACGTAAACGTGGCAGACCGCTATCTAGATGGGTCGATGACCTGGAAAAGTTTGCAGGTGTCACTTGGCAAAGATTGGCTCAACATTATACATACTTAAAATGATTTTATAGGGTAACTAAAAATCATGAATTAGTGGCTTTCAGATTTACTTCTAAGGTAATCTTTTAAGGTATCTTGTCAAATATGTAAACCTTCATCCCTATTATATCATTTAGAGTTTGAACATGAATATTTTTTTTACATTTATATTGGTAACACTGAAATGACAATCGTTATTTTCTCTATGGTTATTTTTATTTTTTAATTTCAGAATCGGCAGTACGTCGTCGCGTTGCAGCTGTTTGAAAGGTGGTCGTGATTGCAGTGTCGAAGTGTTTTGAAATAAATTAACTGGGTTGCTTTGATCAAACGTGTTAAAGTGCATTTTCAATGATTATACAAAGAAGAAAGTGCTGTTCCTGAAGTGTTTTTTGTGAATCTTTTTACATATCAAAGAGAACCATCATGGATTTCAAAACAGTCGTTTTCAATGCTGCGCGAGATGGAAATCTTACGAGACTAAAAGTAAGTATCTTTAAATATTATTATAGTGAGATGAGCATTTAGACGTAGAGATCTTGCTTAGTTTTTGTACAGTCCGAATACTGAATAATCTTAAAGTTATACCTGTAATGCGGAGGAAATAGTTACGTAGCACGCTTATAATCTCGACTTGTCACACGCAAATCGAGATAAAAATGTAAGGTATTCACTACATTCGTTACACACAACCATTAAATTATTTATTATAATCTTGTTGTCATCTTACTATTATTTTCATGCACATTTTTCACATCAAATATTCGTCACAGTTTGATTTTCTACTAATTTTGGTTATGGCCGAAACTCCAATAAACAATATTTTGTTCAGTTTAATTTGTGTGGCAGGTAACAATATTTTTTGGTTTAATATTCTAGGGTTTGGTTGGTTGGTGATTTATAAGCATAATCAAGTTGTTAATTTCATTTCACAGGTGTGCCTCTGTAGTTTGTCCTTTGATAATAAAGTGATTTGTTGTCCAAAATATCTGACTGTAATAAAAGTCTTATACAATTCATGTTAAAAATTTAAAATTACAATTTTTATAACACAATCTTATTTAGGTGTGGTAAACTGGGGTTCTATTTTACCAGTTAGTAATCATTATACTTAATTTTTTGTCACAGCTATTTCTAAATGTTACAAAAAGTTTATTACTCTAGATAGGTAAAAAACAGTACTTTCAATCAGAAATATCTGTCGAGGTTATTGTGTTTCTTTTGTAAATTATTCAATAGAATGTTGTATTTCTCCATATCAGTGTTAATTCAGTTACCTCAAACGAAACTTAACTAAAATATAGTTTAATCCTGTCAAATGTTAACTCTTATTTTAGTTTAACAGGTCTTACATACACTGAACATTGATGCACACAGGACAGTGTAGATTGACTTTGAACTAAAACTGCTAAATTAAAAATGACTCAATTTAGTCTTGTTTAATTTATAACAATAGAATGGACACTATTTTGTGTTAAATTATTGTACAATTACTTAATATACATGTAGTATAAAATAAAAACATATTCTTCTATATCTTCTAAACATATTCATATACTTTAAAAATACCTGAAATTTCATCCACAAATGATTTATATTGATTGTGGATGAAATAAATAAAAAAGCATAATTTTACTAAAAGGAATTATTTTACAAGAATGATGTATAATAACATTTAGACAAAACCTTTAGTTTTAATATAATACTAGCTGTCCCTGTCCAGCTTCACCCGCATGCACATTACTATTCTGCTCCCATGTTTTGTACGGTTTAAGGCAGGGTTTGCAATGTCAGCGCACTAAAATATGTTTGTAACGACATCACATTACAAATCTTTTTTCTCGGATTTTCTCTACTATAGTATGCATCATAGGAATCTTCCTCTTGAATCACTCTATCAATTGCTAAAAACTGCATTAAAATCCGTTGTGTAGTTTAAAAGATCTAAGCGTACAAACAGCGGGAGCACCTTTATTTTATACTATGTAAAGATTAATTATGTATAAAATGTTCAGCTACATTTCCCCTCAATCTTCATCTGGCACATTGCCATACATGTTTAGATATTTTTGGATTTATGTCATTTACAGCTAAACACAAAGTAGATTTGTCCCTTGATTAGTTCAAGATGTTATGCATTTTAATATTTAGTATTTTGGTTAATTATTATTTTGCAGCTTTTTGCAATAATTTAAATTGTATGCAGTACTGATGCTGACTATAATAAATCTTTGAATCTAAATACTTACCTAATTGAACTTGTTAAGTGTAATGTAGGTGTACTGGTTACACCTCTGCCTCTCCTTTGGGGATTACAGGTGTGAGTGTGTATGTATGTATATATTTGTAATGTTCAAAGTCTTCCATACAAGTTTACAAATTATAACCATAAAAATATTTTATTCCAAGCTTAAGATCATTGGAAACGTTTTCATTTCGTATTCTTACAAAACCAATGTAATATTGGTACAGTTTATTTATTACAAAATTAATTTTATGCCAGTTATGATTAACTGAACTCATTGTGTTGTAACTCAATGGCTATATTGGAGAAAGTGACTTCCTATATTGAAATGGTAAGGAAACGGTTTCACCTCTCCTTATATAATGAGAGTAAAGGGACTTTCCACTTCACCACTTTGTTATATGACAGACAATTTCAGTTACTTGAATCTGTGCATTTATTGCGATTAAATAAATTTATTGATTGCTATCGACTTCTAGGAAAAGAAAAGTGTAAATTGCTGTTTATAGCATTTCCTTAACGTTATAAAGATAATGTAATTCATAATGATTATTAATAGTGCTCCTATAACATCAGCTACGGTATTTGACAGTATAAACATAAGTAATTAATGTGTTATTTAATTTCATTTAATTTGTAATATTTTTTATTTTTTTTTATTAGCTTGAATGACGAGACGAGCAGATCGCTCGTCTGATGGTAAGCGCCACGCCTGCTCATAAACAGAAGCAACGCCACACAGAACTTTAAATAACAAAGCACTGCATAACACTGGACTGTGCTCGTCACCCCGAGACATAAGGTGTTGAGTCTCATCATGCCCAGTAATTTCACTGGCTGCTATATCCTTCACACTGGAACACAACATGCTTACACACTGTTGCTTGGCGGCAGAAATAGACAAAGCGGTGGTACCAACCAAGCCGGCCTCTCGCAAAGGAGGGACCTACCACCTAGTAAATTGTTACAGATATTTAAATAGTATTCTGCACTCCTCCATATAAACTGTAATTATTTCAAACCTCACACTATGTGTGCATATTGATTCAAGTGGGGTTCAAAGTTTTCCCTTTTACACATATTAATAGAAGATTATGATGTTGGAATTGTTTAAATAATAGTTAAAATTGAATTGTTTATAAGCTGTGTTAAACAATAATAAAACTTTTATGCAAGATTATACAAGAGAATGTAGTTATAACAGTTACTCTACTATGTAATAAGAAAATGCAGGTGTTTGTTTATATTTTTTTATTAGCCTGAATGACGAAACGAGCAGTTTACTCACCTGATGGCAAGGCAAGAGACCTGTTTGTCACATCATTCGGGTTAAAAAAAAACAATATTTAACCTCCTATCTATCGTAAGAGTAAATAAAACACTACAATGTAATACAATATTTGTCTGTGCATAGTGATAACTCAATAACCCTTTTAATACATAACAAGTAATTATGTGGAGATATTGCATTTTATAATAAACTATGGTATATCTTGATAACACAAACAAACTAAAAATTTGGCGTCAAATTAAGAATCAAGTTTTTGTCATCTGTTTACATACGCATAGTACAAACGCACTCACACTTATAGTCCCTGAAGGGGTAGGCAGAGGTGTAATCAGTACACCCACATTTCGCCAAGCGTATCTCCGTCCCATGATATGATATTGGCGAGCCTGTCGCCATACCAGGCACAGGGCTAATACTGAGCATTTCATAATAGAAAAACCCAATATCAATTTTACCGGAGCCAGGGATCGAACCAGAGCGGGCCGTACCGCATACTCATTATAACTGCGCCATCGAGGTATTTTATAGACCACTGAATTTTAAATTGAAGTCGCATATTCTCATAAAAGTCGGACCATAACACTCATAAATTAAACCAGATAAGAAAAAAGGCTAATACTAACCGTACACATTTTACGCCAATTATTTCTAAATCACGCTTCAAATGAACAGTAATAATAATGTACATTACGAAAGTAGGTGGAAGTGCGTTGACCCTTATCCTTGTTTTTATTCTCACGCACTGGCCACACCGCGCAGATGTAAATGATTTAATTATAGAATTTAAAATGACCAGATTTCGTATAGAAACAATGTTTTACCTTATCAGAAATCTCTTGTTCTCTGATAAGCACATCATTAACGTTTGACAACCTCCGTGGCGTTGTGGGCGAGTAGCCGGCTGTGAAGTGAGAGGGCGTGGGTTCGATTCCCGCACCTAGACAAATGTTTGTCGGATCCACAGATTCTTGTCTCGGGTCTGGATGTTGTGGGTTGGCAAGTCGCTCGTAGTTCTTGATACCCACGATACAGGTTTACCTAGTGTGGGATCAGGAATATGCGTGTGACTGTTGGGCGTATTTATTTATTTATTTGTTTATTATTTAACCTTTTCATGTGTAAGTAACTGGAGCCATATTTTCTGGCAGATTCGTATGAGAGTTATCGTTCTAGTTATCTTATTTCGATGGTCAAAATATTATTATTGTTCTTGAATACGTGCGTAAAAGTTCAGCCGACTAAAAGTGAACGGTTATAAAGAAATCAAAGATTTGTTTGCATCGTGATTTCTATTCTCGGATGATTGAGTGGCTTGCAGCGATGCTTTTTATAGACGCCAACCAACTGCTACCAACAGACATATCCAATTTACGTACTTTGTGTATATATTCACGCTGCTGTATGTATACAGAGCATGTTACTGAAGAATTAAATGTTGTAACGATATTGAAATTGAAATCAGCACATTTTGAAAGCTTTTGCAACTGTTTCTGCGTCCTCGCCAAAATTATGTATAAAAATAAGTACGGAACTAATAATTTTTAACCGTCTTCAAAAAAGGACACATTTCGCCATGCTTATTTCCGTACCATGATGTGATAGAGGGTGAGCCAGACTTCGGGTTGATATCAGTATCAATATTTCGAAATAGAAAAACCCAATATCAATTTTACTAGACCCGGGATCGAACCCGAGATCTCAGCACAGCAGTCTTACCGCATACGCATTACAACTACGTCACCGAGCCAGTCCTTTTGTTCTTATTTATAATTGTTACATCTGCCATAACAGCAGCCAGGTTACCCACATATTACAGTTTAAAAGACAAAGCAATTTAAAGGTAGGACATACAGACAGACATAAAGCGCGGTAAGCACTGTAATAGCGCCGTTGGTACCCTTTAGTTTCGGAACCCTAACAAACTTGCATTTCAAGAATATTTTTTCTCATTTTCGTATATGAGTCATTCATTAAGTATGTCATATGGGTGAAGCAGCAGACTTCCGGCTAATCGGCTTAAAGTATGCAATTTATATTTTTATTACATTTAAAGTATTGAGGTCGAAGATAAAAACCACACAAATATTTATTAAAGCGCTCCTTCCGTAGTGGGCCTGAGATAAACATACATACATACATACCTACATAATTTCACACTTTTATCCCCTAAGGGGTAGGCAATTTGTCATCGCTGTGTAGTAACGGCGATGGTTTATAATCTGCGGAGCGAAGAAACAAATAACATGTGTAACGCCGAATGTTGTAGAAAATCATTTTAAGGCATATCAAAATTAATAAATAAATAAATACATTGAAATAAAACTAGTTTATACGGATTTTATCGCGGTTTAATTTTTTTTTTGAAGAAAATTTGTTCAGCCGTTGAAAAGCTGCAGTCATTTTTCAAATTGATGTCGGTTAGGTAATACATATAAGCATAGACTTATTACCCGAGTGATATGTCTAAATAAAACACTGTTGCATCTGTCTGTTCTGTTGATAGTCCAGTTATCTGTTAGACCTAATTTCGAACAATACGGCGCGGCGCGGTGGCGCGTTTCAATGAAACCGTTGCATTGCAACCGTTCTGAACCGATATTTCAGTAGTTTAATTTCCACAACTTTGTTTCATAGTCCATCTTAATTAATTGAATTGTTAAGTAATGTGTTTTATACTAAAGTATTTTGGAATATGCTGGGTTTTTGGTGTATGCTTTTCTATTAATGTCTGGTTACGTCAGCCATTTATTTACCTTAGGTGTCAACCAATCTAATGAGCAAAACTAAAACAATACAGTGGGAAATAAATGGCTAAAATAAATAAATAAAAATAAAATTGCTGGGTATTATAAATATAAAAACTGACCTGAATCAACAAGTTTAATTCAAATAATATTTTGAGCGTTTTTTAATTGATTATTATCATATCATAAAGACAGATAAATTTATTTTAAATACCATTTATACATTGTAAAATTAAACCTACTTATCTTGAAACTTAAGTTCCTAGAATAATTTTATCAACGGGAAAATGTTTCTTCTTGGAAGATAAGAAATATTTTCCCTATCAAAGCCTTCTCAAGGCACGTCTTTAGGTGCGCGACTGAGACAGATGCGATCCTTTTCATACAAAATCATACAAAGCGGACATGTCGCCATCACCGGACTCGCGTCACGCGTCGTGGTCTCCTGTCTTGGTCGCATTCCCAAAACTTATCTTCTTCTTCTTCCACCTGTCCTTATCTCACTCACAGTAGGGACAACGTGCTTTTATTAACACATGTTACTAAAAGATTTGGTTTGTAGTTTTTACTACCGGCCGCCTGCCTGACGTCAACCCCTCCGAGTATAAAAGACCCATACCCGAAGCATATATTTGTGGATCACACAAACATTTGTCTCGGTGCGGGAATCGAACCCGCGGCCGCTTGCTAGTCGCTTCTCAACCGGCTTCTCGCCTCCTGCGTCACGGAGGCTGGCTCAAAACGTACCTTAATTGTCAAAAAACCCTTGTGTATTGCTTTTCCTCGAAACACATATACATGAACGAGGTGGCGCAATATGCATAAACGGCGCGTTGGCCTCTTTACAGATTTAAAATAAGTAGGTACCGGGGAACACATTTAGAGCGTTGCTTACTCATCGCAGATGCGCAAATGCAACTTGCAACCGTCTTGGTTTACTTGCGAGTCGCGACCGGGACGTGTTAAAATTAAATCACAGTTAGGGGAATCATGGTCCAAGGGAATGAGCGAATGCGACTATGTACTCTCATTAAACAATAAAATAAAACTAAAAAGACTCAAAACTTCAAGGTAAATATAAAATTAACTAGTTTTTAGTCGGTGCTATTCCGGTTTAATGGTCAATGATTGATAGCACCGACTCCAAATTGATTTGTTTTTAGCTTATTAGCATTTTTGAGTCGTTTCCCAAGTTGTAGAGCCGCGGTGTAGACAGTTTTGTCTACAGCATGAATGGGCCAGCTCGACCGGGTTGTTACCACTATCTCACAGAAAATTGACGTGAATCTGCTTGCAGTGAGCGAGATATCCGGAGGACCAAGTACCCTTCTCTTCCCAATCCCTTAATTATTCCTTTCCTTTAAGGCCGGCAACGCGCCCATGATTCTTCTGGTATTGTGGGCGTATATGTTCATTTACCATCAGCTAACCTTATTTCTCGTTTGCCGGACTATGCTATAAAAATCGACATACAAACATACTCTGCTACTACTATAAAATGATAGGCACTTTATACGATGACATTAATACGCTACATTTTTCAACATGAGCCACACCAATGCACCGCTTTTCCTATATATCGTTTTGTCGCCGGTCATTGGCGGCTCTTTGTCCGCCTGTGACCGATGAGTCACAGTCGTGCTCCTCTCGGTCAGTGCACGGAACATGGAACCAGGAACTCATTGCACGAACATGTTTTCCTAGTATCTGCTTTTGTTACAAATCAGTTTTTTGTCAGTTTGGAGACGCGCCAAACGATGTCAAATGGACAATGAGCATGTTGATTGTTCTGGTTTCTGTTACGATTTGGTTCATTGTGTTATGTACACAGTGTATAAGCTAACGCTTATATCCCTCCCGAAGGGGTAGGCAAAGATGCAACTACGAGTAGTAAGTACACTGTAGGTTCCGTAGATAGAGAAACCTCTAGATGAAGTCACGTTTTCTATATCTTTTACTTCACAGCGAAAGAGACTTATTAAAATACACTAAGTGTGAAAGAGACAAAATTACTTATTTGTTGGCCTTTACGCTGTTATTATTTGACTCCAAATTTGCGGAGTGAAACGTTGGTGTCCGGAGCTATCATACTAATATTATAAATACGAATGTAAGTTAGTTTGTTACGCTTTTACGCGAAAACTACTTAACCGATCATCATGAAACTTTGTACACATATTCTTGGAGGTATAAGAAGTAACATAGGATAATTTTTATGAAAAAAATATCTATTTTGTTTGTTACGCTTTCACGCCTAAATCACTGAACCGATTTTGATGTAGAGATAGATGGGACCCTGGAGACGGTTATAGGCTACGTTTTATTTCGGAAAAGTCTATTCACGCGGGCGGAGCCGCGAGTAAAAGCTAGTATTTTATAAAAGAATATTATTATGTGTTCTCGCATCATAAAGTGTCTGAAAGTGCGTGCGGCGTATTTTAAAAATCATCAAAATGGTTTAGTGCTGCATTTTAGAATGTAAAAACCGATTCAAACAAGGGTTGTGTGATCTCATACATGTTTACACGGTGCCTTTATCTATAGATTTCTCTATCTACGGTAGGTTCACCGAGGTTATTGTTTTAGCAGACGATATAGGAGCTATTCACCTGATGGTAAGTGATTTCCACCGCCCATGAACACCCATAATACAAGAAGAATCATGCCAGCCTTCAAAGAAAAACGGTAATTAAGGGATCAGGAAGAGAAAGGGCGATTTTGGTCTCTATTTCCTATAATAGGATAGGAAGCAAGGGTATCGTCAATCAAGCACAAAAGCCAATCCCGGCAACTCAAGTATGTTTTTTTTTCCGAATCGAAAAATCGCAGTTTGTGAATGCTCGACGTGGGATTCAAACTCAACACCGGTTAGTCATCCTAAGTACACCACTAGACCATTGAGGCGATCATAGACTATTTTAATTAAGCACATATGTTTGACTGCCTCGGTGGCGCAGTTGTAATGCGTACGCGTTACGATTGAGGTCAACGCTGAGGTCTCGGGTTCGATCCCGGGTCAGGTAACGTGGTATTGGGTTTTTCTATTACGAAATGCTCAGTATCAGCCCGGAGCCTGGAATTTGTATGTGATATGGCGATAGGTTCGCCCTAACATCGTGGGACGGAGATACGCTCGCTGAAATGTGGGAGTATGGGTTACACCTCTGCCTACCCTCTTCGGGGATTACAGGCGTGAGTGCGTATGTATGTATGTCTGTACATATGTTTTTACAAGCGTGAGTTGGCATATTGTACGTTTTTTATAACGCTCGATAGTTGTTTTATTTATGTCTTCGCATTTGGCCTTTAGCAGCAGTTGATATTTTAAAAATGTTTTTTTGTGTCAGTGGAGTAAGACGCTTCTAGAAAGCGAGTTAGGCTTAGGAGTTTTTTTTTTATGAGAACATAATGTTTATTTGTAACATAAAAATGCAGTATTTTTAATTAAATATAGTAATGTTTATTGATTTGATCGACTGCCTCGGTGGCGCAGTTGTAATGCATACTCGTTACGACAAAGGTTGACGCCGAGGTCTCGTGTTCAATACCCGGGTCGGGTAAAAGTGATAGTGGGTTTTTCAATTATGAAATGCTCAGTATTAACCTGAGACCTTAACACAGCAGTAGCACCGCGTACTCATTACAACTGCACCATTAAGGCAGTCATTGCCATTGATAGAGCAAATGACCAAGTAGGTCATCTGATGGTAAGTAATCACGCTGCCCATTAACACCCACAATACTGGGCATTATGAGACTTGCATCTTATGTCTCGGGGTACCGACCGCAGTCCAATACTATGCAGTGCTTTGTAATTTAAAGTTTTGTGTGGTGTTGCTTTTGGTTATGGGCAGGGTCGTTTCGTCACTCAAATAATTAAAAAACAGATAATACCAGAGACTCACAATGCCGTCTTTTATGGATAACGTAGGCGTTTTTCTATTTATTTTCAGCTTACTTTTCTTTCATACATAGTAAAAAAACAGCGATAATGATTCATGAACGCAGTGTAAATGCTGCGTTGTTTTCAAAGTTTATTTTAAATGCGGCAAAAGCCACAGCATAATGTGACAGATAATGTTTTTTTTAAATAGCGTTCTGGGGGGCCATCACGAACAACATACGAATAAGTATTCGAATCGAGAACGCTAGCATTTGTATGAAGGTTCAAACAATTTTTTGACATTTCGATACGAATACGTTCTCGCAAGTGATTCGTGCTAGCCCCTCTGTATTCTGGGACGTAACATTTGTCGATTTAAATTGTGTATGGAACCGTTTATCGATTCTCGACCCATCACGCCAACATTAGCAAGCGCCGCGGAGTTGCCAACGTCCGAATAATTTCAACTCCGTTACAAAACTTCTACCGTTAGCGCACTTATATGTGTAAACTGTGTTACATTATCATGTCGCAATGAAATTCTTATGTCTGGTTACTATTTTTTTTTACTTTTTAATGTGTTGGTCAATCTAAGTTTTTGGACTCTGAAGTGGGAGTTGTTAACCTACTTTGAATCATCTGAAAAGTGTTTCGACAATTCAGTCGAAATATCGTAAAGTCGCGAAAAATCTTTTAATTGAAACGTGTTTAGCTTATGTTCTGAAATACTGTGCAATAACTCTAAACCAATGCAAATAGTAATGTAAAGGAATTCGAAATTATCGTTATTTACCGAAGTGACATTCATGTTGTCATCGAAAATTTTTTGAAGTAGGTCGTCAATATTGCTTGCTCTATTTTCAAGACTAGCTTTCATACGCGTATTTGACTCGAGTCCTGCTATCTTAAGAAGTGATTGAAATAGTCTCCGTGGCGCAAAAAAGCATGATGCACCGACTGCGAGTGCGATAAGGGCAGGTACAAAAAGAATATTAAAGGGACAATACGTTGAGAAATTGCTTCTTATATATGTCTTAATTTTGTAGTCGCTGATTGAGGAAATCATCAGAAATTATCAAGCTTTGACTTATATTTCGACTGTGTTTGTGCTAGATATTTTGCTATACTTACCTACTTTTATTTTATTTGACTGCCTCGATGGCGTAGTTGTAATACATACGCGTTACGTCTGAGGCTGACGCTGAGGTATCGGGTTCGATCCCCGGGTCGGGTAACGAAATGCTCAGTATCAACCTGGAGTCTAGAATTATGCCCGGTATGGCGATATGCTCGCCTATCACATCATGGGACGGAAATATGCTCGGCGAAATGGGTGTACTGATTACTCCTCTCCCTACTCTTTCGGGGATTACAGGCGTGAGTGCGTATGTATGTATTTATTTGAGGTTTAGGTACCTAATCATGATCTGGATTTTACTGTCGTTTTCGAAATGATAATATGTATTCAGTGCTGTGACTAATTTCGTGTGTTTCCAAATAAAAATTATCTGTATAGGAACTTGAATGACTCTTCCTTAAAAGATTAATTATTCACTTGACAATTTTCGAAGAAATTATTTTACGTCGTGTATAATTTTCATATTAATATTTTCTTTTAATTTTAAACGTGCCACGATGTGTCGTGTTATCGAATTAACTTCTGTGTCTACTCCAATTTCGTATTATAACTGCCTCATCTCTTTCATATAAAGTATAATGTAAACTAGCTTTTGCTTGCAGCTCCCGCGTGAACAGCCTTTTCTGGGATAAAAAGTAACTTATAATCGTCTCCAGTGTCCAATCTATCTCGGTACCAAAATTCATCAAAATCGGCTCAACGATTTAGTCCTAAAGTAAAAGCGTAACAAACAAACAAACTCACTTTCACATTTATAACATTAGTTAGGATGCTAATGTATAATATTAGGATAGACATGAAAGGCAATGGTCTGACTACGGAGGTTGCTCATGATCGAGCGAAGTGGAGGAGTCTTGGTAGAAAGGTGAATCTTGACACTAAGCCGGGATAACGCTAGGTAAAAACAAAAACAAGAATAGATTCGACCCAATATATATATATATACAACGTGTTACAGAAAGGTGTGGTAATATTTTAGGGTCATAACATACACCTTACAATTCGTACTTATGTACCGGATCTTTTTAAAACCAAGACATCCTAAAATTTCACTAATCACTAAATAATCACTCGTTTATTAAGATCGATAAGATTGATGACATCACTATTAATTATTACAAACGACACTCACTGTTTAATTAAACTTGAATAAGATGTACGTAATTCTACGGACATACGTACGTAACTTGTAATTTAAACACAAATTAGTACCTGAAAGAAACTGTGTGCTGAAGACGATATAAGTACCATTATCAAGAACCATTTTAAAGACGTCATTCTCGATGGAAGATCTTTCATCTATGAATTTGGCATAATACCTCTTAAAAGCTGTTATCAGTTGCACCAATACGAAATACCAATACATAATACTTGTTTTTAGTCAAATGCAACATATTTTCAGTCATACTTCATAAAATCAGAAATTGCCGAACTGACTGCGTCAAATAAATATTGACATTTGACAATTGTTTAATATTTTTTAATAATAAAATAATTAAATCAAAGAAGGTCTGAAGTATCACTGTCCATCATTTAGTGTTGTCCAAAGTTGAAAGTCGATATCGACATGTTACTCATTCGATAAAAAAGAAAATTCTATAATTATGTTCTAACAATGCAATCGGATTTGGTACTATGGGGTATAAAATACTTATACGCTATACTATCCATAGCTTAAATTTGCCCGCCCCTTTCTATAACACGTTGTATATATATCTTTTACGTCAAAGGTCGGAAACGAGCAAGTGGGTCGCCTGATGGTAAGCGATCTCCACCGCCCATGTACGCCCACAATACCAAAATAATCATATGCGCGTTGCCGACCTTAAAGGAAAGGGGTGATTAAGGATTGGGAAGGGGAGGGGATTTAGGCCTCCGGAAATCTCACTTACCGCACGAAACGCAACAGTAAGCTGCTACTTTACGTCGCTTTTCTGTGAGACAGTGGTAACAACCCGAAAGAGCCGGCCCATTCATGCTGTAGACAAAAGTGTCTACAGCGTGGCTCTACCACTCATAAATCTTCTACATTTTATGTTAAAATATATTTTCAATACAAATGTCCCGTTAAAACAGTCTAAAGTTGATATTAAATAACAGAGCTGTTACAGTGCGGGCGGTGGCCACTGGCCTGTGAGCTAAATTCTCATTTCCGGCTATAATTGCGGCGTTAAGATTTCTGAACTTACTTGGGTCGTTTACCTCGCTCTTAATTTATTATTTCTTCACCACTCGTTCTTGTTGCTAGTGGAATCCGATATTTATCGACTGTTATAAAGGGACAGGTATTTTGTGTTTTTAATCAACTAGCATTTACCCGCGGCTCTGCCCGCGTGAATAGAATCCGAAATAAAACGTAGCCTATATAACCGTCTCCAGGGTCCCATCTATCTCTACATCAAAATTCATCAAAATCGGTTCAGTGATTTAGGCGTGAAAGCGTAACAAACAAATTGATTAAATAAAAACATAAAAAGTATCCTATGTTACTTCTTATACATCCAAGAATATGTGTACAAAGTTTCATGATGATCGGTTAAGTAGTTTTCGCGTGAAAGCGTAACAAACAAACTTACGTTCACATTTATAATATTAGTATGATATACATAAGTTAAGCCGAATCGAATCCACGTGAACGGCCTGATGATTACCGAAGCGTGTCTAACCCACTTCACATTACATCAGCACTAGCTTTTGCTCGCGGCTCAGCCCGCGTGAACGGCCTTTTCCAGGATAAAAAGGCGTGATGGACTAACAAACATCCAAAATTTCACATTTATAATAGTAGTAGGATAACACACAGTTGACTCTGTATCAGAACTTCCCAATACCGTAAACTTTACACTATCGACAGTGGCCTGCATAACGCCTAGCAATTAGTAATAATAAAATAGGAACACTGTTATTAATAAAAAATAGGTATAGGATTAAAGAAAAAAAAGTGTAATAGACTAATTAGCAAGTAAGTTTTCAATGCTCAAACATAATTAATAATAATGGCAGGTCTAAAAGACAAATAAATAAAAAAATAAAAATAGGCTAGCAATGAAATGAATGTAAGTCTCTGGGAATGAGAAGCTGTCTTTATCCCACAACGAAATTAATAGAATAATAGGGAGAAGATGAAATTTTTCCTCTTTGCTCCATAACAAAGCAGGAGACAAAATAAGGCACTAAGGAGGAATTAAACTCAGGCATAAAGACATTTACAACCGGAAAATCATCCAGTCTATCAGTTGAATCTGGTATTTCTGATCGTTGATTGTCCAAGAAGGTAATTGGTTGTTTACGAGTGGTAGAGCCACGTTGTAGACAATTTTGTCTACAGCATGAATGGACCGGCTCGTCCGGGTCGTTACCACTGTCTCACAGAAAACCGACGTATAGTAGCAGCCTGCTGCTGCGTTTCGTACGGTGAGTGAGATATCCGGAGGCCCAAATCCCTTCCCCTTCCCAATCCTTTAATTATATCCCTTTCCTTTAAGGTCGGCAACGCGCCCATGACTCTATTGGTATTGTGGGCGTACATGGGCGGTTGTGATCACTGACCATTAGGTGACCCACTTGCTCGTTTGTCGGCCTATGCAATAACAAAAAAAAGGTAAAAATATGAATTATCTCTTCCTGCCTCCCGTATTTATCTCCCTGGAGAACACATCGAACGAAATATTATACGTTTGCCCCCTTGCCAATAACTCTTCTGAAGAGTGGGAATTATTCCGGTCTGTACCCCTACTTGGTCCACCGAGCAAAACTAAAATATAGCCCAGTTTCTATTAAGAGAATGGAAACACCCACAATAAGGAACATTCCAGACTAGTCGCTTATTGTAAAGAATCGCATAAATTAATCAATACATAGCGTTTGATTTACAACGCTTTTGCTTGCTATCAACATACCGATACACGACTCGTGTGCGATAAAAACGGCAAACATAGATAACCTTTACCCATTATCGATGTTTGTTACCATATTACAGTGTTCAGTATTAAGTATTGGGCGACCTGAAAGGGATTTTTGTGACGTAGTTACGCGTCGGAAAAATCAAACTTTCTCTTTTGTAGTGTCAATATTCAAGGGCAATATTTCGGAAGCTGCGATTTGTGAATTTGGATGTTTGTTAATCAATCATGAAATTTGGCACACACGGAGACTATGACCTGTTTAACATGTAGACTACTTTTTACACCCAGACCCCAACACCTTTGTGTATCACACCAACAATTTTCTCCGTGCGGGAATCAAACCCCTACATTTTACATTAAGCCGCTTAAACAAGCAAACACTGTATTTGAGATTATCCCCCTTGTCTTCCCAATCCCTTAATTATAGGCTCTATCTTTTTAACGGTATGTAGTAACTAGTAAGTAGCCGGCTGATATTTTCACGGAACACGTGTTATTATGGCTTCTTCTTAGTCGGGCACGCTTGACAGAGTGGTCGTGGTTGTCACGATGGTAGTGGTACACGGAGTACACGGGTGTCAATGCTGTCTGTATTCTTCGATCGCAGATCTAGCAATGCTTCTCCATTGTTGCCGGTTAGTAGAGTTGCGCGTGCACGCTGTTACGGAATAAATAGTTATTATGACGCATATATTTTTAAAAATTAAAGTGTTTTAACGCCGTGGGAAACCCTCGGTGCTCGAGTCAGTCTCGTACTTATCCAGTTTTACCGTTCTTGCTCTTCTCTTTCGTTTGAGTTGTCTATTCTGTAGAAAATATAAAATAATCTCATATTATCTACCACTTATTTTATTGATGAGTTCAACACATCGATCGAAAGTTCAACATATGAATTATCCAAAAAAAAAATATTATTAAAGACTAAATATTTTCTAACTGATATCGAGATAGGTGTATTATGTAAATACGTTAAAATAGTATAATGTCAATATATTTTTGTCACACTAATGTTTTAACAACATAATATTTGAATAGCTAGATAGTTGCCGGGTAATAAAACAAATCCTGTTCTCAGCTTAATTTGAAGACAATAAACGTGTGACAAATTATACATTAAATTGGTATTATTACTTGTATTGAGATTATGATTCTAGAAAATTCTCGCACTAGGTGAGCTTGGTAATCCTCGTTTCGTTTTTGTCATGTTTCTTAATTAAGTTTTGATGTATCCGTGTACTAGAATATTCTAAAGTGCGTTGACACTTTAAGTATCTATTTGTGCTGAAGTGTTTATTACACATAATATATGATTCTATTTCTTGAACGGCACCTAGTGTAGGGAATGTAGTAAGTAATATTCTGATTTCTGATTTACTTTGTCTTCTCAGCTAATTGCTAGGTGAAGTTGCTATTGGTCAATCAGTCAGAATATAGTGATGCAAAGATAAAAAAGCTAGTATACCTTCGAGCATAATCAGTCGAAAATGAGAAAGCTTCCATTCTGCTATATCAGACTCTAGGCTTAGTTAATATTACTAAAACGGCAACTAGATTATCAAAAATAACAACTCAACGGCAAGGATTTTTGAAGGATAATTAATAGCATTCTTGTGTTAAACAATCAACATCGTTACATCAATTTGTCTTTAAGCATTTAAAATTCTTTATTTTATTTTCTTTTTTTTATTTTACTATAATAAATTATTTCAATATTTGGAATTAATATATTTCATAAAGTTAAAGCTACATGTAATATTTCTATGAGGTCTACTAACAAGTCAACCCTATATTTAAATTTGCATAATAGAAAAACCATAACTCTTGGATGGCCAATATCAAAACAAGTTTCCGTTAGATAGGATTAATAAGAATTTACTGTTTACCGTGACGAGGTAATTGTAGGTCTCCCGTCAAGACCTAAGCTGTACCTATCTACAAGGCGTCGCCGATCACGAACTGTATTTAGGTCTGTCAGTATCAATAACTCAGAAGCGTTTCTAATTGTTTAGGCTTCCAGCGAATCTAGATAGTCCAATATACGTCTATGTTTATTGTTTGCTAGTTTTTGCTACCTTGTTTCAATGTTCAATCACAATTTTAGTGTTTTGTTTATTAATATTATCGATCAGTATTAGCTTTGTTTTGTTCTGTGTAATAGTGTTTAACACACAACAGTTGATCGAGACCCAAATTTTACTCCTAATCTTTTTTGTTAGTAAAACGAAATGGTTATTTAAAATGGATATCATATTTATGCTACAATCCCTTACTTGGATTCTGTTGTAAATATTAGACCTTATTTATACAAACTAGCTTTTTATCGTAATACTTTCCTTTAACTTTTATATTTTCTACGAGAGACTATCTATATATACGCGAAGAGAAAACTACGGACCCTTTTTTAAGCATATTGCGCGCACGGAGGAGTGTGAAATTTAATATAGTTAAAGTTTATATGGAGGAGGAGTGCAGAATGTTATTTATATATAATATCTGTAACAAATATGTATATTTACGTAAATAAAATAAAACATTAATTATTTACGCTCACACTGACAATGTCTGAAAGTCAAATCTTGCAGCTGACGTGACGTGACGTAAATTCGTAAAACCTGATTAACTAATACAAGTGTTACATTGATATGTTTTTCAATGAAGCGACGCCCACAAAATCATAAAGAAATAAACGATAATCACGACAAACTAACTAAATACTCACCAAAAAATTTGTTCGCCTTAATATTGTCATGCCAATTTAAGCTCTATATAGACGCTTTTGATAGATAATGTTGTGTTAAAGTATTTTATATGGTAGGAAGTCAAGGCCACATAAACAGAGTCGACCTTTAAATGCTACTGGTTCAGTTGGATAAATCCATTGCCCTATAGGTATGTGACCTTGTGAGTTTCGCTCGTACCTGCCTCCTTGGTTTCGTAGTAAAGAAGCCTTTTAGCTGTTATGTAATCCATATTTGGGATTATTGCGAAATTCTCATGTACTTATGTTTTTTTATTGCCGCTGAAATTACCTTTTTTTGTGTTCTAGAATCATCCCAGTTCTTAACTAGTTTCTAATCATTGTATCTACATTTCATTCTATTCTATATTAATAATACCTTATATTTCTATTATCATTCACCGGGTCGTAGGTCACTCGTATGAGAAGGGCCGACTGGGGTTGGTACTACCGCTTTGTCTATTTCTACCGCCAAGTGTGTGACTACTGTCGTGTTTAGGTTTGAAGGACATTGAAGCCAGTGAAATTACTAGGCATTAAAAGACAAGACTTAACAATTTATGTCTCGGGGTGATTGAACACAGTCCATTGCTTTTGTAAGTGGTGTTGTGTCAGTTATTATGGGCAGGCGTGGCGCTTATCATCAGAAGAGGGACCTGCTCGTTTTGTCATTCAGGAAAATAAATTAAAAAATATTTTGTGTCACGGAATTTGTTATATTCTTTCATCTATGATGCTTATTTGTTTTACTTAAAGAGCTGAATCCATCAGCAAATTCAGTCTGATACTATTTAACATCGTGCATCTGTTATAACGTTTTATACTGTTAGTTCGATGAAAGCAACGTTATCATTATAGATTATCATGCAACGTGCTGTAGATATAAAATTTACTTTAATTTGTTTTTCTACCTAGAAATAATTTATTTTACTCCGTTTTAATAACAGCTCGTTCATCTTTATGCATTTTATGCTCTGTTACAAATCTGTACGGTATGGTCTTCTTGAAAATTTCATTTAAGAGACTCACGTATTACGTATTCCCGTTTGAAGATAACATCTATTGCCTCGGTGGCGTAGTTTTAATGCATACGCGGTGCGACTGTTGTGCTGAGGTCTCGGGTTCGATCCCCAGTGATATTGGGTTTTTCTATTTCGAAATGGTCAATATCAGCAGAGTCTGGAATTGTGTCCGGTATGGCGATAGGCTCGCCCCCTATCACATCATGGGATGGAAATAAGCTCAGAGAAATGTGGGTGTACTGATTACACCTCTGTGTACCCCTTAGGGGATTAGAGGCATGAGTGCGTATGTGCCTCTTATATCAACGGACTCTTACATTGATCAACATTGTTTAGACATTATTACATTATTGTTTCTAAAAATAACTTTCAAAGTAGCTGTTTAGCTGAAAGCTTCAAAAAAACACACGGATTTTACGTAAACGACGAAGCTGTTTCTGTAACCGGGAGATAACATTTTTATTGGGATCATCGTGAAGTGAAAACGCTTTGAAAACTGAATCGTTTCTCGTTAATTACCTATCAGAAACAGTCAAAACTTTAGAGTTCAATACAGACTGCACTCATTTCTTATTTCAAGTTTTGAAAAATTTCACCTCGTAGTAAGGACCAAGCATTCAATTGGTATAAACGGACGTTGGAAGTTAGACTGGATATTACATTTATTGGTAAATAATGTAGTTAAACAGTAGTTAATTAATGTGGATGTAACGTGTAAGGTATAATAAAAAAAGATGTATATAAATTATCAAACGGATAGAGATATAACAGGAAAAAATAATATACTTACTTAACATTGAAATGTGATCTAACTTGACCTTGTCGAAGATCATTTATGAACATTTTAGTAAAGATGTTTGTTACGAGTTGTAAAACATGAATAACAGGGGACAAAAAGTGTTCATGTATCAGTACTTTCGGAAATCCCAACTATGAAATATAAATAGTTACATAAAAATATATTTATACGTTTTGGTGTATTATCTATTTCAACTAAGAATATCAATACCAATCTATTTGGAAATATTTAAATTGCTTTATCCTAAAATTTCTGAAAATGTCATTTCTTTGATAAGTTTTCTACATCATATTGGAAAAGAAACTCGGCAGCTAACTCCCCGATATTTTATATCTCTCAAATAAATATACAGAAGAATCGTGTGATACTAAATCACTTGTAGTTCAAACATTGAACGAAGATGCCATCAAAAGCTGAGACGAGCTGAAACTGCCTAAAGGTTTTACGTATTTATAGATGCTATATTTTGATACAGATCAAGGTTTATTGAACCTGGATAAGGTAAACCAACTTGATACAAATGTATAGAATATGTCATTAGTCAGCGCAAACTGAATCCGTTAAAATGTCAATAATTACCAGTATTTCAACATTATGATTTTTATAATCTTAAAAGTGACCAGTTATTCTTGATTGCATCTAGTTTGGGATCTTTATTAATACAGACTGGAAACTGGACCAACTAGTGGTGAAGATAAAATCTTCCATCTGCCGTTATCCCACTCGCAGTAGGGTGGGCGCAATATGTTTTTAGCACATGTTACAGAAAGATTCGGCTTGTAGTTTTTACGACCATCCGCCTGTTTGACGTTAACCCCTCTGGGGAGAAAACACCTAGACCAGAAACTTATATTTGTGGATCACAAAAACATTTGTCACAGTGCGGGAATGGAATTTGCCGGGAAGATAAAATATATATTAATATTTAGTTTGTCATTTTCACCAATATACACAATAATATTATAACCATGTATTCCTTTAGATTTAGAATGTTTTATATTGTATATTATTTATCTAGTTTACGATATCTAAATCGAGCTATATGCCTTCTTCGGTTCCTAATCCCTATTCTTTTCCTTGAAATTCGGCAACTCATCCATGATTCTTAGGTATTGTGGGTGTTTGCCAAGAAAAAAAAATAGTACAGGCTACATCTAAATCTTTTCACTTTTATTTTCTCCATAAAATTTAAGACTAGTGAACAAGACATGTACGTGTCTGCTTAGTTATAAAATGGAGATTTAAAAAAAATCTAATGTCATTGTCTCACAGAGCTTTAGCCCACCCCAAAGGAAACTTGGGTAGAGTTCCATAAAAAATAACAAAAGATTTCGTTAGATAAAGTGCTTTAAACATAATTATTCTTATAAAGAGGAAAGTTAAAAATCTTATTAACTTGTTTATCTTCAGACCCTCTTCCCTACAACATTATTAGTATCCAAATATTTTGTACTAATCATTGTTTTGTCATTTTCTTCCTTCTATCAAAACAGTTTCAGAGTGAGAGAGACAAAGCACATATTAGGTTAATCACTGATTAAAATGTTTCTAGGTAAAGCTCAGATAAAACAAATAGAAATGTGCGTCGCTACTTGCTTAATTACCTTGTTTACGTGAAGTTTCGCCGTGGAACAGGATTTGGCAACGGTTACTCACACATTTTTATTTTAGTATTTGCAAATCATATCTATATCAAATGGATGGAAGTTTGTTTGGTTAAAATTTTTGAGCATATAAGAATAATATTTTTGATGGAAAATTTTAGCCCATATCATTATAAATCAGTCTTAAATAGAATAAATTTCAGAGGCGAAGAGAACTGTAGCTAGACTTTGAGGAGTGCAACCGGGACAAGACTAAAGAGAGAGAATGTGTCATGGTCTCCCACCTCAAAGTCTACCTTCACACGAGTTTCTGAATGAGTTTATAGTCCATCGTAGTCGAAGGATCCAAGTGTTATCTTGAAAGTATGAAATATGCTACTACTTTGTTTTAAAAAGCATAATTTAATCGTAATTTGACATTTACTTCTGTTTTTGGTCGTCATGCCAGATGCTAGCTATATAATTAGCATAAATTACCGATAGATTAATAGCTTTTTTAATTGTTATTTATTACCCATATTTATGGATCCTAACTAACTCGTTAAGTATGTATAAAAAATAAAATATAGCCCTATTAATACGATGGTAATGTAGAATTACAAATTTTATCTCTATACACCAATAAAAAATATGGTTGCGTCAAAAAAGATCATTGAATTCGAATTACGTTTATTACGATACTGCGAGTATGGTAATTAGAATCAGTACGCACTCAGATGTGTCAATTAACTTTAATGGGCAATTAAACATATCTTAGACTTTGTTTATTTCCCAGGACGTCAATTAATATTATTGCTGTACCTACTCAGTAAGGGAGCATATCACAATTTTTGAACTCAGTAACGGAGCATAAAACATTAACTGGATCTGAATGTGTCAGTAATACAATTCTAAGAAATTACTCATGGACAATTAATGTTCATTGACTGACTGAATAATTTAACAAATTGTATGTGTGTAGAATTCTATGTTTCATATGTAATTTACAATTGTTGCAGGTAAGTGTGAGCCGATATTACATATTGTCATCATTGTATTGACTGAGGAACAGGTAACTATGATAATTACAATAAGACATATTGTTATAATGAACTATACAATGAACGCTGAAGGTTTATAGGTGGGCTAGTAGAATCAAGATGTGATAGAAAAATATATAAGATATTATGTATACATGTTTATTATATTCAATAACCTTTTTGCTAAAACGATTGACATAATTACTACATTATACCTAATAAAAACCTCTGTACGTGTAACAACGATGCTATTACAAAAGAATATTTTGTTGGTCTTTGATCTTATGGCTTATGTACAAACTACAACTCTAGGACAGAAGGATGTTGAGTCAGCGATACGATTAATGTAGGTAGGTGTTTTGAATTTGGAACATACGACAACGTCACGACTTTTTGTATCACAATCATGAGTGCGTTATCGACCTCACCGTACGAAACGCAACCGAAACTGCCGCTTCATGGCGATCGTTCTGTGGGAACTAACTTGGTTCATCTGGCCCATCCTTTCTTTAAGCAAAAATTCTACGGTGTGACTCTTTAAAAAGACATGGTTTGAATTCGTTTTGTATGTTAAGAGATAATTTTTCGTAGCATAGTCCGGCAAACGAGCAAGTTCACCTGATGGTAGGTGTTCTCCACTGCCCATGTACGCTCACAATACCAGAAGAATCATGAGCGCATTGCCTAGCTTACCTTAAAGGAAAGGGATAATTAGGGGTTGGGAAAGGGAGGAAGATTTGGGCCTCTGGAGTCCGAATATCACTCACCGTCCGAAGCGCAGCAGCAAACCGCTACTTTACGTTGGTTTTCTGTGTGTGTCTGTGAGACAGTGGTAACGAACCGGTCAGCCTTTATGTTGTAGACAAAACTATCTACAGCATAGCTCTACCACTCTATACTCTCACGTGGCTCTACCACTTTATACACTCCACTGTATTTCTCTATTCATATTGAATATCGTAGTGATTGGGACGCCCTAGGGCCTATCCCTATGATTAAGGTTTAAAAAAAAACAAGTAATTACTATGTAATATGTTGTATCACTGTTATTGTGAAATTTTACTTATTCCAGTGATTTTCATTACTGTAAAAATAAACTACATAATTCGAAATAATTGGCAACCGATTCAGTAAAACATCCAATTTGACGAATGTAGCAATCACTTTGATTTGATAGTCGGCAATGCCTTGAGTTTATTACTCAAGTATTCTATGACATGGTAATTTTATTCGTATCTAATTAAGATTATTTACATTTCCTTATGAGGTGTTGCACTAACAATGTTTATTTTGATACCTTTACCCGTATATTTTAATGTCTAATGTTGGTATTCTTCTTAATCGAAATAAAATTAGATTTACGTAACAAGCCGAAGATTATTCGACAATAATAATATACAAAGGAATTAAAATTAAACAAAAAGAAATACTAATAAAGCCAGATATTAAAATAATCACTAAACTAAAGACATCAGAGTATAAAATTAATATCCTTCGAGGCTTCTAGATTAATAAAACTATGAAGATAGTTTCATAAATAAATAATCAGCTGTTTGTATGATTTTTAGTTTGTTTTCATTGCTGGACAACAGAACCAACATTGACCTACATTTGAATAATTGATTGATTTTATTATAATTTTGACTGTACTTATTACGTGTGTGTTGAGGGCATACATTATTTTTATTGGATAAGAATTAACAGGTAATATTGCATCTAAATTTAGTTCAGTCAAATTAAAACCAGCAACAGCTTATTCTCTTACTTTTTGTGTCTAAAGAAACACGAATCCGAAGAACTCCTCACCGTCAATAACTTTGATAATGTAAACCGTGACTCTGTACCACTAGTATTCTATATACCAATTAAAGACAAAACTTAAATAAAAAAATGAGCACTAGCGATATTTTTCACAATGTGAACCTCGTTTCTCATGAACCCGTCGTACTCGGCCTCAGAGGTCACCATGTATAGAGCGCGGAAGTAGCTGCGTCCACCGCGCCGGCCTGCGTGCCTTTACCCAATACGGCTGGCCGTGTGACACTGACTTGCGAACTTGAACGCCCTGTGCGAGATCATTGCGCTTGAGTGATGCGACTTCAGACTTGGGAATTGAGAGCTTTACTTTTCTGGTCATTTGATTTTGGGACTAAATATGAAAGTGCATCCAAATTTGGAATACGAGCGCAAATTACATGTGATAGTCAACTTTAAGATTCTTTTGGCCTGAAATAGAGATTTGAATGGCAAGACTAGTTAGAGAGAAACGCCTGCGGATATTTAAATATTGATCGGATATTGCTTTGTATCCATATTTTTTACATATTCACTGCACTAGACTAGAACTAATTGTGGAGGGGTAGATTGATGAATGTTTTACTTTTTTAATGTTTATTTTGCTTGCGTTTCAATTTGCACTTTTAAATAACCCCAACAAATACATTTCATTTAAAATTGTTGTTTCATTAATGAGTCAACGTTTTCTTTATTAACTTTTTATTGTTAACAACGTTGTTGCAATTGATCATAGAAATTATGGTGTTTTGGCTTTTCGAGAAAAAAGTAGCTGATGCTTAAGGAACAGCAAGGTCGAGATTTCCCTTTGTTTCTAAAGCAATGGAATGAATGGGGTTTTTTAAAGTTAAAGGCACATCGATCTAGTACAATGATGAAATAAAATGAATGACTAAGCTAATTGCATTGTGACTGAAACAGACTGAAAACCATTGATATTGTTTCGTGATGAAATGTCAATTTTTATTTTTAAATTTGTCACCGGATTTAAGATTCTTGGTTTATGATGGATGGTGTTCATACTTTGAAATAGAACATTTACGACTTAAATACCCTTATCAAAAGAAGTACAACAATACACTTGGTATTGACTTCATAAAGTAAACGGTAATGAAAACAGTTTTACTAAACAGATTTCTGCTAGGTGCTAGTGATAAGTCATAAATATGGGGCATCTTGTAGTTTTTCTTTGTAAGGAGCTGGAGTATCAAGTTTTCTATATCGTTGTCTCAGTCTTATATAAGCACTGATAGGTTGTTGTGAGAAGAACAGATCGCGGAAGATTTTTGAAACGTGAGAGATGTGATTAATGGCTAAAGCTGACAGCCGATCAGTCCCAATAGATAGATCGTATTTCCTTGCACCTTGTATTGTAATTATTCAAAAGTTATTGAAGCACGTTTCCTTGATTTTATGCTCAATTAAGTGTTATTGATTGATATGTGGCGGGGGACTCGGAAATAAGGAACTGATGTTACTTTAATGGTTTTCATTGTCAATAAGTAAGTTACGATTAGCATATAAATGAAGTGCTCCTTCATTAGTTTATGACTTGTATTGTTTGCATACCAAATGTATTTCTTACACATTTAACTCAATTAATCTTGATTCTAATTTCTAATCAATCTTCTTAGTATCGAGATACTGTAACTGTTGTGTTTTCTGCTAAAGTAACTTTTTAACCACAGAAAAAGAGTGGTATTATAACTTTGACCCCTTTTGCAGTCTGTGTATCTATCTGAGGCATCGTAGCGCCTAAATAAATACATGGATTTATATGCGGTTTTATAATTTAAAATGTGATTTCATCGAGAGTGTCCTTATCTTGCTAGCCTTGATCTGATGATGCAGCCAAGCTATCTGGAGTTTTCATTACCCCAAAAATTTCTAGCAGATATGAGCCCATATGGTGCATTGAATCGGTTCCAGGTGTTTTTCAACTGTTAGGCTATGGAACATCAAGTGTTAAATGTGAAATAATTGTAATATGAAGTGGATCAGTTTCTAAACAGTGTGAAAAAGTTTCAAAAGAGCAGACTTTCAGTAATAGTATAATAGTTCTGGTTTGAAGAAAACGCCATGGAGTACATAATTTTTAGTCTGTTTTGTTGCTTTTCGCATTTACATTGTTAGGGAAGTTTTTAGATAAATCCCCATTTACTTACGAGCGAGCAGAGTCATCGAGACGTGAAATGACACTCGAGCAGCGTCGCCTCAATCGATTCGCCTCGCCCGCACAAACACTTCCGTCGATCGGCCGATAGGTGAAAGTTGTTGTGTCCAAACGATTTTATTACGCTGATTTTAAAACAAAAGTTTGGATATGAGCTATGATATTATGCATTCTCATTTACGGTCGTTTTCGTTTGTGAAACTTGTGGCGCGGCATGTAAGCAATTTGCACCGGCTCACGTGAAGATGTTGTTAACAGATCTACCGTTTTGTAAATAGGAAATTACAAGCAATCTATAATTTTCTTAGACAATAGATATAGTCATTTCTGCATTCATACTTAAAGACTAAGCTATTTCAGCTGTTGTTAATCTAGATAATTTATTATTCGGCAACTAAATTAATTATTGTGTAGGAGTCAAAATATTTATCCACGAATGTCACGTCAATTAAAAGCTAGAAGCCGCACCTAAACATAAATAACTTGTTTGAGTTTAAACTTGTGCAGAGATTTTATTTATTTTGGTCATAACAAAATCTGGACTGTTCGATTATTCAAATTCGAGAAGCGACTGCATAAGATTTTAAAATGGGTGATTGTGGATGCATGTTTCGCTAACGCTTTTCCAGACGAATGGTATTTCATTATACGAACAATTCAAATAGGAATGGTTATAACAAGCGATGCTCAGATACGATACGACGCACTAATCTACATTTGCTTAAAATGTTGTAACGATTGCCAAAAGACGTACGTATCTAAATATAAAGTCTGTACATCCGATGCTATCGTTTCCCATCCGTTGAAAGGTGCAGATCATTTAGCTAGATCTAGGTCTCATATATTTAAATGAATACTATATTTAGCATGAGGAAAGAGTCGTATCATATAGTCCTAAGCGGTCGTAAAGTAGAACGGTTAAATGTCTTAAAAGTCACTCCGATTCTGCTCTCTGTTACCTCTTTACAAGCCTCTTTTAATTTAGCAATTTGTAATTGCTAGTACGGTACGCTATATACCTTACTAGCCTTATATACAAAAAACAGGCCAGCTGGCTATCGTTGCCTTTTTATCGGCATAACGGACGTCCTTCGTTTATTACCAGATTTACTTTTACTCGTACCGTTGTAAATTTTTCAACACACTTACCCTTCAATTTCATAAACATTTTCAAATAACGATGCCTCTAATGTAGGGGAAATACAGAAATAGTAAGCTCATATGATTAGTGGGTTGCAGACCCAGTGGCAACATTTGCTAGTAATTACAGCTTGGGCTGCAAATGGAAAGGGTAACACGGTTGCATGTTCGATTGGGAATATTCTATGAGTCATGCATGGATATATTGTATTTCTAGTCTTCCAATACAATTTTTTTTTCAGGCCTAATATCTTTTTTATTGAATTAGTTAAGTAGTAGTTTTAGCTTCATATTATTCTCGTAAATATCGGCTTAATAAACAATCATTCAAGACATGTATTGTACATAACAGCAGGTCGCTCGCATGATAGGAAGCGTGGCAGGCTTGTCTGCTTATAGACAGACAACATAGAAACTTGTTAAAGCAAAGCACTGCATGGCATTGGACTGCGCTCGTCATTCCGTGACATGGGATGTTAGGTGTCATAATGGCCAGCAATGTTATTGGCGTCAATGCCCTTCAAACTGAATACAACAGTGCTTACACAATGCTGCTTGGCGGCAGAAATAGACAAAGCCGTGCCGTACCAATTAAGACGGCCTCGCAAACAAGGGACCTACTACCTAGCAAATGGTCATTCATATCTACTTTGCGAAATCCGCCAGTTTATCTTCCACAATAGGGTAGTTGACTAGATTTTTTAAATTATTATTTCAATCAATAAGTTACGTTACTCAAAATCTATTGCAGAAATAATTTTATAAATCGGACCAAAAATAAATAATTTAGAACCCATTCAAATCCTGTAGAAGGGGTAATTTTCAAATGACAGACGACGCAACCTTTGACGTCACTGTGTAAAATGTTCATTATAGTGCACGCGTGCAAGCGAGATAGTGAGATATCCCTACTACGCACCCACTTTTCCTCATATCAACATTTAAATTCATAACTGCGGGCACATTTCTGAACCAATTTTGCTTGTGTTTTAGTAAAAGGGTTTCCTTTGCGTATCATTTTCTGTTGCTTATAAAATAATGTATAAAATTCAATATAGGAAACTACCCTATTATCTCTCTACCATATGTCACGAAATTGATATTATCTAAATAACATATGGTTATACGTAAATGTTATCGTTGCAAACCTTTTAAAATTTCGAGACAACGGTTTTCACCACATTTCATATCAAAAAAAATGTAGCGGCATGGTAACAATTGGGCAAGAAAGTAATTTCTCAATTAAGCCCAGCAATTTTTGCTTGCTAGCTTTCCTCACCTAGTTAGTCACCTTTTTATTACTTATTTCGCAGCATATTTAAAGGCATTTGTCGTAATATAAGCTTGTTTTATCATGGTTCTTTTAATCAAAGTAACATTTATGGCGTTATGGAGTCATAAATCTACATGTTGCGCCTTTGATCATTTAATGCTTTCCTGTCTCGAATTTCACGTAGTCCATTCAATAATCCGTTAATTTGAATTTATTATCATAATTTATGTTTGTTTATGTTACTGTAAATGATTAATTTAGTTCAAATTGCTATGAGTGCTTTGATATGCGTTCAAATCACATTTTAATGATTCACTGGAATCCATATCTGTCTTCGTCATGTTTTACGCATGTCACAATCGTGTTTAACTCTTTATCAATCGCTAGAAATATATTTACTTAACAAAAAATAATATACTGAACTTATCTTGTGTCATTAATCACATCTCGACATGGATCCCACGTTTCTCATCATTGTCAAGGACAAGTTTTGCTTCATCTATGTAATGTCTCGGGGTCAGCTGTCCATAGACCAGTTATCCGGGTCTCGACCTATCAATCTAGATTTATCACACAACTTTATTCTGTTGGAAATCCATTTTAATCCAGATTAAATTAAAGTTTGTTTTTTAATGTCATGCCAATATTTCCTTGCATTTGTTCTTCCGTCGTTAAATAATTTCTTCGTTCTTCAACAGCCACTTTTATTAACACGCTTTTATTTTTTATAGCTTTGTTTTTTTAGATCATGATCCATAAAATTAAATTGAAAGAAGAATATATACCTAGTAGTGTATTAAAATTAAGATGCACTGCGCATTTCGATCGTCTTAGCTTTGTTCCTAAATTCGCAAACGCGTCTTAATTTAGTTTCTTTGTATGCAGTCATAGTGTCTTGTATTTTTTTATTTAATTCAGCTGCGCCTTTGTGCCATTGTCCTTATGTTGTGAATCAGAATAAATACTGGCACGCAAAAAATAGTTTTATTGTGTACGGAATAACGGAAAAGTACCACGGTAAAATGGCTTTTTCTCCTAGAACTATGTTTTCTTTTTTGCTTATAGTAAGTCCTTTGATCAGGAACAATGCAAAAACATTGTTACTGTTATGTGATTTCACTTTTTGTGTTTCCGGCCTTCATTTTAGGTCATTTGCAATGAAAATTAACACTTAAACAAAAACGTTTACATTGTTAGTATTGTGTTTCGTGAAAGTTTACAAAGTGATACATTAATTTATTTTTGTTTGGCCAGTAATAAATAAATACATTTCAATAGATTTGATCAAACTCCCCGTATACAGAAACAATTAAAACTAACCATCAATTTGTTGGAAAATAACAATAGCTGAAAAGTTTAATGACCTATCAAGGTGTGAATAACCGTTTTGGCTGCATCGTGATAGAATAACAAATCAGCTTCTATTCTAAAGTATTCGCCAATCATCCGGAAACGTAGTGACGTATTAAGTCTATTAGTTATTTCCGTAGTGTTAACAACAATTAATACTAATCTAAAAATTAATATAGCTTCGACTATTATTGTAATTGACGTAGGCAATCAGGGTGTTGATTATGTTAATATGAATGTAGGTGTACACGTGACATATTCACGTGTGATATAAAATGGATAATTGAACGGTCTGCGAATCGAAGTGGCCAGTGCGCCACGCGAAGACATCGTTATTTTGTTTATTGATTATGTTTTTGTTTTTAAATGTTATTGCGCCGGTATAGGTACTTTATAGTATCATGACTTTTATGGAGTTTTCATTATCTACGATGCATTGTGATTTGTGGTGTCTAGGTCAAAGGGATCTTCAGTACCGATAAATTCTTAGGTATTTTGTATGCAGTGATTAACCTTGCGCTTTATTCAAGCACGTAAATTACTTTTAGTAGATATGATTTGTCACAGAGTTATATTCGTGACAAATTACGTTTAGACGTAACGACATATTATGCATGTTACGTTTATTTAAATGGTTCTTTACCGACATGATTAATTGAGACTACTACTAAATAAAATCTGTAATGTATGTTGTATACAATTTATTGTTTTCTTGTTCAGGTATGAACTGTTAAGTCAGAATAGTTGTCTTGTTCAGGTATAAACTGCTAGTCGTGACATAATTAATGTTTAAACTTAGCTAAGTTAGCTAACTAATGCCCGCTTTTAGAGGAAGTGTTTATCATCAATTACATTAAGCCTAATAGCTATAAGCTCGGAAATATGGTCAATTCTATCGGTACTAACTGCGAGTTCTAGAGGAAACTGGAAAATAAACGCGTCGAAATACTTGACGTTTCTATTCAATAAAAAATAAATACAAACTTCTCTATAAAGAGTTAAAGAACAAATCATTTATTGAAGGATTTTATTAATTGAAGGAAGGAGAATTGAAATAAGGAAATAGAATGAAACACAAGGTACAAGATTAGAAGCAAAGATGATGGATGTCTCCGCATTCGAAAGTGATTTTTTTGTCACGGATCTAATGCTCGCATGTAAGTTTATACAAGCCATGAGTGGAAAACATTAGCAATGTTATGCAAGAATCGTAATCCCTCAATTGCTCTTTATTTCCCATAGTTACTAATTTCAAATTGCAATTCGTACCTTTTAATTCTACACATCTAGATTGGCAGTTGCGTCCTGCTTTGCGTGTGGAAAAATTGAGCGAGATATACACATCTGACGTTTAAGGCGACAATCTGAAATGCCTCTAGCGGTCAGGGAATTTCTCCGCACAATTTCCATGGCAAATTGAAGTTTACAAATTGTTGATAATTATTGTTGTTATATGTCTAAGCATACACATCATATTATATAATGATGTTAACACGCGTACAAGACCAAACTGAACTAGATAGTTTTAAACAAAGCAACGAAAGAGTGTGGTTTCTAGCGGTAAATACTTCGGTGTATATAAATTCTATTAATTGGATTTTATTTCCCACAGAGCTGTTACTAATTAGAGCCGTGCAATTTATACTAGAGTCGGTTATCGCAGTTATGCGGTGGGTATGCGGTCGCAGTAAATCACAATGCACTAACAATAGCACGATGCATTGTACACTTACCCGTTCATTTAAGTGTTTACTGTGTCTATAACTGATATCTCATTTTATGCTATCATATATCAGTGGTGATCTTTTGTGTAAGGAATGTATGTGGTTTATGGAGAGACTTACAAAAGGAGGCTGATGGTAGACTAATTGTAAATACGGCACTATGGAGTGCCGCGTTCCGGACTCCTGAGGGAAGGACTCGAACCCGCGACCTCTGTCTTGATAGTCCGTTCCACTCCCCGCTGGTCTATAGCCGTTACTTGTCACATACTTCATTTGTATTCCCAGTTTATGTATTGTTACCGGTTGAAATGTATTCATGATTTTTTCTGAGGAGCATTTTTTATCCAAGATATTAATGGTTCTGGTCACGTCGCGTCGCAATGAAGCCTACGTCATAATCGAACTTGCGTGAAATTACTGGACATTATGAGACTTAATAATACTTATGTCTCGGGAAGATAAGCTCAGTGCCGTATGCGTGCCAACTGTCATGCATTACTTTGTAATTTAAATATCTGAGAGATGTCGCTGTTGCACACATGCAGCGTGGCGCTTACTTTTAGGCGAGCGACCAGCTCATCTCTTCATTCAGTAGTATAAGTAATAGGTCGAGCATAAGTCGGACCTTTCTTTTTTTATCAGATTAGACCATCGGGTTTAATGGGTTCAGTTACTCAGTTCCATGGAGATTAGGGAGTGCTCTGAGGAACTCTTCCAGAACATCCCATCATCTACTATTCGCACCACTCGTCAGCATAAAAAAGTCTACTATCGCACCGCTCGTCAGAGCCATGTACCTCCAGTACAGTGCTATAACATATCCGTCGTGAAATGAGGCTTAAACAGTATTTCACGGTAGAAAGAGGCTTTGTTGTGCCCCTGGCTATAGTTCATGTGTAACGGTAACCACTTACCATCAGGTAAGCCGTCAGCTCGTCTCCTTGGCAGGCCAATAAAAAAAACTATTTATAAATTTCCTTACCTTTGTTTTACCTCCTCTCGTGGCAAATAATGACATAATTAATGTATAAGGCAAAGATATCATTCCACTCTAATAAAAACAAAACCGTGACTCTGCAATTACAGTAGCAGGCCGGCGCCTTCATTTTATCTGGGCTGATTGATTCATTTATTTATACATTTACCTTAGAAAATGTTTGTTGTGCAAACCTTAATTATTTTTAATGGCTGTTTTATTACGTAAGATGATTGCAGTAGGTAAAGTGCGGCGTAAGGCGCTACCACTTACATAAGGTAGTCGCCAACTATAGGTATTTATTTATAGACCTAATTACTAGGGTTGTCAGCTATTTGACATATTATAATCCTCTATGTATCCACCATGACGTTGTGATTTTTTTTTATTCTTCTTATTCTTCTTATTAACACATGTTACAGAAAGATTTGGCTTGTAGTTTTTACGACCGGCCGCCTGCCTGAAATCAACTATTTTGAGGAGAGAATATATTGTATTATTACATACATACATAGACTCACGCCTGTTTGCCATAGGGGTAGGCAGAGACAACGGATTTCCACTTGCTACGATCCTTGCATACCTCTTTGACCTTATTGTATTATTAACCGATAAAAAAAAACAAACGTCTGTAAATATAATTTATGTACGTTCACGCATAACTCCAACAAATGTGGACCGATTTGGATGATTCTTTGTGTATTCGATAGGGGTTTTACGGCGATGATCCCAAATTGAAAAAAAATATTCCATCCCCAATGAGGTGAAATCGCGGATGAAAGACTAAAACACTTTATACACTGATTTAAGCAGGCAGCCACTGGAGTTTGGTGACTAGACCAATTTTACTAAATCGAAGCAATTTCAAGACATTTAAAATCCGTTGCCAGTGCGGTCCAAGTGTGTTGCCGGTGAACTAGTGTGAAAGTTACCACTCCGCGCATACTGTGGAATAACATAATATAATATTTTACAAGTTGGTAGGTCCCTCGTATGCGAGAGGCCGTCTGGGTTGATACCACTGGACCTACCACCTTGTAAAACCGACTGATTGAGATCCTATTTACATCATTTCCGTTCGTTATGCCGGTTTTTGATTCTATTCCCAAACCGCATTTGCGTCAACTTTTTGTGATAATAACAATTAGCCAGTATATACTAGAAAAAATTATGTGTTATTCGGTTTCATTCGTTTCGCTGATATACAATTTTTGTGTTGTGGACGTTTTATACATAATAGCGATTTAAACGCGCAATTAATTAAAAATTACATTTATTTTTCGAAAATATTGTATTTAATCTTATTTCTAATAAAATTTAAATAAATAATTTTTCTTATTTTCTACTTAACTTACAGTAACGAAAAAACTTCTTGTATATATATTATATCGGCTGGCAACGGTTTATTCACGAGCAATTAAATGTTGCAAGTAAATAGCAACGATTAATTTATATGGTCATGCATATTTACTATGTTACGACGATTGAAAATGGTCACAAAGAAATGTTACTTTGTAACATATATTCTTTGATTGTTTTTATTTATGTTATGCGATATTTCGTTTTTGACAGATGAAGGTACGATTAACGTAGTAAAGAAGAATTAAGGAACGATTTCGTTAGGACGGTATGAAATTAAATTCATCCAATAGGTACGTATACCAGTTATAGAGTATAGATAATTCTAGGGCTGCCATATTCTAATAACTGAATACAAAAACTGTATAATTGTGTTGTCGCTTGTTTTATGGAATCTAATTAGATACGTGAGTTTATGAGATATTATTAATAATCATAGTAGTATTATTCAATTTTTACCACTGTTTCTATCCTGAATGTTAATTTTGTACAATTTCAAGGACCCAGCGATATGATATAGGTTGGCTTTACTTGCGGGGACAAGCCTTACCTGTGACGATTAATTTTATTCTTAATATTAGTCTTCAGCATAACCCAGGAAAACCAATTTTTCACCATCTGAACACAGAAACAGACACTTTCTTAATTCTATTTCATTTTTACCGCATTTTATTGAATCCCACATTTTCTCAGTACGGGAATGGAACCCACGGCCTCTCGCTTCTTTAATAACTTCTTATTCGTACTGTCTTGTCGGGTAAAAAGGCATTTAATTGATGACTGCCTGTTTTGTCGTTTTTTCAGTTATATTGTGTTTTTTTAATTCATGTACATGTTTTATGTTAATAACTGAAATTTCTTTAGAAATATCTACATTTTAAATCAATAAATAATGCATATATATATATTCACTGGATAATGTACGATTGTATGAATTAGCATTTTAATTGCGTGCCATTTGATTGATAATAATTATTATTGATATGCTGATTGACATTTGAAATGATAACTTTATAACGTCAAATCTACTTTTTATTATATTCCATACATGTTTAGTGAGTATGTACAGTAATTGTTGCTCAATAATGCACAATTACATAATGAAACGTATAGTAGGTAATTGGGATGGTAATAGGGAATCTAGAAAAAACAAGACGAACTCTACACGCTCTGTTAGGCGACGGTCCCTGAGGGCCAATTCTGCTATTTTACCTGACACTGCGAATGAATTTTAACCGAACTGAGATTACATTTTGAATTAATTAAAAATATGGCATTCTGCTCCTTTAAAAATTCGATATCATCTCAGTTAAATTGCATATAAACTGTCAATTCGATCAACTTTCAATGTCTTTCTTTTGTTGAAAATATGGCTTCGCATTATTATCCATTTCGCCAATGACAAGTATTTTACCGAATTTTACGTATCAGCTGCCATAGACTAAATTCTAGAAATTAAAAATGACCTAAGCGACAAAATCAATGTTACCAACTCACAATAAAATACCCACAATATGACTAATTCAAGTGATTAAAAAATTACGTAACTGGAGGTTATGATTTTTTAATTAATTGATTTGACTAATTCCATGTATTTTATCTATTTCATTAATTTATCTATTCCATGGCATAACTGAAGGAAAACGGCACAACAGCACCACTCAGGCAGTCCTTTCCGGAAATAACCACAATCGCGATTATTTTATTGAAATTTGAAATTCTACCGAATTGCGGTTTTTTTATTTTGCAACACTGCTGAGGACATATCTATACTAAATAAAAATTGTGCGAGAGTTTTGGCGGGAATTTTGACAGTGCGATTGCTCTCATAATTTAATCTACACTAATATTCTAGAGAGGAAAGATTTTTTTGTATTTTTGTATGTAACAAATAAACTTAAAAACTACTGGGCCGATTTCAAAAATAATTTGGCCGTTAGAAAGCTACATTATCACTGAGTAACATAGGCTGTAAACTCATTTCTAATACTTTACTGGAATAACGAGCACACAAAGTCGCACAATTTTGACTACTTTTAGTTGCTTGCAGTAAAAGAGAATAAAGTTAACTGAATTTGTCTGCAGTTAACTCACAGTCACTTCACCTCAGTGTTGCCAAGTCAGATTTTTGAAAATACCGTGTTGTCCACATTAAAATACGGCATTTGCGTCAAAAATACAGTGCTTGATGGGAAAAAATACAGTCTATTTTACAGTGCAATAAAATGTCATACAAAAAAGGAAATAATTAAATTATTAAATAAAATATAAATTTATTTTAAACTTTATATCCTAAACTAACTTAACATTTTATTTGTATATATCGATCGCTGCAGAAATGGATGGCTGGGATGATGATGATATCGGTTTATTTTTTTTAATGTGTTTAATCAAAGAGTTTTATGTATACTACTAGACAAGCTGCGCGGAACATAGAAATTGTAGTATAATAAATTAGTTGTATTACTAAGTTGCAGTCAATTGACCGTAACTCAATATTATCATCTTGCTTACTCTCAACTAGAACCCCTATTGCGCTCCCTGTTTGTGAACTGTCAAACTCCCGCGTTATGTGACGCAGTTTTACTTCTAAATAACCTGTCTAGTAGTATACAATAATAATATAAAAAAAAATACTGTAAAAAAATACTGTGTCTCCATATAAGGTATTTATAAAAATACCGTGTCCAGTAGATGGCATGAAAATACGGCAGATCTGCTGTAATTACAGTGCACTTGGCAACACTGCTTCACCTTCAGTCACATTTCGTTCTCAATATTTTGACGTTTGTCTGTAGACGAAATGCATTTTATATAGTTAAGTGTCTCACAATGGACACTGGCGAAATCACCAATCTACGGTGGAGCCAAACACAATTAAAAGAAGAAGAAGACAGTTAAGTGTCAAAATAGGGTAGTTGACTAGATTTTTTTTATTATTTAAATCAATAAGTTATGTTACTCAAAATCTATTGCAGAAAGAATTTTATAAATCGGACCAAAAATAAATAAGATAGAAGCCATTTAAATCCTGTAGAAGGGGTAATTGTCAAATGACAGACGATGCAACCTTTGACGTCACTGTGTAAAATGTTCATTATAGTGCACGCGTGCAAGCGAGATAGTGAGATATCCCTACTACGCACCCACTTTTCCTCATACCAACATTTAAAATCATAACTGCGGGCACATTTCTGAACCAATTTTGATTGTGTTTTAATAAAAGGGTTTCTTTTGCGTATTATTTTCTGTTGCTTATAAAATAATGTATAAAATTCAATATAGGAAACTACCCTATTGTTACCAGAATGCCGTTTTGGTTCAGTCAACTTGTATTCTACTTTCGATATCATTGCGTTCTAAGTTCTTGAATATTGGTTTAGCAGAATACCATTTGCAACTTTCTTGTCGCTGAGATTAGATCGGAATGATATTTTGAACAATTAAAATTACGAGAATTGGCCCTCTGGTTGTCTTTTAAAAGAAATACTTCACGGCAAGTAAAGTTTCTTGGGAAAAAGCATAAACTGTTACAAATACACAACCAAACTTCCACATTTATAATAGTATAGGATTTATTTATTAAGACTTTATTGGACTCCTGTGATATGCCAAGCTCCTCCTATCAAGCTTATTTTTTCTATTGTGTTGTGTGTTTTTGTATTGTGTTTCTATTGTGTCAAATTGATTGGAACTGCTTCTACAGTGCTGAAGACTTACGGCATGCAGCGATGTAAATCAAGCCTAAATAATATATACCACCTTGAAAAAGTAACTCCACCAATACCAATCGACGCTGTTTTGATCAAAGAAGTAGCCCGTCTAGTAGTATACATTAAAGTCTTTGGTTTTGTTCCATCAATTCTTTTTTGAAGATCACACCATTAGATATCGTACTTCAAAGCAAACTAGCTTATAATTAAGGAAGTCTAAATTTCGATTGGAAGACTAACACAAACATGTAGTAAAAAAACGATAACATTCGTGATTGCCATAAATCAAACGGGCGGTACATGCGCGGAAACGTGCAATTTTTTTTCTTAGCGACAGATAACATCTATGGAATACGCTATCTTATAAATATTTATGAGTTGCTATACCAGAAGCGTTGTTAATGCGGTGACGTTAATGATAATGCCATGTAATTGTATCTGGAATGTTCTGGGAGCTTTTTTAACACAAAGCTTATGAATGATGTTATACATACTTCTTTGTAGCACATTTTTTATTTTTATTTAGAATGACGAGACGAGCAGGTCGCTCGCCTGATGGTAAGCGCCACGCCTGCTCATAAACAGAAACAACGCCACACAGAACTTTAAATAACAAAGCACTGCATGACACTGCATTGCGCTCGTCGCCCCGAGACATAAGGTGTTAAGTCTCATAATGCCCAGTAATTTCACTGGCTTCAATGTCCTTCAAACCGGAACACAACAGTGCTTACACTGTTGCTTGGCGGCAGAAATAGACAAAGCGGTGGTACCAACCCAGCCGGCCTCTCGCATACGAGAAGGACCTACCACCTTGTGGGTTACCTGATAGTAAGTGATCTCCACCGCTCATGGACATCTACAATACATGAAGAATTATGATCGCTTTGCTGACCATAAAGGAAAGGGATTATTAAGGTATTGGGAAGGGGCGTCCGGATATTTTTTATTGCCTTGATAGGCAGACGAGCCAGCGGCCCCCGGGTAGAAGCGGTCACCGCTGCTCATGGGCATCGGCAATGTCAACAGCACAACCAAGCCGCTGCCTACCGCTGAAGGAATACTCTTTTTAAGCCTCGTTTAAAGAATGACATGTCATAGCGCTTGAGGAACACGAGGCAGTTCATTCCAGAGCTTGCACGCGCGTTGTGTAAATAAACGCTGGAAACGTACCGTGCTAGACGGGATTGTTTCCAAGTATGGGTGAACTCTACTATTTGCCGTGAGACAGCGGTTGAACCGGCACATTCATGCTGCAGAAAAAACTGCCTACCGTGGCTCTACCACTCACAAAAAGAACAATCGATGCTTTGGGTTGGTTTAGACATTTGTACGTTAGGTGCAGTAGCCATAAGTGCACCGACTGACCTAGAATCATGATTGGCAGAGTGCGAATTGATAGAAATATTCTGATTGGCAGAAGAGTGCTCAACACCCTACCGGATCTCTCAATGACTGTAATCACGTCAGGATCTATTTCGTCGTAAACAATGCAGTGGTCTAGCGATGTGGTTACATCAAATCATCAAATGTCCCACTTTTTGTGAGTTTGCAATGATTTTCAACTTTTACTATTACCGTCATGTCTTGACGTTCCAATTTCCAGTAAATCACAAACTATCATTTGTAATCGCCTCTCGAATGACTTTATAAACACTATTAATTGAATTACGTAAGTGGATAACGTAACCTAATCGCGTACTGCAAAGTGTATTAACTGAGTATCAACGTCTGCGACATGACGTTAGTTCCCGGGTTATTGAAGGGCGCTGTAACTGTAATGGTTTTTCTAGATTATTCTAGGTATGCCTTTTCCAAGAGATTGTGTTGTAATTTACTGTGTAGGAAGTTCCTCAATAAAAATGAGTTCAAGTTAAAAGAAGCCAGCTTTTGGGTGCAATCTACTGCCTTATATAATGCTGGCGTCCCACGGTGCGTGATATCGCGGATTAGCACGGACGAGCTCGCACCGCGCGGCGCACAGTTGGAAGTTGCTCGTAACGGCGACGCGTCCGTAATGGTCTTTCTTTCGTTCCTTTCTTTCTTACCCGTTGCGAATCCGTAACTTTAAACGGTACCGCGTGAGCTTTTTGGCACTCTTGTCCAGCGTCCTCATTCAATTTGCATTTTGAAATGACAACCTAACTGTTAAGTCCCCCGAAATAAATTAGAAAAGTTATCTGTTATTTCGAAAGGGCTAAAGTATCTGCTACGTACGAAGTATGTGTATATGAATGGAGCTTAATGTAAAAACCACGCACCGTATTTCAGCCACCTTTATGTAACCATATTGTGCAGAATTCAGCTGAGTTATTAAACTGTTCCTATTTTTTTTTTTTTTTACATATATACTAACCGCGTTATTTTGGCACTAATTGGTCTTATTTATCGTCTAACCGTCCTTCAAATTATCTATTGTTGTTGCCAAAATCGTATTTGACCCGATTCTGATAACTGCATCGTACACGTACGTTTTAGAGTTATTTTCGACGTTTTTATAATCAGTGCTTTACGGTATTTTTGAATACTAAATTCACTTGACATTCGTTCATTAATTCAAAAAAAATAGAAACCACAATTGAAAACCAAAATTATAATAAAGTTTCGTGTTTTCTAGGAGTGGGAAAAGTCGAATCTTCGTCCTATAAGCGGATTTCAGAAACGGTTTTCTTGCTAAAAGAACCAGATATATCTTATTTGAAACTGATACCATCTGCAGCAAATTTTCATGTAATTATCCATTAAATATACATGCATTTAGATATTTTTTTCGTAATCGAAGCAGAGCTGCAGTGATGTGCCTCTTTCTTGCGAGCATTTTGTGGTAATTTAAACGTATTTCTATAGAATTTGGTAGTAAGTACGTTTCAGAATGCACCAACGAGACCTGGGATTTTTGATGTAAGAGAGTCTTATCATTATGGTGGCTCCAATAAAAATATGATTCCTCAACTAGCTCAGAGGTCACACTGTCACATAATACGACCAAATCTGCATTTAATAGCAATTCCCTGCACGACCTTTAAACCTAAACTTGGCATAACATTTAAAAAGTTTATATTTGCATAATTAATGTTCGAGATTTGCCATTGTAAACGATATAATAGATAGTCACTGTTTTTAGTAGATTGGAATATAAACTAGACTGCCTCGGTGGCGCAGTTGTAATGCGTACGCGTTACAATTGAGGCTAACTCTGAGGTCTCGGGTTCGATCCCCAGGTCGGGTAAAGTGGTATTGGGTTTTTCTATTTCGAAATTCTCAGTATCAGCCCGGAGTCGGGAATTTGTGCCCGGTATGGCGATAGGCTCGCCCCCTATCACATCGTGGGACGGAGATACGCTCGGCGAAATGTGGGTGTACTAGTTACACCTCTGCCTAACCCTTCGGGGATTACAGGCGTGAGTGCGTATGTATGTATGGAATATAAACGACATCGTGTGTGAGTTCTGGAAAAGGGACAGGTGGATTCCCATGAAAGTACTACAAAAAACTATTACGGTATCCAGTAAAAATCTGATCCTGCAATACTGGATGCCGATACGTGGCGAACGGGTTCTATCTAAGGCTAGGGATATAAAAGAATCATAAATAATATAGTGTTTCAATAAACATATCAGCGTAATAGGAATAAAGGTAAATGAGATAAATACATTTGTTGATTTACCTGTTATCGATGGCTTAGGGTTATCCTGGTATGCAAATGATAAAATACATCTATCAGAACTATGCCTCTACGAAGAATTAATATTGTTGGTATATTAAAAATTCGCTGGTCTTTTTGTACCCGACTAAATAGCGACCATCAGACATATGGTGAAAAAAAAAACCGCCATAGTGGTCAGTCAGTGTATATCCATAAGTGAGGCATAATTCTGGCGACCGTCTGGAGATACATTGTCTCGACGGTTGCTATAATATTTGGACTACACTGTACTTATCATCAGGTCCAGTGTAGTCACAGTACTTTGCCGTGCCAAGATAAAAAAATCTTATAAACCCAAGTAAAAGTTCAGCCAGAATTTGGTCTATCTAGATCTATACATTCTTGATATATAGAAAAGCATCCTTGTTGGAAGGGACCATAACGACTGCTTCACTGTCAGTCTTTCCACGCTCTGTGGTTTTGAAGAGGTTTTTTATTATTATTTTTATATCATAGGTCGGTAAACGAGCAAGTGGGTCACCTGATGGTCTAAGTGATCTCCACTGCCCATGTACGCCCACAATACTAAAAGGATCATGGGCGCGTTGCCGACCTTAAAGGAAAGAGATAACTAAAGGATTGGGAAGGGGAGGTGGATTTGGGACACCGGATATCTCACTCACCGTACGAAATGCAGCACCAAACTGCTACTTTACGCCGGTTTCCTTTGAGACAGTAGTGACGACCCGGACAAGCCGGCCCAATCATGCTGTAGACAAAACTGTCTACAGCGTGGCTCTACCACTCATAATCTCCTTTCATTTATATCAGATTCTTATAAAATTTCTCAATTAACTACTCATGATCGCTGCTTGGTTCTGGTGGGTGGGTACCAAACTGGATAGCGACCACCGCACACATGGTGAAAAACCCGCCATAGTGGCTCGTTCCGGCGAGTCACGTCCAAGGATCAACCAGTGTATATCCACTAACGTCAAGCCATCATTTTGTCAAGAGATACAATGTCTCTCGTACTTACCATCAGGTCCAGTATAGTCACATGTGCCAGGATTTAAAAAAAAACAACAATGTTTCTTTCTACCTGGCGTTATACCTCCACTTCGCCCGATCTTGAGCATCCTCTGTAGTAAGACCGTTGGCTCTCATATCTGCCTCTAATACGTCAAGCCAGCGTTTTTGGGCCGTCTGCGGGATCGTACTCCTGGTACGTTCTGGCACAGGCACTTGCGACCGACGTACTCCTGTGGTTTCCTCAAAACGTGACCAAACCACCTTAAGCGACTTTCCTGAAGTTAAAAAAGCAATAAACAATCTTATTTTATTTCACCGATTAAATCTCACAAATGAGCCAATCAGAATACAGTTTGAAAGTCACGCGTACAAATTACTTAATTTGATTGGTCAATTTCCAGGACCTATTCGGATAATCAAACTAAGATCATTTGAATGAAATGAAATGAATGAAAATGAATTTTGCTAATGTAGGTTAAGACGCCGGCAATGTTTGTTTGTTATTAAATCATGATTATTAACATAGTAATATTTTTCAAGAAACATTTAGCAATCTATGGCAATAAGGATAAACAAGGTTTTCCCAGAGTAACTGCGCCGGGAAAATTATGAATAACGTGTTTCTTGACCATGGGTAAGGCGAAACTTTAGGTCGTCATTGATTCTGGTTTTGAAGATGAAAACACTTTTTTTTGTAAACTGTTTTTCTGTGTTATTATTATCATTTGTAAAACTTTACAATTTCAATATATTATTTGTTGTGGACAGCCTCGCAGTGGGCGAGTAGCTAGTTGTGAAGCGAGAGGCCGCGGATTCGATCCCGCACCAAGACAAAATGTTTGTGTGATTCACAAATATTTATTTCGGGTCGGAGTAAACACTTTAAAGGGGTTGACGTAATTTCAGTAAAATTACTAACTGAAACACAAGATTGCTTACACACTGCTGCTTAGCGGTAGAAATAAACTAAGCGGTGGTAGCAACCCACAATGGTCTCTCGCATACAAGGGACCAACCATTAGCAATATTCTATCTCCTATGCATTAATACGTGAAGCGAAAGCTTTGTATCCCTTTTTTAAGCAATATCGCGCATATTCGCGCGAGGAGTGTGTGATGTGACATAGTTACAAGTTTATATGGAGGAGGAGTGCAGAATGTCCTTTTTAGTCGTTTAAAAACAACATTCATTGCTTAGTTTATACTGTCAATGTCTGAATGTCAAATCCTGCAGCTGGCGTTATAGAACAAAAAGTATATGATTATAGAGGTGAAATTTCGATCAAAACGGGACCACTAGTACTAATAGCTACACTGTTAGAGCTCGTTCCCACTCGTCGGGTGTCGGATCCGTATATTAATCGAATGTTCCCGTCGCAGAGGATTTTATATGAAGCTATTCACACTTATCGGAAACCGATTATGTGTCGGCGCCGAAAAGAAATGTCGGGTGTTTTGCCAGCCCTCTACGCCCGGAAAAAATCGTGTCGGATCTCGCTCGCCTATAAGTAAATATGGCGCTATTCACATTAGTAGGATGTCGGGGCCGCCAACCCTCTCCCCGCTACCTCCTCTACTTCGTCGACGTCCTTCGAGCACAGTCACCTCGCGTAGAGTGTTAAAAATTGGCACCAACTTCGACCGTGGCCGACAACCGATAGTGTGAACAGAGGCTTCGACATCCGATTACTATACCGATCCGACACTCGACAAGTGGGAACGAGCTCTTATAGGCCTAACAAACATTTGCTTAAAGCCCGATGTTTGTACACGGGTGCTGCGGCTGTTTGTGATGTTGCGTGTCCAAACAACGCAGGAGTAATCACGGTGTGTATGCGGTATTGACTTATAGATGATGCACAGACTATATTATGCTTACGATTTAGTAATAATAGAAGAGATACAGAGGGTGCCCAAGATCGGGCGAAGTGGAGGCTGGAATAACGTCAGGTAGAAAGAAAGAAGCCGTTGGATGAAAGAAACACTAATAGAGATGAGAACGCTCAGTAACCCACAAAATGTTTAACTTTTTAGTTCTTTTGTTTTTAGTGTTTTTATTTTTTTGTGAAAAATCATCATAATCAGGGCACAATGGTGTTTTAGTTTTTCATCCCCGATTTCACCCCCTTAAAATGGGTCCACCACCGCAGTAAACCCTATCGAATACAAAAAGAATCATCCACATTTGGCGGAGGTATACGTAAACATACAATAAAAAAAATAGGTACAGACGAATTAAGAAACATTGTTTTATTGTGTCTGTAAAAACCCAAAAGATGGTTCTCAATAATAATCACGGGCATGGGCCTCCGTGACGAATGAGAAAGGTTAGACCACAATGTTGGCTTAAACCAGTTTGATATTTTTATATCAATTACTATATAATGATCGTCAATTATACAAAAAAACCTTATTTTTAATCGACTTCAAAAAAGGAGGAGGTTCTCAATTCGGCGCGTTTTTTTTGCTTGTTTATGTATGTACATCGATTTCTCCGCCAATTGTGGACCGATTTTGTAGGAATTTTGCGATGTAGTCCCATATAAATTTGGTTGAGATCTGATGACAGGGTACGGAGAAAAAAATAAAACTCCTCAACGGACAACAGTACACTCGTCGCGATTGTGTGATTGTATTGGAATTTACATGCTATTGCTGTACACGCTGGATAAACATTGACGGTGATGAACAGTGTATGGACACGTTGAATTAAGTGAATTTTGGTTATTTTTGACCAGGTGTCCTCCTCGGCCGTTCGATCCGCTTGGAGAAAATTGTCTATGAAGCATTGTACTGTAAAGAATAAAACATCAAAACTCGTTTCATCGTTCTTGTAAAATAAAGAAATAATACTTATGTGTATGCGTCTGAAGGACTTGTATTCATGGACATGAATAAATTATAAAAAAAACTGGCTTCTTGCAGTTATTTCGCCGATACTTGTCCAGTTATCTTACATTGAACAGTAAATTCAAGATCAAGGCTACCTCGGTGGCGTAGTTGTAATGCGTACGCGTTACAACTGCTGTGCTGAGGTATCGGGTTCAATCCCGGTTCGTGTAGAAGGGATATTTTTAAATTTTATCTTTTTCTATCACGAAATGCTCGTATCAGCTCGGAGTCTGGAATTGTCCCCGGTATGGCGATAGGCTCGCCCCTATCACATCATGGAAAGGAAATAAAATCTACGAAATGTGGGTGTACCACTTACACCTCGGCCTACCCCTTCGGGAATTATAGGCGTGAGTGCGTATGTATGTATGGAAGATCAATGAATATGCAGAAAGCGAAGATGGATGCTCCACTATAATTTTCGTAAAAGGGTATTGTGGTTAGATTAATTACGCACTTGGTAGTTTACAACTATTAATAGCCACGTTCAATTTTGTAACATGCTATGTATTGCCGGAATTTCAATTATACTACATTAATAATTAAAATTAATGAAATTGTTATAACTTTTAGGTACTTACTGTTAAGTAATGTGTATTTGTACAGAATTTGGAAATTCATTCGCAAAATTATACAAAACCATCATATTAACGGGTATTTACAATTTTTTGTTTTCCACAATTTAGTTTATCGTCGGCCACGATCAAACAATGGACTTAATGATCTTTGGGAAATCTCCAAAACAAAAAACTGCATTATAGCGAGGGTCAGTGTCGTATCTTACACTTTAAATACATACGTGATATAATTTACTTAAGTGGTTCAAGTTTAAATATAACTTGTGTGAAAACGTTTATTATGAAATATTAACTCATTATCCTTAGTTTAATTACGTCGATCAATTGTGATGTGAAAAAGTCGCGACCTTGTGAACAAAAGCGGCCTCCGCACACTTTCGATGTATTGAGAGTAATTAAGAAAATTAACGAGGCGCAGCGTACCTTCTCTACAGTTTTTTTTCATCATCTCTTTAAATTATGAATTGCTAAATGTTGTAGTGCTAGATGTAGGAACGTTTTAGTTCACTGCTAATTGCGATAACACAGGACCAAGTGGAGAAACTAAGGCCTCTCTCATACTATTGTTGTCGAGCGTGCGTGATATTCCAACGTGTCACGTCTGCGGCGCGTGTTCGCGTCACGTCGCGTGATACCGGTCTTAAGCCCGAAAGCAAACTTTTAAATCGTTGATCGGACAAACAAAAAGGAAGAAGGAAGGATATTTTTGAGGTTAGAGCAGAAGTCGGAAGAGAGTGGTTCACCTGTGGGTAAATTAATTTCATCGCTCATAAACATACCAGAAAAATCATCAAAGACTGGAGATTGAGAAGGGGAGGTGGGTCTTGAGTCTTTAATAATCTCACTCACCATACATAACGGAACAGCGAATTGACATTTCACGTTGGTTTTCTGTGAGGCAGTGGTAAATAGCCGAGCGACCCATTCATGCTGTAAACAAAAGTTTGTTTATTCTAAGGAATTTGGTGTTGCCATTGACTCTACTCCTATGTCCATATATTTAAGGTATTTTTCAGTCAGCCTCGGCTTCTTTTCCCGTTCCTCTATTCTCATCACTGTTCAAGTCATATGTTTTTCTCTCCTCCTAATAACTTATTCATATTATACCATAAAATGCATGTTGAGCCGACCCCACTGCGAGTGGGATAAGGGCAGGTGGAAAAAGAGAACCAACACACTCCTCAGGCCCAGTGAAGCATTTCTGTAAATGATAAAAAATACACATTAAAATTATTACTCTCGTATTAGCACAGTGGCATGGTAGTAATGAGGATGTCACCTTTAATTGTCATTTTGCCGTGTAAGGTAAAAAAGTATCGCATCCAAATCAAATTACTCAGCTAAGTGCGCATATATTGTGCTTTGTTATTGAATTACTTATCATTTTATCTCGCAAACGTGGCAAAATTGTTATTCTAATGCGTTAATTGACATTTAACGCTCTGGAGCCGAGGGATTTCCCTCGCCCCACGACCTTCTAGTTTTCCTCAGAGATAAACTGAAAGTTCGTTAGCGAGATACGTTTCTCTTGATAGGAACGTTCTCGTGTCTCGGCGTAGCGATATGATCATAACAAAATTATAATGTTGGTGGAGTATAATCCTACTATCTTATTAATATTATGAATGTGAAAGTTTTGTTTAATTAAAATAAATAAATACACCCAACAGTCACATAGACCTGACCCCACACTAGGTTAACCTGTATCGTGGGTATCAGGAACCAGGGACTTGCTGTCCCACAACACTCAGACCCGAGATCAATATTTGTGGATCACACAAACATTCTCGGTGCGGGAATCGAACCCACGGCCTCACGCTTCGCAGCCGGCTACTCACTCACTGCGCCACAGAGGCTGTCAATTCAAAGTAAATTTGAACGTTTGTTAGTCCATCACGCCATAACTGCTGAACGGTTTTGAATGAAATTTGGCACACAGGTAGACCATGACCGGGGTTAGGGCATAGGCTACTTTTATCCCGGAAAAGGCTGTTCACGCGGGCGGAGCCGCAAGCAAAAGCTAGTTATAAATATTTGTATGAATCATATTATTTTTTGTTAATTGCGATAAGATTGCGAAAGATTAATTATTTTTGAAATTGATTAAAGTTTATCAAGTAATTCGTAATCCACAAGTAATTGTATAATAATAATAATCAAATTGTCTTTAAAACAAACATAATAATATATGAAAATCCAAACCCTAATAGCAGTTGCTGTTATCCGTTGAGGAGGTTTCCATTTCTATTATATTTCGTCATCAGATTGTAACCAAAATTATATAGGACCATTCTTGGTGTAAGCCCTAAAGTTTTTTATTTTATTTATTTAGCTTGAGTGACGAAACGAGCAGGTCGCTCGCCTAATGGTAGGCGCCACGCCTGCCCATAAACAGAAGCGACACCACACAGAACTTTGAATTACAAAGCACTGCATATCATTGGAATGCGCTCGTCACTCCGAGAGATAAGATGTTAAGTCTCATAATGCACAGTAATTTCACTGGCTTCAATGTCCTTCAAACCGGAACACAGCAGTGCTTAGTTGGCAGAAATAGACAAAGCGGTGATACCAACCCAGACGGCCTCTCGCATGCGAGGGACCTACTACATTGTAAACATACAAAAAGTCTACAAATTCGAATCTTTGGCGGACATGTAGCGTAAAAATAAAAAATACCGATTACGAATTGAGAACCTCCTCGTGTTTTTATGTCGGTTGAAAAAACATACAAATGAGCAATTTTATTTAAGTACTCAAATGAATGAAGTCTAGGCCAATTCTCGTCAAGTTGCAGGACACCATCATCCGGGATAAACTTTGGTTTAGCAAAACTAAACTGAAGGGTTCCGGCATTACACTGTCTGAATTCCTAACAAGGACACGACATGACGTCTTTATGGCGGCGCGCGAAAAATTTGGCGTTACGAAATCCTGGACCAGGGATGGCATCGTATATGTGTTAAGTTCAGGTGGTGTTCGTCATCGAGTATCGTCGCTTGCTGATCTAGGCCAGATCTCTGAGGGCATTCCTAAACCGGCTGCTCCAATAAAGACTACGGTACCGATGAAAACTCGACGCGCCGCAACTTCAAAAAAGTAATGTGTCCCCTCCAGTGTCCAGGTATCATACACGGAACTTGTTTGTAAAAAGCTTGTCTTTTTTTTTCTATTCATTATCACCCACTATTTATTACTTTAACTTTTGACATGATTTATTTGACGTTTAACCTCTAAATAACCTAGTCTGACAGTTTTTTTTTTTTTTGTTGGTCGATGTTCCGTTTAACTACATACTAGTGTTTCTTAACATAAAATCTTTGTTTTTTGCAAACATATTATTTCCGTGATAATTTCCCATTTTAATTACTCTAAATCCTCCCTGGGTCCTGGACACACATTCTATTTTTTTTGTTGTTGGTTTTTTATTTTACGCTGTTCTATAATGCACACAACCGGCAGATGAATGATTTGTATTATTGTTTTATATAGCATTAATATTTTTATTAGTAGCTGTTTAATTATTCCACTTAAATATTGTTACTTAGTATTATATTATTTATTTACTAATTTATACATTATATTTTAATAACTATATATTTATTTACTATATATTTAGATATTTACTTTTTTTTCATCAATGTCTGCAGTTGACCAAAATAGTGATGACGACTTTTTCTCAATTAATAGTGATGGCAGTTTCGTAAGTGTTCCTTCGCTTAATGACACTCTTTTTTCTCAGTTCTCTGATGCTCCCAGGAATTTGAATGTAGTGCATATTAATGCTCAGAGTATTCCGGCCCATTTTCCTGATATGCTGGCTACGTTTGATTGTACGCATATACATGCTATCCTTATATCAGAATCATGGCTAAAGCCGTGCCTGTCTTCTTCCGCTTATTCTCTTCCTGGATTCCACCTGATCAGAAATGATCGTTCGACGGGTGGTGGCGGCGGTATAGCTATTTACCTTCGTTCACACATTCCGTATTCAGTAATCAGTATGTCATCGCAGCCACCACCATCAGATGCTGGCGAACATTCATTTCTGGAGGTGGAACTCTCACATGTTAAGCTCTTACTTGGTGTGTATTACTGTCCTTCGCTTCGTATAGACTATTTTTCCTCCTTGGAAATCATTCTTGAAAATTTAGTTCCCTCGTACAGTCAAACCATAATCATGGGTGACTTTAACACCTGTCTCCTTAAGAACGACTCTCGCTCTTCCTCCCTTAAGTCCACTATTCAATCGTGCAACCTATCTATTCTTCCGCTTTCTGCAACTCACCACTTTCCTAACTGTACTCCTTCTCTACTTGATCTCATCTTTGTTTCCTCCTTAGATCATGTGGCTAAACACGGTCAATGTCCTGCCGAAGCTTTTTCTTACCATGATCTAATCTTTCTATCCTATCGTATTCGTCCACCCAAAGCCTCACCTAAAGTGCTTTTACAACGTAATTTCCGTAGTATGAATGTTGGTAATCTTCGCAAGGATGCCGATAAGATTGACTGGAGTTCGCTCTTCAACACCGATTGTGTTGACGCTAAGGTCAATATGTTTAGGGATGAACTACTAAATCTTTATAACGTTCATGCACCGGTCCGGCCGACCCGAATTAAACATCTGCCATCGCCCTGGCTCACGGATGACATAAAAGGTTTACTAATAAAAAAATCTGTGGCCATGTCTAAATATAAACGTCGTCCAAACGACACAAATTGGGAAAAAATTGTAGCTATCCGGAATCACTGCAGCAAGGTGTGTAGGTATGCTCAACGCCGATATATTCACAACTCAGTAGAAAACGGTGATCCAGCCAGAATCTGGAAATTTCTTAAGTCACTGGGAGTTGGAAAATCTCAACAAAGCTCTTGTCTGAATAATATTAATTTAAATTCTTTAAACCATCATTTCTCCTCTTCGTCCAACTTTGATAAGACGACTAAAGAAAAAACAATAAAGCATCTTTCTTCCTATCAGACTCCCGTTTGTATCCCTTTAGCCTTCAAACCATTTGCCGCTTGTGATGTTGAAAAGAGCATTATGTCGATAACTTCAAATGCGATTGGAAGCGATTGCGTCGGACGTAACATGATTCTGCCTATCCTTGACGAAATCCTTCCCATAATTTGTCATATTTTTAACCATTCTGTCTCCAGTGGAATCTTTCCGACAGCTTGGAAAGAGGCGCAAATCATCCCATTACCCAAAAAAAGTAACCCGTCTTCCTTTTCTGATTTCCGCCCTATATCGATTCTACCTTTCCTCTCTAAAGTCCTTGAACGTCTTATCCATTCCCAACTCAGTGACTTTCTTTCGGAAAATCACATACTTAATCCCTTCCAATCCGGGTTCCGTCCTGGTCACAGTACCACTACTACTTTGATTCATGTTACGGACGACATCAGATCTGGCATGGAGGAAGGTAAGCTAACAGTGTTAGCTTTGCTTGACTTCAGCAACGCGTTTAATACTGTGGATTTTGACGTTCTACTTAGCATATTGCAGTCTCTCAACATATCTCCAAGAGCAATTGAGTGGTTTCGTAGTTACCTGTTTGGACGCCGGCAGCGGATATTTTATTTTATTTATTTTATTTTATTTGGGAAGCTTACGGCTAATTTTACAAATTAGTTTAAAACATGAATAAATATATGCCAATTACAAGCTACCACACATGGAAAGAAACAATTGCAACATACCATAAATCTTAATTAAAGTAAACAGTCATGACAATAGTTCAACTGGTTCATTAGTCAAAATATTTTTTATATTACGTGTGCTATTGCAAAATAGGTCGATATGACAGTTGTGGTTTAACTTATTAAACAAACTGAGAACTCTTGGTAAATAGCTATTGCATCGATAGTTACTATGGCACTGAGGAACGTGGAGTAGATTACTGGAGCGTAATCTTCTATTGGGGGCGATGAGTGTAATATTACTGAGAAGATCCGGACAATCCAGTTTGCTTTGAGCAATATTCAAAAGGAAACATATGTCAGCTATATTTCTACGTTGGTGAAGTGGTAAGAGATGAAGTTTTTTGCATTGTTGGTCGTAGGGAAGATATGAGAGCTTGAATTTAAAACCCAGGTACCTGACAAATCGTTTTTGAATCTTCTCTATATTATTGCTGTAGATATTGTAACACGGGTTCCAAATTTGGCAAGCATACTCTAGATGACTACGGACATAAGCACAATAAAGAATTTTTACTGTTTTCATCTTTTTGAACGATCCAGACGCACGAATAACAAAACCGAGAGCGTTATGAGCCTTATTAATTATGGATTCAACATGGCGATCAAAAATCAGTTTACTATCATGCAGCACGCCGAGGTCTCTGACGACATTAGTACACTGAAGATTAGAACCGCCTAGTTTATAAATGAAGGGGAAAGTATTACGTTTTCTAGTAAAAGAGATAGCAAGGCATTTGGATACATTTAAGTCTAATTTATTAAGACGGCAGTATAAGTCAAGTCGATTCAAGTCCTCTTGAAGAAGTAATGCATCAGAGGCATTGTTAACAGGGCGAAAGACTTTCAGGTCATCAGCAAATAATAGAAATTTAGAATTTAAGAAACAGGATGCTATATCATTGACGAACAATATAAAAAGGAGAGGGCCCAATAATGAACCCTGAGGAACTCCTGACGGGATATTTACCCAATCAGAAGTATGCCCATTCAGTACAACTGCTTGAGTTCTGCTTGTAAGATATGATCTGAGCCATTTAAAAATATCACCGTGAATACCAAATGCGTTTAATTTTTTAAGTAGTAAAGAATGATCAATTCGATCAAAAGCTTTACTAAAATCTGTGTAAATTGTATCAATTTGATTCCCTTTATCCATGTTATCAGTTAAGAAATCATTGAAGACAGCTAGGTTGGATGTTGTAGATCTGGCTCTAATAAAACCATGTTGTTGTGGAATAAATTTACATTTGAAACAGTCATATAACTGATCAAAAACTAAGCGTTCAAAAATTTTAGCTATATGACAGAGTTTGGATATAGGTCTGTAGTTCACAACTTCATTTTTTTGGCCTTTTTTGTGGATAGGCGTCACGAGTGCAGATTTCCATAATTTTGGCATTAATCCTTCTTTTATGGAACGCTGAAAAAGGATGGAAACTGGGACTGAAAGCTCTTTTGCACATTTAACCAAGAATACAGCTGGAAGAGTATCAGCACCTGGTGATTTATTAAGGTCAAGGCGTGATAGCAACTTACAGACTGTTCCTTTAGAAATATCAATAGTTGACAGATAAAAATAACTAGTCTCTTCAGTTTGGTAATGCGATGAGGGTGACACAGAATTAACTAGAAAGTTAGAACTAAAGAAAGAAGAGAATAAGTGACAAATACCTTCACTCGTACGGCTGGTGATAGAGGAATAGGTCATGCTTGACGGGTAGGAACTACCACCTCGCTTACTTTTGATATAAGTCCAAAATACTTTAGGGTTATGAGTAATGGAACTCTCGACATACCGCATATATTCCACGTAACATTGATTCTCAACTTTCTTTACCCTGTCACGAAGAAGTCGAAAGGTTGAAAGGTCAGATAGATTACCGTAAGTTTTAAATTTTTTGAAATATTTAAATTTTTCTTTAATTATCTTAATAAGAGAAGAGTTATACCATGGGGGATATTGATAACTACGCTTAATACGCTTTGGCACAAAGCTATCCCTTATTCGAAAGATAACGTCATAGAAAAACCTAACAGCATCTTCAATCGTCTGAGCGCTCAATAATAAAGACCAATCGGTAGCAGAAAGGTGACTACAAATTTTGTTATAATCAGCTTGCTGATATACGTATATTTTCCTCTTAGGGACTTCAAGTGCATCCAATTCAATAAAACATGGCTTTATAATGAGGGATTTATGATAGGGGTCTTCGGGCACCAATGGATCAGGACAAACAGAGACAGACACAGTGTTGCTACAAAGAACCAAATCTAATATTCCACCAGAATTGTTGGTGTGACAGTTGAACTGCTTCAGATTGCAGTCATAAAATGTATCAACCAAGTTATACGCAAGTTGGCCATGAACATTACTAGGCTGCAGACCTATATTAGATGGTATCCAGTGGATATCACTCATATTAAAATCACCCAAAATGAGAAATTCATCATGTTTAAATTTTTCTACGGTATTTGAGAGATTCTTTAGAAAATTACCTAACTGGACAGAGAAGGAATTACCATTTTGAGCGCAAAGGTATACAGTACATATATGAAGCTTAATTGATTTTTTACCGCGTGACTTATGTAAAGTCAGTGTCACCCACATGTCTTCCGCTGAGGAATTCCAGTTCATATTATGAGAACTTACAATGTCACGACGGACAGCAATTAAAATTCCGCCACCCCTAGTTTGTTGAGTTAACAAGTAATCTCTGTCACGCCGAAATACTAAGTATCTGTCGTCAAAAAGCTCACTATCCGATATACTATCTAATAGCCATGTTTCAGTAAGTGATATAACATCATAATTATTCATATATAAATTACGTAGGAAATTATCTGTTTTAGTCCGGAGCCCTCTGCAATTCTGGTAATAAATATTAGTCATTTATGAAGACTGCATAACAAAATACGTGAATATATAACACTTAGTAATGCACTAGACAGTAATATAGCCTCAAACATGAGATACAAGTTCCAATCAATGCAGATAGCTACTTTTATGCAGAATATATAACATTGGTATAGCAACAGGTAAATAAGATGATAAATTCCGCGAGAGTTATTTAACTGATTACCACTATGAAACAATAAATCAATTATATTTAGTACACAATTCAAACCAGTCTCAGCTGATTCTAAACAAACAGTGGGTAACCACACATAAAAAAAGATAGCAAAACCGGTATATTGTCGTATGCAATGAATCACACAAAGGAGTGCTAATGAGCTGATAGCGTTTCTCAAACTATATAACCACTTGTTGCAATAACATTTAAAGTTAGATAATAGTGATAAATAATCGGTAAGAAGTAATAAAATTAAAGTATTTTCGCTAAGTCCTGTTCTTTTAGTATAGCAATGACCTTTGATTGAGAATTTTTCCGAGCGAAAATTTTGCAATTTTTTACCCACACGAATTCGTACTCGTTCTCTTTTGCTCTGTTTTTTGACTTGGTGAGTAAGATTTTATTTTGCACTGTTAAATGGTCGTTAATATAGACACGGCCTTTGTCTCCGAGGTCGATATCAGCTGAGCACAGGTTCTTGAAGTTACGGGCAGCTGCAATGAAGTTCTCCTTGACATAACGATTTACAAAGGATACGATTATAGACTTTCTTTGGTTGTCACGTGAAGGAACTCTAGTAATAAAATTGATATTCTGCTTCAATATGGGGTGCGTTATTTTTGTTCCAATCTTACATACTACGTCGATCAGATTTTCATGATCTTTCATGGGAACACCTTTGATCTCAACATTGTTCAAACGCAGCCACTGGTTCCTGTCATTGAGGTCTTCTTCCAATTTAGAGACTTGATCTTTCAACTGCATGATTTCGTCTTGTGCTTTTTCGACTTTAAGTAGTCTCTCATCAACCAACTGAAGTTTTTCATAGTAGGATCCTAATGAAGACTTGACATCAGCTAATTCCTTTTTAATGTCCTTGATACCAGCAATAAGGTCCATCATAGGTGCAAGTGTTTGTTTTATGTCATATAGCTCCTGCATAACCTGATCAATTGACACTGGTTTGGATTTGCAAATCGCACATTTCCACACGGCTTGACGATCAGCACCAAGTCGGCGATATCCACTCGCTGTGATACCCGCGCAGGCGAAGTCGAGGTACCTTTTACAGCCACCGCATACGACAGCGTTGGTTTCACACACATCGTCACCACATTCTTCACACTGAACCATGATTGAAAATGATAGATAATAATAATAATACGACGGATCAAAACTTGGGAAACACTGACGTTATACGGACAGCAAAAATACGTGCGGTCTACAAGTAGTCACAGAGCGTACTCGATGCATGCATGCATGATATGCATCGAGGATAAATTGTCCTCTTATTGCAACACTTCTGCCGGAGTACCGCAGGGCGGCGTTTTATCTCCACTTCTTTTTGCAGTCTTTATTAACTCCATCACACATCAACTTCGCTCTTCCTACCACCTTTATGCAGATGATCTCCAAATTTATACACGAGCACCACTCGACAATCTGGCAGAAGCCATTACTACAATCAACTCAGATATGGTTGAAATATGTGATTGGAGTAAGGCTCATGGGTTAAAAGTCAATCCTACAAAAACGCAAGTTATCATTATCGGTAGCCCCAGGATGATAGCTAAGCTGAATCGGTCACAACTACCTTGTGTATCCTGTGATGGCACGAATATTTCATATAGTGACAGCGTTAGAAACCTCGGGATATACGTGGATAAGTCACTTACTTGGGGTCCTCAACTTAAACAACTGAGTTGTAAACTCTTTGCCTCAGCTGGCTCCTTGCGAAGGTTACGAAATTTTCTCCCTACGTCCACTAAGATTTTACTTGCACAATCTCTGCTCCTTCCTATTCTTGATTATGCAGATGCCAGCTATCTAGACCTTACTGAAGAACAACTTAATAAACTTGAGCGTCTCCAAAATTTTTGCATAAGGTTCATATTTGGCCTGCGCAAATATGATCATGTTTCTGAGTTTCGTGCTAAACTCAAGTGGTTACCTATACGACTTCGCCGGAATACCCACATTCTTTCTCTTCTTTACAATATACTGTTTAATCCCCTTACCCCTACCTATCTCAAATCTCGTTTCCAATTTCTTCATGACACGCATACAAGGTGCCTGCGATCATCGGAGAACTTGAAACTAAAGATGCCGGCACATTCCACAACATTTATGGATAAATCATTCACTGTACAGGCGACTAGGTTGTGGAATGCGTTGCCAGTTGCCATAAGGCGTGCGCAATCTCTGGCAGTTTTTAAAAAAATGGTCAAGGAACACTTTTTGTTATAAATAATTCGACAATTGAGTGACATTGTTTTATTTAATATTCTATTATATTAGTAACGTATATTATACCTATTATATTTGATATGTATATAGTGTATATTTATGATTGTATGTACATACTTTATCACTATTTATTATTTATTATATATATATTTGTATTTATTTCAAATGTATTTTTAAGTTTTTTCTATTGATTGTACGCCTTTGACTACCTTTTTCTCTTTTCTCCATCCCATGGTTGTCTGTAAGACATTGCCTTGAGCGATAAGACCGCCAATTGTACCTATTTATGTATTTTTTGTTTTTATCATACTGTGTATGTTCTGGTGTACAATAAAGATTTAAATAAATAATAAATAAATAAACAAATGTGCATAACATAAACACAATTTGTCTTTCTGCTTTATCCTTAAAGGATATAATGGGATCGTGAAAATATAATTAAATTACGGATCACGAAGCGAATTAGCAGCGATAGCTCAGTATGGATTGGTACGGACTGTCGAGACGAAAGTCGCAGGTTTAAAACCAGTTCGAAACTATTGCCTACAAGCATATAACTACAATCAGGACTAAGTTGTTAGGTGGTTTCTTAGTCACGATGCAGCATTAGGAATAGATGAATATACAGTATTGTTGTGAAACAAGGTTTATATATTTGACAGCCTCCTTGGCGCAGTGGCCGAGTAGCCGGTTGTGAAACGAGAGGCCGCGAGTTCGTTCCCCGCACCAAGACAAATGTTTGTGTGATGCATAAATATATGTTGCGGGTGTACACATTGTGATTTGGTTTATGGTTTTTATAGCACGTTCTCTATATGAAGGCAACATTTAATTACAAAATATACACTTTTTATGCTGCACAGTTTTTTACAATTGCAAATTTCTTATATGACAGCAGTTCCTAAGTGTTGTTGGAAAATCTGGGTGTTTTAAATATTGGTCATTATAGTGTAATTTTATATTTTATTGCTTCGCACATGACATCATCTTTAAATCAGTGTTATATCGAGACATAAAAAAACGGAAGTGAAAAGACTTTTAAGACGTATCTACCGCATAAATAAACAACTTATAAAAATATTTTTCTACATCAATTGTACATGCACCACCTAACGCCTGCCAATAAATGCTTTCTTTCTCTCTTAGTATGGTGTTTGTCTGAAACGCCATCTTAATTACAAACGGTATTGTTTCAAAGCCGTTTAACACTTTCACTGCGTCTAACACGAAGTGAAATCCTTTTCACAATAATCTAAGTTCTGCGTGGGCTGTGCCACTCTAGTTTGACATCAATACTCATACGCCAATACCCGCAAAACAGAAGACCGTATGATTCATTACAGGCCATTGTAAATTGGTTAATATTTATTAATATCGGTCAAAGAGGTCCATTTTACGTTTCCAGAGGTCATTTCTCCCACGCACTTTCGGACTCTGGAATGAACTTCCCTCCGCGGTGTTCCCTCAGCGCTATGACATGTCCTTCTTCAAAAAAAAAAACTTAAAAAAAGTGTTTCCACGGTAGGCAACGGCTTGGCTGTGCCCCTGGCATTGCCAATGTCTATGGGCGACGATGACCACTTACCATCAGGTGGGCCGTCAGCTCGTTTGCCTTCGAAAGCCAATAAAAAAAAAAAGATTGAGGAGTCTTTCATAGAAAGTGTGTCTTGAAAAATGCGACCGTTTCAATTTGGGAGATGCTAAGAATTCGGTATTTTTAGGCTAACGGCTCAATAAACTGAAGGAGCGTGCTGTAAATGTCAACTGTGCGGCTAATGGAGATTAAAAATACGGTCTGAGTATGTAGTTTGCAGGTCGACGTCGCGACGGTTCTTGTGTTTAGTTAAGGTTGAAAAACTGGAATTTTAGGAACTTTTTTCTTATTTCATATCTTAATATTTAAGAATGATAATAATCAGTACTGGCCCCTTTGTTGCATATCTTTATATATATAATTCTACTGTACGTGTGTATGTCATTGAACTCCTCCTAAACGGTTGGACCTATTTGAATGATTTTTTGTATGCGTTTGGGTGGCGTCCTGGATGGTTTAGATTCACAAGTCAGCCCGGCAGATGGCCCTGCAATCGGGTTCTTACTATCAATTATATGTTGCGGTTGAAACCGCGCGGGACAGCTAGTTTGTATATATAATTGTACTTCGTACAAAATATTACTTATGGTTTACGTAAAGCATAGATATCAGTTGAACATTTCTAATGACCGGTTGCTTATCTATCTTATATATAAAATCTTATAATTAACAATTAATTTATGAATTGCTGTTAGTTAGTCTCGCTAAAACTTCTAAACGGTTGGACCTATTTTGATGAAACTTTCTGTTTATATGGAATTATATGTATATTGTGGGTAAAACCGCGCTGGACAGCAAGTAATTAACTAAAAATGAAATGTGTACTTATTTTTAAAACAAATTAAATCTAAAAAGTTATATTCTTACAATATAAATATAAATCTTGTTTAATTTGTATTTAAAGTTTAAGGTCACAACTGACAATTTCACCGTCGCGTGCAGAAATTTTATCGCAGCGCGAAATCTCTTAATTGCGTTTTTTAATGTAGACTTTATTTTTAAAATAAATTTCAGACCAAATAGATTTTGAAGGTTATTTTAAAAAGATACATCTGCAGTTACAGCACATCTTTGGGGGATTGAACCCGTGACCTGCGCGAGTCAGAGCTTAAGCATTGGTATGACCACTCATTCGGTCGATAGTGTCTTTGACCTCTGATTATGATGGAGTTGTTAACGGAGTGTTTGATCACACTTGATAAGAATAAATTGGGTGATGACTAAGAAATGCTCGTTTGAAGAGTCGGTATTTTTTATTGTCCTGATAGGCATAAGATAAATATAAAAATAAATGGCACAATGTATATTTAATCTAATAAAGCTTTCGATTAAAAACAGATACTAGAATTACAACGAACCCCTTATTGTATTTTACAACTTTTGATTTTATCAATTAAAGCTAAATTATGTATGTCGACTGCCTCGGTGGCGCAGTTGTAATGCGTAAGCGGTACGACTGCTGTGCTGAGGCCTCTGGTTCGATCCCGGGTCTGGTAAAGATTACATTTCATGTTAGAAAAACCCAGTATCGATTGAGATAAAAATATCATGAAACATCATGATGAATAATCAGACCGGAATCTAGAATTGTGCCCGGTATAGCGATAGGCTCGCCCCCTAACACATCATATTGTGATGGAAATAAGCTCGGCGAAATGTGGGTGTACTAGTTATACCTATGCTTACCCATTCAAGGAGTAGAGGCGTGAGTGCGTATGTATGTGTGTATGATCAGGAATGGAACTGTAAGTAATACGGACCTGATAACTCCTTTTTAAACAATGCGCGCGCTCGGAGGAGTGTGAGATTTGACATAGTTTATATGGAGGAGGACTGCAGAATGCTATTTATGTAATATCTGTAACAAATTTATTATATAAAATAAATCAAATCGTTTATTTTTTACGTTTATACTTGCAATGTCTGAATGTCAAATCTCACAGCTGACGTTATAGATTAAAAAGTATATGAAATTAAATGAAATAGAAATGAAATGAAATAGTTTTATTCATCATGTAGGCTATTGAAATAGCGCTTATGACAAGTCAGTACAAAATAAAGAAACATAAGTAAGTACAGAAATCATATCAGCTAATATATACTGTATAACATACATAGCATCGTCAAAATACACTGGGCAATTATAAATTTTACAATATTTTTTTTACAATATTTTGTATATTTACATACATTACATACATATATTTTTATATGATTATAAAGGTCGAATTTCGTCTACTATGTTTTCATTATAACACAAAATTCCGGTTACGCATGTCCAGCGGCCGATGATCCCAACTTATTAACGTTTTACTTCCGCACAGAGGTATCGTATAACTGGACAGTAATAGCGCCAAGTTATTCGCATAAATTATTGCCTAATAGGTATTGAGTGGTTAATTAAAAATCGCCGAATCATGCTACCATTGCGATTTTCAGTCCGGCTGTTTAAGGCTATAACTAAGGCCAAAAAGTAAAAATGACTTTAAAGTTATAAGACAATGATTCCGAGAAACTTGCCGAACTAATCGCTGTACAAAAAATATATGTTTAACAGAAAACCCGCGTAAAGTAGCAGCTTGCTGCTGCGTTTCGTACGGTGAGTGAGATCTCCGGAGGCCAAAACCCCTTCCCCTTCCCCATCCCTTTCCTTTAAGGTCGGCAACGCACCATGATTATTTTGGTATTATGGGCGTACATGGGCGGTGGAGATCACTTACCACCAGGTGATCCACTGGCTCGATTGCCGGCCTATGCAATAAAAAAAAAACATATCGATTCAAATTAATCCAAAAATAAAATAATCTGATTGCGATTTAATTAAAAAAAACGTGACAGATTTATTTAATTTTAATTAAAAATTCCTAAACGAAAAGGTGAAATAACAAATGAAAAACGCTGCCGGTACGCTGCATCTCTGTCGTGTAAAACTTCCATCCCAGTATTTTTTGTATGGCGTAAGTCATCAAGGTCAGTAGCGTAGGGTACAGTCTTAATTCTTGTCTTTTATTAACGATGTTATATTTATAGCGGACAAAAAATACAATATGACTGCATTAATTGAGTACTGGGGTTATAAAACCAGTATTGAACGTATTATGAATGGCGTCTGTACGAGAGAATACATACATACATACGCACTCACGCCTGTAATCCCCGAAGTAGGTAGGCAGAGGTTTAACCAGTATACCCACATTTCGCCGAGCGTATCTCCGTCCCATGATGAGATAGGGGTCGAGCCTATCGCCACACCGGGCACAAATTCCTGACTCCGGGCTGATACTGAGCATTTCGTAATAGAAAAACTCAATACCACTACCCGACCCAGGGATCGAACCCAAGACCTCAGCGTTGACTTCATTCGTAACGCGTACACATTACAACTGCGCCACCGAGGCAGTCGATAATAATACGAGAGAAAAATAATTGAATGCTTCAGTGTCTCTAAATCTCATCCCTCCCTTTCCCATCAGTTATATGACGAATAATGAATGACAATAATAATTTATTGGGTGGTAGAACCACGCTGTACTTAGTTTTGGCTACAGGGTCAAACTTATAACACTCCTCTTTTTTGTCGAGGGTTAAAAGTCAACAAATTTTCACCCGTCTCATCGTTAACGCAACGTGTCCGTCCGCGTTACCGTTGTGTAACCAGTAACGTGGCTCGTTACGTTTGCTCTTTGTAACAAAACAGTAAAATATTGGCGCTGGTTGCAATTACTTAACTTAGATGTGACAAACTGCAAAATGTCGAGTGAAATCGCGGCGAAAGCGTTTACGTTTACGCAATCCGACTCGAACGTTGTTTCTTACTAGATATTGAGTTATATCGATGTGAAATATATTAACTCTGGTTATACCACTGAAACATATTTGACTGGTAGAGCCACGCTGTAGAGAGTTTTGTCGACAGCATGAATGGGCCGGCTCGACCGGGTCGTTACCACTGTCTGACAGAAAGCCGACGTAAATTAGCGGCTTGCTGCTGCGTTTCGCACGGTGAGTGAGATATCCAGAGGCCCACATACCCCTTTCCTCTTCCCCTGTGTTGGTACTACCGCTTTGTTTATTTCTACTGTCAAGCAGTATCATTTTCGGTTTAAAAACATTGAAGCCAGTGACATTACTGGGCATTATGAGACTCAACATCTTACGTCACAGGGTGACGAGTGCAATCCAGTGACATGTAGTGCTTCGTAATACAAAGTTCTATGTGGTGTTGCTTCTATTTATGAGCAGGCGTTACGCTTACCATCAGGCGAGCGATCTACTCGTTTCATCTTTCGGGCTGACAAAATTTAAAATAGTATGAATTTATTGCTCGTACGAACTACTTACGGATATTACTGAATAAATAAATAAAATAAAATACGTAAATGATTGGTCATTTAATCTGACTTTGATTGACGTGTGCATGAATATTGAATGAAAAGTTACGTAACATATAAACTTGTTAAGTATATATTGCAAATACATAGGTATATACCTACACGGAATTTAATGTTTACATGCATACACACGTTTGGCTACCTCATTCCATATGAGTTAATGAGTTTTTTGATTGGTAGAATCTCGCTGTAGACTGCTTTGTCTGCATAGGTTAGCTCGACCGGGAAGTTACCACTGTCACACAAAAAACCGAAGTCTAGGCTTGCTCCTGTATTTCGTACTGTCAGTGAGATATTCGCAGAGTTCATTGTCGCTTGCTTTTACGGTGAAGAAAACATCGTGATCGGCCAACGATTGGTAAAAAGAACTAACAATATTTTTAGCAGTTTTTTAATCGCTTCTTTTGTGTTAAAAAGTACGACTTTTTAAATGAAATTACTGTTTTTGGTGAAAGAATCAGCATTCATTAAAATCGGTGTACAACATGTCAATGTAATAAGTCTTTCATCTCCTATTTCACCATCTTAGGGGTGGAATTTCTTTTTTAAATTTAAATAAGAACAAGTTTAAGTTATGCTCTTACGAATGAAAAAAAATCTAATTACTCTGTAAAAAGTTATGCGTTATACCTCATTTAAATTGGTATACGGTTATACGTAAAAAATATATATGCGCTTCGAATTGAGAAACTCCTTAGTTTTTTTTCGGCGATTAAAAAGAAATACGCGTACGTAAATTTATTTGACGTTTTGCATGATATATTATGTATATTGCCTGCAGGTGTTGCAGGTGTTCGCAGGAAACTGTGACCGTTGGCACCGGCCGGCTCGGTTGCGTGTTTCATTACTTGATCACTTAAAAAAATTACTAGTTTTCACTTGCGGCTCCGCCTGCGTGTTGTCTTTTTCAGAGATGTAAAGTAGCCTATGCCCTGTGTCTTTATGATGTTGCCTAAGGGTCTCACCATACTAGAACTTAACTGAAGCGTATCAGCCAACGCCGGTCTTCCATTCCATATATTTATAGTGAGGATAAAAAAAAAACATTTTCAGTTTCGTGCATGAAATTTTTTATATTGTAAATGATATTTTCTTATACGTCAGAGTCTTACGGAAGCTGTACAGCATTGTGGTGAAGTTTGTATATACAAACGGACATAATATACATATACATGAAAATATTTTTATCGACATCGCTGTCACGTGTAATATTTTTGCCAAACATCTAATTTACAGTTTTTACTTATTTATTAGCTTGAATGATGAGGCGATTAAATCGCTCGCCTGATGGTAAGCGCCACGCCTGCCCATAAACAGAAGCAACACCACACTTAGCTTTGAATTACAAATCACTGCACGGCACTGGATTGCGCGCTCTTCACCCCGATACATAAGATGTTAAGTCTCATAATGCCCAGTAATTTCATTGGCTTCAAAGACCTTCGAACAGAAATACAACAATGCTTACACACTGCTGCTAGGCAGTTGGAATAGAGAAAGCGAAGTGTACCAACCCAGACGGACTCTCGCATACGAGGGACCTACCATCATGTAAAAGTTCTTGTTTACTTCGTTAAGTTTTTTTATTATGTCCATGCCGCAAATATAGGAAAATACAGAACCACAAAGCAAACGGGAATTCACCGTAGATTATTGCTATATAGGTATCATGCCAAGTGTTATTAATTCAACCGTGACACAATATTTATCTTTACAAGCTTATGTAACGTAAATACTTAGACATTGTTATTTGCGTCACACATAACATGTGCGCGAATTACACAAGTATACAAAAAACTATAAACTCGTGTGAATTATACACAATAGTATGCCACGCGATGAAACTAGACGATAGATGCATACATACATAGACTCACGCCTGTTTCCCATAGGGGTAGGCAGAGATAACGAAGTTCCACTTGCTACGATCCTTGCACACTTCTTTGGCCCCATCGGCTTTGACTGCCTCGGTGGTGCAGTTGTAATGGGTACGCGTTACGACTGAGGCTGACGCTGACGTCTTGGGTTCGATTCCCGAGTCGGGTAAAAGTGATATTGTGATTTTCTATTATGAAATGGTCAGTATCAGCCCGGAGCCTGGAATTGTGTCCGGTATGGCGATAGGCTCGATCCCTATCACATCATGGGACGGAGATAAATCACTTAAGTAATCAGGATTTAGTTTAGTCGGTGATAACACAGAGCTAATATACGTTTTAGAGGATGTACTGGGATGGGAAAGAGGGAGGACTGGGACAAGAAGTACCAACTAGAAATATAGCCACTAGAAGATTTAAGATACATGAACTGTAAAGATCGTTACACAGTTCTAAATTTTCTTTATTGTGGCAATGTAAGTTACTAGTAATACATATTTGAATACAAACAATTTTTCCTATATATATTAGCAACTATTTTCAATAAGTATAAACTTTATGCAAAATTTTCGAGAAATGAAAAGACGTTAAGTAAATACCGCTTACGTGAACACCATCCTATTGATTGTGCCATTGCTTTTAAATTTATTTGATTACACAATTTGCGAGTTGAACGTGAGTAAATAGACACAAAATAAAATGTATTTTTTTAAACACATTGCCGTTCCCTGTTTTGTAATCGGACGGTGTGAATGCTCCACGACAAGGTGAAGATCGTCATTAGCATGATCGATTTGTATTGTATATATACCATGCATACATGCCTATCATCCCCGAAGGGGTAGACAGAGGTGTAACCAGTACACCTACATTTCGCCGAGCGTATCTCCGTTCCACGATGTGATAGTTAGTGAGCCTATTGCCATACCTGGCACAATGCCAAACCCTGGGCTGATAATAAGCATTTTGTATAAGAAAAACACAATATCACTTTTACCCGACACTGAGATCGAACCTGAGACCTCAGCGTCAGGCTCAGGCGTAACGCGTACGCATTACAACTACGCCACCGAGGTAGTCATTCATACATATACCCACCAACATCTTCGGCCCAAAGCCACCTTCACTTGCACGTGGTACACTGCTGATTAACAGACGAGGCAATGGCGAAACTTGATTCTTGTTGCACGTTGTGAGGATCAGACGTCGAGTCCCCCACATAATACCAAATCCACCGTCAAATCAATCAATGCGGACCCTGTCATTAAGTCGGGATAACGTCAGGCAGAAAAAAGATTGTGAACTTTCCCAATGCAATGTTGATTTAAATTACCAGTCTTCTACGTCTTCCACCCGCCCTTATCCCACTCGCAGTGAGATCGGCGCAACATTATTCTTAACACATGTTACAGAAAGATTTGGCCGCCTGCCTGACGTCAACATCTCTGATGTAAATTAACAGTAGTTATACAAATTCCGTAAAATTGCAAAGTTACAGGATATCATTTGGCATCGCATTAATATTCACTTGTGTTTCTTTGTATTCTAATTGCTAAAACAGTATCAAATTCGATACAGTACACCTGTGAATGTAATAACAAAAAATCTTATACCACGCATGACTAACATTTCCAGACGATCCCGATTGACTCAACAAAAAAAGATTAACACGAATTATCAAAACCCAGTTTCCTTAGCTGAATCACGCGACCTGTGTCTTAATAAAAACTTGGCTGAATGGGTTTAATGGCTCCGACCCATTAATGGACAAAAAGTACGGTCGGCACGTGAATGCAAGCACGTGAGGTGACGCACGCGGTTTGTTCTCGTGGCTGCAAAGAGGATTTACTAAAACAGTACTAACGGCTTCCTGTGCTGACTGATAAACAGGATTAAATATGTTTTCATGTTCAGGAAATCTCTAGACCAGAAGTAATATGATGAGACCATATAAAAAAAAACAACTGCAAAAAAGACAATTTAAAAGTAATGCATGAAAAAGACCGGAACACGATTAACAGACTATATTATGAGCTGAAAGTTAAATACCTGCATAAATAGATGCTAAAATTATCCCTACACTCCATTGTTCAGTTGTTTATACAACATTGTTTCGCTGTCGCATACTAAACAGCATTTTTTACCACACCAAATGTAAGAATTACCTCACTCGAGTTACATACAACGATGACAATACAAAACGTTCATTCCAACGTTGGGCAACAACGGTCTGATTGCATACACTGCGGAACACAGACCGATTCGAACGTTGATAATGTGACCGAATCGAAAACGGCGATAGTACAATCGAAATATCAATAAAGAATGCAAAAATGGAGGTGTTATCGCAAAGATTGCGATGGTTTACGGACGAAATTGTTTGTAACAAAGTTAGATAACAATTAGATTAAGTAATCGGCTTAGATCTCACGCATCAGGTCGAATCATGGTGCTTGAACATTTGTTTTGGATGGAGTGTAAGTGGGGCATCAACATCTTAGGCCCAAAGCCAACCTCACCTGCACGTGGTTCACTCTGCTGATTAACGGACGAGGCAATGGCGAAACTTTGTTCCCTTTGCGGTTGTTGTGGGGGTTAGTTGGTGGATCACCCCATATAATACCAAATCCACTGTCAAAACGTGATGGGAAGGCCAATCCTGGCATTAAGCTGAGATGACGCCAAGCAGATAAAAAAAAATGTTTAAAATCTGCATGCTTTGGCAAAAGTCTTCTTTCTGGCATAACCTGGAATGGAAATAAGGAGTAATTATGTAGTTCTGGATTAGTCTAAAAATAATAACTTAGTAATTGAATTTATACGAGTATACATAATATTATAAACAATATGGATATTAAGGAAAAAGTGTAATATTATTCTCCCTATTAAACAACAATTATGTTCGTAATTCCTAGTAAAATAATCAATGTAGGTAAATAAATAAATGTGTATTAACGTTAATGAAATAATCATGTAAGTTATTGAAAAAAAATCACGGCCCACTGTGAATATGAATTAATCATAAGTATGTAGTTGAAATGAGCAAGGAAAACCATGTGCCTTCTTGTTCCATCTGTACTTATCCCACTCGCAGTGGAGTCAACATGCTCCGGAATACATGTTACAGAAAGATTTGGCTCGTAGTTTACACGACATACCGTCTGCCTAACAACAACCTCTCTGTGGAGAAAACCACGTGCATTATTCATCTTATTCATCCAAACGAGTAAAAAGAATGTTGTGCCGACTCTACAATAGAATATTTAGTATAACGGCAGAAGGATGATATATAAAACTGAGGCCTATAATCCTACTATTCTACTACTATTATAAATGTTATAAATGTACTATTATAAAGTTTAGATGTTTGTGAATGTGGATTTTTGTTAGTTAATCACGCCTCAACGGCTGAACAGTATTGGATAAAATTTGGCCCACAGGTAGACCATGACCTGGACTAGTATATAAGCTACTTTAAAAACAGTATTACGAGTATAATCGAATGTCGAGTGCTCCTAATTGGAGCATTTTGATCCTTAACTTTCAAAAACGTTCACATTCACTGTTATTTAATGCAATGTAATATAATTAATTATATCTGTACATATTAAGTAATAATCATTGCTTATCCGATCGTCGATCGCGTAACCGATCCAATTCGGCTTATATGTAACAGAACAAAACGAACAAAGTTCGAGTTTCGTATATGCGAAAGTGTGTCTCGGACGGTCGCAACCAGGCCACTGGGTAAGGGGAATGTGCATCTGGGGCTCTGGGCAAATGGAACGAAAACCATGCGATATTATCGCTAACTAGATGTGATATAATCAAAGACATTAATGGATATAATGTCGAAATATCGCTACCTCGGTGGCGCAGTTGTAATGCGTACGCGTTACGATTAAGCTAACGCTGAGGTCTCGGGTTCGATCCCCGGGTCGGGTAAAGTGGTATTGAGTTTTTCTATTACGAAATGCTCAGTATCATCCCGGAGTCTGGAATTTGTGCCCGGTATGGCGATAGGCTCGCCTCCTATCACATAGTGGGACGGAGATACGCTCGGCGAAATGTGGGTGTACTAGTTACACCTCTGCCTACCCCTTCAGGGAATACAAGCGTGAGTGCGTATGTCGCTAGTGAGAGTTGACGAATTCTCTTAAAAATCTCGCTAATCTGATGAATTTAGTTTTGTGGAATTTTAATGATTAGTTGATTATATTACTAACAAACATACAACATAGCATCCTTGGCACAGCGGGCGAGTACCCGGTTATGTCTGAGAGGCCGCATGTTGAATCTCCGCACAAGAGACATATGTTTGTGTGACCTAAATACAATTTTTTAAGGCCCGGGTGTTGTTATGCCGAAGAAAGTCTGTCATAGTTCCTTATAACGACAACACATGATAAACGTAACTTCACAGTCTTAACAGTGTAACTATTGGGTCTATTATACATACATATATACATACGCACTCACGCCTGTAATCCCGAAGGGGCAGGCAGAGGTGTAACCAGTACACCCACATTTCGCCGAGCGTATCTCCGTCCCATTATGTGATAGGGGGCGAGCCTATCGTCATACCGGGCACAAATTCCAGACTCCGGGATAATACTGAGCTTTTCGTAATAGAATAACCCAATATCACTTTTACCCGACCCGGGGATCGAACCCGAGACCTCAGCATCAGCCTCAGTCGTAACGCGCACGCATTACAACTAAGCCACCGAGGCAGTCAATTAATTTTTTTATTAAATAAGTACTTATTGTAACTACATATCAAGCTTTAATAGTAATTTTGAAATATTAACGTTTCTGGTACCTACCGAGAACCTGTGAAATGTGGTCTCAGTAAATATACACCCACAGTGAAACAGTACACACATTTTTTTTGTATCTGAGGCCGGCAAACGAGCAAGTGGGTCACCTGATGGTAAGTGATATCCACCGCCCATGTACACCCACAATACCAAAAGAATTATGGGTGCGATGCCGACCTTAAAGGAAAGGGATAATTAAGAATCGGGAAAGGGAGGGGGATTTAGGCCTCCGGATATCACACTCACCGTACGAAACGTAGCAGCAAGCTGCTACTTTACACCGGTTTCTGTGAGACAGTGGTAACGTTCCGGGCGAGCCGGCCCATTCATGCTGTAGACAAAGTGTCTACAGCGTGGCTCTACAACTCAAGAAAGAAGTTATTTCTCCCGATGTTACAATCTTAAACATGAATGTTAAAGGTAGATCTAGTATTACGTTTAAATCTAGACTTTTATCTGTAGTCTGTACGTGTGTATGTACTGACCTCGTTGCATTACTACACACATTTATTGCGAAGAGTGAGAGTGCCCCTCCGTTCTGCATTGAAAAGGATGCAGAGCCAGCCGCTACCCGCATATGACCTATTTTTCCCGCCATATTGTCACTTGCATATCTCACTCACGCCATCTGTTAAATATGCCAATAACTTTGAAATGATTGGGTCCTTGGTAAATGGTAGGTACTTAACAAAAATAAAAAAGATAGTTTTTAATAAAACCATGTTGTTTTTCGAAAATACACACATGACTCGACAAAAATTACAACTTGGAAATGATTGGTATGTATTTTAACAAAATTAAAAAACATGGTTTTATTAACGGCATGTTGTTTTTCGAAAATACACTACGTGACTCGACAAAAATGTTTTTGTAATTAATGTAAACAGGATCCAAACGTGCGTTGATTTTACGATGCGCAGAATATTCTAGAGTCAATATTAAGGGATTAATTGAGTAATCTATTTGTGTGACTGCCTCGGTGGCGCAGTTGTATTGCGTACGCATTACGATTGAGGCTAACACTGAGGTCTCGGGTTCGATCCCCGGGTCGAGTAAAATGCTCAGTATCAGCCCGAAGTCTGGAATTTGTGCCCGGTATGGCGATAGGCTCGCCCCCTATCACATCGTGGGACGGAGATACGCTCGGCGAAATGTGGTAGTCTCAGCTAGTTACACCTCTGCCTACCCCTTCGGGGAGTACAGGCGTGAGTGCGTATGTGTGAATATTTACGGGAATATTGCGGGTATAAACGGGTGTTTGTGTAATCCACAAATATTTGTTTCGGGTCTGGGTGATGTGGTACCGCAAGTCCCTCGTAGTTCCTGATACCCCACGTTACAGGTTACCCTAGTGTGGGGTCAGGACAATGTGTGTGACTGTTGGGTGTATTTATTATTTTTAAGTACAACACTTACAACAGGTAATCTTAAATCGAACCGTGTCAACCCGCTATAAAATGTAACAACAAACACTCAAAGCATATGTATGCAAACACGTTCCGAATACATGAGTGTTGAACGTTAAAAATATTTACATTATTAACATTTTTCATACATTGTCGCCCCATATTCCCATACAGCCTTTACGTGTCATCTGCGGGTCAAGTATTATTAAAAAAAATCTTGTGTGAATAACTGGTAGAGCTACTCTGTAGTCTGACCGCGGTGATACTAGTTTCATAGAAATCGTAAAATCTTTGCTGTTGTGTTTCATACGGCCAGTAACATTACCGGAGGCCTAACAAATCGGTAACAATAGAGTGAAATAAAACTAGTTTATATGGATTTTATGGCGGTTTAATTTTATTTTAGTCCCGACGTTTCGAAAGCTTTTCAGCCTTCGTGGTCACGGGAGAAACTGAGGTGTAGCGGTCGTCTCGATAAGTTAATGTTACATTGCCTACCTTCATTTTAATATTATACATATTTTTTTTAAGTTAGTAGATTTAGTATATCGTTGCCAATAAACTGCGATAAAATCCGTATAAATTATTTTTATTTCAATGTGTAATATTCGCGTAAACAATAGAGTGGTAGTCACGATGTAAACAGTTTTGTCTACAGCATGAATGGGCTCAACCGGTTAGATACCACGTAAAGTAGCGGCACGCTGTTGCGTTTCGTACGGTGAGAGCTATCCGGAGGTCCATCCCTCCCCTTCCCAATCCACGAATTATCCCTTTCCTTTAAGGTCCATGATTCTTCTGATAGTTTTATCTGCATATCTCTATATTATTATGTCTATCGAAGCCTACGATCGAGGCTAAAATCCCAGCTCGGTATTCACACCACGAGAAAATATTTCCGTGTTATTTTCTTGTGTCTTAACACTCTCTCTGTGCCGTTAAGATACACATAATTGAAAATGCCAATCAAATGGTGTTCGAATGCCCCGTAATTGGATGGCGCCTTCTACCTTTACCGTATGCCAACATATTGCCAAGGTGTACACGCAACGCTTAATGAATATTTAGACGTGGCCAGTATACATGGACTTCTTGTTGGATGTGTTCCAATTTGCAAGAACGATATTTCCCCTCTGCGCCGCGATAGTGTCATTGGTCGAGCTGAAATGTGTCTCAACGATGCTGTTGAATAATATAGTTCCATTGGGGGAATGTGACATAACACAACGAGTCGAATGGTAGAGCCACGCTGTAGACAGTTTGGTCTACAGCATGAATGGACCGGCTCGATCAGATCGTTACCATTGTCTCACAGAAAACTGGCACGAAGTAACTGCTTGCTGTTGCGTTTTGTATTTTGAGAGGAGTCCCAAATCCCTTAAGGATCCCTTTCCTTTGACGTCTGCAACGCGTTCATGATTCTTCTGGTACTATGGGCGGTGGAGATCACTTACTATCCAGGTGACATTCGTTTGCTGGCCTATACTATAAAAAAGTCGGAATAAGACCGTATGGACGACACTCGCGTCTCGTATCGTGCGGTATCGTCTATATTCGTGGATTCCCGCCGCGTTGTACATTTGTTGGACACTAGTCAAAGGGATTTCAGTCGTGCGTGCGTCACGAGTAATTAATGAGTGATACGAGAATGTAAAGAGCCATATGCGTCATATCTTACCTGTGACGGTCTCGCCAGTGTTTAGAGCCCGCTATAAACACAGTTTTGGCTTCAGCCTGTTAGAATAGAGATCTATGTAGGATTTACTGTGACAGTGACAACACTTAAACCCCATTCAAATATTGGCAATCATACAAACATTGGCCCCAATTCTATATTACATACATATTTATATTCAAAACTGGTAAATCCACGCTGTAGACTGTCTACAGCGTGAATAGGCCGACTTGACCATAAGTAAAGTAGCAGCTTGCTGCTGCGTTTTGTACGGTAAGTGACATATCCGGAGGAACAAATCCCTTCCCCTTCCCAATACCTTATTTATCCCTTTCCTTTGAGGTCGGCAACGCGCCCATGATTCTTTTAGTATTGTGGACGTGCATGGGCGGTGGAGATCACTTGTCATCAGGTGACCCACTGGCTCATTTGCTGGCCCATGCTATAAAAAAACTGCTATAAATTCACCAATTATCACATAATTAAAAACTCGCAGCACATTTGAATATTCTGCCGAATTGATCCTAACTAATTCTTGTATTTAAAATTATTGCAAAATCTCAAGACGTCAACATTGCCGAACTAATTCCATTATTAAAAGATAGCTAGCAAATTATATAAGACTGTTTTTAACTTCATAATAATACAGTACCTCAATTGCGTAACAACTAATTAGGTATACACATTTTGAACCTTACAGACACTACCAAAATTATAACACGAACAACTGTCACCTCAAAAGATTCAGCATCAAAAGCGCCTGATCATTTAAAAACAGCAATCAAACGCGCAGCGGTTACTTTAATATTTGCGAAGGGGCTTGTCTTCAAAGCCGTAGTTACAGAGCATAGTTAAGCTTATATACGTTATGTAACAAAATTTACTTGTTACTAAGGTTTCGTTTTTAACCTTGGTGATATTTTGTGAGACGCTTTATTGGGGTTTCATGACACGGAGAAACTCTCGAATATTATACTAATAAAACATGTACATATTGAAGTCGCGTGTGGGAGTGACTAAGAAACGAAATAGTTTCATATCAAGCATAGAAATGTAGTCTGCTTAAACATATTAAATATTGTTCATGAAATCAGACAGTGGATTGATAAAGATAAAGAACTTTGTTTTCTCAAAGGAAATTTCATTTAATTCATGTGTATTAAGCTTGAAAATGAAAATTAAGGTCAAATATAACAAAAAAAATATTACATTATGACAATGAAAATAATTGAAAGACAACCAGGCCGTTATATTGTGCGTAAAAAGGGTTTCTTTTACCAATTACACAGCAAAAAGTAATTAATTACATGACCCATAGTCCACCTTTGTGTGAATTCTGTGGCATTCAGTCAAGAAGAGGAAACAGCTCTGAAATGCTAAGAATGACGTGTGCCATTGATTTCGTGACATCATTACTTTGACCGCTTGATTCGATTATGAAGGTTATCGCTTCAACACAAGTGATCAATGTATTAAACATTTTGGTTTCAATGAATTTAATGGCGCTGAATAAAAACTATGTTACTTATAAATCATCAATATATATATTTCTTATGTTGCTTTGGTCTTACGATCGCCCCCTTGGCCTATTTGGGATCGTACCATATAAGATTAAGAATATTTGAATAAGCTTTGATCAAATCAATTCCCTAAATATATGGATATTGAATATCAAAGCGGGACATCGCGTATTCGATTCTGTATTCACAAATATATTTTGGACTGCCTATTGTAATGCGTGAGCGGTACGACTGCTACGCTGAAGTCTCCGGTTCAATCTTCGGGTCGCGTAAAGTGATATTAGGGTTTTCTATCATGAAATAAATGCTTAGTATCAATCTGGACTCTGGAATTGTGCCCGGTATGGCGATAGGCTCGCCCCCAATAACATAATGGGTTGGAAATAAGCTCAGCAAAATGTGGTTGTACTAATTACACCTCTACCTACCCCTTCAGGAGTACAGGCGTGAGTGCGTATGTATGTAAGTATGTAAATATATTTTATACTTGTTGTCATATATTGAGGTTAGATCCGTATCATATTAAGTTTGTTTGGTCTTTGTACTTGGTTTTGTTTTGAGGCCAAACGTATTGACTCGACTATGATTATTATATTTATGCGTTATATTTATTTCTATATTTTTGTATGTCAAGTCTCTGGTCAAGACGAGGCAGTAAGTTTCTAGAAATATCTAATGGTTACTTATGGCGATGTAATGGGAGTTTATTGATCTCGTAAAGCAGAGTTCTAGTGCCTAATTGAGAAATGGTATATTTTTGTTTCATTTTTTTTTTGTCTAATTTAAATATAGATCTTGATGTTGGTCAAAAAAATTAATTCTGATAGTGACAGGGGATGAAGAAGGATCAAAATTCGAGGCTATGTGTGTGACTGTTGATATATTCAGCAAATAGAAAAAATCGTTCAAATCTAATAAGGTCTAAGCGCGTTCCGATAGCCTTAAAATTAAACAAGATATTAGGTCTATTTTAGCCAAGGGTTTCTAAAGCGATGAATCATACGCGCGAAAGTGTGACACGGCTGTTCAGAATTTGGGGCAAGAATAATTGCGCCTATCACTCCTGACGCTTGGGCTGCCTCATCGATGTGAAAGTGGAACTGTTTTGAATGCCTTAATCTAATTATTGATGTATTTATCTGGGTTCTATCTTGTATGTATAAGAAGAGCAGTCTTAATTAAGAGTATTAGATTTAAGTCTATTTTTTTTAATAAATTTAATAAGGTCTAATTTTTTAACATTAGTTATGTTGATTAGTTAGTATACTTGGGCAACGCCCCTAGCTAAGCAGCTAGCTAGCTGGGCGTTGCCCACAAAACATAAAATAAAAAAATCTTAAAGTCCGACGAATATGGGACATATCTTATTTTCTTCCCCACATTATTCTGCATCGATTGGTATCGGTCTCGACCCCATACCCCCAGCGGTTTCCGAGGAGATAGCGTGACAAGCTTTAGGCAGCGGCGGCGGCGGCGCCAGTTATTTTTTTTTAGAATAGAGAGTAGGCTGTTTTACGAGTCCTGAAGCAATTTTGTATTAAAATACATATATAAAATACATGTTTAAAAAGATTAAATTTTTGTGTAATGGATGAGGAGAACCATTGCAATACTCGATTGAAAAAAATATTTTATTTTATAATGTTGGTCAAAAGTGCACTCGCTGATCATGAGAGGATAAAACTGCATTTTTATGCAATAGTGAGAGTTGTTCTCGAGCAATATGGAAGTTTCGTAATTTCTTTTTCTATGCAATTCTTTGCATAAGTTAATTAAAATGACCCCAAACTCGGTCATAAAACGGTTAATTATTATACCACCGATTATGTCAATCTCGTAATTTAATTTAGTTTAAGTTTAATAATATTCTGACATAATGCGTATATTGTAATCTTCGGTCAGAAACTGTGTAGAAATCTTCTATATTTATACAGGTGAAATACCACTCACTGAATTATCATCATTTCAAAATCTACCAAAGCTAGGATCATGAAATTGGTCAAATGATAGTTTATGTAATGTAGGGGGCCCCTAAGAAAGGATTTTGGAAATTTACATTTTAAGGGGAGGCGGGGGAAGGGGAGTTGAAATTTGTAGTACCTATGCCATACCAACTTTTGAATAACTTGACCAATGTCATATTGACACCATACATTTGTTTTGTGGTTCATAGCTATTGTATTGTCACGCTACAACACACAGGAGCGGAGCAGTTATATGTAAGCGTGTGAAATAGTAAATAGTAGTAATAAATAAAAGAAAATTTGGTTTTGTAAAACAATTTGAGTTTATGATAACCTATAGTTGCATGCGGTTTGACCTACAAATCTGTTATCCAAAACTGAGATTATTTTGAATGACATCAGCCAAATGATACATCATTCTAGAACACACTGACACAGTTCGTTGTTGATTAACTGCCACATCTGTTACCCCATGCTGTGTACTCAAATCATTAATAATCTTCTGTTTCTTGACGTTCTTTATTTTAGATAAGGTAAATATGTTATTTAAATCTATAATATCTAATCTTGTATAAACGACCTTTTTATTAGCTTCAATTATGAGACGAGCAGGTCGCTCGCTGATTGTGAGCGTCACGCCTGCCCATAAACAGAAACAGCATCACACTGGGCTGCGCTCCTCACTCCGAAACATAAGATGTTAAGTCTCATAATACCCAGTAATTTCACTGGCTTCAATGTCCTTCAAACCAAAACATAACAGAATGGCAGCAGAAATGGCAATGGTGCCAACCCAGAAGGCCTCTCGCATACGTGGGACCTACCACCTAGAAGACCTAGAATGTAATTATTACGAGCCTATAAATGTTTCACTGCTGGATAAATGACTCTGTAACTCCTATAGACCAGGATCACCAGTGAGGCACACATTTTTGTTGACACCGAATAGTAAAGCTCGGCGAGTCTCTGGGAATGCTTAATTAACTTTGTCCCGCAACGAAATTAATCAAATACATTTTCATTGTAGAATATGATAATCTATAGCTAATCTAAGTAGCAGCTTGCTGCTGCGTTTCGTACGGTAAGTGAGATATCCCTTTTCTTTAAGGTCGGCAACGCGCACATAACTCTGGTATTATGGGCGTACATGGGCGCTGCAGATCACTTACCATCACCTGCTCGTTTGCCGGCATATGCTATAAAAACGCTTCCTATCAAATATTAGAGCAAAACTCAGTGGTACCGTAGTAGAGAGACATGTATTCTCAGGATATCAGAAAGAAACATAATCGGCGTCTGCTACAAACTTAAATGCTAACGAAACATGGCATTCAAACATATTAGTCTCTTTCACAAGATGCCAATGACTGTTTTAAATATATCCATTTACTTACATAACCCAGCACGGGGTTGAGACATCATTACGTGTTCATTGAATGTCGAATGTTGCATACATTCATTAGGTAATATGTTTATGTACGTGATATTCTGTTAGTTTTTATGGTTCAGATTGTTGGTCGTAATTGCCAGTTGCAACTGTTTATAAACGTTAACTTCCTTTTCTCTCTGTTCGGTCCTTCATTACTAAAATGCTTGAGTTGAATTTTCATTAATTTTTATTGTGTTTTTTTATCATGAGATTGCTCTAGTTTTTTCTAGGCTTTTTCCCGAGCAGACTGCTCATCATCTTCACGTGTAGGTACCTGATTGAATGCGCGAATTTCGATTTCTGTTGAATGAATTCCCTTTCCGATTTTTCTGTTATCATCTCCAATTTTCGAGGAGAGTTTATGTGTATTATAAATTACCATAGAACTTATAGGAGATGCACGTTAACAACAGCCTGGAAATACTTGTTATATTATCAGAATGTACAAACTTAATAATAAACTGTGGCGAAGTCGGCCCCGGTGGCAATTTCCATAATATAATTATGTCTCGGAAGATTGAAATTAATTAATTCCTTTGATAATGGCGTATATTAGCTTACTTCGTTACTGGTATAACGGATTAGAAAGCTTCTAAGATTTATGTCCGGTGTCTGCGTTCTCCCGCCGCACAATGGTTTGTCTCCATACAAGAGGTCGGACATAAAACTAGATAAGTAAGTGACAATAGTCTTGAAGATCACTATGATGACGTAGAGCAACATCGACAGCTAAATTAGTTACAAAATCACGGAAAGACATAATGACAACAACCGATGTACTTACAACAACTGATTACTTAACACTTCATACCAGTATTTATATTCATGCAAATACCAAAAACTAGCTAGGTACTACCCCCTTAACAACCCTTTCCAAGAATCGGGAGTTCGGCAGCTACATATTATTCAATACTAACATACAATAATTTTTCGGTAGTATCAAAACAACCTATTGCTATGTATATATAAATAGTATTATTATCCTTTAATAGGATATTCTTACCAGATGACAACTTATGATCACCGACTGTTTGCACCCTCACTTACGTAATTGCACGTGTTCTATGACTATGTCTGTTAATAGTAAGATTACTTGGTTTTGTGTTGAGTTACCTAAGTAGGTAAGTTACTTGGTATTTGTGTTAATGCAAAATCAATATTTTTTTTGACTAAATACTACCATCAATATTACAGTGTGAAAATGAGCGGGTATCACGAGATATTCATACTTGTATGTAGCTTCCCATACATGGAAAAGAGTTTTATTCGATTTACTCCTAAAATATTATTCAAATTTAAAAAACGTTTCAATTATATTTATTTATTTTAGATATAGGATTTAGTTTTACGAAATTACGAATTTTTTTTAGTATACGCTATGTCCGACCTCTTGTATGGGGACGAACCACAGTGCGCTGACCTCTTATTGGTTATTGTTTCTATAAAATAAACTTTAAGTTAACCTTAGGATAATTGTCGCTGTGTTTCTGAATATGCGTCGGCCGTTTCAATAACTATGGGATCGATAAGCAGTTAACTATATGCTTGCTAGATGACTCGTATTACAAAAATGTGATATTAACGCAATATTTTTGTCATATTTCTTAAGTATTAATTAATTAATTGTTTCCCTTTTTAAATGAGCATTTGGAAATAGTTTTTATTTAATATTGCCATGATTGGATATCAAGAAACAAGTGAACTACAACATCGCTGAACCGATAACTATCGAATACATAAACTACTGTCAAAAGCACCTCAGAAACCGGGCATTAGTCAACTTTAGCCTTATAATATTGAATCAAAGATTTTAGCTGGGTATCGAGAGTTTTTTTTAATAGCATAAGCCGGCAAACGAGTAAGTGGGTCCCCTGATGGTAAGTGATCTCCACCGCCCATGTACACCCATAATACCAAAATAATTATGGGTGCGTTGCCGACCCTAAGGGAAAGGGATAATTAAGGGATTGGGAAGGGGAGGGGGGTTTGGGTCTCCGTATATTTCACTCAACGTACGAAACGCAGCAGCAAGCTGCTACTTTATGCCGGTTTTCTGTGAGACAGTGGTAACGACCCGGACGATGTGTTTTGTATCATTTGTTAAACAAATTATTTATTAATCAATTTAATTGCCTTGCCATTTATTTTAGAAATCTTGTCATGATCTGACAACAGTTATCCTTGTTTTGAAATAATAATGCCCAAAATCTTAAGTTACCTTCCTCAAGGTGAAAAAATTGAATATACAAGATTCTACAAACAAAAAAGAGTGTCTGATGACGCCTTTATACAAGTTTTTCTACATTTATCCTTGTTATTTTCTAAGTATAAATAATAATAGGTATTACAAAGTTTTTTTTTCAGAGTATCGCATTTATTTATCATATCAAGTGTTAAACATTGCTTATTACATTTTGTTACCAAGCGTAACATAAAAGTTAAAAACTTCAAAACCTAAATCGCGGTGCGTTTACTGTTTTCCGTTGAGGAGTTTCTCATTTCCCGGTTCCCCTCATAGTCCGTCATCAGATAAGGATCTAATGACGGACTACCCGAATAAATCTGGTAAGGACCAGAATAATAAGGCACCAACCTCGGGCCCTCGGTTTTGTGAGGTAGTAGAGCCACGCCGCGCTTTAGATAGTATTGTATACATAATGAATGGACCGGCTCGACCGGGTCGTAGCCTGTCTGACAGAAAATCGATGTATAGTAGCAGTTTGCTGCTGTGTTTCGTAAGTTGAGTGAGATATCCGGAGGCCCAATTTCTCCCCTTCCCAATCCCTTAAATTATTCTTTTCGTTTAAGGTCGCCAACGCGCCCATGATTCTTCTGGTATTGTAGGCGTATATGACCTCTGGAGATCAGTTACCACCAGGTGACCCACTTGCTCGTTTGCGGGATATAAAAAATAATATAAAATAAGCCGGTATCGACTATTACCACTATATTACCCGGGACCATCAATATATCGATGAAAATAAATTTTTCGCAAAACAATCGCTGTTTATCTACTGAATAATCATAGTAATTATACCCTATCATCAAAGATTTTATAAAGTATAGTTTTATCAAAAAACTTCATATCTTCTCAAAATAAATAACTCTAAAAGCAATATTTATAGTTCTCGTATTTATTATTCCGTGTATCCATCATGATTATTTGAGCATAATCATTTTTATCCGTATTATGTCGAAAGATCAAGCTGCAATTTTCAAAAATAAATATATCATGGGCTAGTGCTGACGTTCCACCTTAAATATTATAGACTTCCAAGTCAAGGTCAACATGCCAGAAGTTTGACAAATGAGTAACGTTACTACGAAATTGCCTTTTGTATCGAATGTGAGCTTCTTTATTAACCTTGGTAATATTTCGCATATGGCAAAGGGCAACAATGTGTAAAAATGACCTTGAATAGTCTTGATACTTGTTTTCGAGTTAATTGTGTTTAAAATTAAAATCGATACTTATATCGATTACGTGGGTTTTCTTTTACTAGTGTTTTACGATTTCAGCGCGTGGATATGGAGCATTACAATTCCTTGAGTAGATTTTAAATTGAGGGTCAGTTCGTAGTTTTTGATATGATTTTATTTCAAAATGCAGTTTGTCTTAGAATTCTTAATTATAAAAAAATATTTTAAGTAACAATTAGTAAAACTCAACACTCAAAACTATTTGCACGGTATTATGCAAATCTGAGCCATCATAAATTAAATGCTTTCGTTTATGCATCAGGGTGGAAAAACTATCGCACTAGTATAACAACACAGCTAAATGTGATACGCATTTCACACAAACATCACTTGACATAATCGCACAAATCCCACCAATGAGAACCGTGTCAACATTAAAAATGCCTAAACTTGAACCAGTCACCCATTAAAACCGGTTGTCTTATGGCCGCGATGTTCCAATGCCCAATTTTTTATATTTATTTTTTATTTATCAATAATATCAGTCGCGCCGGATTGGAAAGGCAATCGTTACGTAATTGTTTTGTTGTGTAAGCCAGCGGTGAAAGAGTTGTCCCACCACGCTGCAGTGTTGCATACGGCATGAACTCGGCCAGTCGGCTGCCCGGTACAACCGCGTCGGATCGGTAAAAAAGTAGTATTTTTAACGGATAAAGTTTGTGATTGTGACTTTTTGGAATTGATCGGGTTGCAGGTTTTGTTGTGTTTATTAATAAAAAGGTTTTTTGTCATCCGCCGGTATCAAAACTAACCGGAATTTGTTTATGTAGGTACCTATATGTAACGTGTATTATTCCTGTAAAACAACTTTCGTCTCGCTTTTATTTTATTTGCACATGGTCATGCTTGTTTATTAGTGTTTGTGTATGTTATTTCGGTTGCGTGGTCTAACATGATAACCGTTTGGGTCACGCAATCTGTATTGCCAGTATTTGGTAAACAAATTGCTCATTGATTTTCTATTTTTGCAACATAAAAAGAATATTGCTACTGCTATCGAAATCTGTTTACCTGTGAAAGTTTCAACAAAATGGTTCAGTTCTTATCCAAATGAAAAAAAAGATACTTAATTTTGTTTTAATCACCTTGTTTGTTTTACATTCTGGATAGTTTTAAAATTGCTTATCATCAAAACGTTTTGTGTCAATTCGGTATGAGATTACGGGGTAAAATTGTTAACATTTCGGTATTACTTAAATAATTTAACTATGACACTCGAAAACATTTGAGTCAATTACAAAGTAAGTTAAGTACAGATGACAAAACACCAAAGGTCCGACCTAAAGATTAGAAGAAAATTAGTACGAACTGCTTTTACCTGCACAATGTGCTGTAATGGAACAGTGTCACTAACTAAGGTCGTGTGTTAGAAAGCAGTGGCCCACTGTAGGTGCGTTACAAAAGCCCACTTTACCATGAATGCACGACTCATCGTGACGTTATAAAAAGATATGCATGTAGGGATCTCGAATGGAATCTTAAGGTCAATGAAATTATTACGTCTTCAAAACCATATGAAATAAATTAATATTTACCAGCGTATTCAGAAACCAAAAGGATATAAATAAAAATTCGTAAGTCATCTCAGTCAGTACGTTTCAGACATATAATGTAACAGCCTTAATAAATTAAGAAGTTACTGGGAAAAACAGTATGGACAGTGGACACATAATATATCAACTGTGCAGTGAAAATATGAAAGTTATGCTGACTAAAGGTTTCCTTGTTTTAAAGAGATGAAAGACACTGATAAAAATGTTGACATTTCTTATTAAAGGTTGCATTATGACGGTTTAATGATTTTTTTTGTAAATATTGGAAACGATTAAAATACTAGCCGACCAAGTATCTGTCTCACACAATGACAGTTGAATATTGATACGAAATGCCGGAAAACCTCCAAATAAAGTGTTAATTTTCGTGAGGCATACAATTTCGTGATAGATTTCGTGTTATTGTATCTATATAATATCTGGTTCTGTACGACGAAGTTGTTTGTAATTACTATGACTTCCTCATCTTCTTCTTCATATCTACTTAGATCCCTGAGATCATCAGAGATTTTCATACTTAAAATGTCGGCGCATTCCACTTCTTTCATGTAAAGTTATTTTATTAATATTTTAATAAAATGTATTATTATTGCTGGTTGATATAAAGCGTGCCCCATCACTGGCTATTCTTAAAAACACGGTGAGACTACTCTATCTCTCCCATTAACATGTGATGTTATGACAGTGATGACTACTTATCACTATAATAATTTATTGAATATCTTTTTGTATATTCGGTAACATGGTATGTATGTATTTACTTATTCCTATTCTTAATTTGTATGTAATTTTTTTATTCATATTATCTTAGACTGCCTTTTCTTGTTCCTACTTTTATCGCTATCCTATGGTTGCCAATTATAGATTATCCTGAGCTAAAAAGGCTGCCAATTGTACTTTGCTTAAAAATGTGTAATTCTTTGTAGTTTTACTAAATGTGTCTTATGTACAATATATTAGCATTATAAATCAAAAATTGTAAATAAACTTCCTACAACATGTTGATAATGGATACCTTTTCTCTTGACGTCGTCATTACCAACTACTATAGTATGTAAATATATATTTACTTTGTAGCCGCTTTTGTACTCGCACTACTCTTTTCAAAGTAAAACAAGATTTCTCATATATCCTCTAGTATATAGTACAGGCTCTGTCACAAATATTTGCTTCAGGTTTGGGTATTGTAGGACCGCACATCCCTTGTAGTTTCTGATACCCAAGATACAAAATAACCTAGAGTGGGTCAAAATTATGTGTGTGGCTGTTGGGTTAACCATTATGTTCAACATGATTTCCTTCCGTTGCTATAGGCTTATCATATTTTACTCATGAATTAGTTCCAATTACATCATCATATTTACTTTCACGCTTCAGCGAAATAGCAAAACATCGCGATGAAGCGTTTACGTCCTTGGAATATTATTACGTTCGCAGAATGTGTTATGCCAAACAATGGATAAAATTGTTTTCATTCCTGTAACTAAAATAAACAATGCGATTACCGGAGAAGAATAATAATCATCTCGACTTATACGTACTTCAGAGACCAGATGCAACCGATAGGTTCTAACTGTATTTCTAACCTTGTTGACGATGTATGTTAAGTACGTACATTCTTTCATTTACGAGCAAGTCTGCATTTACTAGCTGCTTGAAAATGTTCAATACACGGAAAGGAATTTGAACATCTGACATATTTTTACAGTATACTTGGAATCAATCAAACTAAATCACTTAAAACAAAACATTTTCATGTTTTTGTTTCTGACAAGAAGAAAAAAATACTTCATAATACATTTGATGTAAAAAAAAATCTTTTCGCGTTTTAGATATATCTTCTTATTTTAGATCGTTTCTTTGAAAATATGTGTTTCTTATGTTCGCTGTAATCTGGTTTCTTACAAATATGAATGATTATATTTAATAGGGTAGTTGAGTAGATTTTTTAAATTATTTGAATCAATAAGTTACGTTACTCAAAATCTATTGCAGAAAGACTTATAAATCAGACCAAAAATAAATAAGTTAGAAGCCATTCAAATCCTGTAGAAGGGGTAATTGTCAAATGACAGACGACGCGAAATTTGACGTCACTGTGTAAAATGTTCATTATGATGCACGCGTGCAAGCGAGATAATGAGATATCCCTACTACGCACCCACTTTTCCTCAAACCAACATTTAAAATCATAACTGCAGGCACATTTCTGAACCAATTTTGATTGTGTTTTAATAAAAGGCTTTCTTTTGCGTGTCATTTTTCGTTGCTTTATAGGAAAGTTAATTTTTTCTAGAATTTATCTTAAATGTCGTCGTCAGAATCATTTCTAAGCTATTGCCAATAACTGATTAAGCATTTGAATCAAATAATATATTTCTATATATTAAAATACTGACTATAAACTGATCAAGGATGCTTGGTTTTCTTCTCTCTTAGTTTTATTATATGAAACAGCTAATCCTCATAGAATCCGCGTTACACTTCCTTAGAAACGTACAGTTTATACAAATTGTAAATATTTAATGTAATCTTACGACATTCGTCTCCATAATTTTTTGTACTCAGAACACACACACGCGGAGTTCAAAGCAAGGTAAATAGGCCCTTAACCATCAGAATATCTTAAGGTTATGTCTCGGTATCACCCCAGAAGTTTGTTATTAACTTTATCAATATTTGGCCTGGCGACTTGACCTTTATTTCCGCTGACGTAAGGTCGAGGATCTATACTGTGTATTGTGTTATCTTCCGCAAATACAGCTCATTACTACAGGAAGATGCGATCACGTATGTATTGCATAGTGTGATTAAATATTTAGTAACGTGTATTTGTTCAATACCATTATTTAATTTTTATTTATCATCATGCGTTCGTCCTTCTGTTAATGTGCCTCCACCACGCCGTCCATGATTTCCTCTCAAAATCTGTCACAAATCTAGCCAGGTATTACAATATAAAATGCCAATGTCTACGCATTGTTCTGATGTATTTTCCTTCTCCTATTCTAAATTTCTTACTCTGGCACTTTCTGTATCTGTGTTTTATCATAAAATTTAATAAATACTGTTAATGCCATGGACAATAAACATCACATATCTATAATTTTTAGTATCATTGTCGATATTAAGATTAGTAGTAAAAATACACGCTGCATTACTCACGTTCGATATGATGTGCGTGACTAGAAACCTTTTCCATTCTTACTATACTAACATACTCAATTAAATTACAGAGCCGTTCTAAATATTTATTTCATTGACTTTTCGTTTATTCAGGTTATAGTGACGCTAAGTTTTTATTTTCGAATAATAATTAACGAAGCTATTTTTTATATCGATTTTTGTGTATATATGTGTCTTCTGAATTTGCATGCAACACGAAATTGGTACTACTGAGCGATCTTTCTGTAATCCTATAGTCTTCCTTTCTGGAGATATCTTGACTGTCTTGTAAGATACCACCACTTGTACTAGCTTGTTTTTTTATAAAAAAATAATCTTTCGGTACTCGGCTAGTTTCTAACAATGTATATTTTTTTAAAACGTCTGGTACCATAATAATTCTCATTAACTTATTCTTTTTTCATCCTGGTACGGTAAAGTCACTACACCTGATGTTAATTACAGTGCAGTCCAAATATGAATAAATTAATATAATCCATTAATTGTATATAATTTTTTGCATGCTGTCTAGTGTCTTCACCTTTAATTACAATGACATTAAACTAGATTTGTATCCATTTTGTTAGCGTTTTGTAGATATCGGTGTACATTATGTTGGTGATCATTGATCAATAATATAAAAAAAAATGTCCACCGTTTATTTAAGTCGTCGCTATAATATACCAGAGGATCGACTCCAACTTAACCATTAGATGTCCCTCATGAAATGACTTAATAATATGTGGTTACTTGATCGACACGGTATCTAAGCAACCAGTACAAAGTTAACTACTAGTAATAGTATAAATGTAGTTTTACTAACATTAACGTAAGAACCATTTTGGCTTATGTAAACATTATTAATGTCAAGCGAGTACTGACCCCTCATCCGCCTACGAATGAACACCCTAAATTAAGAAGGAGCGATATCTGAATTTAATTGTGTAACATCTATCTACGTCAATGATATGCTTAATGATTGGAAAATTAGTGGAAATATTTAATATATTATGTATTTCTAGAATAACGCAATGACCTGAATACGTTTTGCAGTCATTGACCAGTGTTCAGAAACAAATTGCTGACCGAAAGTGATGTCAGCAAAAAATATTGTAGTAATATATTCTAGATATGAACTGAACATTTGCTTTGTGACATTAATTTAATGTTTTAAACTAGTTGTCTCGTGTCATGACGTATTTTATGGACCGGTTGGTATTTGTTGAATGGTAACAAATTCCACGTTTATGCTAATAGTATATTTTTAATAGTTCGCTAAATCACTAATTTTTATTCCTTATAGAAATATATATATACTAGTAGAAGCTCGATATTGTCCGCACATGTCGCGAGAGTGTGGTTTTGTTAAGGCGTGGCCGCACCTTAAATCGAAGAAAAAGACATATTTTTTGAACCTCCGACTGTGCCGTATTGACTGAAGTTTTAGTAAACGCAGAAAATATCCTACTACTATTATAAATGTGAAAGTTTGTATGTGAGTTTGTGAATTTTGATGTATGTTAGTTAATCACGCCTTAACAGCTGAACGGTTTTGGGTGAATTTGATACACAGGTAGTTTATTACTTATTTAATCCATAAAAAAATTACACACTCCTACTGCTGGGCACGAGCATTCTCTACTGAATGAGAAGGGTTAGAAGGGTAGACGGACCTAACCGTTCTTAAAGCAAGCAATACGTAATACGTCATACACACACGTAACTTAGAAAAGGCAGGGTGCATGCTCTAGGGCCTGGTTTCGAATCTGCGAATTTAATCTCCACAGTCCGACCACTCTCCGCTGAGCTATCGCTGTATCCGGTGTTTTAATGGCTGATAAATAGCATAAAAAATATTTGATGCGACGTCAAGGTTTTCACAAGAAATGAGTCAGTTCATAAAGGGTTGCGGGTTTTTTTATCTTTCGTAAAGTCTGCATAAAAATATCACTAATTTCGGTTGCTTTCTTCATTTCATAATCATTTTAAATATGGCTTTGATGTAGTCTTACATAATTGATCTAACGTAATTGTTTCTATTGCCGAGATTTCATTTTTTTTTTTTGTAACAGACGATTGGGAAATATCACCTAGACTCTTCAAGGAGACAAGACTTTGTTTGAACTACGTTTGTTAAAATAAGTTTTAACAAAACGTTTGAAGAAAAGTTAGTTTCTAACAACGTCAAGAAAATAACACTGAAAAGTCAAAAATAACAATTTCTATAGGCCTCTATGGATTCGGTGCCTGTGTCGCTGCCGGTCAAATTAAATTGCACTAACTGACTTGGTGCCAACGGGACCACCTGGGAAATGTACCCTTTTAAACAATAAAATAATTTCTCGAATCGGTCCAGGGGTCTTGCGAGTAATCGGGGAACATACATTAAAAAGATTCCGACGAATTGAGCACCTTCCTTCTTTTTTTGAAGTCGGTTAAAAAGGATAAATATTCCACGACGCGACGCGTTTAAACTTGTATCGTAATAACAATAAACAAGAATATTTACCTATGTCATTATAAATTCACGATACTAATGCAATATTGATGAGTTTCATTACGTTGATGACTTCTTAGGTATTTTTTAAAAAATAATTATTATACGATTTCCCAGGAGTGGTGGTAGGTCCCTCGTATGCGAGAGGCCGGCTGGGTTGGTACCATCGCTTTGTCGGTTTCTGCCGCCAAGCAACAGTGTATAAGCACTGTTGTGTTCCGGTTTGAAGGACAATGAAGCCAGTGAAATTACAGGGCATTATGAGACTTAACACCTTATGTCTCGGGGTGACGAGCGCAGTCCAGTGTCATGTAGTGCTTTGTTATTTAAAGTTCTGTGTGGTGTTGCTTCTGTTTATGAGCAGGCGAGCGACCTGCTCATTCAGGCTAATAAAAAAAGAGTGTTAAAATTGAGTCAAAATAATTATAATTATTATTACACCCATTTTGCCTTCTTTGTTTGACTTGATAAAGTGTAGTTTCATTCAATAGAGAAGAAAAAAAAAACAAATAAATCATATTAATATCAATAAATTATTGTCAACTTGATTCCGTTTATAAAAACTATATTTATATACTCAGTTTTTAGTCGTAGCGCCCGTCTTTGATCGAGAGTCTCTCTGTTGTCCGCCGTCCGTCCAAAATGTCAAGTGTCAAGTGGAATTTTAACCGCATCCTTTCCATGAGATTATCATAATCCTTTAAGTGACAAAATAATCATTTAATTCTATATAATAATACTAGCCCTGTATTATATTCTTCCCACTGCTGGGCACGGGCCTCCTCTACTGAATGAGACGGGTTAGACCATAGTCCGCCACGCTGACCTAATGCGGCTTGGCAGACTTCACACACCTTCGAAATTCTTATGAACAACTTCTCAGGTATGCGGTTTCCTCACGATGTTTCCTTCACCGTTAAAGCAAGTGATAATTAACAATTAATACACACATAACTTAAAAATGTCAGAGGTGTGTGCACTTGGAGCTGGATTCGAACCTGCGACTTTCGTCTCGACAGTCCATACCACTCCCCGCTGAGCTATCACTGCTGTGATCCTATACATGACATATTTTGCTTTTATACCTATCAAGCGTCATATTATTTCGATGTACCAAGGACACATAAAAGTAACATACACAATATATCATTACGTAGTATGACTGTCTCGGTGGCGCAGTTGTAATGCCTACGCGGTAAGACTACTGTGCTATTGTCTCGGGTTCGATTCCGGATCGGATAAAAGTGCTATTGGGTTTTTCTATCATGAAATGATTAGTATCAACCCGGAGTCTGGAATTGTTCCCGATATGGCGATAGGTTCGCCCCAAATCACATCATGGTATGGAACTAAGCTCGGCGAAATGTGGGTGTACTGGTTACACCTATGCCTATCCCTATGGGGATTAAATGGGTGACTGCGTATGTGTATGTATGTATGCTTGTATTTAAATATGTACTATGGGTTACCATCTGAAAACCAGCGCTGCAGCGCTTAACACGTTGTAGCATTTAAGCTGAGATGGGACCATTTACGGCCTCACACAACTGATTAATAGGCATTCTTTGCCTATTATACCCGTTAGCCTACTGTAATTGTAAATTGTGTTTTAAGTTTTTTCTCTCTCTCATTTTTAATCTTGTAATGTGCAGTAGGTATTGTAGCTAAGCGATGTATTAGTCTTAGGTATTAGTGTGAGATACCGTAATAAATACATTTCTTTCTTTCTTTCTTTCTTTACTTATCGAGAGTGCTAACGTCTTATGGTTTATTTTTATCAAGTGTACTTAACAAGTCACGTACCTAGGCTACTGAACTTTATTGTGGCATTTCAACACAGTTTTATATTCTTAAAATAATAAGGTCAGTACGGTAAACGCCGTATTAGTAGTTGTCGAGTGTTGTTTAGTATATTAAAAAAATCTACTAAACAACACTTGACAAATAAGAGTAAAAAATTACTTATATTTACTCTAGTTGTGGAATAGGCCAAAAGCGTTTTAACACTTTTCCTAAGTACCTAACTGTATAATACGAAGTACGGGCATGTTTAGTTAGTCGATGTTTTCAATGCATACTTACGTATCTAAAAAGGTTTTAATTTTTACTTAATTGAAACTAAAAGAAAAGTCACTCAATTTCACTCCCTAATATGAGTTTATTCGATTATCCATTGTATCTAAAATGTATTTCATGTTATTATTACGTATGTATTTACTTACGTACTCTATGTGTGTGTTGACACACACGGATACTTATTAAAAAATTACTAAATTGTATGTCCATTTTCTCTTTAATATAGATACTTAATTTTTTTTCACTGCAATAGTATTCAATGGTATGACTGGACTCTGGAAGAAAATTCACGAATGTCCGGATTCTTATACTAATTACATTTGTTTTGATTTTCTATGAAAAACAGTTTAAACGAGTCAACTGTAACTTTCTAAACTTTCGATGTCCCATCTGTATTTAATAACTTTTTGTGGACATTTTCGGACTTAGTTATTGTAATATCCAACTATGTTTCATAAACATTTCCATAGTTTTTATGTATTTGATTTATTTTTTAAACATTAATTATGGGACGAACAGGTCGCTCGCCTATGGTAAGCGTCACGCCTGCTCATAAACAGAAGCAACACCAATCAGAACTTAGAATTAAGAATAACTAGACTGGCACTAGACTAAGCTCGTCACTCCGACACATACCTTGTTATGTTAAGTCTCATAATGCACAGTTAGTTCACTGGTTTCAATGTCGTTAAAATCGGAACACTACAGTGGTTACACACGGCAGAGATAGACAAAGCGGTGGTAACTACCCAGACGGCCCCTCGAATACGAAAGACGTAGTACCTAATAAAATCGTGTCGTATGATTTGTTTTTATCAAAATATTTACAAAGAAATGTGATTAGAAAGCAATTCGACCGCACTATTGTCGGTTGCACTAAAAAAAAATATTTATAACAAAACCTGATAGCTAACTGCATAAAAGTACTGATCGAAAAAAAACTACTTGGTGAGCAATAAATATTATTGCATAGAAGCCGAAAATTATATGTAGTATGGCTAGTTTGTCATTTCAAACATTACATACATACATATACGCACTTACGTCTGAAATCGAAGGGGTAGGCAGACGTGTAACCAGTACATCACATTTCGCCGAGCTTATTTCCGTCCCGTGGTGTGATAGGGGGCGAACTTATTGCCATGCCGGACACATATTTTAATTTTTCTGTTGTAAAATACGTTTGACATTATTGGTATATTTTTAATTCCGGAACTATTTTAATATAATATATTATAGCTTTGTTGATTATTCAATAAAGGGTTCCTTTAAATGAACGGCATAATATTGAATTTAAAAATCCCTTAAACGTCTTGCCACAATCTCTACTTCTTGTGGGACCATTTTAAAAATCTAACCACTTTAAAAATTCCTATCGCATGCAATCACATATATTTTTATAATATAGATGATTGCACTTATATGTATATATAATTCCTGAGATTTTCCGTTCTAAACCAACATGTTATATATAAAAACATAGTTATTGTGGTCTACACGTGGCAGTTTGTTATTTTCAAAGCCATTTAAACGCGCATGTCAATTGATTCGCCAACAGTAACTACAAATACAATAAGTAAAATAAAATTGTACATACCTAACAAGGAAGTTTCAGTTCTATGATTTATTTCCACACCATATATGTTTTAAAAAAAAATGGCTGAATCTTGGTTCTCCAACTCTTAGGCTATAGTATAATATAGTTTTTTGTATTGTGCTTGTACCTTATAACATATTCTTATTGTATATGTGTTTACATTTGTATGTGTGAATGTGTGTGTATGTATGTGTGTAAGTATATGTATATGTGTGTGTGTATGTGTATATGCGCCTTTTACGTTAAGCCGCTCTATTTATTTCTCTTTTTACCTATCTGTGGAAACATGTAATTAGTGTTTAGTTCTTTTTGTTCAGATTTGCTTTCTGTTTCACTATATGTTCCCCTCAAAAATAAATAAATAAATTTTCTTTCATTTTCGTAACAAAAAAACCCAAAATCACTTTTAACCGACCCTGTGATCGAACCCGAGACCACAGCGTCAACCTCAGTCATGACGCGTACGCAATATAACTGCGCCACCGAGGCAATCGAGTTTTGTTAGGAAGCAAATAGAAAATTTGTTTTGGTTCTTACGTAGTTTCCACGATTTCAGCGTTTCTCGAAATCATCCATACTGACTGACAGTCTTTCTACCACTGTCTAGCATACTCTAAAAACTATATTTAATATATCAGAATCGTGGGCAAAATAAAGTGTATAATTAAATTTATTGAAATGTATAAGGGAAATTTACCGAGCTCGTTAGATAAGGTTTTCTTGCGGTTGAATCGTATCTCATTAAGAAACAAGGTGTGCTGCGTGCGTCTCGGCGATCAGTCACTTTTGTTCACTGCTAGATGACGAACATTAGTTTATTAAGAATAATGTTATTCATATTTTAAACACAAACAAACCCTACAACGTTAAAATTAAATTTCATTTCTCCAGTTCTAAAATAAAATAATTGGAATCGAAAGTGGAACTATAGCGACTGTGAATTGTTTGGTTATGTGGTGATACAAAATGTCGGGAGGCGTTTGGGATCTGATGCCGACGAGGTGTCGGTGGATCGAGACGCTGAGACACTGTGGGAAGACACTGCTGCGTCGACAGAGACGACTGCTGAGGAGGTTGAAGAAGGTAAACAAACTACAGTAGTGGTGATTATAGTGTGGTTAGATTTCATTACTGGTATCTGATTATCTATTGTTATCAATACATAGTATAAAACAAAGTCGGTATCTGCTCTGTGTGTCTGTTTATTTCTCTTAATCTATTCAACGGATTTAGATGCCGTTTTCACTATCATTTATAGAATTTATTCCGGAAGGTTTATATATAACGCTATGACCCATGGGAGCAGGGCAGTAACATGCCTGTTGTAAAAGCGCGAGGGACAGAGAATAACATAAAATATTAATAGCCTACATAGGCTCTGAAAACATTTTGATATAAGTACTACAAAGTCACATTTTTAAGTGAAGTCAACAACCTTTTATAAAGGTAAACAAAAAAATGTATAAATGTATTCAGTGTAATTAAACTAGGTTATGATTATTCATAATGCATTATTTTATGGAATTCATAATGATCTGGGATCAAAAATGTGTTCATTATAAAATAATATAATAAGGATGATTTCTTTTTTTAGGTGATATTTACCTACCCACCTAAACTATAATCCAAACTTATTAGAAAGAATTTGAAACAGCATCAAAATTTTCTACAAAATAATAATGAAATGTGATAATTGTCATTTAAAACCAATACAGTTTTTTTTTAATACGTTTCATTTCATTCATAAAGTCAAATACTTCCGCAGTTTTTTTTCTATCTTTAATTACAATATAAATCGTATTGTTACTACCAGTGGTAGCTGGTAAGCAATTAATTCGTTAAGAAATGTCTTTCCTAGTTTTACTACATAGCGATAGTATAATGATTACCGCGGTCGCATTTTTCTGTCGCATTTTTTTTCCAACATGTTTTTTAATGAATTCGACCTCCGGATCATTCATTATTTTAAGGTGACATTGTGCATTATGAACATTGGTTGAATCGATTTGTTAAGAATCATTGTGTTGGGATTCAGTCGTTATTCGGGGCAGGGACGTGGCACAATCATTGCGAAATGTATCAGTACTAATATAATTACTTCAGTCTCTTAGTTCATTGTGTTTAAACTATTTAATTGGATTGGATTTTAACATCAATCAGTTTACTTCAGGATTGCCTCGCGATCAAGTCTGGGCATATTGTAAGTTTTTTTTTCTAACAGTTAGTGTTAATATCGAGAGCTTTGTTTTAGTTGGTCGCACTTTAACGAATAAAAGTTGAATTTGCTTCATAAAATAAACTCGATATTTACATAGAAACCACTTATTTAAAGATTACTATTTATTTTTATTAACTTTTTAGATTTTTATCAAGTTTTTTTTTTTATAAAGCATTCGTCAAGCATACGAGCAAGTGGGTCATCTGATGGTAAGTGAGCTCGACTGCCCATGAACATCCACAATACATGAGGAATTATGAATGCGTTGCTGACCTTAAAGGAAAGGAAAAAATTAAGGGATAGATAAGGGGGCCACCCCATTTGGGCCACCGGATATCTCACTCACCATACGAAATGCAACAGCAAGCTGCTACTTCACGTTGGTTGGTTGTGTGAGAAAAACGACGAACAACAAAATTAACTTTTAGCCCGTTCACCTCCCCTGAGTAAATACTACTTAGGTACTTATATAATAAAATATGACACGTTCAAATACAATATAATATTACCAGAAGAAAGATTCTATTAGGTGTTTTTAAAAATTATCGCCTTATACGTATAGACCCTAAATGTTTTATTTTATTAATAGCAAATAAAGTGTACTTAATAACAAAATTTAAAGCCGACGTCGACAAAAGATGTCAGCTAATTGATTTCAGTTACACTACTGGTACAATTACAAAGCGATAATTGTTCATCATAGATTCTACCTCTGAAAATAGACGCGTTATTTCCTTAGTTTGTTCAGTGCAGTACATTTTGCAATGCCCCTGACGAACCAATTGCGCCATCGAGTTAGCTGTTGCCAAACGCAGACGTTGTTATTACATCCACTAAGATTTCACTTTTAAAATGATGATAACTGTCGATCGCACTCCTCTAATGAATTTGGGTAATGTTCGAACTGATATGCAAACATTGCGGATGATAGATCTGGATGCAGTAGTTGCAATCTTCTTTTTTTACTTGCGACACAAAGAGGGCGGTGAACAGTTTGACCGCTTTATCTGTTTGTGTATTTGTTTGTATCATCGTACAATTTACCTTAAAGATTGGACCGGTTGTAACGTTTTTTTTTATTGAAATGGTTCTTAGTTATGTTTGATAAAAATCAGTTTTAGAAATAACAGTTGCTTTTCTATTTGAAGTTTGAAATTCTTGATTTGGAATATAACTAATTTATACTATTTATATTATAAAGTCCGTGACTGCGCCGTAGTTGAGTGGTTGTATTTTTGTAACAAAACGCGCTCTTTGTAGTTGTGAACAATTATTTAATTTTATAAGTTTTAAACAATAGTGAAAAATATGGCGCGCGTCCGTCCACGGTATTAGCGTCAGTGTTGTCAGTCGTGATAAATCTTGGGGTTGCTCACGCGCAGACGGCGTTCGGTAGTGTTGCTAGATGAAATTGTTTAGTTTACTCCTGAACAGTCCGTATAAATTAGTTTTATTTCAATGTGTAATATTCGAGTAAACATAAGAAATATTATCTCCCTTGAGTGACTGAACAAAGCTCTGACAGCCAGACATTCTTTGCATATTCGTATTAATTCTTTAAAAATATAGATTGTAGAAGCGCATAACTTTAATCGTACACTCTACTGTATGTTATTGTACTCAACTTTAGCATTATGAGACGTAGTATTCGATAACAGCAACGATGAAGAAATTGAAATTCGAATCCCGAAAAGTCAGCTTGTTTGATAGAAATTCCAGAGTATGCAATTTCTTTTGCCAACCTCGACGATAAGACTTTTAAGTTCATGTCACTTTTTTGACAATCTGCACTTTAAAAACTACTATCGGAATAATCCTCACGATCAGAAGCTGAAATACAGTAAAAACACGTATATGGGGGGTATATTCGCGTAGTAAGATCTTTGAATATATTTGCAGGTATTTTGTGAGTGGTAGAGCCACCTTTCCGATCCCTTTCCTTTAGGATCGGCAACGTTTACCATCATCATCATCATTCAACGTGACCTATTTGCACAAATGTCGGCCTATGCAATAAAATAATATGGTCTAGTGGCAGCCTACCTACACTGAAAAACCGTAAGATCCTGGACTCAAATCACAGTTTGGCCAATCACAACTTGTGTGTTTGATTCGAAAAACATGTTTTCCCAGGATTAGAATTTGTGCAATAGGTTCACCTTTATCGCGTCATTGAATACGCGCTGCAAACCGCGTTGCTGCACTAGTTGCACATCTGCCTACCGCTTCGGGGATACAGGCGTGAGCTTTATGTTACATATTTTATAAAAAGTTTAATGATCTTAAATTGTATTATTAAAAATATACCGTACGGGTAGCAACAAAAAAATGATCTTTTGGTTCAATCGCCGCGACCCTTGTTGTTTACAGGGGACAAAGTTGTTACCTTTTTTATTTAATTAAGTAAACATATTCCTAACAAATAAGCTTACATTTTTGGTATATAGGGTAAACAAATCTTAATCGACACCTTTTAACACAGAATCCTATGTTATAATTAAAAAGAAGAATACGTAACATAACAGTTTACATGAATTTTATAGATTAATAAATTAGACATATTGCAAATAATATACCTAATGATATAGTATAGTTATTTTTATGAACATATTATATTGGACGTAAAAAATGCTCAGCAAAGACACATGTACCAAATATTCATCCTTCCCTCATCTTCACCGGAATTATAGTAACAATATTTTGTATTATTTCCAGGCGTACCTACACAGTTGGCGCTCTGCAGACGAGCTGAACATGTTGGTGGGTGCGAAGGTCGGCGGTGCGACACCACTGGTCATCGCTTGCAGGAATGGACACTACGATGTTGCCGAATATCTTATAGAGAGGTGCAAGGCGGACATTGAACAGCCAGGCTCAGGTGGGTCCACTAAAGTACTAATCGATTTTCATTGACATTGACAGCCTCCGTGGCGCAGCGGGCGAGTAGTTCGATTCCCGCACCGAGACAAATGTTTGTGTGATTCACAAATATTTGTTTCAGGTCTGGGTGTTATGAGACCGCAAGTCACTCGTAGTTCCTGATACCCACGATACAGGTTAGCCTAGTGTGGGGTCGGGACTATGTGTGACTGTTGGGTGTATTTATTATTTATTTTATTTATTAATGTTTCACTCACTTCCACTTTAGTCGGCTCTTTTAACTCCAGTTGTCGAAAGTTTTAAGTGGTAGAGCTGTAGATAGTTTTATCTACTGACATGAATAGACCGATTCGACCGGGTTATTACCATTGTTTCACAGAAAACCAAATGAAGCAGCAGCTTGCTGTTACGTTTAGCATGGTGAGTGAGATATCCGGAGGCGTAAATCTTCCATCCCTTTCAAGTTCCTTAATCATCCCTTTCCTTTAAGGTGGGCAGCATTTCCATGATTCTTCAGGCATAGTGGTTGTTCAAGTGCGGTGTAGATCACTTGCCATCAGGTGACCCACTTGTATATTTGTGGGCTTCTGCTATACGAAAACCGACCGTCGATTTCAGTTAGATTAGTTAAATATTAATCAACGGTTATTAAGGGCACGCTAGTCGATATTTCTAAAAGCTTCGTCACGATGCTCAATAGGTTTAACAGACTTAAAAAACTGAGGAGGTTCCCAATTCGGCGCGTTTATACAAAAAAAAATTTTGCTTTTTTTTTACACATTAAATAAATTATCTATAATCACTGTTCACAAATTAAGTTTATTACACTTTATATGATTAATCCGTCCGCCTCGGTAACTCAGTTGTAATGCGTACGCGTTACGACTGAGGCTGACGCTGAGGTCGAGTAAAAGTGATATTGGGTTTTTCTATTATGAAATGCTCAGTATTAGCCCGGAGTGTGGAATTTGTGCCCGGTATGGCGATAGGCTCGCCCCCTATCACATTGTGGGACGGAGATACGCTCGGCGAAATGTGGGTGTACTGGTTAAACCTCTGCCTACCCCTTCGGGGATTATAGGCGTGAGTGCATATGTATGATTAAACACAATTGTAACCAGCGTTTCTACGTAAGAGTTCTAAGAACCAGTAAGTTCCCTCATTAATAACGCTCCCTCTTATATACCTCAGCAAATCACCTCCACCATGTCTCAATATTATTATCTACCCGCTATGTAATAGTTATTCTACTGATTACCTTCACTAACACCAATAAACGGTGATATTACTAATATGAAGGTAACACTACTTCACGTTGTTTTTTGTGTGACAATGGTAACAAACCGGTCGAGCCGGCCCATTCATGCTGTAGACAAAACTGTCCACAGCGTGGCTCTACCACTATTAAAACGATTTCGGTCTCTCAGTCAATTTGGCCGTTATTTACCTGAAAGCGGTCGCTTGTACCGGTATTGCGTCAATACATTGGCGCGCGGCCATTTCACCTCACAATCGTTCGTCACACGCCATTTACACATACGAAAATATATTTTGTTTGTTCGTGTCCACGCGTGACGGCCTCTTGATTCAATGAAAACACCTTTATGTGATGTGGACACGACGTACACACGGCACGTGATGTTGTGTCTCGTGCTATATTTTTTTTAATTTTTGGTGAGTTAGATATCGGAGTGTATTAATTAATTGATAATAACTTGCTTTAACGTTTAAGAAAACATCGTGAGGAAACCGGCATACTTCAGAAGTTCTCTATAACAATTTCGAAGGTATGTGAAGTCTGCCAACCCGCATTAGGCCAGCGTGGTGTACTAAGGCCTAACCCCTCTTATTCAGTAGAAGAGGCCCGTGCCTAGCAGTGGGACGTATATAATACAGGGCTATTATTATTAGATATCCAGAGGCCCAAATCCCTGCTCCCCTTCCCAATACTTTAATCATGACTTTCTTTTAAGGTTTTCTTTCACGGAAGCATTGCAGCTTCCATGGTTCTTATGGTATTCATGGGGTCCATGGGCGGTGGACGTACCATCAGGTAGCGCGTTTGCCAACCTGCGTTATAAAAAAACAATCTTGTATTATACATGATTGGTGAATGTAGCAGTATCAGGGACGAATCTGTTATTCAAACAACGGTTTGTCTATACTCACGCAAACTATGAACCTCTATGCGTCGGTCGGTCATAAGGAACTTTGGTGGTAGCGTCCTTCGGCTGTAAAACCGGTGTGATCCTGGGTTCAATCCCAGAATAAATAATGTAGGTTTTTTATATGGGAAATACTTATTGATGTTTAGGATTAGAGTTGTGCACCATATATCGGTACGTTCGTACGTGGATGCACTTATTGCTCCTTTGTCTAACCATGTTATAGGCCGGTAAACAAGCAAGTGGGTCATCTGATGGTAAGTGATATCCATGGATAGGATTGGGAAGGAGAGGGGGAGTTAGGCCTCCGGATATCTCACTCACAGTACGAAACGCAGCAGCAAGCTGCTACTTTACGTCGGTTTTCTGTGAGACAATGGTAACGATCCGGGCGAGCCGGCCCATTCATGCTGTAGATAAAAACGTCTACAGCGTGGCTCTACCACTCAAACATGTCAGTGTGAGCCTTGTTTTATATACCGCCCCACTGCAGGGCACAGGCTTCATGTTTTATCCAGGCAAGGCAAACTGACCACATTAAATCTGATTTTAAGTACAGTGCATTCCAAATATAATGTCGAATATTAAGACATTGCGTCCCTCGATGTACGGTAGAATTATGACGGCCTGTAGTTATTGGATATACATGGGCTGACCCCGGAACGCAACTTGACTTGAACAAGCCACTATTGCGGGGTTTTCACCATGTATACAGTGCTCGCCATCCAGTCGCGTATCTACCACCTCTACTATCGAGCGAGCTTCTAATGAGGGTTGGTAGACCTTCGCATATATCTGAAAATCTCATGGAGAACTTTCAGATACACAGGTTTCCACATTATGTTTACGATGGGGTTGACATATATAGTTTGGATAAAAATGGATAGGTCGCTGGTTCAAATCTGGCTCGAAGGACCAAAAAGATGTATGTGTATATTATACACACGTCTGTTGCAGTGTGCGGTTTGCATAAACCGTACACCCCTTATTAATTAAAGAAAAAAAACATGATGTGTTCCTTCATCGTTACATCAAGCGATAAATCTTCCATATATTAAATACGAGAAAACTTTGTATCCCTTTTTAAACAATATGCGCGCGGAGGAGTGTGAGATTTCACACAGTTACAAGTTTATATGGACGTGAAGTGCAGAAAGTTATTTATGTAATATTTGTTACAAATACCTACATTAAACGGTATTAATACATACATACATACGCACTCACGCCTGTAATCCCCGAAGGGGTAGGCTGAGGTGTAACCAGTACACCCACATTTCGCCGAGCATATCTCCTTCCCATGATGTGAAATAACGGTATTAAATGTATGCAACGGTAGGCAGCGGCTTGGCTGTGCTCTGGCATTGCTGAGGTCCCTGGGCGGCGGTTACCACTTACCATCAGATGGGCCGCCTGCTCGTCTGTCTATTTAGGCAATAAAAAAATTATACCGACAATGTCTGAATGCCCAAATCTCGGAGCTGACGTTATAAAACAAAAAGTATATGATTATTATAGACGTCGAATTTCGAGCAATACGAAACCACTAGTAATAATGAATACACGTGTAAACTCCGTTTCATTCCAATTTAATAGCGATTACAAATTTACTTTCGCGTCAAATATGTATTAGTAACACATCGTGCTTCATGAGTCGTATCGTGCCTCCTACATTATGAGCGTGGCGCAATTGCAAAATAACTAGTGGTTCCGTAGTGGTCGAAACGTGACCTACATTTTTTTTGAATTAAAAATTAAAGATAAATATATATACATATTTGGCATTCAGACATTGTCAGTGTAAGCGTAAACAATTATTGATTTATTTTATTTAATTAAATGTACATATTTGTTATTACATAAATAGCATTCTGCACTCCTCCTTTATATAAACATTAACTATGCCAAATCTCACACTCCTCCGTGCGCGCGTATTGTTTAAAATGAGTTACAATTTTTTTTTCAAGTATTAATATATAGATTTATGAACATTAAATAAGTTTGGTAATCGCTGTCAAACTCAATTGAAACGGAGTTTAGTTTCCGGAGGCTGAGCTCGAAAACGCAACTTCCGTCTCAGCAGCCGGTTCCGCATCTCTAGGTTATCTATATTATGTTATGTTATGTAATCATTGTCCACAGTGACATTTGATGGTGAAACGATAGAAGGTGCGCCGCCGCTATGGTGCGCGGCCGCTGCAGGTCACCTGCCGCTGGTGAAGCTGCTGGTGCGCGCCGGCGCCAACGTGAACTCGACCACTCGCACGCATAGTACACCGCTTCGGGCCGCATGCTTCGACGGACATTGCGACATCGTCAGATTCCTTGTTGAGAATGGCGCCGGTAAGCACAAAATAAATTATTATAATTTTGTCCCTGTGCATTTTTTTATAGCGTGGGTCGGCAAACGAGTCAGTGGGTCAACTGAAATTAAGTGATCTCCACCGCCCATGTACGTCTACAATACCATGAGAATCAAGGGCGCGTTGCCGACCTCAAAGGAAATACATAATTAAGGGATTGTGAAAGGGAGGGGGGATTTGGGCCTCCGGATATCTCACTCACCATTCATGCTGTAGACAAAACTCACACAACTCAAACAGCGGGGCTCTAGCACTCAAGACAAGATTGGTATGAGTGCATGTCTTTTTTACGAGAGTTTTGAACAGTAAGATCAACCGTATATGAGAATCTATAAAGTTAATATTTTTCCATTACTTTCCCTTTACTTTGCGAGTTTTTCGACAGCTATCGAAAATATCGCAAAAACGTACATTAAGATCATTCTAAAGCCACTTCTAGCGTGATGTTCATTTGCAATTATTTTTATTATCTCTCGATAAATGATTACTTTAATAAGTTAAGCGCTTTTTCACTAGGTATCGCTATTTCCTCTACCACCTCTAGCTAGACGCTCAATCAAAATCTCTCATTCTCTTAATACCTTCAAGGAATTAGTGAGGAAAGGCAGCTTCCTTAAGCTTCTGTTCCATGCCGAAAACAATCTTGTTTAAACATATCAATCTATTGTTATCCTGTCCCGCACACTGGGTCGAACGAGTGACCCCTGTCTCAGTAGACAGTACCTACCCACTAGGTAATCGTACGCTTTTATACGAACAGTACGTCTACAAAATCTTCTCAATTGCTAACTAGTAAATATTTTCTCCATTGCAGATATAGAGATAGCGAATCGCCACGGCCATACGTGCCTGATGATCGCGTGCTACAAGGGCCACATTAGGATCGCCAGGTATCTGCTGTCGCTGAACGCTGACGTCAATCGCAAGAGCGTCAAGGGCAACACGGCACTACACGACTGCGCCGAGAGTGGTTCATTACAGATACTGAAGATGCTGCTCGGACACGGCGCCACGATGGACGTTGATTCTTATGGTGAGTGGTCACCATCGTAGCTTGAGCTTGCAAGATGGCAATTTAGTTATAACCCAGTGGTAAGAAGGAAGAAGCGAGAGCGATGCGCTATAAAGTCAGCAGATGGGATGATATGATGATATGATGGGAAGATAAGATAAGGGGCGAGTCAATGACTTGCACTAGTTAAATAGTAAGACACGGGATTTAGTAAAAATACTTTATTTAAAACGAAGAGGCGTACAGTTGACATAATATGATTAATTATATTTTACATACATATTTTAATGGATTATTCCACGTTCATCTCGGAATTTGTGCACCTGGTTTACCAAACAAGTTGAATGATGGAACCAATCATAATTTACAATTTATTAACTTAACGACAAAGTAAATAGAGGTTAAACGACTTTATATCGCTTATGTGTAGCAGCATGCAGTTGAAATCTGGGTATTTTATCCAGATTTCCACATAATGAACAATTAGGGGCCTTCCCAATCCCCATTTCTTTCTTAAAAGTTGTAAGCTGTGGAGATCACCGACTATTAAGTAACTTCCTTGCTCATTTACTGGCCTATTGCTACTAAAAAGTGTTGATTCAAGGAGATATATTTTATTAACTATCGCTTGCAACCACTACAATAATAACCAAATGTTTGTTCCGAAGGCGAAGAACACACTCTTACGCCAAAAATATTATAGTTAAAAACGGTTAAGAGAAAGAGAAATTATTGATGACTCAATATTTCTTCTTTCTTATGCAAGTGTAACATAAAAGCAATGTTGTCTGCAGGTATGACGCCACTACTAGCAGCTTCGGTGACGGGTCACACGCACATAGTGGAGAGCCTGATCAAGGAGGAGTACGGGCTGGTGACGAGACAGCAGCGCATCGACGCGTTGGAACTGCTCGGAGCTACATACGTAGACAAGAGACGTGACATGGTCGGCGCCTTGGAGTTCTGGAAACGGGCCATGGATGACAGGTTGGTGTTTCTTTATATGAGGCTAATGATTAAACCAACAAGCTCCAGGTCGTTCCTGTTGGAAAGATCTACGCTTGCCCACATATAGAATGCAGCAACCACACAGAATTTTATATTGCAAAGCACTGCATTGCACTGGATTACGCTCGTCTTCTGTAGTCTATCCATATTGTTTTGGTAAAACTATGTAAGTATTAGACTTCAATTCTTTGGGTTGTTGAACTAACCTAGTTTCTCTAAAAGCAATCAATATATGTACCTCCGTATTAACCGCGGTACTGTAAATGTTAGAACTAGAATCTGATGCACTCATTCTTATTTAATTTTGTTCTTTCATCAAAATTTAATTCAGAAAGGAATCTTCTAACTTTTAATATTCCCTTTATATTTTTCTCGATGTCTGTGATTGGTTGGGAGATCATCATCTCAGCCTGTTGTCCACTGTTGGACGTAAGCCTCTCCAAGTGAACGCCAACCATCCCGATCTGTTAGTATTATTATTCATCAAAAAATCCTCCAAAAAATCTTGCAGATTTCCAACGGACGGAAGAGAACCAATACCCAAACCAAAAGACGTGCCTCGTATAGAAGCGTATGACTTAGCAGCGGAGCCAAGCAACGCGCAACAATTGGAGGAGATACTCGCAGATCCTGACGCGATGAGGATGCAGGCGCTCGTCATCAGAGAGAGAATTCTTGGTGAGGATTTGTAGTATTGCTATTATTTTTCTCGCAGTTACTCACAACTATTAAGTTCGGCGACAAATGGATGAATTCTGTGGGTGTTTATGCTAGCTAAGGACCAGTTATTATCAGGTGTTATGCGTTTCCCCACTTTAATAGAAATGGTTTCTTATACACCAAATACAGTACAGTATTTAGTACAGTATGTAATTTCTTTTATAGTTAAATCATCCATAATCGAAATATGATGCAATCTGCTGTATATATTTAAAGTTCTCCTCATCGATTTCGATGACAGCGACCCCTAAATATATTAATTCAACCTCCTATCGTGTGCCCTAATGTGACTCGCTAGACCGAACTTGGTTTTAAATATCCGGTCACAAATATTACAATATAGTTGTCCCGCAGCATTATAGGTATATGTATAAGAGGGCTTAGGTCTGTCTTAACGTATTTGATGTTTTTCGTCCAGTACATCGAGCCGATTTTCTTCGAAACTTTTAATGTTGTTGTAGATGGTGGAACGCTACACCTGTAGAACGTAAAAAAAAAATATTTTATAAATAACGTTTATGAATATGTAGGGTGTTGTTATGGGATTAGACATGGATGTAGTATAGTTTATTGCCCATTGGTCGTGAACACCCTGTATTATTTTTTCTTCTATAGCATTTCATAGGTCACGTGTAATGAAATGAAATGAAATGAAAATATTTATTGAATCCATAAAATGTTATACCTACATCATTTAGATTCAGTCAAATTTAAACTCTAATCTAAATAGCGCGCTCTTTTAAATCCTTGTAATAGGCATATTCGCCAAAAACATCGATATGTACCGTATCGATATTTCTTAATAGTGCAGATATCGATATATAACAAATTATTTGGTTATATTTGTAAGACTATTATTGGTTTTAAAATTCTAGTATATTTTTCCTAGTTTCACACAGTCTTAGCATTACTAAATTAATAATAAAGTATGGGCATTGCTAATTCTGTTAATCAAATGATCCACTCTGAATCATTTGATTACCAGAAAATTTATATGTTTTCGATACTTATTTTATATCGATATTTTTTACCTCACACTACAAAATGTTGTAGGCGATAAGATTCAAAATGGAATGGTTGTGTATTATAAGATGATCTCTACAATATTATGGATATGTTTGTCAGGTCCGGCGCATCCCGACACCTCCTACTACGTGCGGTACCGCGGCGCAGTATACGCAGACGCGGGCAGGTTCGCAAGATGTCGCCAACTGTGGCACCACGCACTCGACATGCAGCGCGCCGTACTGCCGCCACTGTCGCCGCTCACGCAGTCCTCGCTCTACAGCTTCGCGGAGCTGTTCTCCTACATGCTGGCCGAGAGAGCCCGGCCCCCGCTCAGAGGTACCGTCTCTCACTCTCTAGATATGTCTGTCTCGCTCTGTCGCTGTGACATCACGCACTCGACATGCAGCGCGTCTGTCGTTCAAAAGTAACTGGTTCCTTCACTGTTTCCTTTTGATGTTCTCAGTCTAGATACGGTTCTAGTCCATTTTTTTTCATCATCAGTGCCACCTTTATCAATTTCCGAATCGCAAAGACTTATATAGGTGACAATAAGCTTCCATAGTTTGGGTGATTGAAATAATTTGATATAAAACAATACATAATTGTCAAATACATTGTTCACCAGGTCGCATCGTACCACCAGTGACGTTCGAAGACATAGACCCGGTGTTCAGGAAGGCGTTATGTGAAATCAATCGCGGCGTTGAGTTACTAGACTCTAAACTGAGCATTGACCGAGAACAGACGCTGGCTACGTTGCAACGAGTGCTGGTCATATCGCTGCACTTAGCCGCATTGATGGCAAGGCTACTGGACGAGCCGGAATGTACTGATGAAGTGTCCAGGCAGATACACAAGGCTGTTTATTCACTCGTTAAGTTAGATATTAAGGTGAGTCACAAACTTCAACTACTGTATTTGCTAAAAGTAACTGTCGATACGGTGTACCTTTCATTGACTTCTTAATAATATATTAATAGCTATAAAGCATCTATATTTGATGTTTCGATTGTGGATGTTAAATACTCGATAATCTGGTATAATGTATCATGAAAATATCGATATCCTTGGCTGATTAGTTTCCCTAGACGATGACATGACTTTGAGATCTAAACGATGGCATCAAATATTGAATGGGTTATATTCAATTTGTCGGTATTCGATCTTTGTTCTCTAGATTAAAGGTTAAATTCTGATATAATATCAAACAAATGTCGATTCTTTGCCTGATTTTTCTACTGTCTTTTTGAAGTGTGGTCGATTCTTGATACCAAACAGTATCGAAATTTCAAAATAGTTTTTTTGTCATTCAGTACCTAATGAGCACTCGGCGTCGATACTTTGAAGTTTCCAAAACCATCACTATGTCGCTAATGACATAGCTTTTTTGTAATGCCTTTAAAAATTACTTACATCGACATTTCCATTAGTCGACAAGCATTTTTCTATAACGGAAAACGGCAATCGAGCAAGTGGGTAACTTGATGGTAAGTGCCTTTCACCGCCTATGAACACACATCAAAAGAAGCATTTTGTTGACTTTAAAAAATGGGATTTAGGAAGCGGTTGGGGTGGAAGTTATTGGAGCCTCGGGTAAATCTTACCGTATGAAACTCATCAGCGAGCTGACACTTCGTCAATCTTTTGTGAGTCTGTGGTACTATCTCAGTCGAGCCGGCCAATTAATGATATAGATAAAATTGTCTACAATGGGGCTATACCACTTCCAACAACAATGTTATTTTCATATGTCTTAAGATCTACGAATAAACTTATAATGTTTGTTGCAGGTGCGTCAAGGTCGTTCAGCGTTACACGTAGCATGTTCAGCTGAAGTGGCGCGAGCGAGAGCGGGACGCGGCGGCACGACGGCGGCGGGGGCGGCGGCGGGGGCTGCGGGGGCCGGGGCGGGGGCGGCGGGGGCGGGCGCGGGCGCGGCGGCGGCGGGCGACGCGCATGCGTGTTGTGGCGCACTAGTCGCACTCATGTTGAGACTCGGCGCATCACCTGACGCACGCGACGCGGATGGCAACACGCCGCTGCACCTCGTCTGCAAGGTGAGTGCTCGGGTAACATCGGATGTGTTCGGCATAACGATCGGGGTCATGGTTGAAGCGAGGAAGCACATGTAGTGTGGTGCACTACAGGTGGAACACATAAGTTGCTGATGGGAGGGTACTCGATATTTTTGTACCCGTACAGTCGTATAGCTGATAGCAGTGATAGCTCAGTGGGGAGTGGTATGGACTGTTGAGACGAAAGTCGCAGGTTCGAAACCAGCCCCAAGTGCATACACCTCTGACTTTTCTAAGTTGTGTGTATTAATTGTTAATTATCACCTGCTTTAACGGTGAAGGAAACATCGTGAGGAAACCTGCATACCTGAGAATTTCTTCATAAGAATTTCGAAGGTATGTGAAGTCTACCAAGCCGCATTAGGCCAGCGTGGTGAACCAAGGCCTAACCCCTCTCATTCAGTAGAGGAGGCCCGTGCCCAGCAGTGGGACGTATATAATACAAGGCTAGTATTATTATTTATTATATATTATTATATATTTTATTACAGTCGTATAGCGACCACCGTTCACCTGGTGAAAAAAATATCTTGTATGTAATGAAACTTCTCACCATGCACTCCCAATTATTTGAGCAGCACTTTTAAGTTTTACCGACCCTAATTATTAACCGCCGAAAAAATAGAGAAATTTCCCAATTGGACGCGTATATGTTTTTTATATGATTTTCCTTTACCCGCAGTTAAACCCATGTCCGGCGGAAGTGGTCCGCGAACTGTTATCGCACGGGGCCCACATCGACACCGTCAACTATGAAGGCGACACTCCCGAGGAACTGCTCCGGATCAACCAGCAGTCGTTGACATCGATCGTGAACCCGCTGCGGTACACAACGCTCAAGTGTCTCGCCGCTCGTACCGTCAAGAACTATCGGCTGCCGTACCGACACGTGGTGCCGCAGTGCTTGCACGCGACCATCATCACGCATTGAGAACACCACCTACTATAAAGGTAAGTCTTAGTGATTTCTTAGGTTTACGCGAATATTACACATTGAAATAAAACTAGTTTATACGGATTTATACGAGACTGGTCTCTGAAAGTCTCTCACGTGACCACGAAGTCTGAAAAGCTTTCGAAACGTCGGGACTAAAATCCGTATAAACTAGTTTTATTTCAAAGGTAAGTCTTGCTAGATTTGATAACCGATTCCAACGAACTTAGTTTGATCACCTTTAATGTATGAAGTGGACTCATATGTACACACACTATATTCAATGTTCTATATGACATGTGTGGCCAAATGAAAGCAACGTATTTCACTTCCAGAGTACCAAATCAGATTGCATTGCTATGGAATAAACAAAGCATTTTCATTTTTATCGAATGAGTAATATATCGATATTCAACATGCAACTTTGGACAACACTGATTAAAAGCTGAACTTTTGCCTCACTCCATCATTGTTATTTCTGACTCACGTACGTCATTTAATTTATAGGGATGTGATGGAACTTATTGATCGATAAACGAGTTATTAAAATTAGCGTGAAATGTTAGGTTGTTCTAGATTTCGATATGATCCGGTACTATGTATAAACAGTCACGTGTCACGTCAGTCACGTGGATATAACGACCTTTAAATATGACCACAACTTTCCGGAACACATTATATAGAATAGATAGTTCGACTCAAATGGGCACGCATGTGTTTTTTTTTATAGTATTGGCCGGCAAACGAGCAAATGGGTCACCTGATGGTAAGTGATCTCCACCGCCCATATACGCCCACAATACCAAATGAATCATGGGAGCGTTGCCGACCTTAAAGGAAAGGGATAATTAAGGGATTGGGAAGGAGAGGGGGTTTGGGCCTCCGAATATCTCGCTCACCGTACGAAACGCAGCAGCAAGCTGCTACTTTACGCCGGTTTTCTGTGAGACAGTGGTAATGACCCGGACGAGCCGGCCCATACATGCTGTAGACAAGTGTCTACAGCGTGGCTCTACCACTCAAAAATGTGTGCGTAAGCTTGTGAATATTTATATAATATTATAATATTTAGCTTTGATTTGTCAGCCGACGTTCTATACCTATTGAGAGGCGTACACAGTCATTCCATATATACAAATACATCATAGACACATAGCACTAATGGTTTTAATTATCGATATATACATAAACTTAACAATTTTAGAAACTGTTATTATTTTAATTTCAGATATTTCCTGTTAACTATTCATCACGAAGCCGCAGTCTTGCTTGCCTTCAAGTCAATATCCTCGTATTTATGCGTCGAAACAAGAGCGGAGGAGTCGAAGATATTCTAAGTCACAGCTGCAACGTTTCCCGCTGTCTAAGGAATTGGTGACATTGACATTAGCGACTGTCAAATTGACATGACGTGTCAATGTGACACACTAATAGATGTTTAGATGTGTAGTGTTTGCTAAACTATATTTGTAGCATTTTGAAATGGAGTGATCAGTGTAATATTTAGTATATTCTTTTGAGGCTACGTTTGTATTGTTTTTTTATACCACCGGGGTTATGTATTCAATTGGGCTTGACGGTACACTATCAAGTTTGTTCCGATTGAAATTATTCTTTATTAGTTTACTCACTCAGTGATAATAATTTATAAATTGGTTTTAATATTTCGTTATACCGTTTTGTTTAACAATTCATCTAAATAATTTTAATATCTTTTTGTACATTAATTTTCTTACTGTTATTAATCCATTGCTGTGATCACGGACTGCTTAAATTTATCTTATTTCGTGATATTAAATATATTTCTTATTATGTCATAAAGGTGTACTGGTGGCCTGTATTTGCAATTATTATTATTACATTTTAATTGAGTGATTTCTTTGAATATCTTTACAAGTATATAAATTATATTATTGTTATATTAATATCGAAATATAAATAAATATTGGAACACAAATTATAAACGGTGTCATTTATTAAAATGGGTACTACATTAATGCTAACAGTATAGTAAATAAAATAAATAGAAAAGTGAATAAACCCTAGTTTCGTATAAAATATGTAACTATAACGCATTTGATGTGAATATAAATAAAGCGCTTAACATGTCACAATTTTATGTAGTTAGTGTATGGAACTAAAGCTCAATATCTCGTAACAAACTGTATTAACGCGTGACACGCATTTCTGTAACTTATCGATAAAAATAATTGTATGTCGATTTTTTTATAACGTAACCACATTCAAATTCTAAAGTTAATTCGTATATTTAAAAATAATCGTTGATAATATCATTGGGTGTTAAGATTCTATATTATAATATTAATACTGATTACAAGTAGTGATGAATACTGCCAGATGTATCGAGTTAGTGAAATGTTCGACGAAAAAAATATCGACATTTTGTACTAAGCCATCGCGTGATATTCTCTTTTATATCAAAGTATTTTAAGTTAGGTATATTGCACACGACTTTGGGCTAGAGTAATAAAAATCGTTCGTGTGTATTCACCTTCTCTAGTCCCTTGTAATATTAGTACGTTTTGGATGACAGTGTTTATTTGTTTGACATTGAAGGGATCCAAACAGTGATATATATAGCCGGTGTTACCCGACGACCGACGGTTCGCTTCACACTGCGTGTCAAATATGTATAGATATATATTTTGTCAAAACTTTAGTGTCAATCGTTTATTGCAATGTGGAATAAAGTAGTGATTAATGGCTTGAATAATATGATTCGTCGTGAAACGGTATGCGGTCATTTTATCGTCAATCCAACGATGTAAATGTAAACAAATTACATATAGTGAATATTTAGAAAATATTGGAGTTATAAATTGGCATTGTATATTAGCTATATCGATATGAAAAATAGAACTGATTTGATAATGTTAGGTTCATTTTGTATCCTACGGGCAGCGTTTTGCCATTTATTTCATATAGTGTGTATTTTGTCATAGTTTAATTATCATTTTATCAACACGGCGTGTTTACATGCTAGTTTATTTTTGAAATTAATAATAATGCTTTAAAATATATTGTGGTTTCATTTCGCAACCCTTTCAATAGATGATAGATGATAAGTAGTAGTCACGCTGTAGTCAAGCGTCTACAGCATGAATGGTTCGGTTCGACCTGGAAAAAGGACCCATTTGTCATGGCGCCACGGTTCCAAGGAGTCACTCTCCAGGTTTCCGAAGGTATTGGGATCCTCGGCGTCGATATATCGAGCAAGGTCCAGTTTAGGAGTCAAGTGGAGGACAAAGCCAAATTGGCAAGCAAGAAATTGGGCATCCTGAACAGAGCTAGGCGGTACTTCACGTCGGGCCATTGATTAGCGCTTTATAAGGCGCAAGTCCGGCCCCACGTGGAGTACTGTTCTCATCTCTGGGCAGGAGCGCCCAAATACTTGCTTGACCCACTTGACTCCTTCCAGAGGCGGGCCGTTCGAATCGTCGGGGATCCTGATATCACGGATAACCTGGAGCCGTTGGGGCTGCGGAGAGATTTCGGGTGTCTCTGCTTGTTCTACCGGTTGTTCCACGGGGAGTGCTCCGAGGAACTGTTTAAAATGGTGCCAACATCACCATTTTATCATCGCACCACCCGACACCGCAGCAGAGTTCATCCACACCACCTGGAAACGATTCCGTCTAGCACGGTTCGTTTCCAGCGTTCATTGTTACCACGTACGTGCAAGCTCTGGAATGAACTCCCTGCAGCGGTGTTCCCTGAGCGCTATGACATGTCCTTCTTTAAACGAGGTTTAAAAAGGTAATCCTTCGACGGTAGGCAGCGGCTTTGCTGTGCCCTGGCATTGCAGAAGTCTATGGGCGGCGGTGACTACTTACCATCAGGTGGCCCGTTTGCTCGTCTGCCTATCCAGGCAGTAAAAAAAAAAAACTGCACTATCTCATAGAAAACTTTCGTGAACTAGTAATTTGCTGTTGCGTTCGTACGGTGAAAGATATCCGGAGGCCCAAACCCCCCTCCCCTACCTAATCCCTTAATTATCTCTTTTCTTTAAAGTCGACAACATATCAATGATTCTTTGGGTATTGTTAATATTCATGGCCGATGGAAATCACTTGCCATCAGGTGATCCACTTGCCAGTTTTCGGCCTCTGTTATAAAAATATGTTACAATTTGTACCAGCATTAGCACTAAATAGCACCACGGTTATGACGTAACACTATGATTTTATCATTTTATATCGCCAGCTAATCTTAATCACCGGTTTATTTGTTTCTTCAATTTTAATTATTCTTTACAATAATACTATAACATATTTGGACATCTATAGGTACTACAATCAAAAGGCATTTTATACATTGAATATTTTTTCAACATTTTGAGTTATGCATAATACATACATAAATATTAAGAATTTATATTCAGACATTCTTTCATACATACATACACACTCACGCCTGTAATCCCCGAAGGGGTAGGCAGAGGTGTACACCCACATTTCGCCGAGCGTAACTCCGTCCGTCCCCCGTCAAAAGTTATTAATATTATATTGATTTTCACGAATTAGCCTTAATATGGCGATAAGCCATTAGTGAATTTTAGTTTATGATAAGAAAAACGTACATTTTCTCACAAAACAACTTTAACTAATATAATCGATAGATGGCGAAGTGCAGAAGAATCGCGATAGATTCTCCGCGATAAAATAATAAAATCCGCTGAAATAGTTGGGTACTACAGCTGAGATCCTAAAATTTGGTCAGATTATGATAGTTTGTATAATAAAATACCATATTTTAGGAAAATGCTTCCGAACACGAAGACAGGTAGTGTTGGTGTGTGCACCAATAAAGAAAATGCGAAATAAATAATATTATTTTTAAATAATTTCACGCAGTCTTGTTTGAACCAATAAATATAATGACATTTTATTTAAATAATAATTAAAATCGTAGTTTTCTTAAATCGCTCTGGCTACTCGCAATGTGTTAATATATCTACCTACGTATTATTTTTCTTTACTATACCTTTAATTCTTATCTTTAATATTACATTTCTAAAACACAACATTTAACAATATAAAATTCGATGACGAGGCCTAGGAACCAACCCACCAGTGGTTAGGATCCCAGAGTGAGGAACCTCCTCACAATGCGTGCCGTGTCCAATAACACCGGTTTCGGGCTCTTGACCCAACGACTAATTGAGAGCCTCTGGAGGTATTGGTCGAGGCTCTTTGGTATCAGCGCATTAGCAGAAACAACTGGGGACAATGAATCCTCCAGTTCTGATTTAACAGAGAGAGCGGAGTGAGTGCGGTCAGGGCCGAGCCGCCCCTGTGTGCGATGTGTGCGGCGCACACAGGCGCCAAGACAATAGGGGCGCCGGCATCGAAATTATTTTTGTTACACTTACATAACAACATAAAGATTTTCACTTACCAAAAAGTGCCTAACGCGGTTAAAGAAGTTTTCACTTCAAAAAATAAGTTGAAACATGAAGATTCGTGAAAAAAAGAGGCGCTTCATAGGTTTCGCACACAGGCGCTGTGAGGGATCGGCGCAGCCCTAAGTGCGGTTATGCAGGTCCTTAGCATTAAGTAAGCCTCGATCACATTTCCGCGGAATATACAAAGAGTTTAATGTATACTACTAGACAAACTGCGCAGTACATAGAAATTGTACCACTAAGTTGGGGTCAATTGACCGTAACTCAATATTACCATCTCGCTTACTCTCAACTACAACCACTATTACGCTCCTTGTTTGTGAGTTGTCAAAGTCCCGCGTTATGTGACACAATTTTACTTCTAAGTCTTTGGGAATATACAATCTCATCACTGACGATCGTGGATGGTGCATTCGACGTGCAGTCAGTAGGTTCGGACCTTTCGATCCAGACCTCTAACTCGGTCTGAGTCCATTTGAGTATGCCGAAGGAGTACATGAGCACAGGTATAACCCAACTGTTAAATGCACGAATTTTGTTACCACTTAACAAAACTGCTGTCAGACGGCCAAAGAAACGTTATTTCACCGATTGTTTTACGTCTGCACCCGTTATACCTAACGCTTCAGACATGCCCAAATATTTATAGGTTTCCATCTCAAAGAGGGATCGAAGCCGTATAGTCTCTGAGAGATTGTTGCCATCAAAGATCATAACCTCACCTCGGCTCACATGGGTGACCGCACATTTATCTACACCAAACTCTATATTGATCGAGTCACATAAACTATTAATCGTATTATTATTTATGGGTAATATTTTTATTTCCCTGTTAAGGAGTGAGATTACCTGTAGTACGGGCCGCGACCAAGTACTAAAGGTTATATTGTGTATACATATAGATTATTTATTATTATTTAGATATATTATAACAATTCAGCAAGTCAGCAAATCGATCTTCCGTTGCAATGATTATATCCGTTTTTTTTCGTTTTATATTTCCAATCGTTACCAACGAAACCCTAAAACTAAGCCTACGTCACCATCTGTCTTTCCGTTTATCCTACAATTAAATTGCTTTAGTTTTTGAACCGTAATAGGCAGACAGCATTTTTTTTACAGTACATAATACCTATGTTATAATGGCTATATCCTAACAAACAATAAAAGTACATACATATTATAGTAAACATTTAAGGGTGCTTTGCGGACCACGGAACCTTCAGTTTAATTGTGTCCGGCTCATGGCCAGTTTTTATTAAACAATATTATTTTATTTATTTATTAAAAAAGTAACCAGTCAACCATTGGGTGATGTAAAGAAAAAACAAGTCAGGTGTAGGTGTAAAATTATGTGTAGACACGACACAGATGTGTTCTGTGGGTGTATTCTTTTCAAGTCTGTTGCGGAAATTGTATTATACAATGGATATGGTCACTTACCTTGGGCTCGCTGACTCGCCGTTTTCAGGGGTACCCGTGTTGTGGTGGTTATAAGAGCTCGTTACCACCAAGAAATCTTCAAGCTCGTACCAAACACAAACACAAACTTTTTAGATTTAGTATGAAGTAAATTTTCACGGCGCACACTCTAATGTTGCTATAGATTGCACGGCTCGAATTAAGTATCAAACTGTGTAGGTAGACGCACTTGTCACAGTATTCACTCATCACTGTATACCTACTTAAACAATTATATTATAAAAAGTCAGAAACTATTAATATAGGCTTTTTGCTAACATATTATAAAGTGTACGGAACAAAGTACCAATTACTTTAAAAACCCCAATAGACATCTTGAAATCTCCTACCGTTAGTTAATAACAAGGACACCAATTGCGACGGCCCTAAATAAAAACCTACATTTTCCTCGAAACAAATCTCAACCAGAACATGGGTAGACAAAAATAAAACGCTCATAAAAATGTATGAGACGTCAAAAGATGTGCAGCTAACAAGAGCGAGGCGAGTGCTAGTTATTCCGCCCGGCCGGTAATTGTGACAAATGAACCTGTTTCTTTATATTTACCAAAATGTTTCCCGCCATATCGCCATAATGCAAACACAACCGTATTCGTTTCAGACGTGAACGAATGATTTACGCAATCAATGCAAGTCGAGTTTTTTTGTTTGTTTTTATAGCATAGGTGAGCAAATGATCAACTGAGTCACGTGATGGACGGCTCATGTACGCTCACGATGCCAAAATAATTGTAAAATGCCAAAATAAGTGTACGCATTACAGATCAGAAAAGTGGTAATTAAGTATTTGGGGAAAAGGTTTTCTGTGAGGCAATGGTAACAAAGATAAACCTGTCTACAGCGTAGCTCTACCACTTAAAAAAGTATGCAAAAATTACAATAAATAAACATAGCAGCGATTGATGGTTTTAAACTATTAAGCCTCAACTGCCTCTTATTTACTAAATTAATTTTGATTTCATTTTGGATTTGATTAATTAAAATGGTCCTGGGAGGCCTCCAAATCTTGAGAAGTACTTTTCGAGATTTGGGGCCCCTAGGCCCAGAGACTCTGTGCGAACCGCCCTTTCGATGACTGCTACCTCATATCCTGAGAACCTCCTCCTTTTTTGATGTCAGCTAAAAAAGTCAGTAAAGTTGTTTTCCATTCGTTAGGTTTATTAGGCGTTTTTATTCACCAGAACCATAAATCGGATTACCGATATTAAGCAAGCACATCATAATTATCCACAATCAACCCTACCTCAGTAGCTACAAACGTATGGTGTATACGTGTGCACGGGTCAAATAGACCCCATTGAAAAAACTAGGCACGCGCCATGTCGCAATAGAAATACGTCGTTAAACAAAGAGGCTATTGTGCCGGGAACGATCCCGGCAATGCTCCCGGGTGGGCAGTTATTGTACAAATACGGCTGATTCGTGGAATTTCGGGGAGACGGTTAAAATTTGCGGGAAAAAAAATGGCGCGCTCCGGTCTATAGAGCCGATTGTATCGAGATAGGGTTGAGCTATCAGAAGTATTGTTACAGTAATAGTTTTCAATCACGATTATAATTGTACGAAAAGCTAATAATTGGGAACAAGTTCCCAATTATTTTCTAAAAAAAATGATCAATTGTCGCATAAAACATGAGAATATTTTTATGACTGACTAGCTACAAAGATCTTTACGGTGTAACGGTATAGGATAAATAATCTTCGACAGATGTTATTTATTCGACTTTGTTTAGCAAATTTTCTATTTTGTTTATGTTTTTAATTAAATTAAACTTTGCATCAACATAAAAAGCCACTGGTTTAGCACCCCACCCAACATTCTTTAAGATCTTTGCTGCTAAGCGCATCTATTTTTTGGTAAATAAACAATAAAAATCGATTTTTATTTTAATTAATAATTACCACCATCAATTTAAATGTAATCATTACGTAACCAACCGTATTACCAACACAAAACTCCTTTGGCAGCCCTGCCTGACTCCGTCGGCTGTTATTAATAACGGTAGCATATTACAATTCAATTTGAACGGGCCGACGGGCGTTCGCAATGTAATCCCTAGCATAATCCCACAACAGATAAACTGAACACAATTATATTAAAAGCAAACATGAAAATTTCGACAAATCTCCGACAGTCGCTATTAAATCGACGTCTAATAGCTTTGTCAGCTTTGTAATAACGTTCGCATTAACGAATCGCTTTGTTGACGTCGACGATCGGATAATGGAATTATGGTTACAAATATTTGACATCTTTATTTCTACAAATTTTAGCATCCCATTTTGGTTTCAGTATAAAAGTAAACAAGCACATAAGTGATGGTAGTCCGTTGTGTTCGGATTTTGACATATCGTCGCTTAGCTAACAATACCGCGCAAGTTAAATTGGCTTAGTTTTCAGGAGAGACGTAAAACTGAATATTTTTTATGAACATGTGTGATGTAACCAATGAATTACGCGGTGACAGAACTATTTGTATATCATGCTTGGTATAGTTAATTTAATTTTTTGTGTTAATTTATTGGATATCAATGCCAAAAACAAATTTATCCAATGACAATATTAAGCGACGATATGCAGACAATATCACCCGCGTCCTGCGCCCTGCTTGTCATCTTGCTCATATTCCGCTACATACTATTAAGGGATATTGAGGCTTTGCCACTCTACTGTCTGCGCCATAAGTACTTGATCGAGTGAATATTGTATCGCATTGTGATGGTACACTCCAACTAAATAAACTTGCTGTTTTTTATGTTTTATAACCATCCATCAGCCTGCATTCGTCCACTGTTGAACATAAGCGCCACCCTTGACAATCCTGCTATTATGTTTTACATAATATAAGTAATTTAAATAATGTCACTTTCAGGAGACAGCACGTAGCAGTTATCGTAGTTTTATAACAAATATAAATCCTGGGACGGTTGTCCTCGCCGGAATGCGCATGCGCAGAGCACAATCTCCTCAGCCGTCGGCGCAGCGCGGATGCCTATAACAGCAACTTTGACAATTTGTTACGTTACATTTAAGTTTTACTAATATAATATTTTTAGGTCTTTTTACAATTCATTCGTTTATTTCATCCCCTCGATCTGTAAGAGGGTGATACGTTACAATTCGTAAGTTACGTATTTATTTTTTAAATATTTTGATATCTGCATAAAACTGTTCTGCAAGCAGACAACAAAGTCAACATAGATATTATTTTCGAGCCAAAGGCCAACTTAGAACAATAATTTATGTACAGAGTCAGACAATTTCATTCAACAAGTCTAAAAATATTGCCAAAGTTAAAGGCTTTTACAACTACATTGTAAAAATCAATATCTAAGTCTTATGTAAAGAACCCTCAACAATCCAAAAGGCATTTTAAAACTGTTTACAAAGCACAAATAGAAAAACGACAATCCATAATATTTACAAGAGCGTTTCACGCACCGAGAGCGATTCGTATTGGAGCGCCGAGTAATCGGTTTATCCTAACTAATGCCATTTGTCGGTCCGGCGGCTTCTCAGCATTCACTATACATACTTCTGTAACTAACCAGAGCCGTGATTTTGTAGATATGATTAACGTACACTTATTCTTATAATAATTGGAAGGAATATTAATATTTATTTTTATTAGCGAATAGCGGAAAAGTAAATAGTAAGAACAACATTGTGCAATTATATCAAACATGAAGTGCTCGATACGAACCAATGCATGCATTGTAAAAAAGGAACAAATAGATACGCGCCTGATTGATAACCTTCTCTTTTATAAATTCGGTTAAACAGCTTAACAGTTATATTTTTTAGTGTCTGTCGGGTATAAAATTAGAGATAATAAAGTCAACATTATTTTTTTTCCAATTCGTGTATATATCATAATTATTACCGCGAATGTAGATGCAATTCAGCTGGCTCTGAAAAGAGAGACTGCGAGTTCGATTCCCGCACAAAGATATAAGTTTGTGTGGTCCACAAACATTTGTTTTGGGTCTGGGTGTTGTATGACAGCAAGTCCTTCGTAGTTCCTGATACCCACGATACAATGGAACTTACTGTGGGGTTAGGTCTTTATGGCGTTTAATGTAGAGGTAAATTAATATATCTTGAGTTCAAAAAATATGTACGCTCATGAAACACGTAGCCACCCAAAGAAAAGCGGTAAACACGGGTATATTTACGAAGCCCTGTGCAAATTCTAAACGAATTAAAATTGTACATTTTTCCTGAAAAAACTACATAAATTATATAATGTTTAAAGCAATAATCTTTTCAAACCCCTAATATTTATATAAGAATAATTTCGTACAGAACCCAAGGGTTAAAACAATAGTCATCAGACAACAGTGGCGTTAAACATAACGGCATTGTGTGTAATTGAATTGTGTAAAATTTTCATGTCTGAAGAGAGGTTGGAGCGTGGGGGGGGGGGGGCAGGCGCGGGGGTGGGTGGCCGCTTCCCGTTTTAACTTTCCGGACTGGTGCACACGCCGTAACCATTACTAATGGTTTTTTTAGGAAAATGATCTTCCGTTTGTGCATTTTTTGGTGTCACTCTAGGTTACGAGTACATATGCGTGAGGCAGAGGCGTATAGATAGGAACTACGTTGCCCATTTCCACCTTCAAGTAACATTGTGATACTCATAGCACTGCTGTTTTCTGTTTTAGCGGATTAAATCCAGTGAAATTACTGGTCATTGCGTTATTAAAGTGAAACTTTTATTAGATCGTCTCAAAATGTTTGGCCTGTGTGTTGCATGTCGCGTGACGGTCGGCCGCGGAGTAGGGATAAAGTGAAAGGCGCTCGCCAGAGCAGCCAAGGCCAATATGGCGGCGTCTATAGTTCGCACGCTATTTTGTTTGTTTTTGTTAGTGTTTAATGTAATATTATTTCAATTTTTTTTAGTTAAATGTCTATAATGTGAAAAAAAGTTTCACTTTTACCGTGGTTTCATAAAACCACAGAACGATTTTTTACTGTTTACCAACAGGCAGAGCGATTACCAGGGGAAGACCGAACTGCTTTTCTCGTCTTTCTTTCTTTCTTCCTGGTGCTATCCCGACTTGTGCCAGAGTCCTACCAGGATGCCTACATGCATTTCTCGTCATTCAGAGGAAATAAAATCCAAATAAAATCGTTCTGTTCTACATAAGTAGATTTTACATACATACATTTTTTTTTTACTAGCCCTGTTGTATACATGCCCCACTGCTGGGCACGGGCCTCCTCTACTAAATGAGATGGGGTCAGGCCGTAGACTACGATAGCCTAATGCGAGTTGGCAAACTTCACATACCTTCGAAGTTTTGTTCTGAAAAAGTGTCGAAAAAGATGCTCCAACCTAAAAAGCGAGTGCAGAACCTCATGATTCAGAACTAATGAATTCTACCACGTTGAAACCTTTAGCGACTCAAGCTCGTTTTACGATTGTTTTTTTCAAACAGTATGACGCGTTATGTAATAGTTTTCGTCTCAAATACTCATTCTCACATATGTTTTTTTGCTTGAATGTCGAGACGAGCAGATCGCTCGACTGATGTTAAGCGTCACGCCTGCTCATTAACAGAAGCAACGTCACACAGAACTCTGGATTACAAAACACTGTATGGCACTGTACTGCGCTCTTCATTCCGAGACATAAGATGTTAAGTCTCATAATGCCCAGTAATTTCACTGGCTTCAATGTCCTTTAAACCGAAACACAACAGTATTTACACACTGCTGCTTGGCGGCAGAAACAGACAAAGCGGTGACCAACCCAGACGGCCTCTCGCATACGAGGGACCTACCACCTTGTAAACATAAGTCTACGAAGAACTTTAACGAGCTTTAAGGTCGAGTTCCAATCGTAGGGGTCGGCATTCAATTAACTAGAGCCTCGTTGTACAGTGCCTTCACACTTTTAGTTATGTCTGGCAACGTTAGCAATGGTACCGGGGGGAAGGCGTGCGGGGAACGGGGAGGCGGTCTTGTTAGGTAAGTACATTGTTTTGATCGAGCCTCCGTTTTTCTTATTCAAACATAGGTATTATGTGTTTAAGGACGTTGTCTTTGTTGCTTCTAATGTAGTTTTCATTAGGAACTAAATTATCTGTAGTCGAGAATTAACGACTGCATTTTATATACTAAAAGTTGGCAAAGGAGTAAGTTTGTTTTCGTAATTGGTTATAGTATATGGAAACCAAGAATAGCAGAGTAATCATGGATTCGTTGGTTATCTTCGTGCCCACCGGTAGTGAAAAGAAATGCTTCAGTACCTATGCTGGCACTTCTCGTCGGTTTTCTGTTAGACAGTGGCACCACAAAACTGAATATAGCGTTGCTTTATCACATAATTTTATATGTATTTCGATGTGTGTTTTTTATAGCATAGGCCGGCAAACGAGCAAGTGGGTCACCCGATGATAAGTGATCTCCACCGCCCATGTACGCCCACAATATCAGAAGAATCATGGGCGCATTGCCGATCTTAAAAGAAAGGGATGATTAATAGATGGAAGGGAAGAGGGTTTTAGGCCTCCGGATATCTCAATCAGCGTACGAAACGCAGCAGCAAGCCGCTACTTTACGTCGGTTTTTTGTGAGACAGTGGGTAACCTTCGAGCCGGCACATTCGTGCTGTAGACAAAATGTCTTCAGCATAGCTCTACCACTCAATTTAGTTTATTCAATAAATGAATTATTTACAAGTCTTTTTTACTGTTATCCGTTGTATATAAAATTAATATACTAGTGTTTTTAAATACCCACTGGGTTGAAATGAAACACTAAGAAATTCTTTAGATGTTTTAAAATCCTTGAAAGAATCCTTCAAATCACCACCAAGTCCACATATCGGCCATACCCAAAATGTTAATTACTTTCGGCTATGTACACTTATATTTTGGTAACCCGAAACGACGGGGTTAGGCCGGTTCATTAACTAATCTGTTGGTTTAACAGACATTAGGTTAATGCGTTGTCGTTTCACCGTTGTGTTTTTATTTGGTTTGATTGCAATAACTATGATGTATTCTTCTCGAAAGTTATTTATTGTATTAGCAAATCTTGAATTACTTTTACAGGTAATGATTAAAATATAAAATGCAAGCATGTTTAGGTAAAGATAATAAATATAATAAAATAAAATACTTAACTGTAATTATCATAAATTAAACTAAGGTAGCTTCTCAAAATCTTTTAGAATTGTTTTAAAATTACAACATTAAATAATAATTGACAGCTCCGTGGCGCAGCGGGCGAGTAGTCGGCTGCGAAGCGAGAGGCCGTGGGTTCGATTCCCACACCGAGACAAATGTTTGTGTGAACCACAAATATTGGTCTCGGGTCTGGGTGTTGTGGGACCGCAAGTCCCTCGTAGTTCCTGATACCCACGACACAGGTTTACCTAGTGTGGGGTCAGGACTATGTATGTGACTGTTGGGTGTATTATTGTTATATTATTATTAATAGGTATATTTAACTGTATTATGTACTACGCTAAATGTACCTCTGGCTAACTTAAACTAAAAAAAAACACAAAACAGTCAAAACAATAACTTCCAATTTTGGTGGTAGTTAGGAAATTATCAAAACCACAATTTAACTTTATGAAATATGATATACATACGCACTCACGCCTGTAAACCCCAAAGAAAATAATAATGTATAATTATGAAACGACAACAGATCTATATCAATGAATGCTCACATGAAACTCCTCAACGAAAATATCTTATTCACTGTACGGAGAGGATCATTAAAACATAAATACCCGGAAAAAATCCTCAATTAATTGGTGCCCATCTCATAAAGATACTACCATCGTGGATTCATTGTGCCGAGCTTTAAAAAATAGTATAAAAATATTTAAAAGGAGGATAAACCAGAGGCAGCTATTTCAATTTGAACCTTGTTATTAAATTATTAAAACTCAGATTACTTTGTGTGAAGAGAGCAGAAATCATGATTGGAAGATACTTTGCGGTCGTGTGCAGGTAATCCCCTACGAGTGATGTGTTTATTGCAATATGAGTACATTCTATGCTCGTTTCCTTATGTTATATTAGGTAGCTTTGCGAGATTAAATCAGGGCATTATATGATTTATACTGAAAATATTTTTTACATTTCAAATTCAGTACTAGCAGGCGCTGTTGTAATGCGTACGCGTTACAATTGAGGCCAACGCTGAGGTCTCGGGTTCGATCCCGGGTCGGGTAAAGTGGTATTGGGTTTTTCTATTACAAAATACTCAGTATAAGCCCGGAGTCTGGAATTTGTGCCCGGTACGGTGATAGGCTCGCCCCCTATCACATCGTGGGACGGAGATACGCTCGGCGAAATGTGGGTGTACTGGTTACACCTCCACCTACCCCTTCGGGGATTACAGGCGTGAGTACGTATGTATGTATGTATGAAATAACGTAAAGCTATCGTATGCTTTCCAGCTGATTGCATATTATCCTTAAAATTACTCCTCCTACTTAATCCTCCTATTCACAAATATTATCCACAATGAAATCTCTCAACAGAACACAAATACTAAATGTCACAAGTGGAATGGCCGCAAACCGCTCACGCACCCGCTGCTGCCTCACAACGGGAACAAAGCGGACCGAGCGTGTGCGCCGCGCCGGCCGTCGAGACAACACTTCATTACATCAGTATCGATACAATCAGTTTTGTGAGGGATATAATATTTGATACTATAGATTATCGACATCGATAAACTATACCGAATATAAAACGTGGAACAGTATTGGGCTGCGCTCATTACCCTGAGACATAAGATGTTAAGTTACATAATGTGCAGTAATTTAACTGGCTTTAATGTCCTTCAAACCGAAACACAATGCTTACAGACTGTTCCTTGGTGGCAGAAATAAGCAAAGCGGTAGGTAGTATTAAAATAAATAATTTTACTGTGTTCAAACTCCAATGATATGTTTATTGCGCTTGGATGTATATCTGTTGGCAGTAATGTTCATGAATAAATAAATAAATAAATTATCATCAAGTGCAGTTTACTCACAAAACCGGGCCAAGATTAAAAAATATTTTTTTAACTATCGATACAGCTTACATCTCACTTCAACCCTAAACGAGTCAATTGCCGTCGCGCCGGGGGTGCGTAACCCTTCGACACGGCTTAATTCTATAATTGAGGGTTAAATCTCTCCGGCAGCCGGCATCATGTTCGTTATGACACCATGTTTATTTCTTCACAGTCCATCCCCTGCAGGGTTGAGGGTTTATCTTGATGACATTTCTTTGCTAGTTAATGAAAAATCAGAATGTGCTATTAATTTTTATTTATGTATTTTTGCGTTCTATTGTGGAAATAAAAATGGTGGGAATAATATGCGTTACTCATGACTAGGTAGTAGGTACTCCGTATGCGAAAGGCCGTCTGGGTTGCTACCACCACTTTGTCTATTTCAGCCGCCAAGCAACACAGTGTAAGCACTGTTGTATTCCAGTTTAAAGGATATTGAAGCTAGTGAAATTACTGGGCATTATGAAACGTAACAACTTATTACTCGGGGGGCAGTGCAATGTCAGGCAGTGCTTTGTAATTCAAAGTTCTGTATGGCGTTGCTTCTGCTTATGGGCAGGCGTGGCGCTTAGCATCAGGCGAGTGACCTGCTCATCTCGTCGTTCAAGCTAATAAAAAAAAAGTTGCTAAACTCTATCGTTTACCAACGATGTGGCTCCATATAAAATTAGTTAAGGTCTGATAACGGAATACGGAATACAAAATGAAACTCTTCAATGGATAACAGCATACTCGTTGCGATTGTGTTATTGTATTGAAATGTACATAACACATCTATACAAAGAAAATGTAAAATAATATATAGTACTTATAATTAATAGACTGCCTCGGTGGCACAATTGTAATGCGTACGCGTTACGATTGAGGCCAACGCTGAGGTCTCGAGATCGATCCCCGGGTCGGGTAAAGTAGTATTGGGTTTTTCTATTATGAAATACTCAGTATCAGCCCGGAGTCTGGAATTTGTGCCCGGTATGGCGATAGGCTCGCCCCCTATCACATCGTGGGACGGAGATACGCTCGGCGAACTGTGGGTGTACTGGTTACGGGGATTACAGGCGTGAGTGCGTATGTACTTATAAACAAAACTTAAAAACCCAATTCAAAAAATAACGATGAGTAGTTAAAAATAACAACCTCTTGAAACTATTGTATATATAGGTATTTTTGGAGTTGGTGCAATTTCAGTTACCAGGCAACGGCCGCGGCATCGACACCAACTCAAACGACCTTAAGAAATCATTATTATTTTTTACTTCTCATTGACAATTTTTTAAAGTCGGTTTTAAGTTTTGTTGAAACTTATTGTACTAACAAATATTGATTGATAAGAGATTTCTCTTGACTTTGTGAATAAGATCCGAATAGAATTAATAATAAAATATTCCAAATTTTTTATACTTTTAAAATATCCCAAACGTCATGTAAAATGCCATCACATATTTTCTACCCACCCTAGACACAGAAACCAAAATCAACCAAAACCAAAAATACATTTCTACTTTTAACGTAACAAACGAGCCGCGTATGAACACGATCATATTTGTAATTTCAATCACAAAATTAATTCAGTTATGCCTCCTTAAATAAGTACCAGTCCGTCCAATCGATATGTTGGAGCGGTAGGGCGGGCGGGCGTTTGAAGTAAATAATGTTTTAGCGGTGCGCCGGTTGGCAGGGCGGCGGCTGGGCGGGCTTGGGCGGGGCCTACGCACGCCGCTACGGCCTGATGTAAAGTGGTACAGTGTGGTCGCAACCGCTGTACGACCACTGTCATGTTACGTCGCGTGTGATTGTTTTGTGTGTTGTGTGATTGAAGGAACTTTGAGGTATGACAATTGTGTTATTGTATTTAATATTTAGGCTATTTTTAGGTTATTAACAAAATAAAAATAATATTATATTGTGGTTATTTGTTGATTTGGACAATATTAATAACTATATGAGTGTTAAAAAAAATATTTTGCTATATTGGACTTATTAAATTATTTACCTGTATAAACAAAGAATATTTATTTATGATCTATGTCTAAAAATTGTTTAATCAAAATGCTTGTAAATGCACGGTATACCAATCTGTATAATAATAATTAGTTTATATTTTAAATAATAAACCAATATAAAATTTATAACTATTCTAAAATTACTTTATGAATTATGTAAAAGTGTTTCCACTAGTTTGTATTACCGTAGCAGACAATACTCAAATAGCTACGCTTTATATGCGTAGCGATCTCGAGCTTAATGCTACATTCTTTGTTTTAATAATACTCTACGCTAACGTAGCGCCGTAGCGAACGTAGCACAGTGCTACAGAATTTTGTTAAGTTATAATGCTCTAGCATCTAATAATACCAAATAGTACAAGAAAGAATATTCTAATAAAGAATTAGAATATTCGAATATTGTTATAATATTAAATAAAAAAATAATTGCCGCATAATTTCACCTGATTAAGTATTTGCCTTTATCAGAAAACTAACTTTTTAAATCATTTAATTGTATACATTTTATACACTTGATTAACATTTAACATTAACATTTAACCTTGACATATTTACATAACCAAGGATGTCATTCATCCTCATGGTTATACATGTAGATTTCTAATTTGAACATGCAGAATGTAAACGTCACGAAAAATATACATAAGCATAATTAATAACGCACTATTATAGGAGTTAGTTATTCAATGTTAATACATTATCATATAGGGTACATTTAATTCATAAATTAAACGTAACTTACACATTTATTTCGTACAGGATACATACTAAAAATAACAAATTTTTTAATCCAGAAATTACTTTCAAAACGACACAATTAATACCAACAGATTAGAGCCAGTCAATTTGCAGCAAAAATTAACAAAATGAGGGTACCTCAACAAAAATGACACGAAACAAGAGATAAGCGTAAGATTTAATTTGTTCCCTGTTTAAATATACATGGAAGTGTGGTGCAGTGTTGTTTAAGGGCGGATGCCCCTCGGGGCCTCGTAATTGAAAGACAAACAGGGGACGTCAGTTTCGCAACGAATTCATTATTTCTACATTAACTTGATGCCGCGATTCTGAAGGACTTTTGATTTTAGAAACAATGTAAGACACTTAAAATAATTAAAGACTTGTTCATTTTGTTAGTAATAGGTATGAAATAAAAATTACTGTGACAATAATAATTAATTTGTTTCTCTCTTCTGTAAATAGTAATTTTTTTGTTTCTTGTACTGTCATATTATAAGAAATTGGTAAATTATAGTTTTTTCCTAAGCCCACGCGGTTATCGCCAAGGGAGTAGGCAGAGGTGCAGATGGTGCATCCACGTTTCGCTGAGCTTATTTCCGTCCCATGATGTGATCCCATGATAGGGGTTACTACCGTCTCTTGATGGCACTAGACCAATGAGGCGAGGCGTTTTCTTTACATGCCTATGTATGAATCAGGTGGAAATTATAAATTGGGGGACTTACAGAATTTCATCACAATATTCCCTACTAGGTAAGAGGCGACTTATTAGGGTCAGCGGGAGTCACGGCCTTGGAGCGGAAGTTATGCGGATTTTGTATAACTTTATTTTTTATTTGTACATTTTTACGAAGAGACGAACAGTAGCGCGAAATACCAATAACGTTCTGACTAAGCCCCAAAGAAGACGGGCAGCGTGCAGGGTCCTGTACCAGCAGCAACTCAGATATAGCATTTCCCGGGACCCCCTTGTACCGAAGGAGGCCTCCGCGAGGTTTTCAGTCGGTATTGCCGGCGTTGGAATATTGGTTAGGCACGATCTAAAAGTTACTTAGATGTGAACTGGGTCGAAAGGCTGGTGAGTACCATTATCGCCCCTTCACCCCCGGGGTTAAGAATCATATCTATGTAATGAATTTTATTTGGCAAAAGGGTACCTATAGTACGAGCCCGTGAAACGGGCGTCGGATCCGAAAGATTTTGTTCGAAGCCAATTTTTTATAGCAGTGCCTCGGTGGCGCAGTTGTAATGCATACGCGTTACGACTGAGGCTGACGCCTCGGTTTCGATCCCCGGGTCGGGTAATAGTGATACTGGATTTTTCTATTACGAAATGCTCAGTATCAGCCCGAAGTCTGGAATTGTGCCCGATATGGTGATAGGCTTGCCCCTATCACATCATGGGACGGAACGTTCGGCGAAATGTGGGTGTACTGGTTACAGCTCTGCTTACCCTTTTGAGGATTACAGGCGTGAGTGCGTATGTATGTAGGTATGTTTTTATAGCATAGGTCGGCAAACGATCAAGTGGGGCATCTGATGGTAATTGATCTCCACCGCCTATATACACCCACACTACCAGAAGAATCATTGGCGGATTGGATTGGAAAGAGTAGGGGGATTTGGGCCTACGGATATCTCACTCACCGTACGAAACGCAGCAGTCGCTACTTTACGTCGGTTTTCTGTGAGACAGTGGTAACGATCCGGTTGATCCAGCCCATTCGTGCTGTAGACAAAACTGTTTAAGTACTCTGCATTTGATTTTTTACCGTAGAAAAAAAAATGGAGCAGTTGAACAAATTACTGTGAAGTTTGATGATTTATATTTCAAAGATAAATTAAACATATTTGAATGCAAAGCTATAACGAACAATGCCTGTCTGCGTGTTTCGGCAGGTTTTTTTTATTGTTCTGGTAACATTAACGAATTTATTTTGATTAGTTTGTATTATTTTTATGCCTTTATTGTAGACATATAAGCTTAATAAAATTAAATGTTGTAGTCGATATCGATACAATTTTTTACATAGTCCAACACGAATTTATTGTTTTTAGTAGAAAAGTTTTGAAAGACTATTGTGTAATTTAGATAAATTGAACATTCTTATACAGATATGTATACAAACTAATTCAATAGGCTTACTGAATGCGATCACATTACATTCATCCAATAATTTCAAAGGGAATGGTAAAAGAGTCCTGTTACTATTTTTTTATATCTGTTTTATTATTTACTATTTGTCCCTTGCTATTTTACTAGTTTGCATATTACTGCTCCGCTCTCCCAGGAGCTTGAAATATTTTCAAGATAAGATGAATCTGCCAATAAAAGTATTGCCAAAATCTGTTAAGCTGTTTCGGAATTTAAACATTTTAGTGTGACTGTGTGTGTGTGTCCAAGTGTGACTGAGTTTTGATAACGTGGAAACAGGAGCTTAAGATTTTAATTTTGAAATTTTTTGTGATAGGTACTATTACTAAAAAACTAAAATTAAATTTTATTTTATTACTATTTTTTACTACTATGGCAAGTAAATTTCAATACCATAACACAATCGCGATGACTATGCTGTTATCCGTTTAGGGAGTTTCATTTTTCACTCCGTATTCCGTTATTAGATCTTAACCAAATCTATATGGAACCACCTTGCAGCTAAACTCTATAGATTCTTTTTCCATCAAAATCGGTCCACAATTGGCGGAAAAATCGATATACTTAAAAAAAAAACTCGCCGAATTGAGAACCTCATCCTTTTTTGAAGTCAGCTAAAATGGCTTTTATTTCAAAAACACAGACACATACTTCAGTTTCATTTATATGTTAAATCGTAATTTGGATACTCATAGCCACTTTTAAATAAAATTGATTTAAATAAACAAAGTCTGTACAAATTTTGAAACAATCGAATCGAGCGCCATTTCTTCGTAATAGAGTAATAAAAGTCGTCAATTCGGTACAAGCGTTGTAATTTCCATCAAATCAAGTCGACAGATGTGATTCCGAGGCGCGGCTGATTCTATTACTTTTATAAATAACTTGTAACGCTATTTGCATGTTTATGTTCACGGCGGAATATTTGTTTAACTTCTAGTAATAAAACTTGGTAATGAAGTATGCTTTTACTTTTTTATTTCAAGTTGTTTTGTCTTTTGAATGTAGACTACATTCGAATGCACATTCAGTCTTATGTATATGATTCATTCATTGTCGAATTTGAATAACATATAAAGTACTAGCTTTTGCTCGCGGCTCCGCCCGCGTAAACGGCCTTTTCCGGGATATAAAGTAGCCTATGTTACTCAGTAATAATGTAGCTTACTAACGGCAAAATAATTTTTGAAATCGGTCCAGTAGTTTTTAAGTATATTCGTTACATACAAAAATACAAATCTTTCCTCTTTATAATATTAGTGTAGATAGGTGAAGGCAATATTGAACTCAATCTATTTACCGAGATAATATGGTTGGGAGTCAACCGGTATGTTATTTGATACCAGTCATATGGTAGCCCTCAGATTGAGTACGTACATTTATAAAAAAGAACCAATTTTCTAAGTAGTAGTACATTGAGACGTAGAGACTCTTGTCTTCAGCATGAATGCGCCAGCTCGACTGGGGTGGCACCAGTGGCAGTTTACTGTTCTGTTTCGTACGGTGAGTGGTATGTCCGGAGGCCTAAATCCATCCTCCCCTTCCCAATCCTCATTCTTTTCCTTTATGGTGGGCAATCCATGATTCTTCTGGTATTGTGGATGTTCATAGGCGGCGAAGATAGATCACTTATCATCAGGTGACCCACATTCTCGTTTACCGACCTCTTCTATAAAAATATTAAATTCACGGTATTCTGTAGTTGAGATTGTTGAGTAGTAGATGGTAATTGAGTGACTCTAATTCATGATCTTTTGTAGTTATAATACCGTCAGTTTTAATCATAGACATTGAAGTCATAAAAACCACAATTCTTTTCATAATAAAGAATATATTTTAAACGATTTAGCGGCACTCAAAGCATTGAATAGGCATGGTTAAGTATTCAATTGTGTCGGAGACCGAGCGCGGTTGTCAACATTGCTGCAGTGTGGAGCTTATGTCATTCCCCTGCTACATGGACTGTTATTATAACTTTTATTTTATTTTTTTAATTGGTTATGCAATTAAGATATTCTATATATTACCTTTATAGGAATGATGACCATCAGCTTGGATGGCATAGACAAATATTACATAACTTTTTGCGGGTAAGTATAATAATATGTTTCTCTATGTGTACCAAATTTTAGCACTGAAATAATAGCCTCTGAATAAAATGACTCACATACTGATGGAGGGACGGACTTACATAACTTTAAGGGATAATATCTACCGAAGCGGAGATGAGATATTTCTTAAATAACCAATATGATATAATTATTCTCCAAATCTCCTTTCCACTAAGCTTCAGTGGACACTGTTCAACTTAAGCGAAGAGGAGATATATATTTTTTCTTTGTGGCGAACTCAGCGGATATGTGAGTGTGTGGTGAGCACAGAGATGAGCGTACGTGGCAAACAACGAGCGACATCACCCATAAACACATCTGTGCTCTGATTTAACCCGTACATATCTCCTCTCCACTTCGGTGAAAACACCCTGACAGCCCACCGCTCATATCCAGAGCGGAAAAGGTATCCGCTCATTTTCACTTTGATGGAAACCAACCCTAAGGATTCCTTAATATTTGCTACTAAATCCGTGTGAATGATCCACATCGGGTCATCCAATGATAATAATGGTTATCGGATCTTTATTTACTTTTAAATTAATTCTAAAGCACCTATTAGTAAATTTAAAAACAAATTATTAAAATTACTAATTTGCCAAATTAAATTAAACCACATGAATGTATCTTGGTACGTTGACGGTGGTATATACAACAAAATATATTCCTTATATAAGTCAATCAACATAATAAAATATATTAAATAAAATTAAATATATAAAACGGCATTCACACAAAAATCAAGATCTAGTATTCATAAAAGCTAAAACCAGAATCACGCGGCGTCTCCCCTCACCCCCGCCGGGGGCGCGAGGGTGCTGTCGATTAAATATTAATCGACGAATTAACTCCATGTCTTCGCCCGTCGACTCCAATTAAGCGAACAAAGTAGCAAAGTAAATAACGTAGCCCGTCACGAATTAATTTTGTAGGCGGCGCGGCGGGTCGGAATCTGAAGCGTTTGTTTAAGGCACGGCTCTATACATTATGATGATTAAAATAAAAAATGTATACGGTTTTGTAAAGACTTTTGTATTTGAATTTTAACAATAAAAGCCCGTGATTATCTAATGTGAGATATTATATGGCGATTGAATTTAATGTAGGTACACAATTAAAATTAAGCGCTTCGGGTACTTGCATTTATCGTTATTAATTTTTAAATTCGTTCTATGTAGGAATATGTCAACAATGACTGGCTTTACAAATTTGTCAGATATAAGTACTAATGCTATAACTTGCTCGATGTGGGATCAGCATCATCGCACTTCATGTTACTCAAGATACCGAATAATGCCGAAGTATACGACTAATCGTTGTATTTTATATATATTAATCTCATAAGAAAAGGGTCAGACATCTTTCGGAACTCAAGACAATCATACTACTGATATAAGAACGAGGCTTTGGCGATTCATCGACCAATCCAAACCCATATGTAACATAATACGCTAACTAAACATCGCAATTATACATAATAGTATATTGCTTGTATAAGTGACATGACATGACAAGACGAACAGGTCCCTCGCCTGATGGTAAGCGTCATGCCTGCCCATAAACAGAAGCAACACCAATCAATTAAGAACTTCAAATTATGAAGTACTGCATGACACTGAACTGCGTTCGTCACCTAGTGAAAGTGTTAAAACACATTCAGCGATAGGAAGAACAATTCTTCGTGCAATGTCGATCATCTCTCTGAAAATTTTCAATAAAACCTTAATCTCATGCAGTTTGTATGTTACGAGTAACACTGATATTGAAATATAACTAGTTTATACGGATTTTATCGCGGTTTAATTTTATTTTAGTCCCGACGTTTCGAAAGTATTTCAGCCTGCGTGGTCACGGGAGAGGCTTAAGAGAGACGAGAGAAAAATTTATACCGAGATAAAATCCGTATAAACTAGTTTTATTTCAATGTGCAATATTCGCGTAAACATAAGTAATCACCATTAACACTGATACTTAATTTTTTACCCTATTTTTAAAACACAATTAATCACGCCCTTACTACGAGTCCTATACTCACCCCAAACTATTTAACGGACAGTGGACCGTAAAACGATCCAACTGGCGTCCTACTACTTTATAAAGATTAAATACTAATACATAGACGGCTTATCTCAACGGAGCAATAAGGAACGATCGGATTTATATGAGGCTACCACTAGAACTGATAGTATGGGACTCTTGCCTTGATTTAAGTCTCTTCTCTCTGCCTGGCGTCATCCCGTCTTCCAATACCAAACATTTGATGGTATTTGATATTATATGGGGTAATATGCCCGTCTGACCATCGAAATGAGGTGACAAGAAACGTAACTCAAGCAAAAAAATGACCCACCCAAAACTCTGTGCAAGGGGGCGTCGTTCATTCATCAATTCATAAAAATTTATTCATGATCTCTAGTTGACAATACGTCAAATTTTTTGCGCGGTGCAGAACGTCGTATCTCGATTTAAAATTTAATATTTAGACATTAACTTTTTTGAAATAAAGTTGATTTTGAACGTTCATTTCGTTTTTGTTGCGTGTATGAGTATTACGTGTGATTTTACCTTTGCATGTGTAAGTAAGTGGAGCCGTATTTTTGGCAGATTCATATGAGAGTTATCGTTCTAGTTATCTTATTTCGATGCGTCTGACCACAACTCGCAACGAGAACTGTTAATCAGCAGAATGTATCACGTAAAGATGAGGTTGGCTTTGGATCCAAGATGTTGGTGGTCAATGTACCATAATTGCCTCATTGGTTTAGTGGTAGCGTACTTAAGCTGAGAAACCGTGAGATCCTGGGTTTAAACCACAGGTCGGGCTATTTTAATCTGTGTTTGAGTTTTCGATTCGCCACCGCCACCTGGGACGGACATTATGGGACGGATATAAGCTCACGGAACCTTGCTGTACTCATACAAACTAGTTGCACATCTGTCTACCCCTTCAGAGATACGGGCGTGAGCTTATGTTTTGTTTTTAACAAACTATCTCCTTAATCGTCCTAAAGCATGGCCACCGTACCGTTCCCCAACACTCGACATACACTCAAGTGTCCTTTTAGTTACGGATTATCCAGAAAATGCACAACATGCTGTCAATAGCGCCACCGGTTGCGGTCGCTTTGTTGTGATTCGTAGAGCCCTACTATTGAATGCATTCGCAAAACTGTGTTGTGTGCGATTCATATGATGAAAATAGATATTTCAACAACTGTAAAGCCGATATCTAGGTCAAAGGAAGGATTAATGTGTAATAGCTGACAATGACGAAGGTTTCAACAAACGATTTGTTCCGACTTTCCTTTACAAAGTTCACAAAAAATAAGTTCATATTTAGATACAGTATAGAATTACTGTATCAGCCGATCTAAAACTTGGACTGGTCAGTCCAAGTTACTGGTCAGTAATCACAATAAATAATGAAGAAATAATTGTTTCTTACTAATATAATAAAAACTAACAAATAGTACATACATACGTACTCACGCCTGTAATCCCCGAAGGGTTAGGTGAAACTAGTACGGTGTGTACTAGTACATTTCGCTGAGTTTATTTCCGTCCCATGATCTGATAGGGGGCGAGTCTATCGCCATACCGGGTACAAATCCAGACACCGGGTTGATACTAAGCATTTCGCGATATAAAAACCCAAATCACTTTTACCCGACCCGGAGATCGAACCAGAGACCTCAGCACAGCACACGTAACGAATACGTATTACAACTGCACAACCGAGGCAGTCTTACAAACAGTACTTATAATAAAACACTTTTTAATTGTCGAAATAATATTTCCATTTAATTTTAAAGCCAATGAAAACATCGGCGACAACCGTATCGAAGCGAACCAGATTCTTCGTGAAAGCGATTGGTTCCGTTACAAGTGGCGCACATGTGCTGTCTCTCCGGGGACAGCTTCCATCCCCCTCACACCCTTCTCGTACCCACCGTCATTGTTATCAACACCATATGGCCTCTATAAGGGATTAATTATAATGATTTGTTATGTTGCATCATTATTGTCAGTTGGACCGTGAAATATTTGGGTCGGATTAATTGTGAATTTTGGATAATTTGCAGATTCATTTAATTAGATGATTTCCTTTATCCCGCCTTGCCTGGATGTAATGAGCCAGATTACACCTAAATTATAAATTTAAACTTTTTTTTTTTTTTTTTACTGCCTGGATAGGCAGACGAGCAAACGGGCCACCTGATGGTAAGTAGTCACCGCCGCCCATAGACTTCTGCAATGCCAGGGCACAGCAAAGCCGCTGCCTACCGTCGAAGGATTACTCTTTTTAAACCTCGTTTAAAGAAGGACATGTCATAGCGCTCAGGGATCACCGCTGCAGGGAGTTCATTCCAGAGCTTGCACGTACGTGGTAAGTATGAACGCTGGAAACGAACCGTGCTAGACGGAATCGTTTCCAGGTGGTATGGATGAACTCTGCTGCGGTGTCGGGTGGTGCGATGATAAAATGGTGATGTTGGCACCATTTTAAACAGTTCCTCGGAGCACTCCCCGTGGAACAACCGGTAGAACAAGCAGAGAGACCCGAAATCTCTTCGCAGCCCCAACGGCTCCAGGTTATCCGTGATATCAGGATCCCCGACGATTCGAACGGCCCGCCTCTGGAAGGAGTCAAGTGGGTCAAGCAAGCATTTGGGCGCTCCTGCCCAGAGATGAGAACAGTACTCCACGTGGGGCCGGAATTGCGCCTTATAAAGCGCTAATCTATGGCCCGACGTGAAGCACCGCCTAGCTCTGTTCAGGATGCCCAATTTCTTGCTTGCCAATTTGGCTTTGTCCTCCACTTGACTCCTAAACTGGACCTTGCTCGATATATCGACGCCGAGGATCCCAATACCTTCGGAAACCCGGAGAGTGACTCCTTGGAACCGTGGCGCCATGACAAATGGGTCCTTCTTAGCGGTGAACGCGCAAACTTGTGTCTTCGTGGGGTTAAAGTGAACCAGGTTTCTTTCACCCCATTCGGAGGCCCGCCCCAGAGAGCTCTCGATTTCAGACACAAGTTCTGACCGTCTTTCTTCCACGGTGCTGCGAGGGATACCCTGCTGGCCAGTGTAGCGCCCATCAATGGTGCTATCATCTGCATAACAATGCATGTTATCGATAATAGATAACATGTCATTGATATGCAGTATGAATAGAGTGGGCGACAACACTGAGCCTTGTGGAACGCCAGCATTAATGGACATAGTGTCGGAGCAGCAGCCGTTTACAACGACTTTGATGCTCCGACCGTCCAAGAAGCTAGCAATCCACTTGCAGAGTCCCTCGGGGATTCCGTATGATGGTAGCTTCGACAGAAGGCCCCCATGCCATACCCGATCGAACGCCTTCGCGATGTCTAGACCGACGGCCATAGCCTCACCCTTGCTCTCTATAGCCTCCGCCCAGCCATGTGTGAGGTAAACAAGAAGATCACCAGCCGAGCGACCGTGACGGAAACCGTACTGACGATCGCTAATCAGCTGGTGCTCCTCTAGATACCCCATAAGCTGGGCGTTGATTACTCTAAACTAGCTTATGCTTGTAGCTCCGCCCGCGTAAATAGTCTTTTCCGGGATAAAATTTAGCGTATGTCCTAATCCAGGGCATGGTCTACCTGTCCAACCAAATTTTACCCAAAAAACCGTCCGGCTGTTAAGGCGTGATTAACTAAGAAGCATCCAAATTCACAAACTGATAAACATCCAAACTTTCACATTTATAATAGTAGTAGGATAGTAGGATTCTAAAATCCAGGTAAAAAAAAACAGGTAACAGTAAGTAATCAGATGTTTACAGTGTGTAAGTAGTCCCAGTTGTCAAGTTGAGTACAATAATACATTCTAATTTTTATAGCAGAAACTGATAAACTCCGGTAGGGGCTTGTTCAGGCAAGTCGCGTCTCGGGATCAGTTAGTATACATCCAGTATACTTACCATTGCTCGCCTTTCTACTTGGGCCAAAAAATACGGCCAAGTCGGTCACCGCACATGAACATCCACAATACCAGATCCACAAAATCATGCGTTGTCGAACCTTAAACGAAAGGAATGGCGATTACTAAGGAGAGGAGGGATTTGGGCCTACGGAAATTTCACTCCCAAGCTGTCAACTTACGTTGGTTTTCGGTGAGATAGTTGTATTAACCCGGTCGAGAACACCCATTGATGATGTAGACAAAACTGTATACAGCGTGATTCTAGCTTTTACAAGCAGCAGTCTACATGAATATCTATCCTTTATCCTACTACTATTATAAATGTGAAAGTTTGGATGTTTATGAGTTTGTAATTTGTGAATTTTGATGTTTCTTAGTCAATCACGCCTTAACAACTGAACGGTTTTGGGTGAATTTTGGCACTCAGTTAGAGCATGACCTGGATTAGGACATAGGCTACTTTTTACCATGGAAAGACCGTTTACACAGACGGAGCTAGTTAATATATAAATAACAAACGTGATTCAGCAAATAATTGCATAATGTTAGCTATTATATGAAATAATTAATTCTGTAAATGACCACAGCTTCGCACAACGCCCTTCTAAACATATGCAATCATAATGTCGCGTCGTTTAACTTAATCAATTATTTAACTGAACGATGCTGTTAGGGCCTAGGGGTGGATACATGCATTAAGAGTATGTGGGGTGATAGAAATGTGTGGTTATTTTTCTTATATTTAAACAGGACAATGGTAAACCATATAAAATAAGTTTCAACAAAACTAAATTCAAAAAATAATACTGATAATACAAAAATAACTATTTCTAGAGGTATTTTCAATTGACCGGTAGCGGCACAAGCACCGACTTTTAAAGTCGGTTTTTAAGTTTTATTTAAACCTACTTATTTTTTGAATTTTTAGTGGTAGGTTAACAGCTATGACACTCGCAGTGGGGTCGGCGCATCATGTTTGTTTAACAATGCAATGCCATGCAGTGCTAAATCCGATATGAAATAGGGGTAAGATCCTGCAGACGGTCCAAAAAACACTGGCTTGACGTATTACAGGGACACATGGGAGCCAATGGTCTCTACGGAGGATGCCCAAGATCGGGCGAAGTGGCGCCGTCTTAGTAGTAAAGCGAACTCTGACATTAAGCAGGGGTCACTCGCACAGAACACGAGAATGTATTCTGTGATCCCTCGTACGCGAGAGGCCGTCTGGGTACATAGCATCGCTTTTTCAGTTTCTGCTGTCAAACAGCAGTGTGGCACTATTGTGCTCTCGTTTAAAGGGCATTGAAGCCAGATAAATTACCGGAAATTATGAGATTTAATATCTAATGACGCGGGGTGACAAGCGCAGAGCAGTGCCGTGCAGTATTTTGTAAACGAGATTTCTGAATAGTGTTGCTACTGTTTATGAGTACATATACTACCACAAGGCGAGCGACATACTCAGATTTGATACACGCAGACGCCGCAACTTCCTATCTCGCTTTGGCTCCGAGTCGTCGCTCTTGCAGAGGTAATCAAACGAAATGCGGTTTACAAACAATACAATAATTAAAATATATAAAATAAATATGATTATTTTTATAGTCTAATTTTCGTATGCTAGTTATTTAATTACGTTTAAATATCGATTCTGATATCACAGTTAAAACGCCCAACAGATTTTTTGTTACATATTGTATATACGTTTAACTTTTACTGACAATTTATATATATAAATTAATTACCTTATTGGGGTTGTTACCGGACACGTAATTTAAAATCAATCTAAATAAACTACTATTAATACCTAAGAATGTTTTAAGTTATTCGGTCATATACTCGAACTACAGGTAGATGAACTTGATAACAGATTCTAGTAAATGTGCACAAAAATAAAATCTCAATCGAATTTAGGCAACCCCAGGTGACACAAATTGACTAATCACACCCCATAATAAACGGGTCGGCGAGTCACCGCGACTCGTAGGGACAACCCTGTGTTCATTTTTGACATTAGGGTTGGCAGTTTAAAGTGCTCATCTATCATTTAAAAGTGTTGACATGTTTTTGTTACATTAAAACGATTGGACACGAGTCGAGGGGTGATGTTTGATTCAATTGTTTTTGGTTTTGTGTATTTTTTTGATGTTGTTTAAAATGAAATTAACAATTTCTTTCTTTTATTAAATTTTATAGGAACCATTAAAGAAACGAAATGGTAAAAATATTGGATTAGCGGATAGACAGTTTGTTTAAATAAGTAACACTGTTATGGCCATTCCCAGTATTCTGTTACCGACAGATTTGGTTATTGATAATAAAGTTTTTGACTCACTTTGTATGAACGATCTGTCGAAATGTCAATTCTATCTGTAAATATAATGGGAACAGCTATAAATATTCCATTTTGGATTGGAAGTTGTGTTACTATTTTCCTTAAAATATTGCCAAGGATTTCGCATACTATAAGTTTTTATCTTTCAAAAATTGCATCATCACAATATAGGTACTTTAAAAAACATTCAAAAACAAATTTCTTGAAGCGATTGTTCCTTTTTTGCGTACCAAGATTAGAACCTGTTATTGCACACATCCCTTACAGGGGTGGCGGCCGGCAGGCATTGTTCCCTCGCCCTACAATATGCCCAATTGATATTCGATACACTAGATTCACACGCAAACAGCCATTTGTATACAAAACGATCATTTTTCTACAATTTATCCGCCGATTTATACGCATTGCTATTTTATTGTCCGGTAAAAGTTAATGTAGTAATTTCATTATTGGCTGGTTTATGGGATGAAAATAGGTTTTATTATTAAGTTTTATGGTTATGGTATGGACAAAAATTATAGAATCATGAATTTTAATAAAGTGTATCTTCAGTGGGTCAAAATAATAGATATTAAGTTATAATAAGAAATAAACAACTAAGAACTTTTTGACAAGAAACGATATTTCTTGTAACAAAGGAGAGCTGTTGTAACTTGTAAGTTTGATCTCTTTCTACATAAATAGACTCACGTCTGTTTCCTATAAGGGTAGGCAGAGACAACGGATCTCTTTCTCTCGTGATTTTATGGAAATATTGATATGTGAATAAATGCCTCCGTGGCGCAGTGGGCGAGTAGCTGGTTGTGAAACGAGAAACCGCGTGTTCGATCCCCGCATCGATACGGGTCTGGGTGTTGTGAGACCGAAAGTCTCTCGTAGTTCCTGATACCCACGACACAAGACTCGTATCTTACTGTGGGGTAAGGACTTTTGGGTGTATTTATTTAATTATTGTGCTGATTCAAGAACTAGTAACGTGATTCAATGTTTTATTGCAGAATGGAGGCGACAAATCTGGCACTTTCACAGAGGGAGACACTAAAACCGAGAACCGAACACAAATCCCTGCAGTTACATAGTAAACCTAACCAGGTGAATGTACAATATAAGTTATTACATATAGCGTTGATTTAATCGACAATCTACTATATGCATGCATTGGGGCCATTGGCATGTTAGATTTCATAAAATGGTACATACATATAAAAGTTGAGTCTAACTATAAAGTTAGACTCAACTTTTATTCTAAAAAAACAGTAATCAGTAATTCCCCAAATTCTAATTTAATTTATGTACTGATATAACATTATTATTGTAATAGGTTTTTTTTTAAATATCCCCATACAAACGATAAATAAATAGCAGGCGTTGTAAAAGAAAACCGAACGACAGTGAAAGTTTAAGAAATCTAGGAACATGTTCACTAACAATTTATCTATTGAAATAAAACTAGTTTATACGGATTTTATCGCGGTTTAATTTTATTATAGTCCCGACGTTTCGAAAGCTTTTCAGCCTTCGTGGTCACGGCAGAGACTGAGGTGTAGGTCGTCTCGAAAAGTTAATGTTACATTGGCTACCTTCATTTTAAAATTATACATTTATTTAAAAAAAAAGTTAGTTGACCCTAGTTCGATCTACGCAGAAAGAGCTCACGGTGTCTTGAGGTCTGGTAGTTGGTCTTTTGGGTTCCGATTTAATTAAATGTATAATTGGATCCCAGGCTTGTGCAAGCTTCCAACCATCTTCTCTATTGTAATTTGGGTGTTTTTTTAATTTTAATAGCCTCGCAAATCATCCTAGGTAGGAATCGGTGTTCTTTGGCAAGGATTTGTGGTTTGTCAAATCTAAGATAATATTTGGAGCCTTCCTCTGAATGTTCAGCAACTGCAGACTTCGTAGAGCGTCGGTGTTTAACGTCAGCTATGTGTTCTTTTACGCGGGTCTTTCTTCTTTTTGTTTGCCCGATATAGGAGAGCCCACAGTCACAATCTATTTTATAAAAGCACTTGATCACAGCATATTCACATTTGAAGAATTAAAATAACCCATGAATTCATAACTCTACTTACACTAGGTCGGCACAGTCCTTCTCTACGGCGTCCCTATCGTATCCCTGGTCATCGAGGGCGTGGAGCGTCTGTGCCTCGCTCAGATATCGAACACGCTACTCAAACAGTTCTCATACAATGAGATCCATAACAGAAGAGTGGCTCTTGGCATCACGTGTGTTCAATGCACTCCGGTACAGCTCGAGATTTTGAGGAGAGCTGGAGCGATGCCTGTGTCTTCTCGACGATGCGGTGAGTTTTACTGATATAATCTAACTAACTATTGTATTATAAATAGCAGCGATAGCTCAGTGGGGAGTGGTACGGACTGTCGAGATTAAAGTAGCAGGTTCGAAACCAGTCCCAAGAGCACACACCTCTGACTTTTCTAAGTTATGTGTGCATTAATTGTTAATTATCACTTGCGTTAACGGTGAAGGAAACATCATGGGAAAACCTGTATACCTGTGAAGTCTGCCAACCCGCATTAGGCCAGCGTGGTGGACTAAGGCCTAACCCCTCTCATTCAGTAGAGGAGGCCCGCGCCCAGCAGTGGGACGTGTATAATACAGGGCTAGTATTAATATAGTATATAACTATTATATTGTATTGTATCCCTGTATTTTATACTTGTCCTGCAGGGCACGGGCCTCCTCTCCTGAATGAGAGGGGTTAGACCTTAGTCCGCCACACTGGCCATTAGGCCCTTATTATAAGTACTTCCTATTTATTCACGCTAATAAAAAAGTAATGTTTGCGACCAAATCTTGTACCGGCACCTGTATTTATCGAAAAATTCTCTTTATTAGTATTAATAATTTTGTTTCCATACTAGGTATGATCACCAGGCGAGAAGCAGAACGTCTGTGTAAGTCATTTCTTGGTGATAATGCCCCGCCTCGACTGCCTGATGATTTTGCGTTCGCCGTCCATCATGAATGCGCGTGGGGCTGCCGAGGAGCTTTTTTACCAGCTAGGTAAGAAAAAATCGAATTAATTCACGGAGCATTTTATACCAATAAAGGTACAGTTAACAATTCAGTCCTAAGGCAATTTGATGACCCTGTATTTGAAAACGGTAAGTAAATAGATTAAGGCCCGTATTCACAAACAACACTTAAGTAAGCTCTTTGCCAAGTGTCCAATTCTGTGTACATGATTGGTCTGTTTTTATTTAGCGCCAAAAACTAACCAATGACGTTCAGAGAAATCGTCACTATGCGTTTGCGCTCACTATGAGGTTTCATAGTAACGTTTATACGGGGGTAAGAATGATTACGCACTTTATCCGAATCCAAGATTACCATCCGAACTTCAGCAGGCCAATTCTCGTAATTGTAAATGTTCAAAATATCATTCTGATCTAGTCTCAGCGTCAAGAAAGTTGCAAATGCCATTCTCTTAAACCAATAATTAACGTCTTTCTGAATGCAAGTTGGTAGAATTATTGGTTTAAATGCATTTGTTTACTATTTCTGCAAAAATCTCACGGAATTGATTATCGAAAATGTACCAGCCACCGTTTACTGTATAAATGCGCTTAATTGAAAATATGTAGTAGATACATATGCCTGAGCTTATGCACGAAAAAAGCATAAAGACATTACTCTTTTTCCCCGAAGAGGTAGGCAGAAGTGCAACTAAGGAACTAACAGTTCACCGACCTTATTTAAATTTCAAACCCATGATGTTTGTATAACAACAAACAAAAAATTATGATTGCCAGACCAAGGATTTGAATCCCGGATCTCAGGGTTTCTCAGCCTAAGTGATTGATCAAAATACAGTACCTATTATTTCACTAGGTACAACTCGTCCCGAGCCAAGTGCATAAAATGCGCGTACTGCGGACTGTTTTTTTCTCCAAACAAATTCATCTTCCACTCCCACCGTGTTGGTCCTGGAGACAAGTATATCCAACCTGATGCTGCCAACTTCAATTCTTGGAGACGGCACATGAAGCTGAGCGGGACTCCACCTGATGAAGTGGTCCATGCGTGGGAAGATGTCAAAGCCATGTTCAATGGGGGAACGAGGAAGAGAATGCTCTCCGCTGCTAGGTGAGAAGGAGATGGGTGGTATTTTTAGCAGTTCCGTATTTACAATTCTTATGAATTGATGCGCTGGTTTCCGATTTTAATATGGTGATAAAATCTAAGAACCTACATTGTGATTTTTTCATAAAGTATGAAAACACAAAAAAAATATAGATTTGTATTATTACATCCCATAAAAGAATTGTTTCGATTAAGAAATCTTCTGGAATTGTCTTTAAATTGAGATATTCAGTACTTACTCAAAAAAATATTTTTATATTCTTTTGTATCTTTAGGTTTTTATATATTTTCACAACGTCTACTTATTAAGTTCAGCCTAAAATTATGCCTCAGAAGAGTGCCTCTTCGCAGGCCGGAGCCGGAGGGAGTGAGCGAGGCGAAGAGGCCCGCTGCCAGCCCTCCCAGTGCGCATGCGCCTGTGCCCAGGCTGGCTGACTACGTATGGGGAGCGAGACTGCCACTGCCGTACGCTATACCCTGGCTGAAGCCGACTTTATGGGCTCCAGGTACCAACAATTACCATTGCTAATAAAATTGTATTAGTCAGAAAATGTTTCAAAATAATAATTCACAAGGTCTTAACAGTATTCCCGTTTAATTAATATTCAATAACTGGCTAGGTGTTTCATTCCTCAAGTAAGAAAAAAGCGGTCAAGTGAAAGTCGGACTCTGCATCGAGGTTTCAGTAGCCACACTTATTTGTAAGGATATAACGTAATATTTTGTGAAACTTTCAGCCGGCTATCTATTACGGTTCAAAACAGAGCGCTTTAAATTTAGGGCAGACAGTCAAAGACGGCGCAGGCTTAGTAATTAGGATTCCGTTGCCACCTTTTTGTATATAGAACTCTAACACGCCTTGTGTTTCTCATGCATGTAAACTGTTCGTTTAGGTGCACTAACAGCACTAAGCAGCGTAGGATCAATAGAAGAGCCGCGTGCCTTCCGGCCAGTGCGGGGACATCGACTTGACTCTCCACAACTATCACCCATGTCTCCACCTCGATCGCCAAACAGGTAAGGACATAATATTGGATCAAGTGCTCTATGCTATGTTAAACCCCTGGTAGACGACCAATGAATTCCTGACACCTAATCGCGGTCTAAGAGATCTATGCATTTTAGGGTGACCAGTTAATTCTCTTTACGTCATCATCATGGAGTGCTATCTTCAACTTGAAGTTTGAAATGTTGCGATTCGGAGCGGTTCTTTTAAATTCGGAATATCGTTGGGCGGTCCATTCCTCACTGTACCATTTCGTCATTTCCATCTTTTTACCTGTGTTTTGCCTGCTATCATTTTTCTGACGAAGGTATGTATATAAAGGTCTTTGAATGTGACCAAAGAACGCCATCTTCCAATTACTTTCAATAATGTTCGGCTACATTGGGCCCTCTCGAGAATCTTGATGTTGAAAGTAAAGCTGTTGAGGGATCCTGAACTTCTCTTACTCTTAGCACGTAAAGACTCGATATCTAGCTGATTAATGTGTCTTAGATCACCTAACCCCACATCACCTCGTCGGAGTCGGTCACCAGCCCGCTCTCCGCACCGCTCCCCACTCCGCTCATCACCCGCGCGGTCTACTAAGAGCGACCGCGACAGCGATGAGAGTGTCGACATAGAAACAACAGAAGAAGACCAGCCTAGAGGTGTGGTAAGTGATTTTAAATTGTGTTTCATCGTCAAGGAATTTCCAGTACCTACGTTCAGCCACTTGCCAGATAAAAAATAGCATTATTAAGGTTGTTCCTCGCTTCAATGAATTAGATGATTTGAACTTTTGTGCTCTTAGATGAGATGATGTGGCAATAGAGTCTTTAATACGTTATTTAGTAGGTATAGGACACACTTGAATGGTGAAACAGACAGAAACTGATATCTGTTTTTTTAAGACATTATCTTATTATTATCTACATTTGAAAAAACATAATAGGTATAGAAAATCTAGAAAGATATAAAGTTCAGTGAAATAATCTATATTACACCGTATATATTTTTATACGGCAATTACTATAAAGGACATTTTTATAATAGCATAAGCCGGCAAACGAACAAGTGGGTCACCTGATGGTAAGTGATCTCCACCGCCCATGTACGCCCACAATACTAAAAGAATTATGGGTACGTTGCCGACCTTAAAGGAAAGGGATAATTCAGGGATTGGGAAGGGGAGGGGGTTTGGGCCTCCGGATATCTCACTCACCGTACGAAACGCTGCAGCAAGCTGCTACTTTACGCTGGTTTCCTGTGAGACAGTGGTAACGACCCGGACGAGCCGGCCCATTCGTGCTGTAGACACAAGTGTCTACAGCGTGGCTCTACCACTCTAAAACATTCCAGGAAAATTTTGCAACCCAGCATCATTTTCCTTCTTCTTCTATTTTATTTATGGGTTTGCATTATTATGAATTTCGTCAATGACAAGTATATTGTATTTTCAAGTCTACACAAGAGCGATGAAACATGTGTGAGCACTTACAACATCTTGTTGGAGTTTTGGTGTGAATTCCTTCCCGACCAATGCTTTATATACCTACAATTTTTCCCAGCTGGATCCAAGGAACAAATCAACCTCGATGCCATTCTTTCCCGCCAAAACTTAGCGTAATTTTTACGATGTAGGTAACCAATGTATAATGTCGGGCAAAACGTAGATACCTATTCGAAGCATATCAAAAGACAAGTAGATATAGCAAATGACATACTTACCAGCCATACTTTAAAGCTTTTGAGAATTAAACCATACACTACACAATACACTACACAATACACTTGAAGGATAACTCCAAGGAAGATAAATACTCCAATATAAATAAACATTGTACAGTTTTCAAAAAGAAGTCCGGTTGAGTTGAAATAGTATTGAAAACTCTTATTACGAAATGACTCGAAAGCCTTTTATAAACTCGCATAAACGTTTTTCAAAGATGCAATTTAATACCCGAGTATTGAGTGAATCCAGTTATCCACTCAACTTCGTATTTTCTAAGCTCTCCGAGCAAACGAAGCCACCATTTGGATCCAATTTAAAAAGTTAGAAAAGGAAATTTTTCCAATCACCGCCAGTGTGCTTTTGTAATCGGCATGATTAGTTTTTCCACATTTTTCATAAAAGAACATGATAAAAACCGAATTAAACTTGCTATCATTATTAAATTTTTTACACCAATACCAAGCATGAGCTAAAACAAATATTTCATCGTTCAAAATTAAACAAACTGGCGTAATTAATGCATTGATTAATTTTATACAGTTTCAAACATTAGCCAATTTAAGTTCGAACGTTGTCCGCGCGAGTCCCGCGGGAGGTGCGCCATTTTATCAAAATGGCCGCCACCGACGCTTTGTCACGTCGTAAACTGTGTAATTACTGGCGGGACGAATTCAAATGGACTTCATTTCGGTTTTAAATAAGAGAAAATGTTTAATTTAGTAGCGATCGGGTCGGCCCGGCGAGGACCAATTAATTGGGGATTACGTTTTAGTACGCGTGCAAGAGATTTTTGTACCTGTGTGTTTTTTCGTATCCATTGAACGTTGAGCAAGCCACCAACCTACTGTAATTAGTATTTTCTTCTTTTTTATGGTCTTACAAAACAAATCCATTCCAAAATGCTGTGTTAGCGTGGGCACCTGATTTTTCCTTGTTTTGGTACACGAGTCACGCCCCTCAGATAAAACAACTCAAGGTTTTCTTATACAAACATTTTACAAAGTATTCCACTTGTAAAAAATAAATAATAGCAATAATATAACAAGAATGAAAGAAGCAATTTTTGGATTAAGCTAGCTCTCACATTTAGTGAATTTTGATCGTCAAATTACGATTACTTAACACAATAATTTTAATAAGAACGACATAATATCGACGGTACATGTAAACATATTATTATTACCAGAATTGAAAGGCCCAGGATGTAAATAAAAGAGGCGTCGGAGCCTCTAACAAGCACTGTAACGCGAGTAATTAACGCGCCTTTAGAGCCGCCCCTAATACCTTCAAAGGAACCACTAGAGATGCCCCGATTCCGCGATAGGTACCTACTTTACAATCACAGTGTATTGATTAAAGATTATAGGTGAATAATACGATACACGTTTAACTATTATGATATAAGATATATAAATCTTTGTTAACTAGGTGACTGGTGCTACAAACCATATCTACAAATCTTTAAACTAATTTTCATGGAATGAGGACATCAATATGTAAATTGCTAACCAATTTATGAAAGTAAAATTACGTACACATGCATAAAAAGTCACATTTCTTCCTTTACTTTTATTAGCCTAAATAACGAAACGAGGAGCTCGTTGCACTGATATAAAATGTTAAGTCTCATAATGCCCAGTAATTTTATTAGCTTCAATGCCCTTTAAACCGAAACAGAACAGTGCTTACACACTGCTGCTTGGCGGCAGAAATGGACAAAGCCGTCTGTACCATCCCAGATGGTGTCTCGCATATTATGAGAGCCCGACCACCCAGTAAACCATCCTTCGTGCAGTCGGGTAAAAGTACACTACTTTATAAAATCTAAACTAAATCTTCACTAACTTTTGAATAACTGAATAGATTCTCTTCAAACAAAGCTAAAAACCATCTCTATTAAACAAGCTTTCAACCAAAAAAAACGCATTTAGATCGCTACGTTCGTTTAGGCCTTACGGTGTCATAGACAGATACTCACAGACACCCACAAACAGATAAAGGGGTCAAAGTTATAACACCCTCTTTTTTGGCGGGAGTTAAAAATGTAAAGTTTGTATGTTTTGTGAGTATGTTTGTAGGGCGTAATCTCAGGTACATTATCTCTGAATGCTATAAGATTATTATTAATCTTATTTCATCAAGTGGCAAATAATATTAATTTACTTTTAAGCTTCTGCAAAAACAAAATCATATAAAATTAAACCATGGCAACATCTCTACTCGGCCCTCGTAATTTCTAGCTCCAAACTGTTTCGTGGAGATTACGTGTATATTAGTGAACAAGTATCCACTTCTGTACATTTATATAATGCGCTAACTCAGCGTTTCTATGAATAGTTATATTTATAATAAGGTAGAAGGAAATAGCATTTGAGGATAAATCATTTCAAAGCACCTGACAGCTCCGTGGCGCAGTGGGCGAGTAGCCGGCTGCGAAGCGAGAGTCCGTTCGATTTCCACACCGTGACAAATGTTGTTTGTGCGATCCACAATTATTGGTTTCGGGTCTGGGTGTTGGGGGACCGCAAGTCCCTCGTAGTTCCTGATGCTCACGATTCAGGTTAACCTAGCGTGGGGTCAGGACTATGTGTGTGACTGGGTATATTTATTTTATTTTAAAATATTTTTAAGTGGATTTGATATTGACCACAAAATAAAAATGGTTTTAGAGCTTCTTTCTTTTTGCCTGGGATTATCCCAGCTTAATACCAGGATCCGTCTTCTAGTACCATAGACCATAGACGGTATTTGGTATTACATTGGATGTACCGCCGTCTGACTGCTACAACCACAACGGGAACTAAGTTTCACCATTGGTCAATGAAAAGTTGTGATTGCCTGACCTGAGAATTGAATCCAAAATCACACCGATTGCTCAGCCTAAGCTACCAACAGACAATGAGATACTTGCATACTAATTTGTTAATCGTCTAATTACTTAGCAGGACATATGCCAAACTCCTCAGGCGAAATGGCCAGCTAACATTTTCAATCACATTAGCCCGGCTTTAGGTTGAGCTAGAACCGGAGTCTAGATTAAAATGTGATGGGTGTAGGCTGATCGGTCGGGTGTAATCGGATTACCGGTAGCGCCGGCCGCCAGGCTGCCGGACCTCTCCGCTTATTGAATTGATTGTCTGAACACAAGGGTTGTAGTGTAATACATTACTGTTGTTACACTGCGCATTATTAGGGACAGCATCATATTGTCATTAAATGAAACTTAAGTAAATAAACACAAACAGTTTACTCCTGTCATATAGTAACGAATCGACTAAACAAATATTAATTTGACATGACGGAAAAAGAAACTCGCCGAATTAAGAATCTCCTCCTGTTTTAAGTCAGTTATTTATATATATATGGGCTTTAGTTTAGTCATTTATTAAACGACATAAATTGAGCTGCTCTATTTTCTATGAAATATTGTAAAGCCTTTACGCTCTCAATAATAATTATAAACTAGTATTGAAAAGATCAACGTTAGAGTTTCTTGCCCGTTGTTCTCGAGCGAAACAGCCTTCCGAACTGGTAGTAGAGTTTTGAAGGAATTTAAACAATGTGTGACATTTTATGGATTCAATAAATATTTTGATTTCGATTTGATTAAATAGGTTAACTTTGAACTAAAAGCAGACAAAATTGAAAATTACTTAATTTGGTCCTACTTTGGTTTTATTTAAGTTGAGCGACTTCAGAATAGAAGTTACCAATATCTTTAGGCAGTACTATATTTAAGTTGTTTATATTAATGTATCGGATTTATAAAAATGCCATCTGATTAATACTTATCTAAATATTTCCAAATTTGTCCTGCCCAATATATGTACCTAATCTTTCTTTATTTCTAATAATTCGAATTCTAATTCAAAAATATGTGTTATTGTGTCAACCCTACAGCGCCCCTGTCAAGGGCGTCTACTACAAACACTCAACACTCGATCATAAGCTGTTCAACAACTCGATTATTTATTAAATTAAAACGATCCAGTGTCTTCTGTATCGTATAAACTTATTTTATTTTTAAAGCCTTTGGCAAATAATTAATTATAATATTTAATCCACAACGGGTAATTAATCGATTTAGTTTTTATTTTTACGACTTATGAGAGTACAGGAGTATGTACGTCGGTTGCAGATGCCTGTGCCAGATCATACCAGGGGTAATATCTCGCGGAAGGCTCTAAAAGCATTGACTATAGGTGGATTAGAGAGCGACATGAGATCCAATGGGATGAGATGAGAGCCTCACTACAGAGGATACTCAAGACCAGGCTAAGCGAAAGCGTACCTTGACACTAAGCTGGGTTAACGCAAGACAGAAAAGAAGACTGATAACAACCACTTTCATTCCTCTTAGCATTCTGGTGAATCTTCTCAATCTAATTTCGACAACCTCTATCCCCCAAAATGTCCAAATAGAGAAGAATAAAAATATTGTAAAACAAACTGATTTTTAACAATGTACAAGCCCCGATATTACCGAAACTACGTGTACGAGCGTTATACGTGCTCGGCGCTTACACCGAGTGATTTATAAAACGCATCAAGTGGCACAATGGGAGCGTCCCTGCAATACCACCAAAGTATCTATTAGCTACGTGTTCCGCTTACCGATTGGCGCGCGCAAATGTGTTTATTTCGACGTCTGGTTTAATGTACGACCAGATTACGGCTATACGTCTTGCTGTAGGCTGTAGCTGGAAAGTTTATTGGTTAAAACTTCGCTTGCGTAGCGTTACGTTGCTGGAATTTTTTGGAAAAGTTCTTTGTAGCTGGAATTTTCGGCTAGTGTGAGTGTGTAGTTGAGGGTGAAATGTTTTGGTGACGTACCCATGAGGCTTATTGAAGTGTTTACTGCAAACCCGACAGTACGATTAATTAATTATGCATTTCGCTAATCTTCGTCTTCTTGGGAAATATGATCATATGTCTAATACAGATATGTTACAACATTACTTATTTTTGACCCCCGATTAAATAGGGGTTATAAGATTCACCCCTTTGTCTGGGAGTTTTCCTGTCTGTAAGCCGTATAATATTTTACTCAAAAACGCTATTTTAATGTTAGAAATCAGGTAAGTGTACCCAACATAAACATTAAAAAAAAGTAAGAATATAAGTACCGGAGCAATATGAAGATATACTCGTATAGATATTAAAGATCTTCTCTCACAAAATCTAATATTAATTCTCAGAATTATAATATGGGGGATATAGCTCATCTACAATTGAATCAAGTTAATCCATCACGGTAATACATGTCAGAGTCAACTAATAGAATGTGCATAAACAATAATCAGTAGTTGCGATTACAATGCAGATGTTTCCCGGAGGCGCGTCTCCGCTGGGAATTAGCGGAGAGGCAATTAATTACACGCCTCACACTTTCACAATAATATTATTATTATTCATATTTACTGACTGCCTCGGTGGCGCAGTTGTAATGCGTACACGTTATAACTGAGGCTGACCCTGAGGTCTCGGGTTCGATCCCCGGGTCGGGTAAAAGTGATATTGGGTTATTCTATTATGAAAAATATAGTAGTGTATCAGCCCGGAGTCTGGAATTTGTGCTCAGTATGGCGATAGGCTCCGCCCCTATCACATCATGGGAGGGAGTTACGCTCGGCGAAATGTGGGTGTACTGGTTACACCTCTGGCTACCCCTTCGGGGATTACAGGCGTGAGTGCGTATGATTTAAATTTATTTAGCAGATTATTATTTGACAAAAAAACCTTTTCTTTGCCGTCTCTGAACATTTTATAAATTAACTTCAAAAATGGTTGTTTATTATATATATAGTATTTTTTATAATTTTTTCCTTACATTTTCGTCGTCGCTGTAATCCTTTATGTATTAATAATCACTTGGTTGCATCGAAATACGATGACTAGAACTTGGTTGCTAAGAAGAGTCTATAAAGAGAGTTTTAGGTTTTGATTTCTCTTAAATTCTGTCTCTTGGAGAGAGGAGAATGTTATAGTAAGGCCTTAGAGAAAAACAGTAGCAGTAAAATGGTAAAATGTACCTAATTTTATCCATAAACATATAACACGTCAAAAAGAAATAACATTACCTAAATGTGATTTTGGTCGAAATACAAAGATCATTTGCAAAAATAATAAAGCTAATAAAGGACGGGGGGCATTTAATATACGCCTACAATTCTGAATAACAAAATTAATGTTCCGCACACGCTGGCACCGATAAAAATGGCCGACCGAAATGTCATCCCCCAAATGAAGTAAATAAAAAAATGTAAATGTCACGCCGGCATTTATAAGTACAGTTATGGGCCACGAGGCAATATGTATCATATTAACTAGATATTGGGGGTTAGTAAACAAACAGAACTCGAAAAGGGAGGTACGTCATATAAAGAAAGCAAAAATATAAAATTATATAGGTACTTACCTAATTAATTAAACGTCTAGGGAGCGAAGTTAGATATTTGGCACAATTCAGTAATTATAAAAAAACTAAAGCGGAACTTAGTACCGAGAAACAAGAGAACTAAACAAAACAAATCCAACAATTGAATCGTTATTTTTTAAAGAACAACTTCTTTTTTATTTACATATTCGCATTATTATGCATTTCGCTAATTAAGTTTTCACAAGAACAACGAAAAATCGGTGTGGCCGCTTTCAAGGTTTTGTTGCATTTTGGTGTGAATTCCTTCCAGCTCCTTCATAGACGATTTTTACTAACCGGACGAACGAACAAAATCGATGAACCCGCCCGTACAAAACCCATATTCACATTCACATAATTTAATTTTCAATCAATGTATCGACTGTGGCGTATTTCCTGATTTAATGAAAAATAGTAAAATTATACCATTGTTTAAATCAGGGAGCACATCTGACCCCAGTAATTTTAGACCAGTTTCTGTGCTACCCACATTTAGTAAGATATTTGAAAAATTAATTTTTGATCAAATGCAAACTCACTTTAGCACTAATAATTTGTTACATAAAAAACAATTTGGTTTTACAAGGGGTCGTTCAACCACTGATGCTGGGGTTGAACTTGTAGAAAATATTTTTAACGCCTGGGATGATTTCCACGACGCGTTAGGCATTTTTTGTGACCTATCAAAGGCATTCGATTGCGTTTCTCACGATACATTAGTCAGGAAGTTACGCCACTACGGCATTAGGAATACTGCACTGAATCTTCTTATTTCTTATTTGGATAATAGGATTCAGAAAGTTGACATAAATGGCCAGAGATCCTTGGGATCTGTAGTCACAATGGGTGTTCCACAGGGTTCCATACTCGGTCCATTTCTATTTCTCGTTTATATAAATGACTTGCCTCATGTTATTAAAGACAATCAACAGATAGTGTTATTTGCAGATGATACCTCACTTCTATTTAAACTCAAACGACAGCAACCTGTTACTGACGATGTAAATAATACTATTTTTAAAGTAGTGAACTGGTTTAATGTTAATAACCTACTTTTAAACGAGAATAAAACTAAGTGCGTTAGATTTGTAACACCAAATGTTAAACCCACTAAGACTAGCGTAATGATAAATGGAGAGGAGGTAAGCCTTGTGAACACCACCAAGTTCTTGGGTATAACTTTAGACTCTAAGCTTCAATGGGGACCACATATAAACCAGTTGTCGAAAAGGCTTACCTCTGCAGCTTACGCGGTCTACAAAATTCGCCAGTTAACTGATGTAGACACAGCAAGACTAGTATATTTTAGTTATTTTCATAGTGTAATGTCGTACGGCATTTTATTGTGGGGGAATGCTGCCGACATTCAAACTATCTTTGTGCTGCAGAAAAGAGCCATTCGATCAATTTACAAACTAAATCGTGGGCACTCGTTAAAGGATTTATTTAAAGAAATAAATATATTGACTGTCGCCTCTCAGTATATATATGAGAATCTAATGTATGTAAAAAAGAATATTAATACTTTTACAACAAACAGCGACATTCATAAGATAAATACTAGAAATAAGAATAAACTGGTATTGCCCATGACCAGACTTAAAAAAATTAGTAACTCTTTCAAGTGTCAAAGTATACGTTTCTACAACAAAATTCCAAGCCATATTCAACTATTAGGCCTTAATAAATTTAAATTATGTATTAAACTCAGGCTTTGCCAAAAAGGTTATTATAATGTGAAAGATTACCTGGAAGACAAAACAGCTTGGAATTAAGCCGCTCACTCCTTACAAAATTGGATGTACATAGTTCTCTTTTTTTTATATATTATATTATTTAATATTGACTGCTCTATTGGCGCAATATTAGTATGTAAGGGAATATTGACATTTTGATTTTTTTTGTTATAAATTATTTCATTTATTTTTTTAATGTGAGTGCGAGTGCTACGTATGTCTGATATACTTTTGGCTATCTCTTGAAAGGGCCAATCCAGGAATTTCTGTACATTACACTCGCATAATTTCTGTAAAACAATGTCTGGACATTAAAAGAGGCCATAACCCATGAGTTTGTTTCGGCATTTCTTCTCATGGCTAGCCCTGAAATGCCGTCGTAAATGTAATATAGCTTAAAAAATGATTGACATGTAAAAGTGATATTTATGATCCAATTTACAGAATAAATGATTTGAATTTGAATTTGAATTTAATGTTTCCATACACATTTCATCACCATTGATGTAAATTTACACCATTTTTATACAACAAACTTTACTTTAAACTAGTAGGTAGGTATAGGAAAAATTTTAATATGCGATCAATCTCACCGTCAGAATTTCCCGCCATAACTCTTGATAACTCAAAGAATAACTTTTTTAAGGACGTTAAATCAATAAATTCTATAGACAATAATTTTATTACACGAAACGATTTGAATGAACGAATCGTTGAATAATAAATTACATGTTACGGTCATTAATGGATTTTTGTTTTAATAATACAAATGTCACCGTATTGTTGTGTGTTTAAAGAATGTAATTTATTATATTGTTCCTAGATTGATTTAAAGATATGATTGACCGATGTAATCGAATTTCTTAATGACTTTTACTGGTTAATTAGGCAATCATAAAATGGTGATTTTTTACGTAACTTATTACTCAATGTTACTCAATGCTTATTAATTCTATGGCAATTTCTATGTACAGCCGGTCTATTCTTTGGTCTCTCTTTATTTGACTGAATGATCGAAATGGCTGCACCTTAGGGCTGCACTGGGCTGCACGATAAAATTACCATTCTAATTTCAAATTTCATAACTTGAACAACCGAACCATTTTTTTATACTGGCCAGTGGCAACAAGAACAGGTAAAAAAATAGAATGTAGGTCGTTGGACGTATTGAGTTTTCGAGTTGCATTCATCCCACATTCCACATGACACTGGTCTCTATAATTCACACAATGAAATTGCACTGTTCATACAATAGAAGCCAGGTGGGCGACGGATGATACATGCAATAGTTAAACAGGGATAGGTCAGCCTTATGGCAAGGATTTAATATTATACAGCTATTTAAATCTAAAGATCGGCAATAATTGCATGATGCACATATTGTACCAAGTTAACTTAATACAATTATTAGCAGACGAATTAGCCATCGTGTCATCATATCGGATGTCTAGTGGTAGAGTACTAAGGCTGAGAACCGTGAGGTCCTGGGTTAAAATCTCAGGTCGGGCGATGACAATTTGTATTTGAGTTTTCGTTTCGAAAAATCACTCTTGAATTGCCCGGGATTGGACTATGTGCCCGCTATGGTGATACGCTCGCCGCCTATCACATCATGGGACGAAGATAAGCTCGGCGAAATGGTGCACAAGTCCACTTCTGCATAGTTTTCAGGTAATATGGATGAAATCTCCTGCGGTGTCGATGATGCGATGGTAAAATATCAAACTTTGGCACCATCTTAAACAGTTACTTTTATTTTAAACTTAACCAAGATCAATGGTGAAATAGGTACGGTTTATGGGGTGACTTGAGATTTTATCCGATGAAAGCGGTTCTACCGATATAGAAATAGAAACATGTTTAAACGAATCGCAATTGTATTTAGGTACTTTAATTTTAATAGCTTCGCATGTGAATGCATAAGTTGTTTGTCATTGTATCGATACTTGTATTCGGAATGATAAAGCCCGTGATAATATTTAAAAACTGAAAACATTCACACGCAAACATTTAAACTGTGTTAGTGGTACTCACCGGGCTATTTATTATTGAAAACAAAATGACAATTACGCTATTAAACTGCCGTCGAAGCGTTGGTTTTACGTAAATAATTATACAGAACCTGCATGAATTGTTAATGAGCGCGGCTGGCCACAGAGCGTGGAAAATTGTGGATGGGATTATATTTAAACTGATTATTAATTTGTCAGTTGTTTTGGAAATGTGTGACGGAAATATTGTTAAATTAATGTAGGCATAACTGTATCTACTCATGTAATATTAAATTATATCATAACAATTTAGAGGATAGATGACAGAAGATTGACGGAACAAATATAGGTACATAGCGAATTGTGAATGGTATAGTTAGGAAGGCCTCGCCGAACCCTCTCAGATCAAATCGGATATATTCTCGAGAAAGGTCTGACATACCCTAAACCGATGTCTCAGCCTACCTCTATAGCAAAGAAGCGTGACTCTATGTATGTATTTAATAGGTAATATCATAACTGAGAGGCGTACAAAGCTGAGTTTCTATTTTCGACATGTACTAATACGACATATCTTGCATTATTCGTACCACCAAGCAGGTATGTGACAAAATATATATTTTATAGCATAGGTAGCCAAACGAGCAAGTTGGTCAATTGATAATAAGTGAAATCTACAGGCCAGGAACTCCCACAATATAAGAGAAATCATGGACGTGTTGCTGTGCTGACATTATAGGAAAAGGACAGCTCCGTGGCGCAGTGGGCGAGTAGCTGGCTGCGAAGCGAGAGACCGTGGGTTCGATTCCCACACCAAGACAAATGTTTGCGTGATCCACAAATATTGGTCTCGGGTCTGGGTGTCGTGGGACCGCTAGGCTCTCGTAGTTCCTGATACCCACGATACAGGTTCACCTAGTGTGGGGTCAGGACTATGTATGTGACTGTTGGGTGTATTTATTATTAAAATTAAGGGATTAGGAAGGAGAGGGGTGATTTGCTTCGGATATGTCACTCACCGTACGAAACACAACAGCAAGCTGCTACTTCATCTCGGTGTTCTGTTAGGCAGTGGCAACAACATAATCGAGCTATTAATGCTGTAGACAAAACTATCTACAGCTTGGCTCTACCACTTGTGTATAGTGCTATTTGTCGTTGTGTAAAATCTAACTTGTGTAGCGCAAATATAACTTTACAGCTGAAACTATGCGGCTACAATAGATCGTGTGTAGCCGGCATAACACAATACGGCATCCTCTAAATACTACAACTACCAATTTAGTATTTTGATTTTTTGTAAAAATATATTTATACAGCGTACTGTAGGCAGTTTTGTCTACAGCACGAATGGGTTGGTTGGACCGGGTCGTTACCACTGTCTCATAGAAAACCGACGTAAGGTAGCGGCTTGCTGCTGCTTTCGTGCGGTGAGTGACTTATTCGGAAGACCAAATCCCCCTCCCCTGCCCAATACTTTAAATATCATTTTTCTTTAAGGTCAACAACACGCTCATGATTCTTCTGGTATTGTGGGCGTACATGGGTGGTGGAGATCAGACCTACTTGATTGGTGGCCGGTATATGCTATAAAAAAATATGGCGAACTTCTCTGGTGGAGAATCAGTTCAAAACCAGCGATGATTACATCACTCGTGAATCGTGATTAGATAAGTGTTAGTACGGTGCAATATTAAAGTAATTGCAGAGCTTGTTACGTGTCCCATCTGATAACTACACTCTCGTGACTGTAATGGAAACAAACATAGTTTTATATCACGAATGTTTAACGTTACAACCATAGAATCGAATATGGTTTAATTATAAGCCATGAATCAATAAATGTACCTTCGCACTCACGCCTGTAATCCCCAAAGGAGTAGGCAGAGGTGTAACCAGTACACCCACATTTCGCCGATATTATTTTCGCCCCATGATGTTATAGGGGGTGAGCCTATCGCTATACCGAGCACAATACCAGACTCCGGGCTGATACTGAGCATTTCGTAATATAAAAACCCAATATCAATTTTCCCGATCCGGGGAACGAACCCGAGACCTCAGCACAGCGGTCGTACCGCGAACGCATTACAACTGCGCCATCAAGGTAGTCATAGTAATATATAGTATTATGTATAAGGAATATGAGCTTTTAAAATAAAATCATATAGTTATTTTATAAAAGCAACTACATACATACTCACTCACGCCTGTAATCCCCGAAGGGGTAGGCAGAGGTACACCTCTGCCTACCCTGTACTGGTTGTAACCAGTACACCCACATTTCGCCGAGCGTATCTCAGTCCCACGATGTGATAGAGGGCGAGCCTATCGCCATACCGGGCACAAATTCCAGACTCCGGGCTGATACTGAGCATTTCGTAATAGAAAAACCCAATAACATTTTACCCGCCCCGGGGATCGAACCCGAGACCTCAGCGTTGGCCTCAATCGTAACGCGTACACATTACAACTGCGCCACCGAGGCAGTCTAAGTAAGAGCAACTCTTTTTAATTAATCACTTAGGTACTTACCTAATAGTCACTAAGTCTTCGTGCAATTGGCTCCTGTGAACCAAAGGGCACCCAGACTAAATCACTGTTACTCAGTGTATTTTAATCTATGATTGTGTGGAGGATTTTTTAACTTGAGATCATAATAAGCTAATAAATAAATATATATTCCAGACTTGCGCATGGCCGCGTCCGTGCCGCAGCGCGCCTACTCCTCGACCCGACGACTCCTGCTGGACAGCCCTGGTACCGAAGGTGGAGAGGGAAGACGAGGCGCGAGTGGAACCCTGGCGCTTGCCGGACCTCAGGCCTACGCTGCACTACATGCACAACCGTGGTGAGGGAGTGTAATCGAAAACTACTGTAATACAATAATACTTGCCCCGTATTATACACGTCTAACTGCTGGGCATGGGCCTCCGCTACTGAATGAGAGGGTTTAGGCCTTGTTCCACCACGCTGGCCTAATGCCGGTTGGCAGACTTCACATATCTGCGAAATTCTTATACCTAGAGAACTTCTCAGGTATGCAGGTTTCTTCACTATGTTTCCTTCACCGTTAAAGCAAGCGATAATTAACAATTAATACACACTAATATAATATAAGATGATAATTTAATTAATGTTTAGTGGATACGATATTCTAATGGATAAGATTACTAATGTATGGTGAAAAGTCCAAAGCATGGGATATAAATTAGGTACACTCAGCGCCATCTAGTGATATATTTCTGAATTGTAAAACCATCCATAAAATCATTACTACTTACTAAGACCTTACATATTACTGTGTTTTATATTATAGTAACACAAGCTTTTGTTCACGGAACCGCCCGCGTGAATGTCTTTTATGTATTACATTACTGTCCTGCTCCCATGGGTCATAGCGTGATATACATATATACCTTCCGGAAGAAACAGTAAATGATAGAAATGAAAACTTCATCAAAATCCGTTGCGTGGTTAGCGGATAAACGCGGAAAGCCACTTTGTTTTATACTAGGTCCCTATTTAAAGATGATGGTAATGGATTCCCTTAAATGTTTTTTTTATTTTTCAGAAGCAGATAGCTGTGTAGCCTGCGTCGCGCCTTTACCGTTGCTGCCACAGCCAGCGCCGGCGCCACATTAGCTGAATTTAAGTGCAATTCCACTGCCACAATATAGATATAGATAGTGATTGCTTAAATAACTATTTGTGATGACTCGTTATTTATTATGTAAAAAAGGCTCATCTAAGGGCCATAGCAAACACTACACTTTTAGCAGAGACGATCGGCGATTTCGCAACTCCATCGATGCTGAGTCGCGTTTTGCGACTTTCTACGTTCGATCGCTGTATGGAAATCGCACTTTTTAGCAACTGCATCGCGATTTGGCGACTTGTTGCGTTTGATCGTGGTGATGTGTGTTTTAGCGACTCTTATGGATCAGGACTGTTCACTCGCACTATATCTTTCTTTACATCACTGAACCGTGTTCCACAAATGCCAAAACCTTACTAATAAAGAATATAATACTCTCCTTACTAAATTACGACTGGCATCCGAATGCGTGCGGAGTATAGCGTTCAGTTATGCTATATACTAGTCTGTGGTTCAGTCGCTGCAAAGTGCTTCCAAAAAGCGACTGGCGATTATATGTGTGCGGATAGAAGTCAAGCGTTCGGACGCGACATCGAGTTTCCGAAAAGCAACTAAATCGCCGATCGCCGATGTTTTTTCTTATTAACTTGATTGAGGAGACGAGCAGGTCGCTCGCCTGATGGAAGCTTCACGCCGGCCCATAAACAGAAGCAATACCACATGGAACTTACAAAACACTGCATGGCACTGGACTACGCTCGTTACCATGAGACATAGTATGTTAGGTTTCATGCTCAGTACCTAATAAATTAATATTGCTAAAAGTTTCGTGGGTACTGTAGTCCTAGCAATCTTCATATAATTTAATATATTTGCCGCTAGATGGCACTACTCTAAGATTTCATAAGACAGTTTTTATTAGGCGTTAGAAAGATGTAAATAACATTGTTTTCGTCACCAAAGAATTTTTAAAATGTGTAAGCAATAAATAATATGATCATTTTAGTATGTAATTATGCTACATCAAAATTTAAACCACAAAAGCAATAGTCGATGTAGCTCTGTGATAGAGATGTAACCGTTAAAAGTTTAGTCGATTATCTATTAATAACATTGAACTCATAAAAACCTGTCAAACAATATAATATTTTAGATACTCATTCAGTCTGTATTATTATAATATGTAATAAATGCCAATAAAATGCATTCATATTTTGTATATAAACTAGTCATTGTAAACTACCTAGTCCCGCTGTACAATTTTAATTATTTTATTTTTAAATGCATAAATAGACATGTAAAAATATTGATATAAGGTTAATTGTAATTTAGTTTGTATATTTTGCCAGCCACCCTTGTGATAGAGCCAGAAATAAAATTCAATAGGAAAATATTAAAATTAAGTAGCTAATCTAATGGTCAGAAACAATAGAGGTTACTTAATTTTTGCCTGCTTCTAAATGATGACTTTTGGGTATCAAAATAGGGGTGGAAAGAGATTTATACCAAATCTATTATTATTAAAATAAACTCACTAACATTAAGCTAACGCTGAGGTCTCGGGTTCGATCCCCGAGTCGGGTAAAGTGGTATTGGGTTTTTCTATTACGAAATGCTCAGTATCAGCCCGGAGTCTGGAATTTGTGCCTGGTATGGCGATAGGCTCGCACCTATCACATTATGGGACGGTATCTCTAGCTCGGCGAAATGTGGGTGTACTGGTTACACCTCTGCCACCCCTTCGGGGATTACAGGCGTGAATGCGTATGTACGAACTAACATAAACTTGTAAAAACTTGCCTAAATTTATTCAAATTGTACATATTACTATATTTAATTGCATTAGTATTATTAGATTGAGTATTACGCTATGAAATGATAAAATAATAATATTTCGCATAATGCAAAATTAGATTACTTTGAAACGAAATCTATTTGAGTTCTGAATTCGAACATTTAGAAATTCTAAAACTGATCTTCAATACATATCATAGTGCGTTTATTGTAATTATAATGTATTACATTTAATGTAGTCACTAATATAGCAGCACAATAAATTTTAAATCTGTCTAAGCTTGTTTTATTATATTTTTAATCTGTCTTCACGTGGACAAAGGTGTCCATAATCCATATCCAGCGACAGAATTTCATATTCCCTAACAAATTAGTTTTTTAGGTTTCCCAAAGTGTGCCAACGGAACCCAATTAAGAAACATACACCTATCTGTCTGTTTGTCCTACCTTTAAAGGGTTATCTTCTGAAACCTAATAGGAAGCTGACTGAAATTTTCACAGAATGCTTAAGTATTATTATGGCCGATATACTAACAATAAAAAAGGGAAATTTTATGAAGATGGTACAAAACCCTCGGTGCGTGAATCGAAGTTACACTTGGCAGGTTTTTTTATTAATTAGCGTAAGCTTTCTTTTATTATGCCTCATGTTATCCTGTTACCGCATCGTCTGATGACCACAAGCCGCAGCAAGAACCAAGTTGCGTCATAGCATCGTCCTTTAATCAGTAGGATGTATCACGTGCAGGTGAGGTTGGCTTTGGGCCTAAGATATTAGTAGTCCACTGAAACTCAAAACTAACGTAAGTAACTTAAATAATTAAAAAGTTTTTAAAATATAAGATCGTTGACAATATTACATAGAAAGAGAAATATATTTATATACCCTGCAATCATTTTAGATATGTTAAGTACTAGCTTTTGCTCGCAGCTCCGCCCGCGTGAATGTGTGTTTCCGGAATCAAAGTACCCTAGGTCCTTCCTCATGATATAAACTATCTCCTTACCAAATTTCATTAAAATCCGTTAGGCCGTTTAGCAGTGACAAAAACGTAACAAACAGACAGACAGAATTACTTTCGCAATTATACTAAAATGGATAAGTTTTCATTGATATAAAATGAGTGAAATGTTTGTATAGATTTTACGTCATTTTAAAACTTTAATCTACTCTCAATCCTTTGACCCCCAAATAAATAGTAAATTACCCCAGTCCCATCTTTTCAAGCAACTAGTTGTATAATGCAATTAATATTTTTTTATGTTTAAAAATCGATGAACATACATTAAAAAAAAGTTGCGTTGCAAAAAGTCGTTTTTTTTAAGTTGGTTATAAGACTATTCAGATAAAAAAGAATTGTGGTCGAAATTAAATTTATATTCCCTTTCCCAGTTTCCTATGTTATTTTATTCATTCGTTTACAACTCGCCAATGGAGCTGCGGAAGTATTTTAACTTAATTTTGTATCAAGTGCACTTTCAACCCACTTTTTTTTACTTTCCCCCTTTTTATCGACTTTAAGAAAATATTTTTCAGAGACGCTACAGATTCGACTTCACACCATAGCTTTGCTTTAGAATTGCGTAGCATCTCTATACTAGTCTGTACTTTAGAATTTCACGATGGTAACACCAAACTAGCACGTCAATGTCAAATATTTTAATGTCAAAAAATCTTGTCTATTTCTTTTCCTGTCAAATTTTCTCCTGAGAGGTTGGTTTCGTATTTTGTGAAATCCGTAAAAATCTTGAAATATGTTAAGTTTTGAATTAAATCCTCTCATAGTGCGGTATTATACAGTGTATCCCCGTTATTTATACATATATTTCGTGGCATGTGTAAAATGGCGCGGTGTTGTAAAATGATAACCTAAGTTTGTTGGATGGCATTTGGAACATAAAGCCGCTCTGTGTTTCAGAAACAATAATGGGTCGTTACTCTCGGGAGCCGGATAATCCTGCTAAGTCATGCAAGGCGCGTGGCTCAAACCTCCGTGTTCACTTCAAGGTATGTTTATTTTTCATATATTTATTTACAGTTTGTAATTTCCACATGGAGTTCACAACACTATCGATGCAGTGTTAACAATGTTTTCCTAAAAATTCAGCACTCCAATCGAAATATAACTTAAAGTACAAACTGAAATGGGACAAATATTCGAGAGCTTGATTGAGATATTCACACACATCATTTCCATTGATGTCAAGAGCCGCTTTACCACCAAAACTTATGTGATGAAGAATGCCAGACCAATTTTAAATGTCAAAGATCTGCCTGGACTATAATTATGAATTACATATTTAACTTGCCATATTATAAAGCACAAGCAGTAGTACTGATTTAAACTTTAACAATAATACTAGTAAGCTTAGTCTAATTAAATAAGTACATACAAGTATGGTGTAAAACTTTGTACTTCTAGCTAAAGTCCCTGAGCGAATGTAACCACCTGTCAGTTGGCAGTCAGCATTTCTGCCTTCAAAGGCCAATAAAAGATCTTCATAATAACTATACTGAATCTTTCAGAACACATATGAAACAGCAATGGCCATCAGGAAACTGCCACTGCGCCGTGCCGTACGCTATTTAAAAAATGTGACTGAGAAGAAGGAGTGCATTCCATTCCGCCGGTTCAACGGTGGTGTAGGCAGATGTGCACAGGCCAAACAGTTTGGCACCACACAGGGTCGTTGGCCCAAAAAATCGGCAGAATTCCTCCTACAACTGCTCAGGAATGCTGAATCTAATGCTGACTACAAGGGTCTTGATGTAGACAGGCTGGTTATTGATCACATTCAGGTATGTATGAAAATTTAAGCTCATTCAATAGTATTTTTTTATATGAACACATTAAATCCAACACACATCTATACTGTGTGTGTATGTAATTTTCCTTGCATGTGGTAAACCATGATGCTGGGCAATACATTATTATGGCACCACAGACCATGTTAAATGTTTGTTAAATATCATATTGCTTAGAGTAGGGTTTGAAGTGATAATAATAATTACCTTGTTAAATATAAAAGTTGGATTAACACCCGCTTTGTGAAAGACTGATCAAAGTAAAATTAACTACTCAAATATAAGTTGAGTTGTCAGTAGAGTGGTCAACACTTGATTTGATACACATGTTAGTTAACATAACCTCCAAATTAATATGAAAAATCGTATGTGAAACAGTACTAAAGAGACATCAAAAATTATTAAACTGTTCACTAGATATTGTTTCAGCAACTCCTAATTGATTTGACAGTGGTGTCAAAATCAAAAGTGCTTCATCTTAAAATTGTAGTCAAATAAATTATAGTTTGTTTATTGATATTGATGATAATTATCATGAGATCTATTCATCTTGATAACTCCAAACCTTGACTCTTAAAGTAATAATCATAATGATAAACAAGTTCTATATGTTGATGTTGATTATTTTATATTATTTAAGGTGGTTTATACCATCTGTATTTGGGTGTCTGTGGCGTATGTATAAATGTATCTGTGACATAATCTTAAATGAATAGACCAATTTGGATGCTACTTTTGGTTTCAAAAACAAGAAAATAGATACAAACATATAAAATTTTCTGATGTTTCTCTAATTGAAATCATGGTTTTTAAAGGGTTTATTATTATGCATATTGCCTGAGAATCGCACCCCTATGCTTATAAAACATTAATATATCTGCAATACAAAATATTTTGGTTAAACTATAGTTGTGTGTAAGAGTACGAAAAGGGGAATATTTTTTAATATTGCAATGTGATATATTGGAGCTTGTATATACATTTTTACTAGTTTTTCTGTCACTAATTTTTAAATTTAGTGACAGATTTATTTACAGTGTCTAATTTGCAAACTACATATATGTATATCTATACCAGACTAACTTTGTATTTGCAACTCTCCTACCTACCATTCGAGGATAAAAGCGTGAATTTATGTATGTATATTTTTCTATGGTAGAAATTTATTATTTTCTCATTAAAATTATTACATATTCTTGTCATATGACTGAAACTTCTAGGAAGTACTTAAAAGTTGATTTAATCGAGATTATTCTTGAACATGTTGGAGGAAAATCTAAACAGCTGTTTAACAGTTATGTTTTTTTATTGACGTCAGATATTTTAAACAGTTAGCTTATGTTAGTTCTAAACTGGTACATTTAAACATGATTGCCTTTTAGCTTGACAGATTGTATAACTATGTACTAACTGTTTTCAAAAGGCAAAAAGCAATAATAACTATGATTTCTATAAAGTGTTTTGTTTAACCCTTTATTTACATTGTTATTTACATACCTATGAATATAAGTGGACCACTAGTATCTTAGACCCAAAGCCAACCTTACCTGCATGTGGTGCTGATTACTGAACGCGGTAATGGCGAAACTTTGTTCCCATTGCGGGTTGTGGGGGTCAGATGGTGGGTCACCCTATATGCCAAATACAGTCATATCTATAGCATGAGAAGGCAGACCATGGTATAAAGCTATGTATACAGGTAATTTACATACACACATGGTGTTAGTCTAATCATGAATAATAAGTCCTGTTTACATCAAAGTAAATCTACAGTGTCTTGCGTGTATTAATCTGATGTGTGTGCGAGTCCTGTTGAACTAGTTCATATTTTGTGTGTGTGTCTATGTGTATGTATCTCTAGCATCGTAACATCTAAATGAATATAACAAATTGAATGCTATTTTTTGATTTTGATTGAATGTTACAATGTTTTTCTGATTGACGTTGGGTGTTTGGCTGTAGTTTAGATTGTGACAAAAGTAATGATCTGAATTTTAGAACAATGTCTCAATGTAGTGATTTGTGAACAGGTGAACCGCGCGCCGTGCCTGCGCAGACGCACATACCGTGCGCACGGTCGCATCAACCCTTACATGTCGTCTCCGTGCCACATCGAGGTGTGTCTGTCGGAGCGTGAGGACGCAGTGTCCCGCGCCGCTCCCGCAGACGATGCGCCCGCTAAGAAGAAACTCTCCAAAAAGAAGCTCGCGCGCCAGAAGGAGAAGATGATGAGAGAATAGGCATTTAAGGGTTAATAAAGGACTTCTATCTACTGTTTGGGTATTATTTATATTTAACATGTGCACACTGGGCGATGTTGCACGAATATTTGTCGCAACTTATGAAGATACAACAAAATGTAACAAGTATTGATGTATCTCCCAAGCAAAGCTTTTCTTAGTAACATACTTGCTAAGTTTGCACACAAATTGCCACACTCGGAGACGTCATTTCACTTTGTCATTTAATAATTTCTTAGAATTCGATAATTTACACAGAACCAGTAAATGCTAAATGTACTACTAAAGTACTAAATACAGAAAATGTGGATAAGTACACTGGGTACAGAAGTAATCATAATGGATGAATACTTAAACTTAAGCAGAGGTGTAACCAGTACACCCACATTTCGCCGAGCGTATCTCCGTCCCATGATGTGATAGGGGGCGAGCCTAACGCCATACCGGGCACAATTCCAGACTCCGTGCTGATACTGAGCATTTCGTAATAGAAAGCCCCAATATCACTTACACTAGCACTTGGGTAGCACTAGTTCTACCTACTCCAGGGAGCATACAACTCGTAACGAGACTAGACCTTTGGGGATACATGTGGAATTTAGTAGTGTATGGATAAATATTTATTGAATAAGCTTACTATTCAAATGTCGACAATAATAATTAATTCTGCCATAAATAAGCAGCTATATACAACGTGTTACAATAAGGTGTCCAATTTCAGTTACTTATAGTATTTTATATAAGTATTTCACTCCCCGTAGTACCAAATCCAATTGAATTACTAGGGCTTATGCTCAAGCAATGCCTTTATTTATATAAAGCATTTTCTTTTTTATCGAATGAGTAACATGTCGATATTCGACTTGCAACTGTTACTATGAACAACAATAATTAAATGACACATGAGCTTTTATCTCACTCTAGCATTCAGTCCCTCAAAACAAATAAAAAGTTTTAAAAGAAGAAAAAAATATATTTTAAACAATAAATAAAAATTAATTAATATTAATAAACAAAAAATAAATTTTTTCAATTTTTTAAAAGGACGAAGCCTTTTCGGACCAGAAATAATAGCTGAAAAATTAAGCATTCAAAAAAATTAATAAAAACTTTCATATTTGGGTCTCGATACTTGAGGAACTAAATTATTTCTTACTTCATCGGCTTTTTTCAGGATTTCAGGTGGTGTGGATTCGTCGCTCGAACTTTCTGGAGTTTCCGGTATTATTTCCGACTCTATATTCATTTTTAAACTAATTTTAATTTAATTACAATTTTATTTATTAAATTAAACTGTCAGACGCGTCAACCTCAATTCAGTTTTAATATGTCGATTGTGTTTTTTTTTGTTATTATTTTTTTAATTTTAGCAATTTTATCTAAATTTGCGTGTGCCAAGAATAATTTACGTGCGACAAGTAAACTTGTCGCACTCAAATAACAGTTTTATTTATGAAAAAACTCACGCGTAATTTTAAAATGGGCAAACGGTTCTTTTTCAAACGTAACAGCGAGCGTCAAGATACTACTTTTCCCGCATGAGTAATACAAAATAATTTGTAATCGTAATTATTTATTATAGAAAAAAAATAAAAGCAATCCTAATAGATAATTAGTTAAAATACAGATTACTTATCATAGTCAACTAGGCGTACTTAATTAAAAAAGTAAATGCTAACACCCTACAAAAAGTAGGTATAATTCTTCGTGCGCCCGCGGCAAAATGCTGAAATGAAGATAATTTCACAATTAAACGTAATAAAACGGCGAACTCCGCACCGCCTCGTGCAAAACTCCCAAAAGTAACAATCGCTAGAATTAAAGCCATTTTCTCATCGTATGAACTTCTTATACAGACCATAACTAAATCATTGTTAAAAATACCCAGTACCTACTAATATATTAGATGTAGGTATGCTCACCAGCACCATCACTATAAAGATGTACGTTACCTAAAGTTGGTAGGTAATTTTTTTTGTAGGCAAACTCTGGAAACACTGATCTCAATTCCGTTAATTCTTTCACCAATAGGAGGCTAAATTATCTCTGAGTGCTTTAGGCTATTTCTCATTGTGATAAAATAAGATAAGACTCGCGACTGGAACTGCGAGTAAAGCTGTCCTAAATAAAATTCCTACCTAATATAAATTTTGCACGTTTAATAGCAACTCAACAATTTCATTTTATTTTTTATGAAATAGCGGGCAACGGAGCAAGCGGGTCACCTGATGGTGAGTAATCACCGCCGCCCATGGACACCGTCAATACCAGGGGATTTGTCGGTGCGTTTTAAATTAGTTTGCAAATAACTAAGATCCCACTGAAGTATAATCATTGTCATGCGTTGCCATCGACTTCACTCTAATACCCATATGCTGCACACAGAGTAACAGCAGTTATCTGTACTGCATTGTGAAGTCCGTGCATCAGTAAAATACAACATTGTCATAAAAACGTGCTACTCAGGTCACGCTTATTCCCTTCTTACGTCATACTACTTTGCCGTAAGCACCGTGCATGCTCTTTACGGCAGGCTCGGTGGCATAATTATTATGCCGTAAAACCAACGGTTCTCTAACTCCGGGCTAACCATTATGCTGCATAACCTACGGTTCTCTAACTCAGGGCTTCTCACCTTGGGGTCCACGCACAAAAATAAAATTATGAAATCAATGGTGCGATTGATCCGCGGATCAAGATAAGGTGGAGCGAGTGGCTCTAGTGATTTGCCCTTGAAATAGGTTAGGAAATACTGCAGTCTAACTGATGGTCAGTTTTGCTAGCGGTACTCTATACACTTCTTAATATTAATTAAATGAAAGATAACATGTAGTAATAAAAACAATACAATCTATATTTTATATCTGGACCTATAACTTGGTCCACTTGATCATTTTTTTTTTCAAATTATTTATTGAAGTCATAAAATGTTATAAGTACATCATTTAGATTCAGTCAAATTTTAACTCTACCGACAGTTCGGAATGCTGTTTCGCTAGAGAAGAACAGACAAGAAACTCTAACGTTGCTCTTTTCAAAACTGATTTACAATATTGATACTACATTAATACCTACAATTTATTTGAGTTAAAGCAGCTCAGTTTATGCCAAGAGGAACATTATAACAAAATAATAAACCAAACTGCTCCAATGAGCCTATTCGACAAACTCCCACTATAAATAATCGTGAAGTAGATCTCTTCTATTTCGTGCCTCGTTGGCACAACCGCGGATTTTTCGTTCTTTATTCATTTTATTACTTAATATTATTTCTAACTTGGGTAACTACGCAAATCTATTTGTCGTTTCTATGACCGAACACGTTCAATCCCAGGCGAGAAGCGAGATGCTTCAGCAACATTATTGTCTCATTTTATTTGAGTATTTAAAAAAAAAACTACTACCAGAACTGGTGAACTTTTAACGTTCTATCCGAATCCTTGTGTTTATTACTGAATCACTGTTAGCTGTAGTGTGTGATAGAATGCTGACCATAGGCGTGGCCCTTTGGCGAAGGGGCAAAGGAGGCAATTACCCCTTTCCCCGGGAGACTCGACATTAAATTTATCACTTGGAGGTGGTTCATAAGAGAACTCTTTGAATAATGTAGTTAAGTATATTCACTAGTCCATTATTCATCTAAATTTATGCAAAATTCCACCATTGAAATTTCCCCTCTCCTGGCATCCAGGAACTCTGTTCCTGGCTAGCCTGTTGCCGCCCTCTGACCTATTGGCCAGTGACATTCTTGGCGTAATCTATCGATATACATATAAGACTCGCAACTTGGATCTAACTCGTCCCTTAAATTAACTATAAATCTTGCTTTGATAATGGCCGTTTTCAACAATCTTCCTCTAACATTAGAGGGCCTATAACAATATCATGAAACTTAACTGAATATTAGCTTGCCTCACTTTAATGTGTGGTAGGAGTTAAGGGTCCATTTGAAATATGCAAAGTTTTTAATCAATTAACGTGGTCGATCATCATTGAAAAATTCCACGCCATTCCCTTGCATGAGACACACAACCTTGTGTATTTGCCACTGATTTATCGACGTATGACATTATGATCCCGTATGGGACACTTTTTTCTAATCTTATTTTTAGCTTGAATGACGAAACAAGCAGGTCGCTTGCCTGATAGTAAGCGGCACGCCTACCCATAAATAGAAGTAACATCACACAGAAATTTTATTACAAAGCACTGCATGCCATTGGACTGCGTTCGTCATTCCGAGACTGTTAAGTCTCATAATCCCAGACAGCCCCTCGCATACAAGAGACTTACCACCTATCGATACGCAATTTTTTGTTTTATATCGATCGAATGATGATAATCTATCGCCGGGTTTCCTAACCTGAGGTTCGCGAACCTATCCTAGAGGCAACGCGGAAAAAGATAAAAAATCTGATATCAATAAATAACGAACCGAAAAAAAGGTCACACCACGAAAAATATTTTGGCTTATTTATAGATGAAAAACTAACGTAGAAACCACATAATGAACATATTAAATCTAAATTAATATCCGAATTAGGAGCACTTCGAAAGATAACACATTTTATACTAAAACACTGACCAGTAATATCCCTATATATTTCATTAGTACAGTCACATCTTGAATATCAAATTGAAATCTTGCAGCAGAGAACACAAAACAAAATTATTAGTGTTATTCCATCATCCTCTCCATACAACTTTATGGATAAATGAATCTATATCACATGAATTTTAATAAAAAAAAATACGAAATAAGAATCACTTCTTCGAACAAAATACAAACTTGAAGTAACCAAACCAAGGGCTAATTACGGACAGAAGACAATTTTATTTTAGAGCGCACTGTACCGTTTTATATCATTACACTGTAAAATCTATCAAGGATTCTCAAAATTGAAAGCAATGATCAAATTTGGAAACTAAATTATCAGCCGAAATAGCTCAGTTGGGAGAGCGTTAGACTGAAGATCTAAAGGTCCCCGGTTCAATCCCGGGTTTCGGCACAAAATAGCTATTTTATTTTCTTCATATTTTGTCGATTGAAAACCCCTCTATGCCAATCCAATAAAACAATTACCGTTGCAACAATTAATCTTACAAATTTTATTGATATCTATAGACCTTATCAGAGTTCAACATCAAACTACGATTTCAAATTGGCCAAACAGCTTATTACTCCCTAACTTCTTTTTACACCTTAACATTGACACAAATAATCACGAGTTCTAGTCGTGGTCGCTTCGTGGATATCATAAACTTCGAGAAGCTTCAAGTCTCACAATATCCAAAACAAATGTTTGTGGTTCATAAAAATCATTCTACTCAGTGGAGATCACATATCATGGCGATCAGTTCTGTGCTGGTGATCACATGGTCTTAGTTTATCTCGATATATCCCTGAAATCAACCACATAATTTGTACGTGTGACCTTCAAACTGTATTCTTTATGGCTCATTTGTGGGATCTATCCAGAGGAAGATCCGGAGAATCAAACTAAGATCATTTATTGAAATCAGCCGTTGGTCTAGATTCTAGAACAAACTGATACACCATAGTGTCTTTTGTGAGGAATTAATTTAATTAATTTGGAGCATTATCACTATTTCTGATATAAAAATAAGTTGCTTAATTGTATTAAGCAAATTATTTAATTATTTTTATTATATTATTATTTATTTTTTTGTATATGCCAGTCAATTATGATCTTTGAAATGTCTAGTATAGGTATCACAAGCTAAAATGAATAATACATTGATCAAACCCTTACCTTTAATCGTATTTTCCACTCACCATTAGAAGTATTGCACGTCTATGATTTGTCCGTCCACTTTTGATTTGTCAAATAATTCTGTGTTGTGCTAAGGAAATTTATTGGATTAAACACACAAATGCCTAAAAACACATTAGATGGTTGTCGTGCCTACCAGTAGCAAAAGGTAAAAAAAAACAAAATGGAAGCCCGCGCGAGTAGACCAGATAGATACATGGCCAAAAGTAAGTGTAGTAATGTTTATAAAAGGATACTGATACAACGTTCCGCGTCTCTGGTATGAACGAAACGCACTATAGCCCGTCCCTGTCCTGTCATTTCAGCCAACTTCAACTCTCCAACCTCTAGCATCTTGTTCTTGAGCGCATGTAATGTTACACTCCGAGGCAGCTGTGGACAAATCATCTATTTTATGAACTACCGTCATTTATTTATCGGTTGTGACACATTTTCGGCTTTAACATAAAGCTCACTATAGCCATGCAAGGTACAACTAACGCATGCACAGTGTAACCAACTATTTGTCGTGTGGTGATGTGATAGGTGGCCATCGGACATTTCAGCATATTGGACACGAATTGAAATCCCGGGCGCATAAATATAAAATAAATACACTCAACAGTCACACACATAGTCCTGACCCCCACACTAGGTTAACCTGTATCGTGGGTATCGGGAACTACGAGGGACTTGCCAACCCACAACACCCAGACTAGTTTTTTTTTTTGTGGATCACACAAACACGTTCGGTTAAAATTATTTCGCAGTGTCAGTTAAATACGAGAATTGCCCTCCAGAACGTTTGCATATCGAAGCGTGCCACTAAGTTGGTCTTTTTACTCCTTTGTGTTTTTTTTCTTTCATACTCGCCACCTATTGATCTAGAAAATGTCATAAAAATCAAAGAACTTACATTTTTAAATATCAGCATATCAGACTTGTTATTGCTGGATTTATCTTCGTCTCGCGATGATTTTTTCGATTCACGACTGTGTTTTTCCTCTGCAATGATAAGTGTATTACATACTATTGATCCTTTATCAGAAATATCACATTCTCAAAAAAAAAAAGGAAAAAAAAAGATAATTTCATAATAGATATGTGATTAATAATAGTCCGGTCAAATTAAACCAAAAAATAGGGGTGAGGTTACAATAATTCACACTTGGCTGAAAATTGGTAGGATTGTTTAAAACACCATTATAAATGAAATGTGAAAAGTCCTCATCGATCCGACATCGGAAAAAAAAATTACACATCCAAGGTTACAATAATTCACACTTGACTGAAAATTGGTAGGATGTTCAAAAACACTATTATAAATGAAATGTGAAAAGTCCTCATAGATCCGACATCGGGAAAAAAAATTACTCGGTGTCAAAGATGCCAAAAGCTTGTGACGCTATCTCCTCCGAAACCGCTGGGGGTAAGGGGTCGAGACCGATACCAATCGATGCAGAATAATGTGGGGAAGAAAGTAACATATGTCTCATATTCGTCGGACTTAAAGTTTTTTTAATTTTATGTTTTGTGGAAAAACGTGGGCAACGCCCCTAGTATCATACAATAAAAGTTTATGATTTCTCACCTCGATTTCTTCGACGAACGAAACGATGCTAAAAAGCGTACTATAACACCACGGGTGTGTTTGGTCAGACCGCTATATCGGTCAAAAATCCAATTTTGGACTTGTTGGAAAATGTTATTAAATTTTATATTTATAAAATATTGCCAGAAGTCAAGAAATCAGCACATCATAATTAATTTTTACTACCACTGGATCAGGAAAGCTACTATTAGATAAGTAATTGTATTATGTATTTACCGTATTTGCTGGAATTGTAGTTTCTCTGACCATTATCAGTATTCTGGTTACGACCATAACTACTACTGTTATAATTTTTCATTGCCGAAAAATCTGGTTGTTTGTTATCATTTTTCATTGCTGAGAAATCTGGTTGTGTATTATCATTTTTCATTGCTGAGAAATCTGGTTGTATGTTATCAGTTTTCATGCCCATATGAGGTCTTGTTTGCCATTCAGAGCTGACATTGCCACCTGGATCAGAGTTATGACCCGTAAAATTATGACCCATAGTGTTCTGAAGCAGCATGCTGACCGCATGTTGGAAGCTCGCCGGGTTCTGCTGATTGAGGTTTTCTAACATCTGCAAGTCCTGCAAGGCCGCATGCTGCATGTTGAACGGATTCATCATTGATGATTGTGTATTGAATGTATTCATGCTCTGCTGGTTTGGAGCTTGAACTGGCATCGGCATTTGTGTTTGTACCGGTCCTGGAGCCATGTGTGTTTGAGTAACCATAGGTGCTTGAACACTAAATGAAGTATTAGTAGCCATCGGTGTGAAGGTGGACCTGTCTGGTTGACCAAATGTATTGAAATTTGACATATTCTTGTTTGTTGCGCTAAAATCCTTATTATCATCACCATCACGGTTCAGAAGTTTTTTAAACGGTTGTAACTCTATGTGATTCCTTACTCCTCTCAACGCTTCACCATTCGGGCCTAACCCTGGTCCAATTCCTGCTAATCCTTCAGGAAGATCTTGAACAGGTTTCGTGTCCATATGTACTATCAGATCCCATGAATTCAGTTGTTGGTTATGGAACATTGATATTGCCTGCAAAGTATATTTGTGGTATGGTGAGTCACGTCTCCGTCTACAATAGGCAAATCAATAAAAAAAAAATGTGTGAAATTCACACGTGGTAGAAGTGAAACCTTCATTTCTAATAGTGATACAAAGTTAGATAATTATTTTACATTTTGTTCGTATATATTACATAGATTTATTCAGACTCAGGGCTTACATTTTCGATAAATGATACAATGAAGAATGCTATTATAAAAATGATGAAAAAACTCTACGAACGTATAATACGTACACGTATACAAAACACCACGGTTGTTGTGATGCCTTTTCTCAAGCTTTGTACTACACATGCGCGCACAACTGTATAATGCTTCCTATCTCATTTTCTCCCACGTTATATCTTATGAATTTATGTGTCTGTCTCTTTTTCGTCTCTTCGACTTTCAAATCACAACGATGCTAAAGAAGTTTTCCCTTCAAAACTCACGCCCCTTACACAACTTACTTACCTACTTATTGAGTATTAGGTTTAAGTATTAACTCTTTAAATGGGACCGATGGGATTACGATACTATCACGACTCAACAAGTTTCCAATTCTCGGCCTAACATTAGAAATCGCACACCACTAATTGCTAGCAATATTTTGATTATATTTTACTTATGAATTATAAGCATGAGATATATAATAGGCACAAAATACTAATTATATTAATCTGGGGCGCAGATAAAGTTTTAAGTAAATAAAATATTAAATGACCTAACCTTTAAATAAATTTTAAGTCCTAACATTCCGGCCGCGTCCTTTTGCAGGTCTCTGCGCCGTAAGGGCGGCGCCCCCCACATGGGTGGTGTAGATACATGTCTAGTGTCTACAGTATGTATCGGCGGGCTCGACTGGGTTAGAACCATTCTCTCAGTGAAAACCTACGCGGCACCTTACGACTGTTTTTTAAATGGTGAGATTTTTGGAGGAACCCAATCCCCATTCCTTTTCTCAAATATATTTATATACGATTCTTCTGGTATTGTGTGTGTTTATGGACGATGGTGATCACTAACCAGTTGTCCCACATGCTCGTTTGCCAGATTGTTGCATTAAAACGCCCAGTAATTTCACTGACTTAAATGTTAATCAAACACAGCTAGGTGGTAGAAATAGATAAAACGGTACTACCGTACTACTCAACCGGATTCTCACACAAGAAACCTACTAAATCTATCAGGGTTGATATATGACCAATTTTTATAGACGATCTTAGTTTAGAGTATCTAGATCAAACACACAAACGTTTACAAATTACTTACTTTGATTGGTTATTTTCAGAGATCGATTGAAATGGATTTGTATTGAAATCATTTTGCAAATCGGCTTATCTTTTGGCTCTAAATTTCATAATGAAGAATTTTCTAAAATTATTATTTTTACTTTGCAGTACGAATTATATTGTAAATATACCTGCACAGCTTCAACAGGATGATCGTATTCAACCTTGGCGAAGAATTTCGGTGGATCATGGTAGTCTTTTTTAAACACCACTGCATGTACAACATGACCCGCTAAACCAAACACTTCACGTATTTTCTCTACAGTTACATCGGGATGCACCTGAAATAGAAAGAAAAATAATTTATATGCCACAACAGGACACTTCAGAACACTAAAAGCTTAGTACAGCTACAGATAATAAACTGTTCGCAAAAAAATATGTATTTAAAAGAAAAAATAACGAAATAAAGCAAAACCCATCCCGACTTGGCGTAGCACAGCAACCCAGTGCTTGTAACCTTACAAAAAATAAAGAAAAAACATTGTGGCTGTAACAGCACACTCAGTATACAGTATGTAAAAAATAACCTGTTGGCCCTTTCTAGGTCGTGAAGATAATCATATAGAGACAGCTTAATAGAAATAGTTAAATAAAAAAAATAAAAAACAGAAGCATGATATTATCCTTACACAGGGAGCTTAAAAAAATGAACATATTTATAAATTTTTATTTTCATCTGAAAAGTGATTAACAGCTGACTGATGTGACGTATTGACGAAGCCGGGCGCGGCGCGTTTGAGACACGCAGACGCCGCAACTTGCTATCTCGCTCTGGCTCCAACTGATCGCTCTTGTAGAGATAATCAAATGAAATACGATTTACAGATAATAAATTACTTAAAGTTTAAATAATAAATATGATTATTTTAACAGTCCAATTTTCGTCTGCGAAATTTTTCATTAAGTTTGAATATCGATTCTGATATCACAGTTAAAATGCCCAATAGGGTTTTTGTTACATATTGTATAACTGTGCTATGGCAACAAAGCGCCGATTTTCAGTAATCGCCTTATGTGACATACGGACGCCAGATAGGCATTAAAGTTGCTTTTATACTTATACTAAAATAAAAAATAACCTGTGTCCTCGAAGGTGTAGGCAAAAATGTGGCTAGAGGCTATTGCATCCACAGTTCACCGAGCTTATTTCCGTCCCATGATGTGCAAGGGCAGCCTATCGCCTTCCGTGGCAGCATATTCAAACTGAGAAACCAGTGAAATTCTAGGTAGGACTTTAACTCCAGGGCAATCACAATCTGTGTTTGTCTTTCGTTAAATCACACAGTAGTCCGGGATAGGAATTTGTGCCCAAGACAGCAGTAGGCTTGCCACCTATCACAAGATGGGACGGAAATAAGTTCAGCGAACCGTATAATCTAAGAATTACTGTCCACCTTTTCAGAAATGCAGGCTTAAGGTTATGAATGGAATAATAATTACTTGTATACCTACGTTTAGGGAATCGTGCACAAATGTAAAACTTTTTGAAATTTTACCCGGCATCAGCAATTTCAGTGACCATATGCTTATAAAAATATTTTTAGCAGAGGCTGACACACGTGCAAATGGGTCACCTGATGGTAAGTGATATTCACATACCAGACACCAACGATCCCAAACGATCATGGAAGCGTTGCCAACCTTAAAAGAAAGGAAGAGGGATTGGGAGGGGGAGAGGCCATTTGGGCCTCCGGAGATCTCACTCACTAAACGAAACGCAACAGCGAGCTGCTACTTCACGTTTTCTATGAGACAGTAATATCGAACTGGTCAAGCAGACCACTCAGCATGAATGCTGTAGACATAATAATTATCTTGAGCGCGGCTCTTCCACTGTAAAACACTCATTGAATAGTGATTTCTTAGGTTTACGCCAATATTACACATTGAAATAAAACTATAATAGTTTATACGGATTTTATCGCGGTTTAATTTTTATTTTAGTCCCGTCGCGTCGTCTCGCATTTTTAATGTAACTTAAATTTTTCGAGACGACCTACACCTCAGTCTCCTTCGTGACCACGAAGGCTGAAAAGCTTTCGAAATGTCGATACTAAAATAAAAATTAAACCGCGATAAAATCCGTATAAACTAGTTTTATTACAACATTCATTAAATATTTTTTAAGTGATTTAATATGTATAGTTTCTACTTACATTCGAGATAAATAGTTTATTTCCCAGTGGTGGTTTAATTTTCAAATTGTTTAAGTACTGCAGACTTAATCCATAAGTTTCATGGGAGTCTGGTTTATTGAAGGCATGTGTTTTTTGATGAAAAATCTGCTTTTTTGCCACGTGTTCGTCCATTTGTTGGTTAGGCCTGAAATCATTGTTTGGTAATTAAAAATTCCTAATATATCAGAGGTAAACAGGGCCGAAAAGCTCACGCAGTACCATTATTATTATTTTAAATGATATAAGCAATATGGCGCGTGTTGTAAACATCCGATTATCTCTCGCACGTCTGCACTAGTGGGCTATGGGCATTGTGGGCGATGAAATCTCGAACCAATTTATGACTCGCTGTTTTGGCATTTGACGCTAGACATCCCTTTTACGAGATTAGAATGGCTTCCCACTTGTTTATCTCTTTCTGGCTTCCCTTGATAAACTTTTCAGTAAGTAAACGAGCAGCGATAGCTCAGCAGGGAGTGGTACGGACTGTAGAGCCGATAATAGCAGGTTCAAAACCAGCCCCATGAGTTTTCTAAGTTACGTATGTAGGTATTCATTGTTATCGCTTGCTTTGACGGTGAAGGGAACATTGTGAGGAAACCTGCATACCTGAGTAGTTTTCCATAAGAATTTCGAAGGCGTGTGAAGTCTGCCAACCCGCATTAGGCCAACATGGTGGACTAAGGCCTAACCCTTTTCATTCAGTAGAGGAGGCCCGTGCATAATACACGGCTGATATTATTTATTATAGGTAACCATAACAAATTGAAAAAAATAGCATAATCGTCTTTAAATAACTAGAGTCGGGTTCCCTTTTGTAAATTTTTGCCCTACTACTGTAGGCATACTACGCAGCTATTAAAGTGTACATGTACGAGTATATTTTAAAAGGTAAAAATTTGTCTTACCTTGCCCCATTATTAAAATGAAATGGTTTTTTGAATCTCATCTTGTCACTATAGAGGTCATCTGTAAACAAAAAAGCAGGCATCTTATCCATACATAAAAATATACTTACTTTTTGTCTGATTTCGCAATATTTGATTTTGCCTATTAATCAAGTATGTACAATAAGTGCAAATTAAGTGATTGTTTTGGGTTTCTATGTAATAGGTATTTATTTACCTTTAATAATTTACCTATGAAATTGTCGATCTGTAAGAAAAAGTTAAAGTATTTTTTTCCATATTTTTTATTTCTATTAATCAAAGTGACCACCCATGCTATCGATGCATCTTTGTCAACGCAGTGGCAATTTATCCAAACCCTTCTTAAGGAATCGGCTGGACGAGAGGCGCCAGTGCAAATACTGGGCATTATGAGACTTAACATCTTAAATTCAGAATGATAAGCATAGTGCAGTGTCATGTGGTGCTTTATAATTCAAAGTTCTGAGTGATGTTTTTATTGTTGTGTTATTATGATAAGGTTTGGCACTTACTATCTGCTCATCTCATTAACGTTACATAAAAAATTAAAATCAAAGGGTTTGTTGAGTGTTCCGTTGCTTCAAAAGTTTGGAAACTACTTGAATAGAAGGTTGTTCTATAATTCACAGGCCATTTAAACTACCACAAAACAATGGGGTCATTTTTACACAACAATGACTTGTTATTAAAAAGTTGTGAAATAATAAACAAACATACCTAAATCATAACTGACTTTCATATGCCATGCTTGACTTACAGGTGTCCATGCATTATACGCCTGTTTACAAATGTAGGCATTTTGGAACTTCACCAAAAACTCTCCAGTTTTAGGAGAGTCATGTGTTTTATCCACTTTAAGTATAACTATAAATGTTATACCATCAATAATTTTCTGAAAACATAATAAGATATTGATTAGAAATAATAAAAACACCATATAATCAACACTCGACTGCCTCGCTGGCGCGTTACGACTGACGTCAATGCTGAGGTCTCGGGTTCGATCCCCAGGTCGCGTAAAGTGGTATTGGGTTTTTCTATTATGAAATCTATCATCCCGGAGTCTTGAATTTGTGCCCGGTATGGCGATAGGCTCGCCCCCTATCCCATAAGGGACGGAAATACGCTCGGCGAAATGTGGGTGTACTGGTTACACCTCTGCCTACCCCTTCGGGGATTACAGGCGTGAGTGTGTATGTATGTAAATAGGGTCTACACTCTACTCGCAGCCCTGATTACTTACCAGTCCCAAAACAAGTAACAACTATGAACTAATACTCCATAATTTAACTTTTACAAGGTGGTAGGTCCCTCATATGCGAGTGGGCATCTGGGTTGGTACCACCTCTTTGTCTATTTCTAGCACCAAACAGCAGTGTTTAAGCACTATTGCGTTCCGGTTTGAAGGACATTGAAATTACTGGGCATTATAACACTTTACATCTTATGTCTCAGGGTGACGAGCGCAGTCCAATGCCATGCAGTGCATTGTCATTCAAAATTGTATGTGGTGTTGCTTCTGTTTATGGGCAGGCGTGGCGCTTATCATCAGGCGAGCGACCTGCTCGTTTCGTAAATCAAGCTAATAAAAATAACTTACTTGAGACTTAGTGATGTCTCGAATAAATTTCTGAATTTTCTCGAGGTTCCAGTAGACACCAACTTTTGAAATATTAAGTACCTCACAGTTTCCATCATTTTCACCATTGTTTCCTTTAAATCTTCTTGTATCTCCGTACTCTTTTCTTAACGGTGACCTGCTTCGTGATCCTGAAATATCGGTTTTCTTCATCACACAATTTGGGGTTACATTTGTAAACCAGTGAAACTGTAATCCACATCGTATTTTACTTACTGTTCATTGAGATAAACTCAATAGGTTGATAAAAATTCAATCAAAAACAATTTATTCAATGAGGGCAACAAATGGAATTCAACATGAATGGAAACAAACTAAGGTTGTTGAAAAAGTATCGATATATCGATATTTTTGGCCGATATATCCGTACAAAATATCCAATAAGGAAATTTGTATCAAAAACGTTTTTTTAATATATCTAACTAGTCACTAGAATCCAAAACCGTAAAGGATAGGAACGAACAGAAAAAAAGTAACTGTATTGGGAACTGGCCAATTTGAGTAAAAAACTACCTCCATTTTTACTAAGATTTTTGTACATTTTGTATAAAAATTTGTATTGGTATGAATATGTATTCAGCTAAATACACTATTATTTTAAAATCCCAAAATCTTTTGAAAATGACCGGTATATCGATATTTTTTCCTCGAGATGTCGACATCGATATTGATATTTTATTAAATATCGGTATATCGATATTTTTTGTAATTTTCCGACAACCCTAAAACATTTTTTTTGTTTGTTCCATATGGAACCAGCTAAGATCAGAGACCATACTGCCAAGTCATTAGTTATATTCTTTTCTTATTTTCTAAGAACGATGAAACGGTGATGTGTCCAATTTCAGTCTTGCTGGAGTTTAAGTGTTAATTCCTTTCAGTTTGATGCTTCTTAGACGACTTTCTTCAAGCGGATCGAACGCACAAGGTCGATCGATACCCTTGGTAAAAAATCACCTAAATTCACTTATTTCAATGTTTCCATACACTATTCATCAGCGTTAATGATTATTGCACAAAACCACACTACTTTTATACAACAAACATAACTTTAAACCAGTTTAGGAAAAAAAGATTGTGTGGTTTTATGAAACCACGGTAAAAGTGAAACTTTTTTTCACATTATACGCATTTAACTAAAAATTTTTGAAATAATATTACAATAAACACTAACAAAAACAAACAAAATAGCGTGCGAACTATAGACGCCGCCATATTGGCCTTGGCTGCTCTGGCGAGCGCCTTTCACTTTATCCCTACTCCGCGGCCGACCGTCACGCGACATGCAACACACAGGCCAAAAAATTTGAGACGATCTAATAAGTTTCACTTTAATAAATAATTAAAACAAGAGAGCCACCGCATTGTCAGAATTCCCGCCAAAACTCCCCCAAAACAAACATTGAAGACGTTAGTTTTTTTTTGTTTATTCCATATGGAACCGGCTAAGATCAGAGACCATGCTGCCAAGTCATTAGTAATATTATTTTCCAAGAACGATGAAACAAGGATGTGGCCGATTTCAAGGTCTTGCTGGAGTTTTGGTGTTAACTCCTGTCAGCACGATTCTGGTACTGTATGTGGTTATGAGCGGTAGAGATTAACCTCTTGCTAGTTTGTAGACTTTTTTTGTAGACAAGTCCTCCTCCCCTTCCCAATCCCATAGTTATCCCTTTCATTTATGGTCGACAACGTGCCCATTATTCTTCTGGTATTGTGGGAGTACCATCGAATTAAGATAACTAGAACGATAACTCTCATATAAAACTGCCAAAAATACGGCTCCACTTACTTGCACAATATGCAAAGGTAACGATACACGTATCAAAAATTCATGAACGTTCAACATCAACTTTATTTCATAAAAGTTAATATTTAAATATATTTTAATTTCTAAATCGCGTTTCTAAAGCGCGTGCCATTAATCTGACTTATGAATCTTATACGTGCGACTTCGGGATGGACGGCAGCATGGGTGGTTGGCGTCGTTGCTGCCGTTGACACCGAGGGCGTCCTTCTGAGCAACATATGGAGACGAGCCGCGCAGGGATAGTTCCGGCTAAACCCGGCGCCGTTCCTAATGCGCCGAAGATAGCCACCGCAGAGTTTTTAGTTGGTATGGCCGGTGTAGGGTGTACATAGTGTTAGGGACTCGGCTCAGCGGTTGTTCAGATGTTTTCAATCTCCTCCGGGCGGCTTATTGTTGGGTCGTAACTCACTCGTAAGGCCGGTTGAGGCCAACATAACCGCCCCGCCTCCCCCCGAGGCATGGCGGACGGCGGTAGTGGCAAATCGTAATGCCCCAAAAAAAAGTGTCATAAATTTGCTGCGAGCAAATCTGTCGGTAAACAGAAAATTGGGAACCGCAAAGGCCATACATAAAAGAACTGAACTCACCGTTCAGGAAATATTGTTCATATTGGAAACTTTTATAATAAAATAATATTTATGCGATAGCGTTACCTAAATGTTTTTGGCTTTGTTTTGGTAACGAAAAAGTTTTTTTCAATTGTCGGTCCTGGGGATAAAACCCCGAACCTAACACTACAACAATGAGGCAACTTATTATAATATCTATAATTTGAACTACTTAAGTATATAAATATTCCGAACCATTTTAGCACATTTTGTATATACCTACATATTACAAGATCCTATTAATATGGTATAGTTTGAATTGTGCGATAGGTATATTTAATTTAATAGACAGACACCTATACATACCTATTCATTGACTCTATATAAATTTTTATCATAGTAGGCACTCACTCATGTGTAACAATGAGTTGAATTATCTTAGGTAGCTACTACTTTTTTATTTTTGTTAATCTAATGTAAATGTATATCTTATATAGCATCACTATAAACCTCAGTGGTTTTCGAATGCTTATACTAACGATTATTGTATTTAAATAAATTAATCAATAAAAAAAAAAGGTTATCTATTACTTACACTATAAAAAACAAGTTTTTATATGTATTAAAATTTATTATGGAAAGAATCATTCCTTATACCTATGATACAACATACAATAGGTATATATAGTCGAAATAACTACAATTAAAGTGATGCGCTTCGGCAATCTTTCTCTTTCACGAATTCGTAGGACTGTGGAATCAAATGCAAAGGTACTCCAGAGACAAATAATCACATATACATAATATAATCACAGCCTAGGAATCCATACAGTCGTCCAACTGTTCGTCCAACATTTCGTCAGGGCAATCGTGCGGAGGGGATGAGACGCTTCCGCGCACGAGACTCGGGGAATCCCCCAGTTGTTATCTTTGATTAGTTTGTGTATTTTTTTGTTAGCAACAACAGTTGTTAAGTTACTTACAATGTTAGCTTATTCATACATTAGTGTTTAATTTGTCTCATTCATTTCAAGATTTTCTTTCTAACTGGGAAATTAAAAAGGTCTCGCAAAGCTGATGTCACTGACGTCCACGTTGGGTCTAGCGCCACCTCACACAGCGTCATTAGCGTCACAGCTAATGTTTTCAGACTGTAAACCTCACTTTGATGGAGTTTCTCGTATGACATAGGCGAAAATAATAAAACCCATCAGTGGCGGATTTAGGCTTACGCCTTCGTCAACTGAAATGTAATATATTTATAGATAATATATTTTTATCGTAATTGAAGTTAGTTTAACATTCATACGTATATATTGATGATTTTGACTTTAAAAATCGTTATCGAAACTCGTTGATGTGTATATACAACGTGTTACAGAAAGGTGTATGTGAATTTAAGCAATGTATAGTGTACGATATATGTATTTCATCATCCATAGTACCAAAGCCATACATCATCATAGGACATAATTATAGAATTTTCTTTTTTATCGAATGTGTAACATTTCGACATCGACTTTCAACTAGATATCTCATTTTATTTTATAGTCATCTTCGCAGTATTAATTTATTCATCGTACTCATGAGGATCATGCGCAATAATCATTATAATTTCATTATTTTACTTTATAATGTTCCTCATTGGCCTAAGTTGAGCTGCTCTAACTCTATTCAAAATTAATTGTATTATAGTAGTGCAAATATTGTAAATGAATTTTAAAAAAGAGCAATGTTAGAGTTTCTTGTCCGTTCTTCTTTAAGGAAACAGCATTCCGAACTGGCGGTAGAGTTTAAATTTGACTGAATCTAAATGATGTATAACATTTTATGGATTCAATAAATATTTTCATTTCATTTCAACTTTAAACAACACTAAATGATACATCAGACCTTTCATTTCAATGTTTTATTGTTAAAAACAGTTGTCAAAATGTCAACATTTATTAGACGCAGTCAGTTCGGCAATATCTAAGTATGATGTGATTATCAAGTACAATGAATTAAAAATATGTTGTATTTGACAAAACCAAGTATTAAGAATTAGTGTATTATGTTGATATTAGCTTATAAGAGGCTCATCGGCTGTATTAAGCAAAGTTCATAGATGGAAGACCCGAGAATGGAGTCTTTTAAGTGCTTCTGGAACATGGTATATCGTTTTCAGCACACAGATTCTTTCACGTGTTAATTTGTGTGTAAATGACAAGTTATGTACATATGTCTGTAGAATTACGTACACGTTGTTCAAGTTTATTAAAAAGTGAATGTCGTTCATAATAAGTAATAGTGATGTGTGCATTATCGATCTTAATAAACAAGTTATTAAAATTATCGTGACATTTTAGGATATGTCGGTTTTGTAAAGAGCCGGTACATAAGTACTTACTTTAAGGTGTATGTAACGACCTTAAAATATGACTACACCTTTCTGTTACACGTTGTATATTTAAATAATAATATATCTCTGTATACCTATATATTTCGATACAAAAACGCGGCATATCAGCACGGGCCTAGGGCGCCATCACCGAAGTATTATACCTACTGTCTATGATAATCTAACAAAGATTGGTTACAAATAAAATGCGACTTCGCAGTTTCACTATGCAAAAAAAATATTCCATCAACCCTACTAAATATTCTTCGTGCGGCCGCGGCAAAGGACTGAAATGAAAATAATTTTACAATATTAATAAAATAATTAAAACATGTTAATTTCTACACCAGTTGCAATACTACAAGAACACTTTCTTTATCGAGTATATCAACACTCATTACAGCTTAGAACCACTGTTGGTATCATGGATCAACATTACAAAGAATATCCTTCTATTATAACAAGATTAGATATTCGTATCATATTGAACATATTCATAAAGAACTGAAAAAGATGAGCAGGTCGTTCGCCTGATAATAAACACCACGCACACCTATAAGCAGTAGCAATTGAATTACAAATTACTGCCCAGCACTGCACTGCGCTATCATCCCGAGACACAATGTGAAATCTCATAATGCCCAGTAAGTAATTCAGTGTATTCAATCTGTGAATATTAACAGTGCTTACATACTGCTACTTGTCGAAAAAAGACGGCAACCAACCCCAACAGACTCTCGCATAGGAGACCTACCATCTAGTAACTGTATTATAATACTCTTTATTTTAAAAGTATTCTTTACATTTTTAAATATTAAATTACTTAAAAAATTAAACATTTAAAAATATAAAACGTATCACCCTCCAATGGCGAGGCCTAGGACCCAAGCCATCGGTGGTTAGGACCCCAGAGTGAGGAACCTCCTCACAATGCGTGCCGTGTCCAATAACACTGCTTTCTGAATCTGGCTCTTGACCCAACGACCCATTGAGAGCCTCTGGAGGTGCTAATCGAGGCTCTTTTTTTTTTTTTATTACAATTATTGTTAAGGTGCCACACAAGAATTATTCAGTGTCATATAGCACTATAACAAATATATAACACTTGGCAACTCAGTAAGTTGTCGCAGATATCATTATTGCAATAACATGTTATATATAACAAATACATCTGTACCACTTCTATGTGAAGGAAGGGAGCATAACAGTAAAACCATATTTGAGTTAGCGCTAAGATAAATTGATTGGCGCATTTGGCTTTTCGGTAGTCAAATCAATCGGCAAATGGATTGCAAAATGTTCACTCGGAATGATTCTCTGATATTTCAATACAGAACCTTTTAAGCTATTTCTGTTAGCTAACGGCTTACGAACTTCAGCTAATCAAAATTGTTAGCAACCATTCACGATGCAAACATCTATAAGGTCTTGAGAGTACCTGCATAATAATTAATATTGTTGCATAATGCAACCTTCAAATCAAATGGTTGATTTTATATTGAAGAAATAAACTCAAAAATATTATCACGGACCATAAAAGAACACATTCAGATTTAGTCACATCTGCTCCAATGAACTTTACCTTTAGACAAATATGTAGAGTTGACAAAAAGTGGGCATTTCTAAAACACCTGGACATTTTAGCAACTAAATGATATTGAAAATATCATGTTTCATTTTTATGAAATTTAACCATACTGTTGAATCTTCACAAAGTCAAATTACTTCTCAAAGTCTGGAGAAATGAAAAGTCCTGACAGTGGAAAAAGCCGAAAGGCCGGACATGTCCGAAAAATCTGGACAATCCGTGATTCTGACCTCTACGCTGTATAAGGCGCTTTACAAGGTTCGCCTAGTGTCAGAATTATCGAGTATCGATTTATAAGCGGACAAACCAAAGTCTGTCTGCCTTCAGATTGAAACATGCTTTAGCTGGTGGGAGTGTACCCGTCATACCAGACTGAATAGCGACCACAGTAAACATGAGACCAGACAGAGGTTCGTTTCAGCGACACGTGTTCCGAGGTCAGCCGGTACTTATTCAAATACTTCAGGCCGGCATAACTCTGGCGCCCACCGAGGGACGCAACATCTCCCGACATTCGACAACAATGTTGAATGCAAATATACAACCAACACTGCAATCTACTACCACGTAGCATTAGGTGCGGTGTAACTTCACTGTGTAAGAATAAAAAAAGGCTAAAGCATGTAACTGCATATTTCCATCAAGGCTCATTCACTAGTGCGAATTGCTTTAAACGACAGTTACTCGTATTGGCGTTTGTCCTAGACGTACAGAACGCGGGCACTATTAGATCGATGCGGAAAGCCGCTATCCACAGATCACGCGCTACCCCATGTATCCAGGATTGTTTTGCTACCAGAACGTCGCCATTTCCGAGAAGGATCAAAGTTACTGGCCAAAACTGATTGAAAGGAAAATAAATAACGTCAGCCCAGTTTAATTAAGCAACATCTGGTGAACTGAGTTATTTGCCCTCAGTAGAACGGCTTCGAACATAAAATTTCTATGCAGTAGCATTGACCATAAGATTCTTTATGATAAGATCTAAGATTTTTTTATTTCTCTGAATGACGGGAGGAGCAGGTTGCTCGCCTGATGGTAAACGCCACGGATGTCCATAAACGCTAGCAGCCCTCTGAACTTTTATTATTAAAGTCATTGTACTGCGCTCCGCTGGTCACCCCGTGTTATATGATGTTTAGTTTCATAATGCCCAGTTATATTACTGGCTTCGAACCGGTAAACAACAGTGCTTACTTAGACCACCCCGTGCAGTTTTAATTGCAATAATGCAATTTTATTCGAGCCATTGAAAGCCATAATCAAAATGAACGATTCCAACACTAGCCGAAATAGCTCAGTTGGGAGAGCATTAGACTGAAGATCTAAGGGTCCCCGTGCAATCCCGGGGTTCGGCAACATTTTTTTAAATATAAAATGAACTTATCGATCCCTAAGAGTTTGATGGCAAGATCAGAATGATCAAAACTATACCATAATCTAGGTCTTTTTCGACCAGCTAACATGTCAAGACATAAATTACAAGGTCTCCAAATAAGTTTTGAAAACCAGATTGATCATGGATCCTTTGCCAAACTTGGAAGGACCGGACTGGACTGGGCATTGGGATTTTTTATTAGCTTAAATGACGACACGAGCACGTCGCTCGCCTGATGGTAACTACCACACGTCATTATACAGAAGCAACACCATACATCACCTTGAATTACAAACACTGCATGGCATTGGACTGTGCTCACACATATCTAATTTCATAATGCCCAGTAATTTCATTGGCTTCAATGTCCTTCAAACCGAAACACAACAATGCTTATACACTGTTGATTGGCGACAGACACAGACAAAGCGGTTTTATCAACCCAGACGAGCTCTCGCATACGACTGTCCTACCACCTTGTTAATTATATAAGCCTATGGAAATATCACTCACAATTCGAAACAACTGTCTACAAAGTACAAATAGTTTTATTAGTAAACTTACTTACTTGTCTCTAAATCTTACTTACTTTTGTACTTTGACTTATCATAAGCGCCTTTTAATAAGCCTATGTGCATCGAAATAAGATAACTAGAACGATAACTCTCATATGAATCTGCCAAAAATACGGCTCCACTTACTTACACATGCAAAGGTAAAATCACACATAACACTCATACACGCAACAAAATTTATTGAACGTTCAAAATCAACTTTATTTCATAAAAAATAATGTCTAAATAAATGTTAAATTTCTAGATCGAGATATGACGTTCTGCACCGCGCAAAAAATTAGACGTATTAAGTGTCAACTAGAGATCATGAATCACTATTTATGAATTGATGAATGAACGAGCTGCACAGACTTGTATAGCCCCGCCTCCTAGCACAGAGTTTTGGTGGGGACATTTCTTTACTTGAATTACGTTTCTTGTCATCTTATTTCGATGCCTACGTGATCAATAAAGATTTTATTTATTTATTTTACAATGTGGCTCTTTTTTTCTTCTGCCTGGCGATATACCGGCTTTATGACAGGGTCCGCCTTCTTCCATTATGATTTGACGATGGATTTGGTATTATGTGGGGCGACCCGCCGTCTAACCCCACAACCCGCAACGGGAACCAAGTTTTGTCATTGCCTCGTACGTTAATCAGCAGAGTGGACCACTTGCAGATGAGGTTAACTTCGGGCCTGATATGTTGGCGGCCCACTTACAATCCAACACTAAATAAATAACACCCAACAGTCACCCACACTGACCCCACAGTAAGATACCGAGTCTTGTGCCGTGGGTATCAGGAACTACGAGAGACTTAAGCTCACAATACCCAGACCCGAAACAAATATTTGTGGATGAGGCAAATATTTGTCTCGATGCGGGGATCGAACCCACGGCCTCACGCTGCACAGTCGGCTACTAGCCCACCGCAGGCTGTCTACAGTGTGGATCTACCACTTTAAAATGTGTTTGTTCGTTGCAACCTCACCTTTAATCGTATTTTCCACTCACCATTAGAAGTATTGCACGTCTATGATTTGTCCGTCCACTTTGGATTTGTCAAATAATTCTGTGTTGTGCTAAGGAAATTAAAGAGATACAACAATTATGAATATGGCCCAAGTTCCCGGTTCCTTTTTAGTGTTCCGTAGCCAAATGGCAAAATCAGAACCGTTATAACTTTTTTTTATTAGTTTGAATGGCGAGACGAGCTGGTCGCTCGCCTGATGGTAAGCACCACGCCTGCTCATAAACAGAAGCAACGCACAAAGCCCTGCATGTATTGAACTTTGTATGAAACTTTTTAATTTTTACTTTTGAACAACTAGACCGATTGATTGTTTATTATTATACCTATTATTGTGTTGAATTTTATATATTATTATTGTAAAAGTTTGTATTAGATAGATATAGATTACGGCTTAAAGGCTGATAAAACTTGGCATATAGGTAGACCAAGACATGAATTAAAAAATAATTTTTATCCTAGAACTATACATTTACGCGGGCAAAATCGCGGATAACTGCTAGTATTTGAATATTTATTAAAGGATACTGATACAACGTTCCGCGTCTTTGATATGAACGAAACGCACTATAGCCCGTCCCTGTCCTGTCATTTCAGCCAACTTCAACTCTCCAACCTCTAGCATCTTGTTCTTGAGCGCTTGTAGTGTTACACTCCGAGGCAACTGTGGAGAAATAATGTTATTTATTTCCTATGTTTGTTCTACATGATTTTATACGCAACAGAAAATAATACGAAAAAGAAACCCAGAATCAAAATCGGTTACAATTTTAACCATATAGGTATATCGGAATGGGCGATAATAATTGACTGCGACGTCGATACATTTCAAATTTCGCACCTTAAAAATCCCCTTGTAAACGCGTAAATGTAGCGGTCTAAACGCAGTGCAATTTACATGCTCGGGTAAATCCCGATCTTTGTTTAATTTCACCCATTTCATCTACTTATCGGACTTAATAGGTCTTTATCTATGAAATACAGAACAAAAAAAAACACAATATCCATAATTTGTATAAAATATTGGCGGGAAAAAATCATAACATCAGGTAGCAAATATTGCCTTAGAACAGTTTGCTGCCTCCCGTCCAGCTGATATCTTTAAGAAGGGCATCGATAAATTGCCACTGCGCTGGCAAAAATGAATCGATAGCATGGGTATACTTTGATTAATAGAAATAAAAATGAATCGATAGCATGGGTATACTTTGACTAATAGAAATAAAAATGAATCGATAGCATGGGTATACTTTGACTAATAGAAATAAAAAAGAAGGAAAAAAAATATTTCAACTTTTTTCTTACAGAACGAAATTTTGGTAAAGACCTATTATTTCACTAGTTTGTTTATTAGACGTTACTTAGTCTAAAAAACAAAACAAGTGATATAAGTATGCTATCATTTTGTGGTATCCGAAATGTTTGCATTTCGCAACTACACCTTCAAACAGATTCGATTAGGTTATTTTTACATAAAAGCGGATTTATGAAATATTTTTTCCTATAATAATACTAGCCCTGTATTATATACGTCCCACTGCTGGGCACGGGCCTCCTCTATTGAATGAGAGGGGTTAGGCCTTAGTCCGCCACGCTGACCTAATGCGGGTTGGCAGACTTCACATACCTTCGAACATCTTATGAAGAACTTCTCGGGTATGCAGGTTTCCTCACGATGTTTCCTTCACCGTTAAAGCAGGTCATAATTAACAATTAATACACACATTTTTTCCTATAGTTGCACAAAATTTGTCAAATTCCTTACATTTTTGAATAGCAACATATCAGAGCTCTTCTTGTATTTATCATCGTCTCGCGACGATTTTCTCGTTTCCTGACTGTCTCTGTCCGCTGTAATGGATGAGATCTTGTTACATTATAGCCTAATTATTCTGTATTTCCATTTATAATATCAGTGATACATACATACGCACTCACGCCTGTAATCCCCGTTGGGGTAGGCAGAGGTGTAAACCAGGTTCACAGTGGAACAGAGGTTCCAATCCAGCCCCTAGAGCATACACCTCTGCTTTTCTAAGTTACGTGTGTATGGATAATATCTCGCTTCTGTTTATTATTTTCTTAATTGAACTATTTTTATTAAGCTGTCTATATGTCCATCTTCATGACCCAAAAAGGGCCAACAGGGTTTTTGTTACATACTGTATAGGCTTAAAAACCGTGACGTTTTGGGTTCAAATCTTAAGTCGGGCAGTCCCAAATTGTTTTGAGTATTTTAATTAGAAAATCACACACAACTTAGCCGGGATTTGGATTTGTTCCCGGTATGGTGATAGGCTTGGCCCCTATTACATCATAGGACGGAAATATGCTCGGCGAACCGCGGGTATACTAGTATCACCTTTGTCTACCCTTTCGGGGAAACAGGTGTGAGCTTATGTTATCCTGAGGTGGGAAATTATTCAAAGATATCAATAGCAACGTTCCTTCAAACTACATAAACATTACAAACAGAAAAAGATGCAACCACAATACAGCACCATGTAAATTTACCATATTTGCTGGAATCATAGTTTATCTGACTATTATCAGTATTCTGGTTATAACCAAAACTATTTTTATAATTTTCCATTGCTGAGAAGTTCGGTTGTGCTTTATCATTTGTCATGCTCATATTTGGTCTGGCTTGCCATTCTGAGCTGGCATTGCCACCCGAGTCAGAGTTTTGGCCCGTAACACTTGCACTCATAGTGTTCTGAAGCAGCATGTTGACCGCTTGTTGGAAATTCGCCGGGTTCTGCTGATTGAGGTTTTCTAACATTTGAAACTTCTGCAAGGCCGCATGCTGCATGTTGAATGGATTCATCACGGATGATTGTGACCCGAACGGATTCATGTTCTGCTGGGCCGGAGCTGGAACTGGCATCGGTACTTGCGTTTGTACAGGTGCTAGAACCGTAGGTGTCTGGGCAACCATAGGTGCTTGGACACTATACTGAGAATTGCTAGCCACCGGTGTAAGCATTGACCAGTCCGTTTGAACAAAAGGACTGACCCTCGTTCTTTTCGCGTTTGATGCGCCATCATTGCGGCCGCCGGTAGCACCACGCTTCAGAAGCTTTTTAAATGGTTGCAGCTCTACATGATTCCTTACTCCTTTCAATGGATCCCCATCCGAACCCAACCCTGGTCCAATTCCTGATAATCCTTTAGGAATATCAATGCCTAGTTTCTTATCAATGCATACCATCATATGCGTAGTATACAGTTTCTGATTGTGAAACATTGATATTGCCTGAAAAATATGAAAAATGTACAGCTATGCATCACAAGCAATAGAATAACTGGCCTCCCATTTCTCATTGCGAGGGTGTAACAGATGATTGAGATGCATGCCCGGATCTAGGGGGGGGTAAACCGGGGAAGCCGGCAGTTTTATGGGGGCGCCAAAATCATAATATATGATTAAAAATTTAAAATAATCTCCACAAGCGGCTAGCATATGGAAGCCTGGTTGGCTCAACGTAGAGTTGTATGAAAAAGGTGTCACAAAGTAAGTAATTTATCTCAAACGCTGGAAAGAGGGGCGCCATTATCAAGTTTCGGCCCCGGTTCGAAAATATCGTAGATCCGGGGCTGTTGGGATGCTACAATGTTTAATTAGTTTTTAGACAACCGAATGACGTAATGAAAAGGTCGCTCGCCTGATGGTAAGTGCTAAGCCTGTTCATAAACAGTAGCAACACCATACAGAACTTGGAATTACAAGGGTTTGTGGTGATTTGATTAAAACATACAATCTTAAATTGATGTTACGGATGGTCATAATTGTATTTATACACAACTCCTATGTCCATCTTAGACGGCACAGTTTTAAATTGACCACCATCTGGGCCAGCCTAAACACTTTTGAAGTAACAGAGTGGTTGGAGCGTGGAACAAGCTGCCTGAGGATGTAGTGTCAGCTCAGAACATCTTTAAGACAGATATCCAAAATAACTGAGAATATTGATTTATTTATTTAAGGATTACCGATTGAACTGACACTGGTACAATTAATAATAAGATTATACATGTTTAATAGTCAATTTAGGAAGTACCAATTTGACATACGCGTTGTCGTATATATCTACAGTGAGACAATTTTGTACATTTCCATCTTAAATTTTACCTGATAAGTAATGTTTACTTGGAGGTTGACAATTTGGCGCCAAGCGATATGTTCTTACTTTGCAGTAAAATCATGAAATAAAATAGTTTTATTAATAATGTAGGCAATTAAAATAACGCTTATGACAAGTCAGTACAAAATAAAGAAACTTCTGTACAGAAATCATATCAACTAATGTAATATTAATATATTTAATATATTAATAAGGAATAGTCCAGAATTGTAAATTACATTTTTTTTTTATGGGTCGATATGAACCGTCGTTGATATTGCAATACGTTTCATGTCAGTTTTGGCGCACTTTACAGGAGAGGCGAATAACACTTATTTGTAGAAACTATCGGGTTGCGGCAATACTCGTTTTATAGTATTGTTAAATAACTGTATTTATTTTTCGGACGCGTATAAAATTAAATTTAGGTCCGGCTCAATTACAAAATTAAAAATTATAAAAAATTACATAGAACGAATTGTAATATCAACGACAATGCGCATTATGTTGAAGACAATACCTGCACAGCTTCAACAGGATGATCATATTCAACCTTGGCATAAATTTTGTGGGGAGCAATAATGGTGTTCCTTATCAAAATTACATGTACAATTCGTCCTGCTAAACCAAACACTTCACGTATTTTCGCTTCGTCTACATTGTGATCTAGCTGATAACACAGAAAATACATGTTCATAAAAGTAAATATAATTTAATGGTCCTATTACCAAGCACTGCCTCGGTGGCGCAGTTGTAATGCGTACGCGTTACAATTGAGGCTAACGCTGAGGTCTCGGGTTCGATCCCCGGGTCGGGTAAAGTGGTATTGGGTTTTTCTATTACGAAATTCTCAGTATCAGCCCGGAGTCTGGAATTTGTGCCCGGTATGGCGATAGGCTCGCCCCCTATCACATCGTGGGACGGATACGCTCGGCGAAATGTGGGTGTACTAGTTACACCTCTGCCTACCCCTTCGGGGATTACAGGCGTGAGTGCGTATGTTTATCTCATTTAAAATTAAAAGGTTTCTTAAATCGGTTTAGTGGGTTAAACTTTTTTGATTTTGATTTTTAACAATCTCTATTAAAATAGCTATAATAAAAACCGCATTCAAAACGGTCCATTCTTTTAGGCATTACGATGCCACAGACGAACAGACACACACACCCACCGACAGGTAAAGGTTTCAACTTATAAGTAACATCCCTCAATTTAACCCATACAAAAAAAAATGAAGTGCCTGTTTGTAATATTAAAATAACCGCTTTTTACTACATGCATATGATTGTATACAATATGTAAAAAAAGCCCTGTCCGATCCGTGAAGGTGTTATTAGGTAACGAGATAAGGTTCTATTAATGTAATCTTTTTTGGATAAATAGTAAAATAAAATTACCCCCAAATAAAATTCAATAAAATTTTATTTCACAAGAAAGTTTACATGGCAATACAGGGGCGATGGTGCGGCGCGCGACACAAAAGAAAGACTATATACATATATTTATGCTACAGAAACACGTGACGGCGACGACGGTGATGTCATACTTTGAAAATTTACTACATTTTAGGGAAATTCGAGTAATTTGGGTACTAATAACGTGCATTTTGAAATACAATAACATTTTCATTTTCATGAATAATATTTTATTTTTCCCGGTAATGTCATTGGGATACCTATATGCCGCTTTCGGATCGGACAGGGTTTTTTTTACATATTGTATACGGTACATATACCAAAATAACATTTTTTTTCAATTTTTGTCTGTCTGTCTGTCTGTTTGTTCCGGCTACTCTCTGGAACGGCTGGACCGATTTTGACGGAACTTTCACTGGCAGATAGCTGATGTAATAAGGAGTAACTTAGGCTACTTAGGAACTTTTTTATCCTCCAAAAAATTACATTCACGCGGGCGTAGCCGCTAGCAAAAGCTAGTTGGGAATACAAACTATACAGGCGAACATTACGTTTCGATAATAAATATACTTACATTACCAACATACACTCTTGCACAAAGAGGCAGTTTAATTTTCAAATTATTTAAATACTGGAGACTCAATCCGTAAGTTTCCTTCTTATTTACGTCTTGGGGATTGTTCTGGAATATTCTCTTTATTTTTGGTACAGGTAATTGCTGCATGGTTCTGTAATGTTATATTAATTTATAATGGTTATAAGACCTAGGTACGTAAATGTACAGGCACCATCACAATGTCTACTTCAGCCGCGAAGCAGCAGTGGGCAAACACTATTGTGTACCAGTTTGAAGGATATTACAACCAGTGTAATTATTGGGCATTATGACACTTAACATCTTATGTATCAGGGTGACGAGCGCAGTCCAATGCCATGCAGTGCTTTGTAATTCAAAATTCTATGTGGTGTTGCTTCTGTTTATGGGCAGGCCTGGCGCTTATCATCGGGCGAGCGACCTGCTTGTTTTGTCAATTGATAGTATAAAAAAAATATAATTTGATAATGTCAGTCTCAATATATGTTTTACGAGTGGTAGAGTCACGCTTTAGACAATTTTGTCTGCAGCATGAATGGGTCGGCTCGTCCGGATCATTACCACTGTCTCATAGAAAACTGGCGTAAAGTAGGAGCTTGCTGCTGCGTTTCGTACGGTGAGTGAGATATCCGGTAGCCCAAATCCCCCTCCCCTTCCCAATCCCTTATTATCCCTTTCCTTTAAGGTCGGCAACGCGCCCATAATTTTGTATTGTGGGCGTACATGGGCGGTGGAGATCGCTTACCACCAGGTGGCCCACTTGTTCGTTTGCCGGCCCATGCTATTAAAAAAAATTCAACTTGTGGCCTTAGGGACTTCTAGAACTGGGTCTTTCAAATAGTCGATGCGGTTATAAATACCTATCTTTATATATATAGTTCTACTGTACGTATGTATGTCAGTGAACTCCTCCTAAACGGCTGGACCGATTTGAATGTTTTTTTTGTATGCGTTTGGGTGGCGTCTTAGATGGTTTAGATTCACAAAGCAGCCCGGCAGATGGCGCTGCAATTGTACGCTGCGAGTGAAACCGCGCGGGACAGCTAGTATTGTATATTTTTATTTGCATGAATGAGACAAACCATTTATTCACCTGATGGTAAGGTAAACGCAAGGCCTGCCCATAAAAAACATTAAATTACAAAGCACTGCATGGCACTGCACTGCGTTGGAAGAATATCTATTCAGTCATTTAAAAGTTACTTTTGTTGGAAAATATTTAAAAAGGAGTAAAAGAATGAAACCAGTCAACCGATAACGGCACACAGGCAGCGATTGTGTTAATGTATTGGAATTTGCATGCCATAGCTGTACCGACCAATAAAAATAGAAAAATTCAATAAGTTAATAACTATAACAGATTTACAAAAATAACACCGTAAAGTCAGCGAATCCAGAGACCTCTAGAAATTGATATTTTTAGAAGCCAGTTTTCAACTTCTGTTATAAACGTGTATTTATAATGTACTAGCCTTTGCTCGCGGCTCCGCCCGCTTGAACGGCATTTTCCGAGATAAAAAGTAGCCTATGTTACTCAGTGATAATGTAGTTTACTAACGGCAAAACCATTTTGGAAATCGGTCCAGTAGTTTTTAAGTTTATTCGTTACATACAAAAATACAAATCTTTCCTATTTATAATATTAATGAAGATAGTAGTAGGATTTTAGGAGTGAAGATTAAAAAATAGGAACATATCTTACCTGTTTAGTGTTTGGTATAGCTTCATCAAACTATCTGAAAATAAAAACAGATTAATTTAAACAAATCTATAACTATACTAATGTTATAATTAACGCGAAACTGTGTAATGGAGCAAAAAATCGATGTGACTTTTGGGTTCCGTAGCCAAATGAAAAAACGGACTGTTAAAATTTCATCATGTCCATCTGACCATCCGTATGTCACAGCTATTTTACTCAGGGACTATTAGTACTTATCACTATATAGATGAAACTTGAATTGTAGTTGTACTTCTTCTGTCTTCTATGAACCACAACACAAAAAAAAATTAAAACAGTAAAATTGAGAAAAAAAAATGGGGTGGCTCTCCGTAGGTCCCTTGTATGTGAGAGGCCGTCTGGGTTGGTACCACCGCTTTGTCTATTTCTGCCGCCAAGCAGCAGTGAGTAAGCACTGTTGTGTTATGGCTTGAAGGACATTGTAGCCAGTGAAATTACTGGGCATTATGAGACTTAAGATCTTATGTCTCGGGGTGGCGAGCGCAGTCCAATACCATACAGTGCTTTATAATTCAAAGTTCTGTGCGGTGTTGCTTCTATTTATGGGCAGGCGTGAAGCTTACCATCAGGCGAGCGACCTGCTTGTTTAGTTACTGAAGCAAAAAAAAATGTAACTGAGGTATTTTTTTTTTCCAATGCACATAGGAATCTGTGGTGCCATTGGATATGACCTTAAAAATGATATTGAGGTGGCTCAATGACTTTTTATATAAGTCATTAGTTTGTTAGATATGCATATCTAAAAGGAAAAATGTGTCATCCTCCTAAACTTTTTAACTCTGGGGTAGAATCTGGTAAAAATAAAGTTGAAGTAAGGCAGGCGGCCGGGTCGTAAAAACTACAAGCCAAATCTTTCTGTAACATATATTTAAAAAGCACGTAGTCCCAACCCCATTAAAAGTGGGATATGGGCAGGTGAAAGAAGAGGTTGTATAGTTTTTGAGATATGGGATATTTTTGTTTACACTACGGAACCCTTCACTATGCGTGGATCGAAATGCACTTGGATGGTTGTGCATTAGTTTATGGGCCACAGAGTGCGCAGGCAATCATTTATTGTAGAAATAAGACGGACAAAGAATTGAGAAAGACGCGGTTGGAGTCGAGAGCAAAACCTAGAAGTTTCAACTCAAAAATTTCGAAACATAAAATCACGCCTCATCCTTTAACGAATAGGCAGACGTTCAACTAGTGTACCCATGGTTCTACAAGCTTATTTCCATACATACATGTTTTTTAAATCATGAGACTTAATTTAAGTTAACTTCTTTGTATAAATAGGTTGACTTTCAACTAAAATCCAAAGACTTTAATGTATACTACTAGACAAGCTGCGCGGTATATAGAAATTGTACCACTAAGTTGCGGTCAATTGACCGTAACTCAATATTGCCATCTCGCTTACTCTCAACTAGACCCCTATAGCGCTCCCTGTCTGTGAGCTGTCAAACTCCCGCGTTATGTGACGTAAGTTTACTTCCAAACAGCCTGTCTAGTAGTATACATTAAAGTCTTGCAAAAACAGATTAAACTAAAGTTATTTATATTAATTTAGTTGGGTGATAACAGAATGAGCACCAATACATACCTAATCCATACAAAATTTCACACTTCCCCATTTCATTAGATTTCCATTCTGTATAGGCCAATTTACATATCTGAGCATTATGAAATTTAACAAGGCAAGCTCCAGACTTTCTTGGATCACCGTTTGATTGTATTTTATTAAGCTTAGTCAGATTTTTTATGCCATGTATAATTGACTGTAAGAATAATTATTCAAAAAGGGTTTGTTATTGGCTTAATAAAAATTTAAATTATATAATCTACATTATACAATCTATGGTGTGTAGTATTTACATGTTACCTCTGAAAAAGTGTTTTTTGTGTGGATGAGATAACAGAAGAATGTAAATTTTCGACTAATTACCAAACACCATAGAAATATTTGTAAACGAAAATATAAAATCTACAGTGTACGATTTACGTCCGAACACTGAACCGGCTACTTATTTTCATAGAATTTTCTACAAATAAGTGTGTCTCGAAATCCTTTTTTCAGTGGTAGAGCCACAATGTGACACTTTTGTCTACAGCATGAATGGGCCGGCTACTTTCAACTTTGGACAACACTAAATGATAAACAATGATACTATAGACCTCCTTTCATTAAATTATTTTTGAGAATTTCTCAGGTATGCAGGTATCCTCACTATGTCTCCTTCACCATTAAAACCAGCGATAATTAACTATGAACACCCAGAAAACTTAAAAGTCAGTGGTGCATGCTCTTGCGGTTGGTTTTGAGCCTGTGACTTTAGTCTCCACAGTCCACACAACTCCCCACTGAGCTATCGCTGCTTAACGTAAGATTATTTATATAAAATAGCCATAAGCTGGATATACTTACTTGAGTTTTAGTGATATTTCGAATTAATTTATTAACTTTCTCGAGATACCAGAACTCCGGTATTAGATCTATAATAAGTGAATCACATTCTTTAACATCCTCATTGTTATTCACATGTAAATTTGCTGACACTTCATTTTCCTGGAGACTTTCTGTATCATCTATATCATAATTTTCCTGGATACTTTCTGTATCGTCTATGTCGTCTATGTCATCATTTCCCTGGAAACTTTCTAATTCATCCATGTTATCGCTTATATTATTCGTATCATACTCTTTCTCTATGTATGTATCTGTTTCTTCCTCCGACCGTATCCTCTTTGAACGTATCGGCGACTTACTATTACTTTTTTTTTTTTTTTTGTATTTTTGTTCCATAAGGAACCGGCTAAGATCAGAGACCATACTGCCAAGTCATCAGTTATATTATTTTTTAATTTCCAAGAACGATGAAACAGGGGTGTGACCGATTTCAAGGCCTTGATGGAGTATTGGTGTAAATTCCTTCCAGTTCGATGCTTCTTAGATGACTTTCTTCAAGCGAATCGAAAGCACAAGGTCGACAATACCCTTGATCAAAAATCACCTAAATCCACTTATTTCAATGTTTCTATACACTATTCATCATCATTAATGATTATTGCACAAAACCACACCACTTTTATACAACAAACACAACTTTAAACCAGTTTAGGAAATAATTAAAACAAGAGAGCCACCGCACTGTAAGAATTCCCGCCAAAACTCTTACTATTACTTCGTGATCCTGGAAAGTTTGATAGTTTTAGAATTTTATACTAGGGGTTACAATAATAACACATATATAATTCCAGTTATTTCCAGTTATTATTATGTTTTTAATGCACGAATAATTGTTTAAACATTTAACTCAAGTATTCTCTTTGTAGATAGTAGCAGATAGTAGACTATTGGTCACTGGTCAGTGGTGGTTACTATAGCGCATAGCGCCATATTACAGTTTTCTATGCCAAACAAATCTAGCGCGCTGTATCAATTTCCAATCAGCGCGGCGCTAGAAATATTGCCTTGCTATTTGACTAGCGTAGTTATAGAAAGCGTAGCGTGACAATACTAGTGGTGGGACAAATGGCTAAATTTTCACAACGAATTTAAAACGAATCGGGCCCGCGCGTCTCTCTTTAATAAAGCATATAAAATAGATCGCTAGAAATACAGCGTCTAGTCCGTAGCGAGATATTAAAATTTATTTGATTTGACATTAATAGTAAAGATGGTACGTGACGCGAGTTTTGTCAGGAATTCTTACAGTACGGTGGCTCTCTTGTTTTAATTATTTCCTAAACTGGTTTAAAGTTGTGTTTGTTGTATAAAAGTGGTGTGGTTTTGTGCAATAATCATTAACGATGATGAATAGTGTATGGAAACATTGAAATAAGTGGATTTAGGTGTTTTTTGATCAAGGGTATTGTCGACCTTGTGCTTTTGATTCGCTTGAAGAAAGTCGTCTAAGAAGCATTGAACTGAAAGGAATTATCACCAAAACTCCAGCAAGACTTTGAAATTGGCCACACCCCTGTTTCATCGTTCTTGGAATATAAGAAAAGATATAACTAATGACTTGACAGCATGGTCTCTGATCTTAGCCGGTTCCTTATGGAACAAACAAACAAAAAAAAAAAATACTACGTGACGCTAGCAAACGCCACTCGCCAAGGTTGCCAACCGTATAAAAGAAAACCTCGTACTAGTGATGTGAACCGGTTTTAGAAAAACCGCTAAAACGGTTATTTATAAAAACCTTCATACTCTGGTTTTTGTTTAGAAAAACCGATTATTTTCAACATACTAAAACATGATCAAATTAACTACTTTAGTAAACTATATTCTCAAGCGATTGCTCAAGCTGAGGTCTGAGCCTTCTAATAGGCGCCTCTGTGCTTAATCGCTACCAAATACATTATACATATTACTGGCTAGAACGCCATAAGTACCGGCTTTATTGTCAAGTGAAGCTGTAAAAGCAATCTAGGCTAACAACACAAAGCAACTCGAACAAAAAAAACGAAAAAGAGCAATCGTGAAACTCACAAGTGCAAAATATGTAAAAAACTTCCAATATGTTGGCTCATTTAAAAAGGACTCATCCAAAGATTGCAGTGCCAGTGGAGAGGAATGTTAGTTTAAAAAAAAATATGTTTGTTCATATTTTTAGAATAAATGAAAAAACCTAAAAAAAAGATTTTTCTCTAAAGTAATCGGTTAAAACCGGTTTTCAAATTTGTAATCAGTTCACATCTCTACCTCGTACCGAAGGTATAAATTTCGTATTTTTGATCTCAAACCATGTACGGCAATCTAGTAGTTTTTTGTAGAAATCACTGCAGTCACAATAGCTGTTTTATACGTTGAGAATAATAAAGACTCGCTTTCTAATCAACTAGTGTTGGGTAGGACACGATTTATAAATGAATTTGTAAGTGTAGCCTATTTTTTGTACTGAGCCGGTACAAGGTCAACTTCAAATGAGGCAAGACGGCTTAAAGCTCACTCGCTTGTTCTCACTCTTTTAAGCACGCAATCCGCGATATGGGAATAGTAACAGAGTAACTAGTAGTACATGAAAAAAAAATGAGACGCTTTTACAATATTTCGTCATGTACGCAGTACGGGACAAATGTATTGCCTCTTGTAAGCCCTACTCAACACTACTAGTGCTACTATAATGATCACAGTCATCACAGTTAGCTTCACAGAGTACAATATTTAATAGGGTTAGAGATGTCAGCTTCTATTCCATTTTTTGCGCCATCTATTGACTAATATTGTAATTACAAGATGCTATCATATATGTATATTATCACTAATGTGTTTGTCACTTGTGTGTTTTGTTTTTATTATTAAATTAATGATAGTTGAATTTTAAAATGATGAGGTACTGGTGACATAAGAGTCTGTCTTGTGTCATAAAGCAGATTCCTTGAAATTAGGAAATCATCCACAAAGTATACTTAGTTATATTACATTGTGATAACGAAAAAGGAACAGTACATTTTATTAACATTAAAAGTATCATTGAAATTTGATTATTGAAATGTATTTGTTACTCATTTTTATTTTCTTTCCTGTCATAAATACGTATTGATAAAAGTGCCATCTGTCGGGTAATGTTCCATTTATTTTTACACCGCGATTTTGTACTGGAGCATAAATCGACTAAATGAACAAGCCCTGGTTAGCTTGGTTCGGCTTGGTTGGTAATTTGGTATATTTATAAATTTAGCTTTCCGTAAATAAATACCAAATAGTCCCTAAAGCTTTATCTTATTATCACGACAATGAGCAGTAAGTAAAACACGTTGTGGATTATAATTTTTACCGGTCTTTACTGTTCAGGGTCATTGGTGTTACTGTCTAATGTCTGTTCTGTATTCTAGGATCACGAAGTAGATCGCCTTTAGAAGAAGTAAACGAAGAACATACAGCTAACACCCAGCTGAAAGACAGTGAAGATGTCGTGAAAGACAGTGAAGATGTCGTGAAATACAGTGAAGATGTCGTGAAATACAGTGAAGATGTGAAAGACAGTGAAGACGTCGTGAAAGATAGTCAAGATGTCGTGAAAGATAGTAAAGATGTCGTGAAAGAATGTAACGTGCTCCATGTTGAAAAGTTGTCTTTGTTCTGGAACCTTGAACAAGTTAGTACGTTCATTCGGGAGATAACCAAGTCTGAAGTGAGTATTGTTTAAAAACGAGGACCACGAAAACGTCAATGAAATTCCATAGTCACCTTTAATACATGGTGGGTGGTTCGGTTCTTACTATGGACTTTTCCCGTTTTAGTAAATAATTCAATGTGCAGCATGTGAAAGTACTTTTTTATTACCCTTATTGACGAGACAAGCAACTCGCTTATCAAAAGATAAGTGTCCAGCTCCACAAACTAATCAGGACTGTCGGGCGCGGGAATATACATAGACACACCATCTATCACAGAAAATAATGTAGTAAAACTAGAAAAATTTAGGAGTGTATTCCTACAAGGTGGTAGGTCCCTCGTTTGCGAGAGACAGGCTGGGTTGATACCACCGCTTTGTCTATTTCTGCCGCCAAGCAACAGTGTGTAAGCACCGGTGTGAAGGACATTGAAGCCAGTGTAATTACTGGGCATTATGAGACTTAACACCTTATGTCTCAGGGAGACAAGCGTAGTCCAGTGTCATGCAGTGCTTTATTTAAAGTTCTATGTGGTGTTGACTGCCTCAGTGGCGCAGATGTAATGCGTAAGCGTTACGATTGAGGTCAACGCTGAGGTCTCGGGTTCGATCCCCGGGTCGGGTAAAGTGGTATTTGGTTTTTCTATTACAATATCTCAGTACCAACCCGGAGTCTGGAATTTGTGCCCGGTATGGCGATAGGCTCGCCCCCTATCACATAAGGGACGGAAATTCGCTCGGCGAAATGTGGGTGTACTGGTTACACTTCTGCCTACCCCTTCGGGGATTACACGCGTGAGTGAGTATATCTGTGTGGTGTTGCTTCTGTTTATGAGCAGGCGTGGCGCTTACCCGAAGCGACATGCTCGTCTCGTCATTCAGGCTAAAAAATAAACAAAGCAAATATATTGTGCTGTAGAAACTAACACCAGATGTAAAACATGAATGGCTGCCGCCAATCCAAATTCTTCATTATTAAATTCTTGCATTATCAAGTTTCTTATAGCAGAGACTGACAAAGAAGCATGTGGTAAAAGTTGAGAGGGCTCATAAATATGAGAGGCCATCTGGGTTGGTACCACCTCTGCATATTTTTGCCACCAAGCAACAGTGTGTAAGCACTGTAGTGTTCAGGTTTGAAAGAAATTGTAGCCGTTCTGTGTGGTTTTGCTTCTGCAGGCATGGTGCTTAGCAAACTGCTCGATCATGGATGCATTGACCTTTATAGGAAGGAATGGGGATTGAGAGGGGATAGGGCAAAAGGTACTAGAGTGGAGCCCACGTCCATCCAAGCGAAGTGTGGGCCATCCTCGAGCCCGCTGGACCGTCGACCTAATAGACGTGGCGGGAAGAGGCTGGATGATGAAGGCGGAGGACCGTCAAGGGTGGCGCCAACTTGGAAAGGCCTATGTCCAGTAGTGGACGAATTTAGGCTGACAATGAGGAGATTTGAGCTTCTGAATGAAATCTCACCGTATGAAATGCAATAGCAAGCTGCTACTTTACATTGTTTTTCTGTGAGAGATTTACTAATCAGGTTGTGTCTGTTGCTACATGCTGTAGATAAGTGCACTGCAAGGCTCTACCACTTAATTCACTTATTGTTAATACCTTTTGGGGTTTCAGATGATTTTAGAAGGCTTAAAATATGTACTTGTACTCAAAAGTAAAAACCTGGTTGGTACATTAATAAGCACTGGTTTTTTGGCCGAATTCGAGAGTGCCCATATTTGTAATTTGGCACATGCTGAATGGAGTGCTAAGTGTGAATTGACGGATATTAAAGTTAAATATGATTTAGGTAAGTATTGTGTTTATAATTCTATTTCTCTTAAGCTCACATTTGATTTCAAGAAGATTGATGAAACAAATATACATGGCGAGTGTGAATGGTACACTTGGGAGGGGAAGGCCTCGGCGAACTTTCAGAGATCAAGTTATTCTTATATATATATCTCAAGATATTCTCGAGAAAGGCCAGGTAGGAGTACCCTAAACCGACGTGCATGTATGAAAAATTTAATGAGGGTGAATGAGGCCAAAGAGGTATGCAAGGATCGTAGCAAGTGGAAATCCGTTGTCTCTGCCTACCCCTATGGGAAACAGGCGTGAGTCTATGTATGTATGTATGTTCACATTTATGAAAAATTTAATGAGAGTGAAGGAGGCCCAAAAAGGTGTGCAAGGATCGTAGCAAGTGGAAATCCGTTGTCTCTGCCTACCCCTATGGTAAACACGCGTGAGTCTATGTATGTTAACATTTTTGCAGAGTTCGAAAATATTATCTAATTAAATGTGACATTAGCTTATTTACAATCCTATTGGTAACTTTTACCTAGCTCTGCTATGGGGGACAGGTTGTTGGTTGTATGATTCGAATATTTATAAATCTTAGGTTACCAATGTACGAACCAGTAAAACCTAACCTACCTAACCAGGTATATGTAAGTATAACATAAGGCCGGTATTTTAGGTAATGACTGAACAAACATTTATTACCAAAGAAAATATAAGATGGAAAAATACAAAAAGATCATGTTGTCAATACACAAATATAAAATTGACTACCCCGGTGGCGTAGTTGTAATGCGTACGCGTTACGAGTACGGGTCGGGTAAAGTGGTATTGGGTTTTTCTATAACGAAATGCTCAGTATCAGCCCGGAGTCTGGAATTTGTGCCCGGTATGGCGATAGGCTCGCCCCCTATCACATCACATGATGTGACCCCTATCACGCAACGCAACGCAACGTTACGTCGTATCGCATTACAACTGCGCCACCGAGGCAGCATGCTAACCGTAGCATAATGTAAAATCCCCTTCTTTATTTACAGATAATTTATTAGCAAAAAAGGGTAAATTCAAAAGACGGTTTAACAGGTAAGAGATGGTTATTTACATATTACGCGTAGATATTTTCGAGTAAAATATTTATTCTAAACTACACTCACGGAAAAAATTAGTGGAACGCTAAAAAAGATCGAGAAGACTCGAAAAGTGTAACTTTATTCGAAAATGGTTACACATACAGAGAAGTGGCTCAAACTTTGAAAGTTACTAATTGTTTTTTTTAAATAAATAAGATAAGTATTTCTAGTAGTAGTTTTTCATTGTATAGTGTAATATTCACATTCCAACCTAAATGTAAATATAAAAAGCATTGAAAATATTATTTTTCTGTATTTTTTTTTCTGTTTTTCTTTTTATCTCATTTTATTAGCGTTTCTCTAAATTTGCCCATAAGTATATTTACAACTATATTAAGGACTAAAATAGTTGCTTTAATCGTCATTAAACGTATTTCTCAGAGATGGAGATTATTTCTGTAGGCAGTAAGTAATGTAGCATAAGGTATTTACTGGCCTTAAGTATGGAAATAATTTGTTGACAATTAAAGTTAATTGACTTATCTGCGTATGGTAGTAATGTATGGTATATGATCAGTGGTGGATTCAGGATTTTAAAAAAAATGTAAGGATAAGCAATGAAAATTATATTGTAGGTAGAACTAAGAAAGGATAATACCAAGATTAAATAAATTTTTTTGGGGGGTTGAGCCCCTTAGCCCCCCCCCCCCCCCCTGGATCCGCTAGTGTATATGAATATCTATGCCCCCTTTCGTGAGTTCCATCTTAAACTTGCATTTTCGTTTGCCTAACTCTGACCGAATCCACTTGCGGATTACATACGCTGTGGCCTGAGACTTTCTCATAGTTTTGACACAAATAGTATTGATGCTATATCCACATATCACGGTGATCTGCAATGCGCCAGAGTAAGACACAAGGAAAGTAAGCGCAACAGTGTGGACACAGCTAGTTTGTTCTGGTCACAGAATTGAGTTTAAATAGACAACGGTAATATTGAAATGTGTATACAAACTAGGTGTGCCAATTTTTACTGTGTAGACTGATGCAGAGATACGCGACTTGTTCGATTAGGGCAAACTATATTTTGAGAGATTTTTATTTAATAACAAGAGAGCAGACGCAGCATTCTACTATCATTAAAATAATTGATTCCATCAAGGCAATGATGATTCTGCCAATAACAAAGTATAGTATTATATTGAGAAGGTATGACAGCTGCTTAGTGTCATCATAATGTATAGATGTACCAAGTTAACTGTAAAATGGCAGAAAATAATAAATAAATAAATACACCCAACAGTCACACTTAGTCCTGACCCCACACTAGGTTAACCTGTATCGTGGGTATCAGGAACTACGAGGGACTTGCGGTCCGACAACACCCATACCCGAAACAAATATTTGTGGGTCACACAAACATTTGTCTCGGTGCGGGTATCGAAACTACGGCCTCACGCTTCGCAGCCGGCTACTCGCCCACTGCGCCACTGAGGAAAATGGAACTACAGAGTGTTTCGAACTTAGTGAAAATATCCCTAGATTTGGTGGGTTGTAATTTCGTAAATTATTCGAATTCGATTTACAAAGTCGAATAGATCGTTTGGAATCATTCATAATCGCGCATCGCTAGATTGACGTCACTGTGGTGCTCTCATACTATACTATGTTATTATAGTACACAAGGTAATGGCACGTGAAGCAGTAGTACATACGGCATCTAGTTTTCATTTTTCGGTATCTGGTTGTGATTATTTTATCAAATAATATAATATTTCAGTATTCCTATTCTGTCAAAAGAGCACCCGCCGCCAAAACGACAGAGATTCAAAGAACAAATTAAAGAAATTCAAGTCAAGAACAAATTTGAACGATTCTCCAAGGACGTAGACTATAAAGAAACTTATGGATTAAGTAACGATTTGTTATGTGCGTTAGGTCTTAAATTGCCTCTTAAACCAAAAATATATGTTAGTAATGTAAGTATACATTATTTTTTAGGTTTTTTTTTAATTAACTTGAGTGACGAAACGGGCAGGTCGCTCGTCTGATGGTAAGCGACACACCTGCCATAAACAGAAGCAACACCACACAGAACTTTGAATTACAAAGCATGGTATTAGACTGCGCTCGCCACCCCGAGACATAAGATGTTAAGTCACAGAATGGCCAGTAATTTCCCTGGCTTCAATGCCCTTCAAAACGGAACACCTCAGTGCACACACTGTTGCAGCGGCAGAAATAGACAAACCGGTGGTAGCAACCCAGACAGCCTGTCGCGTACGAGGGACCTACCACGTGTAAGCACTGTTGTGTTTCGGTTTGAAGGACATTGAAGCCAGTTAAATTACTGGGCATTGTGAGACTTAACAACTTATGTCTCCGGGTGGCAAACACAGTCCAGTGTCATGCAGTGCTTTGTAATTGAATGTTCTGTGTGCTGCTGTATCTGTTTACACCGTGTTTAAGGGACACGCTTCAGAAAACAAGGACAGGTGGTAGTGCTGGTAGTACAGACATGATACCACTAAAAATGGCTAATAAAGTCGTATTTTTTCACGTACAGTCTTGTTTGGATAAATACAATGACATTTCATTGAAATAGTAATTAAAATACGTTTTATTAATAACGTAATGTAAAGCTAATAAAAAATCAACTGACGCTCTGGATCAATGGCCTCTATGGAATAATTTTCATTCATTTTAAGTACACTGTAGGAATAAAAATATTTTTGATTCGATTGATAATTTTATTATTTCATTTTCAGCTACATCCCAATGTGACCGAAGTGCATATACGTGAAGTGTTTCGTTTAGCGGGTCATGTTGTATCGACGGTACTTAAGCAAAAAGAGAAACACTCAGTAACGAAAAACTTCGCCATAGTTGAATATGATCATCCAGTTGAAGCTGTGCAGGTATGCGTTTTTATATCTTTACTGCAAAGTCTTTTTATGCACTTTACACTCGATGAAAAGTACAGTGCAGTTAAAATTATAGCTGATTATGACGTTTGATGGTGGTGCGCTACGACCTGAGGGGCGAGCGCGAACAACTTACGAATAAGTATTCCAATCGAGAATGCTAGCATTTGTATAATTTTCAATAATTTTTTTGACATAGTGATTTCTTAGGTCTACGCGTATATTACACATTGAAATAAAACTAGTTTATACGGATTTAAAAAATAAATGTATAATTTTAAAATTAAGGTAGCCAATGTAACGTTAACTTTTCGAGACGACCTACACCTCAGTCCCTCCCGTGACCACGAAGGCTGAAAAGCTTTCGAAACGTCGGGAGTAAAATAAAAATTAAACCGCGATAAAATCCGTATAAACTAGTTTTATTTAATTTTTTTGACATTTCGATTCGAATACGTTTTGGCAAGTTGCTCGTGCTGGCCCCTCTGATACACATGGAGAAAAATCAAACACAGTATCTGGTTCCGGTGAGTCGTATTCCAGGGTCAGTCAGAGTTATATCTAATAACTTTAGACCGACATAACTCTATTTACCGTCGGCAGACGCAATGTCTCAACGGACGACATATTTTTTTATTGGCCTACGAAGCCAGACGAGAAGACGGCCCACCTGATGGTAGGTGGTTACCGTCGCCCATGGACATCAGCAATGCCAGAGGCACAGCCAAGCCGCTGCCTACCGAGAAAATATCTTTTTACCCCTTGTTTGAAGAAGGAAATGTCATAACGCTGAGGAAATACCGCAGAGGGTGTTCATTCCAGAGTTAGAGAGTATGTGGGAGAAATGACCTCTGGAAACATACTGCACTGGAGGTAGGTGGTTTCAGGTAGAATGGATGGAATGATTTGCGATATCCAGACTTACCGCTAGAGCCTCGCCCTTACTCTCAACGGCTTCAGCCCAGTATTGACTGAGGTACACAAGAAGATCCCCAGATGAACGGCAATTGGCCTTCTCTTTCGCGTTGTGGGCCAGACTGCCATCTGATTTGCGCAGTGGTGGGAGACTTGACCGGCAGAAATGTCCCTCGGCAGCCTTGGCGACCGACCAAAATGTCTGATTCCCGCAGGGGCAATGTTTTTGTTGCTCATTCGCCCTGGCGATAGCCTTCTTGCTAAGCCTAGAGGCAGCATTAAACATCAGAAGGCCAATTCTCGTAATTTTAAATGTTCAAAATATCATTCCGATCTAATCTCAGCGTCAAGAAAGTTGCAAATGGCATTCTCTTATACCAATAATCAACGTCAATTGCACCTAGCATTAGCAGTAGCATTATACCGTTTTGGCTTTAGTCAACTTTTATTCTACATTCAATCTCATTACGATTTATGTTCACATTTGACGTTGATTGTTGGTTTAAGAGAATGCCATTTGCAACTTTCTTGACGCTGAGACTAGATCGGAATGATATTTTGAACGTTTAAAATTACGAGAATTGGTTTTCAGATTCAGGGACTTAGCTGTGCCAGGATAAATAAAAATGTTCATCTCTCAGAATGACAAAAGGGAAAACAGTAAGTCTGAGGCCCGTTTTCTATGAATGGATTTTTACATTCCAGGCCATATCAATGTTCAACAAACAAAAACTGTTGTCATGGCCTATGCTAGTAACCATGGACAGTAAACCATATAAATTTCCTTACGGATTATCAGGAATTGGACCAGGGTTGGGCCCGAATGGTCAACCGTTAAAAGGAGTTAGGACTCACCTAGCAATCGAATCATTAAAAACACAAAAGCGTGATGATATCCATGCTCAAAATTATGGCGCTACAAACGCGAATGTTCCATGTATCAGTCCGTATGTACAACCGGACTGGTCAATGGCTGTACCGTTGGCTAGTAATTCTCCGATGAATGTTCCAATTCCGAACAATAGCTTGAATCCATTCGGGTCACAATCATCCATGATGAATCCGTTCATGAATATGCAAATGTTTCAAAACTTCAGTCAGCAGAACCCGGCTAGCTTCCAACAAGCAGTCAACATGCTGCTTCAGAACACTATGAATACGAGTGTTACGGGTCAAAACTCGGATCCGGGTGCCAATGCCAGCTCAGAATGGCTAACCCAGCCTAATGTATTTGAACAAAATGATAACGCGGAGCCGAAATTCTCAGTGATGAAAAATAAGACTAATAGTTTTGAAACTAATCAGCAAACCCATATTTTTGAAACTAATCAGCAAACCCATAGTTTTGAAACTAATCAACAAACCCATAGTTTTGAAATGAATCGGAAGACTAATAGTATTGAAACTAGTCAGAAAACCAACAGTCTTCAGAGTGAGACAGATGAGGATTCCGATGACCACCACAAAAGTTACAAGAAGTACAGAAAATATGGTATTTTTTTAATTCATTTTTAATGCCCTAGATAGACAGACTAGTAGGTGGCCCACCTGATGGTAAGTGGATACCGTCGCCCATGGACCTCAGCAATGCCAGAGCACAGCCAGGCCGCTGCCTACCGATAAATATACCTACGACTGTAATTGTATATGATTTTTTTATTTACCTTGATGCCTAGATGAGCAGATCACTTGCCTGATGCCCCCCTATCCATAAATAATAGCATACCTTTCAAGTGATTGCTGGGTGTTTCTTTAAAGGAGCTTAAATAATGGTTCTGCTGAACTATTTTGGTATTCATAATACTAAATAAAATTGTGATCTGTGTTTTGTTTGTGGACTAAAGCCTTACCCCTCTCATTCAGTAGAGGAGGCCCGTGCCCAGCAGTGGGACGTAACATGGCTAGTATTATTATAGTATTATTGAAAAATAAAACATACTAAACTTTTATATATCATGTATAAAATACGAATTAAACTATGAATCAAAGTTTTGTCACAAGAAAATCATCATTGTTGACTGTTGGGTGTATTATTATTATTATTTATCTCAGCAACTGATCTGATTTTGACTATTCGTTGCAGATGATAAAGACAGAAGCAGTCGAGAGTCGCGAAAATCGTTACGTGACAAAGATATATCTAAAGTGGATAGATTTAAGGATAAGTCTGATATGTTGCTATTTAAACATGTAAGTAGCTTGTCAAAATTTATGCATCGTATCTTAGAGAATATAACCAGGGAAAGTGAGCATCATGCTCGAATCTTGAAACAAAAAGTTATCCATTTTTACGAGGGGGGGGGGGGGCTTTATACACCCACTAATGAACACTTAGGCCCGTATTATAGAACGATACTCAAGTGAGCTCTTTGCTAAGCGTCGATTTCTGTACACGTGATTGGTCCGTTTCTGTTTGGCGCCAAAAATAGACCAATCACGTATACTGAAATCGACGCTTAGCAAAGAGCTCACTTGAGTATCATTCTGTAATACGGGTCTTAGATCGCAAAATGCAAATGTAACCTTGAAGCCATACAGCACATACATTACACCAGTTGATAATAATACATTCTCAAAACTCGCACAATTACAAAATTACTTGGGTGTGTAATGTATTCATACATTAATATAGTGGGTGTTTTTATGAAACAGGGGACAAACGGGCAATGGGTCACGACGGTAGGTGATCATCGCCGCCCATAGACACCATGAATACCAGAGGAATCAACGGTGCGTTGGTTACCTTTGAGGGAAGAATAGGCTCTTTTCTCGAAGGTTCCTAAGTCTTATCGGTCTGGAAAAATACCGCAGCTCAAAGCTGATTCCACAAGGAAGCCGTATGGGGAGTAGGTAAATGTGTAAATCGTTCCATTGAGGAACGCTAGCCATCCAGATGATTGGGGTGGAATCCTAACTTGGGTCGCGTTGTGCAGAGGTGGAAGTTAGCACCTGGTATTAATCAAACAATTCACCAAAACACTCCATGATAATATTATTACGATAGAATATGCAAAGAGACGAAAGTCTATTCGTAGTACCAGTGAGTCGCGCCCAGTACCGATTCAGTAGCTTGGTTCCAAGGGCCTCGCTCTGCTGAGCACACCTATCTTTCTAGAAGCCAGTTTGGCTTAGCCTTGACCGCAATACTGGACGTAGGAGTACCCCTAAAATCAAATAAGCAACTACGTATTTCGTGATATCTTAAAAATTATCCCCTTATGCCCGATTTCAATAAACGATCTTGTATTGAGTCTCCCGGCCGATCCCACAAATGAGCCAATAAGAATACACTTTAAAAGTCACGCGTAAAAATTACTTAGTTTGATTGGTCGATTTTCCGGATCGATCTGGAGAATCAAACCAAGATTGTTTATTGAAATCGGCCATTACGGAGTGAAATGCTTTAAAAGGCCGGGGGTTGTTCCGGATAAAGTCATACACGTGGGCGGAGCCGCGAGTAAAGGCTAGTTTGTTATAAGTATCAAGTGTTTGTTATACAGTCCCGCTGCCAGACTAGCTGTTGGCTGGGCCTCAACCTTACACATTTATTTATTTTTATAAATTAATTGTTTTCTTTCTTTTTTGTATGTTACTAGGGGCTTTGCCCATGTTTGTCCACAAATCATAAAGTAAAAAAAAAAACTTAGAAGTCCGACGAATATGAGACATATCTTACTTTCTTCCCCACATTATTCTGCATCGATTGGTATCGGTCTCGACCCCATACCGCCAGCGGTTTCGGAGGAGATAGCGTCACAAGCTTTTGGCAGCGGCAGCGGCGGTGGCGCCAGTTACTTTTTTTTAGAATAGAGAGATTACTTCATACTAATAATGCTTACAGATGAAAATAACGTAATTTTAAGGAAAGTTAGTTGTCTCAGATCTATTTTTACACGAATATACACTATAAGTCGGCATTCTCCGGCTTCTAGAATGGCGGATGACGCCCCTCAATCAGTTTTATATAGCGTGTATGCACACTATGCTCGTATTTGCCACAGGGAAAGCGCCTCAATGGCCATTCCTCTGGTTGAATACTCAAAGGCATTTATAGGAATGAAATCTAGATAACAAACATCTATAGGGTAGTGTGTGAGTGTAGGGTTACGGCTTCAAGTCCCAGGTCAGGAACAGGTGTAAATAACTTTACCACTTTATACACACAGATATTTTATTAGAGTCAGAAGGATTGAAATACACAAGCACAAGCACAGAAGAATAAGCGTAGTTAGTCCGAGAGAAGACTAAAGAAATATACAGCACAGTTCAAGAAGCAGGAAGCACAGTCACAATATAGTTCAGCGTAGAATAAGTACAGTACAAGCACGAAAGTCACAAGTAGGAAACAGTACTACACAATGCAGGAGAAGCGATACAATAATAAATCTCGGTATGCGCAAGCAAGTACAGTAGCGAGGCGTAAGCAATATGCATGCGTGCGGTACGGTTCTCGAGACGGCACTGGTGACGCGGGGGGCAACGGGGCCCGGCCCCGCCGCATCGATCACGCACCTTGCGCGTGAGTCGAGTACCTACCAGACCGGCTGCTCCTACGTCATCTATTGTCCGATACTGGTTTGAGATCTCGGTTCCAATATACGACGTCGATGGTCGGTCCGTCAATATTATGCGTAAATTAATATGTGTAGTTATTTAAGTATGTATGTTATTTATGTGTGTATTTATGTATGTATGTTATGTATGTGTGTATTTATGTATGTATGTTATGTATGTGTATAAGTCACCCACACATCCTATTATTATAAAAAATGTAGAAGTTTGGATATTTCAATTTGTAATCTTTGGCTGAACGGATTTGGATGAAATTTGGTACAAAGGTTTACCATGACCAGATTTACGGGTTAGATTTTCGCGAAGAGCAAATTTTTTTTTGGGATTAGCTTTCGATATCAAGATTATTTTGAAGGTCCAATAAATCTCCTCACCTTCCCAATCCGCAATCCTTTCCCGCGATCCTATTAGTATTGTGAGTGTCCACGGGTAGTGATGATTACCATCAGGTGACCCACTTGCCCGTTTGCAGGGCTTCTGCAGTAAAATATGTGTGGCCGGTACAATATTTGACAGTGAGTACCACAGTGGCAAGTGGTAGCTTATTGTTTGAGATGTTATCGGGTTGATGTATGAGACATTAAATTTTAACGTTGTTGTGCCGAGTGTCAGAAATTCTTCGGACTAGCCGGTAAGAGGCCGGAAGCGAGAATTCGGATTCACCGGCAAAAAGTAGTTATGAAGCGAGAATTCTTCGATCTCACCGGTAATAAGGCTGTCCGATGCGAGAATTTTTCGGATTTGCTGGCAAGACTTTGTAGCGAGAATGCTTTGAAATCGCCGGTAATATGGTTGGAGGGAAAGTTCTTCAGTCGTTGACAAGAGGTCTGAAGCAAGAATTTTTCGGACTTGCCGGTAATAGGCTTGGAGCAAGAGTTCTTCGGAATCAGTAAGAGTACCGGTAAGGGTATCTCGGATTCTTTGACAGGAGGTCTGAAAGCGTGTATTTTACTGAATCGCCTGCGAGTCGTAGAAACGCGAGGTGTTGCAAATATGTTAAGCTTTGTTGCTGAGCGTTGTTGCGCTTTGTTACCTAGTGAATATGTATTGTACGGCGGTATATAAAATATGTACTTATGTAATACCTAATTGACAGCTTCCGTGACGCAGCGGGCGAGTGGCCGTCTGTGAAACGAGAGGCTGCGGGTTCGATTCCTGCACGGAGAGAAATGTTTGTCTGATCCACAAATATTTGTTTCGTGTCTGGGTGTTGTGAGACCGAAAGTCTCTCGGAGTTCCCATGACACAAGACTCATATCTTAATATGGGGCAATGTGTGTGTTGGATGTATTTATTATTATTATTATCTACAGCTGCCTCGGAGTGTAACACTACAAGTGCTCAAAAACAAGATGCTAGAGGTTGGAAAGTTGGATATGATTGAGATGACAGGACACGGACGGGCCTTAGTCCGTTTCTATCATAGCTATGACGCGCAACGCTGTATCAGTATCCTTTGATAACAAATTAAATTTACTATATATTTGCGACTGCCTCGGTGGCGCAGTTGTAATGCGTAAGCGTTACGATTGAGGTCAACGCTGAGGTCTCGGGTTCGATCCCCGGGTCGGGTAAAGTGGTATTGGGGTTTTCTATTACGAAATGCCCAGTATCAGCCCTGAGTCTGGAATTTGTGCCCGGTATGGCGATAGGCTCGCCCCCTATTACATAAGGGACGGAAATACGCTCGGCGAAATGTGGGTGTACTGGTTACACCTCTGCCTACCCCTTCGGGGATTACAACTTAGCTTACTGAGAACTTTGTCCACCCAAACACGCCCAGTTTTTGAATACGCTTAGTAAAATAAAGTTTTTAACCTAGTAGTTTTCTTAGCGTAACACAGAATTATTTGATCGGTCCACAGTGGATGGAGAAACCATCGCTGTGCGATACTTCTAATGGTGTAGATAAACGACGCGCGATATCGCGAGCCGAGCCACGGACGGCTCGTCAAACTTTCGATACAATTTATTTAGAGACGGGCGTGTATTGGCAAGTACGTGTCGAACCAATCGTGTTCGTTTACGTTAAGACGAGTCATGCATCGTCCGCTTTTAAATTGCAAGTTACGTCTTCTATACTTCAATGTAGCTGAATGACATGTCAAAACACGTGCAGCAAATGAACGGTGATTCAAGAGCACGGACCACGGATTGTGTTAGAGATTAGTATGTCTAATCCAATCGCGAGCCGTGATTAGGCGCACCAGCACATCATCACGGATGCGTGTCGCGATGACGTCAGTCCATAGTAAAATTTGGCACGCTTGGTTTCTATGTCATATTTACCATGACATAGAAACCAAGATATGGTATATCTGGGATGTGTACAAGAGGCATACGTCAAATGTTGGTAGCTCGGTGTGTTTTGCCTTTTTGGAATAACAGAAATAGCTTTGAACCATACATTGCCAGTAATGGACGCGTACCGTGGTACGGCGCCTAATAAAAGACGCGCAAGTTAATGAAACTCCAAGAGAGGTCTTAGACGAGTCCGTGGCTCGAGAGTCGCGTTATAACTGTTCGTTTATCTGCACCTTAATTTTATTGTGGAAATACATTACAAGGTAAGAGTGTGCAAACATTTAATTCCAATAATAATTTTAAACACAATTGTTATTGTATTAAAACTAGAAAATTTACACGATTTTTTGTAGCGTAGTAGCAGTAGGATAAAAATGTAATCATCCTACTAATATTATAAATATGAATGTTTGTGAATTTGGATGTTTGTTAATCAACCACGCTTTAGTGGCTGACGTAGAACATAACCAGTATTAAGACAGAGGCTACTTTTTATCCCGGAAAAGACATTCATGTGCAAGCCGCGCGCAAAAGTTTGTTCATTACATAACTCGACAATAAAGAAAATTGTCTATGTCCTAATTTTTATTTTTTTTCTAATCCATAAACTTTAAAATAAAGGAAAGATATTCCTTCAAAAGTTTGCTTTTGTGGTATAAATACTTTTTTTTGAGTAAGTATATATATCAAATATGATGCATATATACCCATATATTATATAAAAAAAAAGTTCTGATGTTTTTTATTTATAAATCGCGAAAAAATAACATGGGGTTGTATTCAGAAGAACAAGGAGAACGTTTTCATCAAGACATCATGGACTTTGAATACCGTTATCACGGCCAATACAACTAAAATATGAAGGGGTCCACATTTGGGGTTTAGTGAGACAAAGTACTTATGAACATGAAAGAAAAAGTAATATTTAAACTTTTTTAAACTTTTTAGTGTTCTTTTCACTGATTAGAACGTACCAGAGTGATCAAAGCATGCAGTTCCGTGCGTGGTTGAGTTTTATTTAATCCTAAATTGTCTGTCTAGGTTAAGCCAAGTACGAAACCGCGTGAGTGCTTAGAGGTTTGCCACTAGGCTGCCCTATGTTTGAGGATTACATTTGTTACGATATAATATAATATGTTTAATATTATTGCTGTATGATACGACTGCCTCGGTGGCGCAGTTGTAATGCGCACGCGTTACGATTGAGGCCGACGCTGAGGTCTCGGGTTCGATCCCCGGGTCGGGTAAAGTGGTATTGGGTTTTTCTTGAAATAAAACTAGTTTATACGGTTTTTTTTTTTTCAATGCTGAAAAGCTTTCGAAACGTCGGGACTAAAATAAAAATTAAACCGCGATAAAATCCGTATAAACTAGTTTTATTTCAATGTGTAATTTTCGCGTAAACCTAAGAAATCACTTGGGTTTTTCTATTATAAAATGCTCAGTATCAGCCTGGAGTCTGGAATTTGTGCCTGGTATGGCGATAGGCTCGCCCCCTATCACATCGTGGGACGGAGATACGCTCGGCGAAATGTGGGTGTAACTCTGCGTTTTACGAAGGAATTGCTTGCGTAAAGCTGTTGACTGAGTGCAACTTATTTTCGTAAATTAGACGCTAAGTGATTCAGCGAATGAAACACTAAAATTTATGTCTGCAAGACTACAGACTCGAAAGCTACCTAGATATCGCCACTCATAAGCTTCCATTTAAGATTTTCACGTCGAATGGTGCGTTTGCTGCACGTTTACGTCAAGAAAGACGCAAGTTAATGACTAATGGCGTATAGATGTACCAAGTTAACTGTGAAATGGAAAAAAATGGAACTACAGACTGTGTTCCCAACTTAGTGGAATTATCCCTAAATTTGGTGGGTTGGACCCGCCGCTAGTGTATAAGTTTTGTTAGCTAGTGGCTAATGCATGTTTTAGTGGTTTAGTTAACTACTCAGTTAGTGGAAAGAAATGTTTACATCCACTAATCAAACAAATTAACATGTACCTATAAGTTTTCGGATCATGGGTAGATATACAATTGCACTGTTCATAGTTATCCAGATTTTAAAGAAATTACGATGCTGTCGTTTGTAGTTATTTCTCGAATTTGGGCAAAAATAAACGAATTACTTAATGTGAAATATGTGTGCCATAACACCTGAAATATCCCTCATAATTAATGATTATTTGTAAAATGGTAATACTGGAGCGAACAGAGCGACGGCAGCGACGCTCGTCAATTCAAAGTTAGCTTGGTACATCTATAAGAGTGGGGACATCACATAAAAAAGTGTTGTACAGGTTTATACTGTTAAAATGCCGTTAACCAATAACAGTTGTAATATTTTCTTTAACCTTGTATTTGTAAATGATAATTGCGTATACGATTATGAGGAATTGTACGGTGTGATATTAATAAGTATGTCTTTATTGAGTTCTTCTATGTATTTCGGATCCAAGAGACCAATATGCTTTAGTGGTTTATGGTTCATGACTTATATATTAATATAGAACAAAATAGAAAGTTGTATTGTTTTTTTTGCGTGTTACACGAGATGGTAAGTGATTTGATCATGTTTTAATTAATAATAATAATAATAATAATAATACACCCAACAGTCACACACATAGTCCTGATCCCACACTAGGTAGACCTGTGTCGTGGGTATCAGGAACTACGAGGGACTTGCGGTCCCACAACACCCAGACCCGAGACCAATATTTGTAGTTCACACAAACATTTGTCTCGGTGTGGGAATCGAACCCACGGCCTCTCGCTTCGCAGCCGACTACTCGCCCGCTGCGCCACGGAGCTGTGTAATTGTTTTATTAATGTTGTGAAATTATTTTTATTTCAGTGTTTTGCCGTGGCCGCAAGAAAACTACATTACGTATCCTACATGTGTATTATTTTTATATTAGGAATAAGAAGACTCAAATATTTTCCATTTGTAATTACTTTTTTATGTGTAAGTATATTACCGAGTTAGGATGTTGTATTTTTGACCGATTTCATTTCCATAATAAATAAGGGGTAATTATCTTCATAATAAATACGTATAGTAACTCTTGTTTTATGAGAAGTCTCGTCTTTCCAATTCTGCTTTACGGAGCAGAGACGTGGACTCTCAGAATACAGGACCGCCGAAAAATAGATACGCTGGATATGTGGTGCTGGAGGCGACTATTGCGAATACCCTGGACTGCACATCGTACAAACGTCTCCATACTCAAAGAGCTCAAGATCAAATAAAGATTATCGTCGACTGTGCAAATACGAATTCTCAAATATTTCGGCCATGTCATCCGTAACCAAGAGTCTATGGAGCGTTTAATTGTCCTGGGTTCTGTAGAAGGGAAACGATCCCGTGGCCGATCTCCAACGCGCTGGACAGATCTCATCAAAGCTGCCACACAAAGTTCCATTGTGGAATGCTCGCGCGACGCAACCAACCGATGTCGATGGAGACGCATCGCCAAGGCTTCTGTAACGAAGGACTAATTACCTACTAATAACCCAACATCGATCATCATAAACCACGACCACTCTGTCAAGAGTGCACGACTGAAGAAGAAACTCTTGTTTTATTTAGTAGTCTTTATTATAATAATAAATAATATAAAACAAAGTTGATATCGATGGCTCGTCTGTTTGTTCGCTTAGTTCTTATAAACTGCGCAACAGATTGTGATGTAGTTTTGTATTATATAATATAGCAAATTTATTTCGAAAGGTTTATTTGCATAGTGTAAATTCTTGATACTGGCTGCCTCAGTGGCGCAGTAGTAATGCGTATGCGGTACGACTGCTGTGCTGAGTTCTCTGGATTGGTCCCCGAGTCAGATAAAGTGATATGGGGTTTTTCTATCACGAAATGCCGTATTATATTAAATCCCTTCGAACTCGGCCACAACATCTCAACAAATAAAATAATTATAATTTTTAGGTACTGTTACCTAGTCTGCCATAAAGTGTATGCACGGTGATTTTATTTCTTTAGTTTATAGCAGGCCTGGCAAACGAGCAAGTGGGTCACCTGATGATAGGTGAATGATCTCCACCGCCCATGTACGCCCACAATACCAAAATAATTATGGGCGCGTTGCCGACTTTAAAGGAAAGGGATAATTAAGGGATCGGGGAGGAGAGGGGGATTTTGGCCTCCGGATATCTCACTCACCGTAAGAAACACAGCAGCAAGCTACTTTACGTTGGCTTTCTGTGAGACAGTGTTAACGACCCGGTCGAGCACGCCCAGTAGTGCTGTACACAAAAACTGTCTACAGCGTGGCTCACCACTCATTATATATCTATATACAACGTGTTATAGGAAGGTGTGGTCATATGTGTATGATATAAGTATTTCACCCCTGTAGTACCAAATCCGATTGCTAGGACATAGATAAAGTATTTTCTGTTTATTGATTATGTAACATATCGATATGCGACTTGCAACTTTCGACAACATTATACGAATGAAGCCGTTGCTAGACGCGGTAATGCAAATAATGTATAGTGATGTTATCGAACTTAATAAACCAGTAATTAAAATAAGCGCATCGAAATAAGATGACAAGAAACTTATCTCAAGCAAAAAAATTACCCCACCAAGATTCTGTGCAAGGAGGCGGGGCTTTAAAAGTCTGTGCATAATCATCTCTAGTTGATACTTGATACGTGTATTTTTTTGCGCGGTGCAGAACGTCTTATCTCGATCTAGTAATTTAATATTTAGACAGAAATAAAGCTGATGTTGAATGATCATTCGTTTTTATTTATTTATTTTATTTATTTATTTATTTATTAGGCACACAAAACGGATTACATTCTTAACATCAATCTTATATAACAGTGTTACAGGTTTCGAGCTAGAATACATTCCAAAACATGTGTACACAGCATGTTCAAAATAGTAGTGAGCAGTTTATATATATAATAGGAGACTAAACTATACTGTTAGGTAAAACTATAATACATTAATGTTGTGATAAGTTACAGTTTCACATTCAATTACAGAAGCCAGAATTAAATCACGGACTTTAAAAAATAGCCAAAACATCTTTTTTGAATTTAGACAATTTAGAGTTAAAAATATCAATTGAGTTATGATGGTGTACTAAGATATCATTGTATTGGCGACAGAACCTTACTATTGGGTTGTAATATGAAATATTGTTATGATATACTTGCAACGAAAAAATATTTGTATGAGGATGACGAGACCTAGGTTTAATATTAAGATTTATACAGGATAGAATAGAAGGAGAATCTATTTGCGAATTAATTATTTTGTGTAGACAAATTATGTCAAAATATTTACGCCTTTTTCCAAGAGAAGAAAGTTTAAATTCATCTAATCTACTGTTATATGACTGGAGTTGACGATTTAAGGCTAGCCTGTGACATAGTATATTTAGAAATCTACACTGTACACGTTCAATCCGTCTAATGTGTACGTTATAAAACGGAGACCAAATGACTGAGTTATGTTCAATGACACTACGGACAAGAGCAAAATACAGATTTAAAACACTAAGAGGCTTATGAAACCCTTTAGTGATACGTGAAATAAATCCCACGAGTTGATTACTTTTATTTATAATACTATCATAGTGGTCCCGAAATGTTAACCTCTCATCAAACAACACTCCGAGGTCTCTGACTACAGCTTTTCTCTCTAATTGATGATTTTGAAGCTTGTAATTATAAATAGTTTTGTGATATTTATTGGTAAAGGAAACGACATAACATTTTTTGACATTAAGGAACATACGATTGTCTAAACACCACCTGTCAATAACGTGAAGGTCGGACTGAATAGCTACCGAGTCATTTGTATTGCGAACCATGGAGTAAATTTTTAGATCATCTGCATATAATAAACAAGGGCTCTGCAGTTTGTCAATTAAATCATTAATAAAGGAGATAAAAAGCAGAGGTCCCAGATGAGAGCCCTGGGGTACTCCGGATGTTATTTGAGCTGCAGACGACAAAAAGCCTTTGATTGCTACCAACTGATTGCGCCTAGTCAGGTATGATTCAATCCAACGTAATAAGTTACCATGTATACCATAAAATGTTGCCAATTTGTTGATAAGTATTTTGTGGTTAACCTTATCAAAGGCCTTGGCAAAATCTGTGTAGATACAGTCCACTTGGATTCTTGTAGCAAATGCATCGCAAAGGTAATTTTTATATTCTAACAGGTTAGAAGTTGTAGACCGGTTACGGATGAAACCATGCTGCCTAGGGGATAAGTAAGGATGAATGTGATGGAAAAGAATATCATAAACTATAGATTCAAAGACTTTAGCTAGGCAAGATAATATACTGATAGGACGATAATTAACACAACTAGATTTATCCCCAGACTTGAATATTGGGACAATATGAGCTGTTTTCCACTCGGACGGGAAAACACCTGATTGTAGCGACTTATTAAATATAATAAGAAGAGGTGTACATAACTCAACCCCGCACGTTTTTTTGTTGCGTATTGAGTGTTACATGTGATTTTACCGTTACATGTGCCAGTAAGTGGAGCCGTATTTTTAGGCACATTCATAGGAGAGTTATCGTTTTAGTTATTTTGATTAATAAGCGTGAAATTTTAGGATGTCTAGATTTTGATAACATCCGATACATAAACACTGTCAGGTGTATGTAGGTAACAACCGCAACCCTTAAATATGACAAACCCTTTCTGTAACACATTGTATAATTATAAAGCGAGCCACACACTAAGTAAATAATTAATCACGGTAATTTTCTCAACGTAGGTACCTACTATTAAAGCTAGGATCATGAAATATGCTAAGAAAGGATTTTTAGAAATTTACATTAGCGTTAGATATTTTATATAAGTGCCTACTACATGTACGCGTCGTAATGTAAATGCTATAGTAAACCAATATAAAGCTGGCATTAGGTATGATAAAGTTAAATTGAGCGTCTAGATACCTTTCTGTTCACGATGTACATGAATCTGATAAATGAACGTGAAGTAGCAGTTAAACTTTTTACTAATGCCCTCGAAGATATGTTTAAGATGCTGGACTGGAAGGGAGTATACTCTTATAAACGGTGAGTGTATCTCACATCTTCGATTCGCAGACATATCTTCCTGATGGCGGAGTCGTTGCAAGATCTGCAATGGATGCTGACTGGCCTAGCTGATGCTTCTGGACACATCGGTCTCCGAATTAACATAGACAAAACAAAAGTCATGTTCAATGATTTTGTCCACTCTGAACCGATTGTTGCTAACGGTTTATCTCTCGAGGTTGTTCGAGTATACACATATCTTACACACACAAGTCAATAATGACAATCATATTTTACATAAATCGTAGGAAAATGCTTAATAAAATTAGATAAACTGAAGTATTATATTTAATACAATTTACGATAGTTATTAATTATAAAATAATAAGTAATTAAAATATATTATAATCAACTGACTGCCTCGGTGGCGCAGTTGTAATGTTACGATTGAGGTCAACGCTGAGGTCTCGGGTTCGATCCCCGGGTCGGGTAAAGTGATATTGGGTTTTTCTATTACGAAATGCTCAGTATGAGCCCGGAGTCTGGAATTTGTGCCCGGTATGGCGATAGGCTCGCCCCCTATCACATTTGCATTCCGCCTGCGGACAACTAGGAGTACTGCTGGATTCCATCCTTACTTAGTTAGCATATCATCCATCAACACGAAGCGATTCGCTTCTTCTTTCATCATGCGTAATGCTGAGGATTGGAATCCGTTGCCCGTCTCTGTATTTCCGCAGCACTACAATCTGGAGCTTTTGAAACTTAGAGTGAATAGGTACCTACCTCTTAGGCAGGCGTGTAACAACGTAGACCGTATCACCACTTTCCATCAGGTGCGATTACGGTCAAAGGTCTTGTCTTCAATAAAAAAAAGAAAAGAAAAAATCATAAAGACTTTGTATAACCCTTAGAATACTAACGCCGTATAAACTATAGTTATCTACTGGCATTTAAATCCAGTACAATCGGACTGTTTTCTGTTTTGTTACAATTTACCAAACAAAGGAATCTTATTGAAGGAACCAACTTTACAAGAACTAACATGTCTACTGATCTCTACATTGATTTTGAAACGTAAGGCGTTCATTCTCATAGTTTAAATTATTTATCTCACTACACACTTCACAAAGACAATTTTGTAAATAATAATTTTCTTCTGCCAATCTTGCGGCGTGGTTGCTGGCTTCTAGTCTTTTATTTTTCGATACCAATACTAGCTTTTTAAGGTATTGATTTTCCGTTTCAATTTTTTTTATCGAACTCTCGTACGTGTGCTGCATTTTATAGAATTTTTCTAAGTTTACGATTTATATTTCTTAGTTCACAAGCTTCTAGTTTGGCTTCGTGTAGTTCCTTCGTTAATATTTCATTTTTTTCTTTGTGTTCGATGGCTCTAAACATCTCTTGGTGCTGTTTATTTGTGTCTTCTCGTAGTTGATATTTAAGTTTTCGGTTTTCGTCAACAGCTTTCTTGAGTGTCGAAGCTAAAGCATCAGATGAGTTTTTCTTGTCCCGATATATTGTTTGTTGTCTTTTCATTATTCAGTGTTTTTATCAAAGTTTTGACTTTATTTGCGTGCTTTTTCAATATTTAAGTGTTTATCATATTTAAACGGTGTTATTATTATTATTTTTAAGATTATGGCTCTGTCCCTATGGACAATAATCTAAGGATTCAACAAAAATTTATTATAGCTGTCAAGTTTATGTCAAAGCTACTTTTTGTCAAATAGGCATAGAGTTGCATTAAAAATGCTTTATATTTGCTTCGTTCTTTTATCTCGTGGATGTTCGTGGGTTGTAGGGCAGGCGAGCAGTTGTAAAACGAGATTGTCTCGGATTCGAGTTCTGAGGAAAAATACTGCAAAGGCTTGCTATTCCTATAATAATCAATAAGTGAGCAGGTATGGCCTGATATGTTAGGTTCCATTACACATAGGTACTCCGTACTGCGTGATACTTACGGGTTACAAGTGTTGGGGTCAGGAACGTGTGGTATTTTATCAGCAGTTGCAGTATCTCATAAGACAGCACGCATGTCGCACGCGCGTCCTTTGCCGTTGTTAGTCGTGTTCGCATTGCTTGCGATCGTCGCCGTTGGTTCTGTACCGGCGCCGCCTAAGCGTTCCAAAACTAGAGGTAACATTCATTATTTTGTATTGATATTTGTAAAGTATTTTTCAATAAATCTTGCCAACAGCATTTCCCTAAGCTTTCATAGAATAACAAATTTTAATTCACGTGTATTTTGTTTACCGTTATCTTGAACTGCATTATCTTCATCATCCTCCTGCCGTGGTCTCGATTCTATTTGCGAACAGTTAGTTATCCTGAAGTCTAATAAAAGACACATCTACTTTATATGCAATTGTTTATGCACATATCAATTAATATGGTATAGGTAGGTACGTTTTGAGGTATGCGACCGATATAGGAGAGCGCAACGCACGGCATATAATTACTTACAAACAAAGCGGACGTGTCGCTATCGCCTGACTCGCGACTCTGGGTGTCTCGGTCGTGTATCTCAAAACACGCTTTTACCTATGTACTATTAAAATGGTTATATAAGCCAAGTTAGATATGAAAGTAAGGCGAATAAAAAACATAAATGTTAAGAATATTTTACAATTCCAATACGCAAGTAAGTAGTACCTACATCCATTTCAGTTAATAATTTGGATTAAGAATGTAGCTTTGCTGCTGTGTCGTTTAAATATAGCGTTTACCGGTTTCGTTATCAATTTATATAGCACGGTTAGCAACAAAGACCCTCCAACCTAATACATAAGTTACGGTTATCGCGAAATTATTTAAAATAAAAGAGAAATGGGGTCACTTGTATAGTAGGGAGACGTGAAACTAGAGCGCGAATTGTGCTAGTAGCCTCATTTTGTATTCAAATGTACTCTCGATTCGTATTACGCTTTGGAAAATACATACATACATGCACCCACGCCTGTAATCCCCGAAGGGGTAGGCAGAGGTGTAACCAGCACACCTGCATTTCGTCGAGCGTATCTCCGTCCCATGATTACAACTGCGCCACCGTGGCAGTCTTTAGAAAATACTAGAGCTTAAATGTAATAAATAAGAAGAGAGCCGATGTTTTAATACCTTAGTAGTGCAATACGCGCAACATAATTTGGCCGAACTGTATTTAGTCATTATACCTTCGCGGCCCTTTATGTCTTTCGCCACCCTTTATGGCCGTTCTCTATCTACACTAAAGAGGAAAGATTTGTACTTTTGTATGTAACGAATAAACTGAAAAACTACTGGACGATTTCAAAAATTCTATTGCCGTTAGAAAGCTACATTATCACTGAGATACATAAGTTATATTTATTCCTAGAAAAAATTATAAATCCTTAGAAATCCCTACTAAAACCAACCCAAGGTGTAAAAAAATATATTATAAAGGCGAAACTAACTCTATCTGTCTGTTATGTTTTCACGAGATATGTTATATCCTGGGGAAGGACATAGGGTACTTCTGTCCCGGAAAAAGACAATCACGCGGGCGGAGCCGCGAGCAAAAGCTAGTATTCTATATAAAGATTCATTTGCTTACTATCAATAGTGTTTTGACTTTACGGTTTTGACAGATCCTCCATACAAAATGTGTAAAAAAATTACTGTCAGTAAGGAAATCTGTCGATAGACAGAATATTGGAAACGGCCATAAGTCTGTCAGTCTCGCGAAATAATAGTCGCGAAACACTAATTTCATGCTGGATTTTGCTTTATAAACAATAGTTGTTGATGTATAGTTTTCAGTTTTCTTTTATTTATTTGGGAAAATAAACAATTGTACATTACATATATGATAAATAAAGTACCTACAGGTAAATTCACAATCAACACCGTTCTCTATAGATTACATACCTATACCTACTTAATGTTACGTAACAATGCTTAGGGGCTTGCAATAAATTACATTACCTATAATCAAATTATTTAGGTAGGAAAAAGTGCACTAAACAACAATAAGGATGTTAAACACTGATTATTATAAAGTGTATGTAAAAGTTACTTAATTATACCTATCTATCTATGTTACACGTTGTATACCGTCTGGGTAGCCATGTCTCAGGGTGACGTGCGCAGTCCCGTGCCATGTAGTAACTTCATGGTAGTTCAAGTATTCATTATTCTGATTTGTGTTGCTTCTGTTTATGGGTAGGCGTGATGCTTACCATTAGGCGAGCGACCTGCTCATCTCGTCATCTAAAGCTAATAAAGATGGTGTAATGTCAGTTTACCGTGCCAAAAAACCGCGCCTGACTGTTACATGTTCCATTATGTAATCGATACTAATTTAACCAGCAAATAAACAATGATGCCGAAAGGCAAGGGGGTCAAAATCAAGTGTATTAACGTCGCTTACGTTCGTCCGGCGAGTGAGTGCGGTAATATGGGTCAGCGGCACCAGTCGGCGGGATCAAAGCCGCAGGAGCGTTGATTCGGCCACTCCACGCGGTTTTCGTGTCACTCGAACAAATTGTCCAATGTAAGAGTTGTTGTTCACGTGGGACTATTGTGGTCATTGGAAATAAGCGCTGCCGTGTTGCTTAAGACGTAGGTACTTATTTTATAGCAGGGTTGGCAATGAGATAATGGCCTTCGGAAATCTTACTCACTTAAGTAAGCTGTCACTTAATTTTCTGTGAGACTGTAGTGCCGCCCAGCTCGCATGAGTCCACAAGATTTCTTGCGTTCGACAGAAAATGTCGTCAACGACCAGTTATCGTTTGTACAGTAACGTAAATGAAATGTAGAGATAGCTTGAGAAACGAGTAGACACAACTTTTTCTTTTTTATTAATGACTTAGACAAAACTGTCTATAACGTGTCTTTACTACATTAACTGAAGCATATAAATATATACGAACCTGTCGCCATACTGGCCACAATTTAAATCCCGGATGTGTGAATTTTCGAAGTGAACAACTGATTGCTAGACCTAGGTATTATATTTTCTCAGCCTTAAGTAGGTACGCTAAATCATTGATGAAAATAACCAACGTATAATGTTTAGGGCAGGATGTTGATACAGGTCAGTAAGATATAAAAGTGATTGTGTTGGCGCGTGGGCTCACCGATCGGCTTCCGTGTCACGTGTTTATAAGTGTGGGCGACTGCCGACTGTGATTGTGCCAATTGCCAACTGATTTTATTGTTTTAATGAAAGGGAATGCTGAGATGAAAGCTGAATTGTTGTTTGTACCTACAATCTGTGATATTTATGCAATCTGGTAGAGCCATGTTGTAGAGGGTTTTGTCTACAGCACGAATGGATCGGCTCGACTGGATCGTTCCTACAATGACACAGAAAACCAGAACCGACGTAAAGTAGCGGCTTGCTGCTGCGATTCGTATACGATGAGTGAGATATGTGGAGACCCAAATCCGCCTCCTCTTCCTTATCCCTTAATTATCCCATTCCATTAAGGTCGACAACGCGCCCATGATTCTTCTGGTATTGTGGACGTACATGGGCGGTGTAGATCACTTACCATCAGGTGACACGCTTGCTCGTTTGTTGGCCAATGCTAAAAAGTGTGTAAGTTGTTATGTTCCGGTTTGAAGGGAATTGAAGCCAGTGAAATTTTTAGGCATTTAGATTTAACATCCATGTGTCTCAGGGTGCCCAGTGCAGTGCAATACTTTGCAGTACTTTGTAATTCAAAATTTTGAGTGGTTTATGGGCGAGCGGCCTGCTTGTCTCGTCATTCAGGCCCATAAAATCCAGTTGAGCGGTGACTTGGATAACGTGTTTCGAGTTTGGGTAGTATGCTAAAGCCGAGTTGTTTTATTTATGTAACTATAATTGAAAACTGGGCCATACTATTTCCTTTTCAAGGAAGGGTTTCGCACAAATACGTGTACGGTTGCCCCAAATTATATCAAATCCACCTTTAAATCATTATGGGATAACGCCAGCCAGAAAGAAAGGAAAAACAGGCTTGGGCTCTAAAGATCTTGTTTTGATACATTATAAAAAAAGTTATAATATTGTCTTCAATAATATTTCGTGTGTAAAATTATGTGTGCCTAGTTATGGTCCTTGGTTGGTTGAAATAAATGACTTATTATTATATTTACATCTACAAATCCGTTGTATCTGTCTACCTCTATGGGAAATAGGCGTGAGTCTATGTTTGTATATTTACATCTTTTAAAAGACAGATTACTCCCAAAAAGTCCATCCTTCAATTAATACTTATTACTGGCAATATGTAGACTATAACTTAAATACCCGTAACAGCTTGGCCATTATTATTTGTAGCCTGTCATAATCTTGTTCTTCTACTTTCACAGTCCCTAGCAGTACAATACTGCGTAAAACCTTTATTCTTCATAACGATGCATTCTAGCCTGTAGGTATTGATTTCGCTGATTGAACAATTGCATTGCAGTTTGCTTCACGGGCTATCCGGAAATGTTGTATGTTGACGATATAATGGAAATTTGATTGGTTTTGTGTTGTGTTATGGCCATTCCCTATATTCTGTCTATCGACACATTTCCTTACTATCAGATTGTTTTGCCAGATCTTCCATACAAAAGTGTCAAAATGTTACTGCCAGTATGCAAATCTGTCGATAGATAGAATATTGGGAACGGCCATTAGTCATACGCTCACGTTTCGTACAATCTGTCTTACTACTGTTAGCGCGGGCGATCACGTTTGAAAACAAATGATCCCGGCTGGTGACTGATTGATATCGTAGTTCAAGTTTAAGGTTACCAGACCACGAGGCTATGAACTTGCATTGTTTTTTAAATACCATACATACACTCAAGCCTGTAATTTAAGGGGTAAGCAGAGGTGTAACCAATACACCCACATTTCGCCAAACTTGTTTCCGTCTCATGATGTGATAGGGGAAGAGCCTGTCGCTATACAGGGTGCAATTCCAGACTCCGGGTTCAATGTTCATACTAAGCATTACGTGATAGAAAAACCTTTTTTAATTATTATTATTATTGTATCTTTTAATCACACATTTGTTTCGTCTGGCAGTTAGTGTTGCCATTTCAATTGTATATATTACATATACTTTCAAAATAATAAATTGATATAAATATTTTTTTTATAAGATTTAACTCGTTCAATAACAATTATTAATGAAGTATTTAATTAATTACTCCTGTTTCTTCTCCAGTGTGTTTGCATTGGTGTCTCCTTACGTTGAAAAAGATAGCAAATTGTTACACACAACTGCGTCAATATCCATAAATCTATTGCGTATTCACGTCCATTTTTATGAGAGCGTCTTAAGTGAAAAATAGTGGTTTCCTACCGCACAACACCCTCAACCGGGAAGTAGTTATACGCGAGATTAGAACAATTGTCAACATTTTATTAAATAATACAGATGAGAAGTAGATCAGTGTTCTGGGTACCAGGACCCCCTACTCCAGTGTGCAGACTTTTACAGATTGTATTTTGAATATGAGTGCGAAAGTTTTATTAAATAAATGTCTTAATTTCAACTGAGTGTTCTTGGATGATGAGTTTTATTAATTTATTACGTGAGCGGAGTTGTGTAAAAATAATTAAGAATACTATATTTGTTGAATAACAAAAAAGTTTATTACATAAAAAAAGAATCATTCAAATCGTTTTACCCAGTCCAAAGTTCTGAGGTAACTAACATGAAAAAAAACTAGCGAATTGAGAACCTCCTCCTTTTTTTGAAGTCGTTTAAAAACACTACTGATTGAAACAACATCCAAGATTTAATACGTTTAAAAATAACCTTCTTATCTTTTGTCAACAGATAACTAAAGATTCTAAAATTCCAATTCAAAGATGCGAGTCCGTGCTTGGATGCACAAAGAAATTAAGCACTTAACAAGGGTCGTAAAATGAAATCGTGCTTTATAGTCAATACATCTTTATACATATTCATAAATATTCCGTGAGTTGGCTTGTCACGCCAATTGATAGTCAGATTCATAAGTGGAATCTTGCCAACGTTTTGACCCGATGGGTATTTCGAGTATCAAAAATGCAAAAAAAATATTGCATTTATTTCGTAAGATCTCATTATTAGAGGAGGCCACAATGTTTCAGTGTGTAATACAGTATGCGGAAAATAACTTGGTTGGTCTGAAGTTGGTCACTTCACACCTCCCGTCCCTTTTAGTCTCTGAAAACAGTCGCGATGCCGCTAGGGACTAACTTAACGCTGGCCAAGTTATTTTTGCATTCTACATTTTCTCATTTTTATAGCATAGGCCGGCAAACGAGCAAGTCAGCCATCTTTTTTTTGTTAATTGATCCCCACCTTCCATGTATGCCCACACCAGGCGCATACCAGAAGAATTATGGGCACGAACATAAAATAAAATAATAGTTATGGGCATGAGAAGGGGAGAGGGAAAACGAAGCAGCAAGCGACTAGTTTGCATCGGTTTTCTGTGAGACAGTGGTAACGACCCGGACGAGCCGGCCCATTTGTGCTGTAGATAAAATTGTCCACAACAACACATCTACCTCGAACAAATTATGTGCGAAGGGTCTTTAATAACACTAAAGGGAGTCCGTATTTATCGTCTTCCTAGTCTCTATCCAGGAAGATATGAGCCGATGCTCCCTAGTTGAGTTGTGTAAATTGTTACCGGGTCGTTGTTATTAAAAGTTTGCGTATATTGCGACTGGTCGTATCGGGTTGGGCCGCTCAAATCGTTTTGATACAATTTATATGAACTATCGCATATTGCATGATATCCGTGGCCTTATCCTTACGCCTGAGGTTGATACCTACTTAACTAAGTAAGCTAATATTATAACGGAGTCCAGAAAATGGGCGCAGTAAATAAAATGCGTTCACCAGTTGACAATCAAAGTTTTATTAACCCCTTCAGTTTCCCGCCAATTCCGCAACAAACCATTGACAATCTTAATTTACATAAATCGTAGAAAAATGCATAATAAAATTATATAAACTGAAGTATTATATTTAATACAATTAACGATAGTTATTAATTATAAAATAATAAGTAATTAAAATATATTATAATCAACTATTCGATATTTATGCGAAGGATAAAATAAGTTCCACTGTTTATTCAAGAGGTGGCGTTAGTTGTCCCAGTGAAAACAGGTGGTGGTTGTTACACTCGGCCATCCTGCATTTGCCGTGGTCCTCCTCGGCGTTGATCCCCTTCAACATTATTTTTGAGTTCCACCTAGAAAATATAATATGGCCACAGTATATTGCTACAATAATCATATTCATTTGCGTAAATAAAATACCATCACTTTGGACGATTTGATACAGGTAATACGGTTTATTAGTCATTAATTTTCTCGTGGTAAACATAAAATTGTAATATGTTCAAATGTAAATTTAACATTTTATATCCGTTATGACATGCTCGTTTATGCAGAATCAAGTTGAGTAGCACACAATGTCGCATAAATCTACTATCGTATCACAGTCTAGTAGATAAGGTGCTTCATTATATTAGGTATATTCATACAGCTGTAGACAACTACCTCCTACATAGCACACAGATCTATCTACCGTATCACACAGCCTGGTAGAATAGATGTTTCAGTGAATTATATCTGATAGGTTCACACAGATCTATCTACCGTATCACACAGCGTAGTAGAATAGATGTTTCAGTAAATTATATCTGATAGGTTCACACAGATCTATCTACCGTATCACACAGCGTAGTAGAATAGATGTTTCAGTGAATTATATATGATAAGTTCACATAGATCTATCTACCGTATCACACAGCGTAGTAGAATAGATGTTTCAGTAAATTATATCTGATAGGTTCGACGTATTTTCCTTTTTTACGAATAAAACAAAAATCTAAATTATAACCAGCCTTTTCCATCAGAAATGGTTTATATTTTTAATTGAAAAATAGTTATTTTATTTTGAGATATTTTATAATTATTATAGTCCTGTTACAATAGCCTTTATATTTATAATTATTGCTTGTGTATGTATATGTTTTTTTTTATAATTTATAAAGTTAACAAGTTTATTTCGTTGTAAACGAATCAGTACTAATTCAACTCTCTAATAAGTCTATTAAGTCATCCCTATCTACTTCGTGGTCAGAATCAGTAGAGCTTTCTGACACAGATGCTTTATATGGACGAAGGGAATCACCAGGAACTACTGCGCTGAATTTTTTGTAACCCTTTACTCCCTGGATACTATTAATTGTATAACGATCTATCGCGTGCTCGGCTTTAGTAACTTTGTACGGTCCCGTAAATACGCTTCCTAACTTTTTGGTGACTCCAGATGTACTGTCTCGTGATAGACCCCCTTTCCACAAAACTAGAGCACCTATCTCATATTTTCTACACTTATTCCGCTTTTTATCGTATTGACTTTTCATAACTGTCATAAATCTATCTATACGTATTTTGGCTTTGCGTTTACGCTCATCTAACTGCTCTTGACGGTTTGTAGGACTGGTCACACGGTAAGCAGGAAGGAGAGAGTTGCCATGAGAAAACATAAGCCTGAAAGGCGAGAACCCCGTGACAGCATGTGGGCTATTATTTATGCCCCAAACTACATCGGAAAGTTTTTCATCCCATGTGCACTCACTTTCGGCGGTAGTATTAAGACCGTTAATAATGGTTCTATTTACACGTTCAACTTGCCCGTTTGAACGAGGACATGCCACAGCATTCATGACATGTTTAAATTGTTCTTGAATAGAAAATTCTCTAAAATATCTACTTGTAAACGCAACCCCTCTATCTGTTATTATTCTTTGAGGACGACCAAATGTAGATATTACTTCTTTTAAATTCTTAAGAGTTTCTATAGAGCTAGTACCTTTTACAGGTCGAGCAAATACAAATTTCGTAAAAGAATCGATAATAACGAGTATATAGCAGTTGCCTTTACGAGTTTTCAGAAATGGCCCTAAATGGTCGATGTGCAACGTATGCATTGGTATTGCGACTTTCTCTATGGGATGTAGTTCGCCTTCCGCCTTCCCATAATTTCCCTTGGCATAAGCGCAGTGTAAACATGCAGCTATGTATTTCCGTATAAATCGCGTCATACCGGAAAACCAAAACTGAGATTTTATCATTTTTTCACATTTATCGAAACCTAGGTGCCCTACTTGATCGTGATATTTTTGTAATAATGACCATTTCGAAAGTTTCGGAATCACGAATCTATCTCCGTATAAAGTTTTACGGAATAAACACCCATCAATAACTTTATAGTCTTTTCTAATATCCGAATTATCCATGCCGTCATTAATACGCTTAATTATATTTTGTATGGTGTCGTCCTGTAACTGCAGCGTTAGCCGCCAATTAGCCTCATTAATGTGATATATGGGGATACTTTGAACAGGATTGCGACTGAGCGCGTCTACGTGTTTCATTCGATTTCCCGCGCGATATTCGATTTCGATGTCGAAGTCTTGAATCGATAACCACCAGCGGGCTATACGTGGAATTAAGTCCTTTTTAGTTAACGTAGTCCTTAGTGCCGCACAATCAGTAATTATTTTTACCGGAATACCCGTCACGTATATCCGAAAACGTTTTAGAGATTCAACTACAGCTAGGGTCTCCAGCTCATAACTATGATAGTGCATCTCTTCAGGGCTAGTAACTCGACTAAAGTATGCTACAGGTTTTAAAAGTCCATTGTTTTGGTTCTGAAATAAAATACCGCCTAAGCCTAAGCTACTTGCGTCAGTGTGAATTTCGGTCCTAGCATGCGGGTTGTAAATAGCTAACACGGGCCGTTCAGTAAGTATTATTTTCAAGCGGTTAAAGGAAAGATCTTGCTCTGGGCCCCATACCCAAACTACATTTTTCTTTGTTAATATAGTCAGGGGTCGGCCAATTTCAGCAAATCCTTTTACGAATCTACGGAAATATGATGCCAATCCGATAAATTGTCGCAATTCGTGGATATTTCGTGGCTGTCTAAAATTTATTACACTATTAATTTTTGCTTGGCCTGGCCGTATGAACCCTTCAGTAATTTCATGGCCCAAATAATTTACACTCGTTTTCAAAAATGAACATTTTTGTAAATTTAATTTTAAGTTAGCTTGAGAGAGAAGTTTCAATACATCTTCGAGCAGTTTTATCCCTTCGTCTATAGTAATAGCCGGCAGAGTAACGTCATCAAGATACGTAGCTATCCGATTGTCAAGTGAACCAAGGGCCTTACGAATTAAGCGCGAAAAAACTGCTGGCGCATTAGCCAAACCGAATGGCATTTTTAAAAATTCATATTGACCGGATGATGTTATGAAGGCAGTTTTGTGAATTGAATTTTTCGCCATTTTAACTTGGTAGTAACTTTGTGCCATGTCTAAAACGGTAAAATATATTTCCCGAAAGTTTATTTATCTGGTCGTCAATATGTGGAAGAGGGAATCGATCTTTTATTGTACGTGCGTTTAAAGCGCGATAATCCACACATAATCTATAGTCACCTCCTTTTTTCCTTACAAGAATCATAGGACTGGCATACTCGAGAGTTCGATTCTCTCACTATACCGGCAGATAATAAATCATTAACTTTTTCTTGTACAATTCCATTCTCTTTATAGGACAACCGATATGGCTTACAGTGCACAGGCGTGTCTGATGTGGTAGATATTTCCATTTCGATTAGATCAGTGCAACCAAGTTCACTACTATGTTCAGCAAAACAAGAACGATACTTATTTATTAAATTCAGCAGTAACTTTGAATGTTTAGCATCCATATCTCCAATATCCAAATCAGATAATGAAAACATCCTGTTTGGCTGAAAGCATTCATTCGTGCTATTGATATTACTATTTTGAGTAACAAAGCCCACATCGTTATCCATACACACTTCTGCGCGCGTTATTAATCTGCCCGCAAACCATTGTATACAGGAATCACCGAGGTTTACTATACGTAAGCGGATACTTCCTGGTCGACTAACTGTTTGTGGTATATAGTATGATTCTTTGCCCATAGAATATAATAGAGGACGCGTGATAAGTATATTATTTGGCACAAGATCATATGAGGTATAGAGACATACCTCTGCACTCAGCCCCGGCGGAACTTCAACATTGTCTGATAGGAACAATGAGGCCTTAGATATAAAATCTTGGTTAGTTAACAGAATGTTTGGTAACGGACATGTATCACTATTGTCTATTAGTAAAGCCGATTTATGGGTTACAATTAAACTTAGACCCTGTTGATTAATTAGGGGTTGACCTATTATTAAATCTATGTCATTTAGGTTGGTATCAGTTATCTCGGCGCTCGCTCGTAGATTTAAATCATCTATATGTAACTTAAAGTTTGTTTTCCCATGAGAGCTAATAAACATTCCACCAAAACCCCTCATAATAACATTTGAGGGTAATATATCTAACTGTAACGATCTGACGACTTTTAAAGTGATTATGTTAACCTTACTGCCAGTATCAATATACCCGAAAGTCTCAAACATATTAATACTGATTCGTTTTCGATACACATCTGAAATGATTTCAGTGGAAATATGGTAAACATGACGAACCTGTTCATTTCTTATTTGTGTCGCCTGTACACCGCGTGAACCCCCGGCAGCATACCAGCAGGTGTCCGTTGTGTGTCCCGTGCGCCGGCAGGTCTGGCAGCGCGTAACTCGGCAGTCCCGCGTTTCATGACCAGTCCGACGGCAATTATAACAAATCCTTGGCGGATTTGCCACGGAACCCCGTTGCCAAATTGAACGAGATTTCAATACAGCCGTTCCCTCTTCTATTTTCTAAAGATGATAGAAATCCATAGTACAGTTCTTCGGGGCTCTTGTAGCCACACGCCTTGGCATTAGCACGTAATTCGTTGGGTAATCCATGAATAAGACACGAGAGAGCATTTTCTCCTTCCAAGCCGCATTTCTTCATAAGGGATAATTTATCATGGTAGAACTTGGTCATTGTTTCGCGATTACCCTTTTTACGTGCCAACATTTCCTCCAAACGGTCGACGAAGTCTGTAGATCGTGGAAACGCCTTTGTAAGCTGGTCCTTCCATGAATTCCATGTTGCGCTGTAGTCTTCCAGGTCATCATACCAATCCCGTGCCGCGCCACGTAATCGAGTCTGCATCACAAAAATTCTATCTTTCTCGCTCCAGTCGTAAATATCTCCCAGCTGGTCTATTTTGTGTAACCATCCCTTCACATTCACAGTTTTCTTGTCTGGATCAAATTTAGGAATAATCTCGGTATCTAGGTACGTTATTCTTCGCTTTTTGGTAGATGGCTGACCTCGGCGCGAGATAGGAAAAAAAACTGCATTTTCGTCGCCACTCACATCTATAGATTCTGTACTGGATCTTCTCTTCCCGAAGCCGCGGTAATATGGGCCGTGGAGTCCCTCCATCCCACTTCTGAACTATAACGGAGTCCAGAAAATGGGCGCAGTAAATAAAATGCGTTCACCAGTTGACAATCAAAGTTTTATTAACCCCTTCAGTTTCCCGCCAATTCCGCAACAAACCATTGACAATCTTAATTTACATAAATCGTAGAAAAATGCATAATAAAATTATATAAACTGAAGTATTATATTTAATACAATTAACGATAGTTATTAATTATAAAATAATAAGTAATTAAAATATATTATAATCAACTATTCGATATTTATGCGAAGGATAAAATAAGTTCCACTGTTTATTCAAGAGGTGGCGTTAGTTGTCCCAGTGAAAACAGGTGGTGGTTGTTACAATATATAATAATTCGTAATAGTTTTCTATTACGAATTGCTCAGTATCAGCCCGGAGTCTAGAATCCTATAAAACCCCAATATCACTTGACCCGGGGTTCGAACCCGAGATCTCAGCGTTAACCTCAGTCGTAACGCATATGCACCACAACTGCGCCACCGAGACAGTCAATTAGGTATATTATAATAAAATATACCATTGTAATATTCCCCGTCATCATCACCTGAACATCGTTCCAGGCTAGTCTGTTGTGCCTCTTTAGCCCATTAACTGCCGACTCTTGGTATTCTAGGCAGGCAGTAATATATATATATATATATATATATATATATATATATATATTTATGGCATAGGCCGGCACACGAGCAAGTGGTTCACCTGATGGTAAGTGATCTCCACCGCCCATGTACGCCCACAATACCAAAAGAGTCATGGGTGCGTTGCCGACCTTAAATAAAAGGGATAATTAAGGAATTGGGAAGGGAAGGGGGTTTGGGCCTCCGTCTATCTCACTCACCGTACGAAACGCAGCAGCAAGCTGCTACTTTACGCCGGTTTTCTGTGAGAGAGTGGTAATGGCCCGGACGAGCCGGCCCATACATGCTGTAGACAAAAGTGTCTACAGCGTGGCTCTACCACTCAAATATTCAATCAAATGTTATTTGTTGCAGATTCGACAATGCCGCATGAAAGGACTATTATAGTAAAAAGAATATCGTACGCGAACTTTCACCACCCGTTTAATTTATGGCCAATGTACAGATCTCCAGCAGAAGGTTTGTAATTGTTCAACAATATATATGAATACCAATTGCAAAGGTCCTGACAGTACGGTCGGTCGCTTATTTTGATCTATTTCTTAAACTAGTTTAAAGTTGTCTTTTTTATATAAAAGTGCTGTGGGTGTGTGCAATAAATATTAACGATATTGAACAGTATATGGAATAGTAACTTTCAAATGAGTGAAACCCCCAAGGTTTATGTCTGGGCGGGTTGATCGACTTTCTTCGTTCGATCCGGTTGGAAAAAAATCTATGGAGCATCCTACTAAAAGGAATTGATATCAAAACTCCGACAAGACTTTGAAATAAGCCACAGGGTTCTTATGATGACTTCAAAGATTAATTTTAATTAGTTGTTAATGGGGAAATGCATAATAATGCGAATTTTATGAGTGGTAGAGTCACGCTGTAGACACTTTTGTTTACAGCATGAATGGGCCGGCTCGTCCGGGTCGTTACCACTGTCTCATAAAACCGACGTAAAGTAGCAGATTGCTGCTGCGCTTCGTACGGTAAGTGAGATATCCGGAGGCCCAAAACCCCCTCCCCTTTTCAATCCCTTAATTATCCCTTTTCTTTAAGGTCGGCAAAGCGCCCATATTTTTTTTGGTATTATGGGCGTACATGGGCGGTGGAAATCACTTACCATCAGGTGATCCACTTTGTCGTTTGCCAGCGTATGCTATAAAAAGGCCATAAATAAAAAAATAAAAAATATTGGACTCCCTACTGCCTCACTACTGTCCGCTGTAGCGTACTACTAATTAAATATTTCGAATCTGTAGTTTTGGAGATCACCCCTTACAAACAAACATATTAAATTACAAACTTTACCACTTGCATAAAAAAATCCATGTTTACCAAGTAAAAAGTTTGTTCACATTGTATACAAATTCAGTTGGAAATACTTTTATTATTTAATTTCTCTTTCAGCCACAGATGTATCATATGAATTATTACTACAGGGAACGAAAGGGAATAAGGGCAAAGTTGGATAGTGACGTTATACAGAAGAATAATGTGATATAAGCCTGAATTAGACGATAAAATATTTTTTATACAACACAATAATCGAGAGTATCACGGAATATCCCCGTTTACGAGCTCACATCAAATTGCATGATGCGGCTTCGGAAACGAGATTTTTCTTTGAAGCCCCTTTCAGATGGGGAAACTTTAGCGCATAACATAGATGAGAATATTACCCAAAAACTTTTGTTTACAGCCGTTTCATACAGTTTGTAAGAGTAGTGTGACGCGGCCTTGTAAATGACAGTTATCACGCCTCTGTCTTGTGAGAATCTATTTAGTCCATTGAAAAGTTACATTTGGGGTTGCGTTTTTTAGAGGACGCAATTATATAACTTTTTTATTTATAGTTCTACGACAAAAAGTTACTGGACCAAAGTTGTAGAGAATTTAATTTGCAACAAAAAAATTAAGTAATAGTTTAAGAGATATATTCTCTTCACTAGTTTTTATTGTATTTATATATTAATATTTATTTATAATATGTATTCTATAATGTATATATTACTCTATATTCGATTTTCTTTTATTTTAAGTCTGTTATATACACCTACTTTGTTTCTTCTCTGCATCACCCAAGGTCGACTGGTAGAGAATGCCTTTGGCATTAAGTCCGCCTTTATACATTTGTATATAAAGTTAAATAAATAAATAAATAAAAATATATCGTTAAAACCATTTCAACCCCTATTTTCAAGATGGCGGCCGTGGGGCAAGGGTGGCGACCCCACAAACTTGGTTTTAGCTTTACACTGACCCCCCCTACACATCAAAAAAATAAAATTCTAAAAAACGCAAGGTAAGGCCTAAAAAATGTAACATTTCAATGGACTAATTTGTAAATCAGATATAAAGACTATTTAAATTATGTCAAATAATTATAATGTACATATTGTTTTTATACCATATTTTTTTTAACTAGTATGAAAATATGTAAGTTATCTTTTAGTATCAGTTTTTGTATTGTAAACAATTTAAAATTTCAGAATGAAACTTGTATTATTAAGTTGTAAATATATATTTTTTTATTAGTATGTGTTAATATAACATATAAGCTTGATTCAAATTTGGCTAAAAATAGGTGAGTTTAGTCCGTAGATAGATAAGTACAGACATAAACGATTCAATTTTCTTTTGATCAAATTACTCGTATATGATAATTCTTTTTTTTTACTGAACGATGATGATATAAGAAGACTAAAACACACTGGAGATTAGTTCACACTAATTTACTTTTTATTTATTTGGTACCAGCAATGTTAGATATTGTAAAAATCACCCTTAGTTGTAATTAAACATTTGTGATGATATAAATAAATAACCATTTTTAATCACTTTAGTTTTATAAGAATCTTTTTTACATTGATTCCGCCATCTATTGGCATATAAACGAACACACCAACTGCGCGTAGCACCACCGTAGCTCTACGTCGCCGTAGAGTATTGATTAAAGTGGTGCTACGAAGTTATTCTCGTAGCATTCGCATCTGGGAAGTTAGTAAACATGACGTGTGCCCGAGTATTATCTGAATAATACTGAGTATTATCTGATTAATACAAAATGAATCTACGGTTCTTGGTCTTGTTTATGGTATACCTCAACAGATGTTTAGGTAAGTAAAATTATCTGTTCTTTCATATTCACATCAATAGGTATTAAATCTATTTTTATATATCATTGTAAACTGCAAAGATAATTATAATTAGGTACAAATATGTATTTAGTACAAAATATAATTGATGGCATCAATTATAACATATGTTCGCGTCTGTATCCTTGAGAGGGTAGGTAGAGTTTCAACTTGTGCTGCACCCGTTTCGCCGAGCCTATTTTCATGCCATGATGTGAGAGGCGGCCATTCTGTCACAAAATTTGGCACTTTCGATGCCGGGGTAATTTTTCATATTGAAAATTCAAACGCAAATTGTGATATCCCGGTCTGGGATTTAAACACATCTTGTGTTGAATATAATATTACCATAATAAAATTAGGTACTAAGCAGTCAACTTTTCGAGGTGGTAGTTCCTTTGTATGCGAGAGGCCGTCTAGGTTGATAACAACGCTTTATCTATTTCTACCGCCAAGCTGCAGTGTGAAGCGCTTTTGTATTTTGGTTTGAAGGACACTGAAGCTAGTGAAATTACTGGGCCTTATGAGACTTAACATCCTATGTCTCCGGGTGTAGAACTCAGTCCAATGCCATGTAGTGCTTTGTAATGTAAGGTTCTGTGTGGTGTTGAGTTTGTTTATAGGCAGGCATGGCGTTTACCATCTGGCAAGCAACCTGCTAGTTTCGTAATTTAGTCAATAAAAAAATGCAATATTCGTAGGAATTGTTTTTAAAATTGTAGCTAATGGATCGAATATATATTGATTTCAATTCCCGTCATGTACTATCATATACTCTCGTTAAAAATATATTCTATTCTAAAGCTCGCTCCATAAATTTCAGGCGTGAAGTTGCTCGAAGCGAACCCTGACGTGAAGCGCCTATATGATGATTTATTAAGTAACTACAACCGATTGATTCGACCTGTGACTAACGTCAGTGATATATTGACGGTTAGGCTTGGACTGAAGTTGTCGCAACTGATGGAAGTCAACCTGAAGAACCAAGTCATGACTACAAACCTCTGGGTGGAACAGGTAGGTTAATAAATCTACATACGCCTCACGCCTGTAATCCCCGAAGGGGTAAGCAGAGGTGTAACCAGTACACCCATATTTCGCCGAGCGTATCTCCGTCCCACGATGTGATAGCGGCGAGTCTATCGCCATACCGGGCACTAATTCCAGACTCCGGGCTAATACTGAGCATTTCGTAATAGAAAAACCCAAAACCACTTTGCTCGACCCGGGGTTCGAACCCGAGACCTCAGCTTTGGACTCAATCGTAACGCGTACGCATTACAACTGCGCCACCGAGGCAGTCAGTTAATAAATCTACTTACTTATAAACTGAGTCGATTCATAGCCAACGTCAGAATGCAACGTTGAAACTGAAACTCTCCTGGAACGTTGATGATAACAACGATTCTGTATTTCGATCGCTTAAAATCTGTAATGTTCCTGAAGACAAGCAGTCATCATTGCATAAGCACATTAGATAGCTGTTAAAACGCGGGTGTTGGACCGCAAGTCCCTCGTAGTTCTTGATATTCACAATACAGATAAACCTAGTGTGGGGTCAAGATTATTGTGCGACTGTTGGGCATATTTATTTATAGATATCTTAGTACACTACAAAATTATAAAATTAATTAGTTAATTATAAATTCAAGTAGGCCCAAAGCTAACCTCACCTATACGTGGTACTCTGCTGATTAACGGGCGAGGCAATGGCGAAGCTTGGTTTCCATTCCGGGTTGAGGTCAGGCAGCGGTTTGCTCCATATATTGTCAAATACCGGAAATTCTATGGTATGGGAAGGCGGACTCTGGCATTATGCCAGGATAACGCCAGGCAGATATCGCTGTCTTTTTTTATAGCATAGGCCGGCAAACGCGCAAAAATATGGGCGCGTTGCCGACGTTAAAGGAAGGAGATAATTAAGGAATTGGGGAGGGGAGGGGGATTTGGGCCTCCATATATCTTACTCACTGTATCAAACGCAGCAGCAAGCTGATACTTTACGTTGGTTTTCTGTGAGACAGTGGTAACGACCTGGATAAGCCGGCCCATTCACGCTGTATACAATTGTGCCTACAGCGTGGCTCTACCACTCATAGAAAACATACGTGAAGTGGCTGCTTACTGTTGCGTTTCGTATGATAAGTGAGAAGAGTCCGAAGTCCGCCGCCCCTCCCCAATTCTCTATTCCTTTTCCTTAAGATTAGCATAGCGTCCATGATTCTTCGGGTATTGTGTGTGTTCATGGACGGGAGAGATCACCATTAGGTGACTCACTTGCTCGTTTCCGACCTCTGTTATAAAAAGATAAGAGGTACTACTTAACTGTTTCAAATTTCCAGAAATGGTTCGACTACAAGTTGCAATGGAATCCGGACGACTACGGCGGTGTTGAGATGTTGTACGTACCGTCTGAACACATCTGGTTGCCGGACATCGTGCTATACAACAACTGGGATGGGAATTATGAAGTAAGTACCTTTACCATTATCTCTTAGGTTGGTAGGATCGATGCTCCATTTAGATAGGAGAGAATTCGACAACGCGTCATAAATTCTTCTTCGTCATAGGTTCTTATTTTCAAATTGCATGACGCGGTCTAGACAAAACGAGCAAAATGTGTTATATTTTTTTTTTTTTTATAGCATAGGCCGGCAGACGAGCTAGTGGGTCACAAAGTGATGTACATAAAACTGTCTACAGCGTGGCTCTATCACTCAAATTAAATCAATCAAAATTCAAAGTTGCCTGAAATCAATCAAAATTCAAAGTTGCCTGAAATTCGGTCGGTCGTGCGATAAGCTGGATAGAGTTCATGCTAAACGAGGCTATGTGATCAGATTTGAGAATCAACATGCACATACTTAATATCTTATGTATATATGTTGAGAAAGAAAAATCTTACTAGGTAATTTACCCTGAGCAGAAATCTAAGCAGAATATATTAGTTTAGGAGTAAGTAGTGTCATATACGTTACTTGTAACTTGTAAGCTGTAGTAATTGTTTAAAATGCAGAAGTATTTTTTTACTCTATGAGATATCTAATAATCTCAATATATTGTGAACCAGTGGCCTTATAAGTTTACATTCTGTAGTAAACTTCCAAAATAAAAAGCATCATCGATCTAAAAAAATACTTCAATAAGTCACAAAATTTCCTTATTATCCTTACAGGTAACACTAATGACAAAGGCGACGTTGAAGTACACCGGAGAAGTGAACTGGAAGCCACCTGCCATCTACAAGTCGTCCTGCGAGATCAACGTCGAGTACTTCCCCTTCGACGAGCAGACTTGCTTTATGAAGTTCGGATCATGGACATATAATGGAGCTCAGGTTAACACTTCCATACGCACTCACGCCTGTAATCCCCGAAGGGGTAGTCAGAGGTGTAACCAGTACACCCACATTTCGCCGAGGGTATCTCCGTCCCATGATATGATAGGGGGCGAGCCTATCGCCATCCCGGGCACAAATTCTAGACTCCGGGCTGACACTGAGCTTTTCGTAATAAATAAACCCAATATCACTTTTACCCGACCCGGGGATCGAATCCGAGGCTTCAGCGTCAGTTTCAGTCGTAACGCGCACGCACCGAGGCAACACTTAAGACTTCTAGTAGAATGTATCCTAATTTGTATATCCGTTGGATAATAATAATAATGGGTAAGATCATCAAAAATAAACTCAAGTTATTGCTTGACACGATGAGTAGGTCGCTCGTTTGATGGTAAGCGCCAAGCTTGCCCATAAAGAGTAGCAAGACAACCCAGAACTTTGAACAATAAAGTACTGCATGACACTGCATTGACCATACCGACACTTAAGATACTGTCCAGTAATTTCAGTCAGTGGCTTCAATGTCTTTCAAACAAGAATATATCGGTATTATATCTATTTTTGGAATTAAAAAAAATCGGTGGTACCCTCACAGACGGATTCTCGCATATGACAGTTCTACTACTTCCTAAGCTTCCATACGATTATTGTATATTATCAAAAATATTAACCCCTTTAAAATAAAGAATAAAATCATTTATTGATCTCTAGGCAACAAGTCAGTATAAAAATAAAATATATTATTTATCTCCAAAATAAAAGACTTCCCCACCTTGACCGAGACAGGCAGAAAAAAATATTTGCAAATTATACTTTCTTTCATGATATTATGGGCTCAGTAGGCTATCCGTCCGACATACTCTCTCTCTCTCTTTCTAGCTATGCGTTCCACATGATTGTGGGATCAGTCTTCCTACTTTTTTCCTCCACCACGGTACAGACCTTCGACATCAGTGCCTAAGTCAGCTGCGGATAATAGGTATTCACTCGTGTCCATATACACTACACATATTTCCTTCTTGTCTTGGGTTCTTCTCTGGAGCTACGACCAAGGACAGAAAGCTACAGAGCCAATGTTCATACGTACTCAGGTACCATAATGTCTATGTACCTTCCAAAATCACCATTTATTGATTTACCACATTAGGACAAAGACTAGGAGAAAAATTGCGTCACATAACGCGGGCAAACGCGGGAGTTTCATAGCTCACAAACAGGGAGCGCGATAGGGATTCTATTTAAGAGTAAACAAGATGGTAATATCGAGTTACGGTCAATTGACCGCAACTTAGTGGTACAATTTCTATGTACCGCGCACCTTGGTTGGTAGTATACATTAGGACTAAAGTTCAATGCAATATCTAAATTGGTTAAAATTAACCATATTCTCTTCAACTCAGGTCGATCTAAAACATATGGATCAGTTGCCTGGAAGTAGTCTGGTGCACGTCGGTATAGACCTGAGTGAGTTCTACCTATCTGTTGAATGGGATATCCTCGAAGTGCCGGCGACGAGGAATGAAGAGTATTATCCTTGCTGTCCAGAACCATTCTCAGGTAAACAATTTAATTATATATTAGTAAAGTTACGTATATAATAATTACTTTACCCACAAAAAATGGAATTAACTGTGATGGATCATTCACAAACTTATGAAAAAATGAAAGTAATTGAAATTTTTGAGTTAAATCTCGAGTCAGTCTGTTGTTGGAGAGTGCATTCTGAATATTATAATTTATGACCTTTTTTCTGTTAAACGGCGTTTGTTAGCCAAACCAGCATATACATAGCTTGAAAATTGTAAAAGGAATATGCCACGCCATTGGTCCCAAGAATTGTTTCAAAGCTTTCTACATAAATACATTGCTCACGCCTGTAATCCTCGAAGGGGTAGACAGAGGAGGAAGTACACCCACATTTCGCAGAGCTTATTAGGAGGCGAGCCTATCATCATACCGGTCACAATTCCAGACTCCGGGTTGATACTAAACATTGCGTGATAGAAAAACCCAATATCACTATTACCCGACACGGGGATCGAACCCTGAGCACAGCAGTCGTAGTCGTACACATTACAATTGGGGCACCTGTAGTGTATAAGTAGTCGTGTAAGTTACATTATATAGACAGTCTTAATAAAGAGTCTCAACTGAGCCTTCGATCTTTCAACACGTCTCCTCGAACCAATAACGTTCATTACATGGTGATCCTGCCAGTTGGCGCAGCCTTGCGCCAGCGCTTCACGCGCATTGCAAAAAATTAATTGGAAGAATGAAGAAAGAATAAATAGAATATTGTAGTACCAAGAAAGATAAATTTCATAAATAATATTAAGGAAAATAAGAAGAAACTTATTACACACCGAGGAAGCCTTTTTTATTGGCTTCAATGACGAAACTACCAGTGAGGCAATTCTCGGGCAATTCGAATTCGAGAAAAATCTCGGATTCGATCTTTTTTCTAATGAATTTCACGTTGAGCTATTCTGGGAATCTCGGGCTCGAAATATCTCGTAGGTTGCTGATAGAGTTACTTCCAATGGTAGAGAACGTTCGAAACGTAAATGTCGAATACAAATGACAATGTCAACTGTCAAAATATTTAATTTCATTTATTCATAAATTACAATTTCCTTTTTACATTCGCTTTACCATCATACTATGTCTGAAAATTGATAAACAAAGTAAACATTATAAACAACTCGCCCCCTATTACAAAATGGGACGGAAAGAATCTCGGCGAAATATGGCTGTGTGCAACCAGTACATTGGGTAGTATTCATGTGGATATTCACATTAAAACAGGTACAGAAATAGTAGGTACAGTACTTCTGTTCAAATAGTAATTTGGTCTCTATTTTATTTACTTTACGCCAACCCTCCCACGATTTGTTTGCGCCAGTCAGGGCATTTAATTTTTCTGAAATTTATCCATCTTTTTTCATTTTCACGCTTAGAAAATATTGGTGAAAATTTTACACTTTACGCAGATGTAGATCCGCTTCCACCATTTGGAAGAAAATGCTTCTGTTAGGTACTTGGGTAGTTTTTTTTTGGATTGCATTCATTTTGAGAGCAAAATAGACGAGAATAACATGAAATCTAAACTTAGATAGAATATGTTTCCCGCTTAAACTTTGATTTCCACATTACGTTCCATTACTGCAAATCTTGGGAATTGGCAATTTAAAAACTTATTTTAAAATCTTCTCTTAATGATTATCTCATTATTTATGTTATAATAATAAAAAAACACGTATACTACACTTGTTGTGATACGTTATACATCTAAATATATTTATCAGTATATTGTTCATGGTAAATTATCGCATGCGATTAAAAATTGCATTACTTACGTTGAACGGAATGCCTCGCGCGCTGATTATGTTTTATAATGGCAACATTTTGCTCCTTCGAATAGAATTTTTTACGCATTTTATTTTGATTGTAGCTGAGAATACAAGATTCGAGAAAATTACTTTTCACATTCGAAACTTTACAGTAGAGAATCGCTGATTCGAATCCGAGATTATTTCGAGGGAAGTAAGAATTGCCTCACAGGTCGCTCGCCTGATGGTAAGCGCCACGCCTGCCCATAAACAGAAGCAACACCAGAAATAATAACAACACAGAACTTTGAATTACAAAGTACTGCATGGCATTGGACTGCAGTCGTCCCATTAAGACATAAGATGTTAAGTCTCATAATGCTCAGTAATTTCACTGGCTTCAATGTCTTTCAAACCGGAACATAACAGTGCTTACACACTGCTGCTTACCAGTACCACCGACTCAAAATAGTTTAGTTTGATTTTTAGCTTTTTCGAATTGGTTTTATTTTTATTTAAGAGAAAATCTATCTTGTACAATGTTTATACAACTAAAACCTTCCTTTGTTTGCAGATATAACTTTCAAGCTGACAATGCGCAGGAAGACATTATTCTACACAGTCAATCTGATCATACCGTGCGTGGGGTTGACATTTCTGACCGTTTTAGTGTTCTACCTACCCTCTGACTCCGGCGAGAAGGTAAGTCTGAACATGTTTGATCATGAGTGACGAGTGTCTAGTGTATCAACATTCTGTCGTTATGGGCCACTTGTACCAACACAATTAACCCTAGTTTAGATTGAATTGAGAAGATCCTGCCACTGTCAAATTCAAAAACTTTCAAGGTTTGCTATCCAATGTCAGCTCATCCAGAAATTCGACTGATAATGGACGATGGTCACGTTCTTGTAGGTAAGCCACTTGTTGAATTGTGTTATTTACTCTCCAGTAGTCTCCAGTGGCGAAGGGTGAAAGTAAACTGACGCTAAAATCTGCAAATTTATAAAACGTTTTATTATATGATTGAAGATTTTAAAATAGATATTTGTTTTTCATAAGCAACCAACGACTAGCGTCAGCTTCTCTCTACCCTTTGCCATTACACTCTCTATTAATAAATCTTATGAAGTGGTATGATTTGTAAACGTCAGTTTAATTTAAATTCGGTTTAGTTTTGTTGGTGGAAGTGGCTTAGTGTTTGATTTTTTAATCCCTTTTTTCTTTCTTATTCATTTAAGACTATTCTTGTATCTACAACCAGATTTTTATTTAGATTTTTGCCAGGTTTATAATAAAATATTGTTGATATAACAGAATAATGTTTATACATAATTCCATTGTCTCTGCCTACCTCTATGGGAAATAGGCTTGAGTCTACTTGCTCCTACTAAATTAACAAAATTATTTTGTTAAATATACAAAAAAAAATGTTAAATTTAGAAATAATTTAAATATATTCCAGAATTGCTACAATTTCATATATAGAACAAAGCAAGTAAGCTAACAACAGCCATGGTTTTATCATAAATTACGCAGTAGCAATTTTAATTATAAAAGTTTGATGAACCTAACGTTTGATATTTAATAAATTAAGTTTAAAGTGTAGAGACACAAAATGACATAATGTTGATAACGATATCGAATCGCTTTCGATGTTTTGCCATGAATGGGATGTCTAGGGCATGTTCTCATTAGCAATCACCAGGCCTTACTTCCACGATCCATACCTTCGCTCATCCATTACTACTGTTAGTCTTTTTTGACTCATTAGTTAGCCGTGTGAGTGTGCTAGTGGCATCAAAATTTATATACTTTCATATCTATTTGTCTTTCCACTGAAATTGGCAAAATAAATCTGTTTCACCATAAGTTTGTTAGTACGAAATGGGAAATTTCCATTGGCTACGCTCGGATTCCTATTACGCGTATTAAGGAATAAAAACAGATTTATTTCGATTATTTATCGGAGGTAAGTATCGTCACATTTTTTTTTACATTGGAATGAAAATTGAAACTATCCCAAAACTGCATTCAAAATTTTACATTCATTACTGTGTATATTTACATTTGTAAATAGTTTGCATGGCGCATCTCTTCGAATTGGCTCTAACCCCATTATTTTTTAACAATTGGATTTACAAATTTTGCAATAAATTGTGTGTATATCAAAAACATCAGTGGAAAGACAATTTTAATGAATTTATAATGAGCCAGATTTTCAGTGCACTAAATAATCTTGTAATTATATATTAGGTTGGTGATGCAAGAAGAAATATGTAAATAAAATGGAAATAGCGACCGTTTGAAAAATTCAACCATTACAATATATCTTGTGTCTATTAAATAAACGAAATATGATTTAATTTATTAACACAATTAGCTATTTATATGTATGTATAAAATATATTAAGTACTGTGTCGTCCCCTTTACAGAAAATGATTTAGTGCACATGAAAACAGGCGATCGCTAAAACAATGAAACTCAAAAGAGACTTCTCTTCCCTAGATATCGCTCTGCATCTCAATCCTGGTGTCCCTCACTGTGTTCTTCCTCGGTTTGGCCGAGATCATCCCGCCAACATCCCTGGCGATCCCATTGCTTGGGAAATATCTTCTATTCACCATGATACTAGTGTCCCTCAGCGTTTGGGTCACTGTTTGCATACTTAACGTGCATTTCAGGTAAATATGTGTGTTCTCTCGTAGATATCATTAAGCATCTCGATCCTGGTGTCGCTGACGGTATTTTTCCTGCTACTCGCCGAGATTATACCGCCCACATCCCTGGCGATACCACTTTTAGGGAAGTATTTGCTGTTCACCATGATTTTGGTGTCTTTGAGTGTATGGATGACGGTGTGCGTGCTCAACGTTCATTTTAGGTAAGTTGTGTGTGTGCGAGGCTGGATATCTTCTGCCGTGGTTTTTAAATACTAGATGTAATAATAATTTGATTATCTTATATTTTATAAAATTAAATAAACAAATAAGATTTTAAATAGTACCTAGTGTTGTACTAAGAACAATGAACTGTCTACTTTTGTACATTATAATCGGTAGGAAATCTTATTTTATTTACGAGGTATAACATTTATTAATGTGCATTTTAACAGGTTAATTTATTCGTTTACATATTACAACAATATTATGGGCCCGTAATTAAGATGCAACCAGTGCTATGCTATTTTTTTGTGCCAAAATGGACCAATCATGAATATAGGAATCGCCTCCATGCATTCGCACAGTTTGAGATTTAATAGTAAGTTTTGTGAATACGGGTGATAGAAGCTTTCATTTTATAAATGTTTTAAAAAAATGATTTTGTAATACTGATAAAAACTAAGGATAAAACTATACTTAGTTTGCTCGTAAGGATCATAAACTTCAACTAAAATAACAAAAAGTTTTTATCGAAAACATTAAATAAGAAAAAAAAACATAAAGAAGTCGTGTATTATAAATATAATTTAAACTACATTTTACCAAATGAAACGCTAACATTAAAGTCTTGTAAGAGAATAGCAAACAAGTAATCCTTAACTAAACTAACAATCCACCATTATCCAAGGCCCAACAGGATGTGTAAATTTACATCCCATTGTTGCAACTAACTTACATGAATCATCTATACAATAGGGCAGAAGATTGCGTTACAATCCAATTTTCCTCGCAAATTGTTATGGTAATTACAATAATTTTAATCTGGATGTGTTTAGTACTCGGTAATTTCCCATTGGATACGCTCGGATCGAAGACTACAATGGACTATAATAGGAAATTTATTAATAATATAATCTGGAAAGGCTTTAACGTATACTACTAGACAAGCTATGCGGCACAAAGAAATTGTGCACTTTGTTACGGTCAATTGACCGCAACTCATTTAGTCACCTGTGAGAGAGTGACAAGAGTAGTTGTTGTTGTTTGAATAGCTGCGATCGTTAAATTCGATAAACTAACACGAAATTGTTTATTGTGACCCATAATACAAAGTCATTATTTTCGGGCATATATTATTCATTCAATTTGAAGTTATTTTACGGAAATAATTATATGATTACTTGGTTTTTATCAAAAAAATCATTTATTGTGAATGAAAACTAATACCAAACAAAACAGCCGTCTCAATATTGCCATCTCTCTTACTCTCAACTCCTCTCGCTCCCACGCCTTAGACGTCATTCCCGCCTCGCCGGCCGCCTATACAACACAATTTTACTTCTGAACAGCCCGTCTATGGTACCTATTAAAGTCTTTGATAATCTGTCATAGAGTTGCATTCTCTGCATATTGGCTGTCGTTTTTATTTTTGATTTGAAAAATAACAATAAGTTGCTCGGAATTGGAATTTGTTATGGTGATAGGCTTACCTCCTTATCACTTTATGGGATGGAAATAAGCTCGGCGAACTGTGTTTCACTAGTGGTGTACAATTAATATTTCGAACTCCTCCCTAACTTTCTATTTAATTAGTTTCGTTGCGGGACTCAGACAATTTAGAAATCCTAGAGACTTGCCAAGTTTTTCTGCTCGATTTCAACAAAAAACGCGTACCACTGTCGGTGGTGCACAGGAGTTACAGTTTCAGTGGGCAGGATTATCTCTATTAGTTGTGAGGCGTAAGCTTAGGTTTCTGGTTGAAGATTGTTAATCTTCGGTAAGTTTCTCTTGGTAAAAGTTTTCTAGAGACAATAGTATTCTATTGAATATACGGGTAGTTATTCAGGGGAGTGTAGTTGTCTATGAATGGCATTGCGAGGGCATAAGATCGTCTTGGTCTAATGACAATTAAAGTACACAAGAACCCGATACTCAGTCACAAAACATTTGCTTTGTATGCGACCGAGACATGAGACGGCCCCGTGACGCGCGAAATTTTCCTTAAAATTCTATACAAAGTGGACGTGTCATTGTAGCCTGACTTGCGACGCGGTCTCTTATCTTGCACACCTCAAAATAAACAATATATAAAACCAACCAGTAAAATTATGATTTCGCATAGAAAAATGCATTAATTTATTCCACACATTTCTAAAGCGGTGCAGCGGATCCATAACTCTCCAGCGCCCATTGTAACGTCACTGTGATAACAACACAATGTGGGAAATATGGCGCGCTCCGGTCTTACTGCGGAATGCTCTTACATAAGCCTTGTCGCATGTATGCTAAAAATGCACTATCATGGTTTGCTTTTATCGTTAAGCTTGGTTGGGATCGATTTAGGAATGAATGTCATTCAAACAGGCTGGAGTAGAATAGTGTACTGTTTAAATTTCGAACAAATTTTAATAAAAAATATATTGTAAAATAAAACTGACTAAAAAAATGCAAAGAATTAGTTTTGAGTCGGTGCAGGTTATTTAAATTATAGGTAGAAAGCACAGAATCAAAATAAAAGTATTTTTACCATTTAAAACTAAAAAGTTTTTGAGTCGGTTTTATTTTTGTTGAATCGTTTATATTTTAGTATTTTTATTTAAATAATCATGAAAATCGGTGCCATACACGACGGTTTTAGTCTTTCATCCCTAATTTTACCTCTTTAGGGGTCACATTTTCTTTAGAAATTTTGATAGGATTAACTTTGAGTTCGAATTAACAAAGAAACACTCAAACCAGACCACATTTGGCGGAGTTATATGTAGTCATCAGAAAAAAAACAAATAAACGCGTCCAATTGAGAACCTATTCCGTTTTTTCGTCGGTTAAAATTAAATACGCATTGGTCAATCCATAATCAAATATGGGTGCGTTGTTTTAAACAGTCTATTATTATCTATAACAGCGGGTTCACAGAGTTCCATTTTATTTGATCAACTGAATTGAATCAACAAAAGATGTATGGTTTTTGTTAACCAATTCGATTGAATGGCCATTCAGACGGTTCAAATCGCATGCAATATAGCAGTTGTTCAACTAAAAGGTGGTAGGTCTCTCGTATTGGAGAGTCTGGGTTGATACCACCGCTTCGTCTTTTTCCAAGCAACAGCATGTAAGCACTGTTGTGTTCCAATTTGAAGGGCATTTAAACCAGTGAAATTACTGGGCATTATGAGACTTAACAACTTATCTCTCACCCCGATTCGACGAGCGCAGTCCAATGGCATGCTATGCTTTGTAATTCAAAGTACTGTGTGGCGTTGCTTCTGTTTATAGGCAGGCGTCGCGCTTACCAACAGGCGCATCTAACGAGCGATCTGCTCATTTGGTCATTAAAGTTAATAAAAATAAAATAAGAACCATTAAAAATATGCCAAAACAGCTTCACTAAATGTTAAGCCTTTATACACAATACAGGCGAGATAAAAACCTATTAACGAGTGAATAACTGCAACAGTCTGTATAAAGCACGGCAATTAACTCGTAACTGAAAATGTAAAGGAAGTTATTACGTGAAATGAATAATTTCACACTGGTTATATTATATTTTATTAGTTCTATTATTACTACGTTAATGTGAAATTTGAATGAAATGAATGTTAACAGTTCATAGAATTGCAGGCTGCTGATTCCATAGCGTATTGATTTAATTATATATTTATTATTAGATTGAATAATAAATATACGAGCAGGTCGCTCGCCTGATGGTAGGCGCCATGCCTACTCTTAAACACAAGCAACACCACACAGAACTTTGAATTACAAAACAGATATCACTCACCGTAGGAAACGTCGTTTACGTCGGTTTTCTGTGAGACAGTGGTAACGCCCCGGATGAACACTCCGCCCATTATGCCCATTTATGCTGTATATAAAACTGTCTACAGCGTGGATCTACCACACAAAACCCTAACTTAGCCTTAACCTAAACTCAAAACCTACCTACCTACTTATTTAAAACTAAGAAGGTTCTCAAATATAGTTTACTTGTATGATTTTGAATAGCTTCATTTGATACCTTTTATCCTCGAAAAGGCCATTCACGTGGTTGGAGCCGAGAGCAACTTTAGTCTTATATAAACCATGGCAGATGGAGGACAGTCTCATTTTTATTGCTGATCAATTGCTTCCTGCGTAGTATGCTCTATGAAGAAGAAATTAAGCAAGCCGCCATCGTTATGACTACCATATTATTATTATTAGACAGTCTCCGTAGCGCAGTGGGCACGTAGCCGACTGTGAAACGTGAGACCGCGGGTTCGATCCCCGCACAGAGACAAATATTTGTCTGATCCACAAATATTTATATCGGGTCTGGATGTTAAGACCGAAAGTTTCTTGTAGTTCTTGATACCCACGACACTCGTATTCGTAACAAGCTATAATTACCAATGAATACACACGTGACTTCGCAAAGTCAGTGGTGCATGCTCTTGGGGCTGGTTTTAAACCTGAGACCTTTCGTCGCGACAGTCCATGCCACTCCCCGCTGAGCTATCGGTTCAATATCATAACTCTGCTTAATTCTATTGTACATGCATAATGTTAAAATATATGAACACATTTCTGAGATTAATTATTTAATGAAATTTTATTTGCTCATATGTTAACGCACTTATCAGAAAGTTTATTAGACGCGTAGGCCCGGATTTAGAACCTCGCTGAGGAGGTCATGACTGCCTTTGGTAGTGTAAAATAACTTTAGTAATAACGTTTACGTTTTGCATACTTACATATCTTACTTTTGTAGTTAAAATATTATTATTTTACTAGCTGTTGCCCGCGGCTCCGCCCGTGTGAATGCCTATTTCCACGATTAAAGTAGCCTAATGGGCGCATCAAGCGAGTCCCGGTGAGAAACGCGCTTGGCAAAAATACTAATGTCGCTATAAAAAAATAGGGGTTGATCGTAGAGGGTTGAAAATTTAGGTTTGTATGTATTTTTTAATGCTGTATCATAAAAAAATAAAAACAAAAAAAAAATCTAAAAAATAAAATAAAAACATTAGGGGTGGACCACCCTTAACATTTAGGGGGATGAAAAATAGATGTTGGCCGATTCTCAGACCCACCCGATATGCACACAAAATTTCATACAAATCGGTCCAGCCGTTTCGGAGAAGTATGGGAACGAACATTGTGACACGAGAATTTTATTTAAATAAAGATTGTAGTCAGTGCCCGAGACAACATAGTTGAAAAAGCCAGATAATTGAGACAATTTGCAATCTGTTAAAATTGTTCAATGTTCAACTTTTCAATATTATAGATTGAACAGTAGTTTTTATTTATTTAACATATTTTAAATTACATCAATACTGAAATATTAATTATATCAGATAAAATATCGTATCAATTAGATTTATTTATATAGATCAATAACATTTTTTTATCAAATGGCTGGTTTTCTGTAAAGTCATATTTTCATCGTAGGTCTCCATCAACCCACACCATGTCTCCATGGATGAAGAAGCTGTTCCTCCAGCTGATGCCGAAACTCCTCATGATGAGAAGAACCAAGTACTCCCTGCCTGACTACGATGACACGTTTGTGTCTAACGGATACACCAATGAATTGGAGATGAGGTTGGTATTTATAATGAATTACTACCAATCTATAATTAAATAGATTTTGCTCATGCCTTGTTTTTAGTGAAATCATCTTAGACCCAAAGTCCACCTTACCGGCGCGTTCTGTAATCTGCTGAATTAACAGACGCGACAATGTTGAAACTTGGTTCCCGTTGCGGGTTTGGGGGGATAGACAGCGGATCGCTCTTTAAAATACTAAATACCGTCAAATGATGATAATGATAGGAAGGCGTAGTCTGGCATTTAGCCAGGATAACGCCAGGCAGAAAGAAAGAATATAATAAGATATAAGAAACACACGCAAGAGCACGTTGCTTTCCTAATGAAATATTATTTGAATTGGTTCAGTAGTTCAAGTGATTGTACCTCCTACGTGAAAATAAATGTTACCTCTCTTTAATAGTATAATTTTATCCATTGTTTAAGAATAGCACAGGATTGCGATTTGTGCAAGGATCGTTTGATCAACATTAAGATAGGACTGGATAATACAATACAATAATTTTTCATTACATCTATAAAAGGCCAGCCAGCATATTTAAGATGTTTTAAGGTAAAACCACCCTCGTGCTCTCATTCCATTCCACCTCGTTTTTTATGACCGATCGCCTTCTAAAAAACCGCATTCAATATCACACAGATGGTGTTAGAGAAAAACCACAGACAGAAAAAGGGGGTAAACTTAAAACACGCCTCTTTTGGTCGCGAGTGAAAAAAGAATTCCACTGTTATATTTTTACAGAGTAAAGTCATTCATATCAAACATCCTATTTGTTTCAAAAGAATAGGCCTCCTTTGCCTCGTACATTACTACATTTCAATATACATTTTATACCTAAAACAAAATCAATTATTGAAACATTCAATGAATAGTAGAGCAGTCTAGTCGGCCTGAATAGTTCAAATACTCAGCATTAGAAATTCAGACACGGCTCAGCGAAATAGAATTAGGGTTGCGAAAATCGCACTTATATATTCCAGTTTAAGTGTTTATTTGTTTTATTGTTATAATAATGGGAAAATATATATAGGACTTTACTAGGAGGTAGGTTCCTCGCATACGAGAGACCGCTTTGTATATTTCTTTACATCTTATGTCTCAGAGTGACGAGCGTAGTCCAGTGATAGCTTCCTTTGTAATTTAAAGTTATGAGTGGTGTTTCTTCTGTTTATGGGTAAGCATTATATCAGGCGAGCGACTAGCTCGATTCGTCATTCAGACTAACATAAAAATCTAATATTATTAAATAATAAATAATTATAAATATATATATAAATAAAACATAAATAATTAAATAATTTTCTAAGACAGAAGTACGAAAAATTGCAATGGGCTTAAGTTATACGTTCATGATAATAATTTCGTAATTTCAATCTGTTGTGCTGAAGATGTATTTCATTATATTTTATTCGTAACACTCTTCCACCGAACTGACTCATTTGTTTATATTTCATACAGGAAACGATTACAAAAGAAGAATAAATAATAATATGTGATACTTTTTTATTTTAATAGTTTATTTTTTATAAATGTAGATAGTATTTAAACATGTAAAAAAACCTTTTAAAATAAAGAGTACTATAGGTATATAAATATTATAAGCCCTGTATTATACACGGCTCAGTGCTGGGCACAGGCCTTTTGAGAGGGGCTAGACGTTAGTCTCCCATGCTGGCCTAATGCAGGTTGGCATCTCTTCATTCAGTATATTAAAAAAACTCGTCAGAATATTGTACTTTATAAGTAAGCTTTGATATTTTTCTCACTTATCTCATACCCTAATGCGGCTCTGCACCCAATTAATATAACCACGCATAGAAACGTACCAGAGCGTCAGGTTTTTAAGAACTACCCTCTTTACATACTTAACCCTTGATTTAATACGAATTTTCATAAAAGATGACATAATTATACAGAGCTTAGTTACTCAGTTTGATAAGAGGATGATAAGTACCTACTGGGTTGGTATTTTTTATCATGACAATTTGAACCTGCCCCTTATCCCACTAACAGTGGGGTCGGCGCAACATGATTTTAAGTCATGTTACAGAAAGATTTCGCATGTAGTTTTTACGACCGGCCGCCTGCCTGACGTCAACCCCTCTGGGGAAAATCCCGATAGTAACTGCATAGTTATCCAGACTATATGATTACGTGATTATGATTATGTTATAAGACTGCACAGTCTTAACAGAACACTGACCGTCGAGAGACCTTGCATCACTCGTCATAAGATTGTAAAAAAGTTAAATTAAGTGACGCATACCACTGAAGGAAACATTTATAGACGCATATGCTTGTAGTCGGGCTTATAATAATTTGCATTATCGTCTCATTGGTCTAGGCTAGGCACGGAGCGTACTATGGCTGACAATCGTGAGGTCCTTGGTTCAATTTCCAGGTCGGGTAATTTGTGTTTGAGTATTCAATATGAAAAGTCACATATGAATTTATGACCTGTATAGCAATAGGATCGCCCCTTATCACATAATGGGATGGCAATAAGCTCGGTGAAATGTGGGTGCAACATTAGTTGCGTTGGGCTAGTATGCATTGTGGGTGAAAATACCAAAATGTCGCATCCATTGGGCTAAATTAGAGTTATTCAACCAATTTGAAAGAATAAATCAATTTATTGCCTAGGGTGGTCAAGCCGGGAAGGTCTAAAAGAGTAATTATTCTGGGAAAAGTTATCTACGACATATAAATCATGCTCCTATGGCGATGAAGCCTTTTTACGCTGTTTATCAAAACAGATAGATAGAACAATGCCTTAGCAATTGAAAACCAATTGTCCAAAAACGATCGTTACTAAAGCATGTGCAATAATACTTGAGCATTTCCATCCATGCCGGCTCACAAATTACCAAACAAAAGCCAGTATGTACGTGCCTTACACAATTCCCGGTAATCCGGTGAAATCCCGATAATACCGGAACGGCTATTAATTTGCCACCGCATCATATCGATTTCGGGAAATACCGGCAGAGCGCGAACCTATCGGTGATCTTGTGTCGGGATTTAAAATGTGTCGATAAATCTCGATTACCGACAACCAATTAAAATGGTGATGGTTAAGGTAATTGGATTTCATAAACATTTAAACGAGTTGGGTTTGGTTTATCGCTTTATTATTTAATGGTAATGTAATTTTATCGATAACAGTTGAGGTCAACTGTTTACTTCAGATAGAGCTATTTTGTTTTTTTTTATAGCATAGGCCGGCCCACAATAACAAAAGAATTATGGGCGCGTTGCCGACCTTAAAGGAAAGGGATAAGGGATTGGGAATGGGAGGGGGATTTGGGCCTTCGGATATCTCACTCACCGTACGAATCCCAGCAGCAAGCTGCTACTTTACGCTGGTTTTTTGTGAGACAGTGGTAACGAACCGGACGAGCCAGCCCATTCATGCTGTAGACAATGGGTCTACAGCGTGGCTCTACCATTCTATTTGCTCGAATGACGTGACGAGCAGGTCGCTCGTCTGATGTAAGCGCCACGTCTGCTTTTAAACAGTACAACGCCACATGGAACTTTTAACTACAAAGTAAAGTGTAACCAGTACACCAACATCTCGCCGAGCATATCTCCGTCCCTTATGTGATAGGGGGCGAACCTATCGCCATACCGCGCACAAATTCTAGACTCCAACCTGATACTGAGCATTTCCTAATAGAAAAACCCAATACCACTTTACCCGACTCAAGGATCGAACCCGAGACCTTAGCGTTGGCCTCAATCGTTACGCGAACGCATTACAACTGCGCCACCGAGGCAGGCACCGGCATTATAATAATATCAACCCTGTATTTTACTGTCTTACTGGTGGCCATCGGCCTCCTTCACTAAGTGGAGAGGCCACGTTTGCCTATTACGGATAAGTACAATTCACATACGAAATCCTTATGGAGAATTCTCGGGTATGAAAGTTTCCTTACGATGTTTTTCCTCACCATTAATTTGAGTGATAATTAACAAAAAGTCAAATGTACGTGTACTAGGGCCATAACCATTAAATTAAGTGATAATTAACAAAAAGGCACACTTAACTATGAAAAGTCAAACGTATGTGTACTGGAACCGGTTTCAAACCCACGATTTCCTTCACAGCAGTCCGTAGTCCGTACCACAGCTAGACTAACGCTGCTGCATTTACGTTTGGTCAGGATTTTTAATGTTAGTATCTTGCGATTTCATATTTATATACATTAATGACGGGACGAGTATGTCGCTCGCCTGATGGTAAGCGTCACACTTGCCCATAAACAATAACAAGAGTACTCAGAACTCTAAATAACAAAGAAATGCATAGCATAACACTGCGCTATTCATTCCGAGACATAATTATGTGGTGTTGCTTCTATTTAAGCGCTTATTATCAGCCGAGCAACCGGCTTGATTTGTTATCCAAGCAAATAAAATAATAATTTTAAGATGCTGTCTTATGCACTGGCTTTAATGTTGTTCAAATCGAAACACAATACACATTACACACTGCTGCTTGGCGTCGGAAATACACAAAGTGATGGTACCTAGCAAGATATAGCATACTTGACACCTACTAAAAAGTAAAACCCAGTAACACCATGTATTTTATAATATTAATTAAAAAATGTAACAAGCAGAGCCGGGGCGTAATCTACTCAAGTCATAAAACAGGGGCCCGCAATATTTGGGTTATATGAAGAGATTACGTAGAAAGTTAACTTTATTGACTTCTAAACTAAATGAAGCTAAAATTCTACGATTAGAAGCCCTCAGGCTTTTACGGGATAATAAAAACCGTTCTTAACTTAACTTAATAAAAGCTTCATTTGTTAATTACAACTTTGTCATGGTAATAAAAAATCGGTGCTTTAAATGTACTGCTAGTGTTGTATTATAAGAATTTATGAATATTCAAATCATACTGTTTTATTAACTTGAGTGACGAAACGAGCAGGTCACTCGCCTGATCGTAAGCGCCACGCCTGCTCCTAAACAGAAGCAACACCACACAGAACTTTGAATTACAAAGCATTATATGACATTGGACTGCGCTCGTCACCCCGAGACATAAAATATAGTTTAGTATAGTATAGTAAATAAAGTCTCATAATGCCCAGTAATTTAAATGCCTACAATTTATAACTGTTTTTTATAGCTGTTTATAACTATAAATTATTGTGATGTGTCAACATAATTAGGGTTGCAATCTAGTATAAAACTGTGTACTATGTTTGTAGAGAATATTTATTTTATGTTACTCTTGATTGTAATCTGTTTTGTTGTCCAAATAAAGTATAAATAAATAAATTTCACTGGCTTCAATGTCCTTCAAACCGGAACACAACAGTGCTTACACACTGCTGCTTGACGGCAGAAATAGACAAAGCGATGGTACCAACCCAGACGGCTTCTCGCATACGAGGGACCTACCTACTAAATTTCTGACACATTATGCATGGAAGAGCTGTCAAAACACTATTTATAGTAAGCAAATCTATCTGTAAATAGAATATAGGGAACGGCCAAATGGGGCTTTATCTATCTGTAAAATAAAATGTCACTCAATGAAACAAACCTCAGTACAGAATTAACCTAGGTTCATTAGTAAAGCGCTTGTGTAATGACTAAAAGTTTTGTATGTTGCGGGAATGCGATTATAATTTAACAGTAGAGGTGATTTAATATGCAATTTTATATAATGAGGGATGGAGGCTCGCAGCTCGCTGCAACTGGTTGTTAATGTATTAAACTCTTAACATTTGCACAGTTGTGTCCAACATCCAGTGAACGCGATACTTTATTTTTGGCATAGTGGTATTAATATGACGACCTCCGTGGCGCAGTGGGCTAGTAATCTGGAGGCCAATTCTAATATTTAACTGACACATGCGAATGAATTTTAACTGAACTGAGATTAGATTTTGATTTGACCTAAAAATGGCATTCTGCTCCACTTTAAGTTCAGTCCGGTGTCAATATAATCTCATCACGATGTAACAATCTCATTTCAGTCACAATTTTGTCGTTTATATAAGGACATGTGTCATTTAAAAGTGTTAGCAGAATAGCGTTTTGACTTCAGTCAACTTTTATTCTACTTTCGATCTCATTTCGGTCTATGTTCATATTTGAAGGTGATTATTATAATAATAATAATTTATTTCATCAAAATATTTATCGGCCACTTTCGGTTTCGTAGAGCGTCGTCTCTGTCACACGGATTGAAACGTCACATAATATAGTTCGATGTTAATATTTACAGCCGGTTACTGTACGATATCACATCATTATTAATTATCATATTACTATTTTGAATGACCTCCGCCTAGTATAAACTGTTAATCATTTTATGTTATCCAAAGTTGCAAGTCGAATAATAATAATAATAATAATAATACACCCAACAGTCACACACATAGTCCTGATCCCACACTAGGTAAACCTGTGTCGTGGGTATCAGGAACTACGAAGGACTTGCGGTCCCACAACACCCAGACCTGAGACCAATATTTGTGGTTCACACAAACATTTGTCTCGGTGTGGGAATCGAACCCACGGCCTCTCGCTTCGCAGCCGACTACTCGCCCGCTGCGCCACGGAGCTGTCAATAATCGACATGTGATAGAAAAGATAATGCTTTATTTATATCGCAAAGCAATGCAATCGGATTTGGTACTACGGGGGGTAAAATACTTATATCGTGCACTATACGTTACTTAAATTTGACTACACCTTTCTGTACCACGTTGTATATTTATTTACTTCGAAGAACACAAAAGCTTAAATCATTCAACACAAGAGATGCTTTTTGACAAGAATATTTAAATATATATCCGGGAACACACATATTTTAACCTAAATGTCCGGGTTTTTTTGCGATTTCTGTGATGGCAGAGCTAGTGACTCAAATGCATCTAAGCACATAAAACATGAATACCACCACAGTAATAATATATCTGTCGCTTCCGTACAATATCTCACGTAATGCAATACGCCCGCAACCTTATTGCCCTGTATATTGCTGGGTTCTGTAATCAAACTCGGTGAACACGTGGCGCCGCGGTTTCCACCCTCACTGCGTTCAACTGCGTCGGAATAATAAGCCATTATTCGTGCTACTATACTGCCAACATTTGGGCCAATTACCTCAGTTGTGCGTGGAGGTCGATTCACACGTGCCGATGTTGTCGATATTGGAATGATACGTAGTTAGAAAGATAATTTATTTTACATACGCACTCACGCCTGTAATCTCCGAAGGGGTAGGCAGAGGTATAACCAGTACACCCACATTTCGCCGAGCGTATCTCCGTCCCACGATGTTATAGCGGTGAGCCTATCGCCATACCGGGCAAAAATTCCAGACTCCGGGCTGATACTGAGCATTTCGTATTAGGAAAACCCAATACCACTTTACCCGACCCGGGGATCGATCCCGAGACCTCAGCGTTAGCCTCAATCGTAACGCGCACGCATTACAACTGCGCCACCGAGGCAGTCATAATTTATTTTAATAAAGTAAATATTACTGAGTTACTATCATTGATCACCTCGTTGTGCTAAAAGCAGCGGATATTCTGAAAGCGATCTCCTGGATTCGAATCCCAGGTCAAACAGAATGTTGGTATACATGTGAGTTGCTCCATTTGACAAATGCACCTGAGGTTCTCGGCCCATATCAGGCGTTTAGTAGCCTATCGATGGCGGCGTCGTGGATGGAAAAGAGCAAGGGTACACTAAGTGCAGATCTGATTACTTTAGGCATGAGCTTATATCCAATATTTTTGTTAGACATAAAATATTAAAGGCAAGCTATGCATATTAAGAATTCATTATTGTTTTTAATAGAATGTAGTCCTATTTTATTCGACAGATATTTTTTTTTTCAAATTTATATTCACCGAGACTCTACCTCTTACAAACCAGCATTAGGCCAGTGTGATGCAAGTTTAACCCCTCTCATTGGTAGAGGAGACTCGTACCCAGCAGCGAGACGTATATAAGTCTTATATTTTATTTTATCTGATGACCATAAGATGTGAAATTGTCTGCTTAATTCTACACAAACAAATATATTTTTAACATACTTTTGACAATGTAATATTTTTACAAATTAATCGTAGTGATTACTCTAGTCGCGACAGCCTGACCGACGCATTCGGCGATCCCAAGAGTGACAACGGCGACTATCGCAAGTCACCAGCGCCTGAAGATGACCTGCTCGGAGCTGGAGCACATCAGCGACCATCAGGTAATGTATAAAAAAAAATACTTTCCTCGGTGGCGCAGTTGTAATGCGTACGCGTTACGATTGAGGCCGACGCTGAGGTCTCGGGTTCGATCCCCGGGTCGGGTAAAGTGGTATTGGGTTTTTTTATTACGAAATGCTCAGTATCAGCCCGGAGTCTGGAATTTGTGCCCGGTATGGCGATAGGCTCGCCCCCTATGACATAAGGGACGGAGATACGCTCGGCGAAATGTGGGTGTACTGGTTACACCTCTGCCTACCCCTTCGGGGATTACAGGCGTGAGTGCGTATGTATATATGTATTATTACTTTCCCAGAGACTTAGGGCCGATATTATAGCGAATAAAAAGTTCTATTTTTCAAACGAAAATATTCTCTATCCATCTACCAATTATTAATTTTATTTTATTACTCCACTATGTCCAAAATGTCATAAATCAGACTGGCTGTTTATTAAGGTAGGTATGTACATAATCTACTAGTCTAAGGGCATCCTATTGAGGCAGAGAAACCGTGAGGCCCTGGCTTGAAATTCCAAGCCCGTTAATTACAATTTGTATTTGAATTTTAAATACGAAAACTCATACATAAGTCGCCAGAGCTCAGCATAACCGGGATGACATCCACCCCCAGAATGGGAAAGTATTCGTCGGTCGTAGAAACTACAAGCCAAATCTTTCTGTAACATGTGTTAAAAAGCACGTCGCGCCGACCCCACTGTGAGTGGGATAAGGGCAGGTGGAAGAAGAAGAGGACATATGTATAAATACTGTGTATATGAATCCGTTTTTTACTCCGGATAGCATAAAGTACATAATACATACTTTGTTACTTTGTGTTTCTCCGGAAATAACGCTTTGAAAACATTACAGATTTTAATATAACTATAATGTTATCATTTTTTTTTATCGTAGTGACGGAGTCCGAGAACATGCTGCCTCGTCACCTCTCTCCAGAAGTAGCAGCTGCCCTGAGAAGCGTGCGATTCATAGCTCAACACATCAAGGACGCCGATAAAGACAATGAGGTTAGTAACTTTATAACCAAGATTATCTTTTATATCATTTCACTAGCCCTGTATTATACACGCCCCACTACTGGGCAAGGGCTACGTCTACTAAATGAGAGGGGTCAGGCCTTAGTCCACCACGCTGGCCTAATGTGGGTTGGTAGACTTCACATACTTCGAAATTGTCATGAAAAACTTTCAAGTATGCAAGTTTCCTCACGATGTTTCCAAGCAAGCGATAATTAACAATTAATACACACGTAACTTATAAAAGTCAGAGGTATATGCTCTTGGAGTCCCGAGAACCAGTCGTTTTCGAACTTGCGACTTTCGTCTCGTTAGCCCGTACCACTCCCCGCTGAGCTATCGCAGCTTCATCTTTTATATAATGCATTCAAAATAGGTGACGTTATGGCACCACTCACACATAAACTCCCAAGGATGACTGGCTGTTCCGATCTGAGACCAATGATTTGGAGTTTGCTTTCACATAAGGTCACACAGGACTTCCTTGTTTATATCCCATTAACGCTGTTATTGTAACAGTCATTGGCTGAAACCAGTGAAATTACTGGGTATTATAAGACTTAACACCTATGTCTCGCAGTGATTAAGCGCAGTTCAGTGCCATGCAGTACTTCATAATACGGAGTCTGATTGGTGTTGCTTCTGTTTATGGGCAGGGGTGACACTTATCATCAGGCGAGTGACCTGCTCGTCTCGTCATCTAAAGTTAATAAACAAAAAGTCAAAACAGCGGTTATTAATGAGATCGAATTTACCATCAAAGAATTGCGCTGACCGAAATCAAGTCCCATTTAGATTTTCTTATTTGCTTGGATTACGAAACGAGCAAGTCGCTCGCCTGATGGTAAGCGCCACGCCTGCCCATAAACAAGCATATAAACTGGAATCACAAAGCATTGCATGGCCATTAGACGGCGCTTGTCACCCCGAGACATAAGGTGTTAAGCCTCATAATGCCCAGTAATTTCACTAGCCTAAATGTCCTTCAAACCGGAACACAACAGTACTTACACACTGTTGCTTGGCGGCAGAAGTAGACAAAGCGGTGGTACCAACCCAGCCGGCCTCTCGCATACGAGGGACCTGCCACCTACCGAAGTTTGACCACACCACTATTAAAAGAAAAAGCAAATGCTTTAATTATGAACTACTAATGCAATCGGACTACTAGTGAAATTGGAACACACCTTTTTGTAACATGTTGTTTAATAAAACTGTATTTTCAAGAATTGACAGAATTACGCCCGGTTTCTGAAAGGCTGATCAAAACAACATTCAACTAACAGAACTTTGAGTTGACATCGCTGTCAAATCAATTCCAGTTGCTGAAACGTTATTTGGTGACAAAAATAATAATATTTGATCTCTCTTTAGTATCGTTTGACATACGATGTTTTCATATTAATTTGAATGTTATGTTAGCTAACATGTGTGTCAAATCAAAGGTGTTGACTACGCTTCTAGCAACTCAATTTCGACTTGACATGAGATTTGACATTTGATTAGTTAATTTAACATTGACCAGCCTTTCAGAAACCGGGCGTAACAAATTTAACTAATAATAACAATGTAAAATATTTTAAACATTGAAGGTAAATGCTAGATAAGAACTTAAGCACCCGTTTTAAATTATCACAAACGGCTTAAATCTTAAATGTTATAGTCTTAATTGTGTTAATAGCTCAGTGAATGTAAGACAATCGACGAACGAAATATTTTAACGGCTCCACTGTTAAACCTATTGAATATTTAAATTGGCTATACCGCTTTAAGCCAATTTCGGAAATTGCGTAAACAATGTTCATTGCTATTTTCTATTGCGAAAATTGTTTCGATGTTAATGTAGTTTATATTGAATAAATACAAATAAATAAATACACCCAACAGTCACACACATAGGTCCGACCCGCACTAGGTAAACCTGTATCGTGGGTATCAAGAACTACAAGGGACTTGGGGTCCCACTACATCCAGACCCGAGACAAATATTTGTGAATCAGACAAACATTTGTCTAGGTGCGGGAATCGAAACCACGGGCTCACGCTTCGCAACCAGCTACTCGCCCGCTGCGCTACGAAAGCTGAATAAAAATATCATAGTTTTAGAGAGATTGGTCCGTAGTATATATTTCAGCAGGGGCCGGCAAACGAGCAAGTGGGTCACCTGATGTTAAATGATCTCCACCGCCCGTCAACGTCCACGATACAATTTCAATTTCCGGAAATCTCACTTATCGTACAAAACGCAACAGCAAGCAACACATTTGAGTAACTGCTCTAGCTCGGGATCGTAACCAATTTTTCTACGCGGTTAATACCGAACAAAAACATCGGCGCAAGTCGGTTAGTCGCAGGGGTTACATGTATCTCTGGATTGCTGCCGGTACAATAGGGTAGTTGACTAGATTTTTTTTATTATTTAAATCAATAAGTTATGTTACTCAAAATCTATTGCAGAAAGAATTTTATAAATCGGACCAAAAATAAATAAGTTAGAAGCCATTCAAATCCTGTAGAAGGGGTAATTGTCAAATGACAGACGATGCAACCTTTGACGTCACTGTGTAAAATGTTCATTATAGTGCACGCGTGCAAGCGAGATAGTGAGATATCCCTACTACGCACCCACTTTTCCTCATACCAACATTTAAAATTATAACTGCGGGCACATTTCTGAACCAATTTTGATTGTGTTTTAATAAAATCGTTTCTTTTGCGTATCATTTTCTGTTGCTTATAAAATAATGTATAAAATTCAATATAGGAAACTACCCTATTCCTGCACGCTGCCTTGGCCTTTGGGCCCGTCTCCTAGGCTTACCTAGAACTTACTCCAACGTTTCAACCTAAAGTGCGAAACTGTGGGACACAATTCCTTTGTTTTAAATATTTCTGCTACAAAACATTTAGAGCCGTTATTTCTATAATAATACCAGCCCTATATTACACACGTCCCTCTGCTAGGTACGGTTATTTTCTACTGAATGAGTGGGGTTAGGACTTAGTCCACCACGCTGGCCTAATGTGGGCTGGCAAACTTCACATACCTTCTAAATTGTAATGGAGAATTTCTCAGGTATACAGGTTTCCTCACGATGCTTTCTTCACCGTTGTAGCAAGCAATAATGAATACACACATAACTGAGCAAAGTTTGATGTATGATGCATGCTGGTTTTGAACCTGCGACTTTTCACCTCGGCAGTCCGTATCACTCCTGCTGAGCTATCGTTACATCTAACCTATTATTTTTTAGTAAACATTTTCGAATGGACCAATCTATCCCCTTGACATCCAGGCGATACAGATTCGAATCTAAAGCGATCCATTCTAAGCACGCTCGACGGCACAGCAGCTCATTTCACGGCGCATTTCCCTGAATTTGTTAGTTTTCCGTAGTTTTACACGTGGCCATTTGTTCGTGTATATTTACTGCATTTACACAGGCAATAACATCCAGGAGCGGGATACGTGCAGTGTGTACCTTTCTTAAAATATTCGTTATTTTGTTACTATGGATAGAGCTTGTAACTTCTTACACGACTACTCAAACGGGTGGATGAGAATCTCATATATGTACGATGTACATACGTGATATACATATATATTGATAATTATCAATATTTGTATTATGTATCGACATCATACTGAAAGCTGATCCAAACGTAAAGCCTATATAACGTGTTAGAGAAAGCTGTGGTCATATTTTGGGGTCATTACATACTCCTTACAGTAAATACCTATGTACCGGATCATTTCAAAATCGAGAGCACCTAAAATTTCGCGTTAATTGTAATCACTCGATTATTAAGATCGATAAGATTGATCACATCACTATTAATTATTATGAACGACACACTTTTTAATAAACGTGAATAACGTGTACGTAATTCTACGAAAATATTACGTACGTAATTTCTAATTTAACACCTGAAAGAGCCTGTGTGCTGAAGACGATATACCATCTTTTAGAAGCACTTTAAAGACTTCATTCTCGGGTTTCCCATTTATGAACTTTGCTAAAACCGATGACCCTCTTGTAAATTATTATTAGCTGCTTTAACATAAAACACCAATTCGTAATACTTGCTTTTAGTTAAATACAACATATTATTAAAATATACTCGTAATCATACTTAAATTGAAATTGATGAAATTACCGAATTTATTTTTAAATTACCGCGTCAAATAAATGTTGACATTTGACAACTATTTTTTAATATTAAATATAACAAAATTGAAATGAAAGAAAGAATTGAAAATTGAATTGAAGTATCACTGTCTAACATTTAGTGTTATCCAAAGTTGCAAGTCGATATCGACATGTTACTCTGAATTCGATAAAAAAGAAACTTCTATAATTATTTTCTAATAATGCAATCGGATTTGGCACTATAGGGGATGAAAGACATTATATATTATATACATTTTTTAAATTATCCTTTAATTACGCTTTTTTGAAGCACGTTGTATAAATTATCGATATTTTTTATTATGTATCGAAATCATGCCCTTGTATCGATATTTAAATATATCGATACGATATACATCGACACTTTTTTACACTTCCAAAATACAATTGGTGCAAATTAACATATTGATTAGAATAAGTGTTTATAGGTTTCAGCTTGCGTTGGATCAATTTTTTTTTCTTTCTGTATTGTTATTTTATTTCCAAGCATTACCCATTACCACAACACAACACGGCCATAATTAAGATCTGTGACACTCAGTCGACCAGGAAAATTCATCCACCTCCCCATTATTCCTGTCCCACAGAAAAGACATTATCTGGAACACCCGTACATGAATATTTAAAAGACAAGTCGTTAAAACAAATGTTTTTTTCCCGCTGTCATTCAATGATAATTAAGAGGACATTCAGTGGTTCGAAATATTATTTTTTGTTTCTATTTTTGAGGCATCATTTATGATGTTTTTTACAATGAGAATTATCTCTACAAGTTCTATAGACCACCGAGGCAGTCAGTATATGTGTTTATTTATAAATAAATAGGTAAAGGTATGTTTAGTGTTGTCAAAGACTGAATAATTTGCCATATTAAATCTGACATATTAAATTGCTATCTCACTCTGCTAAAAAGTTGTTTATTACAAAATCATTACAAAGCGCTCTGATTTTTCTTTACGCATTCAACAAGTCCACAAAAACTGAGCACTATCCTTAATCATCGGGCTTATAAAAACGGTGAGTAATCCAGTCTGTCCGTATTCGACAAGCTAGATCTGTAAATGATCTCTAGGGCCTATTTCGTGACAAATGGATGTTCTTGACGTGAATCTAGATACTTGTCTTTCGGTCAAAATTAATAAAACCAAATCTTTAAATCCATATTTGAAAATAGCTTTTGTATGTCGCTTCGCTTGCTGGAATGTCTTTTTCCGGGATGAAAAATACTCCATATCCTCATTTTTTTATTGCATAGTGCGGCAAACGAGCCAGTAGGTCACCTGATGGTAAGTGATCTCCACCGCCCAGGTACACCCACAATACCAAAATAATCAAGGGCGCGACCTTAAACGAAAGGGATAATTAAGGGATTGGGAAGGGGAGGGGATTTTGGTTTCCGGATATCTCACTCACCGTAAGAAACGCAGCAGCAAGCTTCTACTTTACGCCAGTGCTGTGAGACAGTAGTAACAACCCGGACGAGCCGACCCAATCATGTTGTAGACAAAACTGTCTACAGCGTGGCTCTACTACTCGAAATACCTCATTCAGGTCATGGTCTACCTGTATGCCAAATTTTATCCAAACTATCCAGCCATTAAGGCGTGATTGAATAACAAACATCCAAATTCACGAACTAAAAACTTCCAAAATTTCACATTTATTTTATTTTTATTTTATTTTATTTTATTTTAATCTTACAGGGAAACTAACAGCTAGGTTATAGGACATTTACAAGCTATGTACTGAAAGCCAATTATAAGTCTCCACAGTTAGGTTATACAATTTAAAAGAAACTTACAAAATCGAACGATTCAGACGGACAGTAAATATTACTCTATAAGATGTTATACAGAATAAACAGGAGATTTTATGGGTACCGCGTACCCAGTAAGTACAGAAGCTATTTATAAGTTTAAATTAAGTAACTCAGCTTTGTAATTCAATATTTAACTTTGGGTTAAGTACAGATGCTATTTTAGGAAAAAAAAAACATGTCATTCAGACAACGCTTAAGGCGAAGTGCTGAGGTATTAAATAAATCAATTGTCGAATTCTGCTCAATAAGGTTATTGTAACAACTGCTTGCTCTGGTCATGAATGCGTTTTTTCTGTAGTTACATTTGCCACTTGGTACATGTAAACCATCAAATTTTCTGAATGATCGTGAAGGAGTACGGAGTCCCAGCTCGCTTAGCAACTCAGGACAGTCGATCGTGCCATTGGCTATATTAAGTAAATAACTCAGGTCAGCTATATGCCTTCTTTCGTAAAGAGGAAGCATATGAAATTTCCTACAACGGGAAAAATAACCCGAGATGAATGTTCCACTCCGAAACTGAATATACCGAAGGAAACGCTTTTGAATGCCTTCAATGCGGTTAATATAGATATTGTAATTGGGATTCCAAACCTGAGAGGCATATTCAAGGTGGCTACGTACATATGCACAATAGAGAATTTTGAGTACTTTTATGGATTCAAATTCAGATGACATCCTAATAACAAAACCTAGAGCCTTTGATGCTTTGTTAATTATGTTATTAATATGGTCATCGAAAAGTAATTTCGAGTCAAACGTAACTCCTAGGTCTGTAATTTTAGAAACTCTAGATACCAAAACTTGTTTGAGGTAGTAGTTAGTAAATAAAGGCTGTGGTTTACGAGTATAAGTACATGAGTAACACTTTGATACATTAAGATCTAATTTGTTAAGGATACAATAGTCCTGAAACCTATCAAGATCCCCTTGTAAGCGGGATGCGTCCTCAGAATTATTGATTTCACAAAGAATTTTTAAGTCATCCGCATACAAAAGAATCCTGGCATGTTGGAAGCAAGCGTAGATGTCATTTACAAATATAATGAAGAGCAAAGGCCCGAGTAACGACCCTTGTGGTACTCCCGAAGGGATAAACATGGGCGACGATCTAAAACCATTAAGTACTACAGTCTGACATCTATTATGTACGTATGACGTAAACCATCTGTACAAGTTGCCCCTGATACCCATCCGATGAAGCTTTAACAGTAATAAATCATGTTCAATCCGGTCAAACGCCTTACTAAAATCGGTATATATTACATCGACTTGCGAAGGCTTTGACATACCGAGAGTTAAAAAATTATGACATAAAATTAAGTTTGTGGTGGATGATCTACCTCTTAAGAATCCATGCTGGTGTTCATTGAGTGTCTGTTTAACGGCGGAATACAGTTGTCTATAAACAATTTTCTCCAATACTTTGGCAAATATACAAAGTTTGGAAATCGGCCTATAATTCTCGACATAGTTTTTAGGTCCTTTTTTATGGATTGGAGTTACATAGGCCGATTTCCAAATGGTCGGAACTTGCCCTTCTTTTAATGACCTTCTAAAAAGAAGTGTTAATGGAGTTGCTAAACTACTAGCGCACCTGACTACAAAGACAGATGGGATTTCGTCTGGCCCTGCGGACTTATTCAATTCCAGCGATTTAAATAATTTGAATACTTCATATTCGAGAACCTCGATATCTCCTATGTCTGAAGTTGTGTTCCCGTTGCCAATATTATCAGGAAGGGATGAGATATTACCCGCGTTACTGCAAAGGAAAGTGGAATGAAAGTATTCGCTAAAAAGGCTACAGATGTCATCTCCTTGGTCAGAAGAGCGTTGTCCAAACTTGAAAACAGAGGGGTAGGTATTGCAAATCTTTTTGCTTTTTAAATATGACCAGAAGGCTTTTGGGTTTTCTGCTATATTGTTCGCTACGAAGGAAATGTGTTCAGAAAACATCTCCGATTCTAACACCTTAGCGCGGTCTCTCAAGATTAAAAACGAGTCAAGATCATGAAGGTTGCCGTAACGCTTATATTTTACACGATGTTTTTGCTTTTTTTTCAGAATTTTGATGAGTGGGGTCTTATACCACATTGGGTACTTGCGACATTTAGTGACAATTTTTGAGGGAATAAAACTATTTCGCAATTTAGTTAGCGTGTCATATAAAAAGCAGACGGCATCCTCTAAGCGCCTACTATAAATCTCATTATACCAATCTATCGAACATATTTCTTTAGATATACCTTCGTAGTTACCTAACTTATACAAGAATTTTACATAAGGTTTCTCCCCAAGTGAATGAATTTCAACAAAATCAACTGAAATACAGAGAGCCTTATGGTGCACATCTTCAGGCACCAATGGGCTAGGAGCATGTGTAACAATAACTTCATTGTTTGAAAAAACCAAGTCCAATAGGCGGCCGTTGCTATTTAAATGACAGTTGTACTGGTTCAAGTTACACAACGCTAGATGGTCAATGAATTCAAATTGATAAAATCCTTCCATATTACAAGGTGTGTAATGTTTATCGTCGCTAGTCAATTTCCAAGACAAATTCGGCATATTAAAATCTCCTAATATTAAAAACTTATCAAGGGGTCGATCAACGACGATGTCCATAAGTTTCTTTGAAAAATTTGAAATTTGGAGAGGAAGTGAATTGCCGAGTTTTTGATTACACATATAAGCAACACAAATATGCATTTTATACAAGATTTTAGGCTTACGTCTTTGTAGATACAACGAAATCCATAAGTCTTCGGCAGTGGAATACCAGTCAGTATGATCCTCCGCAACAAGATCGCGGTGTACCGCAATGAGTACTCCACCACCTAAGGATTGTCCCGTTTGCTCATAATTTCTATCCCGTCTCAACACAACGTAGCGATTATCAAACAACTCACTAGTACTAATTCCCTCCATTAGCCATGTTTCCGTAAGGCATATTATGTCGTAAGAAGTTAAACAAACATTCCTATGAAACTGACTCGTTTTCGTGCGAAGCCCTCGGGCATTTTGATAATACAATGTAACCGGCATTATTCAAGTCACGAGATCAATTAGATGCTGCCTAATTAAAAGAATAGAGCAATATATACGGGAGCAATAAGCATACTCGTAATAAACCCTTACGTGCAGGCAACGGACACGGCTAGTGATTAGGTTTGCAAAAAACATAAAATTTCCAAAAAATATAATGCATATTGTGGGTAATAGATTTAACGGGCATATTAGAAAGCGATAGCAAACGGTAAACTGCACGAGCCAGAGCGAGATAGGGAGATCGTAACGCTGAGCAAGCGCGTATCGGTTCATGTTACCAAGTAGGCAATTGTTTCTCAAACATTGGGACAAGCAGCTGATATTATACGAGTTACATACAATTGATTGACACAGCAATAAATTATTTAGTGGCGTGATAATTTTCGCAAGTCTGATTCTGACTTTATTATGATGGCAGGCGACGTAGGAGACTGACGCAAAAAAATCTTACATCCTTTAACCCAGGTAAACGCAAAATTCTGCTCTTTAGCCAAGGCTTTAGTCTTATTGAGTAAGATCTTGTTTTCGGCCGTTAGGTGCTCATTTATGTAAATCCTGTCACCTCCGTTTAGGCCCAAATCCGTTGGAGTCAATTTTAATTTCTTTGCCGCCGCCACAAAGTTATCCTTCAGATATCTATTATGTATGGATACTATAATTGATTTGTGGATTGAGTCATTACGTGTAGGTACTCTTGCAACATAGTTAATCTGCTCCTTCGGTATAGGACACTTGACGAAGTCTCCTATTTTGGAGATCAGCACAAATAGGTTTTCAGTATTCAGAAAGGGAACACCCTTAATTTCTAGGTTGTTTATGCGCGATCTCTGATCGAAATCCCTCATAAGGTTTTCGAGTTGCTGAAAGCGCCGCTTCAGGTGATCAACTTCATCTTTTGTCTTGGAAAGCTCTTGAACGCGCTGGTCTATGACGGAGATCCTGTTCGTTAAGTCCTGCACAGATTGTTGTGTAAATTCAATTGAATTTTTCATATCCGAGACGTCTTGTTTCATAAGTTTTAGGTCCGCAATATCCCTTTTCAAGTCTTTTAACACGGCGATGTCAGTCTGGATGGTCTTAATACTCTCCATCAAGGTTGGTAGTGAGGAGACTTGTGCAGAGAGAAGCTTCAGATCCAAGGCAATGCCCTCCAAGTCAGCACGAATAGGGGATGCTTTGTTGGTCGAAACGTCGCCTATGTTGGATACACCGGGATTTTTGCAGGAGGCACATTTCCACGTGTACTTCCTATCCCCAAGTTTTCTGAAGCCCTGTTCCGTGATACCGGCGCATGGAAAATCATAGGTGTTGTGACAGATGGTACACTGAACTCCATCACGAGATTCAACATTGCAGCGACTACACCTGAACATCGTAATACCGGGAACGAACGAGACAAAGTTTGAGAACCGCTGAAGAGTTAGTAGGTGCGCGTGTGAGGTGCAAATAAACGTGTGCACTGACCGCCGTCAACGAACGAACATTATAATAATATTAAAATGGTAGGAAAGTAAGAGAAAACTAATTCAAAACTCGATGACTGTGGACGATACGGCTCGTGCAGCGGGGATCGGCGTACGTTGACCCTAAGCAAATTCTATTGCCACAAAAATATATAAATTTTAATTTAAGTTAACCCAAAATATTGCTCTCTGAAATCCCTACAACTGTTTCATTTTCTCCGTAACATTATTTCTAGACTCATAAATAACGAAAGAACCGCAAAGAGAAATAACATTATTCCGCGAGGTCGAACAAATTCATAATATTTAAATTAGACCAAAAAGTATGACGTAATATTAAAAATGTTAATAAAACAACGGAGGGGAAATCAACCCTCGCCAATAATTAAATGTCGTTAAGTATTATTTTTTTACTTATATTGAAGTCGACAATTTCGGCCTAAACGGCCTATGGCCCCAATGACGAAACTAGCTCGCCTGATTGTAAGCGTCACGCCTGCTTATAAACAGAAGCAACACCATACAAAACCTTGAACTACAAAGCATTGCATGGCATTGGACTGCGCTTGTCATCCTGAGATAGAAGATGTTAACGCCCGGTTTCTAAGAGGTTGATTAATGTAAAAAATTACAATCAACTGTTAATTCCCATGTCAAGTCGAAGTTGGGTTGCTAGAAGCGTGGTCAACTCATTTGATTTAACACACTTGTTAGTTAAAATAGCCTTAAAATTAACATGAAACATCGTATGTCATTCACTATTAGAGAGACATCAGATATTTTTTTTTTACTAAACTACGTTTCAGCAACTCGAATTGATTTGACAGCGGTGTCAAAATCAAAGATGAATGTTGATTTGATCAGACTCTGACAAACCGGTTGCTATGCTGAGCCAATAATACCCAGTAATTTCACTGGCTTCAATGCTATTCATATTCGTACTAATACGTATAATTTCAAATTTCCCGACCAGGGCATCGAACCTACGTGTTACTTCACTATATTAATGTCGCGACGATAATCTAAAAACACGTATCATCCCGCAAGGTAGTGAGTCGTGGCTAATTCGGCGATCATTAAATAGATTAATACCAGTAATGGAGTCGGGGCGTGTGTCGCTGAAAGTATCGGCCCACAGGGAATCTGATGAGCGAGTGCGGATTACGAAACGATTTTGGGAGGTGCCGATCTGATAAGGGAAAATGCGGAGAAGAAATAATTTCGCCTTTTTTCGCTTCAATAAATACTGTGTAAGGGATGTTCTTAAAATTGTAAGCTCCTAAAATGTAATTACACATTATTTCGCACAACACGTCTCAGTTAAATTAATCACCTCGACGTCAGCTACAAATACAACTGTAACTTTTTTGATAGAGTTTTTATTCAAATATAGCTCAGAATCAGGTGGTATTGGGGTTTTCTATTACGAAATGCTCAGTACCAACCCGGAGTCTGGAATTTGTGCCCGGTATGGCAATAGGCTCGCCCCCCTGTGACATTAGGGACGGAGATACGCTCGGTGAAATGTGGGTACACTGGTTACACCTCTGCCTACCCCTTCGGAGACTACAGGCGTGAGTGCGTATGTATAGCTCAGAACCATTTCGATTAAATCAGTTTTTAAACATATAAAACACATTCAAATAGATCCATTAGTTTGGACACTACGACTTTTGTGTTTTTTAATAATTTATTAAGATTTCCGCTATATTAATATAAGTATCTAAATATAACATTTCACCCTAATCTGTCGAGACATTTCCGAGAAAACAATTACGCAATAAACAATAATTTTTCGTTAAGTATAGAATATATTCTGTGAAAATTTCCGCTACCTATTATGGTGGAGCCTTTTAAAATTAGAATAGCAGCTGGCGTTGGTCTGTTTGGTTCCATGGACACACTTATGGATAACGATAGTTAAAAAGCGACTAAGCGAGACCTGCTCACAGACACAACACCACACACGGCCTTGTATTGCAAAGCATTGCATGGCACTGGACTCCGCTTGTCACCCAGAAACATAAGATGTTAAGTTATAACGCCCAGTAATTTCACTGGCTTCAATGTCCTTCAAAACGAAACACAACACTGCTTATACACTGCTACTTAGCGGCGGAAATAAGTGGTGGTACTAATCTAGACTGCCTCTTTCACACAAGCACCTACCGCCTAGTATATAGTAGTACCTAAGTTTAAAGAGATTAAGACACCTTAATTAGGCAATTATGAGATATGATTAAAAAAAGTACGTAGTAAAAGTAGTTAAAATGAATGAATTTAAGGCAAAAAATCAGTATCTCCATTTGAACAAGGAACCAAAAACGACTCAATGGTAAAATTGGTCATCGATATCTACTTTATTGGGCCTGTCATTCGTCCAGGTTTCCTCGGATTTGTCGTAGTCTCGGAGACGTTCTGGGGCGTTTGGAACTGGGTCAACCTTATTGAATCCGAGGAGACCAGATAATTCTCTTAAATTGATTAAATTTAACTTTATACATTTGTTAGATAAGTAAGTCTTAAAAAATTATTTACTAGCTTTTGTTATAGATACTCGTATCAAAACACATACTATTTGCCAACTCGTTGCCAAAAGTTCAACAATGCTTTGCTCGCGGCTCCGCCCGCGTGATCTACCTTTTCCGGGTAAAAAGTAGCCTAAATTCTAATCCTCGTCATAATCTACATGTGTAAAATTTTAAATTTCATCTAAACCCGTTCACTTGTTAAGGAGAGATCGACTAAAAAGGTCCAAACTTTCACATTTATAATAGTACTAGGATCATCGATATAATATAACTAGAACGATAACTCTCATATGAATCTGACAAAAATACGGCTCCACTTACTTACACATACAAAGGTAAAATCACACGTAACATTCATACACGCAACAAAAATTAATGAACGTTCAAAATCTATTTTATTCCATAAAAGTTAATGTCTAAATATTAAATTTCTAAATCGAGATACGGCGTTCTGCTCCGCGCAAAAAATTAGATGTATTAAGTGTCAACAAGAGATCATGAATCAATTTTATGAATTGATGAATGAACGAGCTGCACAGACTTTTATAGCCTCGCCCCCTTGCACAGAGTTTTGGTGAGGACATTTTTTTGCTTGAGATACGTTTCTTGTCATCTTAGTAGGATAGTAGGATTTACGTAAAATCCTGACATGATTTTATCTAAATCTGTTATAACCTTCCCAATCACGTCCCATATTAACAATTTAAATTGTAATCCATTATAGTAATTGCGAGCTGATCCGTGGAAACTTGTTTCTGTGTTAATTCTCTCGTTTTGCACGGATTATCCGCTGCGGCGGGGATAAATCTAATTACGCCGTCTCATTACGCTTTACGATCGAAGACATCAGCACATTTAAATTGCTATTGATTTTTGTACAGCCTTTACCAATATTGGGAGTAGGCACGTCTTATGAATGGTTATTTTGTGTTTCTGTATTAGATTTTAACATATTTGTGATTAGGTTTTGCTCGTTACTCCGTCCGCATGAACGGTCTTTTCCGGGACAAAAAGCGGCCTATGTTCTATTCCAGGTCATAGTCTACCTTTGTGTCTAATTTCATTTATTTCAAACCGTTAACCCGTTTAAGCGTCATTGACTAACAAACATCCAAATTTTCATATTTATAATATTAGTAGGATATTCGAAAGCATGGCAACCAATTAGGTGACATCATAAAAAACCGGTCAAATGCTAGTCGGATTAGCGCATTGATTCCGTATTCATATTTCATACCCATAATAATTTAATAGATATAATCCTCTGAAGGTGTCTTACAGACAAACATACGGTGTAGGCTTAGTAATAGTGTCCGGTTAGCACCCTTATATAAATACAAACCCAACAGTTACACACATCATTCTGACCTTACACTATGAGATATGAGGCTTGTATCGTGTGTATCAGAAACTAGAACAGATTTTCGGTCTAAAAACCCAGATAATTATTTTGTGGATCAAAAATTTGTATCGGTGCATATGTATGTATGTACTTCAATGATTTTTGAATATCAAGTTTCTAGCCATCATTATCATTCTCTATTCATGCAGGCACAGCATCATCCAGACTACTTTTTCTACTTAAAATTCGCATAAATCTGGAAATCGGTATAGTTGTCGTGGTAGTCTGGCCTGTCTCTGGGGATATACCGCAATCTCCAATACGTCCCTTGAGAGTAACTCTAAACGAACTGGCTTTTATATACCCGCAATGAATTTCAAACGATTTAACAAAGTAACTTGGGCACTGCAGCATTTGGACTGCATTTACTATCCCAGTGGTACCGTATTATGTATACCGTAGAGCTGAGCTATACTACCTTTCTTATTTACTTTCAATACGTGCTTAGCAAGTATAGATTATGTATTTCATTAATATTTTCTCTTTTATCGTTGTTTTGCTGAAATGGGAATTTCAGCATAATCAAAAAATAATAGTACGAAATGATCACCAGTTGCAGGCTTAAAATTATTAGCTACAGCTTTTACTGTTTCAGTTTCGCGTGAAAGCGTTTCTTTTTTCCTTTCTTTTCCTTTTTCTTTTTATAATATAAATGTAGATTCCTGGTCGTTTCATAGCTGAGACTACAATAGCGTAGGAGATGATATTTCATTTATAAGAACAGCCTGTAGGCTATAATATCCTGTAGGATCAAAACAGCGTTATATCACTATAGATATAGATATCACTATCTACACAGACACTGCATCGCTTGGGACATAATTTAGATACATGACCTTTTCGTCTTTACCCTTGGGCCCATAGAACAAGTACGTGCCAGGTTTATTGTAGGCCATAAGCTGTTTCAATTTTTTGAGATTTCCTACTTTGTCAATGGAGACAATTGATACTTACAAAGAATTCCTGTATTTTAAAGTGATAATAAAAATGTTTAATTGATTATCCTATGTAAGATCAAAATATATAAGAAATCTATAAAAGTTATTAGAAATCAAACTCAACAGACTTCCTCATCACATTCAAACCAATTAAGGGTATAATCCTACTAATATTATAAATGTGATAGTTTGGATTTTCGTATGTATATATATATATATTTTATACTGGCTCGGCAAAGTGACTACGCTACACCTGATGTTAAGTGCAGCGCAATCCAAGAATACTGTCGACCAACGACAGACGATATATGACTTTGGATGTCTGTCACTTATAAACGAATCAATTTTAGACCTTCGAGATTTATACACATACTATAATGTTAACCGCGTAATATTTAAAGGTTTACCAATAATTATCTATTGGTATTTTTTATGGTATGGTTTTATGCTATTTTTGATATGCCTGCAGCATGAATGGGCCGGCTCGTTCGAGTTGTTACCACTGTCTTACAGAAAACTGACGTGAAGTTGCAGTATGCTCTTGCGTTTTTTACAGTGACATATCCAGAATCCCAAATGTCCTTCCCAATTCCATTACTATACTTTTGGTGAAGTGGCCAAAGAGATGTGTAAGGATCGTAGCAAGTGGAAATCCGTTGCCTCTACCTACCCCCATGGTAAATAGGCGTGAGTCTATGTGTGTAAAGCAATAAGTAGCTAAACCTAGCCAGAATTAGGCGTTGAAACTGGCACCCATGTTAGCCGCATGTATACCAAAACATTCGCGCCTCCCCACATTCGACGAAAACGGCCAATTGTTATTCCAGACACGTTTCTACGTCTCCAAGATAACCGAACTTCATTTTTGTAACGACGATATAAATAGCACCCCTAGGCCGAATAAATTTTAGAACCATCTCAGCGGATTGCGGCCGACGATCCATTTTTGTTCAACTAAGATTAATCTTATTTCTTTTGGCCGAAGACGAGTTGGGTATTGTTATGTGTGGTTGTTACGAATTACAACTTTATAGTTTGTGGGTTTTGGTAATAGCGGGTTCATAAGGTTCAATTTCAGTTGGTCAACTTCTATATCGCATACAATTTGGACGGTCTGCACACACTTTCAATAGAATGTTGGACAGAAACCATACAGATTTTGTTGATGCAAGTCAATTGAACAACTAAAATCGAACCATGAGAACATGCAATTACTTAGACTTCTTCGGATAATATTCGAGGACAGATAAGATTTAAGAGATAATGTCGATTCAATTGGTACTTCAGATCATTATAAATCGTCGATCCCAACAGTAGTCAGATTAATACCAAACTGCATTCAATAACGCTTGTTGTTTGAAAATAATCTAGTTCTAGGTTGACCATAAGAGTATTTACGAAACTAAAGATATAAATTGAATTATATGTAGTGAAAAATTAATTATTGTGTGGTAAGTGGTTTAAGTGGTCACGTCACTGTGGAAAGTTTTAATCCTAATATTATAAATGCGAAACTGAGTTGTTTGTCACGTTTTTATGCCTAAATTGCTGAACCCATTTTGATGAATTTTGGTACAGAGTTAGATGGGACCCTGGAGACGGTTATAGGCTACTTTTATCCCGGTTATAGGTTACTTTTATCTCGGATATAGGTTATTTTTATCCCGGAAAAGAATGTTAAAAAAAATAAAGCACAAATGGGCCGACTCGACGGTGTTAATACCACTGTCTCACGGAAAACCAGGTGAAGTAGCAGCGTTTCGTACGATGAGTGATATACCCGGAAATCCAAATCACCTCCCCTTCTCAATGCCCTAATAGTTATTTCTTTCTTCAACGGTCGGCAATACATCCATGATTATAATAATAAATAATAAATACACCCAACAGTCACACACATAGTCCTGACCCCACACTAGGTAAACCTGTATCGCGGGTATCAGGAACTACGAGGGACTTGCGGTCCCACAACACCCAGACCCGAGACCAATATTTGTGGTTCACACAAACATTTGTCCCGGTGTGGGAATCGAACCCACGGCCTCTCGCTTCGCAGCCATCTACTCGCCCGCTGCGCCACGGAGCTGTCCATGATTATTTCGGTAGTCTAGATGTTCATGGGTGGTGGAGACCATTTAACATCGGATGACCTACTTGCTCGTTTGCTAGCCTCTGCTATAAACGAAGAGTATATTGTTCATGAGACCCACTCGTTTTTCAAGTTTGATGTATTCAGCAAAAGTATATATTCGATATCTATATAGCTGATTTCAAATGTTTATGAATAACGCCTATAATCTTTTGTTTATTTACTAATACTGATTACATATTTTAATGAACATCAAAGCTTCTTTAACAGGAAATTTCAATTTCGAAAGTTAATAACTTGGCTTTTTAAAGTTCGTATCTAGAAAAGTACCATAAGTAAATAACTTCAGAATATCAAGTTATTTATTTGTAACATACTATGTTAAGATTTATCTAATTGTTATCTTACTCTTGATTTATTATTACAAGAACTTTCACTAATTTTAAGAATTATCGGATCATCTTAATTCTTTTCGGAGAATTCTCTTGTTGTTGACTTGATATGAGTCTTTTTAGAATTTTGTTAGCTGAAATATATATTGCCTCGAACTTTTAGGTAATTATTGAATTTTCTACTGCCTTATTGCTTTAGTGAATTTAGTATCTAGTAATTCCGTTACAGTAATTACAACTGATTTGAAATAAAACTAGTTTATATGGATTTTATCGCGCTTTAATTTTTATTTTAGTCCCGACGTTTCGAAAGCTAGTGTCAATTAACTTTCTAAATAATAAAAAAATAAATGTATAATTTTATAGACTGCCTCGGTGGCGCAGTTGTAATGCGTACGCGTTACGATTGAGGCCAACGCTGAGGTCTCGGGTTCGATCCCCGGGTCGGGTAAAGTGGTATTGGGTTATTCTATTACGAAATGCTCAGTATCAGCCCGGAGTCTGGAATTTGTGCCCGGTATGGCGATAGGCTCGCCCCCTATCACATCGTGGGACGGAGATACGCTCGGCGAAATGTGGGTGTACTGGTTACACCTCTGCCTACCCCTCCGGGGATTGCAGGCGTGAGTGCGTACGTGAGTGCGTATGTATAATTTTAAAATGAACGCAACATTAACTTTTCGAGAAACCTACACCTCAGTGTGTAAGGCTGAAAAGCTTTCAAACGTCGGGACTAAAATAAAAATTAAACCGTCATAAAATCCGTATAAACTAGTTTTATTTGTGTAATATTCGCGTAAACATAAGAAATCACTATACTATATTTTATTAACTAGTTTTTGGTTATTGAATTGGCAGGATTCTTAGCACAAGAACTATTAACTAATCTGTGCTAAGGGTTTCACGTAAATAACCGGGAATTAACGTGTTGTAAGTGTGTGGCGGGTCACCGTGCAGCGATGGGACGTGAAATTATACACTTCGTCAGTAAACGGCGTTTATTGTTTTAAACACATTACCATTTCATTCATAATACAGAGAGTCGAGCTACTGACGTACGTCGATAATCACCCCTTTTTTTTTTTTTTTTTTGGATGGACGCTTGCTGATAGCCTGACGAGAGTCGGCTTTAGTCAGCGACACCGGACTTTTGTCACCACAATGTGGAACCGTAGGTGATTGTGTGATGCACTGAACTGTATATTTTTACTACTAAGGTCCCAAAACAGTCCCACGCAGTGGAAGCTAAGTCGGAAGAGCCAGAGGGTGTCTAGAAGTGTGTGAAATATTTCAATGTCAGATCGGTAGCTTGCTATCTTTCTTACTTGATGCTTTACTGCATGAACAAACTTATATTCGGAGGTCATGTTTCGCCGGAGAATCTTGACATCGCAATGTAGGTGTGCCATAATAAATGCATCGCGCTATAGTAGTGGCGCCATCTCTTGACATTAAGACACGACACGATGAATTTATTTGTTTGGTGTGTTACAATGTTAGATATTTAAAAGGTACCTAGTTGAAAATACATTTCTCACTGGTAGAGCTATGGTGTAGACACTTCAGTCTACATTACGAATGACTCGACCGGGTTATTTATCATCATTATCTTTACCCTTACCTTGCCTACCTTATTACAGTATTGAGAACCTCTTTGTTTTCTTGCGACGGATAAAAAAGCGATGCTCAATTATTCCAACATACGCCTGTTGATTTATAGATGCGTGTATTCTGTGACTGCCTCGGTGGCGCAGTTGTAATGCGTACGCGTTACAATTGAGGCTAACGCTGAGGTCTCGGGTTCGATCCCCGGGTCGGGTAAATTGGTATTGGGTTTTTCTATTACGAAATTATGGCGATAAACTCGCCCCCTATCACATCGTGGGACGGAGATACGCTCGGCGAAATGTGGGTGTACTAGTTACATCTCTGCCTACCCCTTCGGGGATTACAGGCGTGAGTGCGTATGTGTGTAGGTATGTATTCTATAATTTGATTTACACACGTTTTGACAAACAGAAATGTTAAATAAACTCCAATTTGAAAGCGTTTCAAGCGTTATTCGTCATTCAATTGAGAGCGGCTCGTCCTTTAACCCTCTCTATTGAAATCAAATGGACGTAAAAAACCCGTTTAGCTTCGCGAACTGACTTTTAAAAGACATTTCCAGCCTTTTGCATACGACGGGTACTTGACAAACACCTTAAATGTAATGGGATGTATGTGTTATTAAACGATATCTTTTCTTAGGTATATAACTTCATAATGATCTAATTTGATTCATCTAGAAAGACTATTGGAAAAATACAATTGGAGTAATAATCTAATCGTACGAATCACATAAACTCACGCTTATATTCCCGAATGGGTAGGCAGAGGAGCAATTAGTACACTAACGTTCTGCCAATCTTATCTTTGTCCTATGATTTGATAAGGGACAAGCCTGTCGCCGTACCGGACATAAATTCATTTCCCCGGCAATTCATGTGTGATTATGCGAAGAAAAACTACCTATATCATGTGGAGTACAACTGCGCCACCGAGGCAGGCAGCATTGGCACAAACCAATTAGCCCGCAAGATACACCATAGGAGGCAACATTTCAAAACAAAGCCCTTTGCTCTGTACACAAAATTTTACGCGACATCTTACGATCACATTCTACGCTAGAAAATTGTTTGAACAATGGAAACGTGCAGTTCCATACACATTGCGAGTTTATGTTGTCGCGTGAGGCATGGTGGATGCGATAAGTAAGCAAGCTATGTAACATCGCGAAAAATTTCGCCATTGTGCGAGTGGAATTTGAAATTGTTCGTCTGGGTACATGGGCCCACGGCTTTGGCTTTTCTCTACACTTGTGTGTCTTGCCTTAGGTTTTGATGGAAATCTTTTGGTTGTAATTTACTTCTTTGTTTTTTTTCTGAAACGATTCGACTTGTTCTAGTCATAATTATCGTGGTTCTTTCAAACGATCCAAAAAAAGAAGACGATTAAGGAATTGGGAAAGGGAATGAGATTTGAGCCTCGGATATCCACTCAGCGTACAAAATGCAATAGCAAGCTACTTTATGTTTTCTGTGAAACATTGGAAACGACCCGGTCGAACTGGCTCATTCATGATGTTAACGAAACTGTCTACAGCATGGCTCTAACACTCAAAGTTTAGTGAGATATCCGGAGGCCCAAATCCACCTCCCATTCCTAATCCTTTAAATATACCTTTCATTTAAGGTTAGCAACACACCCATGATCCTTCAGGTATTGTGTGCGTGCATGGGCAGTGGCCAGGGGAGATCACTTACCATCAGGTGACCCACTTGCTCGTTTGCTAGCCTATGCTTTAAAAAAAACTCTTTAACAGAAAACAGTAAAAGCATTCAAGTTTTTAATTTACAATTATTATTTTATGGCTCACTCTCTAGAAATGAGAAATGCTATGACAAGTTTTATATGAAACTAAATGGATAATGTGGTATCTAACAGTACCAGTAGAGTGTTAGTTAAAAGTTTGTGTTTACTTCCCAATCTCGACATCATGTACCTACATACAAAAAAAACTTAACATGCGCTTTAATTTCCTCGAGTCTTATATCCCGTTCACATACGATTGGCCTAATGAAAAAACCGAGTTTGAAATTGAGGAAAACAGTATAAAAAAGTGTCGGTATTAGGTCGCCGGGTTCAGAGGACCCATCCTCTCCGAAGCGATAACACTCCTCCATTCACGCCAGGATAATCTATCAATCCGAAAAAATGAGTAACATAAACACGATTCCGTACCAAATTGAAGTGGATCCATCGAATCCTCTTTAGGGTACCGTATGTGACATAGATATGGAGAGTTTAAATAAAATGAGTAAGTTTCGGGTATTAAAGATTTTTTTTTAAATGTTTGTAGCAACTGATTTATAAATGGTTGAACAGATTTTATTCGAACATAGCTTTTTTATAGTATAGGCGGCAAACGAGCAAGTGGGTCACCTGATGGTAAGTGATCTCCACCGTCCATGTATGCCCACAACACTAAAATAATCATGGGCGCGTTACCGACCTTAAAGGAAAGGGATAAGTAAGGGATTAGGAAGGGGAGGCCAATTTGGGCCTCCAGATATCTCACTCACCGTACGAATCGCAGCAGCAAGCTGCTACTTTACGCCGGTTTTCTGTGAGACAGTGGTAATGACCCGGACGAGCCAGCCCATACATGCTGTAGACAAATGTACTACAGCGTGGCTCTACCACTCCTGAGCTCCGATCATCCCGATTAAACAAGGGTACAATACAAGAAAACCACATTAAAATCGATCCATTCGTTAAGGCCCTAGATGCTATAAACAGACGAGTGTATCTCACAGACAAAGGGGTCAATGTAACATCCCTCTTTTTGGTTTGGGGTTAAAAAATAAAACTACTTCTACATAAAATCTGATTACATTAAAACCTAACTAGAATGCATCGTAACGTGCATTGGAGCCTCGAATGAGTAATAAGCATTTTTGGAAGTATAGGGGTTCTGTATCTCTATGCTGCAAAGAGGATGTTGAACTCTTGGGATCGTTGCTAAATTCCAGGCAATGAGTTTCTTAGAAACCATCAGGCCGCGTCTTCATAAATAACCTACAGGCCGAGTCTTCATAATTAACTATCAGGTTGAGGCTTCATAATTTGATTCCGTGCATAACAAAAATAAAGTTCCTTAGGTTATTTCTTGCTTATTCTATTTACTCTATCCTTAGTCCTTATTTTAAATAATTCCTTCACCGCTAAAGCAAGCTATAATTAACAATTAATACACTCGTAATTTACAAAACTCTGAGGCGCTCTTGGAGCTGGGATCTGCGACTTTCGTCACAGCAGTCCATACCACTCCTCGCTGAGCTGCCGCTTAATAATAAATCATTCTTACAAGAACCATTATCCATAAACCAGTTCAGTTAGTTTTTTCTACCAAATCCGCAGTAACTGCACTTCCAGCCATTTGAACAGCACTCGTAGCATGGTTGGTTTTAAATTGAATCCCGATGCACGTTGCAAGCCAAATAGAGTGAAAAATATACCGACCGCGAGTTATTCAACGGGTCTGTTCGGAAGAAAGATTATAGTACTATTGTCGGTGGCTGAGTGCGAGTGAATTAATGACAAATAACTACCACCTCAACTAGTAGCGAAAGTTCACCGTGGAGTACGGAATGCTGAGACAAGAGGTGCAGGTTCAAAACCAACTCTAAGAGCATGGGATTACTTTGTGCAGCTAAGTATCTCTGACTTTTAAGTAACGTAGGTATTGATTAATAATTATCGCTTGCTTCAACGATGAAGGAAACATTGTGAGGAACATATTATTATGGTGGCATAGCGTAGCACAAGATCTTCTTATCTTAAAACTTATAGATTTTCGTCGGTGATTGACATTAGACTGCCTCGGTGGCGCAGTTGTAATGCGTATGCGTTACGACTGTGGCTGACGCTGAGGTCTCGGTTTCGATCTCTGGGTCGGGTAACAGTGACATTGGGTTTTTGTATTACGAAATTCTCAGTATCAGCCCCGGAGTCTGGAATTGTGCCCCGTATGGGGATAAGCTCGCTCTCTATCACATCATAGGACGGAGATACGCTCGGTGGAATGTGGGGTTACTGGTTACACCTCTGCCTATCCTTTCGAAGAAAACAGGCGTGAGGGCGTATGTATGTATGTATGTTTCTTCGGTAAGATTTATTTATATAATACAAATACATTTGAATTTAATTTATAAAAAACAGAGGATTATTCTCTGTTTTAGCAGTGTTTTATTATAATAATTTTGAGCTAGTTTATTAAAGAAAGTAATATTTTATCTCGATCTGGCACACGAGGTTACTAACATGTGGGATGTGGACCCGGCATTCATTATCACATCATCATTATCTCGATAGTCCTTTCTACATTACAGGTACTGACATTGTGTATAAGAAATTGTGATCAATTATATCTTTAAAATATAACTTAAAGATAAAACATAAATGAGTTTCTTGGTGCTTCTTCTCAGACCAATGGGCTATTCCGAAGCACCGGTAGAAATTTAATTTGTGGCGTGTAAAAGTGCTCTTGATTTTATTTAATTTTTTACCATTAAAAAATAAGGTGGCCTAGTTATTAAATATTCGAATTACCAAGTGACGTAACAAAAGCCCCAGCATCAATATGGACGATTGGAGATTTATAAAAGGTCGAAATAAAGAACATTTTGCGTATACGAAAGGTCAAGATATATTTTCTACTCCCAGAAACAAACATAAACACTGGCCGGGTCCCCTGGGATCCGTACACTCGCCAATTTCGGCCACGCTTGTTGGTTCATTTGGCAACACTTTGACCTATAATGCGGAATTTTATATCAAAACATCTCCCTATTTTGCTACCTTGTAAGGATGTGGGGGAAATATATTGAGTAGGATGTTTTATTAAGGATTGTGTACAATCTTTGAAATAACAATGTTTTGACAAATGTTGATAGATGATAATAGTATACATACTTAAATACGCACTCACGTCTGTACACCCCGTCTGTATTTTTGTAGATCACACAAATATTTGTCTCGGTATGGGAATCGAACCCACGGCTTCTCGCTTTGCGCAGCCGGCTACTCATCGACTGCGCCACGGCAGTCAAATAAGATGCGGAGTTGATGTAAATAAACCGACGTTTCTCTAGAATTGAAAGCTACTATTTTCTTCTGTAAACTTGATGGCTGCGTACGTAATCAGTGATTTTAATAACATTTTAAAACCATCTTATACATGACACATTATTATTTGAGGAACGTTTAATCTCGGAAGGGAAATTGTAAGTTGATACGTTTTCCGTATTACTCGCTATTGAATAGGCCTCAGAAACGGCACGTAATACGATAAAAAATTCAAGTGTGTATGCTAAGGTTCCGCATATGAAAGGCAGTGTGTTAAATATATTCCAAATCTTTAAGAATCTTAAAATATAAATACGGAAATGACAATTTATCCTACTACTATTATAAATGTGAATGTTTGGATGTTTGTTAGTCAATCGCACCTTACCGGCTGAACGGTTTTGGATAAAATCTGATACGCAGGTAGACCATGACCTGGTTTAGGGCATTGGCTACTTTTTATCCCGGTATAAGCCGTTTACATGAACGAAACCGCGATCAAAAGCTAGTAAATAATAATTACAGAACTGTGTCTTTAGTCTCTGTATTCGATACACACCGCATTGAGTTGATTATTTAATGATTTTTTTAAATTTTTAGCTAGTGGTAGAGCCACGCTGTAGACACTTTTGTCTACAGTATGAATGGGCCGGCTCATCCGGGTCGTTACCACTGTCTTACAGAAAACCGACGTAAAAACATTTATGTTTTTTTACATTCCTATTTATCCATTCTCATCTAGAGATTCCTTGTATATATGATATTATTTCCCTATGGCTTTAAATCTTCATATACCCATGGCAAAATCCAAAAAAGGTATCCCTCGCACACACCAAGCCATAAAAATGCGCTCACAAACTTTTATGGCACTTTCAAGGGGTTCAATTAAAGTGGGCCTCTTTTGAAAATAAGCCAACGTCATTTGTTGTTATAAAATTGGCTCTTAGTATAACTTGACGCGATTTACTTTGTGAAACTTTTAAATTATAATTGGGAGACGAGATTCGAGGGGGAATGCCTAATTGGAAATGAGCTCGGGTCGTATTACGTCGATATTTTGTATATGTTGGGTTTCTAACTTTGAAATGAGGACCCTGATTTAGGAAATGTAAAGGAACATCATGATGACTTATTTTAAACCGTTTAAAATTTGGGCGTACTTTGAAACTGAAAGTATTTTATATTGAAATGTCAAATGTTAAGTAATCAGAATACACAACAAACACACACGCGCACATAAGCACACATATAATATATCACAGACAATCTTCTTCATGAGCAATCATACATATGACATATAAACATATGACAACATATTTATTCTTTTGTAATTACAATATTTTTGCTGGCATCCGTGAGACACTTTCACTAGGCCGTCGCAGAACTCGTTGGCCATGATGAATTTTCTATCTGACGGATTCTGAGCCTGTGGCCTTTTTGGCGTTCGGACACAATTTGTTGAAGATGTTTCGGGTGGGCGTAGGTCCATTCTGAGCATTATTAGTTTTAAGTGTGTTTGTTGTATCTACAAGCGTAACTAGTTATTAATTTTAAATTGATTCCTCTTCTCTTAATTTTTAAATATTTTTTACGTACCCACTTAACTATTTTCTGAGATGGGATTAAGGGTGAAATGGTTCCACTAAAGCGAGCTGATTGCCCGTCTGTGCAACTTGTAGACTCCCCATCAAGAATACAATACATGTTTTCTGTGTTCGTGTGTCCCTGGTGTAATGGCCAAATAAAGTTTTGTCTTCCTTTCAAATCGTAGTCAAATGTTATTTATTAACTATATCACTTGTAAGACCTCTGTTATTACTGACAACTTTTAACAAAGTCTTAAGATATAAGCATAGCTCAGTTCAAGATTCGTAGAACGTAATGCACACCTAACCTGTCTAAACCATCGAAACATTTGCCAATTTTAATTATGGATTTAACCAAGGCTTGCATATGTGTTTCACATTTTAATAGATTCTTTTGCCAGAATATGTGTTTATAGTTTATATAATACGGTTTAATAATAACATTAAAAACGCTACATAGCCTGTAGCCCAAAATCTTTATTTTTATAAATTTTTTGCAGGTTTTCCCAAAACTCACCAATAATCCTAACCTATTTTACTTAGCATTGTCCTTTGTCCCCAGGTAGTAGAAGACTGGAAGTTCATGTCCATGGTTCTGGACCGCTTCTTTCTTTGGCTGTTCACCATCGCTTGCTTCGTTGGAACCTTCGGGATCATCTTCCAATCGCCTTCCCTCTACGATACCAGGGTCCCGGTAGACCAGCAGATATCTTCGATCCCCATGAAGAAGAATAACTTCTTCTATCCGAAGGGTATTGAAACGATTGGTATTATTAGTTAAATTATTAAAACTAAATAATAATAGTCTTGTTGCAAAATAAATCCGTAAGATTTTGTTAATTAAGGTTCAAATTGGTCTACGAAATCCGAAAAATGCGTTTATACGAGGCATTCTATATTTATTGTTTAGTTAATCAATGGTTTTCCTAACTAATCACTTATAATAAAACAATTACGTTAATTAGTAAGTTAATAAACTAAAACTTTTAAAGTTATTTATAACGAATTCGATGGCAAGGCTACAAATAACATTTTAGATATAAATACCTAATTCTAATAAATAGTAGTTTTAATGAATTTGTAATTAGTGCCAATGATTATTTCAAAGCTGATGTATTAAAAAGTAGGTACTTAAGTCTTTTTAAAGTAGTTTCATGTTATGGCTGTGAAGTTTAAATTTTAAATGGATTTTATAATAATGTATTAAATAGCGTATTTGAAATTTTCAAATAAAATATTACAATTTATACCTTGTTTTTATTATGTCTTCGATCAAAACAAAAAAAATAGTCTCATTAGATGTCGTATATAATTGTGTTGGGTTTAAAATACGAGTAATTTCAAAGAGGTTACTGATTGAAGAAATGCGTTTTTAGTTTCATTGCTTCTGCAGTAAAACAAAATAGAAGATGTATGTAACTGATCCCAGAAGACTATGCTTTATTCAAATAAGATGTATCGATTGATCAAGTAGTGGTAAACCTCTAGAAAGATTTTTTTGAGTGGTAGAGCCACGCTGTAGATACTTGTGTCTACAACACGAATGGGCCGGCTCGTCCGGGTCGTTACCACTGTCTCACAGAAAACCGGCGTAAAGTAGCAGCTTGCTGCTGCGTTTCGTACGGTGAGTGAGATATCCGGAGGCCCAAACGCCCTCCCCTTCCCAATCCCTTAATTATCCCTCTCCTTTAAGGTCGGCAATGCACCCATAATTCTTTTAGTATTGTGGGCGTACGGTATTGGCGGGGGAGATAACTTACCATCACGTGACCTACTTCCTCGTTTGCCGGCCTATGCTATAAAAAAACTTGTACATAGACCGGCAAACGAGTAAGTGGGTCATCCTATAGTAAGTAATGTCCACTGCTTAGGAACACCTATACTACGAGACTGATTATGGATGCATTACTGTTGCTTAGATGGATGTATGCATCGAAATAAGATGACAAGAAATGAAATTCAAGCAAAAAAAATATCCCCACCAATACTCTGTGCAAGGGGGCGGGGCTATAAAAGTCTGTGCATATTAGTCTCTAGTTGACATTTGATACGTCTAATTTTTTGCGGTGCAGAAGGTATCTCGATATAGAAATTTAATATTTATACATCAACTTTTATGAAATAAAGTTGATTTTGAACGTTCATTAATTTTTGTTGCATGTATGAGTGTTACATGTGGTTTTAACTTTGTATGTGTAAGTAAGTACTCGTAAGTGCAGCCGTATCTTTTGGCAGATTCATATGAGAGTTATTATTCTAGTTATCTTATTTCGATGTTTGTATGTCTAATAAAATATATTTATTCTTAATTTATTGCCGCCAATAATTGAAAATCTGTATAGAAAGAGGATTTTGATTAGGGCCTCCGTTAAAATCAAATACCAACTCCAACAATCAACAAGCCCAGAACAGTAATCAAGATAAAATATATAATTATAAATCATATTCTGTAATTAAAAGTCTGCTTGTTATCAAGGTCGTATATTTCGAATCGTCAATCAATGTCGTATCTCAACAAGTCTAGTGATGATATCAAACAAACTGAAGGGACAATCATCAAGATATTTGTCACAGTCTCCCCTCTGTCCATCTGCTTCCGCTTCATAATACTCGTTGTCAAGGCCTTCTTCACGAGATGCTGAGGGACTGGAAGTAAAATCAAATGTATGGTAAGTTATTTTATTCTATCTACAAAACAATTACCACCTATTTGATGACTAAATAAATAAATAACACCCAACAGTCACACACATACTTCCTAACTAAGATACGATTGTGTCTTGGGTATCAATTATATGCGGATCACATAAATATTTGTTTCGATGCAAGGACCAAGCTCGTGCTTTCTTTTTTTTCAGCTTGTTATTTCTAAAAACTATTGGATATGATTGATATTAAAATATTCCATTGTAAATGCAGTCAAACCCGATGGCAAGTTCGCTGTTTTTATTATACAACCTTGTAAATTTACTGGATATACTTGCTAGCTCAAAGCCATATTAATGAGCCTTCATTGTGAATTTTTAACATGTATATAGACAACCATATTCGTCTGGATAGAATCCAGTCGAGGTTATGTTAGGACCAACTTACTTTCTGCCTGGCTTTAAACCCAGCTTAACATCACCAACCGTCTTCTTAGACGCTTCCATTTCACCCGGTTTATAAGGTAGGTCCCTCGTATGCGAGAGGCCGGCTGGGTTAGTGCCACCGCTTTGCCTATTTCTGCCGCCAAGCAACAGTCTGTAAGTACTGTTGTGTTCCGGTTTGAAGGACATTGAAGCCAGTGAAATTACTGGGCATTAAGAGACTTAACACCTTATGTCTCGGGGTGATGAGCGCAATCAAGTGCTTTGTTATTTAAAGTTCTGTGTGGCGTTGCTTCTGTTTATGAGCAGGCGTGGCGCATACCATCAGGCGAGCGACCTGCTCGTGTCGTCATTCAAGCTTATAAAATAAAATATTCCGTCTTTGAGCATACTCTATGGTGAGATCATTGGCTCTCATCTCTTCCTCTAATACCACACGTCAGTCCTTACTAAACAAGATACTAGGTACTACTGCGTCCTAAATTACCTTACGACCATCAAAAGCCAGCAAAAGGGTAACCACATTATTAGTAGTATATAAACTATTAGAGTTTACTTCGACTTCGGACTGCCTCGGTGGCGCAGTTGTAATGCGTACGCGTAACGATTGAGGCTGACGCTGAGGTCGCGGGTTCGATCCGCGGGTCGGGTACAAGTGATATTGGGTTTTCTATTACGAAATGCTCAGTATCAGCCCGGAGTCTTGAATTTGTACCCGGTATGGCGATAGGCTCGCCCCCTATCACATTATGGGACGGAGATACGTTCGGCGAAATGTGGATGTACTGGTTACACCTCTGCCTACCCCTTCGGGGATTACAGGCGTGAGTGCGTATGTAGTTTACTTCGAATTTGATGCCTTACATCATTCACGCCACTCGAAAATTTCTTTGCTCTGAAAGTCAATACAAAAGTTCGCCAACAATCTTCATACATCTTTCGCTCATAGTTGATACATACGTGAATACAACATGCATGATATGCCCCAGGAGTCCATTGTGGTGGAGGGGTGTCTCGGCCGCCTCGCATATATTGCGCAGCATGCACTCGCGGCCGTTCATACCGTGCCTGAAATATTTAATGAAATATGAGGCGGGGACTTAGTATTGCTATAGTAAAATTGAAGCCTTAAATTACTGAATTTACGATGGTTAATGTTTTTTATCATAGGCCGACAAACGAGCAAGTGGGTCACCTGATGGTAAGTTCACCGTCTATGGACGTCCCCAATACCAAAACAATTATGGGCGCGTTGCCGAACTTAAAGAAAAGGGATTGGGTAAGGAAGGGGGATCTGGGCCTCCGAATATCTCACTCAACATACGAAACGCAGCAGCAAGCTATTTTACGTCAGTTTTCTGTGAGACGGTGGTAACGACCCGGACGAGCCGGCCCATTCATGCTTTAATCAAAACTGTCTACAGCGCGGCTCTACCACTCAAATCTCGGAACGACCACTATGGTAAATTTTTTACCGTGTACCGTGGTCGCTATCCTTTTGGATAATTTGTCAGATACCCTCCCACCATTGTTGTGTGAGGGTATCTGACATTGTGTTCATTATTTTGTCTACCGCTTTGCTATGGAGGGAAGTGGACAATTAATATTTCCACTCCCTCCTTAATTTCCTATTTGATTAATTTCGTTGCGGGACAAAGACAATTTAGCATTTCCAGAGACTCGCCGAGCTTCACTGGTGTCAACAAAAATGCGTGCCACTGTCGATCCTGGTGCACAGGAGTTACAGTGGCGGGTGTGTAGGCGGGATAGTCTCTAAAAAATAACCTCCCACCAGTTGTAGATAGGATTGTATGGAATATAATGTACTTACTCTTTGAACCTCGTCTCAAGAACAGTGTAAGTAAGTTCTCTTGTTATACTGCGACTTTGGCGGGAACTGATAACCTGAAACATGTCATTGCGTAACAAATGAATTTCCAAGTACAAAACACGAAGGTCTGTTGAGAGAACAGAGCATTCAGCATTTTTTTTTTCTTAGTTTGAGTGATGAAACGAGCAGTTCGCTCGCCTGATGGTAAGCGTTACGCCTGCCCATAAACAGAAGTAACACCACACAGAACTTCGAATTACAAAGCACTGCATGGCATTGGACTGCGCTCGTCACCCTGAGATATAAGACCCTCTTACCAGCCTTGATTGTGCAAGTTGGGTAAAGAGCTGTGTAATTTATTTATTTATTTATTTATTTATTGTAATGCTGCCTTTATAGATACCTGGGTTGAGACAGTTTTTGATATTATGTACGTACAGGAAATTAGGCAGTCTCCGTGGCGCTGTGGGTGAAGAGCCAGCTGTTAAGTAAGAGGCCGCGGGTTCGATTCCCGCACCGAGACAATTAATGTTTGTGTGATCTACGAATATAAGTTTCGGGTCTGGGTGATTTCTCCCTAGAGAGATTGGCGTCAGGCAGGTGGCCGGTCTTAAAAACTATAAGTCATATCTTTCTGTAGTATGTGTTAAAAAGCATGTTGCGCCGGCCCCACTGCGAGTGGGATAAGATTAGGTGGAAGAAGAGACAGTACCTAAAGACAATTAATTGTTTTTACTTACTGGTAAATTAGGAAAGATGACCTCATCGATCTCGGTGATATTACTAAGCACACTGTAGTTAGACTCGAAGTTGTATGACACGAATACGTTTTTATCCGGAATATCTAAAGGTACGGCTATAGCTAAGAATGTCTGAAATCAAGAAAACTTTAGTTTACCATCTACATATGCACTCACGCCTGTAACTGCCGAGTTAGGTAGAGATGTAACCAGTACAATCACATTTCGCCGAGCTTATTTCCTTCCCGTGATGTGATACAGGGCGAGCTTATCGCCATATCGAGCACAATTCTAAACTCTTGGCTATTACTGAGTATTTCGAAATAGATAAACCTAATATCACTTTTACACGACCCGGGTATTGAACCCGAAACCTCAGTACAACTGTCGTACGTATTAGAGCTACGCCTCCGAGGCAGTCACGTTTACCACCTTTTCTTAATAAATGAATATTGAATATTTTATCACTCCCTAACAAAGACCATGGAAATGGAAAGGAGTGGCAGAGACCAAACACTTACGCCTGGTTTCTGAAAGGCTGATCAAAGTTAAATTAACTAATTAAATGTCAAATCTCATGTCAAGTCGAAATTGAGTTGCTAGAAGTGTGATCAACACCTTTGATTTGACACACATGTTATTTAACATAACCTTGCAAATTAATATTAAATATCGTATGTCAAATGTACGCTACTAAAGACAACATATATTATTAAATTTTTCTACTAAATGTCGTTTCAGCAACTCGAATTGATTTGAGAACGACGTCAAAATCAAAGTACTGTTAGTTGAATGTTGATTTGATCAGCCTTTCAGAGACCGGGTGTAACACTTTTTACGCGCTGCATTCGATCGGAATCCGCGAAATCTCGGTTACGCACTGGAGCGAATCCCAAGTCTCGAAGTTGAAAATATTCCCAGTTCTCTATCTCAGATTCAGATCGTATGCAGCGCGAAAGAACTCTTAGTAAACACGGCTATTGAACTTAATTGAATATAAGGCATTTAAATGCTTTAATATAAATGAATATAGATAAGAAATAAAAAACAGTGCTAACCCTGAAAGACTTAAAATTTCGTGCAATAAAAGGTATTTTTATTTAGTTGTGATAAGTAAAGATATACATATATATGTGTATTAAAAAATGGACTTACTCCGTAAAGACTCGTCGGTGGAAATATTAATGCTCTTTTCTGTACCGATGTTGCAGAGCATTGTGATACCAACACGCTTCTGTAATTTGATAAGCAAATATCATAAAATTAAAGACGCCAAGATGTATACATTACAAAAACTAAGCTTATATAACGCGTTTTATAATGAGACTGAATATAATAATATTGATATTTTATAATAAAAATAACTACGCAATATAATAGGTAATTGTGAGTGAATAATAGAAACTTTACAAAATAGTTGAAGCAGGCTGACAGCTTACTAAACAAGACGTAACGATACATTTACAATTTTAACTACGGCACTCAGAGTCGTCTATTATCTTTAATTGACAGCCAATTATAGAATCACTAATTTGAAGTACGCTTCTTCGTATATTATAATTGAAAACATCATAATTAGGGTTTAATGAAGTTTGCTAGGAGATTGAAAAATCGGCCGTAAATAATATCATAATTGTAAAAGAACATGTCCCTTACTTACAAAACACATATAATAATAATCCACTTCATTTTATTCACGAAGTTTAAAGGTACAATAAAACACTCTACTATGTATTCGTATAGCACTGTCACTAACTTTTTTTGGATAGACAACTGGCAACTGCTCTCTATTTCGCGGCATTCCGAAATAAATTATCGAACGTTCGCTAAATAAGAGCGCGATGGATAGTTTCTATGGTAGACATTTTATTCTTAAACACTAAATATATTTAAAATAATTGTATAAAGCGTTATAAACTATTATAGTTTCCAGTAATCACATGTCCATGGATATCACGTAGCTTTCCAGAATTTTATCCCTGATAATATCGGGGAATAACATTATTACTTGAAATTTTATATCAAGATATATTTTATGCCCAAATCCAATTATTTTGAGATGACAGCTAATTTTAACAAGTGTATATGATGGGAGTTTTTAATTGAGTTTGGGAATTTTTACCAATTTGGCAAATATAATACACTTAAAAGAAGCGATAGCTCAGCAGGGAGTGGTACTGACTGTCGAGACGAAAGTTGTAGGTTCGAAACCAACCTCAAAGGCAGGCACCTCTGATTTTTCTGAGATCTTGTGTTTAAATGAATAATTATCGCTTTAACGGTAAAAGAAACATCTTAAGGAAACCTGTATATCTATCTACCTAAGTTATCCACAAGAATCTCGAAGATATGTGAAGTCTGCCAACTAGCATTAGGCCAGCGTGGTGGACAAAGTCCTAACCCCTCTCACTCAGTTGAGGAAGCCCGTAGCTGTCAGTGGAACGTGCATAACACAGGGCTAGTATTATTATAATTATTTATATTATACTAATAAGTATACCTACCTAATTAACTATAAAATGTGTAGGATTTTGTTCTCGGATTTATGACATATCAACAAATGTAAATCTTCTATTAACATCTTTTCAAACGCGCACCACAAATCGTCGCATGAGCAGTAACAAAAGTACCGCTATGTGTCAATACATGAGGCAGAAGCGAAATTATCCAGTTCAGGTGATAATTGTCCCAGAATATATTGAAAGTAACCTCGTATTTCGACAGAATAACTCCAACATTTTGTAGATTCTCTTAGCAACTTAATAAATCGCGAGGATATCAAAATTGCGTCAAGTTTTTTTTTATAGCGTAGGCCAGGAAACGAGCAAGGGGTAACCTAATGGTAAGTGATCCACTTGCCCATGTACGCCCACAATACCAGAAGAATTATGGGCGCGTTGCCTACCTTAACAGAAAGGGATAATTAAGGGATTAGGAAGGGGAGGGGGATTTGGGCCTCCGGATATCTCATTCACCGTACGAAATGCAGCAGCAAACCGCTACTTTACATCGGTTTTCTATGAGACAGTGGTAACGACCCGGTTGAGCCGGCCCATTCGTGCTGTAGACAAACTATCTACGTTGGGGCTCTACACTCTACCTCATTCTTTCACAAATAAATGTTATAAAAACCTTTTAACCAAACAAAACCTACTTAAAAGTACGAAAAAGTTGAAATTAACCATCTTTAACGCCCGGTTTCTGAAAGCGTGATCAAATCAACATTCAAATAACAGAACTTTGATTTTGACACCCCTGTCAATCAATTCGAGTTATTTAGTGAAAAAATATATATTTGATGTCTCTTACTCTACGGTCTCTTTAGTACCGTTTGACATACGATTTTTCATATTAATTTGACAGTTAAGTTAACTAACATGTGTGTCAAATCAAAGGTGTTGATCCCGCTTCTAGCAACTCGATTTCGACTTGACATTTGATTAGTAAATTTTGCATTGATCAGCCTTTCAGAAACTGGGCGTAAGTCTATCTATACCAATCATTGAACACTAGATTGCAATAATCAAAGTTAATTGATATTGTTTGAAGCATTTTGAGGCGTTTTAATTTGTTTTATTATAATTGCCACACTCCACATGATAGTAACATGACATCAAAATACTCATTACGTTCTTGCAGTCCGCGGCACGGTCCAACAAAGCCGAAATTAAAATTTTACTGATGTGAAATTGAGCAGCGGATTTATTTGATCCGCTGCTCGGTGGCGCAGTTGTAATGCGTACGCGTTACTATTGAGGCTAACGCTGAGGTCTCGGGTTCGATCCCCGGGTCGGGTAAAGTGGTATTTGGTTTTTCTATTATGAAATGCTCAGTATCAGCCCGGAGTCTGGAATTTGTGCCTGGTATGACGATAGGCTCGCCCCCTATCACATCGTGGGACGGGGTTACGCTTGGCGAAATGTGGGTGTACTGGTTACACCTCTGCCTACCCCTACGGGGATAACAGGCGTGAGTGCGTATTTATTTAATTAAAACTTTCCACTTCCATTTCATTATTTTTATATTATGACAGGGTGATGAACGATAATGAATGCTGTTGCAAACACTACTACAAGTTTTTAGTGCTCATTATTTTACAAGATTTTTTAGGACTCTCATCTCCGCGCCCTTATGTGGGGTCAGTGGTTTTAATACATGTTACAGAAAAATATTTTTATAGCAGACCGACAAACACGTCATTTGTTTTTTATAGCTTTAATGATGAGACGAGCAGATCACTCGTCTGATGGTAAGCGTTACGCATCCATAAAAATTAATTATGAAGTACTACATTTCACTGGACTGCACTTGTCACCCCGAGACATTAGAGTCGGTGCATTCAATTGATCGGCAGCTGCATCGGCACTCCAAATATATATATATATTTTCTTAATAGATTAGGCCGGCAAACGAGCATGTGGGTCACCTGATGGTAAGTGATCTCCACCGGCCATTTACGTCCACAATACCAAAAGAATTATGGGTGCGTTGCCGACCTAAAAGGAAAGTGATAATTACGGGATTGGGAAGGGGAGGTTTGGAGAGGAGGGGAGGGTTTGGGCCTCCGGACATCTCACTCATCGTATGAAACGCAGCAGCAAGCTGATACTTTACCCCGGTTTTCTGTGAGACAGTGGTAACGACCCGGACGAACCGGCCCATTCGTGCTGCAGACACAAGTGTCTACAGCGAGGCTCTGCCACTCAAAAAAAAGACCTATAGATATTGTTATTTTTTAACTTTTCAGTGTTTTTTTTAAGTCGGTTTTTAAGTTTATCTGTTCTATATTCTCATATAGGTCGTACGAGAAGTTTTCTCCATCTAAATATGGCTTTAAATATACATAAATACTTACGCACTCACGCCTGTATCCCTTTTACGCGACCCGGGGATCGAACCAGAGACCTCAGCATAACAGTTGTATCGCGTACGCATTACATCTGCGCCACCGAGGCAGTCTTAGAATATGTTTGAACATATTAGATATACGTGCTTGTATTCTCTCAATAGGTGCCAGCATTTTACCAATTACGTTCAACAGTAGATGCCTAATTTGATAGATTCCGTAGCGCAGCGGCCGAGTAGCCGGTTGTGAAACGGGAGGCCGCGGGTTCTATCCCCGCACCGAGACGAGTGTTTGTGTGATCCACAAATATTTTTTTCGAGTCTGGGTGTTGTGAGACCGAAAGTATCTCGTAATTTCTGAAACCCATGACACAAGACTCGTATCTTACTGTGTAGTGAGGGCTATGTGTATGTTTGTTGGGTGTATTTATTATTAGTATTATTTTAGGTTAAATGTTCTAATATATAGATTTCAGTTTACTAATCTTATAAAGTCCCAAAAGAATGGGCATACTATTCTCAAGGTTGCCCTACAGGTTGGTGACGTAATTACTAAGTATTTCTATATTGTTCCACATATTACGTGCGGCGTTTGCTGACACGTGGGTGACAAAGCTCTACGCAACTCAGATTTTGTCATGTATGGAGCGTGTTCGGACCAACAAATTTCTGAGTAGCTAAGTTACGCACTTAGGATAAAGTTCTAGTCTATCGATGGTCGACACTATTCTTGCATTACATTGCACTTACCATCAGGTATAGCGTAAACTCTTTGCAGAGTTAGGATAAAAAAGGTCTAAGCGACTCGTCCTGTACTGTCTGTTTGACTGTTCATATTAGCTGAATATAATAACATATATTAATAGGTGTCTCGGACAAAAACTAAGACGAGAGATGTGCTGAGATTCTTATTTAGATTTCTTAGAACTCGGTTCGCCCGAACACGCCCACTGAATAGAGCCGCGTATGCATCGCAGACCGCTGCGTCCTCAATTGCGTTTCTTCGCTTACGCGTAGTAAAAGTTTATGCGAGATATTCGATAGCCGTCAAGTCATTCTTATTTCTAAAAACATGTATGCAGATCCGTCCTACATTCCTAGCGAATCGAATTGGAAAGTAATTATCTTCACACAAAATTCTCAAAAATGAGTGACGTAGCTATCGAAAAGACTCGCACTAGGCCTACATAATACGCCAAGCATTATGAACGCCACGTGTGCACCACGTACATTTAATCTAGTCTTATCACGAAAAGTCCAATTATGCAAAACGCCTAAAACATTTCCACTCGAGGAATTTATCTTGCGAAGCCTCACAAATTGGCTCTATGTCGTCTTGACAGATGTAATCGTCGAATTTACGTGACAAAAGCCGCTCTACGTTATTGAGGAGTGTTTACATGTGTTGACGCACTAATGGAGATTATTTTGCCGTGTGTACATATTACATATTCATAATCTCGCGTAAGAATGGCTTCGCGGTGTAATTGTACGTTTTGTTTTGAGATGGAATTTTATTTTGGTACTCTGATGTAAAATTTCTGTGAGCTTAGAAACATTTAATACAAGGCTTTTTGGGTTATTATGTCACTTTCTCCGCCCACTTGAAGGACGTCGCTCTAGCGTGATTAAACAATATTTAGAAAATTAAAGATTTAAGTAAAATTGTTCTTCATTTCTTATTGTTTCTACGATTTGCTGTCGTTGTTCATTGATAAAATGTAATTGAAGGCAAAGTAGAGAAGTCTCCAGATTTCACCCTCGTTTAAATAAAAACACATAACGCACATAGTCCTGACACATTGAGGCACGAATATCTTATAACGTGGGTGTCAGGTGGAACTGCGAGAGACTTTTGGTCTCACAACATCCAGACCCGAAATAAATATTTGCGGATAAAACATCTGTCTTGGTGCGGAGTTCGATCGTGTTACCTCTCCTTTTACAACCAGCTCGCCTATTAATGCTGTCAAATGTATAATACTAGCCCTGTAAACACACACGTCCCACTGCTGGGCATGGACTTCCTCTACTGACTGAGATGGGTTAGGCCTTAGTCAATAAGCCTGGTCTGCACCCGCATTTCAGACATCACAAATATTCTTATGAAAACTTCATTTGCCAAAAATTCTTATGAAGAACTTCTCAGCTATCTAGGTTTCCTCACGATGTTTCCTTCACCATTACAGCAAGTGATAAATAACAATAAATTTAGAAAAGTCATGTACATGAACTTGGGGCGGGTTTCGAATCTGCGACTTTCGTCTCGACAGTCCGTACCACTCCCCGATGAGCTATCGCTGCTTAATGTAATTAGCTGTCTTTTTTTTTTATTCAGTATACTTTATTTTATACAGCCAGCAAACGAGCAACTGGGTCACCTGATGATAAGTAATCTCCAACAACGACGTACATCCACATCAGACGAATCATAGACGCGTTGCCGATCTTAAAGAGAAGGGATAATTAAGGGCCTTTATTTACAATTCGAGACTAGGTTTAGTATACCTAGCCACCGACTAGAACTTAGTATTCATAAAGCGTCTTACGCCTACAGCAGTATCTAACTGAACTACTAAACGGTGCTTTAGAATATAAAAACACGTTGTAAACGCTTCATAAAACATCTCTCCCGTAAATAAGCTAGCTACTTATCTATTCGTGACGTCATCCGTCAGGACCACTCCGGGACTCGGTTTGGATTTTTCCCATTGTAACCTTGCAATCATAAAATGAATTTTTGGATGATGTATTTCCCATGGGAATTATGCACAACTTATTTCATGTGGTTTAGGGTGTGTGTGGATCTTTAGTAGGCCTTAGATTAAAAAGTATAGTAGATTTGTTTTTTTTATTCGCAAAAAAAAAAAAAAAAAGTACACAGATATTACTTCTTATAAAACATATAATTTAATAGCGTTAAATAACAAAAAAAAAATACAAAAGGCAGTGATAGCTCAGCGGGGAGTCACTATGGAGACGAAAGTTGCAGGTTCGAAACCAGCGCCAAACGCATACACCTCTGACTTTTCTAAGTCACGTGTGTATTAATTGTTAATTATCTAATATATATAATAAACCTGCATACCTGAGAAGTTCTCCATAGGAATTTCGAAGGTATGTGAAGTCTGCCAACCTGCATTAGGCCAGCGTGGTGGGCTAAGGCCTAACTCCTCTCATTCAGTAGAGGAGGCCCGTGCCCAGCAGTGGGACATATATAATACAGGGCTAGTATTATTTGTATATCATCATCATCATCAGCCTGAATTCGTCCACTGCTGGACATAGGCCTTTCCAAGTTGGCGTCACCCTTGACAGTCCTCTGCCTATTATTTGTATATACATGACAATGACTGCCTCGGTGGCGCAGTTGTAATGCGTACGCGTTACGATTGAGTCCGACGCTGAGGTCTCGGGTTCGACCCCCGGGTCGGGTAAAGTGGTATTGGGTTTTTCTATTACGAAATGCTCAGTATCAGCCCGAAGTCTGGAAATTGTGCCCAGTATGGCGATAGGCTCGCCCCCTATCACATTGTGGGACGGTGATACGCTCGGCGAAATGTGGGTGTATTGGTTATACCTCTGCCTACCCCTTCGGGGATTACAGGCGTGAGTGCGTATGTATGTATGTATGTACATGACAATAATATATTTTGCTTTTATAGAAATAAATAATTTCATTTCACAACATAGCCGAGCTTTGCACAAACATTTACTGCTGACTGTAGTGCTGAGCATCGAGTCAGTGTTTCGTTAATACTGCATTGAATTGTTGACATAACAAATCTGCGGTTGAATATTTTACGAATGTCAATCGGCGAATCTGGGTCTGTGAGATTTCGCTGATTCGGCTTACGAATTTCAGTTATGTGTTGGTTTGTGTATTTGGATTGTATGATATTATGTTATTTTTGATTTACTTAATATAATTTGAATGATTAAGGTGTAATATCGATAGATATGTTTTTAAGACTATCTTCTTAAAAAAAAATTTTTTTACTAGCCCTGTATTAATAAATAATAAAATAATAAATACACCCAACAGTCACACACATAGTCCTGACCCCACACTAGGCAAACCTGTATCGTAGGTATCAGGAACTACGAGGGACTTGCGGTCCCACAACACCCAGACCAGAAACAAATATTTGTGGATCACACAAACATCTGTCTCGGTGTGGGAATCGAACCCACCGCCTCTCGCTTCGCAACCGGCTACTCGCCCGTTGCGCCACGGAGGCTGTCAATTATTATACACGTCGTCAATTATTATATTGTCGTGTATTATACACGTCCCATTGCTGGGCACGGGCCTCCTCTACTGAATGAGAGGGGTAAGGCCTTAGTCCACCACGCTGACCTAATGCGGGTTGGCAGACTTCACATACCTTCAAAATTATTATGGAAAACTTTTTAGGTATGCAAGTCTTCACGATGTTTCCTTCACCGTTAACGCAAGTGATAACTATATTGAATACACACATAACTTCTTAAGTTGGGTATCATTATCTATACTTTTTTCTCTTTTCTTCTCTTATACAGCCTCCGTGGCGCATTGGGCGTGTGGCTGATTGTGAAACGAGAGGCGGCGTGTTCAATTCCCGCACTGAGATTAATGTTTCTGTGATCCAAAAATATTTGTTTCGAGTCTGCGTGTTGTGGGACAACAACTCCCTTGGAGTGTAGGGTCAGGGTTATGTGTGTGACTGTTGGTCGTATTAATCATTATTATTATAAAATAATACATGTTAGTTTGTTAGTCATGTCCGTATACCATTATTCCGATTGTGATGAAACTTTGGTATGCATAGGTCTGCAAACGTTTGTCTAACAAAAAACTTTGGGTTTGTGAAAAAGGCATGAGAATGCATCCCGGGTACTGCTAGTCTTTTCTTTTTTTCTGCTTCTTATTTTTATTATAAAAATGAATGTTTGTCCGCCACGCATGCCTATACCAATTAATCTTATTGCGAATCTTTGGTGTGCTATTGTGCACATGTCTGTTAAACTTTGTGTGAACAATCTTTTATAAATATAGCTAATAATTTGTAGAAAGCAATAAAAAAAAAATTAAATCATATAACTTCTAGTCTAGTTAATACTGTCGTTACTCTTTCTTTAAGTGAATGAAAAAAATATATAATTAGAAAATAATCATATGTGAACTGTTTTTGTCGCCACTTTGCGTCGGTTCCGTCCAATTTTTTTTATACGTAATAGGCTCGCGTGTGGTTACCATCACGCCTGTTTATATATTAATAAAATTGTAGAATATCATAGGTTCTTTAATTCAGTCCGTAAAATCTCGTATCATACAAAGTCATCAATCTACATTGAAATAGCTTTCAAAGGGTCGGTTTCACAGTATTGTATAAATTCATCACATTCGTTGTCCATTCCGTAGAATTCAGCTTCGTAGTAAATGTCTTCCACTTCTTCTTCAGACATGGATGTTGATGGTCTGTAAGAGTGAGATTAGTAGTAGAGTAACCATGGGATAAGGTATAGAAGAGATTATGGTTTAAGCTTCTTATTTGAGGGGAAAGAATAAAGAACTCTTTTGTATCAAGTCGCTGTGCAAGAAGCTCATATTATTATTATGAGCGTAAGGAACCATAGTATGGTTATATTCTGCATGTTAATAAAAACAAAATGCGCTATTTCATGTGCTAAAAAAATGTGTATCTATTTGTCTGGACTAATTTCAGAAACGGCTGAATTGATTGTAACAGCTCTACCGTTGGCAGATTCAAAAGTTTTCAGAGAGTAATTTAGGCTACTTTTTATATCGTAAACATTTTGGTCTCCTGTGGGAGCGTTGTAGAAACATACACGCGGGGGAAACCGCGAGGGATAGCTAGTGTAAAAACATACAGCAATGATTTATAATTTAGAAAAACTGAATGTATTTTTTCGAATAAGTGTAATTAAAAAGCACACTAATTGTGTTTGCAGATTACTAGATTAACTATGATGATGATTAGATAAGCTAATTTTACGTTGATAAGCCTTTCAGATACTGGGCGTTAGTATATAACTTTATAGTGCAAATTGTAATTTATATTCACCACTCTTTTACTATTTTGTTACTTAGCTTAAATTAGGCTATAATGGAAACGATGTGAACATGTTCAAACTTACCGAATTACATACAGATTAAAAAATACTTTATTCTCATTTGCAGTCTACAACCTATGATTCCACGAAATAACTTACGTGAGTATAAGATGAAGCAAGTCGCCGAGGAGTCCGTTATGAAGGGCCCCACCGGCGTTCTCACAAACTGCCCTGAGTAAGCATGCGCGGCCCGGCTGTTCGTGTCTGGAAACAATTATATAGTTACAGATTTTACAACGCGCTGTTCTCGTGTGGAATCATAAAGAGAAATAAAAAGATAATAAAAATGTATGGTTTTGTTTTTTTTATTGCATAGGCCGACAAACGGGCAAGTGGGTCACTTGATGGTAAGTGATCACCACCGCCCATGTACGCCCACAACACCAAAAGAGTCATGGGCGCGTTGCCGACTTTAAAGGAAAGAGATAATTAAGGGATTGGGAAGGGGAGGGGATTTGGACCTCCGGATATCTCACTCACCGTACGAAACGCAGCAGCAAGCTGCTACTTTACCTCGGTTTTCTGTGAGACAGTGGTAACGGTCCGGACGAGTCAGCCCATTCATGCTGTAGACAAAATTGTCTACAGCGTGCCTCTATGGTATATAAATATACAATAAATATTATCCACTGAAATTGTCACTGTTTACATCTTACGTGCTTAAATACAGACCAGCATAATATAGTATTACCAGTTTTGCTCGCGGCTCCACCCGCATGAACGGCCTTTACCGGGATAAAAAGTATATCCTATATCCTAATCCAGGTCATGGTTAACCTGTGTGCCAAATTTCATTCAAAACCGTTCAGTTTTTAAGGCGTGATAACTAACAAACATCCAAATTCACAAACATCCAAACTTTCATATTTATAATAGTGGTGTAGGATTTCACATGCAAAAAATTGAAATGGTAATTAGATAGTTATAAAATTCTGTTTAGGTCCCTCGTATGCGAGAGGCCGTCTGGGTACACACAGCTTTGTCTATTTCTGTCGCCAAGCAGTAAACACTGTTGTGTTCCGGATTGAAGGACATGGAAGCCAGTGAAATTCTGGTACACAGTGATGGCACCCAACTGCGCTCTTCATCCCGAGACATATGATGCTAATAATATTAAGTAATTTCTCTGGCATCAATGCATAGCTTTGTAATTCAAAGTGCTGTGTGCTGTTGTGTCTGTTTAAAGACAAGCGTAGCGCTTACACTCGGGCGAGGGGCCTGCATGTTTCGTCATTCAGACAAATAAACGTACATACGCACTCACGCCTGTAATCCTCGAAGTGGTAGGCAGAGGTGTAACTAGTAGACACACATTTCGCCGAGCGTATCTCCATCCCATCATGTGATAGGGGGCGAACCTATCGCCATACCGGGCACAAATTCCAGGCTCCGGGTTGATACTGAGCTTTTTCGTAGTAGAAAAACCCAATACCACTTTTACCCGACCCGGGGATCGAACCCGAGACCTCAGCGTCAACCTCAGTCGTAACGTATACGCATTACAACTGCTCCACCGAGGCAGTCTCAAATAGACGTGTTTAATAAATAAAAAGTATATAGATACATACTTATCTAATAACCCCTCAATAAGTGTGTATAGCTTCTTCCGTGAGAAATCATTTGACTTGAAACCATTTTGAAAATGTTGTACGTCGCGATCTTTACGACTCCGTGACACCTGTAAATAAACTGGCTTTAAAGAACCATTCATATTTCCGTGGCGCAGCGGGCGAGGAGCCGGTACGAACCGTGAGGCCGAGGGTTCGATTCCCGCACCAAGAAAAATGTTAGTGAGATCCACAAATATTTGTTTCGAGTCTGGGTGTTGTGGGACCGTAAGTCTCAAGTAGTTCCTGATACTCATATACAGATTAACCTAGTGTGGGGTCAGAATTATGTGTGTGACTGTTTTTTTTTTTATATACTGTCTCGGCAAAGTGACTACGCTACACCTGATGTTAAGTGCAGCGCAATCCAAGAATACTGTCGACCAACGACAGACGATGTGTCTATCGTAGGTCGGCAAAATTATGCCGGCCTGCCTAATTGCTTCTTCACACTCCGTTTAAAGGACCCCATATTATAGAAAGGAGCCCCATATTATTATGGTCCTGCAGAAGTAAGATTTTGCGAACTTTTTAGTTCTAGCCGAGATGGAAGAGACCACGAAGCTGTGGTTCCGTAAGCCAGCACGCATGGTTCTGTTAAGGAAAGGTGAGGATGGGATAAGGTCAAACAACTCTTCAGAGCATTCACCACACATTCACATTCATTCATTCATTCAGACTGTTGGGTGTATTGAAATTCTACGTGCGAGGAATCTGTACAGGCGCCGGTCGTTGCTGTCACTGTCATTTCATGAAGTTTGTTCTATTACGTCAGCTGCAAGATTTGACATTCAGACATTATCAAGTAAGTGGAGTCGTATTTTTGGCAGATTCATATGAGAGTTATCGTTCTAGTTATCTTATTTCGATGGCTGTGATAAATCTTACCGATCGTAATAGTCATTAAATTAGCGTGAAATTTTAGGATGTCTATATATTGATAAGATCTAGCACACAGACACTCACTGCCAGGTTTATACGATCCTTAAATATGACCACAGTTTTCTGTAACACATTGTATATGTAGTAAATATGATACTTGCTTCACTATCACCGAGCAGAGGATCGAGGTACGTAGCATTATCTACGTTGTAGTAGTTGGCTTCGAAGAACCACGCGACGCTCACGTAAGTGTCTGGATGGATAGGTATGGACACCGTCAGGAACACCTGGAAGTGGTTTTTTTTATAGCATAGGCAAATGATCAAGTTGGTCATCTGATGGTAAGTGATCTCCACCGCCCATGCACGCCCACAATACCAAAAGAATAATGGGTGAGTTGCCGACCTTACAGGAAAGGGATAATTAAGGGATTGGGAAGGGGAGGGGGTTTAGGCCTCCGGATATCTCACTCACCGTACGAATCGCAGCAGCTAGCTGCTACTTTGCGCCGGTTTTCAGTGAGACAGTGGTAACGACCCAGACGAGCCAGCAAATTCATGCTGTAGACAAGTGTCTACAGCGTGGCTTTACCACTCATAAATAGAATACTATCTTACCAGGCCACAACGGTTGTTCTACCAAAGTGCATTGTCAGCAAAGTGATAGGTCTCTCGTATGCAGAGGCCGTCTTAGTTGGTACCACCGCTTTGTCTATTTCTGTTGCCAAGCAACAGTATGTAAGCACTATTGTGTTCAGGGTTTTAGGACATTAAAGGGAGTGAAATTACTGGTCATTATGAGACTTAACAACTTACGTCTCGGGGTGACGAGCGCAGTACAGTATCTTGCATTGATTTGTAATTCAAAGTTCTGTGTGGCGTTGCTTCTGTTTATTTCTATCATGGATCGCGCAAACCATAATTACCTCCTCTTAATGAACACTGATGAAAATATAAATAATCACTTACCCCCCACTGCGTGTCTTTGGTAAACACCAAATACCTTCTCTGACGTTTATGAGTCGAAGTCTCTGCATTCAACAGTTTGAGGGCAAGGATCACTCTGAAAAGGAAATTAAAAATGTCAAGTAAATCCATAACACATTGTTACATAACAAGCTATTATAAACTGAAAACGATATTATACATTATTCAACGATATCAGATATAAGATATAAGGCAGGTCAGATATAAGACTTAAATAATAATGAAATAAGGATGATTGAGTACATACATGAAGTTACCGTAATCTCGTCTCTTGATTTATTCGCACAGTCACATTTAATTCTACAGTAAAATTGATAAATATGCGCAGCTGCAGCTAGCAGCTAGTGCTTCGACTGAGCTTAGATTTGTTGAAGATTATCATAGTATATCAAATAATATGATAATTTTTGAGTGGCAGAGCCACGCTGTCGACAGTTTGAATAGCGTCACACGCGACGTAAAATAGTCGCTTGCTGCTGCATTTCGTACATTGAGTCAGATATCTGGAGCTCAAATCCTCTTCTCAATCGCTTAAATATCCCTTTCCTTTAGGTCGCACATGCATCCGTGATTCTTCTCGTAATTTGGGCGTTAATGGGCGGTGAAAATGAAAATGTTTGTTAGATAAATTCCATACTTTCTCTATATATTATTTGTCAAAAGTGTATTTTTGTCGGAACGCCATAACTTCCATAATGATTAATCAAATTTAAGATTCAAACACAATTTTCAAGCTTATGTTTGCTGCTATTGACAAACAGTTATAGGTTTTGCTACAAAAAGGATATACGTAATTGACCACTATCGGTGCGAAATAATGATTCACACGGATCACCTAGTCATTTGTTAATTTAGTTATAGCTCATAAAATTGTGTAATTATAAACAATAGCAAACGAACAACCAAACATACAGAACATGGGTCCCAACCAAGAACTACGGTAAGTCCTGATCATCTTTTTTAGTTCCAATAATATTCGACTCTACTTTGGCAGAGCAGAATAAAAAACGGTAGGTACTTACAGAATTGTGTAATTAAAAACCATATTGAGGAGGGACAAGTAATCCACACGAGTTTAGCACAACATCTGTTAAGCCTAGAATTACGGTAAGTCCAGATACGTTATATTTATTCAAGATATTAGCTAAATCCGGAGCGTTCACACGTCGTAAAGCTTTTAAATATACACGTAGTAGTCATTATCGTTTTTAGGGTTCCGCACTTGAAGGGTCGTCACGGAACCCTATTACGCTGGTATAATATATTCCCAAAATATAAATTATTCAAAATCCGGACCAAAAACAAGCCCTGAGTTCGAGTAGCTGGATCTTCTCAGAGTTTGGGTCGCGCCGTATTGAATCTCGTGATAAATTAAGCCCCTTGAGTTTGTTTCGCCGGGTCTTCTCAAACTGGGTCGTTTTGGATCCGGAGGTAGTTTTAAAACACGTGCCGTTTCGGTAAATGACTGTGGTCCATATCGACTCAAAATATTTAATAATTCTGAACGTTTCCATAGTACGCATATTGTTACTAATGTAAAATGAAAAGACGACAAATAAATAATTTAGTGTAATTGCCTAGTGTATTATGACGATGTTTTGTATGTTATGTATACATTAGTTGATATGATTTCTATACATAAGTTTCTTTATTTTGTACTGACTTGTCATAAACGCTATTTTAATTGCCTACATGATTAATAAACTATTTCATTTCATTTCATTTCATAACCTACGATATCTGTCTGCCTGTCTGTTTGTCTGGCTTTCTGTCTGTTCTATATTTAAAAAGCTCCATCTTTTAAAATGTAAGCCGACTGATTATTTTGATAGAATATGTGTCATTACAGCGAGAATCCTTTCCTGTCTACCTGCCTGGATTTATCGTGGCTTAATGCCAATGCCAAGACGTCTTAATAGACCCTGTCTACTAAGACGTCTTCGCCTGATCTTGAACATCCTCCGTAATGAGCCCATCTGTATGTCTCCCTCTAAAACGTTAAACCAGTGCTTTTTGGGCCGTCCACCGAGTCGTACCCCGGTCCTGGGACGATCTAATAAAAATAATAATAATACTAGACCTGTATTATATACGTCCTACTACTGGGCACGGGCCTCCTCTACTGAATGAGAATGGTTAGGCCTTTGTCCATCACACTATAGCCTAATGTGGGTTGGCTGCTGTATAATAAAAATATAAAAAGCAACATTTCATATAGTTTTTTTACAGTCTCTGTGGCACTGTGGGCGTTGCTGTGAAAGGAGAGGCCGCGGGTTCGATTCCCGCACTAAGACAAATATTTGTGTGTTCCACAAATATTTGCTTGGGGTCTGGATGTTTTCTTCCCAGAGGGGTTGACGTCAGGCAGGCGACCGGTCATAAAAACTACAAGCCATGTCTTTCTGTAACATTATAAAGCATGTTGCGCCGACCCCACTGCGAGTGGGATAAGGGCAGGTGGCAGAAGAAGAAGATAAAAAGTAAATTTTAAGTGACTTGGTACGGACTCCTCGGGTCGACTAGCACTTGGCTGTTTTTTTTAAATTATAATGGTAGTTTAATGGATCATTCGAATGATTGAGCGATAGAAGGTAAAGCTGGTTTTTAACTGACTTCAAAAAAGGAGGAGGTTTTTTACGTATGTATATCGATTTCTCCGCCAATTGTGGACCGATTTTGTTGGATAAAAATTTACTCGGTAGAGTTTAGCTGCGATGTAGTCCCATATAAATTTGGTCAAGATCTGATGACGGAGTACGGAGAAAAAAATAAAACTCCTCAACGGACAACAGTACACTCGTCGCGATTGTGTTATTGTATTGGAATTTACATGCTATTGCTTGAAGTCGATTTCTAAATTTTGATAAACGTTATGTTATGGAACGTTTATTATGTTATGAAATAGGATATGTAGGATATGATATTTATGAGTGGTAGAATAACGCTGTAGACAATTTTGTCTACAACATGAATGGGCCGGGTCGTCCGGGTCGTTACCACTGTCTCACAGAAAACCGGCGTAAAATAGCAGCTTGCTGCTGCGTTTCGTACGGTGAGTGAGATATCCGGAAGCCTAAATTCCCCTCCCCTTCCCAATCCCTTCCTTATCCCTTTCCTTTAAGGTCGGCAACGCGCCCATGATTATTTTAGTATTGTAGGCGTACATGAGCGATGGAGATCACTTACCATCAGGTGACCCACTTGCTCGTTTGCCGGCCTATTCCATAAAAAAAACATTAGGATATGTGTCTGTAATCTGCTAAATCTATCTGCTGTGTAGATTTTCAGGTGACTGCCGAAACTTCGTGAATCATTTAAATTGTGTGAACGTAAGTGTGATCTATATTTACGTAACCGACGAAAAAATCAGATTAGGTTCTCAGTTTGACGCATTTTTTAATTTTTATATCTCATCTCATTTTTTTATCTCAGTTCGGGAATCGAACCAGCAGCCTCTCGCCTCACAGCCGGCTACTGGCCCACCGCGTCACGAAAGCTGTCACTAGAGCGTATTTCCTGCTAAAGCGTTATAGGTGCCACATGAGCTAAACATAACATACGCACTCACGCCTGTAATTCCAGAAAGGGTAGGCAGAGGTGTAACCAGTACACCCACATTTCGCCGAGCGTATCTCCGTCCCATGATGTGAGCCTATCGCCATACCGGGCAAAAATTCCAGACTCCGGGCTGATACTGAGCTTTTCGTAATAGAAAAAACCCAATATCACTTTTAACCGACCCGGGGATCGAACCCGAGACCTTAGCGTCAAGCCTCAGTCGTAACGCGTACGCATTACAACTGCGCCACCGAGGCAGTCTACCTAAACAGCGTAGGTCCAAAAATACAAACAGTGTTGGTTTATAGTGTGATTTTACCAATTCTATCTATTATATTTACCCTGTTAACTAAATGATACTATTACCATAAGAGGTAGTAGAAACTTTGCGTAATAAACATAAAAATAAGACTAATAATAATTTTATACCGAGACTGGAGGCTTGTTTTTCGTTGTAAAACTTTGCTTTCATTTACAACTTTTGTGAACGAAGCAAAGTGTGTTACGGCGAACTTGGCTTTTATTTTCACTTATGTTTAAAATTAAGGGCGATAGTTCATAAAAGTGTCCATTTGAGATATTTAGCAGCGCCGAGAGACGTGACTGTGAAAAATACTCGTAACAAACTTTAATTCAGCACTAATGGGCCAACTGGACCACTGTTAACATAACCGATGTAAAGTAGCGGCTTGCTGCTGAGTTTCGTATGGTAAGTTTATGAGTGGTAGAGCCACGCTGTAGATATATTTGTCTACAGCATTTATGGGTCGGCTCGTCCGGGTCAGTACCACTATCTCACAGAAAACCGTCGTAAAGTAGCAGCTTGCTGCTGCGTTTCGTACGGTGAGTGAGATATCACTAACCATCAGGTCCTCGATTTGCTCGTTTGCCTGCCTATGCTATAAAAAAAGTATGTACGGTTTTCAAATGTTGTCAACTGTCACGGAGCAACCGGCTCTGAGTCTCTAAACGATGTGCTGCGTCGTGTACAATAATAAGTTGCGCCAGATTGTGCCCCGTCCGTGCTTCAGTTTGGGAGTCGCGGCAGATTTAAATAGTTCGCAGTACTTACTCGCTGACCCAACGGCGTAGTTAAAAAGTAAAAGCGTTAAGGATGTGTGGGTTACAAAACCTTTTATGAATATACCCTAAAACTCAAATAAATAAATAAACTAGTAACCACTTAGATATAGAATTTATTATGTTTGTGAGGAAACAAGGTCAAGATAATTTTATTTGTATTATAAGAAATTAGTACACGATATTAACTTATAATAATCATAGTCCATAAGACGTTATTGTTAAGCTATTTCTTAACACAAAAGAAGAGATAATAAAGAAATTGCCGAACAATTTTGTGAAGTTGCTGAAATCCTCATTATGTTATTAAAATACAATACGTATCTAATTAAAGTGGATTGTTTCACAAATGGCGATCCACTTCTGAAATTTCTAATTGGCTTTGTGGCGAAACAAGAAAAATTAAGAGATGTTTTATTAATTACAGACGAAGCTCAATTAGAGTTAATTAAGAGTAAAATGTTTCGGTGGATTGAATAAAGTAATAATCGAAATGCGATTCGAATTTTATTTGTTGTAGGTACGGTACCGGTAATCAGGAGCGGATATTTCATAAGCCATTCCTGAGATAATGGGTCTGATTGGCGGAATGAAAGACCGCGGGGCGCCATCGCTTCACCCGATTGGTTCATCATTCGATGCTCGTCGTCTATTGGATTCCCAACTACCTCCAATACTGTCCATCTGTGTTCTCGATTCGTGCCGGTAATTATTTTCGACGACAGTAAAGGACAAGAGCGAGTTATGATTTTAGCCAAAGACTTTCATACTATAGACGGGCTTCACCACCTAGCAGTGTCTCCAGATAACCGGTAGTTACTGTAGATGCACGGTATTTTAACCCAATCTACGGTCTACAGTAATTTTGTATAACCTTGACCGTGTCAAAACATTTTTTTTTTATATATACGCGTAGGTGTTATTTGATACATATTTACTCCAAAACATATTCGGGTCTGCGTATAACGAAATGTAATCTAGTCGAACCATGCTGTGTGAGTCCTAAACTAGCTACATTTTGGCAATCAGAGGAATTTCCTGACGTAGACAGAAAAATATTTACCGGTACTTCTTTATTTAAGTAGAAAGACATTGGGAATATGGTATAGCGGAGTTTTCGGAGCTAGTGCCTTTTTAAAAAAATTTAAATTATAGCATTTACCTACCGTTTGTTTGTAAATTGTAATAAAATAGTAATTTAAATAATAGATTTTTATAAAACTGTAAGCTAATTTAAACGATACTTCTGGGTTTGAAAAAGGTATTTTTAGCTTAAAACACGGTATTTTTACCCTGGTAGCATGGTAACTTTATTTTTTCACATGGAGACACTGCCACCTAGTAAAGTAGTTTGATTCGTGTTTTATTTAGCGCTATCATGTCCGTAATCACAAGCACGTCTTAATTTTTGGAAGCATTTCCCTTACCTCCTGTAAAATCAAAAGAGCGACCGAAGTCGCTCGATCGCCGCTAGTTCGAAACGCGTCCAATGCATTTTGCTTTGCAAACATTTGCACTTAATGTACACACTGCACCGCATCAAAGTCGACTTTCCGTTCTATCGAGCAATTTATTGAAATGAAGGATCCAAATGGGATTTTGCGGTCACACAACACTCCGCTATTCGTTTATTGTTAACACACATTCATATTTATTGTTTTCTCATATCTTTATATATATAATTCTACTGTACGTGTGTATATGACTGAACTCCTCCTAAACGGCTGGACCGATTTGAATGAATTATTTTGTATGCGTTTGGGTGGCGCCCTGAATGGTTTAGATTCATAATTGAACCTGGTAGGTGGCGCTGCTGTAGTTGCGGGTGAAACCGCGCGGGACAGCTAGTTATTTATAAATACGTACGAGATGTTGGGTGGTTTTTGTGTCATATTGTGTGCGGATAAGGGTTATTATCGTTTTCTTTTGTAATAATCATGTGTAAGGCCTCAATTACATTTTTAGTAGTAGAGTCCTGCTGTACATACACAGTACAGCCTCCGTAGCGCAGCCGGCTGTGAAGCGGGAGGCCGCGAGTTCGATTCCCGCACCAGAAATGTTGATCCAAAAATATTGTTCAGTTCAGGTTCGCAAGTTCAGGTCAGGCAGGCGCCCGGTCGTAAAAAATATAAGCCAAATATTTCTGTAACATGTTTTAAAAAGCATGTTGCGCCGACTCCACCGCGAGTGGGATAAAGACAGGTTGGAGATTTCCGGAGGCTTAAATACCCCGTCATCTCCTTAACAAACTCCATTCCTTCTTTAAGATCGGCAACAAATTAATATTAAAGTATAACTAACAAAAATCGGTCGAGTTGTTCAACGTTAAAATAATTAGATTCATAGAAAGTTTAATATTATTGCAAGTTGTTTTTTACAAAAAATATGAGATACGTATTGCATTATTTTTAATAAGCAATGTTTGTGCTTAATATGATAGTCAACACGACTCCCCCACCCCCGTTTTTAGCCCTTTAGAATGTAAATTCCCAAAAATCCCTACCTACCCTACATTACATTAACTATCATCTAACAAAATTTCATGAGCTGTAGTAGTTTTTGAGATAACGTGATTAATCAAAGAGTAAGCACCTACTGGTATTTCACTTTTATATAAATAGATAGATAAATGGGGATTAAACAATTAATTGTTTGTAGGTATTAAATATTAAGTTTAATAAACTTATCTAGCGTTCATAATTAAATAATTACATTTACCTGGAATTTGTGTTAAATTTAAAACAACTAAGTCGATGGTATTATTTACAGTACACTTAATTGAATTAAGGTTACTTTATTACGCGGAGTATGACCTTAATTTAGTCCCGCCTCTTTTACCGGTATTACGAGCAGAAACGTTATTTGTTATATTATATTTTTAAATTTCCAGTATTAATCTTTTCTTTCTGCCTGGTGTTATCCCGGCTTAATGGTAGAGTCCGCCTTTCCATAATGTGAAAGTGGATTTGGTATTATGTGGGTTGCCTGCTGTCTGACCCCCATAACCCGCAACGGAAACCAAGTTTCGCCATTGCCTCGTCCGTTAATCAGAAGTATGAGATGAGTTTAGTTTTAGACCTAAGATGTTAGGGGCCTTTTTACTCTCTTTATCATGATGTTAATACAGAGGGATTATGATAAAAAAAGCGGCTGTAAAATATTTAAATTGATACATAGCATAAGCTTACGCCTGTATCCCCGAAAGGGTAGGCAAAGGACCAACTAGGACCAAAGGACTAACTGTATCCACGGCTACGCTGAGCTTATTTACGTCCCATGATGTGATTGGGGGCAAAACTTTCGCCATACCGGGTACTTATTCCGCCGTGCAACTCATAAGTGATTTTTCGAATCGAACCTCAACTAAATAAAAACCTGGAGTTTTGCCCCAAGCCCTCACGGTTTCTCAACATAAGTAAGCTTAAGACCAATGAGGTGATAGTATTTAACAGTAAGTAACGTAATATATATAAAACTTAGGAGACCTTGAGGTGCTCGGTTGAGCTGAACAGATCCCGCTGAAGTGTCGCAGAAGGCGACTTGATAGTACCTACTTATTGATTATTTCTTTAATAGCAACGCTGTAGGTATTATTTAATCACCACTTTGGTTTAGTTGCAACGTATTTAGGCCGGGAAACCGGTGCAGCCCTGCGTTTAAATAAAAAATCTCAGGTCCGGAAATCAAAAATTGTGTAGGTTTCATTCGAAAAATATCACATGAGTTACCAGGGTTTGGAAATTGTGCCTGTTACTGCGATATGGTCGCCACCTATCACATTATGGGACGAAAATAAGCACGGCAAATCGTGGGTGTACTAGTTGCACATCCGTCTAGACAGATATATATATATATATATATATATATATATATATATATATATATATCTAATCTATATTTTCTGTCTATCTGTTGTACTATATGTATGTATGTGTATAAAAAATAAATGTTTTTTTTTATGATAAAGGCGTTAGCTTAAGTTATCCATTATATTTTATCACTTAACAGTAATAAGCCACAATTAGCTTTTAACATAATAAATATATCCGAAAAATAATCAAGGAAGAAACGATTTAAAAATAAGTACATATTCACACACAAAAATCGCTTCAGTAACTCCACACAAATTCCAAGACCGGGCAACGAGGCCGATCGCAAATCACAGGGAAAACATAACGGTTGATTAGCCAGCGAACGCTGTAGGCTCTTCAAACACACATTCTATTTTACACAGTATTTACACTCCGACAGCGGCAGTCACTATGTACCTGCCGGCAATTTTGCTCCTCCTGGCGACAAGTGAAGCGAGCAGGCAAAGAAGGTACCTAGTGTACCCCGACGGAGGTCCCGCCCGAGCTCAGGTACTTTTTATCGAGACCAAATTTACCTAACGCTGATTTAACTTAAGCAAATGATGTTGCCTTTGAACAACGGATAGGGCTTAACGAAGCAATGTTTTTTGTTCTTGAATTTAAATGCAATTAGTTTCTGTCTTCTGAAGCGTGCTATGAGTGTCGAGTTTTTTGTTTTAACATTTTGTTCACATGATTTCTTTTTTTCGCGTTCATTTGGAATAATTGTATTGAATTTTCACGTTTCATTTAAATATTTGGAAATACGTCATGCGAGAATTAGTTACTGCGAATAATTAGTGTAGGTATTTTAAGTTCAATAATTAAGTTATCTGATAAATTTTAATTGAATTTCATTTAAATAAGTTTTGACCTATTATAATTTATTATTTTTAATTATAAACAATGGACCTTTAAATGTTTAGAATTATTCTGCTTTATTAATTATAATATCATTTTTATGATGAATAATGGAATCATAAATGCTTGTTAATATTATTTGACCCGTATTTCCTAACAGTAGGGGTGAAACGGACCCACTTCCTATAACGATTTCTCTGAATTAGTTCCTTTTTCTGTGTAACTATTTCTTAAATTACTATTTCATAAAAAAAATATGGTTTTCCTTTATAATGTAATTTAATATTCATTTCCCGTTAAACCTCATTTGAAGCGAAGTGAACGTTCTTTCTCATAACTTTAAATGGTGTTTTTCAACACATATTTTTTGTATTAGGGTTGTGTGAAAAAGGAAAGTGTGTATCTGGCACGTGTTAGTTATTTAGGTCAACGATTTATACGTGACTTACCTCACCAAATTAAATCTATCTGAAATATAGTAACCATGTATATAAGTAAACATATAATAAGTCGTAATTTAAAAGGAAGGACGAAGATTAAGCTTTTATCCAGCTTTTGTTGCTCATGAATTGATTCTGAAACTATGTAACCTTACTTAATACCTAAATAAATCAATCATTAGTAGTTACTTTTTTAATTGTATAATTATTTTAATATTTACTGCAGATTTTTACTTAATGATAAATTGATGATAATTAGTTGTACAGCAAATTATTTAGAAATTAAATTCACACTTTCATCATTTATTTTAATTATTGATAATAAACTATGCGATTTGTTTTGTTATCATTTCTTTTTTCTTATTTCAGTTCATCATAGGTCTTGGTGTTCCAGTGGACTTGAAAGAGCAATCGGTAACAGTCGGAACAGTTATAAAATTCCAATACGATCTGCCCACAAACAGTTCAGAATATACAAGCCGAATTTATGGCTTTGTCAATACAGTTTCTAGGGACATGGATGGAGATCTTCCGAATGAGGGCGTAGAAACTAATGAAATATTAGATGATTCTAGAAAATTAGATGAAATAGGAGATGTAAGTACGCTAGAAAGAGATAACGATACGTTAGTCGACATCACCTTCGATGAGAACCGACGAAGACGATCTCTAGTTTATTCTGAAGGTGGAATTATTGATGTGGAAGGAAAAACTGAGTTACCTTTAGAAGAAGCGATCAGACGCCAAGAATTGATTGATCAGAACAACATGGAAGAGGAAGAGCCTCAGAGAATGAACAGATGGGACTTCTATAAGATATTAGAACATATGGCAGAAAGGTAATATTATTATAGTGATTTCTTAGGTTTACGCGAATATTATAAGTACATTGAAATAAAACTAGTTTATACGGATTTTATCGCGGTTTAATTTTCATTTTAAATCTTTTCAGCCTTCGTGGTTATGGGAGAGACTCAGGTGAAGGTCGTCTCGAAAAGTTAATGTTACATTGGCTACCATCATTTTAAAATTATACATTTATTTTTTAATTATTTAAAAAGTTAGTTGACACTAGTCCTATCTACGCGCACCTAACGTCAGGACTAAAATAAAAATTAAACCGCGATAAAATCCGTATAAACTAGTTTTATTTTAATATTATTATATTATATTTTATAAGAAAAATGAACTTGAAGTTAGGAATATATTTTTAGTTTAATCAATTAATTGAAGTACTTTTTCACAAACATTTCAAATAAAATAACTTTCGAAGCAAGCAATTTGCATTCATAATTCATACATATGTAATGTAACAATTGTACGAATACCAACAAATAATTTTGCAGAAATGCATAAAAACGTGGTATTTTGGATTTTAATTAAAACGAAACAGCGTAAGCGGCTCGTTTAATATGAAGATTACATTCAGTTTTGCATTGAATGCTATCCACAATTTAAAACGCAGAAAGGTAACTTTACAATTAGAATGTTTTTGTGGAAACTTTAATTTAATTTTATTTACTTTGTTCTTTTATAGCGATAGGTTGGTCCTACATTGGTTGTTATGTCCACTATGCTAGTTAGTAAAATGATGACTTTTTTACTTTTTGATTCCTAATATATCGTCTAATTGTTCCCTACACCATTAAAGCAAGCGATAACTAACAACCAATACACACGTAACTTAAAAAAGTTAGTGGTACATGATCTTAGGGCCATTTTGAATCTTCGATTTTCGTCTCGGCAGTCCATACCATTCTCCGCTGAGTTATCGCTGCTTCTATTACAAGCATTATGCTCACATACGTATGTTTCCATTATAAGGTAAAAATAACTAGAATTCAAATAGAAATTAAGCATAATGCATTCCACATCCGCTATAATTCAAAGCATTACACAAAATCCGCACTCGACACAAAACATTTAGATGCAAACTAATTGCATTTTAAAAAATCAAAAAAGTTTTAATGTCCGCCGGCGCTCGCGAATTTCTGTAAAGAGCTCCCGACAAAATTCGCTTTTAGAATATTTTATTGAGATGTGCATTGAAAATTCCGCAGGTACGGTTACACGGGGCGGCCGTGCCTCCTCCGAACAATCTGCGAAGCAGCCCAGGTTCCTTTCACACACGAAAACGGTTTGCTTGGAGAAATTGGACATATACTATTCACGTAAGTATATCTACAATGGCATGAATGGACTAAGAGCTTATTTCTTTTATATTTAGTAATTCTTTATGTTCTTTTAGTAAGCCTTTTACTTCGGGTTCGTGGGTTACTGGTGTAGAATTTTAATTTTGCTTAGTGATTTCTTAGGTTTACGCGAATATTACACATTGAAATAAAACTAGTTTATACGGATTTTATCGCGGTTTAATTTTTGTCATGTCCATTGAAGGCCTGAAAGCGATGGCTACAAGCCAGAGACTTGGTAAAGTAATATTGGTTATACAGGAATGTGAAACCTGATTGATTTTTTTATGCCCATTTAAATTATATTCTCTGATATAGCCTGCCTCGGTGGCGCAGTGTTCATGCGTATGCGTTACGACTGCTGTGCTGAGGTCTCAGGTTCGATCCCCAGGCCGGGTAAAGTGATATTGGGTTTTTCTATCATGAAATGCTTAGTATCAATCCGGAGTCTGGAATTGTGCCCGATATGGCGATAGGCTCGCCTCCTATCACAACATGGGACGGAAATAAGCTCGGCGAAATGTAGGTGTAGTTACACCTCTGCCTACCCCTTCGGAGAATACAGGCGTGTGTGCGTATGTACGTATGTAAATTATATTCACGTCAACTTACTTCGGATCGGCTCAGTAGCAAAATAGATATATTTTCGGTTACATTTCATTGTAGTTTCTATTTTTTTTATCTATTTTTTATATTGGGCTGTATTAATCTTCATCCTCAGGCCATCATCAACAAAAGACACTATTTCCCACCACACCGACAACGAGTACCACGCGGCAGAAAGATTTGGGAGAGAAGTTGGAATTGATTGCGAGAGCCTCTTTCCAGAGTGTGAGGGATCAGTACTTCAGACCTTTACCAGAATAGGAGAAGATACGCTGCATAAATTTGGATTTATTTAAGAGCTGAAAATTTAGATTTCTCTTCTTTGGACTTCCATTAGCTTAAAACTTTAGTTAGTTGTTGTATTTCTTTAAGATATTTTACAAAAGGTGGTGTTATGTAGGACTTTATTGATGATTATGGAGAAGAGATTTAATCATCAATTGACAATATTAGTTCCCACGCAAAACTGGATCGTGAAACCTTTATTGGTTTCCGGAGTGATCTATTACATGGTGATTGGGATACAAGTAGTTCTGGATGTCGACCCTTAATATGCTTGACATCTAGAATACTTCATAGACACAGATTTTTAAGATAAACTAAATGATTCTATGTTGTTGTTTTATTTTCCGTCTTTTTATTTTCTCCCTTTTCTTGGTATCATCGCTTTATCTATTTATTCCGGCCGACATAATTCTGCCGATCGTCGAGAGATGCAATGTCTCTCGAAGGTCGTCATTATATTTGGACTGCACTGTACCACCAGGGCAGTGTAGCCACTTTGCCGTGCTAGGATAAAACAAAACTTACTTATTTTGTAATAAAAAAGGTTACAGTTTAAAGTTACGTTCATGGTTTCGTTTCCATGATTAGATTCTATATTATAATTATAATTTTTTCAATTATTGCAATTTAGAATTCATATAAAACGAAGACTTATTTCATAATATTATTCATAGATACATAGGTGTAAGAGGAACTGATGCAAAGCAATTGCAAGAATTATTTTTTTTATAGCATAGATCGGCCATAGAGCACGTAGATCACTGCCCAAGAACAACAAAATACCTGAAGAATCATGGATTCGTGGCCGATCTTAAAGAAAAGGGAATGGGAAGGGCAGGGGCATTTGGGCCTCCGGAGATCTCACTCACCGTCCGAAACGAAACAGCAAGCTGCTACTTCATCGTTTTTTTGTGAGACAGTGGTAGATAACAATCCGACTGAGCTCGCCCATTTATGCTGTAGACAAATCTGTCTAAATTATGGTTCTACAATTTATAAATGTATGGCATAAAATTTGTTTTTCGGAAAGAAGAGACATTTTGTTATTTTTTTTGTGTTGAAAATTAAACTATAAGTATATGCTGCTAGAATCAAAAGATATCATTTAAATAGCAAAGAATCAAAATTTTAAAAGGATGTTATAAAAAAAAACAATCGTGCCGATACTAGTGCAGATTATAAAATATCCAATGATAATTTAACACTATCGACTTTGAAACTCTGTAACTGAATAAAACAGAACAGAGTAACACCATTAATAAAATTCCTTTCGAGGGTGGCAAATCTCTTGTACAAAGCCTGCGAGATTGAAATAGCAAACTGACGGAACCTTGTGTACGAAGCACATACTTGTACCTTTTTCTTTAACGTATCTTACGTTAAATGAATCGGAAGAAATGTGGGTAGCTTAGCGGGGAGTGGTGTGGACTATCGAGACGAAATTGCAGGTTCGAAACCAGCCACGAGAGAAGGCACCTCTGACTTTTCTAAGTAACGTGTGTAATTGTTAATTATCGCTTGCTTTAACCGTGAAGGAAACATCGTGTAGAAAACTATATACCTGAGAAGTACCCAATAAGAATTTACGAGGTATGTGAAGTCTGCTAATCCGCATTAGGCCAGCGTGGTGAACTTAAGAATAACCCCTCTTATTTAGTAGAGGGGTCCCATGTCCGGCAGTGGGAGGTATATAATACAGGGCTTGTATTATTATTATTTTTATGAAAACAGAATATGGCTTGTTTACATGGATAGCCTCCGGGGCGCAGTGGGTGAGCAGCCGGCTGAGAAGCGATAAGCTGCGGGTCACAGTTTTGTCTACAGCATGAATGGGCTGGCTCGTCCGGGTCGTAACCACTGTCATACAGAAAACCGGCGTAAAGTAGCAGCTTGCTGTTGCGTTTCATACGGTGAGCGAGATATCCGGAGGCCCAAATTCCCCTCCCCTTGGGATTGGGCCCTTACTTATCCCTTTCCTTTAAGTTCGCGCCCATGATTATTTTAGTATTTTGGGCGTACATGGGCAGTGGAGATCACTTACCATCAGGTGACCCACTTGCTCGTTTGCCAGCCTATACTATAAAAAAACGTATTTTTAAAAGTGTGACATGGCGCAGGAGGTGAGTAGCCGGCTGTGAAGTGAGAGGCCGCGGGTTCGATCCCCGCACCGAGATAAAATGTTTGTGTGATCCACAAATATTTGTTTCGGGTTTGAGTGTTTCCTCCCCAGAGGGGTTGACGTCAGGCAGACGGCCGGTCGTAAAAACTGCAAGCCAAATCATTCTGTAACATGTGTTAAAAAAGCATGATGCGCTGACCCCACTGCGAGTGGGATAAGGGCAGGTAGAAGGAAGAAGGAAGGGTCTTGTAATGGAATAGGTGGTAAAATCTTACTCGAATATGGTGAAATTGTTACCTTATTTTTATCAGTAATCAATAACAATTAAATGCATTCTACAATATTATTAAGTTATTAAAATAGAGTATCAAGACACATCATGGAGTTTTGTAAAAATATCGATAAGTGATAGTGAGCATTTGTGATATATTTTCGAGCAGTTTTGTGATTTTTGTCCACGGGAGTATGCTTCTATATATGGGCGGCCTTCTCTCCTGTGTGATGGGTGCTTGATGACGTCATTCGTTGGACTGGAAATAATACAAAATTAGTATTTGTTACTTAATATAATTTTACCAAGAAATGTTGTTAATCCTATATATTTTTAATAAAGTCAATTACATCCATTAAAATATTCATTTTTGATTTGAAAAATCATACTCGTTGCATAGATTAAAATTTGTGCCCGGTATGGCGATAAACTCACCCCCTATCATATGGGGATGGAAATGCTCGGCAAACCGTGGGTGCAACATTAAGTTGCACCACTGCCTTCGGGGATACAGGCTTATATTATTTTCAATGACTTCGAGTACAGTTATCTTGGTCAAGCACTGCCATGCTCCAACATTTGATCAAATATCAAGAATTTCTTTTAACACCTTCATAGATGCAGAACACAAAACCGGTTACAATTATGTGAAGTTTTGTAACACATGTCACATAGAGCAAGTCCAATATTTTTTGTTCACCGCCTCGCCACTTAAGTGACGTTGGTAATAAAAAGTTTTGAGCACGCCTAGGTTTTATAAGATTGTTATTGAGGAGGAGTTGGTTGGTAATGTTCCGTTTTAGAATTGAGTGGTTCTGACGCAACGTTCTGACGGGATCACAGTTAATGTGGTAATAATAACTAGTGCACTCCAGTGGTCGAAATTTGAGCTCTATAAGCATATTTTTTGTTCTATAACATCAGCTGCGAGATTTGATATTTAGACATTCATGGTATGTCTAAATAGTATGTGTAAACAATGCATATTTAATTTAATTTAATGTATTTGTATATATATTTTGTATGTATGTGTTTGTTATATTGTAAGCCATTGTTTCCAATGCAATTTGTCATCGAAATAAGAAACGTAACTCAAGCAATAAAATGACCCCATTAAAACTCTGTGCAAGGGGGCGGGACTATAAAAGTCTGTGCAGCTTGTTTATTCCTCAATTCATAAAAATTGATTCATGATTTCTCGTTGACACTTAATACGTCTAATTTTTGCGCGGTGCAGAACGTCGTATCACGATCTAGAAATTTAATATTTAGACCTAAACTTGAATAAAATAAAGTTGATTTAGAACGTTCATTAATTTTTGTTGCGTGTATGAGTGTTACGTGTGATTTTACATTTGCATGTGTAAGTAAGTGGAGCCGTATTTTTTGGTAGATTCATAAGAGAGTTATTGTTCTAGTTATCTTATTTCGATGTATATACCTAAATAGCTTTCACTTCTTATCCATATAAATTTTAACTTATATCTTACACTCGTCCGTGCGCCCATTTTGCTTAAAAAAAGTCAGAAGTTTTTTCTTCACGTATTAATATATAGAAACTAGCCAATATATACATCCGATACTCCCCCTATTATACACGTCTTATTGCTAGGCACGGACCTCTTTTACTGAATGAGAGGGGTTAGGTAATCCATAGTCCACCACACTGGACTAATGCGGGTTGACCGACTTCACAAACCATCGAAATAGAGGTTTCCTTTCGATATTTCCTTCAGAGCAAGAGCAAGCGATAATCAACAATGAACACCTACGTACACAAACGTAACTCATAAAAGGTGCTTGCCTTTGGGGCCTGTGTGATCCGCAAATATCGGTTTCTGGTTTGGGTGTTGTGGGACCGTAAGTCCGTCGTAGTTTCTGGTTACAGGTTAACCTAGTGTGGCGTCAGGACTATGTGTGTGACTGTTGGGTGTATTAATTATTTATTTATAAACGTTGTTTTACAATAAACTCTTAGTCAGTTTTTATTACTATTTAAAGCGTTAAACTTAAAACACGTCTTCCATATTTTCATTTATAATCCCAAGTCCTTATCTCACCTCTTTCCTCACGTATCTGAATTTTGTATGAAAAAATAAGTCAGGCCTCGGTAAACCGCCTTCAGCGCTGTCCTACTTGCCCGGTGCCGGTGTAAGGGTTTTGAATTTCATACTTACTTCAAAACAAAACTAGCCAGCTCGTGTAATAGGTCCTCGTCATCATTCGAGTGCAAAGGTTCACCTCCAAGTTGACAGAGGGCTCGTAGTACACACGATTCTCCGGGATAGCCGAAACTGGAATAATAATAATAATAATAATACACCCAACAGTCACACACATAGTCCTGACCCCACACTAGGTAAACCTGTGTCGTGGGTATCAGGAACTACGAGGGACTTGCGGTCCCACAACACCCAGACCCGAGACCAATATTTGTGGTTCACACAAACATTTGTCTCGGTGTGGGAATCGAACCCACGGCCTCTCGCTTCGCAGCCGACTACTCGCCCGCTGCGCCACGGAGCTGTCAAGTCAATCAATCAATCGAAAAGTACATGTAATTAAGTATCATCAAGTAGTGATCATCGAAATAAGATGACAAGAAACGTAACACAAGCAACGTAATACAAGGTGGTAGGTCCCTTGTATGCGAGAGGCCAGCTGGGTTGGTACTTTATCTGCAACTACTCGTAAATAAGTAACACTTTACGGGACGGAAAATATTATTTTTAACTGAAAAAGCAAAGGGATTCCCAATTCGACTGTATACATTTATTTTTTATTTATGTATGTTCACGGATAATTGCCAAATGTGGACGCATTTGAATTATTATTTTGTATTCGATGTGATTTACTTCGGTGGTAGTTCCTTTAAATTTAAAGAAGGAATTCCATCCCTTAGGAGGTGAAATCGGAGATGAAGACTAAACCTTCGGCATTTAGGCGCCGATTTTGATTTGACCGACCTCTTTCACTAAAATAGTAAATAAAAAGTTTTGAAATTAAAACCACAACTTAACCGATTCCAATAACTCAAAAGCTAAAAAACTTAACAATTTTGAGTCAGTGGTAAGAATCATTGACTATTAAACTACAGTACCACCGACTCAAAATTGTTTAGCTTTATTTTTAGATTGTAAGTTTTTTGAGTTCATTTTTGTTAAAAAGTTTTTCTGATGAATAAGATACTCATCGTATTTCTTCTACCACGTGGTATTTCTTCAAGTTATGATTAACAGTGGCAAACAGTAGTATTGTTTAGATTCCAATATCAGCGACAAGTTAGATTTATTACTGATAAGCCGATACTTTTCGGAACTGATATCTATGTAAATTGCTTTCGTCAAATCCAATTTCGGAAATGTCACAGCATTATTTATAGATGTTTACCGGAATGTGCAAAACACCGCAAACGAATTAACTTTGAATTCATGACTTCAGAAGTCAGTATGAGCGTAAACAATTAATGTTTTATTTAATTTAATTTATATACGCACTCACGCCTGTAATCCCCGAAGGGGTAGGCAGAGGTGTAACCAGTACACGTACTTTTCTCCGAGCTTATTTCCATCCCATGATTTACTTTTCTACACACATATAAACATATATATCACAATAAAACACGATACAGGTGCCTATACTATGCCTAGTGTGGACATCATTGTACATTAGGCATACATTAGACAGACATACATTGTACATAGTAACATTGGACTTGTTAAATAAATTATTCTTATTCTTAACACAAAGGAAAATACATATTATAAAACAATAAATCAAATAAACTACTGTACTTGTAAATAATCAAACAAAAGACTGCCTCGGTGGCGCAGTTGTAATCCGTACGTGTTAAGATTGAGACTGGCCTTGTGGTCTCGGGTTTGATCCCATCGGGTAAAAGTTATATTGGGATTTTCTATTACGAAATGCTCAGTACCAGCCCGGAGTCTGGAAATGTGCCCGGTATGGCGAAAGGCTCGCCCGTATCACATCATGGGAGGGAAATGAGCTCTGCGAAATGTGGTAGTAAACCCACACCTCTTAGGGGAGCACAGGCGAGAGTGCGTATGTATTTAAATAGTTATAGACGAATTCTTTAAATCCTGAACTAACACTAGTTGCATGTAAATGACCAAGGCAATGTTACCTGCTTGCCACTTAGCTAAATCCGTATTATAATGGCAATAATCATTCCTAATCGATTCTGAAACCTCATTTTCAAAATCTGTCAACACCAAATCATGTTCATCTTAACAGTAAATAGTAGAAATATGTCGTGCAAACACAGTATCGTGACAAGTCCATAATCTTCCGTTGACGCCTTAGTTAAATTAGCCGCTCGGCTCAATGACCCGAAATACGTGGTTGTTTTTCCACGGTTTTAACTGAGCGGATTCAGCATGAAATGGCAAGTTTGATAGGTGTCTTATTATTCACCTGAATTACGAGACGCTACGCCTGTCTATAAAACAGTACACTAGTAGTGCCTAGAAGTTTGAATTACAGCGTACATTATGGTACTGCATTTTAATAAATAAAAATAAACAAATACAGAGCTAACAGTCACACACAGTCCTGACGCCACACTAGGCGTAACCTGTATCGTCAGTAACTACAAGGGACTTGCGGTCCCACAATACCCATACACGAGACCAATATTTGTGAATCACACAAACATTTGTCTCGGTGTGGGAATCGAACCCACAGCCTCTCTCTGGCAAGGGTGTCGCGCCACTTAAAAAAATCAGATGGATTGAGAACCTCGCTTTTTTGAAGTAGGTTGTTTTTTTTTTTAAATCATAACATACCCATTCAAAACATCCTCCACATATTTATAGAAGTGGTACAATCTTGCGTCATTTTCATATCCCCCTTTCTCTCTTCTTTCCTCGTCCGTCTCTCTCTTCTTCCTTGAAGATCCATCGTATCCAGAATTCGCTACTAAAATATCAGTAGGTATCTGCGTTCGATTCCACGGTAGCTGGAAGTTAGCTTGAAACGCGAAGTTCACGTTGACATTCTTAGCTGGACTCGGTGTTCCTATTCCGGCATTGAACTGTGAAGTAGTAAGTTTTAACGTTAACTGTCGCATTTTAGTTAATTAGGTGTATGAAAGCGTTCAATAACTGTAAAACAGTTCGAGATAGATGTGCCTGGATGCATAATAACTACCATCAATATTTTTAGTTCAGGCTGCCTCGGTGGCGCAGTTATAATGCATACGTGATACGAGTGCTGTGCTGAGGTCTCGGGTTCGATCTTCGGGCTGGGTAAAGTGATATTGGGTTTTTTATCATGAAACGCTTAGTATCAACCCGGAGGCTAGAATTGTACTCGGTATGGCGAAAGGCGATTATGGGACGGAAATAAGCTCGGCGGAATTTGGGTGTACTGGTTACATCTCTGTCTTTCCCTTCGGGGAGTACAGGCGTGAGTGCGTATGTTAATCGACAGTTAATAATGTTCTAACAACACAGTGATGTCAATTAGGTTTAATAATTCATTAGCAATCAGAATCATACTGTGATGTGTGGGGTATGCAATGGTGATCTGATTATGAACACCCATAATCATACTAATATTATAAATGTGAATGTAAGTTTGTTTATTACGCTTTCACGCGAAAACTACCTACTTAATCGATCATCATGAAACTTTATACACATATCCTTGGAGGTAAGTATAAGAAGTAATTTAAGATACTTTTTATGAAAAAAATATATATCTATTTCTTTGTTACGCGTTCACGCCTACATCACTGAACCGATTTTAATAAATTTTGATGTAGAGATGGATGGGACCCTAAAGACGGGTATAGACTACGTTTTATTTCGGAAAAGTCTATTCACGCGGGCGGAGCCGCGGGCAAAAGCTAGTATTATATAAGTAGGTTCGGTACCTATATTATTGGACTTTCGAAATTCTTAATGACCGCAAGAAATGTAAAAGCAAAGCTGTAAGATTATAAGAGTGTGGAAACATCCCGGAGACGTTCAAGCTATACAAAACTAGCTTTTGCTTGCAGCTTCCCTCGAATGTCTTTTCCAGAATGAAAGTAGCCTATATCGTAATCTCGGTCATGGTCTACCTGTGTACCAAATTTCATCCAAATCCGTTAAGGCGTGATTAATTAAGAAACATGCAAATTTTAGAAATTAATACTACGGATAGAAGAATTTACATTTTATTCACACATTACGAAGAGATGACAAACCCAAAACTCTAATTACATAAACTACTGGTTTATAAAGTTCCGCACTGAATTCTTTACCATAAATTATACATAACATATTTTAGCATTTTAACTGGAAACCAGTCGCTCGTTACGAACAATAATCACAGCAAGCACCTACTAATGTCGCGATAATTAAACTGAGATTAACCGCTAGTTTTTATTTAATGAATTAACTGAACATAGTAGCTTCAAGATCAAATTCGCAACGTGGAAATGCAACGACAAAGACCTGAGGTTTGGGACATCGGGATCACAGTTGCGAACTGAAATAGAGTTGGGCGGGACACATGTTCAGAAATGACGGTAGGTAGACTAGGGCAATAACAGAGTGGTGGCCAAGGCAGCGTAAGCGAAACGTTTCTCGTCCAGCGGCGAGATGTGCCGACGATATTGTTGGCATCGTGGGTCAGACTTGGATTCGATTGGCTCAGGACCGCGACGAATAGGGTGTAAAAAGAGAAGCCTTTGTCCAGCAGTGAGATGAAAATGGTTGTAAATTATGAATTATGAAATGATGAGTGGCTTTTACTTTATCCATATTCCATTAAGCAGAAGGACAATTCTCGTATTTAACTGACACTGCGAATACATTTTAACCAAACTGAGATTCGATTTAGATTTGATAAAAAAATGGTATTCTGCTTCTCTTAAAAGTTCAGTCCGGTGTCAATATAATATCTTCTCGATCACATTGCAATCTTAACTTAGCCACAATTTTGACGTTTATATAAGGACATGTGTCATTTAAAAATGTTAGCAGGTATACTGCGTTTTGGCTTCAGTTAACTTTTATTCTACTTTCGATCTCATACAATCTATGCTCACATTTGACGTTGATTAATTATTATTATACGTCCGTTATGGTTATAGTTATTTAACAAGCAATGGTTTATGTTATTTAAAGGCTGTATCATTTGCTTTAGCACGGAAACTTGCGAAAAGTTATTCGAGCTGTCATCGACAACAATTTCTATGAGATTTTAGTACAGCGCCTCTATCGTACGTAAAAGAAACTAATATATATGGAATATAGACCAATGATATTTAAGGAATTATCTATCGAGCCCTCGATACCTTTACATTACGATTTCGATAGTTTTCCGTGCTAGCCCCTCAGTGCTATCAAAATGTCAAAATCGGATTGGATTCGGAACAAATACAGTGCGTAAATACTCTTTTCTGTTCTATATCAGATAGTTAGTGGATAACCTAGTATCAGTTTTTAAGTTGCCCGAAGGCCACTTGGTGACTTTGATGACTGTTGTCATGTGATAACGGCCGGGTAGAGGTTTTTACCTTCTTTTGGAAGACGCTAAGTTGAAATACTACCTAATAAGCGGTCACCCATCCACAGTCTGACCGCGCCACGGGTTGCTTAACTTGCTAATCATTTACCGATAAGTGAGTGCAATTTTAAAACTGCAATTTACAGCTTCAGCCACTATTTGCTTTTTTTTATTGCATAGGCCGGCAAACGAGCATGTGGGTCACCTGATGGTAAGTGATCTCCACCGGCCATGTACGTCCACAATACGAAAAGTCATGGGCGCGTTGCCAACCTTAAAGGAAAGGGATAATTAAGGGATTGGGAAGGGGAGGGGGATTTGGGCCTCCGGATATCTCACTCACCGTACGAAACGCAGCAGCACGCTGTTACTTTACGTCGGTTTTCTGTGAGACAGTGGTATCGACCCGGACGAGCCGGCCCATTTATGCTGTAGACAAAACCATAAAGCTGTGGAATAGCTTGCCGGCGCACGTGTTTCCTCCTTCCTTTAACTTGGGATCCTTTAAACGGAGTGTGAAGAAGCAACTAAGCAGGCCGGCATAATTCTGCCGATCTGCGATAGATTCAGTGTCTATCGTTGGTCGACAGTATTCATGGATTGCGCTATACTTACCATCAGGTGTAGCGTAGTCACTTTGCCGAGCCAGGATTAAAAAAAAAAAAAAAAAAAAAAAACTGTCTACAGCGTACTACCACGCGTAAAAAGCTGATGGGCTAATATTTATTATTCAAAGGATATTACTATGCGTGCGGGTTTTTATTCCCAATTAATTTATTACTTACTCGGGTATAAATCTTTCAATCTTTGCGAGTATTTTGAATCGAAAAATACACGTGATTTGTTCGAGATTCGAATATAAGCGAGATATGAGGCCATTCCCTACCATCATGGGACGGAAATAAGCAAACCGTCGGGCAGCCGGGATTAATTGGACCTCAACTTACTCCTCCGGGGATACAGCATGAAAATATATGTACATTCATATAATATATACAGTACCTATATATAAATCTAAATTAATTGGCCCCTCGGTTTGAAGTTAAAAGGTAAGCAACAACCCTAAAGTTTTGTAATAATAGTCCAGGTAACATTAATTGTTCCGGGTCTTTTGTGAGAAGACCCTTGTTTCTGATAAACAAGTGCTGGCGTGAAGTTAGGAGAGCGTTTAATAAAGTGGTATTAAGGTAGACTAAGGTAGGTCTCTCGTATGCGAGAGGCCATCTGGGTTGGTACCACCGCTTTGTCTATTTCTATCGCCAAGCAGCAGAATGTAAGAATAGGGATTTTGACTATGTCAAATTTTATACATTATTTTATATGTACCCGACAATAATACGAAAAAGAATCTGTTTTGCTAAAACCGAATTAAAATTGGATAAAAAATGAGGCCACAGTTCAAGTTTTAAATATTGGTATGAGCAAAGGTTGGTGCGTAGTGGGAAAGTCTCACCAACACTCTCGCACGCGTGCACCGCTAATGGCGAGACCTGTCTTGTGACGTCACACGACATGTTGTGCATCCTTTTTCCGTAATTTGACAATTACCCCTTCCAGCAGATTTAAATAGCTTCTAACTTTTTTATTTTTGACTTGATTTAAATAATTCTTTCGATAACAAATTTTGGGCAACGTATCACAATGATTAAAATAATCGAGTCAAATACCCTATTGTCATGTTTCGGTTTGAAGGATTGTACCCGTGTAAGTACTGGGCATAATGAGACTTAACAAGTTATGTCTTGGAGTGATGAACGCGGTCCAGTGTCATGTAGTCCTTTGTAATTCAAAGTTCTGTGTGGTGTTCTGTTTATGGACAAGTGTGGCCCTTACAATCAGGCGAGCGACCTGCTCGTTTCGTCATGTAAACGAATAAAAGATTTTTTTATATTACTGATGGACAAGATGAGCAGGTTGACTGGACATAAGTAACAAGACTACTCAAAATTTTGAATTACAAAGCATGACACTGCACTGCGCCTATTCAGAGACATGAGATCTTAGCCTCACAATGCCCAGTAATTTCACTGTTGTATTTTTTTACTATTCAGTTGCGACGGTAATTATTTGCCTACAAATGAGCCCAAACCTTTTGCTAACCTTATTTCAATAAATAAATACAGCAATTAATCATGCACATATACCTGACTCCACACTAAGTTAATTGTTTGCATCTCGGTGAATGCTCTGAAGAATTGTTTGACATTATCCCATCTTCACTTTTCCTTAACAGAACCACGTAAGCTGGCTTGTGGAACCGCAGCTTTGTGGTCTCCTCTATTAAGTAGTTCGCAAAATCTTATGCTGGACCATACATATACATACATACGCACTCACGCCTGTGATCCTCGACAGAGGTGTAACCAGTACACCCACATTTCGCCGAGCCTATCTCCGTCCCATGATATGATAGGGAGCGAGCCTATCGCCATATCGGGCACAATTCCAGACTTGGGGCATACTAGGCATTTCGTAATAGAAAAACCAAATATCACTTACTCGACCCGGGGATCGAACCCGAGACCTCAGAGTCAGCCTCAGTCATAACGCGTGCGCATTAAAACTGCGCCACCGAGGCGAGCTGGACCATAACTGTAGAATAGTTTGCCGGTACACGTGTTCCCTCCTTAGAACATGGGATCTTTTAAACGGAGTGTGAAGAAGCAATTAGGCAGGCCGGCATAATTCTGCCGACTGTACTTGGTTGACAATATTCGTGGATTGCAATGCACTTACTATCAAGCTGTGTAGCATAGTCACTTTGCCGAGCCAGGACAAGAGAAAAAAGTGTAGCGTGGGTATCATCTGATCTCGTATGTACGAGAGACTTACGGTCTCACACATCTAGACCCGAAACAAATCTTTGTGGATCACACAAATATGTTTCGGTACGGGAAAATTTGATGAAAAAACTTACTTGCAATAAAGTGGAGTTTGGAAACAGCAGTTGACGTTTACTTCTGTGAAGTGATTCACTATACATTTCAGCTTCACTCACTCCTACGACCCAGGGTGGTAGAAGGTTCACAATAAAGGCAAATGTCAAAAGGTGCTCATTGAAGAACATGGTGTTTAAACAACCTGCAATTTAAAAATGAATAGTTGGAGTGCTTTAGACTGGTACGTAGCATTACGTATGAATATAAAGATGGCCAGTATGCGATGGACATTGATAGAGTTTGTTCACAACAATTTGAATGGTTGTACTACATCTTTGAAAGCCATTAGAATTTCTATTATGTAGGTAAAATAATAATAGAAATATTTTAATTATTATACGCTGATGGTAATAGTTTGTAATGGTATTTATTGAGTAAAATTATGAAACGTTATACTTATACAAAAATACGCGTACCCATGATACTGATTCCAACCAAGATTTTATTAATTATATAAATTCTGTATTTTTCAGACTCTTAACACATGAAACAGGATTTCTTCACAAAACTACAAATTACTTCGATTTCCACCAATTCAACTCATTACACTACAATACTGATCAACCCGGATGCTATTCAAAAGCCGTTAGACACACGTAATCGTTCAGTTTTAATGTACATCTCGTGACACTGTTGTTGGATAAACATATTAGTGCTCGGGTGCTGGACCATCATGTGACTGAGATTTACAGATATTGAGGCGCGTTTACACTGACTCCACTTTCGAGAAAATTACTCGAGCTTATGAAGACCATCGGTCAATCGAATGTGAGTTGTTTTTGTTTATTCGAATTTTTCCTATCGAAATAAGATAACTAGATACGATAGACGATAACTCTCATATGAATCTGCCAAAATTACGGCTCCACTTGCTTACACATGCAAAGGTAAAATTACACGTAACACGTAAGTCATACACGGAACAAAAATTAATGAACGTTGAAAATCAACTTTATTTCATAAAAGTTAATGTCTAAATATTAAATTTGAGATTGAGATACGAAGTTCTGCACCACGCAAAAAATTAGACGTATTAAGTGTCAACTAATCATGAATTATTTTTTATGAATTGATGAGTGAACGAGCTGCACAGACTTTTATAGCTCCGCCCCCTTGCACAGAGTTTTGGTAGGATATTTTATTTGCTGGAGTTACGTTTCTTGTCATATTATTTCGATGAATTTTACATAATAAAATAAACACACATAACTTAGAAGAGTCAGAGGTGCATGTATACTCTTGGGGCTGTTTTCGAATCCGCGACTTACCTTTTGGTGAAACGTTAACTAATTGTTTGCTGGTTATAGGAATCGGGCGTCAATCAGCTTTCAACCAAAAAAAACGTAGGTTTGTCGTGAGTCAAATATACTCGCCGAATTTAGAACTTCCTTATTTTTTATGTCGATTAAAAATATGCCTTGTATTATAGTTAATGTCTTTCCTGAATTGTGACTTCTCAAATCACACAACGCGTAGAAAATTATAAGAGGTATGTTAGATTAATATAGCTAATGAACTTAGCCTGTAAGTTAGTTAACCCGGATATATTACAGCGGTTAGCACATCTAGACCGTATTTTTATGAATATTTTGAAGTGCTATATTTCATCGTCTTTTGATTACATTAATCAATACACACTGTAGTACCATTAACTTATTCTATTTCCTTATTCTTTATCTACTTCTTGACTAATACTTATTCTATTTCTTGAAGGTCTAAATCCTTAGATTTATTAACAAAGAAAAAACTCTTTAGTAGTTGTTGTAAGTTATAGGTATCTTGGTGTAATTTGTAATCTGAAATCTTCAAAAGTCTTACAATTTGTCGTGATACTAAAAGTACTACCAATAAGTCGCAACCCTACTACAAAACCGCACTGTTAACAAAATGTTAAAACAACAATGATTAATCACAAATTTCTAAACCAGATACCAATGTAGACGAGTCTTTACAAATTATCAGAAAGCAAAGCGAAGAGTGCATTGACGTACGTTGTGACGACCACGGATGGTCGGCGGAGCTTTTGTTACGAAAATGGGAATTCGAAATGTATGAGTTATGGTAGTTTGAAGTAATATTTTACCTTCCCAGTGGAGTTGTTAATTTGGAAATATGAGGTAATTATTTTGGGATTATTTGTTAATAAATAAATAAATAATAATACTAGCCCTGTATTATACACGTCCCACTGCTGGGCACGGGTCTCCTCTACTGAATTAGAGGGGTTAGGCCTTAGTCCACCACACTGGCCTAATGCGGGTTGGCAGACTTCTCATACCTTCGAAATTCTTATCAAGAACTTCTCAAGTATGCAGGTTTCCTAACGATGTTTCTTTCACTGTTTGTTAATAATAATATGAAAAATAGTAATTTAAACCTGTATTACAATCCACGAAGATATCTCATAAACTAGTAGATACAAAAATATGGACGTAAATTTTTGAAGACGGTTGAAAAGGTGCATTAATGTATGAAACTTTTATAAACTAAAATCCGTTCTGCACGGTTTCACCCGCGTGCATATTACTGCTCCGCTGCTTTGTTCCTGACAAAATTCAACACCCTGGCCTTTTACCCCTTAAAATGTAAATTTCCAAAAATCCTTTCTTAGCGGGCTCATTATACAAATTATCTTCTGAGCAAATTTCATGATCCTGTAGCTTTAGTAGTTTTGAGATATCGTGATTAATCAGTGAGTGAGTGGTATTTCGTTGAAGCTAGAAAGATAATCGTTGTTTTTAATAAAGGAACTACGGAATACTATTATTATTATTATTAGTATTCACAAAGAACACTTAAGTAAGCTCTTTGCCAAGTGTCCAATTCTGGGTACATGATTGGTCTGTTTTGATTTAGCGCCAAAAATAGTCCAATCACGTGTACAGAAATCGACACTTGGCAAAGAGCTCACTTGAGTGTCGTTCTATAGTTTTATTTTTATTTATTAGCAATACCATTACGTAATACACAATTCTTAACTTAATATAAAAATCAATTAAATATAAAATTAGGTGCTTACCTTTTAAAGGTATTTACAGCATACACAAAATAATATCAACGTCATAATAACCTAATAATTATTATTTTATAAATTAATAGTAATATGGGCCTTAGTGCCGAAACAAATATAAGCGGACCATAGGACCAAAAAATTATGGATTTTTATTATCTGAAAATAAATTAATTGAATTGAATAATAAAATTGAATTGAATAGGTGCAGATCTTGTGGCCTTTTCTTTTACAGCCAGCTATTTTTCTCACCCGCTTTCATTTTGTTAACTCTTGACAAAAAGTAGGGTGCTATAAGTTTGACTCTTCGTCCGTCTATGTGTATGCCTGTGGCATCGTACCGACTAAAAGAATGGACCGATTTGATTGCGCTTTTATTTGAAACCTGATCAATTTAAAATCTGTTCTTTAAATGTTACAGATATTTTTCTAAATGATGTCAGGTGTGTTTTTAGAGTTAGCTTATCTTTGAATATCATACTAAGCCAAAAAAATAGTTTTCAAAATGCTGAAAACTACAAGAAGTTATCAATATAAGTTTTTTTGTGTAATTGTAACAAAACCTGCATTCCTGAGAGGTTCGCCATATGAATTTCGAAGGTATGTGAGTTCTGGTAACTCGCATTAGGCCAGCGTGGTGGACTAAGGCCTAACTCCTCTCACCCAATAGAGGAGACCCGTGCCCAGCAGTGGGACGTGTATATACACGGGATAGTATTATACACGTGCAAGGATAGTAGCAAGTGGCAATCCGTTTTCTCTGCCTACTCCTATGGGAAACAGGCGTGAGTCTATGTATGTAGTATTATATTTATAACCAAAGATCACGTCTGTATCATGCTTTACCGATACTCGACAGTTCAACGTTCGGGATTCCTTGTTTAGATATAGCTAATGGCGGATACCACACACTATCGATTAGCACTAGTTCTTAATAAACTACTAATTTAAGAAGAGGATATTACCTATTATGGGAAATGTGGAAAGGCGTGGCGCTTACCATCTGGCGATCGAACTGCTCGAGTTTCATTCAACCTAATAAAAATAAACTGGCGCCGACCCCGTATCAAACTATGGCCGATTTTTAACAAGTGTAACAATGAAGTATTATTTAATTACACACGTCAACTTCTTTATAATAATATGATAATGCCACGGTGGCGCAGTTGTAATTACGCGTTACGATTGAGGCTGACGCTGAGGTCTCAGGTTTGATCCCTGGGTCGGGTAAAAGTGATATTGGGTTTTTCTATTACGAAATGCTCAGTATCAGCCCGGAGCCTGGGATTGTGCCCGGTATGGCGATAGGCTCGCTCCCTATAACATCATGGGACGGAGATAAGCTCGACAAGATGTGGGTGTACTAGTTACACCTCTTCCTACCCCTTCAGGGATTACAGGCGTGAGTGCGTATGTATGTATGTAGGTAGATACGTATGATACTTTCAGGTTCCAGAAATTCTTCGAAATAACACTTTTGATGTGTTTAACATGGTTGTCGTGTATCAAATCAAGTACTTTCGACACAGCTGAAGATCAACTTCGCACGAAGAGACAGATTAACGGCTTACCTCTGGTTTATCCATATGGAGGTACTTATAAGGTAATTGAAGTTGTATTGATACCCTTGAAAATTCTACTTCGAGGGTTGAAAGAAAGAAAGAAGGAAATTTATTATTAGAGCAATAATTACAGTTTAAAAAAATATATACACAAAATCTTATAAATAATACGCAAATATTGCGCCAACAATGAGCCTCTCATTCAGCTACATGCTGCAGTAGGTACTACATAAGCAATACTACAGCGCTGGTTTTCGGTGAGAAGCCCAAGGCGACGTATGTGCGGGTTCTATTTATTTTCCTGACTAAAGAACCTCTTAATAAAACCTCCGACATTATTAGCAAAATGTTCTTTGCCATTAATATCTCCATTCAGGTCGGTAAACAAGCAAATGGGTGGTCATGATAAGTAAATCTCCACCGCCAATGAACTACCACATACCATGAGAGTGGTAGAGCCACGCTGTAGACAGTTTTGTCTATAGCATGAATGGGCCGGCTCGACAGGGTTGTTACCACAGTCTCACAAAAAACGTTGTAAAGATATATGATTGATGTCGTTGATAACCCCTAAGTCCGATGGCTTAATGTGGTTTCCTAGGCTAACAGTAACATCGAATGCTCTATCTAGATTTTTTATTCATGTACTAGCTTATGCTCGCGGCTCCACTCGCGTGATTGTCATTTTCGATAAATAAGTACCTAAGTAGCCTAAGTTACTCCTTATTACATCAGCTATCTGTCAGTGAAGGTCTCGTCAAAATCGGTCCAGCCGTTCTAGAGATTGGCCGGAACAAACAGACACACAGACAAAAACTGAAAAAAATATATTTTGGTATATGTACCGTATATACATTCATATGGATGTAGTAAAAAGCGGTTACCAATAAGCTTTTATTAACTTCATACGTATGTTAGTATGTAACGGAATCTTTGAACATGATTTCGACCCCCTTCAAAACGTCGAATTAACTCGAAATTTGGCATACTTATTAAGGTCCGATGACAATTCAATATTTTAAATAGTTTGATCCGTTATCCGTTATCATGATTGTATAAATATATTTTCCAGTTGCTGATCGGCTTATCAGTACCAATCCAGAACAGTGATAACGTGGCGTTGCTGTTCGCTGGTAACTTCCAGTACCAATACGTACAATTCCAGAATATATCTGAGCTATCCCAGTATTATTTTATCAAGAAAGTATCCAGAGAGCAGAGGGACGCAGATATCCTGGCTAGAAGGGACGAGAGGCTCGTGTTCTATAAGTCTATGGCTGATATGTTGACTTCGTAAGTTGTTAATTTTGGATTTCTTACAAAAACTTGAATGCTGTCTATGTATTTTTTATAGCATATGTCGGCAAACGAGCAAGTGGGTCACTTGATTGTAAGCGATCTCCACCGCCCATGTACTCTGCTCATGAGCTGCTGTGTAAGCTCAGTTGTGTGCCGGTTTGAAATTGAAGCCAGTGAATTACTCAGTATTATAGTTTTAAATTCTAATGTTGAAATTATAATACTCATTTAAATGGAAATAAAAGGTTATGTTATTATACAGCAAGGGCATGAATGGAGCTGATTGCATGTTGAGGGCTATTTGCGAAGCCGCTCAGTATCCAGTAGAGGAAGAGGGTTTTGTTGGCGAGATCTTGCATATACTACTGACGTAAGTTTTTTTTTTATTGCACAGGCCTGCCTCCGCCGCCCTTGTACGCCCACAATACCAAAATATTTATGGGCGCGTTGCCACCTTAAAGGAAATTAAGAGATTGGGAAGGGGAGGGGGATTTAGGCCTCTGGATATCTCACTCACCGTACGAAACGCAGCAGCAACCTGCTACTTTACGCCGGTTTTCTGTGAGACAGTAGTAACGACCCGCACGAGCCGGTCCATACATGCTGTAGAAAAAAGTGTCTACAGCGACCACTCATAAAATATATAAAAAATGTGTCAACTTATCAAAGGCTTTCGTTTATAACAAGGAATAAAAACGGTACAGCTAAGGGCCGATCATCAGCTTGCTCCCCTTATCAGTACACATGTAGACAACCCCGCTAAAATGGCTCGTTCCGGCGACTACGTGTTCCGAAGACAGCCGTTGTATATCCAGGTTTATACTTCAGGTCTGTATAATTCTAGGAACTGTCGAGCAATGTAGGCTCGTCTCTTGACAATTGAAATTATATTCGTACTGCACTGAAGACGTACCAGAATTAAAAAAAAAACTTTAAATATAGGTTTGGCTTCAGTTCCTTTCTACTCAACATGTGGTCAAAATGGTTTTGCGACCGGCCACATATCAGACAACAACCCATTCTATACAGCTAATGCCCTCCTTACGATATCGCTTTAGAAGATAAGAATGCCGAATATAATGTATCTATTGCTTAAATTGACTGCCTCGTTGGCGCAGTTGTAATGCGTGCCTACGCGTTACGATTGAGGTCAACGCTGAGGTCTCGGGTTCGATCCCCGGGTCGGGCAAAGTGGTATTGGGTTTTTCTATTACGAAATGTTCAGTATCAGTCCGGAGTCTGGAATTTGTGCCCGGTATGGCGATAGGCTCGCCCCCTATCACATCGTGGGACGGAGATTCGCTCCTCTGCCTACCCCTTCGGGGATTACAGGCGTGAGTGCGTATGTATGTATGTATGCTTTTAAAATTATATAACCTGAGGTAAAATAAATTGTCTTAGTTAAATTACAACTTCAATTCCAGTCCAGACTACGGCAAGACACCGTTTGACGACGCAGACCCCGAGTGGGAAGAGCTGATGTCTCCCTACAAGGACGCTGCGACGGCCGGCCGACAGATGTTTGACTGCGTCTCCATATATAGCGGCTGTCCTGAGGGACAAGGAGTTTTGGAGCTCATCACCACGCTTCGGGACGAATGAAACTTGTAGAAAGTTTCGGGGTAGGGACGCTTATTAATGGGAGTTTGTCAAGATTACGCTAAATAAAAAAGGAAATAGGCTGAGTGGAGTGTCGGTTTTGATATAGCAATTTATTATGACGTGGATATAATTATAGATGTCCGGTCACTTATAAATTAAGTAGTGCCGTGTGCTTGATCAGATTCCCCATCAGCAACATAATGAAAAGCTGTCCGACTTTTCACAAATATTACAGTTTTCGTTTCCGAGTGCAGGAAGTTAGGCAATGAATCTTCAAAGATCCTTTCTTAGGGATCCAAAATCCCAAAAATCTTAGAATATGTCCCATCTTGAGCACATTACCAAGGGGCGAGGGGCACGTCTCACAATTAAACGGGACTCGTGTATGCGAGTCACGCGTGCACTATCTTATCCTCCACTTATTTACATCGACTTAGGCTACTGTCAGTACTCGCGTGAGACACTCTCGATTAGATTTAGTACTGCTTTTATTCAGTTGCAAAATAAGTTGTTTATTTTGTGGTTAGAGACGTAATGTAATTTCAGTAAGATAATTTGATTTTTCATCTAAAATATCGGATGTACTTACTCGTATTTTAATCCATATGCAATTAAATTACACTTTATTATATGACAATTGTTTCTAATTAATATAAATTAACCTGAATTACATAATAGTATCACATAGGTGATACTATTATGTAATTACTTATAGAAGTAATATTGTACTTTTAAAACTCTGACTCAAATATTTAAAAAGGCTTATTACGTGCTTGTCAAAAGCATGCTTAGTGTGGATTAATGCAATGTTCAAACAGTCACACATATATACACTACAGAGCGTCTGTCCCACGTTTTGTAGCGTACAATATGTGATTTGTTTGACAAGGATTGCGAAAATAAAAATGTTCTTTTCTTATGTTTACGCGAATATTACACATTGAAATAAAACAAGTTTATACAGATTTTATCGCGGTTGATTTTTTTTTATTCTAAAAAGAAAGGTAGGCAATGTAATATTAACTTCGAGACGAACTACACCTCAGTCTCACCCGTGACCACGAAGTCTGAAAAGCTTTCGTAACGTCGGGACTAAAATAAAAATTAAACCGCCATAAAATGAGTACCAACTTGTTTTATTTTAATAAAAATGTTCATTAAGCATGGTTCAGCACGAAGTCAAGCAACTTGCTGGTCTCGTCATTCAGGCTAATAAAGAACATTAAGTTTAGGTCTAAACGGTCAAAATAGCTAGTCAAGCAAGGAAATTCACAAGCTTGCAACGCAGTTTCGACGTTTTATAAGACTTAAGGATCCCATATATTTTTTCTTAGTCTCTCTTTCTTTGTGTGTCTAGCATCATAGATCCTAAACAAATGGTCAGATTTAAGTGCGATTTGTAATCCTTTACATCAGATTATTTGAATAAGATTTTGCTAAACATCTATTGCATTATATTACATGTGTTTTGTAAGTAATTAGTCTGTAAGTTTTCATAAATTTTAATAAATAAATTAAAAAAAAATGTAAATAACCAAGATTAAATTGTTAAGAACAAATAACTCGAACACACAACTGACTAATCAATACAACCGAGCTCCAACAGTACCAGTCCCAATGGGCAATCAGTCCAGCAGTCGATTTAGTCGCCTCGTGAATTTATTGAGCCGTATCCACTAACTGGATTTATTTTGTGCTTACATCGCGCTGAGATTTCACTGCAGCCCCATGGGAGAAGGAAGCAGATAGCAAATTAGTGTGAGCGTGAAAAGGAAGGTTAATGTCAATGTTGATGTGTCTCTTGATACGGCACTGGTGTGTTGAGTTGAATTTGAGAAATTTAATTTATTCTTCATACGTTCGAGATGTCCTCGTCAGCTTGTATGGGGTGAATACGTTTAGTATTTTAAGCGGTGATTATTTTCTCGAAGTAGGTCAAAATTTAGCAAAAAAAATTTGCTAAACTGAATGAAATTTTATTTCATACTCATTTTCGCTCGCGGCACCGCCCGCGTCATTGGCCTATTTAAGGATAAAAGTATGCTATATCCTAATCCAGGTCATGGTCTACCTGTGTGCCAAATTTCATCCAAAACCACCTGCATATCACCTTTAAACTTCATGCGTTCGGGTGCACTATGCGACTTCATAATAAGATTTGGGAATACGGATTTAAGAATTCTTCTAGAAATAATTTATTTATATTTTAGGCTCGAACCATTAACTAACTACGAAAATAAATATGAAAAATAAAATATGACTGCCTGGGTGGCGCAGTTGTAATGCGTACGCGTTACGACTGAGTCTGACGCTGAGGTCTCGGGTTCGATCTCCAGGTCGGGTAAAAGTGATATGATGGGTTTTTTTTGTTACGAAATACCTACTCAGTATCAGCCCGGAGTCTGGAATTTGTGCCCGGAATGGCGATAGGCTCGCCCCATATCACATCATGGGACGGAGATACGCTCGGTGAAATGTGGGTATACTGGTTACACCTCTGCCTACCCCTTCGGGGATTACAGGCGTGAGTGCGTAGTAAAAATAAAATATGAACCCATTTTTTTAACAAGCTCCATATACTAGTGACCTAGAAAATTTCAACTTTAATTACATTTCAAGTTTGCGTGGTGCGTTGTTAGTGTCTGGGATTGTACAGCGACATCATTATGACTTGGGTATTTTACCGCGTACCGAACATTTGGCGCTATTCTTTTTCTGTGTTGTAAATATTGTGTGATTTGTTTGTTGTTTTGATTTACTCAATTTTTTTTTATAAAGCTTGGATGATGAGACGAGCAGGACGCTCGCCTGACGCCTGTCCTTAACAGAAGAACACCACACATAACTTAGAATTACAAAAACTGCATGACATTGGACTGCACTTGAGACATATAATGTTAACAATAATTTCACTGGCTTCAATGTCCTTCAAACACCACATGCATGGTATGGCGATAGGCTCGCCCCCTATCACATTAGGGACGGAAATACGCTCAGCGAAATGTGGGTGTACTGGTTACACCTCTGCCTACCCCTTCGGGGATTACAGGCGTGAGTGCGTATGTATGATTAGTTCCTATACTGGATGTAAGGGAACGCTTCCAAACGTTAAGATAAATGGTGGTAACAGACATATCACTAAAAAAATTACGAAATAAATCTAACTATTGAAATGAAATGAAATGAAATGAAATGAAATGAAATAGTTTTATTCATCATGTAGGCAATTAAAATAGCGCTTATGACAAGTCAGTACAAAATAAAGAAACTTATATAATTAGCAACTATAAAGTTTACAATATTTTTATATTAGTCCAGAATTGTTAAGTATTATTATTATTGTCATTTTTTCTCTGTTTTAAAGGTCGATATGGATTACCGAAACGGCACGTGGTTTAAAACTACCACCGGATCCAAAACGACCCAACCTGAGAAGACCCGGCGAAACATTTCATATTCTTTTTACAACCTTAGTTGCCTGGGGTTGGAGTTTGTACCCAAGGTAGCGATTTTATTTTTAATGAAACGCAAATAAGCTTGATGAGCTAGTTACAACTCTACCTATCCTTCGAGGAAACTTGCGTGAGCTTGTTATATAAGTCATTATATTATTTAATTTATAGTCCAGCTTTTGACAGCCTCCGTGGTGCAGTGGACGAGTAGCCGGCTGTAAAGCGAGAGGCCACAAGTTCGATTCACGGACCGAGACAAATATGTTTGTGTGATCTACAAATATTTGTTTCGGGTCTGGGTGTATGTCCTCTTGACGTCAGGCAGGTGGCCGGTCGTGGTTGTAAAAGCTGCAAGTCAAATCTTTCTATAACAATTGTTAAATTTGGTTAAAAAGCATGTTGTTTTTTATTAGATTGAATGACGAGACGAGCAGGTCGCTCGCCTGATGGTAAGCGCCACGCCTGTTCATAAACAGAAGCAACGCCACACAGAACTTTAAATAAAGCACTGGACTGCGCTCGTCACCCCGAGACATAAGGTGTTAAGTCTCATAATGCCCAGTAATTATACTGGCTTCAATTTCCTTCACACCGGAACACAACAGTGCTTACACACTGTTGCTTGGCGGCAGAAATAGACAAAGCGGTGGTACCAACCCAGCCGGTCTCTCGCAAACGAGGGACCTACCACCTTGTACGTTGTGTCTTGTTGTGCGGACATAACTGCGAGTGGGATAATTAAGAATCATAAAGGATAAGACTTAATGTAACAGGACATAAGACTTAAATTTCCGATGCACAGAGGGGCGAGCACGAACAGTTTATGAATAAGTATTCGAATCGAGAACGCTAGCATATGTATGAATTTTCAAACAAATTTGTGACATTTCAATTCGAATACGTTTACGCAAGTTGTTCGTGCTAGCCCCTTTGTTCAGTGTAATAAAAAACGGCAATATTAATCAATGTGTTGATAGTAAGCTCGAGGAGCTCCACAAAAGAAATTAAAATAGCAGTACAATAAGCTTCCCGTCTAAAATCTTTTCAAACATTTATTTTGAAATCTATTTTCCTTTTACCAAAGCAGGGATTTAAAAGTTTCGTTTAGTGTTTTTTAGTCCGACATTTTGTAACGGAAGTCTGATTTAGTGAGAGTTTATCAAATAGAATAAATTTTCATTGCAGGTTCTAAATAGTAACAGATTTTTATCTGACTTTAAATGTTTTATTATGTTTATTATTTATGTATTCGTGTGAGATTTTTTTCCATTGACTGCCTCGGTGGCGCTGTTGTAATGCGTACGCGTTACGATTGGGGCTAACGCTGAGGTCTCGGGTTCAATTCCCGGGTCGGGTAAGTGGTATTCTATTATGAAATGCTCAGTATCAGTCCGGAGTCTGGAATTTGTGCCCGATATAGCGATAGGCTCGGCCCCTATAACATCGTGGGACAGAGATACTCGGCGAAATGTGGGTGTACAAGTTACACCTCGGCCTACCCCTTCGGGGATTACAGGCGTGAGTGCGTATGTATGTATTTATTTTTTTCCATAATTTATTAATATCTAACTTTCACCTGGCGCCATCGATAAAAGTATCTATATGCTATCGAATGTCTATATCTACCTACTTTCGTGATAATGTAGATATAACCTTTGCTATATTATAAGTAGGCGTTTCTCCGATAGAATATAGATCAATCGGCTGTACACACAACTTCTATGATCTATCTATTGTTCCCATACTTTATATCCGAACCTATGAATAATAATGAGGGCAGATAGGAATATAAGATTGGCAGGAAGAGGCTTCCTTTGATGTTTTTTTTTATTCTTGTAAGGTAAGAGACTATATTGAACCTGATGAATGATTTTTATCACCATTGTCGCAAGGGTGCTCGGGCTTTATAAATTTGCCACACAATCTTGAAAGTTAGAATGGAATTTGGGCCCCCGCAGTGGACACACTAGCTGGTAAGGATAAAGCAATTCAAATATAATATTGACCGGTGAATGCTTACGCAGTTACATTTGATTCCGATGACGAAAATTTACTAGGTGTTTCGTATGCGAGACGTTGTGGTAAGTACCATCGTTTTCTCTATTTCTGCAACTAAGCAGCAGTGTTGCATAAGCGCTGTTTGCATCCGGTTTGAAGGTCATTGAAATCACTAGGCATTATGAGACTTAACATGGTATCAGGGTGACTAGCGTACTGCAGTGCATACAGTACTTTGTAATTCAAAGTTCTGCGCGGTGTGGTGTTGAATATAAAATAGACATTAGTCTAGGAATCAAACTTTGCTACTACTCCTAAGTACTAATCAAATGGGTTTTTATTTATATTTAATTCTATAGTTTTGTACAGTCAACGCCAAAAGTCGATGATCACATCTAGATTTCCAAAAGTCTTATATATCGTAGGATCATCGTTCATACATAAGTCGCTTAACAAGACTAGGGCCAAAATTGGACGATAATTATAAAAGGTAAAACCTCTGGACACCAGATTCTTTTATTGTATTTCATTAAATTTGATAATCAAATCTTGTTTCAATAGGGTAGTTGACTAGATATTTTTTATTATTTAAATCAATAAGTTACGTTACTCAAAATCTATTGCAGAAAGAATTTTATAAATCGGACCAAAAATAAATAAGATAGAAGCCATTGAAATCCTGTAGAAGGGGTAATTGTCAAATGACAGACGATGCAACCTTTGACGTCACTGTGTAAAATGTTCATTATAGTGCACGCGTGCAAGCGAGATAGTGAGATATCCCTACTACGCACCCACTTTTCCTCATACCAACATTTAAAGTCATAACTGCGGGCACAATTCTGAACCAATTATGATTATGTTTTAATAAAAGGGTTTCTTTTGCGTATCATTTTCTGTTGCTTATAAAATAATGTATAAAATTCAATATAGGAAACTACCCTATTGTCAGTGGCAATCTAGCAACATTTTTATTTCTTCAAAACACAACATGTACTACAGTAATAATTGTAGCTCATGCTAGGGATCTTAATAATGTTCAGCTATTTAAGTCTATCTGGTGTTAAGCCAATGGTAACCTAGGATGGATTAGGATTAGGATGTTAATCCTATTTGGCGTTAATCTTGTTGAACGACTTAAATATTTTAAATTTGAATGTGTTCATCGACTTTTGGTGTTGACTGTACAATTCATATGTAAAAATATAGGATATTAAAACAGTTTTAGGTTTATTTATTTTTTGTTGTTGTTTGTTTATTTTTTATTTTCATGCAATATCAGTGTAAGGAGCAACATCGAGCATTGAGAACGGGCAAGAATATATGGATAGTGTGCAGTTTTCACTCGTTCTGTTGTGCCATCTGTCTGTACTTGAAGATTGGTGTCTGAAAAAGCAATAAAAATAGTAAATCTTATTATAAAAATTCACATGGTTCTTGATTCGAATATTAATAAAGATTTTTTGAGTATCATTCTTCTAGGTGTTCATTGTGAAAGATTTTGCGAGTTATTTGATAGTCGTCACATTAACGAAAATGCACATCCGTAAGCACCCCTAGCGGATTGCTTTGGAGAAGTATTAGCTTCATATATCATATTGGGTTTTTTATTTTATAAACTTGAGTGACGAAACTAGCAGGTCACACGCTTGATGGTAAGCGTCACGCCTGCCAACAAAGTATGACATTGAGATGCGTTCGTCACTCTGAGACATAAGATGTTAAGTCTCATAATGGCTAATAATTTAACAGGTTTCAATGTCCTTCAGGAACACAACAGTGCTTACACACTGCTCTTTGACGGTGAATAGACAAAGCGGTGGTACCACACCAGACGGCCTCTCGCATACAAGGGACCTACCACCTTGTCTACTGTACATTCAAATTATCTAATTTCTAAATTCAATCTTTCTAATCGTAATAGGTAATTGAATTTTCACAGAATATATGTCATAGTGGCGGATATCTTAACAAATAATAAAAATAACTAAACATGAAAATATAAGGGACTGCGTAGGGAACCTTCCTTGCGCGACTTAGACTCGCACTTGACCGTATTTACTTCGCAAAAACAAATAGCAAAGTCACTGTCGAAATAAAAATAAACAGCATTGAAGTCTCCCTCGCATTTCTCCCAGGACCGTCTTCAAAGAAGCTATCCTCATTAGGGAACCGGAAAGCCGATGCGACGGCTAGTCATTTTTTTATATAGTTGAAACCGCTTGCTTTAGCGGTGAAGGAAACATCGTGTGTAAACATGCATACATATTTTTTTTTAAACTTAAAATAGAACTAAACAATTTTGAGTCGTTAGTACTGTATATAGACAATTATAGATACCTATTTTACTTTAGTTATTTTTTTATTGTGATTGAACTAAAAAGTATAATAATAAATATATATATACCTATAATATATAATAATTATAGGTTTTGCCATTTAGGGGTCCCATCGTGGGGCACTGGGCTAACTATCTGGAGTATAATACCCATATTTTAATTACCTGAAAATCATTTTTAAAATTTTGTGGTAAATATCAGCTGACTCGGTCATATCCATTTCACAAATGGCTCGTCTGACGCAGTGGAAGCCATTCAGCCCGTTCCTGAAAGCAATGATGATTTTTCCAATGTACATATTTTAAATTAATTTATTAGTTTTTTACATAAACATTTTATGTGTTGGCTAGTTTATGATAGTTTTTTTGTTTATGTAATTGTTGAGCTCGTTCGTGATTGGAAGTTATGATCTTTTTTTTTGAGAAGTTGGAATGGAATATGTTTTTTTTTTATAGCAAAGGACGGCAAACGAACAAGTGGGTCACCTGATGGTAAGTGATCTCCACCGCCCATGAGCGCCCACAATCCCAAAAGAATCATGGGTGCGTTGTCGACCTTAAAGGCAAGGGATAATTAAGGGATTGGGAAGGGGAGGGGGTTTGGACCTCCGGATATCTCACTCACTGTACGAAACGCAGCAGCAAGCTGCTACTTTACGCCGGTTTTCTGTGAAAAAGTGGTAATGACCAGGACGGGCCGGCCCATACATGCTGTAGACAATTGTCAATCAGGCGAGTGACCTGCTCGTCTCGTCATTTAAGTTAATACAAAAATATATTTACCTATCCAGAAGAATTTCTAAATTGTTGTAAACGTCCCTCCTGTACAGATGATGGTATGGATGGAAGGTATCCGGCGGATCGTCCCAATTCACACGGAACCCTAAAGCCTGCGCGAATAACTGGTTCCACGGAACCATATTCGCTTTGAAGTTTATCCTCAGCTGGAAAAGAGCGTTATCAGTTAGATTCATCTCTTAAAAATAATTAAAATAAGATAAGACTTGAGATATGATTTTGAGGGAAAATTCAAAAGCCGGTCTTTGTAATGGTGTTTTTTGATTGTTTGAAGATTTACGTAGTTTGATAAGTTTTTAAGTCGTTTAAAATTAAAGCATTACCCGACTTCTTGTAATTTAGTAATTTAGAAAATTAAAGCACAATGCATAAATTATAGTTTGCCAAATATGATTAATAATTGCAATAAGTATAATTTAATTTAACCGGCAAATTGCATTGTACCTGTACCTATAAGATTAGCTATAAACTGTAACACTGGAAGGTTGCTGGTACTTATAGCACAGGGTATCTTATTTTAAGTACCAGCAGGAAAAGATCCTGTTAATCTTTTTCTTGTACAAATTCCTAACTGGATTTTATTGACATGGAATTTTTGAGGCAATAAATAATAAACATTATAAATACACCCAACAGTCACACACATAGACCTGACACCACACGGGTTTAATCTGTATCGTGGGTATCAGGAACTACGAGGGACTTGCGGTCCCACAACACCCAGACCCGAAACAAATATTTGTGGACAAAAATTTCTCTCGGTGCGGGAATCAAACCCATAGGCTCGCGTTTCACAGCCGGCTACTCGCCTGCTGCGCCACGGAGGCTGTCGAATGTAATGTAAATGTTTATTATTACTGTCGAATATCTTTACGTTCTCTCAGCTTTTACGCTGGTTAGTTTAACTGCATTTACGGGACACAGCCAGGTAAAATCTTTTGGAGTTTAAGAGATAAGTAATCAGTTAACGAGAATCAAACAGTCCAATATCCTATCATCCTCGCATACACACTTATGTATGCTAGGACTCACTGTAACGCTAGACCATTCCCCTGTCGCTATATTATTATTACTTACTTGTAATCATATTTGACAAACTGTTGATTATTACTAAGAAACTTACAATTATTAACACAAAAACAAAAAACAATATACTTACAAAGAAATGGGTGTTGTTTTTAAAACTCAGAAACCTCTTTGGTCTATGATGAACGTTTTCATTTGCACCAACATTGATCAATAGAAAAACTATCAAACTAACGAAAGATAATGTTGCCAGTTGGTAAAATTTGTTCATAATATGTCTTTCTTCTATATTTCTGCGCACGTTGGTAATAGTGTGAAGAGATATTTAATAAAAAATAATAATAAATACACCTAACAGTCACACACATAGTCCTGACCCCACACTAGGTAAACCTGTATCGTGGGTATCAGGAACTACGAGGGATTTGCGGTCCCACAACACTCAGACCTGAGACAAATATTTGTGAATCAGACAAACATTTTGTCTAGGTGCGGGAATCGAACCCACGACCTCACGCTTCGCAACCGGCTATTCGCCCGCGCACCACGGAGGCTGTTATGTTTAAACATTATGATTCAGTGTTTCAGTTTAAACAAGATGCTAATAAGTGAAAATGTTTCTAAAACAAAAGTTTGTTTGCTAATTTGAACTTTTTCTGTTGTTTCAATATGTTAGTCACAGATGTGAGTGTGACATATTTTTCATTTGGAAATTATTCAAAGATATGGGCACCCTCTTTATTACATAACTAGACTTTGCTTGCGGCTCCGCCCACGTGAACTACGTTTTCCGGGATAAAAAGTAGCCTATGTTACTCAGTGATAACGTAGATTTTTAACCGCAAAATAATTTTTGAAATCGGTCCAGTAGTTTTTAAGTTTATTCATTACATATAAAAATAAAAATCTTTCATCTTTATAATATTAGTGTAGATAATCATTTCATTTTTCATTCCTAAGCTTAACCAAAGAGGACAATTTCCAGAGTCGGCACCAGTGCCTGCCATTTGGAATAATACCTGAACTTTATTATCTTTTATCTAAGAATATCGCTTCATTGGTCTAATGAAAGTGTCCTCAGGTTGACAACTGTAAGGTCTTGGGTTCAATTCTCGAGAGGTCATAATTCGTGTTTGAGTTCTAATTTTAAATAATCACACTTGAATTGAAAATAATTTATAGCGATAGGCTCGCCCCTTATCACATCATGGGATGAAGGTTAGATTGGTAAAATGTGGGTACACTAGTTACACCTCTGCCTACCCCTTTGGCGTGAGTTATATTATTATGTAATTCATGTAAGATGTTAATGTTAATGCCTTCACTTTACGATCTCGATTAAACCCACTTTCAAATAACAGAAACCACATTTAAATCGTTTCATTCGTTTAGGCGCCCGATGCAACAGACATATACATAGACAGACAGACAAACGGATCAAAAATATAACACGCCACTTTATTGTTGGCGGTTGGAGTTTCAAACAAATCTATTTTCAAATTGAAATCCCACGAACTAGAGATTAATACAGCAAGCAATCTTCAAATCACAAACACGGATAAATTTCGCTATATCCTTTTGTTTTTGTTTGCCTCGTGAACGAAACTTGGCTGATATGAATAAAATCGATAAATGCAAATCAGCTTACTTGAAGTGGAATCTTTTCGTGAGTATCCAAGTTAGGAAAGATTGTTTTTACTTGATTTACAGTGGTTTATAATGGATTTTGATAAAAAAGCCAAGTTGAAAATAATATGGACAAATATGGACTAAAATAATACACCCAACAGTTACATACATGGGCCTGACCCCACACTAGGTTAACCTGTATCGTGGGTATCAGGCACTACGAAGGACTTGCGGTCCCACAACACCCAGACCCGAAACAAATATTTGTGGATCACACAAACATTTGTCTCGGTGCGGGAATCGAATCCACGGCCTCTCGATTCGCAGCCGGCTACTCGCAAGCTGCGCCACGGAGGCTGTCACTGTTAAAATGAATATTAATTTTAAACACATTATTTTCCGGCTTATGAGTTTGTTCCCTTTCTTCGCAAGACAAATGTATACAATAGTAAGTGCATGTATGCAAGACAAAAATTTGACCACACCTTTCTATAACACGTTGTTTATGGAAGATAGATAAAGAATTGACTCTGTTTAAAACAATGTCTGGTATAATCTTTAAAATTTTCAAACCTGGCCTAACCCTTTTATTCAGTAAAGTACCCCCGTACCCAGTAGTAAAGGCCCGTACCCAGCAATGGGGCGTATACAGGCCTAATATTATTATTAAAAATTTCAAACCTATTATATAGCAACCACTCCTAAATAGCCCTAATCGTTCACCGTATAACACAATTTTTTTACACACAACACTATGACGGTATATCACTCAATGCCTTAAAAATATAGAAAGTGATAGAGAGTACATGAACCGTTCATTTTGGTGGAAAGTAGGCAATATTTGTAGTCATTTATCAGTTGTTATAATGTATGGTTGACCTAAACTACATACGTTATTTGGTGGTGATAGATACATCGTGTTACATTTTTACATACATACATACGCACTCACGCCTGTAATCCCCGAAGGGGTAGGCAGAGGTGGAACCAGTACACCCACATTTCGCCGAGCGTGTCTCCGTCCCATAATGTGATAGGGGGCGAGCCTATCGCCATACCGGGCACAAATTCCAGACACCGGGCTGATACTGAGCATTTCGTAATAGAAAAACCCAATACCACTTTACCCGACCCGGGGATCGAACCCGAGACCTCAGCGTTAGTTTAATCGTAACGCGTACGCATTACGCCTCCGCCACCGAGGCAGTCATTTACATGTCAGTTACATTTTTAAATTTATAATATCAATAGGATGGAAGCTTGTAATATGTTTGTTTTATGCTGAAAAATGGGCAAGTGGGTCTCCTGATGATAAGTGATCTTTACCGCCCATTAACATCAATAATACTCGAATAATCATGGACGACTAGAGTTGATTCAAAGATTGATGATTGAGGATTGGGCCTTCGAATATCTCATTCACAAAGCAAAGCTGTGACTTCACGTCAGTTTTTTATGAGACAGTGGTAACAACCCGGTTGAGCCGGGATTCATACAGACAGTTTTGGCTGCAGCGTGGCTCTACCACTTACAAAACCTTATTCCTTCTTAACTTTTACGACCGATGAGTTTTCAAAAAATCAAATATTCAACAATGTATGACTGGTCCTAACTTTTTCATATCGTGTGTAGATAGAGGCATTCGTTTATTTACGACTCAATCATACCGAAACAGTTATATTCATCCGCTGGGGTACTCTATATCATAGATTAAAATAAGGGTTATTGTCCAGTTTCGAATATTGGCTGTATTTATTTATGACTAAAACCTGGACATAGAGCGGCATTTGAAAATATTTTGTTGACATCATTTAATTTCCTAACATAGCATGCCGTTATTCTTGTTATTCTAGGGATACTTGTATACGAAAACGCACAAATTTCATCTAGGGAATGCTTTTAAAATCTATTTTGAGGTACATGAATAAAGATGCCTGACTGCCTCGGTGGCGCAGTTGTAATACGTGTACGCGTTATGATTGAGGCCAACGCTGAGGTCTCGGGTGCGATCCTCGGGTCGGGTAAAGTGATATAGGGTTTTCCTATTACGAAATGCTCAGTATCAGCCCGGAGTCTGGAATTTTTTGGTATGGCGATAGGTTCCCTATCACATCGTGGGACGGAGATACGCTCGGCGAAATGGGGGTGTAATGGTACACCTCTGCCTACCCCTTCGGGGATTACAGGCGTGAGTGTGTATAAGAATAAAGATGTAGAACTCAAAAAATAACATTAAACACCACCCTGTATACATCGCGTAGCGGTAACCATAACATTATTGACACTTCGTGATTAACGGTCACAAATATGAATACATAGAGATAATCTTATATCTAGAGATCAGACACTTGCATACAGATGCTAGATAAAAATGCTATAAACCTTCACACAATGACCAAGTTTTATAATGTTGTACTACTTCTGTGTATGGCGTTATCCGTGCATAGTGATGTTAATAGAACCAGTGAGATCTTGGAAGGGAAAAGTGAGGTGCTGTCGCGAAGGAAGAGGTTTATTATATTTCCTGAAGGCAGCTCTTTCCAGCTGGGTAAGTTAATTATCATTTACTTCAGATTGCCTTATTGCTGTAGTGGCAGTGTACTTAGGCTAAGAACCGAATGTCCTGGATTCAATTTTAAGTAGTCACCGCCGCCCATAGACTTCTGCAATGCCAGGGCACAGCAAAGCCGCTGCCTACCGTCGAAGGATTACTAAAAAAAAAAACAAAAAAAAAAACATAAAACCGACGTGAATATTGTTAGCATTAGTTTAGTTGCTTTTCTGAAGCTCAATACCGCGTCTGATGCTCCAATCTGCACAAACAAACACCAGTCGTGGCGATCAAGTCGTTTTCTGGAAGAGCGATGCAGCGACTGAACTCTACACTCCGCACACATTCAGATGCCAGTCACAGCAATTCAATGAGTCTTTGGCATCTTTGGAACACGGCTTACGCCCGGTTTCTGAAAGGCTGATCAAATCTACATTCAACTAACAGAACTTTGAGTTGACATCGCTGTCAAATCAATTCGAGTTGCTGAAACGTTATTTAGTGAGAAAAATTATAATATTTGATCTCTCTTTAGTACCGTTTGACATACGATTTTTCATATTAATTTGAAAGTTATGTTAGCTAACAAGCTAGTCAAATGAAGGTGCTGATCACGCTTCTAGCAACTCAATTTCGACTTGACATGGCATTTGACATTTGATTAGTTAATTTAACATTAATCAGCCTTTCGGAACCCGGGCGTCAGTATTGCAACTAAAGAGCTACGTGCAAGTAAATAGTCATCGCGGGCGCGTGCAACTACTATAGTGGTATCAACATTTCTGTGAACTGAAAGGTGTCGCCACTGTCCATCGCAATAAAACACACGGAGCACTCGAAAGCAGTAGCCGCTGACGATCGAATGACATAGTGATTTCTTATGTTTACGCGAATATGACACATTGAAATAAAACTAGTTTATACGGATATTATTTTGGTCCCGATGTTTCGAAATGCTCAGTATCAGCCCGGAGTCCCTTCGTGGTCACGGGAGAGACTTCCCGTGAATCCATACATCAACATAGCGGACGTAGTTCCTATTTTCCCCACTTCACAGAAAAGTTGGTTGGACTATACTCCCGCTCTTCCCCTCACATTACCTCTCTGCCCGTGCTAGCCGAGATCGATAGTCACTAAAACACGACGCTACGATCATGCACCAAGACGCCAAAACACGATTCAGTAACAACAATGGTCGAAGAAAGTTACCAAAACGCATATATGCAGTTGCAAAATCGCCTATCACCGACGCGTAAAGTATCGTTTATGCTACGACCTTATTTCGACATGACGTGATGGTAGTGTTACTACGGCATGGCGTCATTAGCGCCTTCAGTAGGGCATCGGCTGTTGATATACGACGATGTTATAAACGCGTATGTTAGACGATTGACACCTACATCAGTATTGACCTTTGTACGATCCTAAAGGCAGGCGTAAAAATATTATTATATATTATATGCCTAAAATACCATCGCACAAAATTATTTCCAAAATACATACTTACGCACTCACGCCTGTAATCCCCGAAGGCAGAGGTGTAACCAGTACACTCACATTTCGCCGAGCATATCTCCATCCCATGATGTGATAGGGGGTGAGCCTATCGGTAAAACGGCCAAAACAATTTCCAGGCTTCGATCTGAGCATTGCGTAATAGAAACCCCAAATATCACTTTTACCCAATCTGGAGATCAAACCCGAGACCATGGCGTCAGTCTGAGTCGTAATTTCGAGGCAGGTATTTCCAAAATACCTAGAGGATATATACGAGATGGAACGTGCAAGTGACTTATGTGGTGGTAAGTGTTCTCCACCCACCATGAACTCCCACAATATTAGAATAATCATGGATGCGTTGACGATCTTAAAATTATTCCATTCATGTTAGGGTATCCAGGCTTAAAAAGAGTCTTCCATCAACGGTAGGCAGCGGCCTGGCTGTGCTCTGGCATTGCTGAGGTCAATGGGCGGTGGTAACCACTTACAATGAGGTGGGCCGCCCGCTCCTCTGTCTATCTAGGGCAATAAAAAAAAATGGAATGAAAAGAGTCGATAGCACTTTAAAAGATATACACATTTTTCTGACCTAGAAAGTCATTTTGCGATTGCGAAGCAATGAATAATTGTATCGCTGGTACTAAATTTATATGAAAGACCACCAACTGATTTTGTATTCCTGGGTTGTTATATCAATCACTAAATATTATATATATATATATATATATATGTTTGAATCATTAACAATCCTTTCACCTTATCATATTCTTTTCAGTATTCTGCACGACGTATCCGATGATATTCGCGATCGGGGATATATTTCTGTACGGGAACACAGCGGCTTTGGCGTGGGAGCTTCCTCAGGATCCTTACTCCCCGTTCGACCATCACGCCGACCCCTTGCACCGGAGGGTAGACTCCAAAGTCATCTACTATACAAATGAGAACGGCAGGGTTTTGTACAAACGACCTTATAGAAGGTAATGAAGATAAATTTAGAAATAATAGCAGGGATACCCGCCACCACCCTGCCTCACCCTGATCATGCGTTACAGGAAATTGACAATTTTTTTTTTTAGAAAACTTTGAAATACCTGGGTATATTAATTATATATATGTTTTGGGAAAATGGCCAATTTAATTTCACCATGTATTAAATACTTTCTTTCTGCCTGGCGTTATCCCGGCCTAGTATCAAAGTTCACCTTGTACCGTAGATTTGACGGTTTTTGGTGTTATATAAGGCATCCTACCTTCTGCCCCCACAATCTGCAACGGGAACCAAGTTTCGCCATTAAATACAAGAAATCCTAATATAAAATTTTCACACTGTCGATATACACGGCGAAACGTATGTCAAATTGGTACTTCCTAAATTGTCCTTTAATTTCCAAAACGAATGCATAAAACAAAACTTATATGGACATTGTGAAACAGGACTCTTACTGTAGTATCATAGTATCTAATAACTAAACATTCCGAATTATAATATAAACTTAAAAAGCCATTAATCACGCCACAGATCAGACAAAAGCCTTATCCGAACACTGAACACGCAAATAAACTTTTAGGAAACCCATAGTGAATCCAGCGTTCGCGAAACGCAGCGTAGACTCAGCAAATGTTGAAATCGAAAAAAGTGTAGAGGAAAATAAAATAGACAGGAAACAGATGCACTCGAACAACCGTTGGTTTTTGAATGCCGACGCGGAGCAGCTGAACGAACTACACAGAAGCAGTCGCGTTTCACTGTACCAGAAAATCGAGACTATGCTCCAAGGGTATGTAACTACTGGCTGTAATTGTTTAATTTTTTCCGACTTCAATAAATGAGAGAGTTCTCAATTATGCTGAATAGATATGCTGATAAATGAGATATATAGGTATGCTGAACTAAAACCTTTTCGGAAACCTCACGAGATTCATGGTGCCTGCCCTTTTAGTAATCTCTTAGTTGTCTATCTCTTTTACCTATTTAGTGATGTTGTTTTTTGTGCCTTTTTTCTTAGTTTTCTATTAATGTGTCTCAAAAAGGTGCCCAATAAAATTTCTTTCTTCAAATTCGCCTCTAGGTATATAATATATTTTTATAGATGTTTATGCATAACTCCGAAAAATATGAACCGATTCTGATGATTATTTATTGTGTGAAAGAGTTTTTTTCCGTGACAGTCCCATATAAATTTGGTTAAGATCTGCGGACGGAGTACTAGTGAAAATGGGTAAACAGCAAAAACAACCCGATTCGGGTATAGCAGTTGGTTTCTATTTTTTTTATTTATAATAATTATCATTAATGATACTTTGAAAGCTTTACTACTCGTATTTATTTGTCCAATATCAACTTGATGAAATTGAGATCGTATTAATCTAATTGAAATGACTTAATCATATTTTATTAAAACTTTAGACACGTAATACTTTAAGCACCTGTCAAATTAATTTCATCAATAATAGAATAAAGAAATTGGACAAATATATTTGATGAGCTTATGGAATTTACGTGCTGTGGATAATGTGAGGAAAACTATGGCCTTAAAATGATGGGTGTTTGAGCACGGGTTAATGAATGTAAGAATAGTTTTAGAGAAAAACTATTTTTTAAACCACTTTTTCCGAAAGAGGAGGTTTTCGGGCATAAGGGTCACCTGGTGGTAAGTGATCACTGCTGTCTATGGATATCATCAACATCAGGGGAATTCTCGGACCGTTGTCCGCCTCTGAGGAAAGAGTAAGAAGGGAAGGGGTAAATTGAAGAGTATTGGCTTTAAAAATATTAAACTACTAGCTTTTGATCGCAGCTCCGCCCGCGTGAATGGCTTCCAGGATAAAAAGCCTATGTCCTAATCCAGCTCGTGGACTACTTGTGTGCTAATTTTCATCCAAAACCGTTCACTATACCGAACTAACCGACTAACAAACATCCAAATTCACAAACACAAACTAACACTATTTGTAATAGTCGTACGAAGTAGGATACTCGAAATGAATTTAATAGTAATTACAAATTCACTTGCATTTCGAAAATGCAGTAATAACACATTGTGGTCAGTATTGTACGTCAACTTGATTATTTCTATACTCAGTAACGGAGGACAAAGCAATTTCTGAATTCAGTAACAGACCATACAGCATTGAATCTGAGTGTGGAAATAATCGAAGAAACAATTAAAGTTAAATGGCGTTTCTGAGTGCGATTGTTGGTATTAAATACACTTTTTATTTTACAGCCTAGGTACTGATGGAAAGCAGTGCCTGTTGAAAACTCTGTGCATAGTTGGGAAGACGAACATCGATCCCCAAGGAACATTTCTACAAGAGATATTGAGAGCTGTCTTTTCGTGAGTTGCTCTTCTCCTTTGTATTTTACATAATCCTGGAGATTACAGGCCAACCTCGAATGAATTTTTTAATGGCCCATGATTTTTGCCATACGCACTCACGCCTGTAATCCTTGAAAGAGTAGGCAGAGGTGTAACCAGTACACCGACATTTCGCCGAGCGTATTTCCGTCCCATGATGTGATAGGGGGCGAGCCTATCGTCATACCGGGCACATTCCAGACTCCGGGCTGATACTGAGCATTTTATAATAGAAAATCCCAATATTACTTTTACCACACCCTGGGATTGAACCCAGGACCTCAGCGTCAGCCTCAGTCGTAACACGCATGCATTACAACTGGGCCATCGAGACAATCATATTTTTATTGGATTTATTTATAACTTTTCTAGTAAATCATATGCAGCGATAGCTCAGCGGGGAGTAATACAGACTGGCGAGACGAAAGTTACAAGTTTGCAACTAGCTCCAAGAGCATGCACATTCTACTTTTCTAAGTGTGTATTAATTGTTAATTATCGCTTGCTTTGACGGCGAAGGAAACTTTGAGAGGAAACTTGCATACATGAGAAGTTTTCCATAAGAATTTCGATGGTATGTGAAGTCTGCCAACCCGCTTTAGGCCAGCGTGGTGGTGCTAAGACCTAACCTCTCTCATTCAGTAGAGGAGGCCCGTGCCCAGCAGTGGGACATGTATTATAATAAAAAATAATAACTTCACCGTTAAAGCAAGTGATAATTAACAATTAATATACACGTAACTTAGAAAAGTCAGAGGTGTATGCTCTTGAGACTGGTTTTGAACCTGCGACTTTCGTCTCAACAGTCCATACCACTCCCACCTGAGCTATCACTGCTTTGTTCTTTATAACTCCAGTTTATATGGAACCCTTCATTATTGTAGCAAAAAATGCAAGTTAATCATCTTCAGAAGTTTAAGAATATTATAAACGCTAATAAATTATTAGAGATATTTATATATACATTAGAAAACTTATATCACTTGTTATTTATTCTTAGATAAACTCGCCACTTTCAAAATAGATTTTTATGTTCGTATCGTCGCCCAAAAATATATCTTCAAATTATTTCTACATCTGTTAGAAATCTGGAATATTTTCCATAGTGAATTTCTCTTTATACACGGTCAATTTATGTGCATAGAAATTTGGAAAAATGTGAACCGTACGAAATTCCATTTTATTCTTGCCAAATACACGATTTCACTATGTCTTGCGGATTTTGAATTTGCTATTTTTATCGTCTTGTTTGAGATTGCCCCATTGGTCTAGTGCCAGAGGCAGGCTGAGAACCGTGAGGTCCTGGATTCAATGCCCAGATCATGTAATATTTTTTTATAGCACAAGCTGACAAACGAGCAAGAGGGTCACCTGATGGTAAGCAATCTCCACCGCCCACAATACCAAGTATAAATTGTGTTTGAATTTTCAGTTCGATAAATCACACATGAATTACCTGGTATTTTAATTTGTGCCTAGCATGGCGATTGGCTCACCCCTTACCACATCATGGGACGGAAATAAGCTGTAAAGCGAATAAGACAAAAAATTGTCGAATCCTCCTCCTTTTTGAAACCATACCACCAATATTAATTACCTACAGTAGCAAAATCTTCGTTTTCAATTTAAAAATCTTCACCCTTTTCATATCCAAAAATCCTATTCCAAAAACGAAGAAGCCATTCCAAATTCAATAACCAAATTGAGAGCTGTACATCATAAATTCCATTTCAGACTGCCCAAAGGATCTATAAAGGAGGAGTACAAGGAATATGAAGCAGCGCATTATGCATCAGAGTCTTGCGATGTACTATTTCCTGAATGCAACGATATGCCGCTCGAGCCAAATTCACCTATTTTAAACTACTAGTTTTATTTATATCTCCATTATGAAGATGGGTTACCGCTGACGGGTTTGAAATAATAGTTTTTATGATAAAGTCATTAATACACCCAATAGTCACACACATAGTTCTGATCCCACACTAGGTAACACCGAGGTAACACTAGGTAACACTATACTGTATCGTGAGTATCAGAAACTACGAGGGACTTGCGGTCCCACAACATCCAGACCCCAAACAAATGTTTGTGGATGACACAAACTTGCACCCACTGCGCCACTGTATGTCCGCTGTTAACGAGATACGTTATAGAGATTTCAAAAATAAAACAATCATAATAAGCATAATTAGGAATCTCTTTTTACCTTTAATCATATTGATAATCTTATTATGAGACCGGAAGAACTAAGGGTTCGGGCGTAAATTTTTGAGCTAATTACCCGTGGAATAAAACTACTTATATAAACTAAGTACAGGCACGAAAGTTAAGCCGTTAAATTGGAGCCATATATGTCTCTAATCTACGATCACCATAACCGAAAAAACAAAGTATTTAAATAATTAACCTAACCAGTAATAACTACCAATAATAATTATGATAGTATTGTTAAAATTGAATTAAAGTTGTTGTATAAATATTTTTTTAAAACGTAAAGTAATTATGTAAATTATTAAAGTAAATTTTACACCAACTAATACATTACTTATAATAATTTTACACCAATAATTTTATTACTTATAATAATTTACACCAATTGATTCATTAATTTTAATAATTATACACCAATTAAGTTATTATTTATAAACGGGTAAACGTCGAAACCCAGCTTGATGAGTCAGATTAAAATGTATGCATTTTGATATATTTTAAAAAGGGAATGTGACGCAATTGACTTATATATGTATCGATTACCATAAACTGATTTGTTAAATGCGTATGACATGACGTTGGTTGAAAAAGGTTGGCGCACACTTATCACTCCGGCATGAGATCGCAAAATATTGTATTTAAAAAACAACATAAGCTATTTGGCATACAATATATTACAGGCACAGGAGGGTGGCGACATATCCATCTTCTGACTGTACTTTTCAACAAAATTGGCTAAAAGAGTCAGGAAATAGCGCATATCAGCATACAAGACCAAACCTCTCACTGAAGTTACAGTACTGATTTATCTATTAGAAGACACAGAAACAGTCGCCGTAGTCGAAATTGGATTTTACATACTTATATTATAGTATATCGTAATAAATTAGGGGCTGACGATGATAATTTTGGTGATGACAAAATTTTTGTTTTGTCCCGGGGAAAAATTCCAGATATCTGTAAAAAGTAATATATCTTGGTCTTTCTTTATCCGGGGTGGACAGATGGTCATGCCGGAGTCACTGGCCATCCAACTAAGTTTACATTCGAGGGACTGCTGGACCAGAGCCCTAAGCAATTTTCTTGCGCTGACATTCCAAATAAAACGCAGTTGAATCCTATAGCACATGTGGGACAGTCCTAAGACATACTGAGTAAACCTGGATTGCGAAGGAATGAAGAACAGAACGGCGCTTTAAGACATAGAGTCATCCAAAAAAACCGAGATTTAAAGATGTCTTGACTCAAATTGTGCTTAAGATGTTTTTATCTTGTTGTTATTGAAATAATTTTAATTCTATGCTTGCAATTTTTAAATGCTTTATTAAGTGAAATGGAATAAATACCTCTCAGATAACCTCATTAAAATAATATATTTTGTAATTTCTGATATTTTACTATTAATGTTTAAGACGCGAAGCCTACATTGTATTTGTTTTAGATTTATTTATTAGGTAAAGGGTTAATCATAGTGAATCTTTATAATAGAGTTACAAATCTAGAGAACAAAACAATTTAACACAAATCAGTATTTTGTAAAAGAAGAAGCAAAACACATTTTTGCTGAGCATTAAATAGTGGAGTTACTCCTTCTTTGATTGGATCACCGGAGTCGCCCCGATAAGGTGATAAAAGGAGGTCTTGGGAATAATTTTACACGTAAAAAGTCTTTTTTAACCTATTATTTTGTATTAAAGTAATCGCTAAGAATGTAATATTGTTATTAGACTATTAAGATGCTGACAGAGTTTAAATACTCTATAACATAATGAACAAACTTAAATGGAAAAATTAAATGCATTAATGCTAGAAATTGTTGTTTTATTTCGTATCCATATTAGAAAACCCCGATTGCTCCCCTGTTTCACCTATTAGACACGCGCCAAAATCATGATTTCCCAATTTCCTTTTTTGTTTTTATCGAGAACATTAAATATTTGGTCACACGGAGTAACAGTAAAGCGATTGACACTGTCCATGTTAATTGACGTTTCATTCTTACACTTTACAAGTCCACAATGAGCTAAAGCTTGGGGCAGTGCGTTAGAGGTTTTGTAGCGGGCAACGTTACGTTACGTTTTTGAAAATTTCAATTTATTTTCTATTTAGAAGTGGCCAGTGTTGAATTTAAAAATTAATAAATATATGATAATAATTAATGTTTAATTATGATTTTGGATAGAAAACCTCTGTTTTTGTTAGTTTTGTCTCTGTACGGCGCGGTTTATGCGAATGTGAGATACAACAGTACAGATGAATTCTCATTGGAAAACGAAGATTCAAGAGTGTTGTCGAGACGAAAGAGGTTCTTAACATTCCCCGACGGTAGCTCGTTGCAGCTAGGTAGGTAACAAACCTTTTTATGTACTGTTAATTATAGCTCCGCCATATTTGTTTCCCAAAGGTCTTTGACAGATATCACGAGAAGGTCCCTCGTATACGAGATACCATTTAGGAGGGTACCACCACTTTATCTATTTCTGACGTCAAGCAGCGGTGTATAAATACTGTTGTGTTCCGGTTCGAAGGACATTGAAACTACTGGGTATTATGAGACTTAACACCTTGTGAGTGCAGTTTGGTACCATGTAGTGCTTCATAATTCGGAATTCTAAGGGTGTTGCTTCTATTTATGGGCAGGCGTGACGCTTACTATAAGGCGAGCGACCTGCCAGACTCATCATCTAAAGCTAATAACAAAAAAGATATTTAGTTCACTTCGCGTATTTATCTAACAATTGATGTTGTGCACACATACCTAGAAACACAAATAGATTAGTGGTAAGGTTTCATCATCGGTCTGTGTTACTTGCGTAAATATTCACATGGGTAGCCATTTCTAAACATTCTCAGAACCTTATTTCGTATTCTCTATGGATTCCGTTTAACTGTAAAATGAAGAATATACGTGAAGAGACATAAAGATTTGGAGATTTATAGTATGTTGATGGTATTGTTCTAACTTCATGAGTGGCAAAACCACGCTGTAGATAGATTTGTCTACAGCATGAATGAGCCGGCTCCCTCGGTTTGTTAACAGTGTCTCACAGAAAACTGACGTAGAATAACGGCTTCCTGCTGCATGTCGAACGCTGAGTGAGATATCCGGAGCCCCAAACCACTATTCTCTTAATTATCCCTTTCTTTTAAGGTCGGTAAAGCGTCCACTTTTACTTATTGCCTATAAAATATTTGATTGATTGCTGCTTTAAAGCAAGAAGTTTACACGTCTAAGCATCATCATTAAAGAGATTCGTTTATACATTTTATATGATTGATCGGAGATTCAATGAAAGTTTTTCAGTGGTTTATTTTTTGTAGTAATCCAGCAAACGAGCAAGTGGATTCCCTGATGGTAAGTGATCTCCACCGCCCATGTGTTGTATTTCGTTCGGTGAGAGATTTCCGGAGGCCCACATCATCCTCCCCTTTATTCCTAATTCCAATTCTTTTCCTTTAAGGTCGGCAATGCATTAATTGTTCATCTGGGTTTGTAGAAGTTTATTGCCCTTGAAGAGAACTTAAATGTGTGATACATTTGTTCCTTGGCCGGCGATCTGCTATAAAAAATCTCCACATGGAAAGATCAAATATCACAACAAACACATCTCTCCCCAGAGGCGTTGACGTCAGACAGGCGGTCGTAAAAACTACAAGCCAAATCTGTAACATGTGTTAAAAACTATGTTGCGCCGACCCCACTGTGAGTGGGATAAGGGCAAGTGGAAGAAGAAGAAGGGACAGATCAAACATCTTGACTTCATGTCTCAGTTTCAGTAATATCAAAGTTTACGTAATAAAATGTAGACTTTAACTTGTGCCTTGCTTAGAGTAAATATTCGCTAATAACTAAATTGCTTCACAGTGACCACCTGCAAATTTACAGAATTAGTCTCGGTAATCTCTTGGTCTGTGGCTAACAGAATAATCGCATTTAGTTCATTGTTAGCATGAGAAATATTTGCAAGGTTTTCTTAGTGCAGTTGATACTTGAGTAAATTCAATGGCTAGGTCAATTTGTGCAGTGTGTGAACAAATAGTAGCGGTGAAACTAAATATTGCAGTAATATCAGCTAGTTTATATTTTTCTAATTTGTGGTTCATTGATAAGATAATACTACTGCGCTTCCAAAACCAACTTGAGGTGCGTTTGTTCTTCTCCAGTGAAGAGATTCCTACTTTCCCTCGTACTCCGTCATAAGATCTTAACCAAAGTATATGGGACCATCACCACCACCACCACTGATGTTAAGCGGTATATCCTATTTAATACTATCATCAAAATCGGTATACATTTGGTGGAGATATTGTTGATATAAAATTACATACAAATTGGAAAACTTCTCCAATTAGGAGTCGGTTGATAAAAACTTATTTTATGAACCTTGTTTATTGTATACGCCATTTGAAAATAATCGTCGATTACGGAGCCGGGTGTAGGTTTGTTCAGATACTGCTGGTCAGGGTAAGACGAGAATGTTCTAGGCATGTATTAACAATCATTAGGCGATGCAGAATTTACAAAGAGGTCACTTGATGATATGATCTGAATTCAGTTAGCCATAGTTGAGATAACCTATGAGTATTTGAATTTGATCCTAATATATTTCCAGGGAGATTAGGAATTCCAGCTACCAGAAGCTACATGTTAAGGTTTTTTTTATAGCAGAGGTAGGCAAATGAGCAATTAAGTTCCATGTTAACAATAGAATATTTGTTTTTGGGTTAGGTCTTTGTAATAAACGATCTAAGTTTGATTATCCAAATAGATCACGGACCCATCAATCAAATCAAGCAAACTAAGATTTTTTACACGTGATCTACAAACTGTATTCTGATTGGCTCATTTGTGCGATCTATCCTGTGAATCAAACTATATTGAAAGAAAGAAAGAAAGAAAGAAATCATTTATTGGCACGCGTTAGGTGGTACATGTACAATTGATGCAGAAAAAATATTTTTATAAGTAGGGGGGGGGGGGGGGGGGTATATACCTAGATACCCACCCACTGTGGACGGTATATGTCTCACCACGACCGCGCCAAAAGGATCCAAATCATCGTATGCCATATTCTGATTGACTAATTTGTGCGATCTATTCTGTGAATCAAACCTAAGATCTTTCATTGAAAATTGTCGTATAAGATCAATGATAGTCTGTTAATTTTATAATATTCTGAGTATATCCAAGCATGTGTATGCATAGTGTATTTAGGCCGATGATTTGTAGTTTTACTATAGAAGTTCTAATGACTTAGCCAATGTATATTTGGTATATTAGAACCAATACGACGGTAATTACATGAGTACATTTCATACTATTCCTGTTAATATTTAAATAGGTTTAGTTATTTTATTTATCGCCGAATCTGGCACACAAACATATGGGTCACCTGATAGTAAGTGATCTCCATTGCCCATGAATATTTACAATACCTGAAGAATCATGGACGCGTTGCCGATATTAAAGTAAAGGGATATTTAAAGGAAGAGGAGAAGGATTTGTACATTCGGATATCTCACTCACCGTAAGAAACTTGACGTCAATTAAAGGGACAGTGGAAACAGCTCAGTCTAGCTGGTCGATTTATGCTGTTGACAAAATTGTCTACAGCGTGACTCTACTACCTAAAGATCTGTTGTCCGGTATGGCCATAGGCTTGGCCCTACCACATTATAGAAGGGATATAAGCTTTGCTCATCGCGTCGGGTACACAGGCATGAGCTGTTTTATTATGCTAAATCATAATTATATATTGGTTGTTTTCAGTATTCTGCGTGCAAACTGCAGCAATTATTAATATCGGTGATATTTTTTTGTACGGAAACACGGCTGCGCTGGCTTGGAATTTACCTGAGGATCCTGCGTTCAAAGAATTCTTCATAGACAAACAGAAAGCGCAGAAAAGAGGGGACCTGAAGAATATAAATTATGTTGACGAACGTGGAAGGGTTATTGCTAGAGTCCCCTACAAAAGGTAAGTCTTAGTGTGATTTGCACTATCCATCGGTTATAGTTTACATACATACATTCATGAACTCACGTATGTTTCTCATAGGGGTTGGCAGAGACAACGGACACATCTTTGAGCTCCTTCACTATCATGAAATTTTTATACATGTATTTTTCAATATTTTTTGTTAAAGTTTAATTATTCAAATTTCAAATTCAAATAATTTATTCTGTAAATTGGATCATAAATATCACTTTTACATGTCAATATTTTTTTATGCTACATTACAGTTACGACGGCATTTCGGGGCTAGCCATGAGAAGAAATGCCGAAACAAACTCATGGGTTATGACCTCTCTTAATGTCCAGACATTGTTTTACAGAATTATGCGAGTGTAATGTACAAAAATTTCTGGATTGGCCTTTTCAAGAAATAGCCAAGAGTATACCAGACATAGGTACTTGGCACTCGCACTCACATAAAAAAAATCTAAATGAAATAATTAATAATATTAATAAAAAAAAACAACATGTCAGTATTGCCTTAAACACTAATATTGCGCCAATAGAGCAGCCAATTGTAAATAATATAAATAAAATAAAATAGAACTACTGATTGTATTATGTAATGATTCACGTTATTTCAGTATGTATAGTTTGTTTTCAATATTATCATTAGAACGCGGTAATGCAACATTCACAGAATAAGGCCTAATTTCACCACACTCTGTTAATGAATTAAATGTTCTCTTAATATTTTGACGGATTGTTAAAGTTTGTGAGTGTTTCACAATGTGTTAAGGAGTCTTTAATTTTCTTAGTCGTCTGTTAAACTTAATCACTGCTCAACAGACCCGTTACATTTGTAACGGACGATTAGTTTACTGTCAAGAGTGGTTTTCTTGTGTTGCGGATTATATTTCCAACACGTTTTGAGTTACTCAGTGTTTCTGACATAGAAAAAGCTCAAAGAATTCAATTCCTGCGTCAATTTTCTTCATCTTTAGTTTTTAATAGCGGTAACAACGGCATCAGTGTTTTTGACTTTATAATCAAATTAGCCTTTTTAAACGGCAGATTGAATAATAGCCGGGTTGCATTTGAATAGCACAGAGTACCCTAATATTTTCAATTTGGTCGTATTACTTACGCACGATTTTATATTCGACCCCGTTGAAACAATGCTCATATCCACAAACAATTACATTTTTATTTAGTCGTTTGTGAATGTGAGTGTATGTTTTGAAAGTCATTCGGATAAGGTTTAATTTATTAATGATATAGTATGTCACATTTTTTTCATTGCATGGGCCTTTTAACAGTGATAGCTCAGCGGGGAGTGGTATGGACTGTCGAGACGAAAGTCGCAGGTTCAAAACCAGACCCAAGTGCACCCACCTCTGACTTTTCTAAGTTATGTGTGTATTAATTATCACTTGCTTTAACGGTGAAGGAAACATCGTGAGGAAACCTGAGAAGTTCTTCATAAGAATTTCGAAGGAATGTGAAGTCTGCCAACCCGCACTAGGCCAGCGTGGTGAACTAAGGCCTAACCCCTCTCATTCAGTAGAGGAGGCCCGTGCCCAGCAGTGAGACGTGTATAATACAGGGCTAGTATTATTATTATTATTATGGGCCTTATATTATCTTAACCTAGTTAATAATGTTAAGCAAATAAAATGCTGCCTGCTGTTTACCGCCTCGGTGGCGCAGTTGTAATGCGTACGCGTTACGACTGAGGTTGACGCTGAGGTCTTGGGTTCGATCCCCGGGTCGGGTAAAAAGTAATATTGGGGTTTTTTATTACGAAATGCTCAGTATCAGCCCGGTCTCTGGAATTGTGCCCGGTATGGCGATAGGCTCGCCCCCTATCACATCAAGGGACAGAGATACGCTTGGCGAAATGTGGGTGTATTGGTTACACCTCTGCCTTCCCCTTCGGGGATTACAGGCGTGAGTGCGTGCGAGTAAACAAAAAAATAGACATAAATTATCATCATAAGTTTGTATAAATCCGTGTTAGAGCCATGCTAATATATAAATAAACTTCTAGCGACATATTATTTTGTTAGCATTTTTCATTCCCCGTACTGCGCTTAAAAATTTACTTACTCTTCATTCGCATAACAATAATTCTTAGTACTTGATGAATATGGATGGGTTAACTAAAAAAGGTGTATACCTTTACTTTCCAATACTTATACTTAGTTCATTAAAAACCCTTGCTTTGTTAGTACCTTGTTATTGTATTTATCCTATAACATAAATACACCTATATTGTTTCATCTCTGCCTTTTTTTATTGCATAGGCTGACAAACGGGCAAATGGGCCACCTGATGGTAAGTGATCACCAGCGCCCATGTACGCCCACAGTACCAGAAGAGTCATGGGCGCGTTGCTGACCTTAAAGGAATGGGATAACTAAGGGATTGGGAAGGGGAGGGGATTTCGGCCTCCGGATATCCCACTCACCGTACGAAACGCAGCAGCAAGCTGCTACTTTACGTCGGTTTTCTGTGAGACAGTGGTAATGACCCGGACGAGCCGGCCCATTCATGCTGTAGACAAAATTGTCTACAGCGTGGCTCTACCACTCGTAAAATCCTTATCCGTAGGTTGACTTTTACAGAAAGCATTTGGCATTAATAAAATAAATAAATCACGCGGGTGGAGCCGCGAGAAAAAGGTGGTATTGTTTGATATAACTATGGGTCTTTGGTTTTTAGGCGACCAATAATCAACCCAGCATTTGCCAAGCGGAGTGTAGATGAGCCGCAGACTTTCAAAGAAAAGCTAAAAATCAAAATAGACAGAAAGAAGATGCACGAAAAGCAGGCAAATAGACAATACCTGAAAAAAGAACATTTGGACGAGAAAAGCATAGAGTTTCACAGAATCAACAGATTGGAGTTGTTGCAGAGGATTGAGAAATTACTTACTACGTAAGTTGGACGATGCTGTTGTTTTATTTACTTATAATATTTCTTATTTCATAATATTTTCCATATCTTACTAGGACTGCCTCGGTGGCGCAATAGGGTAGTTGACTAGTTTTTTTTTATTATTTACATCAATAAGTTACGTTACTCAAAATATATTGCAGAAAGAATTTTATAAATCGGACCAAAAATAAATAAGTTAGAAGCCTTTCAAATCCTGTAGAGGGGGTAATTGTCAAATGACAGACGATGCAACCTTTGACGTCAACGTGTAAAATGTTCATAATGGTGCACGAGTGCAAGCGAGATAGTGAGATATCCCTACTACATCCCCACTTCTCCTCATACCAACATTTAAAGTCATAACTGCGGGCACATTTCTGAACCAATTTTGATTGTGTTTTAATAAAAGGGTTTCTTTTGTGTATCATTTTCTGTTACTTATAAAATAATGTATAAAATTCAATATAGGAAAATACCCTATTGTAATGCGTACGCATTACGATTGAGGCCAACGCTGAGGTCTCGGGTTCGATCCCCAGGTCGGGTAAAGTGGTATTGGGTTTTTCTATTACGAAATGGTCAGTATCAGTCCGGAGTCTGGAATTTGTGCTCGGTATGGCGATAGGCTCGCCCCCTATCACATAAGGGACGGAAATACGCTCGGCGAAATGTGGGTGTACTGGTTACACCTCTGCATAACCCTTCGGGGATTACAGGCTTGAGTGCGTATGTATGTAGTGCGCAAGTATAATATTTCTTATTTCATAATATTTTCCAAATTTTACTAGATCTTAAATCGATTGTTATTGACAGTATGATGCCATGTAATCATAATCATAATCATAAACATTTATTTGCCTAAAACATGGTATAAAAGGTGTTGTATATTGATGTGACCCTCTTACCTCTTTGTTATACTGAATGTGGGTAATGGGTGTAAGCAAAGCGATCTAGGGGCCTTTAGTGATTGATCGGGCATAATAATCTCAGAGACAGCTCACAGCTCGTCGGAGAATGTGATGGGCTATCGACTGTTATAGTACGGATAAATTTACAACATTCCGGAATATGACGATTCAAATAATTATTGGTATCGACTAGGTAGTTGATAGCCTCTGTGGCGCAATGGGCGAGTAGCCGGCTGTGAAGCGAGAAGGCGGGTTTGATTCCCGCACCAAGACAAAATATTTTATTGTGTGATCTAGAAATATTTGCTTCGGATCTGGATGTTTTTACCTCAGAAGGGTTGATGTCAGGTAAGCGGCTGGTCGTAAAAACTACAATCCAAATCATTCTGTAATGTATGTTAGACAGCATGTTGCGCTGACTCCACTGCGAATGGGATAAGGGTAGGTGGAAGAAGAAGATCGATATCGACTAATGGCCGTTCTCTATATTCTATTTCCAGATAAATTTTCTTACCATTAGAAGTGTTTTGACAGATCTTCCATACAAAATGTGTCAATACTGTCAATTTTACTACCAGTAAGCTAATCTGTCGGTAAACAGAATATAGACGGCCATTAGTAGATATCTTATTATTTTTTTAAATCCTGGCATGAAAAATTGACGGCACTGAACCATATATGCGTTGTTTGTTTTCGCATCACGCATATATCATAGTATATGGCGTTCATCTTTTTATTGTCCTTCGATAGTCGTACCCTCCACCAGATTTAAATTGCCTAAAACCCGAATATTATGAGGGGATTAATACAATTCTTTGTACTATTAATTATGGGCAATGTAAGTTATTGATTAAAACAAGTAAACAAGAAATAAATACAAGCATAAAACCTATTCTGATTAAAATCACTTCTATACAATTTTAAAGTCTGATCTGTCCAATGTATGCGTCATCCTGAGACTGTCACACTGTCATGTGGACGATTTTCAAATGTCACTCCATGCGTAGAAATGACAAAAGTGTGGACGCACCTTTAGATGTCAAATAGTCAATGTAACGTTACCAACACTTTCAGGGATGGTCACAGTAAAATCTGTTGTACATAAAATAATGTAGTGATTCAAGGTTGTCTGGTAGCGATAAGAGCGCCTATTGTTAAGTTTATTATCTGTTTTTTAAACCGTTATATTTTGCATGATGTACAATAAAGATTTATACATACGCACTCACGCCTGTAATCCCCGAAGGGGTAGGCAGAGGTGTAACTAGTACCTACACCCACATTTCGCCGAGCGTATCTCCGTCCCACGATGTGATAGGGGGCGATCCTATCGCCATACCGGGCACAAATTCCAGACTCCGGGCTGATACTGAGCATTTTGTAATAGAAAAACCTAATACCACTTTACGCGACCCGGGATAGAACCTGAGACCTCAGCGTTGGCCTCAATTGTAACGCATACTCATTACATCTGCGCCACAAGTTTTATCTATCTATATAATTCACCACATAACTCCGTTGACAGGCTGGGTCGGGATGGTCGGCAGTGCGTACTTTTTAAACTATGCGAGGCTGCGCAACACACTTCGACTCAAGGCACATTCCTGCAGGAGTTCCTCAGGGTTATATTTACGTGAGTACTCGTGTTTTGTGACGGGAATTAGTCTGAAATTATTCGACGGTACATTTTTAGTTTTTAAAATATCTTATATATAAAATTCTCGTGTCACAATGTTCGCTCCCATACTCCTCCGAAACGGCTGGACGGATTTGTATGAAATTTTGTGTGCATATCGGATAGATCTGAGAATCATTTCACCAACATCTATTTTCATCCCCCTAAATATTAAGGGTGGTCCACCGCTAAATTTTATTTTTTATTTTTTAGACAAAATTTTGTTTTTATTTTTTTATGATACAGCATTAAAACATACATAAAACCCTAAATTTTCACCCTTCTATGATCAACCCTTATTTTTTTAAAGTCATTTTAGTATTTTTGTCAAGCGCGTTTCTCGCCGGGGGCGCCCACTAGGCTACTTGAGTCCTAGAAATATGCATTCACGCGGGCGGAGCCGCGGGCAACAGCTAGTAATAAATAATAATACTAGCTCTGTATTATATACGTTTCGCTGATAGGCGCGGGCGTCATCTACGGAATGAGAGGGGTTTATAACGAATTATACAACGTGCTGCAGAAAGGTGTGATCATATTTAAGGGTCGTTACATGCACCTGATAGTGAGTACCTACCTGATCTTATCAAAATCTAGACATCCTAAAATTGTATGCCAATTTGAATCACTCTTTTATTACGATCAATAAGATTGATCGCATCCCTATAAATTAAGGAAATTACGTGAGCGATAATGTTATGTTAATGCTGGAGTGAGGCAAAGGCTCAGCTGTTTATCATTAGGGTTGTCCAAAGTTGTAAATCGAATATCGACGTGTTACTAATTCGATAAAAATTTAATGCTTTATTGACGTCTTAGCAATGTAATCGGATTTTGTACTACGGGGATGAAATACTTATACCGTACACTATATGTTGCTTTAATTTGACCACGCTTTTCTGTAGCACGTTGTATAGATTAGTTTCTATCATGACTTTGACAATAAAACATGATTATCGTTTCTTGATGTTATCAGACTTCCAAAAGGCAAGGAATTTGAAGACACAGAATATCAAGAGTACGATGCAGCTCACACAATCGTAGAAGATTGCGCCGCGCGGTACCCGGGATGTGAAACTTTTGATGTGCCTCTACAAATATAAAACTGTATTGAATAAATGTTTTGACATAAGTACATATTTCATTATTTAAATAGACACAACACCACACCGAAGCACTCAATGGCACAAACAAGAGAGTGGGGTGTTTTTTAAGATATTATCAAACTTTAAACTGGTAATCCTTCTACTAATATCTGTCAATAAAATATTTCTAACTATTGACACCATGCATCCCACGCTTTTTTACAATACCATATTTTAAACGGGATTTTCTATAAAAGCGTGTTTTTTAGTTTTATTTAACTATTTTTTTTTTGTACTGAGCCAGTACACCGTCCCAATACAAATGAGGTGAGGCGTCTTAAAGGTAACTCACTCGTTCTCACTTTTTCACGCACGCAGTCTGCGTCATGAGAATAGTAAAAGAGTGACGCAACATAAAAATTTAAATAGTAGATGTAAAAAAATTGAGCTACTCTTTTTTTTTTACACCCAACAGTCACACACATAGTCCTGACCCACACTAGGTAAACCTGTATCGTGGATATCAGGAACTACGAGGGACTTGCGGTCCCACAACACCCAGACCCGAGGCAAATATTTGTGGATCAGACAAACATTTGTCAAGGTGCGGGGATCGAACCCACGGCCTCACGCTTCGCAACCGGCTACTCGCCCGCTGCGCCACAGGGGCTGTCAAATAGCATGAAATATGTCAATAGGCTTATATTATTTCGTCATGTATAAGACAAATGTAATGCCTTTTGTACTTCTTAGTTAACACTACCGTCTGGTACCACCACTTTGTCTATTTCTGCCACCAAGCAACAATGTGTAAGCACTGTTGTGTTGCGGTTTAAAGGACACTGAAGCCAGTGAAAATACTGGACATTATAAGACTTAACAACTTACCACTACCACGCATTTCTTTGTAATTGAAGATTCTATGTGGCGCTGCTTCTGTTTATGGACAGGCGAGACGCATACTATCAGGCGAGCAACCTGCCCGTTTCGTCATTCTAGCTAATAAAAAAAAAATAAAAAAAAATCGGGTCATCGCCCCGTTTGTTTCCGGACTTACTGACTGTGATTATTATATATCCGCGAACAAAAGAGGCATAATAGTTTTTGTCGCGGAATTGTCTAGGAGTCCGAAATGTTTTTAGATGCAAGATGTCCAATATTTTCTTTCTGTAGCAATATTTTCTTGACAATAGAAGGTTTTTTCTCATTATACTTAATGTCGAAATGTTGTAAACGTCCTGCCCATAAACAGAAGCAATACCACACAGTAATTTAACTTACAAAGCACTGCATGGCAAGAACTGCGTTCATCACTACAATGCGTAAGTTGTTGTCTCATAATGCCCAGCATTTCATTGGCTTCAATGTTCTTGAAAATTAATACACAATAGTGCTTACACACTGCTGTTTGGCGGCAGAAATAGACAAAGCGGTGGTACCAACTTAGACTGCCTCTTGCATACGAGTGACTTACCATATAGCATTAAGTCCGCCTGTACATATATTATGTATAACGTGTGTTAAATAAATAAAATAAGTAGTTGGTAGCCAGGTAAGTGGTATGGTGTTGGAGGCAGATGGTGCGTATATCATGGACTATCAAAAGAACGAACAAATCAATCTTGGAACAACTCCGTTTAAGTTAACACCTAAGCCTAACGGCTTACGACAATTTTTTACCACACGATCCACGGTTACTTCGGTTACATCGGGCACATTGCTCGTCAACGGACAACCTTCATACATTAGTTGTGGTTTGCAAAGTGCAAAGAAAAATACCCCACGGCTGATCACCTAGCCACTGGTGGCCAAATAGGCACCCCCACTACCGCGACCGCCCTGTGACAACCGCCCTGAAAGGAGCTGAGAATCATAATAAATGCAAACAGTCTACGAAGGCTTTTCAAGGACCTTCAGTAATGAAGAATGCGACCAGGAAGACGGCCAGGTAATTGATCACTCCGACCTAAACAATCGTCAGTATTTTGAATATTACCATTACAGTATCGTCAGTTGAGGCAACCCGCACTTATTCAAAGTCAAATTTTTCCTCCTCCATTCTGCAGCCGTGGCATTTCCTATCTCCCAATCTATTAGCACTTCTAACAAAGCAACGGAGCTCCGTCAACCGCCTTAATGACATGTCAATATGTTTGGACTTAATTTGTGTAGTCACACAAGTGGGTTTATTATTCACATCTTGAAACACACACTGTAAGGACATACCATTGTTTGCTTCACCGGATTCCAGTTCAGTGTTGTGAATAACATCATTCTCCAGACCTGGAGTTCTATTCTAGAACTAACAATAGGAGCCCAAAATAAAACACGTGTTGTGAGCATCTTCTCTTTTTGTGTCAATTGAAAAGAGAACTGCAAGTAGATTGAAAGGAATTCGAAAATGTGAAGACTTGTTGTGTATGAATTATTTAAAATAAGTTAATCAATATCTTTATAGAACTACTTTCAGATTTGTTTCTTCTTTACGTTACATCAGGTATGTTATAGACACATTGCCTTGCTATGTTTAAATCAGTTCGTTTAGATTTATATCATACTGGTATTATAAATAATTTATTCGCTAAGAGCACTATTTCAATTACAGCACCAGAATAAATAGCAGATATTCAGAAAAATTACTATGCACATTTATTTTTATTTAACTATGGTGCTGTGTGCAATTTATGTATTGTGTGATGCTGATAGCGATGGAGAAGCTGTTAAAGAATTTAATTCAGAGGATGCTTCTACAAGAGTGTTGTCAAGAAGGAAGAGATTTCTGGTGTTCCCAGATGGCAGTTCCTTCCAGTTGGGTAATTATTATTTTATGCTAGAAAATGAAATTCATAACAGAAATAAAGACATTCATATTTCTTTAGAAATACTTAAACTAACAAATAAGGGGTTATTTGAAGCGACAATTGATGTTGATGAGTTTTTAAAATGGTGAGCTGAATGAAATTAGTAAATATGAATGACAAAAATTATACGAGGTTAATAATTTGCTATAATGTGTCAAAACTAAATATGTCTTGCACAGTAATAAGCATGGTGCTCACAGAAGATGTATCTTTATTCTTCATAGAATCAAAAGAAACAATTACATTTACACCTTCAGAAAGTAATGGCTGCAAGTACAGCTTAGACCTATATACATATAAATAATAGAAACTAAAAATAACTAAAATTGTTTGTGTAATAATACTCGTACACACGGGCGACTCGTCGCGTCGCAGTTTTCTTTCTTGAACTTGGCTGACGCACTGCCGTGTGTCTACGAATCTAGAACTTCAATGGCCTAATACCTTACATTTTACTGTATTTTGTTTTTGGATTAAAGTTAGTCATCATCATCATCAGCCACAAGACATCCACTGCTGAACATAGGCCTCCCCTAATGCCTTCCTTAAAGTTAGTGCTACTAAGTTAATATTATCTTTCAGTTTTCTGTACACAAACCCACGGGTATCTTCAAGTTGGCGACATAGTTTGGTTCGGGAACACAGCTGCTTTAGCCTGGGAACTGCCCACCGACCCTAAACTGTTCGGATTCCTCAAGGAATCAAAGATTTACAAGGGTAACAGAAGAATGGATGCTTCAAAACACATTTACTATATAAATGAAAATGGCAAGGTGATTAGCAAAGTTCCATACCATAGGTGGGTTTAATTATGATTTTTAGCATTACTTTTGACCGTGTTTTTGTAACTTAGATTTACAATTAGTAAAAATGTCATCAGTTTATCCAATGGGTTCAATACATTTTCACTGACACCCACCCCATTTTTTTTTATAATTAATATTGGTGTATGTGTAATTAGTGCTTATTCTAATTACTTTAAAGCACATTCAAGGTTTTTATGTTATCTTTTAGATCGATTCAATATATAAGATTTAATTTCATGCTTTTTCTATTGTTTCAGACGGCCAATAGTAAATCCGGCGTTTGCAAAACGCAGCGTAGATGATATGATGAAAAACAAAACCATAAATTTATCTATAAAAGATATGCACGACAGGAGCAGAAATATGAATTATTTGGCTAATTTACATGAGACAAGCATCGACTTCCATAGGGAAGGAAGGAAAAGTCTTTATGGTAAATTGGAGAAGTTTTTTCAAGGGTACGTTACGAGGTTTTGATACAAGATTTTATGTTAGACGTGTAGGAAACGGTATCAATTTTGTTATATTTTGTATCTGATGTATAAAATTAAGTGATGCTGAGACGTAAGGGAAGTTCTATTTGTCTTTTTGGTCTATAATATAATAGTTAAAACATTTCGACATGAAGTAGAAAAAGACCTTAAATTTCTAAATGGATGGTCAAATTTTGCTAAAAAGTAGCTAAGAACTTAAACATACTTTCAAATAAAAAAATTCGCATTTAAAACGCTCTATTTGTTTAGGATGCCACAGATAGACACGTACAGACAGACAAAGAGACTAACTTATAACACCAGTTCTCTTATTGTCAGGAGTAAATTAATGAAATAAATGAGAACGATTTATCTGAATTGCTATAAATTACAGTCTCCATGGTACAATGGCCAAGTAGCTGTGAAACGAGAGATCGCAGGTTTCATCGCGACACCGAAATAAATTTTGTTTGCTTCTCAAAATTAATTTATATTTGTGTCGTATATGGGTGTTGTGGAGCCAAAAGTCCAATAAAATAAGAATAGTCTTTAGTATAGAAGTGTACCCAAGAATAACCCCCCCCCCCTCTCACCGACAGAGAGGTTAGGACTCATCATCATCATCATCAGCCTGAATTCGTCCACTGCTGGACATAGGCCTTTCCAAGTTGGCGCCACCCTTGACGTTCCTCCGCCTTCCTCATCCAGCCGCTTCCCGCTACGTGTATCAGGTCGTCGGTCCAGCGGGCTCGAGGTCGGCCTACACTACGCTTGGATAGACGTGGTCTCCACTCTAGCACCTTTCGACCCCAACGGCCATCGTTGCGGCGACAAATGTGACCAGCCCACTGCCACTTCAACTTGCTAATTCGGCGGGCTATGTCGGTTACTTTAGTTCTCTGACGGATCTCCGTATTCCGGATTTTATCCGTCAGAGAGATACCAAGCATAACCAAGCATAGGCATACGTTAGGACTATTGTATTCTAATTTAACATGTATGTCAAAAAAGCGCATCTATCTATCTAACAAAGCATGACTTTAAGTAAAAAAAATGTTTTAATAAGCCATTGTCTTACAGGTTAGGTTGGAATGGGAAAGAATGCGTCTTGAAAATGTTGTGCGAGAGTGGCAAAGTCAAAAGGAAACAGGGAACGTTCCTGGAAGAAATAATTCGAGCCACGTTTACGTGAGTATTGTTCTTAGATTTGTTTTTTTTGTGAGAAAAACAGGTAGGAACGGTGGAATTGTTGATTCAAAAGGAACTGTAAATAGGAAAGTCTGCTAGTAGCATGGCCGGAACATTATATACATATAGGCACTCACGCCTGTAATCCCCGAAGGGGTAGGCAGAGGTGTAACCAGTACACCCACATTTCGCCGTGCGTATTTCCGTCCCTTCTATGTGATAGGGGGCGAGCCTATCGCCATACCGGGCACAAATTCCAGACTCCGGGCTGATACTGAGCATTTCGTAATAGAAAAACCCAATACCACTTTACCCGACCCGGGGATCGAACCCGAGACCTCAGCGTTGACCTCAATCGTAACGCGTACGCATTACAAATATGCATTTTATGCACATTATAATTCCCATTTAATTATATCACCGTTATGGTTGTTATCATGGTTCGGTGTTTAGGGAAATACAATTACCCAATGGCTCATGATAAGACAAATAAATTTTTAGATAAGTTTGATATAAAAATTACACATATTAAAGGATTTTTTATTAATCGCAATTTTCGATTCGCGACTGACGCCTTTTCATCTCGACACGGTAAAGTAATATAAATAATAATGAATAAAAAAATACACTCAACAGTCAGACACATAGTTCGAATCCCACACTAGGTTACCTGTATCGTGGGTATCAGGAACTATAAGGAACTTAGTCTCTTAAGACCCAGACCCAAAACGAACATTTATGGATCTCACAAACATTTGTTCGACGTTGATTATTGGTTTAAGAGAATGCCATTTGCAACTTTCTGGACACTGAGATTAGATCGAAATGATATTTTGAACATTTAAAATTACGAGAATTGGCCTACTGATATTTTACGTCAGCTTTCTGTGCGACAGTGGTAACAACCCGGTCGAGCCGGCCTATTAATGCTGTATACAAAACTGTGCAGACAGTTTTGTATGACAATATGTATTTGGCTTATAAGTGCATGGCTCTACCATTTAAAATGTGATGTTAAAGCTCAACTTATTCACGATGTTAATATTACAATAATTAAAGTCAGTGAATACATTAATTAACTGTATGAAAAGTAAATGACAGCGCACATTATTACAAGTAATTTAAATTTTGGGTATGGTAATTCAGAAATGCATATCGTTTTATTAGAGTTTCATATTGTTTCATTATTCACTTCGCTTATTAAAAAAATATAATTTAACATAATGAAGTTATGTTTCTAATTTTATAGCAGACGCAGGTAGCGATAGCTCAGTGGGAGTGGTACGGATTATCGAGAGGAAAGTCGCGGGTTGGAAACCAGTCCCAAGAGCATACACTTCTGACTTTTCTAAGTGATGTGTGTATTAATTGTTATTATCGATTACTTTAACGGTGAAGGAAACATTGTGAGGAAACCTGCATATCTGAGAAGTTTGTTTTAAGAATTTCGAAGGTATGGGAAGGCTGCCAACCCGCATTAGGCCAGCGTGGTGGATCAAAGCCTCTCACTTAGTAGAGGAGACCCGAGCCCGTGGACATGCATAATACAGGGCTAGTAAAAAAAGAGGCTGGCAGATAAGCTAATCACCTGATGATAAGCGTTTTTCACCGCCCATGAACACTCACAGCATCAGAAGAGATACGACAGTGTTGCCGACCTTAAGGGAAAGGTATAAACATTGGTTATGGGGTCTTACAGTCTCCAGAAGGGCCTAATAAGTAAGAGGTGTGGAGTAGGTAAGGGCCAGATTCTAAATTACTTTTATGTTTACCAAAAATAGAAACATTAGTTCACGCCTTTATGACGTGTTCTGTCACCAAAGGCGAAGGCAGAGGTGGAACTAGTGCACCCTCTTTTCGCCGAGCGGATGTATCACCACATCCGCTACAAATTTCAATCCCGGGCAATTCATATGAGATTTTTTAAATCGAAAACATAAATACATGTTATGATTAATTTGGGAATTGAACCAAAAATACAGACAGATTTAATACGTCCGGCAGGTGGTTAGTAGGTTTCAGGGGTGGGGCAAGCTTATCCTGCCTACCTTATACGCGATACTGACTTCACTCGCGTGATGTATTTTTGTTAAGTAAAAATAAATATGTAGGTATTTGTTATTTTACGAGTATGTGGTAGATTTCGTGTTTTTTTTTTTAATTTTGCTATAAAATATTAGTTTTAAAAATCTAATTGCCTCTATGATTTGGGCCTCCGGATAACGGAGGCCCACATACATACGGAGGCGTACATGGGCGGTAGAGATCAATTACCATCAGGTGACCCACTTGCTCGTTTGCCGGCTATTGCTATAAAAAAATGAAGTTGGTAATACAAAATTCACACCTATATAACCTAAGCTTAAATTGTTATTTCAGATTGCCTGAAGGTCGCAGGTTCGACTCCGAACATCATAAGGAATACAACGACGCCCACGGGGCCAGTGAGGACTGTTCGAAACTATACCCGCAGTGCGTGTACACATACGAATCCGCATTGTTTGATAAACAATAAAATATATTGAATGGTATTGGTTTTACTGTTACAAGCCTGGTATATTTGTGTATAGATTTTTATGAGTACTGACAAATGTTCTGAATCAACAATACTCTTTACTTTCTTTCATCATCACTACTCAGTCCCGTTTAACGTAAATAAATCTATAAATACATCGTGGAAAAAATTGGACACCTTTTGAAGTGAAAACTTCTTTAGCCGCGATGGGCACTTTTTGGTAGGGGGAAATCTTATGGGTTCGCGTCACCGACATGCTCATGACGCGCAGCGGCCGTGTGCTGTGCGCGTTAGACACTTTGTTGGATGGATGAAATCTCGTGCTATATAGCTGACGTAATGTGCAACATTAGTGCTGTGTATATCTTATAAGTGAAATTGAATGGATTGAGTGAAAAGTTCAATGTGTATATAATGTGCATTGTTGAAATAGTGTTTTTGTTTGATTATTATTTGAATCATTTAATTGTAGAATCATTGTGCAGTACAATAGTGAGTACTAAAAACCATATAAACATGCATATAATTGTTGCTCGGATTGTCAATAGATGTGAAAACCAGATTGATGTTGATAATTTTAATTCAAACATTATGAAATTTCAATTATGAATACCAAAAGTTCTAGGTTTTCACTTCTATCGGCAGTCTCTACAACTGCCAATTTTTTAAGCAATATGTGCGCACGGAGGAGTATGAGATTTGACAACGTTAAAGTTTATATGAAGGCGAACTAAAGACAGTTATATACAACGTGTTACAAAAGTATGTGGTCATATTTAAAGATCGTTACTTACATCTGACAGTGAGTGTTTATGTACCGGATCTTATAAGAACCTAAACATCTTAAAATTTCACGCAAATTTTAAACAATCTAGTAAACGATTAAATCGATCACATCCCTATAAACTATGTGAAATGCGTGAGCAAGAATAACAATGTTGGAGTGAGACAAAAGCTCAGCTGTTTATCATTTAGTGTTGTCCAAAGTTGCAGTATCGACCTTTTACTCATTCGATAAAAAAGAAAATCTTTTAAGTCCTAGCAATGCAATTGGGTACTACCGGGGGTGAAATACTTATATCGTACAATATACGTTGCTTAAATTTGACCACACCTTTCTGTAACACTTTGTATAATATCTCAATTACAAATCAAATTAAATATTTATGATAGGCTCGCCCCCTATCACATCGTGGGACGGAGATACGCTCGGCGAAATGTGGGTGTACTGGTTACACCTCTGCCTACCCCTTCGGGGATTACGGGCGTGAGTGCGTATGTATTAAATATTTATTGCTTACGCTCACATTGACAATGTCTATCAAATCTAATTAAATTATGCAATAGATCATAATTCAAAAAATTGGTCGCGTTTCGACCACTACGCAACTATTAGTGTATTATAAAAACATTACAGAAATACTAGGGCCAATTTTTTTATTAGTATTGATGACTGCCTCGGTGGCGCAGTTGTAATGCGTACGCGTTACGATTGAGGCTAACGCTGAGGTCTCGGGTTCGATCCCCGGGTCGGGTAAAGTGGTATTGGGTTTTTCTATTACGAAATGCTCAGTATCAGCCCGGAGTCTGGAATTTGTGCCCGGTATGGCGATAGGCTCGCCTCCTATCACATTGTGGGACGGAGATACGCTCGGCGAAATGTGGGTGTACTGGTTACACCTCTGCCTACCCCTTCGGGGATTACAGGCGTGAGTGCGTATGTATGTATTGATAACAAGACGAATTGTTCACTCGCCTAATTACCATCAGGCGAGCCACCGGCACGTCTCATCAATAACAGTTATAATAAAGAAGAAAGAAAACGATCTGCTTATGAATATTGTTTATTCATGTAATATAAAATGCTGGAGAAACACTTGGAAATATGAGTTGTTGCAATTGGAGTTATTCTGGATGTAATTATTAAAGTGTAAATACGTCTAGACGAAACTTTGTTATTATATTTGCAAGCATTGTATTGTTGCTAAGTCAAGTGAGGGTCGGAGTTGAAGGTAGAGGCCCTGGGGAGACAGAGAAGTAGGAGCTCCAAATATTTCTAAACAACAACAGAAAATGTAATAATTGATTGGTCTCGGGTCTGGGTGTTGTGGAACCGCAAGTCTCTCGTAGTTCCTGAAACCCACGACACAGGTATACCTAGTGTGGGGTCAGGACTGTTGTGACAGGGGTGTGTGACTGTTGGGTGTATTTATTTATTTATTTTGACAGACCCTGACCAGGACAGGGCCCTTTTCGTGGGTAATTTATATTTCCAACTTCTCCTCTGCCATATAAATCCAAGAGACTGTATTACAGAAAAACGTATTTTAAGAAAATTAGAGATATATATTTTTTACGTTATTTGTATAGGTTTTTAATAAATACATTATAGTGTCATACTACTGCTTCGGTGGCGCAGTTTTAATGCGTATGTTGAGGTCTCGGGATCGATCCCCGGGTTAGGTAAAAGTATCAGCCCGGAATCTGGAATTGGTATGGCGATAGGCTTGCCTCCTATCACATCATGGGACGGCGATACGCTCGGCGAAATGTAGGTATACCTACTGGTTACACCTCTGCCTAAGCTTGCGGGGATTACAGGTGTGAGCGCGTATGTATGTGTGTGTACTGTAAAGTATGATTTTATTTTTAGTATCTGTCTAGCCATCTAAGCTTTAGTTGCATATCACTTATATTAAAGGGATTATAATATATTTTTTCATGTCAAAACAAAATCGAAACACTATAATTACGATTACAGTATACTGCTATTAAAACAAGTGCTGACATCATAGTGTTAAGCACTATACTTTGAAATACAGTGTATTTGTGTAACTAATTTATGTATAAATATTTTTTTCGTCTCTTTGTTTACAGTATTGAGAGTGTACTGCATATCGAATGCGCAAGATCTATATTAATTGGTTTTCTGAAACACTGTAAAAAGCTGTAACAAGATACAGTGTCATGATATTTAACAACTTCTTTTTTTATGAAATACAGTGTTTTTAACATACTCATATCTTCGTGTCTATGAGGTCTATCGTTTTTCTACTATAAGGTTGTATAGATTAAAAAAAGCGATTGAGCGCCGATTAACCAAAATATTGTGTCTCGAGTTACAGTATATGGATTTACACGACAGTTCTTATGTTTTGACTGCCTCGGTGGCACAGTTGTAATGCGTACGCGTTATGATTGAGGCCAATGCTGAGGTCTCGGGTTCGATCCCCGGGTCGGGTAAAGTGGTATTGGGTTTTTCTATTACGAAATACTCAGTATCAGCCCGGAGTCTGGAATTTGTGCCCGGTATGGCGATAGGCTCACCCCCTATCACATAAGGGACGGAGTCACGCTCGGCGAAATGTGTGTGTACTGGTTACACCTCTGCCTACCCACCCCTTCGGGTATTACAGGCGTGAGTGCGTATGTATGTCCTTATCTTTCTGTTTGATTAAATGTGTGAAACAAAGACAATTTAGCGTTCCCAAAGGCTCGCCGAGCTTTCGTGCTTGGTTTCAACAAAATTTACAGGTGTTTACAGGAGTACAAGTGCGGATATGTGGTAGGTATATGGCCGTTTGTCAGTTCTTTTTTATGGCCAAAAAGAATATATTTTTTAATATAAAAAAACAGCCTTTGCTCGCGGTTGCACCCGCGTGAACGGCCTTTTCCGCGATAAAAAGTAGCCTGTGTGACCCGGTGATAGTGTAGCTTCCCAACAGTAAAATATCAAATCGGTTCAGTAGTTCGGAGCCTATTCAATGCAAACAAACAATCAAATCTTTCCTCTTTATAATATTAGTATAGATGACATCCTCTTGTGGGAGCTGGGCTTCTACTCTTTTTGTCCTCCTTTAAATCCAGTCCGGAGTCGTTACAGGAATACTTACAATTTGTTTCAATTATTGAACAGGACTAGCTTTTCTTCGGGGTCTTGCTAGTATGAAATTGTTTTTTTTTGAGGAGGTTCTGTATTCGAATCTTATATATGTATGTGAATTATGTTAATTCTATTAATTTTTAATGTACATGTAAATTTGTTTGCGATTTTCTCAAAAACTAATGAATCAATTTTGATGGATGTTCACTAACGTAATCTACTTATATTAGAAATATATCATTCTTATCTAATAAATTATATTCATAAATGTCAATATTTTATACATTTGACTCCGTATCTCCGGCATTTCCTCTTATTATAATGATTGTTTTTATATTGGATAAGGCATACTTCAAAGTTAGTCCCATTTAATTTTGAAGAAAAAATCATCACCTAAGAGGATGAAATCTGGCATTAAAGATAAAAAAAATCGGAATCATCCACCAATGTTGATAAATATTTCACTAAAGGATAAAAAATTAAAACTTTGCAACAAACTACAACGAACATAAATAAATTTAGAAGCAAAAATAGCTCTAGATTATATCTCTCACTCTCTTTCTCTCCTATGAATAGTTTATTATACTCTAAATTAGATATTTCAGTAATTGTTAATAAAGAAATACGCACTAGAAATATTACCTATTAGTAATATTTTGTTTCGTCTAACCGCATATTTCAACTATAACTTAAAAACTTAAGAATTGATATACATATATTTATTATAAATATTTAAACAATAAAAAAATAATCCGCCAACATTAAAGCGGTTCTAGAGTAATCATTGACGATGGTTGCTTAATTAAAGTAAAATGGGATTCAAAACTTGGGATAAATTTCAATAATGAATTGTTATGTGTCCTAAATACTAACTAGTTTTCAATAGACAGAATAACTTAAACACAACAACACCTGTATTTTTCCAAAAGTGGCCGTGCATCCGGCAAAACACATCATGGAAAGTGTTAATTGAATGCACAAAGATAAAATACTGGCGAGTTTACTAACCTGCCTGTTTGGTATGAATTTAGCTACAAGTGTTTCAAAAAACAATAGAAACTAATAAACCGACTGTTTTTAAAATATGATTAACGTTCTATGACTAACAATTACTGGATTATGCTTGATTAATGAAAGATTGACGGTCCTGTCTTCCAAAGCTCGAACTAGAATCATGTTTATTTTATAGATCTGTCACTGACTGTCTATGACTTTTGCGACAACTTCGCGGCAAGCGGACATTGTTTAAATCTGACATGCATCTGTGTACCGATCTTTGTTCAAAGTTGTATTTAATTCTAGCTCCACGATATTTTTTGTTGTATCGATTTTTGCTTTATTTAAATCTTTGTTACAAATGATGAAAATAAGTGTGCTAATTTTAGTTGTCTTTTTGTTAGTCATGGTGGAGTGCGGGTCAATGAATTTATCTAATGCTGACGAGTGTCCTAATGTGAAAACACCTTTGTCTTCTATAAGGAAGAGGCGGCATTTAACATTTCCTGACAAAAGTGATGTGGTTGTAAGTTTATGAGATAATTTGATATGATTACGTGTTATGGCATATTATATTACTGTTCGTCTATTCTATTGTAGATCAGGGGGGCGAGCATGAACAACTTACGAATAAGTATTTGAATCGAGAACGCTAGCATTTGTATGAAGTTTTTGACATTTCGATACGAATACGTTCTCGCAAGTTATTCGTGCTAGACCCTCAGATCATGTTGGTAAGATGCAAGCACTACAGTGAGTGCAAGGGATACGGGTTTGATCTCTGAATAGGCTGCGTTTACATTACATAAAAGTTTCATTAAATTATTTATTTTCATTTTATATTGTAATTCCTTGTAACCGTCTGTTAAATGGATATTGTCATAATGAAATATTTTATTTGCCTGAATTAGCACCAATACTCAGAACTTTCGAAAGTCGGCAACGCGCCCATGATTCTTTTGGTATTGTGGACGTACATGGGCGGTGGAGATCACTTACCATCAGATGACCCACTTAACCTAACCACTAAACCACTATAAATTAAGTGGATTGTATGACTGAGAAATACATTGTGTCATAAGAAATACATTGATTCATAATAATGGCTGTTCTTTCCAGCTAACAATATCCCTGGTGAAGGCATTCATGACACACGCTCCCTCAGGCTGGAATATTGCTTTAGAGATAGACGTGTTGTTTCCTCTACCAGACGCTAAGTTCACCAATGCACACTTCAAAAGGAAAATTCATCATCGCCAAAGACGAGAGTTCTGGGAAAGGATGGAAAGTGCTATTGATTTGTAAGTAATGTATGTAATAAATACTATAGCAAAATAGTAATATAACTTTGTTACATGTAAAATGACTATTCTAATTGCCGCACTCAGGGAAATCAATTAATTTTAATTATAATACTAGCCCTGTATTATACTCGTACAATATGTAACAAAAACCCTGTTGGGCGTTTTAACCGCGATATCAGAATCGATATTCAAACGTTTTTTTTTTTTTTTTTATAGTATAAGCTGGCAATCGAGCAAGTGGGTCACCTGATGATAAGCGATCTCCACCGCCCATGTACGCCCACAATACAAAAGAATTATGAGCGCGTTGCCGACCTTAAAGGAAAGGGATAATAAGGGATTGGGAAGGGGAGGGGGATTTGGGCCTCCGGATATCCCGCTCACCGTACGAAACGCAGCAGCAAGCTGCTACTTTACGCCGGTTTTCTGTGAGACAGTGGTAACGACCCGGACGAGCCGGCCCATTCATGCTGTAGACAAAATTGTCTACAGCGTGGCTCTACCACTCGTGAAACGTAATGAAATAACTCGCATACGAAAATGAGACTATAAAAGTAATAATATTGTTACATGTGAGGCGGAGTGTGTTATGATTGAATAATTAAATACTGATAAAATTGAATGAAATATATTTATTTAACCACCACCAGACTTAAAATTAAACAATTATTGTTGCCCTCAACGGCTAACTTAACCCTGCAGTCGGAGATCACAGGTCGTGAGCCTACTGGAGTAGCGTTCTGATAATGTGTTGTACTATTGTAGAAAGTTAAACAAAACTATTAAGTGAGATTTAAGAAAAAGGGCGCCATGACCTTAAGGAGGTCAAATCCATAATATGTCCCCGGACGACACCACGGCACCACATCCGAAAAGGCGACTCCGGAGCTTTCACGGCCTGGTCCACTCTGGAGGCGGCGGGTGAAAAAATGGCACTGCCCGAGCATCCACGGAAGGCAAAATAAAACCCGCCTTCGAACATCCGTAGCCTATTCATACAGATATGCTACGGATCCTCCAAGGGTTAGGGAGAACTTCTCAAGTATGCAGGTTTTCCCCGATGTTTCGCTCACCGTTAAAGCAAGCGATAATTAACAAATAATACACACGTAACTTAGAAAAGTCAGAGGTGTATGTTCTTTGGGCTGGTTTCGAACCTGCTACTTTCGTCTCGACAGTCCGTAACACTCCCCCCTGAGCTATCACTGCTATTATTAATTGTCATTAAGTATTTTTTTTTTTCAGTTATTTCCGCACTCAGAGTCTGTTAATGCTGAATTCTCCGTTGCTGATTACAGAAAATATTATAAGCTGCGTTATTAAGTACATAAGTAATTTTAATCGACTTCTCTGAGTACGGCAGTTACTTATTCTAAATAATGTAAAACTATACAATGTGTTACAGAAAGGTGTGGTCATATTTATAGGTCGTTACATGAACCTCACAGTGCACCGAATCTTATAAAAATATAATCATTCTAAAATGTCACATTTCGTGGTAGAGCCACGCTGTAGACAGTTTTGTCTACAGCATGAATAGGCCGGCTCGTCCGGGTCGTTACAACTGTCTCACAGAAAACCGGCGTAAAGTAGCAGCTCGCTGCTATTTTTCGTACGGTGAGTGAGATATCCGGAGGTCCAAGTCCCCCTACCCTTCCCAATCCCTTAATTTTCCCTTTATGGTCGGCAACGCGCCCAAGATCCTTTTGGTATTGTGGGCGTACATGGGCGGTGGAGATCACTTACTTTTAGGTGACCCACTTGCTCGTTTACCAGCCTATGATAAAAAATACATTAATTTTAAACACCTGTTTATTGCGATAGATAAGATCGATCACATCCCTATAAATTAAGTGAATTGTATGAGCGAGAGGAATAATGCTGAAGTGGACAAAATTCACCTAATTATAATTTAGAGTTGTCCAAAGTCGAATATCGACATGTTACTTATTCTATAAAAACGAAAATACTTTATTTTGATTTGTATATGAACGAATTGAGATCGTGTATATGAAGGTAATTGCTGAGTAGTAATTTCTTGCGATATAAGTTGATCCCAATGACCCCGAAGTGGTAGGCAGAGGATCAACTAGTGCTCCCAACGGTAACTTATGTTCTACTATGATGTGATTATGTGCGAGCTTGTCACCATTTCATCAGCATGTGTATTTTAAATGAATCTTACATGCATTTTGATGACCTGGGAATCGGACCCATTTCGCCATTTTGATATTTTCTTAATGTTGTTTTTTTAGTCACAACCTCAACGGTCGTTCCTGTATATTGAAGAGTATTTGTGAAGCAGGTGGAACGCTCGCACCGCCTGGCAGGTCCTTGGTTCACGATATACTGAGGGCTATATTTACGTAAGTAAGGTTTAAAATTGGGTTTTTCTATTATGAAATGCTCAGTATCAGCCCGGAGTCTGAAATTTGTGCCCGGTATAGCGATAGGCTCGCCCCCTATCACATCGTGGGATGGAGATACGCTCGGCGAAATGTGGGTGTACTGGTTACACCTCTGCCTACCCCTTCGGGGATCACAGGCGTGAGTGAGTGCGTATGAGGTTTAAAAGATGCAATGTCTCTCGATGGTTGTTAGACTACGCTGTACCACCAGGTGTAGCGTAGTCACTTTGCCATGCCAGGACAAAATAGTTATGCTGGATTTTGGGCCAGTTAATTGACACATAAAATATCATTGTCTGATTGTCCTAGGATATTTACGATCATGAATTCTTTTTTATTAAATAATAATGAGCTTGAAGTTACTAGAATTCATCTCATATATAGAAGATCATTTTTTATAGAAGAGAGCGGTAAACGAACAAGTGGGACACCTGATAGTAAGTGATATCCATCGCCCATAAACGCTCATAACATCAGAAGAATCATGGATGCGTTGCCAAGCTTATAAGATAGGCATAATTAAAAGATTGGCGATTTGGATGGGGGATTTAGGCCTCCGGATATCTCATGTATGAAACGTAACAGCAAGCTGTTACTTTATGTCGGTTTTCTGTGAGACAGTGGTAGCAACTCGTTCAAGCAGGTCCATTTATACTCTAAATGTCTGGAAAAACGTCATGTCAGCGTCATTTATAAATAATCATTTCTAAACTCCTCTTCTATGTTGTTAGAAGCAGAACTAATAATGAAGCGGAATCTTGAAGGCGTTGGTATATTTAAGGAAGCTCAAGGTTCTGCATAGAGATCTGTATCGTGTGCCGCCTTGCCCCTAAGAAAATATTTTTGTATTCTCTTCCAGGCTTCAGGAAAATCAATGTCAGGGTCACAAACTTACCAGTTCGCCTTCTATTTTATCATCTATTGACTTCTTTATTATAATGACAGGAATAACAAACCTGTCTAAAGATCTTCCTAAAATATCTGAACCTTAATTCAAATAATCAAATTTCTTCCTAGGGTTCCGGTAAATGACGAAGAGTTCAAGAATGAAATGAAAGGGTTCTACGATGAATTGGCAAACCCAGATTTCTGTGACATGACTAACGATTGTCCGTTTTCATTACTCCGTTTTGTTTTGTCCTTAAATCAACTTGATGCAATGCTGAATTATTAAGTAAGAGTTGGCTTTAAAATATTAAACTCTCAACGATTGTCATTATAGTTCGTGCGCAATTGCCATATGCTTCTTCCGGTAAGCAGTTGGAGAAAAATCGATGCATACGGCTTGAGGCCTCTCAATGCGGAAACCAACTCAATCTCGGCCAACTTCTGGAGGTGATAAGCACTTCCCCACATACCATAGTATATTTTTATTATAGTTAAAAAATATTTCGTATTTTGATTTCGACGGCTCTATACATGGTAGATCACCAAAATGTCTTTAATAATATGATCAAATTAGGATAGCTGGCATTAATATATAGTCTGAAAATGTCGTCATTCCCATAGAGGCACAGGGCAATGAAATGTGAATTAAAATTAGATCAATTATCTCTCTTTGAATTTGAAGTAAATCAAACATAGCTGACTTGATAGTTGAACAGAACCAAGCGTGAAATATATAATTCTCCTTTGATTCTGGAGATTTGATATATTTATCTTTACTAGTCGTCGTGTATTGGTTGAAAATCTACCTATTTTTTTAAATTTTGTTCTATTACGTCAGCTGCGAGATTTGACATTCAGACACTGTCAGTGTGAGCGTAACAATGAATGTTTTATTTTATTTAGGTATTTAAATTTACATGTTAGTTACACATGTTATAATTACATAAATAGATTTCTGCACTCCTCCTCCATATAAAGTTTAAGTATGCCAAATCTCACAATCCTCCGTGAACGCAATATGCTTAATACACAAAGATTTCTCTTCAAGTTTATAAGTTTATTTGATTTATATTCTTTATTTTTTGTTGTTAGTTGTTCCACTCACTGCCTTGGTGGCGTAGTTGTAATACGTATGCGTTAAAGGTCACGGGTTCGATCCCCAGGTCGGGTAAAAGTGATATTGGGTTTTTCTATTACGAATATGCTCAGTATCAGCCCGGAGTCTGGTTTGTGCGCGGTATGGCGATAGGCTCGCCCCCTATCATGGGACGGAGATACGCTCGGCGAAATTTGGGTGTACTGGTTACACATCTGCCTACCCCTTCGGGGATTCAAGGCGTGAGTGCATATGTATGTAGTTATTCCATAATAAATCTTTCCGGAATCAGCTTATTAGTAGTTTAAATGAATTAAAGTATAAAAATGATAATCTTATACTTGTCTTAATACTTGTGGGCGTTGGAACATAATTACTTTATTTAATAACAGAAGGCCGGCAATCGACCTCGTGTGTCACCGATGGCCCAACACATAATACCAAAGGAATTCGCCTCAGTGGACTCATTCGCACCGTTTGCCGTGGCAGAATAAAAAAAATAAAGGAGAATTATTTCCGAGTCGCTGTTTCGTATTCATTGAAACGCAATTGGTTCGCAATCTTTAGCTTGTAGTCAGGGAACTCTAGAATTTGTTCGTAAATAGAACATCAAACAAGCATCATAGTTGCGTCCGTACAGACGCGAGCGAAAATTTTATACATTTGTAATATTATTTAATTCAGTTCATATTGAGTGGTAGAGCCACGCTGTAGACACTTTTGTCTACAGCATGTATGGCCGGCTCGTCCGGGTCATTACCACTGTCTCACAGAAAACCGGCGTAAAGTAGCAGCTTGCTGCTGCGTTTCGTACGGTGAGTGAGACATCCGGAGGCCCAAATTCCCCTCTCCTTCACAATCCCGTACTTATCCCTTTCCTTTAAGGTCGGCAACGCACCCATGATTATTTTAGTATTGTGGGCGTACATGGGCGGTGGAGATCACTTACCATCAGGTGACCCACTTGCTCGTTTGCCGGCCTATGCCATAAAAATATATATATTATATTTTAATCTTAAACGGCTTTATATAATAAATAATGATAAAATAAAAAGGATATTACAAGGAAGATACCAAAAAGAAGTACAGATAATGCCTAAATAAAATCCAAGCAAATATGAGAATTTAAGAAAAAAACATATTGCCAGTATAACATTTAATAAAAATCTATTACAGATTTGATTATATTTGATTTTTAAAAACTAACTGGATTAAATATTTCAACGGATTATTATGCAAGTGTTTTAATTATGCAAAAGCCAGGTAAAGTTATTGGCGCATTGGCCTTGATATCGCGATCAAAACTTTATCCAAGTATCAGTTTCGTGATGAACTTTATCAGTTTCGTTACTTTCCGGGATGTGGTGCGTATTCTCTGCATTTCATTCATATAACTTTTCATTGCTTGTATGTGTTATGCAAAATAATTTTAATTACTACCTATTACCATTAATATTTCAGAATGACAAATCATGAGTATTCTAATAAAATAGGAGTCTGTCGGTGATTTTGAATAACTGAATTATTTAAAGCTCTTAGGTTTATTTGCAAGTTAAAACCGTAACATCAATTTCTTAACCCGTATCTATCTGTATTTTCTGGTTTATTTTTGAAATGGAAAACAAACCACCATCGTCCTCTTAGGACGTTCAACTTACAATGGTTTTTATTAAGACTCCATCGAACCGGTAACACCACTAATAAGTGGCTGAAGGAGTGAGCAAGCCAGTGAGTAAAAAAATGGTCTAGATCATCGAAACCATTTCTTTTTTTTATAGTATAGGCCGGCAAACGAGCAAGTGGGTCACCAGATGGTAAGTGATCTCCACCGCCCATGTACGCCCACAATACTAAAATAATCATGGGCGCGTTGCCGACCTTAAAGGAAAGGGATAAGTTAGGCATTGGGAAGGGGAGGGGAATTTGGGCCTCCTGATATCTCATTCACCGTACGAAACGCAGCAGCAAGCTTCTACTTTACGCCGGTTTTCTGTAAGACTGTGGTAACGACCCGGACGAGCCGGCCCATTCATGCTGTAGACATAACTGTCTACAGCGTGGCTCTACCACACAAATTTCTATACACGACTGTACCATAGAGATGACATTCCAGGGAGGTGAGAATCGTGACTGAGCTAATGAGCGAAGGCGGCGTTGCCGTTCTAATTCTTTGATTCAACACGCGCGCCGCCGGGTCAGTGAACACGTTCGGGATGGTACCGGCTTCTCGATGGATTTATATGGATCGAATTATTATTGGAATATTATTTTTATTTTGTAATGGCGTTGAATAAGAAGTAGTTCGAGCACTTGCCGAAAGATGTCACTTGATTACTAGAAAATATGTTTGCTATTTATCTAATGATCATAAGAACAAGCCAATGAGTTATTTGCTGAATGACCAAATTCCCCTTCCCTTCCCAATCCCTTAATTATCCCTTTCCTTTAAGGTCGGCAACGCGCACATGATTCTTTTAGTATTGTGGGCGTATATGGGCGGTGAAGACAAAAAAAGTACAGGCGAACAAAAAACAAAAGTTAAAAACCGACAAAAAAATAACATTGAAAATAAAAAATAATAAGTTCCAAATTATGTTTAGAAATTGTTTGTTTTGACTTTTCATCAATATTATTTTTTGAAGACGGTTTTTAAGTTGTGTTATAGGTACTTAATTAATTTTTAAATTTTTAGTAGTAGGCCCTAGTTGTGGTATGTAATCCAATTCAATAACACTATCGCGGCGAGTGTACTGTTTGTTATCCTTCGCAGGATGTTATCCTATTTTTACTCCGTCATCAGGTCTTAGCCAAAATATGCTACGAGTGGTGGAGCCACGCTGTAGACAATTTTGTCTACAGCATGGATGGGCCGGCTCGTCCGGGTCGTTACCACTGTCTCACAGAAAACCGGCGTAAAGTAGCAGCTTGCTGCTGCGTTTCGTACGGTGAGTGAGATATCCGGAGGCCCAAATCCCCCTCCCCTTCCCAATCCCTTATTATCCATTTCCTTTAAGGTCAGCATCGCGCCCATAATTCTTTTGTATTGTGGGCGTACATGGGCGGTGGAGATCGCTTACCATCAGGCGACCCACTTGCTCGTTTACCAGCCTATACTATAACAATATATATATATATATAATTATATATATATATACATATATTATTAAACCATAACGCAGCCATACACTATCGAATATTTTTTTTTGGTTATTAAAAATGGCGCTGAATTGAGAATCTCATCCTCTTTTGAAGTCGGTTAGAAATCGAATAAATTTTAAAAATTATAATTAAAATACAAATTCACATAGTTCATTCAGTAATTACACTATTATGGGCGGTTTTACACGTTTATTTAGAACTTTATATAAAATCGACGGATATTGTAAATATTAGAAAATTATATTCGACTATACTTTAAAACCTTTTCTAATTCCCGGTCCAATTCAAACGAAATACATCCACACTAATCCAATACGATTGCGCCTCCCAAAAAAATAAAGTCAGCATGACGCGTCAAATATCGAGCAAACAATGTAAACACCAGCAATTTATTCCATACTCCGATTACTGTCCACGCCATGAATCGGAGGTCGGTTGCGTTAAATGCTTACACAAGAAAAATTATGTCATACAAGAAGTTATCGCTCGTATCCATACTGGTGTTTTTAGCGATGGTCGACCAAGGGTTGCCGAATTCTATTGAACAATGTCCAAATGTTAAGAAGCCTTTGAGTCATGTGCGGAAAAGACGGCATTTGACGTTCCCTGACGGAACTACTGTTTCGGTAAGTTTATATTTTTTGTTATATTTAACCCCTATGATAAAATAGGAATGGTGTAAGCTTGACTTCTTTGTCTACCAGTGGATATGTGTGCGTAGTGCTTAAACGAATGGACCGATTTGTATGCGGTTTTTTTGGTAGAAAGGTAATTTAATCGATTATTTCTTAGCTATGTTTGAAGGATATTTATTTAGGCGTTTCAAGGTACAGATGCTTTTCTGATTAACGTTGGGGGTTTAACAGTTGGGTTATTTTTTATTTAATAATGTTATATTTGTTCAAAGTTGACGCCGAAATAGCGAAAATGATCGACGTCCAATTCAAAATATATAGTTCAATATAAATTGGTGGTATAAGTTTAATTCAAATTACTTAAAACTTATAAATAATAGGTCCATTGGAAATACTAGTTGATATTGCAATGCTGTATTCACTTATATTGATTTACACAGTGGCTCAACTTATTAATATAAGCATATATTGATTTACACAGTGGCTCAACTTATTAATATAAGTCTACGCGAGACTTTAACGCAGGCGGACTCGCGGGCTATAACTACTGTAAAATAATAAAATAATAATACTTAAATAAAATTTTCTAATAAAAAAACTTCAAACTGCTGTCTTATCTCTATTGTCGATGCCTTCCAGACAACCTTTGAAAAGACGGGACTATATTCTATAGTAGACTAAAATTATCAGACTCATTATAAATGAGATTTTCATGGAAATTATTTCCAATAATGTCACTGTCTTATTTTATTACAGATATAAAAATAAAGATAACTCTTTGTACAAATCGTAGCGAGAGATAAATTAAATATTATTTAAATAAATTTTAAAACTGTATTTTAGTATTCAAAATTAAATATAAATATAGATAAAGACAAATATATATAGTCAATAATAAAGCCATAAAATTATACCTTACTTTACATTACAAAATAAAAAAATATATATAATTAAGATTAGACAACAACATGTTTTTACCTCCAATTTCTTTTTCAAGTTACATATTTTATCGGTGTAAATATTTTATTACGGAATATTCAGTGAAAATTTTATAATCTGCGATATCAATCTTTGGTCAAATTATTAGTGGTGGTTCAAGCATATTAATAGTGGTGGTTGGAGTGTCAGTGGGTCACCAACATCTTAGGCTCAAAGTAACCTCACCAGAGGGGCAAGCACGAACAACTTACGAATAAGTATTCGAATAAGTAAGAAGTAATTATTGATAAGTAATCGAGAACGCTAGCATTTGTATGAATTTTATACCAAATCTGTAGTAAAAAGAAAACCTTTTTTTTTTATAATAATAGCTAAGATACTAAAAATAAAAGATTTCACACAATATATTGTATGAAAACTTCAGCTGACATTTTTTTTTAAATAATATGTATGCCGAAACGAGTAGGCCGCTCATCTGATAGTGACCGTTATGCCTGCTCATAAACAGAAGCAACACCAGAAAACACTTTGAATTACAAATTACTAGTAATTGTACTGTTTTTAAGGTTCTTCGAAATGAAACACAACAGTACTTACACCCTGCAGCTTGGCGAGAGACAAAGTGATAGTATCAATCCAGAAGGCTTTTCGCATACAAGCGACCTACCATCTGGAGAAAAAAGATACCGTGCAGAAGATAATGCTCCTATAAATGTAGGACATACATACGCACTCACCTATAATCCCTGAAGGGGTAGTCAGAGGTTTGCACCTCTGACACCTCTGTAACCAGTACACCCAAATTTCGCCGAGCTTATTTCCGTCTCATGATGTGATAGGGGGCGAGCCTATCGCCACACCGTGCACAGTTCCGGACTCCGGGCTGATACTAAGCATTTCGTGATAGAAAAACGCAATATCACTTTAACCCGACCCGAGGATCGAACCAAATATCTCAGCACAACAGCCATACTGCGTACGCATTACAACTGCGCCACCGAGGCAGTACCGACATACCAACATACTGCGTAGTCACATTAATAACCTATTACTACAACAAAAGGTGTTCCCTACTACCCTAGTTATACACCTTTTGTTTGCGGAACTGTTTTAAAAATAGACTGCCTCGATGACGCAGTTGTAATGCGTACGCGTTACGACTGAGGCTGACGCTGAGGTCTCGGGTTCGGTCCCCGGTCGGGTAAAATTGATATTGGGGTTTTATATTAAGATAAGTTCAGAATCAGCCCGGAGTCTGGAATTTGTGCCCGGTATGGCGATAGGCTCGCCCCCTATCACATCGTGGAACGGAGCCACGCTCGGTGAAATGTGGGTGTACTGGTTACACCTCTGCGTATGTATGTGTTTAGAATACAGTCTTTTTTAGATGACAACATCAGTTGTGAAGACTTTCATGACACATGTACCATCTGGTTGGTATTTTGTTGTGGAGGCCGACCTAGCCTACCACCTTCCTGACACCAAGACGCAGATTAAAGCTCACAGGCGGAGGAAACTGCATCATAGGCAGAAGAGAGAGTTTTGGGACACACTGCGAGGGGCTATGGATATGTAAGTATAAAAGGTAAACATTGAACAACGTGTTATAAAAAGATGTGGTCATATTTAAGGGTCGTTACATACACCTGACAGCTAGAGTTATTACACTGGATCTTATCAAAATAAAAAATAAACCACGCGAATTTTAATCGATAGATTGATAAGGTCGATCACATCCCTATAAGTAAGGTCTCATTGTATGTCTTGGGATGGCGGGCGCAGTTCAGTGCCATGCAGTATTCTGTAACTGGATTACAGAATATAGTTCTGTGTGACGTGCTTCTGTTTATGGGCAGGCGTGACGCTTAAAATCAGGCGAGCGACTTGTTTGTCTTATCATTCAAGCAAATAAAAAAAAAGTAGAATGCGATAATTCCGTAAATGAAATGAAATGAAATGAAATGAAATGAAATGAAATGAAATGAAATGAAATGAAATGAAATGAAATGAAATAGTTTTATTCATCATGTAGGCAATTAGTAGTGAGACGAAACCTCAGTTGTTTATCATTAATGTTGTCCAAAGTTATAAGTCGAATATCGACATGTTACTCATTCGATAAAAAAGCAAATGCTTTATTATGTCCTAGCAATGCAATCGGGTTTGGTGCTAGAGGGAGTGAAATACTTAGTTTGTACACTATACGTTGCCTAAATTTTACCAAACCTTTCTATAACACGTTTAAAAAAACGAAATACTGCTCATTCTCACGAAATCTCAAAAGTACTAAAGCCAGATTCATTTAAATTGGTCAGATGAAAGGTTGTGTAATATAGGGTCCCGTTAAGAAAGGATTTTTGTATATTTACATTTGAGAAGGAAAAGAGGGGGGGGGGGTCACTCGGGCGGAGCGACGAGAAACAGCTAGTTAACATATAAATAAAACATTGCAATTGTGTATTCATCATGACAGTCTCCTTGCTGCAGCAGGTGAGAAGCAATAGCAGAAGTCGCGGGTTCAAATCCCGCACCGCAAATGTTTGTGTGAATTCCAATATTTGTTTCGGTTTTGGGTGTTTGAATCCGTCAGTACCTCCTAATTCCTGAAACCCACGATACAGGTTAACCTAGCTCATGTTCATACTGTATTTAATATTTGCGTTTTGGGAAAAAATAATTATAATAGTAGTACTTGAAACCGAAAAAGCATCGATAGCCTGGTTGGAAGTCCACCAGGCTGCATACACATATGTACAAAAAGCATATTATTATTTATTCAAACTCATAATATGGAATATAATGAGCTTTATAATTAATAGGCATTATGAGACCATGACCATGACCATGACCAGACCTCGGGGGATTTATTTAATTTTTTTATTAGTTTTTTTTGACTGATGAGACGAGCAGGTCGTTCTCCTGATGGTAAGCGCCACGCTTGCTCATAAACAGACACAACGCCACACAGAACTTTAAATAAAAGCACTACATGATACTAGACTACGCTCGTCACCCCGAGACATAAGGTGTTAAGTCTCATAATGCCCAAAAATTTCACTGGCTTCAATGTCCTTCAAACCGGAACACAACACTGTTGCTTGGCGGCAGAAACAGACAAAGCGATGGTTACCAACCCAGCCGGACTCTCGCATACGAGAAACCCACCACCTTGTAAAACGTGACGGAGTGTCGAGCGCAGTCCAATGCAATGCAGTGCTTTGTAATTCCAGGTTCTATGTGGTATTGCTTCTGGATATGGACAACGCTTACCATCAAGCGTTGATTTGCTCGTTTCGTCATCAAGCTAATAAAAAAACACATGTTTATAAGTCAACGGTGCATGATAATGGAACCTGTGAAAATTATTCATCATCATCATCATCATCAGCCACAAGACGTCCACTGCTGAACATAGGCCTCCCCTGATGCCTTCCAGGCCTCGCTGTTGGAAGCAGCCTGCATCCATCGGCTTCCTGCAACCCATGTCAGGTCGTCGGTCCATCTTGTAGGTGGACGTTATTAATGGGATATATTTTTTGCAGTCGGAACTTGAATGGTCAATCCTGTGTCATACGAACTATATGTGAAGCAAAGACTCATTTAGCTCCTCCTGGCAGGTCATTAGTTCATGACATTCTAAGGGCTATATTTACGTGAGTAACTTATCATTTTATTTGTGATTATTTCTGTCTCAACGATTGAAAGTATCCATGATTTTTCTGGTATATTATTATGTGACCCAGTTGCAAGTTTACATGTCTTTTGCTAAACAAAGACTGGTTAAGTGCAATTAAGGCTCTCGCCTTGAGAGTTCCGTATGATTATATGTTTAAAAAGTTTCATTCATTTATACTTTAATTAATTAAATTAAATTAAGTAATTTTAAGATTGTATGTTGAGAAGTGCATAGGTTTTGATGATAAAGTTTTTGAGTATCAAAATATGAGTATGAAATAAATGACCGTATCTTACAATTCCTAAAATGCTTGATTTTTTACACCTCCAAGGGACCGTAGACCTCATTATTTGATATTAATTACCTCCACCCGTTCCTGAGAAAAAAATATTTAAGTTTATGACAAGTTTTAGCAGATGAACAGACAAATTTATAGGTTGACAAACAGAAAGACAGTTAGACGGATGGATGATAACAAAGTGATCGTATAAAAATTCAGTTTTTCCCTTTTGATACAGTTACAGAACTCTAAGGAAAACCCGGAAGATCCATAAGAAATCCTCAGAATTTATTATTTAATGTTGTTTGAGTATCCTCTAAAGCAGATAACATTGAGTAAGTGTCTGCTTATTTCCGTTTCACGATGTGATAGAGGGCAAGAGGCTATCGCTATACCGGGCACAATTCCAGGCTCCGAGCTGATAGTAAGCGTTTCATGATAGAAAAACCCAATATCACTTTACACGAACCGGGGATCGAACCCGAGACCTCAGTATCAACCTCAGTCGTAACGCGTACGCATTACAACTGCGCCACCGAGGCAGTCATTTATCAAAACTTGTTTACAAACGTTAATCACATAATATGTGTTCATTTATGCATATAACTCAATATAGTTTCGATTCCAAACTCTGGTTAAGCCAGTATTGTCACGTTACCGGAACACTCGGCTTATTTTGATATAATGTTGATCATAATAACGTTGACGAGAATAAACAGGGTAAACACTGCCACATAATTGGTTGCTCTCCGATAGATAATAACGACTTAAGATAACCGCGTATACATTATACCACAGTCGAATAAATCGACAGTATTGAAACTTGGATGTTGACAAAATTTTGCAAAAAAATTGCCAGTAAATACATTCTATATATTATTATGTATAACAGTATATGAAATGCAATATGATTTGCCTTATTTATTTTTACTATTGGTCGCGCCGTGGTCGAAACTAGACCTATTTTTTTAAATTTGTTCTATTACGTCAGCCTTGAGATATGACATTCAGACATTGTCAGTGTGAGCGGAAATAATTAATACTTTACTTTATTTATTAAATTGGCATATTTATTGCTCGTGTATTGCTTAAAAAGGGACCGAAGCTTTCTCTTCAAGTCTTCACGTATTAATATATAGCTTAGATGAATAAATAGATAGATAACTAACTTTGTTTTTTATTTTATTTATTACTTATATTTTTAATGTCATTATCAAATTTTATCAGTACCTAAATGAAATGGCTCGTTTGAACAATTTGCACGTATAGCAAAGTCAGACAGGAGAAATACCTTCCAGTTAAATAATAAGCTTAGAAGGGCCCACACTCTAAAAATATAAATCTAAGATCGATTTTTGAGACGATTATTGTGATCTATTTATATATTTTTATTACAGAAATACGTTCGATTTTTTATTTAACTTTAATGAGTAAACTTTTGCTCACAAAAGTCTCGACATATATGTATATATATATACGTGTGATAAAGCAATTAAAAATATATCAAAAATAACTATTCTTCTGATAAAGATGGGTGAAATAACAATCAAATAATTAATTGCTAATCAGCCTATGTATGACTTTAACCCACTGATCAAAAAGTATACTTACGTCTACAATGTTAACCGACTTTAAAAATGAAGTGGCTCTCAATTCGTCTGTATTTTTTGTATAAGTTTAATATAGATCGATTTTCATACTCTTTTGTGTTTTGTTTACTCCAAGGCTTTGTGTAGTATTATATAAATGTGGTTAAGATTTGATGGAGTCCGAGAGAAAATAGGCAACTCCTTAACTGAAAACAGCAAATTCACCGCCAATTGGGTTTATTTTTTGAACTTCTTAACTAATCATCATTTTCGAACCACTGGTTGTAATTTAACTGTCGCCACGACCGCGACAGCTCGCTAATTGCGTTATAATCCGCGTACGTGACGTCAGTACGGGATTCAATTAATTCATAATGTCTTTACTTGTAATACTACATTTCTTGTCGGAGGTGCTTTCGGCGGGAATTGCGTTAATTTAATATTATTACCGGTGTTATATTATATTTAAGTTTTGAAAAAAGAGTTATTACCATTCAAATTAAAATAAAGCGCTATATTATTGGAATTACAATAAAATTACTCGGCATTATGAGACTTATTCCCGTCTGCACTAATATTTGACAACGTCTAAATTCATGTTGAACTTTCTGGAAGGCGTCTAGCCATGAATTAAATATGGCTATATCATGTCTCGGGATGACACGCGCAGTACCTACAGTGCTATGCAGTACTTTGTAATTCAAAGGTCTGAGTAGTTTCTACCACCAGGCGAGCGATCGCTTGACTTATCATTCAGGCGAAAAAAAGACAAAAGAGGCTCAAAAACACCAATTACTATTTTATCCCCTATCAGGTTGTTTTTTATTTACCTGAATGACGAGAGTAGGATGCTCGCCTTATGGTAAGTATCACGCTTGCTCATAATCAAAAGCAACACAACATATAAAAAATTTCAATTACAAAGTACTGCATGGCATTGGACTGCGCTCGTCACCCGAGACATAAGTTGTTTAGTTTCATAATGTCCAGTAATTTCACCGGCTCTAATGTCCTTCAAACCAAAACATAGTGGTAGGGCCCTCGTATGCTAGAGGCCGTCTGGGTTGTTACCATCGCTTTGTCTATTTCTGCCGTCAATTAGCAGTGTGTTAGCACTGTTGTGTTCCGGTTTTCAAACCGTCTGTCCTTCAGGACATTGAAGCCAGTGAAATTACTGGATATTATGAGACTTAACATCTTATGTCTCGGGGTGACGAGCGCAGTCCAAAGCCATGCAGTGCTTTATAATTCAAAGTTCTGTGTAATGTTGCTTCTGTTTATGGGCAGGCATGTCGCTTACCATCAGGCGAGCGACCTGCTCGTTTCATCACTGTGTTTGGCGGCAAAAATACACAAAGCGGTGGTACGTAGTTAGGTCCGGCCAATATATTGTTCTAAACCATCACAACCAAGTTTAAACATGCATATCAACCACTCGAACCTCCCACATTTGAAAACACCAATCTAATTGGATCATAAAAGTATATTTGGGTGGAAATTGCAAGAGCTCCGGTCGTACATCACGCGCACGCTCTCCCGGGGTGAACAGGTGTCGTGTCCCGGGCAGAGGGATATTTATTGAATTTTTATTATTTTCCTTGTCTTTGCGGTTACATTTGAAGAAAAGTGTAGGTGTGAAGGCTTTAAGTAAATATAAAAAAGAAACTGACTGATCAACGAACAGCACGCAAATTTTGCACAAAGGTTCCTTTAATGATGTAAGTGTGCACTAAGAAGGGATTTTTGAAAATTCATCCCCTAAAGGGGTAAAATAAGTTTGTATGGAGAAAAAAATATAAGACATTTCGACTCGAAACTACGTAGTTTGTAAAATGAAAATTGCAAAAATCACAAATGTTTCATAGTTTAAATGCTTTCGAGACTAATCGGATTTTCTTTATACTGCTTTAGATCACAAAAATTTCAATCTTCTTATATATAAAATTCTCGTGTCACAATGTTAGTTACCATATTTCTCCGAAACGGCTTGACCGATTTTTATGAAATTTTATATGCATATTTAGTAGGTCTGAGAATCGGCCAACATCTATTTTTCATACCCCTAAATGATAAGGGTGACCCATCCCTAAATATTTTTTTTTATTATTTTTATAATGTTGCATTAAAAAATACATACAAATCTAAATTTTCACCCTTCTACCATCAACCCCTATTTTTTAATAGCGATATTAGTATTTTTGTCAAGCGCGTTTCTCACACCGATCGCGATGACGGCACTCGCTTGATGCGATCACCCCTAACGTCGCGCCCAACGCTGTCGCCCACTAGGCTACTTTAATCCTGGAAATAGGCATTCACGCGGGCGGAGACTTATAGGCGGGTAATAGCTAGTCCATACTATAAAGAAGATATTTCCATAAATCCATGTTTTTACGATTAAACCGCTGCACCGATCCAATATTGATGTTTAATATCTTAGTAGTTGAAACACTGAGGGTGTTCATAAGTTACTTTCCATCCCAGAATAAGACTTTATTGTAGATGGAGCCTCAATCAAAAAGTAGTAAATCATAAATAGCTATTAGTATTCATAGAAAACTTATCAGAGATTTGAAGGTAAAACTACCCAAAAATATTACAACAATTGACCGCCATCTGGCCATCCCATCCACTATCCTTACATAAAACGCCCAAAGGGACACTCATTACGATTTATGTGTAAAACGAAATCCTCAGGTAAAATATAGGTGTCCTAAGCATCATAATGTTCGGGGAAATAGTAAACCTTCAAAATACTTATATTGGACTAGTATGCCCATATTACTGGCTGGGTAACAAGGCTGGAATTTGTAGTCAAGTAAAGCGGTTAGCGTTTTTATTGTGGGACTTTATTTTGTAGTCTTTTTTTATGTCATAGGTCGGAAACGAGCAAGTGGTTACTTGATGGTAAGTGATCTCCACCGCCCATACACGCCCACAATACTAAAAGAATCATGGGCGCGTTGCTGACCTTAAAGGAAAGGGATGGGGAGGGAGATTTAGGCCTACGGATATCTCACTCACCGTAAGAAATGCAGCAAGCTGCTACTTTAGGTAGGTTTTCTGTGAAACAGTGGTAACGACCCGGACGAGCCGTCCCATTCATGCTGTAGACAAAAGTGTCTACAGCGTGGCTCTACCACTCGCAATAAGAAGTCTGATTAAGAATTCATTCGTTATCCTGGCTGAATGTCATGGTTTGCATTTCTACTTATACTATTAGGTCTTGATTATCCTCCACAGTGGGACCATTGGCTCCAATATCTCCTTCTAATTCGTCAAGCCAACTCATTTTAAAGACGTCTGCGTGGTCGTACGATCTAGCATAGGCACTTGCGACCGAAAAAGACCAAACATTTAACCGATGCCTTAAAGATTCTAATGCTAGATTGATCATAAAATATAATCTAGGTGGTAGGTCTCTCGTATCCGAGAGGCCGCCTGGGTGTGTGGCAGCAGTGTGTAAACACTGTTGTGTTTCGGTAGCATATTGATAGGATATTGAAGCCAGTAAAATTATTGGGCGTTATGAAATAATGCAAAGTTAATATTATTGTTGCTTCTGTTTATGGACAGGCGTGGCGAGCGACCTGCTCGTCTCGTCGTCAAAAAATACCTGACTGAAATAATAATAGAGAGGCTTCTTATGGAGTTAGTTCCAATATCTAAATTCCAGAAATCCAATAGTTCATTTCTATGTTTTTATAAAGTAGTTAAATTTAAACAAAGATCGATGAGAACATATAAGTTATAATGAGAAGTTCCTTAGAATAAATTACAAAAGGATTCTGAAACTAAACAAAATTATGAACGTACAAAAGTTTAATAAATTCAATTCAATTCGAAAACTTTAAAATGAAAAATGGTGATTGATGACTTATTATTGCAAGTGCACAAAGTTAGCAGCTGGAGAAGGCTTCGCTAACTTATCTCGCATTGAAGTATTATTGGAAAATGTCTTTTGTCTTCGAAAGTAGCTTTGAAATAAAGTGTTTTTGATTTTTCTTCTCTAGCGAAACGATAATGATATATTATTGACTTCTTTACTACTGATTTTTTGATTTAATACTTCTGCCATTTTATTTTATAACTAGCTGTCCCGTGCGGTTTCATCCCGCATCATCTACCGCTTGCAGCGCCATCTATCGGGTCCAATTGTAAATGTAAACCATCCAGGGACCTACTCAAACACCCACAAAAAGTTTCATCAAAACAGGTCCAACAATTTTTAAGTTTTTGCGAGACTAACGAACAGCAATTGATTTTTATATATATGATGAACAGTTATTTTAAAATTATATGATATTCTGTGTATTTTTAGGATTATTTTTAGGACATTTATTCTCTTTCAACTGCTTATAATAATAGTAATATCAGGCTTGTATTATACTATCCCACTGCTGAGCACAGGCCTCCTCCTCCAATGAGAGGGGGTTAGGCCTTTGTCCACCACGCTGGCCTAATACGGGTAGGCAAACTTCACATACCTTAGAAATCCTTTTGGAGCAATTCTCAAGTATGCAGGTTTCCTCACGATGTTCCTTTCACCGTTAGAGCAAGCGATAATTCACAATGAATACACACGTAACTTAGAAAAGTCAGATGTGGTTTTTGTGGCTGGTTTCTAACCTGCGACTTTCGTTTCGACAGTCTATTCCACTCCCCGCTGCTTTAAACTGATAACATTTTGCGATCATTGCCTAAATTGTAAGTCCCACTATCGCTATACGATGTTCCCATTTTATGGCCCGTCTTAATTTTTTTGGTTGCCATTTCGTTATAATATTTGATTATTTCACCTTGAAATGAAATGAAATAGTTTTATTAATCATGTAGGCAATTAAAATAGCGCTTATGACAAGTCAGTAGGTACTAAATAAAGAAACTTATGTATAGGATACCCTGCTTTCTCTTGTTATATATCTTGTCCAGTGTCACTTTAGCCACTTTATTTTTGTACTACGTCTTCTACATATATTATGTCATACAAGGTGGTAGGTCCCTCGTTTGCGAGAGGCCGGCTGGGTTGGTACCACCGCTTTGTCTATATCTGCCGTCAAGCAATAGTGTGTAAGCACTTTTGTGTTCCGGTTTGAAAGACATTGAAGCCAGTGAAATTACTGGGCATTATGAGACTAACACCTTATGTCTCGGGGTGACGAGCGCAGTCTAGTGCCATGCAGTGCTTTGTTATTTAAAGTTATGTGTGGCGTTGCTTCTGTTTATGAGCAGGCGTGGCGTTTACCACCAGGCGAGCGACCTGCTCGTCTCGTCATTCAAGCTAATAAAAAAAAAACTATTAGAATGAGGTGCGATAAATGGCTAACTAAGGCAAAAGAAAAGACTCATACTAAATTAAATTTTCTGTTTTACAGAGCACCACTACATGAAGATGAATTTAATGAGGAGATAGGACTGAACTTCAACGAGCTATTGGAACCCAACGTTTGCGAAAAGAACAACGATTGTCCGTTCTCTATTCTGCATTTTGTTTTAGATTTAAACAAACAACGTTATTGAAATTTTGTTAAATTACATGAATAAAAAAATCTTCGTATAAGTAGTTACTTATTTTATTTCCGAAAAGTAAAGCAATGTTTTCAAATTGAAAATATAGAAAAAGAAGCAGAATTTTGAGAAGTAATATATATATATATTATTATTTTTTAATTTTTTTTATTGGTTTACCACAATTGTTACACTATAAAATACATAACTTAAGTGCAACTAATAAAATTAAACTAAGTGTACAATTTTAGACGGTAAACACTGCATGCATAACATGAAACAATTTATGACAAGTTGGTAAACAAAATTAATTACATGACAAGCAGTAGAATCAATATCAATACGTTAGCGTGTTTACTAGGTCTTTAAATTCATTGAGTGTAGGGCCAAAAATATCCAGATGTGATTTATGCGTGTTATGGAGTTTACAAAGTCTAGGAACCGGAGAATTTGAGCCAGATATAGTCTTACGAAACGGAGGACGAAGAAGGTTTGTAGGGTACCTCGGGTAGCGATTTGGGATTTTGAATTCGAATTTGCTTAATAAGAATGGGCTGTCAATCTTGCTTTGGAGTACTTTGTAAAGGAAAACTAAATCCAGAGTGATATACCTTTTTTCTAAGGTAGACATTTTAAAGTATTCTAGACGGGCTTTATAACTTTTGTTTTTTTTGGCTATTCCAGTCGTATATGCGAGATGGCTTAAAAACCTTTTCTGGACTCTCTCCAGTCTTAGGGTATGAGTGGCAAAATGAGGACGCCAAACAATACTGCAAAATTCCAGCAAACTGCGAACTAAACTGGTATAGAGCAAAATTTTTGTTTTAGTATTTTGGAACGACTTTGAGTTTCTGATGACGAAGCCAAGTGCTTTTGATGCTATTTTTAATAACATTGTCAATATGTGGCACAAACGTCAATTTTTGGTCGAGGATTACACCCAAATCACGAACAAGATCAGTTTTTTGTACGTCGGTTCCAGATATGTTGTACTTAAAATTAATTGGAGACCGTTTACGAGTGAAAGTGATCCCAAAACATTTTTTTACGTTAAGTTCCATGTTATTAGTGGAACACCATTTACTGAGACTATCAATGTCATTCTGAAATAAAGCTGCATCTGTATGATATTCGATTACTCGGGCTACTTTAAGGTCATCTGCGAACATGAAGGGTAGCGAATTTCTAAAGATGTTGGGAAGGTCATTGATGTAAATGTTAAACAGAATAGGCCCGAGGTGGGAACCTTGGGGTACGCCTGATGTTATTTTAAACTCTGAAGACTTATATCCATTCGCTACAACATAAAAGGACCTGTCATCTAAATAGGACTTAAGCCAGCTCAGCAGAGGTCCCGTAAAACCGTAGGCTGAGAGCTTCTGGATCAGAATCCCATGTGCCACCCTGTCGAAGGCCTTGCTAAAATCAGTGTATATCGTGTCAACTTGTTTATTAGAGTCCACTGCACTTACCACCGACTCCATAAAGCTCACCAAGTTACTGCAAGTAGATCTTGACGATACAAACCCATGCTGATGGTCTGAGAGATATTTTTTAAAATAGTTCCGTATCAATGGACAGACTAAGGCCTCAAAAACCTTAGCAAGTGCCGGCAAGATGGAAATTGGTCGATAGTTATTTACATGGTAAATAGAGTCATTTTTGTGGATGGGGACAACTTTTGCCAGTTTCCAATCCGAAGGAAACATCCCATTGGCTAGTGACATATTAAATATGTAACCCAGAGGAGTTGTGAGTTGATCTGCACATTTCTTAAGAAATACAGATGGGATGTTATCCGAACCCGACCCCTTATATGTGTCCAATGCCTTAAGGTACTTTAATATTGAGTTATTATCAAAATACATATCGGAAAGGCAGTCTGACCCAGATGCTAAATCAGTAAGGTATGATGAATCGCGAATGACATCTTGTACCTGTGAGTCGGTGGTATACACGGAGGAAAAATAGGAAGCAAACAAATTGCATATACTTGGGCCAGTATTAGCGGTTTCTTTAGCGTACCACATACAGGCAGGATAAGTACCAGTAGTGGAATTTCGCTTGGATTTTATGAAAGACCAAAAGGATTTAGGGCTAACAGAGATATTTTTTTTAAAAATATGCTCAATATAATTGTTGTATAATTTAGATGCTAGCTTCTCTGATCTTTTTGTACACAACCTTAACTCAATTTTATCCATTGGATTTTTGTAGATAGCGTAACGCCTCTGGAGCGTGTTTTTTTCGCGAAGTGCTCTTTTTAGGTTTTTGTTAAACCAGGGGGGTTCGGATTTAATAAAATATCTTTTGACCGGGACATATTTTGCAATAAGCTGATTTAATACTTCGTAAAATGAATGCAACACCGCGTCAACATCATTACTTTTAGAGAACAGATCAGACCACGCAACTTTGCTTAGCTCTGAATTAATAATGTCGTAGTCAGCTTTGAAAAAATTTGGTCTAGACGAGATGAGTGGCGTTAATTTAAGTTTAGGGTTGAACCGTAGAATAATTTCCAATGGTGGGTGATAGGGATCTACGTTGCTCAAGATATCTTGGGCTACACAAACATCACATTCGGAAAGGTCAGTCAAAACCAAGTCAAGAAGATTACCCCTTACATTAGCAATTTTGTTTAATTGTTTAAGATTATTTGCGTAGGTAAAATCAATAAAATCCTGACACAACTTTGAGTGAACATGGTGACGCGTGACCCCATAAACTGAATTCCAGTCAATTTTGCCTAAATTAAGGTCGCCAATTAGGATAGTGTTATGATCGTAATTTTCCGTCACCTGGTTAAAATTATTTAGGAAATAGTCTAGTTGCACCTGAAGTACAGGTGGGGGTAAATAGATGCCACATATAGCTAGCTTTTTTCCTGATTTCATATCTATGGTAAGCCACAAGTCCTCACACTCACTTTCCCATGAAGTCCTTCTAGTTGCAAAAAGATTCTTGGAGACAGCAATGAGAATTCCACCTCCATTATCTTTATTGCAAAAAATGGATTTTTCTCTGTCTCGCCTAAAAACATTATATCTTGAGTCAAAAAGTTCGCTACTCAGAATGTTCCCATTGAGCCAAGTTTCCGTTAATATTATTAAATCATATTTGGATGTACATAAGTTTTTATAGAAAGAATTAGTCTTAGTGCGCAGGCCGCGCGTATTTTGATAATAGATATTAAGATTGAATTTTACAAAGTTTTAATATAAATATACATGCTTATTATATTATTTTACTAAGAGAGTCCATATCTTTAATCAATTTATACTCAGTTTCGTCGGTCTTCCTCATGTAGATACGTCCTCTTCTTACCCAAACGTATTTGTATCCTCTTTCCTTTGCTACGGATCGAGCAGCAGCATGTAAAGCCTTATTAGTTGGACTCAGGTGTTCCATTATATAGATTGGAGATTTGTCACCGCTGATTCCTAAATAGGAAGTGTTAAGTTTGTCACCAATCGGCTTGGATTTGTTGAAATTGATGGAGGCTGCTAGAAATGAATCCCGTATTTTAGGCGTGCTGAATTGCACTATAATGGATTTTGGTCGAGTACTATTTGCACTCAACTTCACTACTCGAGTGCAATTTGAAATATTATCTTCTTTAACTTCAAAGTTTATAGCTTTCCCTATTTGGGATATTATGTTAAATAGATTTTCATTTTTCTTCTGAGGGAGGCATTGTATTTCCAAATTACTAGACCGTGATTGTTGTTCCAAAGAGTTCAAGTGTGATGACAGTACGCCAATGGTACTAGTCAAAGTGATGTTTTGATCTTCGAGCGTCTTAATCTTCTTTTTAGTTTCTGTATTTTCACGAAATATTTCATCGTATTGGTTGCTCATAAAGTTAACCGAGTCTCTGATTTCCTTTATCTCATTTTTAACGGACTTTAATTCTTTATTTAGTATAGCACTCATAGTTGATGAGAATTTGACTAAAAGGGAGTCGAATTCATCTTGTATTACTTCTCTCACTATTTGACGAACGCCTGTCTCTGTTAGCGCTGAGGTCATCGAGGGTTCTGTTGGCGATTGTAATGCAGGTCTCTTGCATCGACGGTTGGCACTGACGCTAGTATTTGGGCGAACAGGGGTATTATCATTCCTCTTGCCCTTCGAAGTTTTTCCTGTGCATATGCCACAAATCCAGGAAGAAGGCTCAGATGACAAGTCCAATCCCAAACATTCGTAGTGAAAGGCTTTCGTGCAAGTTGAGCATTTAATATAATTTTCATCTGCGTCCTCAAGAGCGCAGCATCCCCATTCGATGTTAGATGTTGTCATTATCATAAACCAATACCTACTCTTTGTTGAATGCAGTGAGAATAAGTAGTTGAATAAATAATCTGAGTTACTCACGAACAATCGCCCGTACAAATTGGCACAGAATAATTGCACCAATATACTATTCGGCTTATACGGTCCACTGAAGTTCGCGACCACAACGACGTAAGCGCCGTGGAGAAGGTGTCACTTACGCGTTCTTTACAGCAGCTCCAAGAAAAAAGTTCGTGGGTACAAAATATTACATTCACTTGAGTATCACTAGGATTTTAATGTTGAATTAGTGCACAGTTTATAGAGAAATTTCTATACACAGTTGTCCTGTTTTAACTTATTATTTTATCGCAATTTAAAGGTTTCGATCGAGCTATATCTCGTACTACTTGAATTATTTAGACGGAGCGATTACAAACACGGGTTTTACGGTCTACCTAACGAGTGCGATCCACGAGTGCGATATATGAAACTGTACTTCTTAATAGGAGTACATCTAGAGTAAAATGATTGAACAAAGTTATCGGTATTTCAGTTACTAGATAATTTATACCTCTTCCACCTTTTTATGATTTGAAAGACCGTGTATTAACTTTAGTTGACTTTTATAACATCCGTAAGATGGTACTGAACCAGCTTATTCGCTTGAATAACTAGACGAGCAGGTTGCTCGCTTGATGTTAAGCGCTATGCCGGCCAATAAACATTACCATCACCTACAATTGAATCAACAAGTACTGTATGGCAATGCACTGTGCTCGTCATTATGAGAAATAAGTCTCAGATTGCCTAGTAATTTCACTGCCCTTTAAACCGGATTACAATAGTACTTATATAGTGTTCATTGGAGGTAGAAATAGGCAAAGCGGTGGTACTTAACTAAACGGATTTTCGCATACGAAAATCTTACCACATAGTAAAGACGCAAAGATGAAAAATAATTAAGCTTAAAGAAGGAAGTTTTAAAAGCTCTCCACAAACTTAAACTAGAAGCGATTAAAGCTCAAACATATTCAAGTGTAAATGCTTTCTTCTGATAAAGACTGCGTAATTATTGTGCGAAAATGCATTAATACAATTGCTAAGTTTATCCTGACCATATTATTCCATTACATTGAGTAGAAATGCGGTATTCTATTGACGGCGCAAGTCATGAGAGATGATTATTAAAATTAAATAATTACAACGTAGGTTATTGCTCTTTTTATAGTAGACATACATACGCACTCACGCCTGCAATCCCCGAAGGGGTAGGCAGAGGTGTAACTATAGTATACCCATATTTCGCCGAGCGTATCTCTGTCCCACGATGTGATAGGGGCGAGCCTATCACCATACCGGGCACAATTTCCAGACTCCAGGCTGAGCATTTCGTAATAGAAAAACTCAATACCACTTTACCCCACCCGGGGATTGAACGCATTATAACTGCGCCACCGAGGCAGTAGTTTATAGTAGAGTGCCGTCAATGCCGGCCTACTTCCTACTACTTACTTACTATAAATGTGAACATTTTGACGTTTGTGAATTTGGATGTTGAATGAAATTTGGAACACAGGTAGATCATGCCGTGGATTAGGATATAGGCTACTTTTTATCACTTACAAAGGCAGTTCACGCGGTCGAAGCCTAGTATTTAAATAAAACTCCAGCTCTAATAACTTGTGACAACAATATTTCCGTTCGACATTACTACCAAACAAACGATCCATTACAATCGATTAAATATCGCTACACTCAAAACGTATTTGCATCAAATACCTATCGATTGATTCCTGGATAAACATTATTTGATGACGTGGATTATTTTTGAGTAGATATTTCTATTTGTCATTGCCAATGGTTTAAATATTTGTGTTAGTTTCTATGTCCGGTAAGTCCGATTTATGGCTCGCCAGAGTAATTGACGTCAGGAAGGCGGCCGGTCGTAAAAACTACAAGCCAAATCTTTCTGTAACAAGCGCTAAAAAGTATCTGGCGCCGACTACATGTGGAATAATGGCAGGTAGAAAAACAGTGATAAATAAACACCGGCATCATTATTTATTAGGGCATGCAAATGTATAATGTAAATTTGGAGAAATCCTTCCTATCACGTCAGAAGTCACTGACAACTTGGAATAGAGCTGTCACGTCTTATACGAAGTCATTACTTTTTCCAACGAATATGAGATCGATTCCTGGAAAAACCATGGAAATATATAGGAAAAAGTATAATATCCGTATTTACAAACAGCCTTCCTTCCTTACAGCTGCCCTTCTCTCACTCGCAGTGGGGTCGGCGCAACATGCTTTATAACACATGTTAGAGAAAGATTTGGCTTGTAGTTTTTATGACCGGCCGCCAGCCTCACGTCAACCCCTCTGGGGAGAAAACACCCAGACCCGAATTAAATATTTGTGGATCACACTAACATTTCGTCTCGGTACGGGAATTGAACCCGCGGCCTCTCGCTACTCGCCCACTATGCCACGGAGGTTATCCGTATTTACAAACAGTGATGGTAAAATAATATAAGAACCATGAACTAAGCAACTTGAGAACATTTGAACTACTAATATATTTGTCTATCCATAGGTGCCAAATGGATTTATGCGAAAACTTTTGGGACATAAAAAGTGTGAAGCAAATTCGAGATAACTTAAAGCTTAAAAACTCGTTACGGATTTTCGACAGTGCAAGAAAGCTTTTTAGTGCAAAATCCTTTAAATAGTTATCGTATCACACACCGATGAGCTTTATCCACTACTAGTGTTAGCACGTAGTGTTTTTTTTCTTTTTATCAGTTTAAATGACGAGACGAGCAGGACTGTTCGTATCAATTTATTAGACATTTAAAACCTCAGAGGGGTTAACTTCAGGTAGACGGCCGGTCATAAAAACTACAAGCCAAATATTTCTGTAACATGTGGTAAAAAGCATTTTACCCCACTTGTAGTGGGGTAATGGACTATCCTTCAAAACACAATTCATCAAATTCATGGATGAGGATGGAGACATCACGTAACAGTCATAAAAAATATAATAGAACTTCCTTTTTTAAATGGGTTAAAAGAGATCTTCTTGCAATATTTCTGATTGTATTGCAACATTATAACGTAATAGCCACATCACGCAGGGTTGGGATCCTGAACAAGTTGCGTAGGTTTTTTACGTCCAGTTTTGCTGCTTATACAAAGCGCATACTCGGCCGGTTTTGGAATACTGTTAGCACATTTGGTACAGTTTCGCCAAATACTTGCTCAATGCCTTGGATCGATTACAGTGATGAGTTGTCTGTATTGTGAATGATGCAGACGTTACCAAGAACTTGGAGTCGCTACAGCTGAGTTTTGAGCTGAGCTTGAGTGGTAGAGCCACGGTGTAGACACTTTTGTCTACTGCATGAATGGGCCAGATCGTCCGGGTCGTTACAAATGTCTCACAGAAAAGCGACGTAAAGTAGCAGCTTTCTGTGGTTTCGTACGGTGAGTGAGATATCACATCATTTCTTTAACAAAACCACAATAAATGCATCTTCTGACATTGGTCGACACTATTCTTGGATTACGCTTAACGTTAGGTGTATCATAGTCACGTTACCGAGCCAGGATAAAAAAAATAGAGGGAGTGGAAACCCTACTTACAAACGCGGACCATTAGTAAGATCACGAAGTAGCTCGCGTGATATATGTTTTTCATAAATCTTTCGAGCGCTAAAACTGGGGATAAGGTTCGGTGCGGCCGCCAACCGGTATTTGAAAATTTCTGTAATCCTAATTTCTAAAATGCATTTTTATATAAAACCCTACAACAGTACTACGTTATAAGATATGCATTAAGTGTCTTCGGATATTTCGGAAATACGAAGGTGTGAATGTTTTAATTTTATAATTTAAAAACTTACATTACCCATGCGCTTAATTTAAGCCGTGGTATGGTTATTGGCAGCGAACATAGACTGAGAAAATTTTGAGGTCCTGGGTTCTATTTCTAGGTCGGGCAATCATTTGCGTTGCGTGTTTTAATTCCAAAAACACATCAGTTGTACGGTATGGGGATTTAAGAATAAGGCTATAGCTTCATAATAGCTTAATCTTCTTTCTACTGCCCTTATCTCACTCGGAGTGGGATTTTACGACCGGCCGCCTGCCTGACGTCAACCACCCTGGGGAGAAAACACACAACCCCAAAACAAATATTTGTGGTTCACACAAAACATCGAACTCTACAAACTGTTGATCCTGTGTCTTATGTAGAGACTAGACTCTATATCAAATAATCATTAAAAATCCACACATTAATTAGAAAATCAATTTTTAACAGTTTCTTGAAACATATTAATGGCCGTTCTCAGTATTCTGTTTACCGACAGATTTTCTTACTAGTAGTAAATATTAGACACATTTTGTGTGGAAGATCTGCCAAAATACTGTTAATAGTAAGCAAATCTATCTGTAAATAGATTAAAGGGAATGGTACTAAGAACTATTTCGATTTAATCAGCTTCCAAAAAAAACTGCATTCGAACTCCAATTCGTTTAGGTGATACGTTTCCATAGACACATACACTTAGACACACCCACAACACAAAGATGCCAAACTTACGACACACGTATTTTTTCAGGGGTTAAAAACGGGTTCGAACAAAAGCTTTTATCCTCGCTTGAGATTCAAGAAGAACCTTATTGAAGTATTCTCTAATTGATTTTTCTTTCAAGCCATAACTTTTGATGCTACTTTAGTACTTTCCTCTATCAAAATACTGTAATTGTATATGCCATAGTCCAGTCTTTCTATTTATCCATTTCACTAGTATTAAGGAGTTAGGTAATTTTATGTTCTCTACAATGATATAAAGCTATTTTTGTTTAGCTTGGAAATAAATCATACGACGATCAGGCGAGTGATCTGCTCGTCTCATCATTCAAACAAATAAAAACTCGTTCTATTTTTTTAACAGTCACGTACATGGTTCTGTCCTCACACTAGGTTTACCTGTACTGTGGGTCTTGATACCCACGAGGGATTTACGGTCCCTTAACACTCACAGCCGAAATAAATATGATTAGATCATACAAACATTTTCTCCGTGTGGGAATCGAATCCGCGGTCTCTTGTTTCACAACCGCTTTTCAAAATTAAGACTTTTTATTGTATTATATTTAAGTAGTCGCCTAGATGTCTATGAAGTACTTCTTAAATACGTCATAAAGTCACTGCATTATAAAATAATAATACTAGCCCTGTATTATACACGCCCCACTGGGCACGGGCCTCCTCTACTGAATGAGAGGGGTTAGGCCTTAGTCTGGCCTATTGCAGCTTGGCAGACTTCACATACCTTTTAATTAAATTAATTTCATTCCTATGGAAAACTTCTTAGGTATGCAGATCTCTTCACAATATTTCCTTCGCCGTTAAAACATCAGATAATTAACAACGAATACACTCGTAACTTAGAAAAGTCAGAGGTGCATGCTCTTAGGGCTGGTTTCGAATCTGCAACTTGCGTCTCGACAGTCCAAACCACTACTGAGCTATCGCTGCATGCATGCTCATTATACGCGCATAAATAAATTTACACAGACTAAATGTGTTACGGACGGACAATTTCACGGAAATACAAATATCTTCCTGCTTCTTGTGTTTGCTAGGATTTGCTCAAGTTACTGTAATTTATCTAGCATTTCCAAGTGTAGTAAACTTCGAGGTGTCTGGTGCATTGGACGGGAGCTTAATCAATATTTTTAATTACAGACCTTTTGCCTTTTGAAGTGGAAGCAGTGGCAATATTAATGGAGAAATGAATTTGAGTTTTTGTCCGAACAAATCTTTTATACTCTTATGCCTCCTGCATCTGTGGCCGAATTCCTAACTTCAATTTTTACAATTTATTTTAACAGTTATACAAATATAAGTAGTAGGTAACAAAACGATATGATGATTTATTCATCGAAATAATATTACAAGAGACGTAACTCAAGCATAAAAATTACCCCACTAAAACTCTGTGCAAGGGGGCGGGGCTATAATAACCTGTGCATAATAATCTCTAGTTGACACTTGCTACGTAATTTTTTTTTCGCGGTGCAATACGTCATTTCTCGATCTAGAAATTTAATATGTAGACATTAACTTTTATGAAATAAAGATGATTTTGAACGTTCATTAATTTTTGTCACGTGTATGAGTGTTACGTTTAATTTTACTTTTGCAAGTGTAAGTAAGTGGAGCCTTAGTATTTTTGGCAGATTCATATGAGATATTGGCATTGGTAGATATATTTACAGCTTCCGTGGCGCAGCGGGCGAGTAGCCGGTTGCAAAGCGAGAAGGTGTGGATTCGATTCCTGCACTGAGGCAAAAGTGATCCACAAAAATTTGTTTCGGGTCTGGGTGTTGTGAGACCGCAAGTCCTTCATAGTTCCTGATACCCACGATACAGGTTAACCTAGTGTGGGGTCAGGACTATGTGTGTGACTGTTGGGTGTATTTATTATTATTATTTATTAAATTACAGCAAAAATATTTTGTCCTACACTAAAAATACTTCTAATGCTTGGTTTTATCCGTATAACAACGTTTTGGAATAAAGTGTACGTGATATGTTACTACTGGAACCTTATTTTGCAGTAACAATCTGGCTCATCAGTGAAATCTTCGGGATATAGGACAATTTACTGTAAGGGACGACAGGAGGGGATAATGCAAAAGGTATTACCCGTCATTTACCAATATAAACTTTCACCCATAACTTCCTTGTCTTCATACAAGAGCAATACCGCTTAGAGACCTCATTTCTCGATGTCGACAAATTGGGTTTCGAACACACCTCGAAAAACAATGTGCGTTTCACATCACGGAGACAGACAAATTGTCCTAATAAGTCTTTTAGCGAGATCGTCTGAAACCGTTACGTTGAAGTACCTTTATGCGACATTTTTTTGTTATTGTAATTGGTTAGTTTTTGTTTTACCTCGACCACTAACTGACACGAATCAGAGATCAAACCTGAAGTAAAAAACTATTGTTCTTTTTTCAAAAATGATTCCATTTTCAAATTTGTTAGCGGTACTGGCAGTGTTCTTTTGTTTTTATGACATAAACGCCGTAATGGCCATCGAGAGTAGTTCTAAAAGTAAAGTTTTGTCGCGAAGAAAGCGGTACGTGGCGTTTCCTGAAGGTTCAAGTTTTTCTGTAAGTATTTGTTTTTTTCCGATTTGGTTGCCAGTATATTTATTTAAAGTATTATTGTTTTACTTATTCCCTTTGATTACTAAAGAATAAAGATATGACATTGAGTGTGTAACAAGTTTAATATTATTTACATATTTTTATATAAAGTGTAAGCCCGAAATTGCAATTTGCGCCAGGTATGGCGATAGGGCCACCCCCTATCCAAATTCAAAACCATAATTTATGTACAAGTGGCACCTCTGCCTATCCCTTCGTGGATTCCCCTTGAGCGTATGTTATGTTATATTAAAAGTGATAAAATTTATACAGGGTTTTTATAACGTATCAATTAATGCTCTTTCATTTCAGTGCGCAGGATGTCTGACAGTAGGTTTGATAGGCCAGCCGGCTCCATCATCAGCGCCCGGTACCTTCACTTTTGGCCTCAACTGGGCCATAGCGTATGAACTGCCTAACGCTACAGAAACCGCCGCATTTTACACCACTAAGAAAAAGTATATGAAACCTGTAGCACAAAGAAGGGGCAGGAGGGAATTGTATCAGAAATTGGAGACGATATTGGACAAGTAAGTTTATTTTTCACTTGAAGACACGATGTTTCTCGCCTCATGGCAAATACCACGCCCATAAACAGTAGCATCACCACACAGAACTTTGAATTACAAAGCAGCATGCACTGCACTGCGATCGACATTCCGAGAAATTCCTTTTTTTTCATATTTTTTCTTGTTTTTACGTTATAGATGTTAACTGCCTCGGTGGCGCAGTTTTAATGCGTACGCGTTACGATTGAGGCTAACGCTGAGGTCTCGGGTTCGATTCCTGGATCGGGTAAAGTGGTATTGGGTTTTTCTATTACGAAATGCTCAATATCAGTCCGGAGTCTGTAATTTGTGCCCGGTGTGGCGATAGGCTCGCCCCCTATCACATAGTGGGACGGAGATACGCTCGGCGAAATGTGGATGTACTGGTTACACCTCTGCCTACCCCTTCGGGGATTACAGGTGTGAGTGAGTATGTATGTTAAGTCTTTTAATCTGCCTCGGTGGCGCTGTTGTAATGCGTACGACGTTAGTCAATCACACTTTAATGGATGAACGGTTTTGAATGAAATTGGCCTCACAGGTTGACCATGACCGGGATGAGGACAAGGGCTTCTTATCCCGGAAAAGGCCAGTCACGCGGGCGGAGCTGCAAGCAAAAGCTAGTGATAAATAAACTAGCGTCACATAGTACATATTTACAACAAATGAAAAAAAAGCGTTTGACGTTCTTAATTCGACCCGTTTATATTTTTTAACATGGTTGTACTAGTTACACCCTGCCTCTCCCTTTGGAAGGCGTTATGTTACGTTATAAATTTATATACGTAAGCTGCAGAAGTCATATCTTTTTATATATAATTCTACTGTACGTGTGCATGTGACTGAACTCCTCATAAACGGCTGGACCGATTTGAATGTTTTTTTGTATGCGTTTGGGTGGCGCCCTGGATGGTTTATATTCACAATTGAACCCGGTAGGTGGTGCTGCTGTAGTTGCGGGTGGAACCGCGCGGGACAGCTAGTTATATATATAAGTTTGGTTTCAGCATGGGATATAGTGGAAGGCAATGCATTTTAAAAACATTATGTGAGACCTCACAAAGAATAGTACCACATGGAGACAACATGGTGTCTGAGATGTTCCGTTTGCTGTTTACGTAAGTTGATCATAAACCTACATCTTTATGTCTTGTGTACATTATGCGTCATAAAAAATAAATACACCCAACAGTCCTGAACGCACACTAGGTTAACCTGTATCGTGGGTATCAGGAACAACGAAATCCTACGAGGTCCCACAATACCCGAAACAGATATTCATAAATCACACAAATATTTGTCTCGGTGCGGGAATCGAACCCACGACCTCTCGCTTCGCAGCCTGCTACTCGCCCACTACGCCACAGAGGTTATCTGTATGATGTAGACAGTTTTGACTTCATTATAAATGATCCGGCTTGACAGAGGTGCCACGGTCTTATAGCAAAACGACGTAAAGTAGCAGCTTGCTTAGCTTAACGTTTCGTACGGTAAGATATATCCGGAGGCCCAAATCTCCTCCTCTTCCCAATCCTTTAATTATCCCTTAGGTATCACCATCTGGTTTTTTTTTCAAGGCGTATGCTACGCTATGAAAAAAAAGATTTTTGTCAACAACGTCCTATTGAGCTATGTTTACCAGTAATTTCTACAATAGTGCATGCATTTATTTTCAGATTGCCAATGGTCAAAGTCTTATCATCAGAGCCACTGGAACACACCATTTACGATTCAGCTCATCGCCTAGGAATATTGTTAGAGAACTGCGACAATATGTTCAAGTGCCCGATATCATTAGTTGATTGGGCCCAAGGATATTACAATGCCCCTTCTCCTAGTGTTGATACCTTCAGAAGTCCCTGGGCTCTATTCAGCAGTAATTTTGGTTGAAATTGTATGATTTGTAATGTCTTTAATAACGATATAAATATTTTTTGACAGCAATTGAGAGTTTTCTATATTAAGTTTTAACTCTACGTCTCATAGAATGGTTTAATAATCAATAAAATAGGCAAATAAGAACATAACAAAATAAAATCACAGGAACCACACAATTACTCGTAGTTTATACAAAATGATAAAATACTGAATAATATATATGATTATTTAGTACACTTTTGAAATAATTGAAGTTATTGGAGGCCTGGTAAGGTGGCCGGGTTCATTTCCTATCAGATGACTCGCTTAGCCGTTTGCCAAAAAATAGAATTTGTACTGTGAAGAAAGTAATAGATTCACTATAACTCACATTGAAAATCGGTTCAAAATAGTTGTATTATCCATGTCTAAATCTATTAGCACAAATTCTAATGTAAGTGAAAATTATGCGTTCCGTTACCCGACACAGTACACTTTCTTAATCCAAATACTTTGGTCACTAATCCACTGACATCTTCGAAGAATGGTACTCGAGTTATCAAAATGTTTAAAATATTTGTTTTAATATTACTTGTGTATCTTGACGTCTGTTTGTCTGAAAATGCGATATCAAAATCAAAAGTTCTGTCAAGAAGGAAACGGTACATTGCTTTTCCAGAAGGTTCTTCGTTTTCGGTGAGTACATTTATTTTTTTAAATTTTAAGTAGGTACACGGTATCAAATCTTAATATACAAGTATAGATTGAGTTACACTTTAATATCACTAGTTATCTTTTCACACAAGTGATTTTTGTTACCTGCACTTAACAATATTCCTTGTGTACCGTAATTATTTTTATTGTAAACATCCTCGGCACGACGGAAGAGTCTTTCCATGGGTATCGTCTACTATTGAGTGGGATTGTCCATCGTCTTGGTCAACTTTTTGCTTCATAGTATGTTCGTTTCTATGGTTTAAATATACCCACATTATCTTATCTCTCCATTACCCATACCTAGAATACATCTGACATTAAATCCGTCTGTGTAGGCTTCTTTTGCATTAATTGTGTCAGGATCAATTGATTATTTTGCGTCGCTCTACATTTAGGTCTGTTTAAAAGTGAGCGACACCATAACAATTCCTAGAGGTTTGAATAAATATAAAATAATATAGTAATAATATAATTATATATTTTGGTATAGGACCTATACTATAGGTATTTAATATTTATAATCAATAAATAAAGTCTCTTTGGAGTCGGTGAAATTTCAGTTGATCAGCAGCGACACCAGCACCGATTCCAAAAAGACCTCTAGTATATGTTATTTTTTTCCGTTCAGTGTGCAGTCTGCATGACCGTAGGCGTGATTGGCCAACCAGCCCCAATATCTTCTCCTGGCACTTTCACCTTTGGCCTGAACTGGGGCATAGCCTACGAGTTGCCAAATTCAACTGAGACAGCGACGTTCTATCGTCAGAATAAGCGTAGGAAGCCCGTGGAGCAGAGGAGAAGTAGACGAGAGTTGTATGAGAAGTTGGAGACTATTATGAATAAGTGAGTATCATCTTATTTGTTTTTTTTTATACAATAAGTATAGACGCATATAGGTTTTTTATAGCATAGGCCGGGTCGGCAATCGAATAAGTGGGTTACCTGATGGTAAGTGATCTCGAAATGTGTAATCACTGTGTGTTTCGATTTAAACGACATTCAGTGAAATGACTGAGCTTTATGGGATTTAACATCTTATGTATCACGGTGCCGACTGCAGTCCAGTGTCATAGAGTGCTTTGGAATTTTAAATTCTGTCTAGAATTGCTTTTGTTTATGAGTTGGCTTACCATTAGACAAGCGACCAGCTCGTCTCGTCATTCAAGCTAATAAAGAGTAATATTACAAATCATTTGCATAAGGGAAACTAGTGTTGAGTAGAACACGATATTAAAACGAGTTTATAAGACTATCCTCTTTTTTGCATCTTCAGACTGTGTCCGAGGTAACGCCAAATAGGCTACAGGCTCAGCATACCTAATAAGAAGCGCCTACTTTTGAAGTGAAGCATGTGACTCACTCTTTGACGCACGCAGTCCGCTTCATGGGAATAGAAAATGAGTCACAAAATTTGAAGTAGTACATCTAAATAAAGTAGTTCTAAATCTTTATGAAATATTTTACAGAATGGGTTACGACGGCAGACAATGTATAATGAAGACGTTATGCGAGACGACACAGAGGATTGTACCACACGGAGAAAATATGATTGAGGAAATGTTCAGAACTTTGTTCACGTGAGTTTTGACTTAAACAACGTGTTACATAAAGGCGTGGTCATATTTAAGAATCGTTACATACAACTAACAATAAGTTTTATGTACCGAATCTTATTAAAATCTAGACATCCTAAAATTTTACGCTAATTTTAATCACTCGTTTATTAAGATCGATCCTTCCTTCTATCTGTTATTATGCCACTCGCTGTGGGGTCGAGGCAACATCTTTTTTAACATATGTTACAAAAAGATTTGGCTTGTGGTTTTAACGACCGACCGCCTGCCTGATGTCAACCCCTCTGGTGAGAGAATTAGTAGTACGATTTAGTATTGTCGAAAGTTGCAAGTCAAATATCAATCTCATTCGATAAATAAAGAAAATGATTTATTTATGTCCTAGCAATGCCGTTGAATGCAATGGTACACAGGGGGTGTGAAATACTTGTATCGTACTTTGCTTTTTGACTACACCTTTCTGTAACACGTTATCTACTTACTTTTAATTTTAACCTTTTGTTTTTAAAGGTTCATAGAACAATTCTTGCGATAATTATGTTAGTATAATTCATATATTAATATTAGGAAGGTACCCGACCACCGTATACTTGCTCATTCCAGGGACAGCTGGTGTATATCCAGTTTCAAGCCGGCATTATTCTAGCGACCGTCGATGTGACGTATTGTCTCTCAGCGGTCAATACTATATTTAGACTGCACAGCCTCTACCATCAGATGCAACATAGTCTAATCAAGGTCCGAATACCTCACTCACCGAAGCGTAGCAGCCGCTATTTTACGTCAGTTTCTGCGAGACAGTGGTACCCACCCTGTTCATTCATGTTAAAGACAAAATTCAGTTTTCAGTGAGACAGTGGTAACGACCCGGTCGATCCACTCAGACTGTAGACAAAGCTGTGTACAGCGTAGGTCTACCACTTGGGACTAAGTTTTACAATAGAAACATTTTATAAATAATACATACGCACTCACGCCTGTAATCCCCGAAGGGGTAGGCAGAGGTGTAACCAGTACACCCACATTTCGCCGAGCGTATCTCCGTCCCTTATGTGATAGGGGGCAAGCCTATCGCCATACCGGGCACAAATTCCAGACTCCGGGCTGATACTGAGCATTTCGTAATAGAAAAACCCAATAGCACTTTACCCGATCCGGGGATCGAACCCGAGACCTCAGCGTTAGCCTCAATCGTAACACGTACACATTACAACGCGTACAACTGCGCCACCGAGGCAGTGTTTATAAATATTGTTAAATGAAATCCTCCATTCCAGAATGCCAATGTCGAAGCTCCTCCCAACAGAACCAATCGAACATAAGATTTACGACGCAGCACATCGCCTGGGCGTGCTGCTCGAAAACTGCAATGCGTACAAATGTCCAATATCGCTGGTGGATCTCGCTCAAGGATATTACAACGCCCCGGCACCTCGAGTTGACACCGCATTGAATCCTTGGACGCTTTTCAGTAGTAGTTTTGGATAAATGTAATTTTAAAGTGTTGAAATATTGGTTCATTTCATCATTATACGAAGTTATTTTTTTCCTTGTTTTTCATACCCAGTGTACTTCATGTTACTTCGATTAAATTTACACGCTCCAGCAATCTTCTTCCATTTCGAAAATACGAACATGTGATGAATATCATCATCACGATTGTCATATTGAGTGATAACTGGATATTGATTGCATATCCATACTAATTTCTTATAAATAAAGATTACAGAAACGCATAAATTTTATCGTAGTGATACGTGATGTAACGAAGTAGAAGAATTGAAAAATGTACACGATCTTCTCCATTTATTTGGGCAGTGTAACACTTTATATTCCGTTTATCAACCGACTGACAGCCGACAATAATTATTCCACCTTATTTATACCTTTTCACAAATAGTTCACATTAGTAATTGTATTTATTATTGAACATGTTAGATCGCTCTAAATAACGTGTATATTATTTATAATTGAATAATTAAATATGTCAGAGTATCTTATGGATTAACAGACAATATAACGTTACATAATAATAGTGTGACGTCATAACCGTTGTGTTATTATTTAGTACTGGCAGCACTTGTAACAGTACGTATGATTTGGTGGAGTAGAGGCTAAGTTAAGAGGTCTTGTATTTTGTATATCAACTTTCAGTTTCAAATCAATTTCCTGTTCTTTTTACATATTTACCTGAAACGTAGATTTGAGTATTATTTCTTTCTTTCTGACTGGCTTTATGCCAGGATCTGTCTTAGCATACCATAGATTTGACGGTATTTGGTATATTATGGGACGACCCGCCATCTGACCCCTGCAAAGAACCAAGTTTCGCCATTGGCTCGTCCGTTAAGTACATCACATGCTGGTTAGGTTGACTTTTAACCTACAATGTTGGTGGCCCACTTACACTGCGTAGATTTGACTATTAATATAATAAAATTTAAATGCAACATTTTCTTTAAGCATTTATGCTACTATTATTTAGGACCACATCGACTAAGTGATGTGGATTAAGCCGGATCTCCTGCGATCATCTAGCATGTATTTTTATCAATAAGAGGTGGTCTCAATAATTGGTTATTCTTGCGATTGGCTAACTATTTATTATAAATATAAATACATCCAACAGTCACACACACAGTCCTGACTCCACACTAGGTTAACCTGTATCGTGGGTATCAGGAACTACGAAGGACTTGCGGTCCCACAACACCCAGACCCGAAACAAATATTTATGGATCGCACAAACATTTTTCTCTGTGCGGGAATCGAACCCACGGCTTCTCACTTCGCAGCTGACTATTTGCCTGCTTATAAGGACATGTTTTGTTGTTTTGAGCGAAGGAGACCCAGTTTAATTAGTTATGTGTGTAAAAGTAAAACAATAGGCGAATAAATAAAACTCAGATAAATATTATTAACGCATAACATTTAATATTTATAGTTCATATTTATATGACATTTCAATATTAGCAGTAAGAAGTCATGAGTGGAGTCGTAATAATAATGGTAGTGCTTGATTTTTGACTTTTAATTAATTTTACAAAATGGTACTTACAACTAACGCTTATTCTACTTAACTTTATGTATCGTAGGTCGCGTGTTATTACTTATTCGCTTAAATATAATACAATCTCATGGATTTCAGTAAATTATTGAGCTATTACTTATCTATACGAATACATAGCATAGTGCACAAATCTTATGTTTACATTCAGTGGCGACCATTATTCCGTGTTCAACAGATTCCACTACTACGCTATATGTGACTATTGAAAAATCCCCATAAAAGGCTATATTATTGTTATAACATTATACCTTACATTATTAAAATAAATTTAGGAATACACTTTCGTGTTCTAGATACTATACTATATATTGTTATTATTATTACTGTGGTGTTCGTTCGCGAAATGTCATTTTCATCGGTAATTAACTTGTGTAAAAATTGTAGGTAGATAGATTTTTAAACGCAATAAAAATTACACAAATAAATTTAATTGTATATTTTATGAAGAAATTAATTATTTATTTTTTTATGCGCACTTTAAACCATTTGTGCGTTATAAATTAATTCACAGTAATAATACATTGCCAATTGCTTTTTACTTTTCCTTCTTTATTTATGCAATTATAAAGTTCTAAAGGCGATGAGATATAAGGTAATAATACTAACAAATAACAGATGATACGAAACGTGTAAGCTTGAAAGCTTTGAGGAGCTTGAAAGAAATCCTTCATATTTTACACAAGAGAACACCGTTACTCGTGACTAGAAAGGTGAAAAATAAGACAATAATCCAACCAATAAAATTACAAATATATCTAGTAAAGGACATACAACTAATTACACTTAATTACGAGACAAATTTTCAAACATTGATTTAACCTATAGATACAATGCGCCGTTGCGACTGAATTCATTTATTATTAACAATTCACTTATCTGTATAAAATTTTACACTTAAGTAAATCTCTTTAGATTGCTTTATTTAACTAACACAAAGGACAATACACGTTCGGTGTTTGATCCAAAGCTGTGCTTACGACCCGTTCCAGACCAACAGCGCGTTATCGCCAGTTCTAAAACTATTACTTGATGATCTGAAAGAGTTCACGGCACTGTTTTGCATCAAAACGAATACTAATTATTTAAATTCATACCATCGACGTTATCATAAAATATTGATAAATGATTTAGTTGCTAGAATAATAAAAGTAAAGGAAGCTACGATTACTGATCATGAGGTTACCACAGTGATCATTTTAGATCTTGAAGTGATCAGTTATTTAGTTAATAATTTCATTTTGTAATCTAATCTAATTAGTATCTTACTTAAATCTTATTTTGATATCTGATTTATTTTTATGTTATTGTTGAGTTGCTACGTTGTGTTGCTTCTGCTGATTAATATAGTTTTGTACTTATGCCTTGGATTTTAAACAAGGCGAAGTTTCTTTCATCTGGTAGATAAATTATTCTCTACTTGAAACATAACATTGGTACCTTCATTCACAATTCTTCTAAATCCTTTAACATAAAATATGCTCTATTTTAGAATTTACTTTCTAACCAACTCATACACATAATTACTCAGTTACTATTGCTAAAAACCAATCAAAGTAGTAACTTCATGTACAGAATATACTAAGTTAAGGGTCGACTAATAAAATAAGGCACCAAAAGATTAAAATATAGCACTTAGATACCGCAAAGCCAATCTAATAGAGGTTAATGAAATAGAAAAAAATAAACAAGATCCGATAGATATAGTGTGTCAGAGTGTTAATTATAACTGTATGTACATCTAATCGTGTTGGAAGCTCAACGCAAATTTTGTGTGATTTAACTACTTATTAATATATACATTATTTATATACTATGAGTAAATTTTAAGGATTTGTAGTAAAGAAGAAAGGTTACATAGCTACTTTCTAACACTGAGTAAATATTTTCTTTAGGGCCGGTTCATAAAATGTTTATTACTTCAGGCACTATATTAATAATGTAGTAATAACAACCTAGTTATTCAGCAAATGTATATTTTATTTTGACTATTCCTACACATACTGCTAATCCAATCAGTAGTACTTTATTTAACGTCAAAGAATTAAAAAAAAGAAAATTGGACATATATGGTATTTCGATGGGAAGTCATAGCTTAAAAAAATCAAATATGTATTAAAAAAGCTATACTTTAGGTTAATTAATTAAACTCTCTGACTAGTAAATATTAAATAACATGTACTAAGTACATACAAATTAAAAGAGTCAAGCTCTAGGTTCTATTAATTTCAATTAAAACGTTTGCATTGAATTTGATTACAATCACTAAAGGCATGGAGATGAAATTGAGTTTGAAGTATATATTCCAGATTAGTAGGTAGTTTAGTTTATCCCGGAATCCAGCCCGCTTCCCAAGGGACAGTGTTTAATTACTACGCAAACAACTTTGGGAATATGGTGACGTTTTATGAACAGGACCCCAAAGTGGAACCTAATTTAAATACTTCATAAATAATACGATTAATATAAGAAAAGGAAAAGATAACTAGAACTAATAAATTGCAAATAAACTAATAAATAATAAACCTTACGTCACTTTGGAAGACGTTCGATTAGACATGCAAATACATCTAGCTTACGTACTCATTCCTTAGTAATAAGTAATATCATATATGTAGATATTAAAATGCAAGAATTAACTATACACAAAGAAGCAAACAATTGGGACGTGCAAGAAAGCAATAATCGATTATCGAAAGTGTAATTGAGAAAAATACTATACGAATTTTTCTATATTTCGATAAACCTAATTATAAAGCGTTACGGATTACTCTGTTAACGATACATTTCTAAAATAATTAGAAAATACCAGTTAACTTAACAGATTGGCGTAAACCATGTAGAATGAAGATACAATTGCCTTAATTTCATGGAGAAAGCAAAACATACTATCGTATAGTAAAATCTACATCTACATCACTACTTTAGCACTAAATATAAACAAGAAAGAAACGTAGAAAAATAACTTGTCAATTATAAATATTATATAATATTTTATGTTGATCAGCTATATTTACACGTCAACATTTCCATAAGTTGATTCCTTATAATTACTGACAGCCATGTGATAGCTGACTATGAGTTTGCAACCCCATAACTCGATGAAGACAAACCTGTTTCAACAAAATTTAAATTAATAAAGGGTTACTCGCAGCGCCCACTGCTTACTGTTGGGTTTATTATGAATGTAGTATGAAAAATAACAAATGTCATTTATTGAAAACTACCACATCATTTTATTCTAAATCCTATTACATTATTACGTAACTTCGTAGGAATTACGCTGATCACGTGACTGTTTTTTGACTATGTTGGAATCAAGACCCGCTTAGTGAATTACATTCTTTAAAAAACTAATGTCATAACTACCTCAGATAAGATCTGTTTACAAATCCTTCATATCGCACTACTGACCAAACCAGTAGGTCACTAGATTTATTTCTGCAAGCTAAGCAGCTCATTTAATACATTGATTAATTTGATCATTTATAATTTTGAGCTATAATTATTTAGTATGTGGCCAGAATGTTTGTGGTTGTAAAAATATATACGAATGAGAGAGTAGTAAGGAATACGAAGTAAGCAAACATACCAAAAACGAAATTGAAATGTATTTATATCATGGTGTTTAATATTAAATTCGCATATGTACTTTTTTGGTAAAAACCTCTCTCTACATTAGAATTGATCATGATAGCCAGTTATTTTCATCTAGTTCATTCCTCCATCTCCTCACCTCAAGATGTATTTTGTAAATTCTTATTAAACGACATCTGTTACTTTACATATTATATTATTTAACGCTGTATGTTGTGATAATTAAATATGTTGGCTTTTAACAAGTGATTATTAGTACATGGTATTAACAATGAAAATAATGTTGGGTAGGCAGAGGTGTTAGCAGTACACCCACGTTTCGCCAAGTTTATTTTTATCCACTGATGTGATAGGGGGCGAGCTGTTCGCCATACCGGGCACAATACCATACTCCGGACTGATACTGAGCATTTCGAAATAGATAAACCTAATATAACTTTTACCCGGTCCGGGGATCGAACCCGAGACCTCAGCACAGCAGTCATATCGCGTACGCATTACAACTACGCCACCTAGGCAGACCACAAAAAATATCATAGAAAAATAGGATATAATTTCTGTACTTTCAAACTTCATTTTTTGTATTTATTATGCTCTGATAATTATTATATGCCATTATGACAAAAAACAGTTATTATGTTCTAACATTTAAAAAAAACTAGTACATATTCTCTACTTTCTATGTAGATAGCGTTAAAGAAGTCAGTCATAAAGCAACATATCACACTGAATATGATCAATAACAAATTTGTCTCACACCAGGCTATCGAGTTGACCCATTCGTCGACTAATCCTAAAAACACTGAGAAGCTAACATTAAACCTTACAAATACGTAATTATATTACTTATTGACGAAGTTTCTAGCATTTTTTTAATGATTATTGTTAATTTTTTCTTTCCTATCTATTTTACACCCGTATATCACCCAAAACAATGTGCAGTAGTCTGCATTTCAAGTGAAAAATTTGAAATATAACATCGGATTAAACATTTAAAATAACGAAAATACGTCTTCAAGACAAAGATGAACAACCGAGAGAATCACAGGAAAACATATGTACCTATTACATAAGCTCATTAACCTATTGAGCATAGCCAACAAGATTGTGATTCTTGTAAACATATTGTTTATTTGTAGTGGTGTGTTGTAATACTTCAATACTAAATTGACAATTCGATTTAAAATTTCGTAACCATTATTCAAATGCCATAGTACTTCCTAATACTGTGTTTCTGTTAAAACACCCTTAAATAATAACGTAATGTCCAAAATCAATGCCTCTATAAACTGATTATGTAATCTCACCATTTGTGTCATTGCATTATTTCTTATTGGCAGAATCATCATTGGCTTGAGGGAAGCCAATTTTTTTAAAGAAAATAGAACCATCATTCAAAATTCTTCTAAATTTGCCTTTTACGAATCCGTTTCGAATCTGAGATTATGTTTGGAACTGGGGATTTTTGAGACTTGCAGACACGGAATTCGGATCTAGTGCGCAACCCCTTATACAAATAGTACATGAATACTACGGTTTTCTAGGTTCAACATTTCTCGGCTTTGGATCGGAAGTAGTACGTAAACAGTCTTAATATGTAGTATGTGCGTATGATGTTGTTCCTACTCTGGCGCACCACACTAATGCGTATTAGTGTGGTGCGCCAGACACCATGTTCATCCATTTTCAAATATTTTTGTAATTATTCCATACACAATTTAAAAATGAAACGACGTCAATTTCTAATAAAATGTCTATAATTTGCGTCTTAGTAGATAGTATGCCTCTCAGATATGCGGTCGCTGAATTTGCTATGACATATTCAATAATAGCGTTTTGACAAAGGCACTACTAGTGTGTGCAAAATTGCAAGTGCCTATTATGGCGCTACATGAGTGCGTCAAAAGAATATGCAAGAGAAAATTTAGAAAGAAAGAAAGAAATTTCTTCTTCTTTCTTTTTTCTTTCTTTCTTCTTTCAAAATTTAAAACGCATGAGTTTGAATATGATATTTTTCATTTAGCTTGAATTTAAATTCTGAAATGATGAATACCTGTATATGACTCAACTCATCACTACAAATAAGCCAATACTTGTATATAAACACGTTATTCTTAATAATTCTATTTTGATAATTGAATCGATACATTATTTCACATAATTCCAAATTAATTAAATAAATATCAATTTAGCTAGGGAAACCTTTAAACGAAGACATTATTTATTTTAATATTCACACAAATTTATTCTTTAATCGTTGTATCGGCGCAGCTCGTTACGTTTCAAAAACTAATATTATTCATACAACCCCGAAATATAAAAAAAAACTAACTAATACACTGAATATAGGGGGCGGTCGCCTTAATATTCACTCACACTAGTACAATTATTTACATTAAACTACCTTACATAGTATCTTTCCTTCCCTCATACATCTTCAAACCAATTTCCTAAACGATTATCCTAACGTGTGTTTAGAAAAATCTAACTATTCAATTATTTGCAGTCATATAAAAATAACAACAGACCGTTATTTTTTTTAATCTAGCAAATACCTACAATAAAATACTTGAATTCACAGAACAGAGGGAAGCTTGGCCCTAACTAATTGTGGTTAAACGTTAATTAAACACTAAATTGGTGTGTTTCGGTGCGTGCAATAGCACATTCCTACTTTTATCCGTATGTTATGAAAATTTACCGTGATTCACAATTCCTTGAGAAAATTCCGACGTGAGCCGGGCCACCGGTCGTGCGACCGTCGACCGCTATGACAATATTATTGACTTTGCTAATTATTCAACCTTTAGCGAGCATCGTATCACGTACACTACGTCACTAAGTACCACGCGAACCCCACGCCTTGTACACATTCAACAACACTTATTAATACCAAGATGAATCACACAAAACAACACTTTTGAATTTATATTACATTAACCATCCCTGTTTTCCTAACTGCTCGCTGTGGATTTTCATTATCAATAACTCTGAGTTTATCTAATTAAATCTAATAAACATTATCATGAGTTACTTTGACATATCAAATACGCGGCTCGAAATATATTTTTTTTATCATTAGACTGCTACAATACCTACAAGATGGGTCGAAGTGAGGTAAACATGATCGAGAGTCAAATACTACGAAAGTAGGGATGAAGAAATAAAAGGAAACACAAATGACCTCTAATTACAGTCTAGTCTAGGTTTAAACGAACAGTGTGTACCTAAATATTCTAGATTCACAAACCTCAACAATTTATTATCTAAACGTGTTAGCAAAGTGCCGATAAGTGTTTAAAGATATCAGTGAATATTGTGAAATATAAATCGGGAGATATTTGTGTACTACATTTACCCTGTATTCTAGGATTTACGTGAATTGTTATATAGGGAAAAGCATGCCAGCCGTCGCAACTGGCGGGGAATCAAGCTTTAAATTATAGTTGTTCAGTCATGACGTATCGGGCAAGCATTCGTTATATATGTAAAAACCAAAAACATTCCAAACGATTGAACCGCCTCCAATAATAATTCAGTCAGGGTCGACACACTAACTTCCAACTACAGACATGACAGCAGATTTGGCACTCCGTTTAAAAAATCTAATAAAACAAGTTTATCGAACTATCTAATAATATCGATTTATTTTATAAAAAGAGTTCGTTTGGCAGTCAATTGTTTTACTTCACGATCATTATCTATCCAAATAATATCACCGTCGCAATGTGTTTACAAATCATTTGGCTCTATGATAAAGTGTCACCCTTATTTAATTCTGATCTCTAAGCTTTAATCTAGATATTTTATCTACATTGCCTTACCTAATAACTACACTGTGGAAAGTTTACATTCGTCAATTTATCAATATTGTCCTTACGATTTTTACGCGAGTACGTAGTTTATCAAATTCTAAATGATGAAACATTATGTTATGTTATATATGGTACGTCTTTATCATGTCCGGTCTCAACGGGGACGTCACATGAAACAATTACATTAAATACGATGCTAATCGACATTTGAATAGTAACCTTTTTACAATACTTATAATAATATGTTACGAATTTGAGCTCGATTTTATTCGAAGTAAACTTACATACAAATCATTGCATCGGTACACGGTTATATCTTTCAAGTCTGAAACTGAACACGACCTATCGCGACAAACAAATACAAAAGTCCTAAAAGGTAATACTGTACATATTGTGCGTCGTATCAAACAATCACTGAAAACGAAAAGATCAGTTAAATTAATTACGCTTAAAGTATAAACGTTGATGCGTTTTCTAATATAAAAATAGTTATGGCGGATCCGGCGTCAAAATAAAAGTCTTGGGTCTTGAGATACCTCCGACTTTCGACTATCGACGGACACAGTCTCGAGTATTTTATAAAAAGACGGCTTTGGTTGCGCTTATGGCGTGAGCGAACGTTCATAAACGCACCTGGCGCTTGGCACCGCACTAAGCACAAACAGTTCTCGCCTGACAGTTCCCTGCTGGGAGTTTACATGGATCATCCGTGCCACCACATCACTATCAACTCCCAGAACGTCTTCGGCGGCGAGTGGCCGAAGACGTAAGACGAATTTCAGAGACCCGGGTCACCTTCTGAGCCCATTTTGAGCAACTCTAATTTCTTCTTCGCGATTTTCGAATATAGAATGTCGATTGGCTTCGTGTTGTCGTAAAACGTCGGCGCTCGAAATATGATCAGGGCCGTACCGAGGACACAAGCTATCGTGAATGCGAACAGGAAAATTCTATCCAATACCATCGCAACATACTTCCAGTCGTCCTCCACCTGCGATTTTTAAACAGAATTAGAAATATTCTCATATCTGTTTCATACAAAACATTGTAAAATTACTTACACTTTCAAACTTATCCTTATTTTTAACGTGCTGTGCTATAAACCTGGAACCTTCTATAGTCTTTTCCATTTCTCTTACGTAAGGTTTCTCTAAAGAGGGGCTACCATCGTCCAAATCCAATCGACAAGGAGAGCCAGGGGGAGGGGAAAATAACTCATCGTCGCCCCCAGGAGGTGGTGGGGGCGACGGAGGCATTCCGGGCAACTCGTATTCTTCACATCCCCATTCTTTGAATTTCCCGTCCATGTCATCGGGACCGAAGACATCAGTGAGTACCTGTAAATAGTCGGTTTCTGAATATAAAAAGACGTTACGAACTATTAGGGATTTAATTTCCGTTCGCTTGTTCGTTTTAGACTTAAAAACATTCCCCGCAATTAACGTTAAACTGAATTAGAATGAAAGAGGACCTGAAGCTTATAAAATTAAAATCTTCTCGAGTGAACTGTAAAAAGAGAGGAAACAGCACAGAAATAATGACGCCGCAGGTCCTTCGGTGTGCTAATAGAGGTCGCACAAAGTGGTTAGATGGTGGTTAGAGATTAAAACGTCAGTGGACGGTCCGCAGTCCGGACAGTCGGTGCGGGGATGAACAGTGTATCGACTGGTCCGGGGCCGTGTCTGCCACGGCGTATACGGAGCGATCCGTTCGCCACCAGGGTAACATAAATCGTAGGCCGCTCTCGCTCGTTAAGCCCGCCGCCGTTGAGTAATAAAGGAAAATCGAAATGGAATGAAATTGGGCTGGAAGCGATATTTTCGCGATACACACGGAGTACAATGGATTTAGAATATCGTAGAAAGGAGCGTTTCCCAGAAGAGTCTCGCGGCTGAGGACAATTAAAATGGTTATTGTTGAGGGTGGCTTCGACGACGCTGTAATAGCATTCTGTTTGTATTGAATCCATTCCGATGGAAAATGTGAATGAAGGAACTCGATGAGAAACGCCGTCATGTTTTTTTTCTTTGAAAGAGATCTGTCTGAGGAACTTTATTTGTGAAAGCCCTTATTTTACATATTTAATTAAAATACAGAGGTTTATTTTATTGTGTCTGACGAACTGGGTTTGTCGACGGTGATTGGAATGGTTTTGTTCAGTTGAATGATCAGTAGATCATTTAAAAAATATTTCTTACCTCAGTAGGCTTATCGTTATCGTCGTCGTCGGGTGGTTTTTCGGGCCTTTGTATGCATAATATTTTGGGTAAAAAATCTATAAAGACTTTCCGTACCCACGGGGCCATGTGATGAGTAACCGGCGACCTAAAATTTATGTTCAGCACCACAATAGTGACAACTACCGACAACGTGACTAGCATCATGGTGAACAATAAATATTTTCCTAATAATGGAACAGTTAGTGATGTTGGCGGAATGATTTCTGCTAACAACAAAAAGAATACGGTCAACGATAGGAGGATGGATATACAGAGCGAGATTTTCTCCCCTGAATCCGAAGGTAAGTAGAAGACTAAAACTGATAGGAAAGATATTCCGACACAAGGGATGATCAGATTGACCGTGTAGAAGAGAGTTTTTCTCCTAAGCGTGATGTTGAAGATGATGTCGGGGTATGGCTCTTCGCAGCAGGAGTAGAATTTCTCGTTCCTCGTCGCCGGCACCCGCATAATATCCCATTCCACGGAGATATAGTATTCTGATAAGTCGATGCCCATCCCTATACGATCCGAGTCTGGTGTCTGTTTCAAGTGCCTTAAGTCAACCTGAAAAAAAAAACAGAAGTTAATAGATGAATAATAAAATATTAGAGACCACAGTCACGTTATAAATTGATACGATAAAAGTGTTAAAAGTAACAACTTTATCTTAAAAAAAAGATGGTTGCTCACGTTATCACGAACGTGTTTAAAAGTTACTAAAGTTCTAGAACTACTTCAGATTTATAAGTAATCTACTACCGAAAATTATTCATATACTCATAATATAGACGCTCCAAGGAAAAAAATGGTAAAGCCATTGAAGTTTTTACATTAAATATTTAACGTCAAGAAGAATTATGTTGTGAAACGGCTCCCTCAGGCACAATCTGCCCAAAAAAGTATTGTAATACTCTTTAGAAATTCAAAAATAAGATATCGAAACTTTGGACAAAGGCGCAATACACAATGTGGTACGTAACAAAACATTTAAAGCGGGGCTATCGGTTATTAAGGAATCGAAATGTTCACAAATAACGCTTATCTCTATCTTGTGCGGATTGGGAAGGTGGAAACGAGATGGATAATATCGCCAATTCCCCTTTGGACCTTAACACGGTCGATGTGAGGCGCAGACGTAAGCCGCAACTTTATTTATGTGAAAGTAGGAGCCACAGATTTATTGGCTTCCTTACTTCGATGGATGGCGTCTCCAGCCTGCAGTTGTAAACTCGACTCAAAACTTTATGTTCCATCGTATTCTTAATTTTACTTATAAAGGCTTTGCACCAGATGTATTGTAGCTTTCTTTATTCAGTTATATTTGGAAGTTAACTTTAACTGTTTTATAGTATTTTATAATATAAGACTAAACGAGCGAGTGGATAATCTGATGGTAGGTGATCCCCATCACCCGTGAATCTCCACAATGAGAATACGTCGCATGGGTGTATCGCCCAACTTTGAAGAAAGGAATGGTGTTTTTTTTTATTGGATTGAATGACGAGACGAGCAGGTCGCTCACTTGATAGTAAGCGCCACGCCTGCTCATAAACAGAAGCAACGCCAACAGAACTTTAAATAACAAAGCACTGCATGACACTGGACTGCGCCCGTCACCCCGAGACATAAGGTGTTAAGTCTCATAATGCCCAGTAATCTCCTCCGGATATCTCACTCACCGTACGAAAAGCAGCAGCAAGCTGCTACTTTGCGCCGGTTTTCTGTGAGACAGTGGTAATGACCCGGACGAGCCGATCCATTCGTGCTGTAGACACAAGTATCTACAGCGTGGCTCAACCACTCAAAAAATGCCATGTTATAAACACTCCCTTAATAGTGTTATATTATGAAGAATGCTTTTGATTTATGATTGTTTTGAGCGATGACGGTTATCAAGTAAGAAGCAATTAAGTCAAACAGCTCGTTACGAAACCGGACCATTTGTCATACCAATTATACGAGGAAAGTGATTTTGATTTATGGTACTGAAGATGTAAATATAGTACAAACTGTAGTTAGCACAAGAGATGTTTAATTAATAGATGCAGCATGGTGTTGATACTAATTATACTAGCGGAACCAGAACTTATTTAATTAGCAATATCACCGTCTGGAAATTTGTCTTAGATAAGTTAAAGAATAGTTGCCCCACGTAAACAATTTACAGAACTGCCATTTCAATAAGTGGTGGGGCCACGCAGTAGACACGTTTGTGTACATAATGAATGGGCCGGCTCGACCGAGTTAACACTGTCAGAAAACAACACCGTAACAGAAAACCGGCGTAAAGTAGCAGCTTGCTTACAATGTAAACAGTCTGTAAACGGTCTTTACCTATGAAATTGCCGTTCTATATGAAAAATGTTAAAGTATTTTTTTCATCTTTTTTATTTCTATTAAACAAAGTAACCACTAAGTATTTATATAATATAATGAAACAAATACCTACATCAGTTTAGTTCTTATTTTGGCCTTTGCCGTGTTGCCGAGTAAATTAAATTAAATAATGTGTCAATTTATGAATGTCTAATTTCGCAGCTGACGTGTTAAAACAAAAAATATATGATTATAGAGATCAAATTTCAAACAAGTCCCGTTTTGTTTGATTAATCATTAACATACGATAATCACTATAGAGATTCCAGGTTTCATACACAGAATGCGTGTTCATACCTCTTTATAAATGTACAAAGGTCCCTGTACGTATTATATATAGCCAACCGATATAAATATTCCTTCATGACATAAAATATTGGAAAAGGCTTTTACTAAAGAATTCCATTACCTACCAATCGTTCGTTACTTTCTTTAAAAGCTCAATTTTTCTGTTTTGTACAAAAAATGTTATGACGGTCAGAGAATTTATGAAAATTTCATTCGCTGCAATCAACTTTCTCTAATACATATAAAAAAAAATTGTAAAATTTTAAGATCCGATTTTGTTGACCCTACCAATAATTTAATTATAATATGCTGCTATGCATATTTAATATTATATTGCTGTTTAAGATTTCTACCACTTTTATGTAAACTGAATCTTCTTGAAATATATTCAATACTATTTGTATCTGATGTTTATTTTAACATGGCTTCTTTATATTTCTAAATAAATCTTAAATTGGCCCGAACATGTTGATTCGCAATAGGTATTCAATTCCCATCCTGTATATAGCCGTAGCGAGAATAGCTCTCTAAGCAAACCGGAATGCTATTTTAGCCCCTGCATGCTCTGAACATTCATTGATTCACTCATTATTGCAAAACTGGATTTATAAACAAAAAGAGTTGGAAGAGACTTATAAACACACGAATGCCTGTTTTTACCAACGTTTGCTTAACTTCAGTTACCTATTGTACCTTTTTACTTCGCTTCTTCTATTGCGTTATGTCGTCACACTGTTTTGAATTCTGTTGAGCGTTAGGTGTCAACTAAAGTAAGGTGAAGATCTGTGAAAATATACTTAGTATCGGAAGCAAGGTATTATCAGCTCCTTCTTTTATGGATTTGGTATTTGCTGCATAAAAAATTGCTTGTTTATAGCTGTTTTACTCCTTTACACACTTCTTCGTCTCTTAATTAAGGACTCACCATGTACCCATCGTAACTCCAAGATCCAAACTTCATGAAGCACGTCTGCTCGTCGAAGGGAAAGTACTCGACGTCGATCTCGCAGAACGATTTGTAGATCGCCGGCGGTTTCCACACTACCTTCCCGTCGTGATGAAGGATCGCTTTCGTCATGATGGTCACTTCGTAGTTACCGTCCGCGCTGGTGAAAAAAAAGATCTGCATAAATACTCAAATGCAAATATAGAACTTTAAACTTTGTATGAAACTTTTTTATAGAACGGAATATGAATGTGAATTAGTTGTACAAATATTGTTTATTAAAAATAATGAGACACGTGTCGTGGCATTTATGTAAAATTCCACTCGCGAGGGGGTGGGGGCATATTATGTACCTATTATTAATGTGAAAGTTTGGATGTGTGTAGATCAATTACGCCTTAACAGCTGAATGGATTTGGATAAAATTTGGCATACAGGTAGACCAAGATACAAATTAGAACATAGGCAACTATTATTCCAGATAAAGACATTTTCACGGGGGCACCGCGGGTAACTGTTTGTAATAATATAAATTATTAAACCTAGATATGATTAAAAAATATATATAAATATACTAGGTTACCCTTCATTGTGGGTATCAGGAACTACAACAGACTAGGTCCCACAACACCCAAATCCAAAACAAATATTTGTAGTAAATAAGTAGCGTGTAATATCGACCCCGTGGCTCGATATTACACGTGGCTCACAGCTAGCTCGGCGCTGTTCCACGGAGTTTGTCGAACTTCAACTTAGAATCAACAATTTTTCAGGAGATATAGACAATTATTTTGATTTTCAAGTATGATATCGATGAATCAGTATCACTGATAGTCAGTAATTTTATGATATAAGCTTTCTGCATTTAACAGTTACCACAAAAAGATGAGAAAATCTTTGTCATTGTTGTATTAAAATCTAAAATGGGCCAATTTTCAGCGGTTCAAAAATTTCTGTGGAAAATGAATATTCACAACAAAATAAATGTATGCGATGCCCATGTGATTTAAATACTCGTTATAAAATCTGATTGTAAAATAAATTCCGCGATGTTTAAACCACCGCGTGGCCGGCACAAAACCACAGACAGCTGCGTATGTAGATGAGGGATATGCAGTGACAGTTTTTGATGAAGACAAAGAGAAGAGAGTGATTGCTAAAACGAATGTTTGTGTAATATGGTGGGTATAAGCATAATGATAAAGCATGAAGTTTTGCTAAAACTACTTAGTATTAATCAGATGAAGTCAGAAATTGGTTTATTGCAGTAGGCAGTGGCTTACAGTGGACTATTGAAGTTGTTTTTATTTAAATATATATGAGGCGAAACATAAGTATATTACAACCACTTATTATAAGACACACTCACGCCTGTAATCCCGAAGGGGTTAGGCAGAGGTTTAACTAGTACACTTACATTTCGCCGAGGTTATGTGATATGTGGCGTGCCTATCGCCGTACCGGGCACAATTCAGGACTCTGAACTGATACTGAACATTTTTCATCACATACCAGTTCTACCCGACCCGGAGATTGAACCCGATACCTCAGTACAGCAGTCGTACCGCGTACGCATTACCACTGTGCCACCGAGGAAGTAATAAATAATTGTATAGAATTCAAGTCCAAGTTTCATTACATTACGAAGGTTTTGAATTAGACTGTTATCTCTTTCATTGTCAAATATTTTAATGTCCAAGAAAGGAAGTGATAAGAGTGATTAGTTAATACATTGAGTTACTTCTTTGCACTAAAATATCTAACGATAGCAGTTCATTAAACTTTTATATATTATTATTAATCTTTTTAATGCTTTAGGTAAACACTTGACCATTTTAATTCTCTAAGACTTAGACTCTAAGGAATTTAACTAAACGAATTTGGCAAGACATGGTACCTACATCCTAGAGGCACTTGAGCTAGTTGCATCCACTTTCATTTCGGCAAGAGTACATGAGCGGTCGTCTACCCGTACATAACAGCTCAATGAAGATCCGTGCTCTGCAGAAATGCGCAGGTACAAAAGTTTATTTGTTTTTTTTCCTTTCTGTGCCAGTTTGTAATTCTAGTGCATCTGAGATAGTATCGATATATTTGCAATATTTTGGCCGTATATTTGTATGTATATTCACTCTTTAACGCTTCATTTAAAGTTAATTTATGTAAAAAAAAACAGTGACCCTACCGGAGTGCCGACAGAAGTAAAAACTTGAACGTGTGTATTTTTTGAATCGTCAGGGCTTTTTTTTGTTTTTTTCGATTCGAAAAGTTCGGATATGAATTTATAATCTATGTTGTACGTATATACACAATATATGTATAATTTAAATAGTTATATTATCTATGTATTTGAACCCAAACTCAACTCTCGTGTAAACGGGGCCAATATATAGAAATACTAATACTAACACAGTAATACAGAGGTGTCGATAACGGTAACAGTGTCGCGAGTTCAATGGTTTTTTCCCATCTCAAAAAATGCCCAACGCACCTAAAGAAGTATTCACTTTAAAATGCAATGGTTAATGTAAAAAATCGTTTCACGTAGTTCTGCTAATGTAAGATTGAAGCAAAGTTAAGCAAATCTTTCTAACATTCCTCATGATTTAGTCCTCATGAGATAGTAAGACTTTTAACGAGACAGTTTAAGTTTTTAAATCTATTACAACAAATTGAACAGAATTGAATTATCTAATCCAACTTTAGAAGTAAACCAGTCGATTATCCCAAACAAGTACGCAACTGAATCACATACGCCTGTACATGTCAAACTAACTAAGTGATATACGGATGATTAAGTGGTATTAGTTGTTGTGAATCTTATCGCAATTGCATTACGTGACAATAATAGCGCCAATAAACAATGCTTGCGGATGCTGTGGTTTGGGGGATTTAATGGATTCTTGTTGTTTGGAGTACTTAGTATCTTACTGGTGTGTATTAATTTCATGATAGGATTAGTGTCTGTCTCAGTGGCGCTGTTGTGTGTACGCGGTACGATTGCTGAGGTCTGGGCTTCGATTATCTGGTCGGGTAAAAACGGTATTGGGTTTTTCTATCTCAAAATGCTTAGTTACAGCCTGAAGTCTGGAATTGTGCCCGGTATGGCGATAGGCTCGATCCCTATCAAATCATGGGACAGAAATAAGCTCGGCGAAATGTGGGTCTACTAGTTACACCTCTGCAAACCCTTTGGGGATTACAGGCGTGAGTGATTACAGTGTATATGATTAGTGTCATCGGTCTAGATGAGCGGATTTTTAGAAACTAATATTATAAATACATTATCACTTTGGCATATACTTACTATTATCATAGTTGTTAAAATTTTGATTTGTCATTAGATTTTTGTAACCAGTTCATATAACGTTACCTGAACAAGACTATCATTATAATTGTGATATATTTGTCATAAAGACCATCAGTTGTACCGTTAGGTAGTAAATTGCAATAAGACTGCCTCAGTGGCGCAGTTGGAATGCGTACGCGTTACGACTGTTGCTGACGCTGAGGTCTCGGGTTCGATCCCCGGGTCGGGTAAAAGTGATATTGGGTTTTTCTATTACGAAAAGCTCAGTATCAGCCCGGAGTCTAGAATTTGTGCCCGTCTGGCGATAGGCTCGCCCCCTATCACATCATGGGACGGAGATACGCTCGGCGAAATGTGGGTGTACTGGTTACACCTCTGCCTACCCTTTCGGGGATTACAGGCGTGAGTGCGTATGTATTGTACCGTTAGGTAGTAAATTGCACACAATCATGTCCTATAATAATTAAACACTAAGTACTACCAACCTGAATTCCAGTATCGCTTAAACACTCAGCAGAATATCAAGTCATCTCTAAGCTAAATACTAATTAAAGTATTCAAGCATAACGTAAATATTAACCCCAAAACGCTCGCTGTGATAATTGAAGCTGTAAAACCTCTGAAAGCATCATAACAAACTTTTGTCGTATTTAAGAAAATTGTAACATAAAATAGGTCACACCATCGTCCATTAAGCTAACGTGGCGCCATTAAAAATAAAGTTACTTCTGTACACGCCGCAAGGGCTTTTAGGGACGTCGCAGGTGCATAAAAGAGTTGCCTCTATTTGGCTAAATTTAAAAATATTAGGTACTAAACACTCTGGCTAAGAGCTTCCAGCTTGTTTTAGTTTTATGTTAGTTGGGTACGTCAAATTTCATATTGAGGTTAGTTGGCTTGGAAACAAACCCAAGTTTGTTACTTGAAAAATAATTCTGGGACTAACAGGATGGGGTACTTATTTATAATTGATAACCTCCGTGGCGCATTGAAACGAGAGGTTGCGGGTTCGATACAAATGTCAGTTATACATGAATATTTGTTTTGAATCTGGATTTTGTGGGACCGTAAGTCTCTCGTAGCGCCTGATATCTATGACACAATCATGAGTTAGAATGATATCAGCGACTGTTGGGTACATTTATTTAGTAAATAGTTTGGAGAGTATTTAAACGGTCATTCTACTATCCCACTTTCTACTACTATTATAAATGTAAAAGTTTGAATGTTTGTGAATTTAGATGTTTGTTATCCAGTCAGCCTTAACGGCTAAAGAATTTTTGATGAAATTTGCCACATACGTGGATTATGACAAGGATTAGAAAATAGGCAGATTTCAGAGATAAAAAGTATTTTATCCCGGAAAAGGCAGATTACGCGTGCGGAGCCGTAAGCAAAAGCTGGTACTATATATTTCTGTGCCTTTTTACGTGCATCTATTTAATCAAATTTCTATGATGTCGATAGGCAATGATAAAAGACATGATTTTTTTTAATTTTCTGTTATAGTATGTTCCTCCATTCTTGTCCCAGTAAGTCCATCTTTTACGAAATCAATAAGAATATTTTATTCTAATATCCAACAAAATCCCAGCATTTTAACTACTCTAAAATATAAAACAGCAAAGTGACTACTGAAAACAGACTGGAAAAGCATAAAAAGAAATCCCCTTTAATAAAAGAGATAATCACAGAATTTCGAGAGCTAGATTAGCCTCACAATCGACCCACGAATGGAAGCTGGCACAACATCTACCCATTCCATCGGAAATAGGAAAGTGGCCAAGTTTAACACAAATAATTCAACGTTACTTATCTTGGCTAGATGATCTGGAATCCAATTGCGAACTTGCTTTAACCGGAAACACTGTTACTCCAGAACACAATATAGTTGATGAAGATAATTAATATAAAGAATCAGATCGTTGATTTCGATTAACTATCTAGAATTTGTTAACGAACATAAAGCAATATGGATGCATCAGAAAATAGCAGGATCTAAATGATTCTAAATAGAAATTACTAGGAATTATGCGATTTAGCATCTTTTGTCTTATGATTTTATATCAAATTTCCCTTAAAAATTAACTTTGGCGTCGAAACTCTCTGTCTTTTGAGTGATAACAATAACTTTTTTTCTGAATTTGATAGATACAATTAAAGTGCTAATCCAGCTAATATTTAAGTTAATTACCTATATTTTAATTTATAAATCTAAGAATAACCTCTAAAATTCCCACCTTCAACTCGCTATGCAATTATGAACCTTATTATATTGTGTTGTTGTCAAATCATAGTTGGACCTTCTTTAATACTCGTAGGTACTACTGTTAATATAGATTTACGATCATCGCATTTTTCATTAGGGTGGCGGAGACTATAATGTCACCTATTATGAGGCATTTTGTGTGGAGGATGATAAACTAAAAAATGCGCTTTCCTCATTCGTCCTCTCCATACTATGCACATAAATATATGCTACCGTCACTAACATTAGTTTTTAAGTAATTGTTTGTATTACTAACACAATGGATTTTTGCTGTCCGAAAATAAAGACTTATTATTATGTACAGTACTCTTTATTTTAAAAGGATATAATATTACATTTCTAAAAAATAAAACATTTAAAAATATAAAAGTGTCACCCTCCAATGGCGAGGCCTAGGACCCAAGCCATCGGTGGTTAGGACCCCAAAGTGACGAACCTCCTCACAATACGTGCCGTGTCCAATAACACCGCTTTCTGAATCTAGCTCTTGACCCAACGACCAATCGAGAGCCTCTGGAGGTGTTGGTCGAGGCTCTTCCCATTAGCAGAAACGACTATCGAGACAATGATTGTCGAGTCAACGTCCCACATGTCAGTAACCTCGTGTGCCAGGTCTAAATATTTGGAAATTTTGTCTTTTTCGACTTTGACGAGGTTTTCGTCATGTGGAATGGTGACGTCGACAAGCATTGCACGCCGCGCCAATCGATCAACTACCACAATATCAGGCTTATTGGCAACAATAGTCCTGTCCGTGATAATAGATCGATCCCAATACAGCGTTGCATGCCCATTTTCGAGAACCGGCTGGGGGACATATTGGTAATATGGTACCTCAGCGGACACAAGGCAATATTGAAGAGCAAGTTGCTGGTGTATGATCTTGGCTACTAGGTTATGTCTATGCAAGTACTCGCCGTTAGCAAGATACGAACAACCCGAAATAACATGCCTGATTGACTCTCCAGGACGGTGGCATGCTCGACAGATGTCGACCGTACCATCCTTCAGGATGTATTTTCTGTAGTTGTTCGTCTTGATAACCTCGTCCATAATTGTAAAGACAAAACCCTTGGTTTCTCCAAAGAGATCACCGAAACGTAGCCAAGCCACGGAAGCAAGTTGGTCCACATCGGGCCCATATAGATTTTTATAAAATCTCCCGTGTTGCTTGCTCCTCCATACCTCCCTGCGACTACCAGTACTCAATACCACTGGTACCCGCCAGTTCTCATTTGCCAGAGAGAGCGGAGTGAATCCTTTATCTACTGTAACTACATCATTATGCATATCCACTCCGCTGTGGAGAAAATTATATTATTATTATTAAGAGACAGACGCGAGCGTCAGTAAAAGTACTTCTAACAAATTTAACAAGGTACTAGCTCCCTCGTATGCGAGAGACTATCTGGATAAATACCACCACTTTGTCTATTTCTGCTGCCAAGCAACATTGTGTAAGCACTGTTGTGTTCCGGTTTGAAGTACAGTGAGGCCAGTGAAATTACCGAGCATTAGGAGACTTAACATCTTTATGTCTCGGGTTGACGAGCGCACTCCAGTGCCATGCAGTACTTCATTATTCGAAGATCTGGTTGGTATTGCTTCTGTTTATGGGCAGGCGTGACCCTTAACATTAATGGCCGTTCCCAATATTCTATCTATCGACAGATTTGCTTACTGGCAGTAAAATGTTGATACTTTTTGTATGGAAGATCTGTCAAAACAATACTAGGGAACGGCCATAAGTGAACGACCTGCTCGTCACGTTATATATATAGTTTTTCGAACGACATAGGCGAGAAATAAACTGAAAACCGTTATTTGCGAGGTCGTGTTATACGATTCTTTTTTTAAACTGTATGACGCTAACTTGTTACCAAGAGGTTTCTATTATATTATCGACTGTGTCATGCGATAAACTCTCTCCATAAAAATGGGACCTTACTGACGCGATGATCTAAAATCCGTCATTATGAACAATTTGAAATGTATTTAATTTATCATCTAAAAAACAAATACGACAAAACTAAAACTTGACAAGAATTTACTAATCACATCAGATCTACTCAAAATCCTTTAATCCATCAATCTTTTAACTAACTATCCACTCAAACAAATTCACTTACGAAGCTGACGTGGAACGAGAAGAAAAGAATTAGAAAGATTTTTCCATACATACATACATACATGCGTATGTATGGGATTACAGGCGTGTAATCCCCGAAGGGGATCTGGTGTAACCAGTACACCCACATTTCGCCGAGCGTATCTCGTCCCAAGATGTGATAGGGGGCGAGGCTATCGCCATACCGGGCCCAATTCCAGACTCCAGGCTGATACTGAGCATTTCCTAATAGAAAAACCCAATATAACTTTTACCCGCCCCGGGGATAGAACCTGAGACCTCAGCGTCAGCCTCAGTCGTAAAGCGTACGCATTACAACTGCGCCACCGTGGCAGATTTTTCCAAAAGGAAATTAATCAAAGTTATGTCAATCCCTCACATTATATACAGTAATGAAAGTTTACCGTCCCGTGTTCATGCCACCTTGATGCTATTTAGATTAAAGCCTGCACTTATCGTGCCTTCCGCCTGGCCAACTACGGGCGCATTCTCCCTCACCTACATAAAGCTAAGTCATTGAAATAACGACCCTATATTATTGAAGATTAAGGTTAAAATCCCCCGAGGTGAAGCATTACGTGGCGTTAATGCATATAAATGCAGTGAACAGCCAGCGATAATGGGTGACGTTGCGGTTCTGACGAGTTTTAAAACGGTTGCGTTATGCTATTTGGGGGTGGATCGATTTGTTGCTTTGATTCGGTGCCAAAAACTGTCGTTGAAGTTCGGCGAGGTTTGGGATTGGAAGTTTCGAGTTCATATAAGAACAGTAAGAGTCTAAATAAGATGAATGTGCTTCGGTAAGAGGTTGAAATTTATTTCAATATGAGCGTCGAAAATAAATGTAAGATAGTGAGTTAAAAAAACATAAATATATCCGACAGTCACACACATAGTCCTGACCACATACACACTAGATTAACCTGTATCGTAGGTATCAAGAACTACGAGGGACTTGCTCCAAAACACCCAGACCCGAAACAAACATTTGTGAATTACACAAACATTTGTCTCGGTGCGGGAATCGAACCCACGGCCTCATACTTCGCAGCCGGCTATTCACCAACTGCGCCACGGAGGCTGTCAAAGTAAATAATAATTAAAGTTTATATTTAAATTATATCTATTTATCTTTCTCTATATATTTAAAAGCCAAAAACATACTTAGTCACACATTCACGGATTAATCACGATATCTCAAAAACTACTAAAGCTATTATGAAATTTAGTAGTATTTTTGAAAATTTACATTTTAAGGGGGTAAAAATAGGGTGGAACTTTGTATGAAACACGAGAGCGGAGCAGTAATATCGCGCGGGTGAAACCGCGCGGGACAGCTAATAAAAGATATATGTAAAAATAAAAATAATTCCATGTAAATTTTATCGTTAGCTTTTTATGGACAAAAGAGTATCCGCGCTCTTGCATAATCACCGATGTAGTTAATGTTATCATTTAAAATCAAAGAAGTCTCCTAATCGCCCCACTGAACTAGAAATCCTAGGGCAGGCAATTAAAATTCATATTTGAGTTTTCGATTCGAAAATCATCCGTGCTGCCCGAGATTGGAATTCCTGGTATGGCGATAAGCGCACTAAATTACACATGAAGAGATCCATATGTAATTTTTGGAATCGAAAACTCAAATACAAATCCAATATTTCAAACAGAATATTTGTTAAATTAGTTCACAATTTTATTGCGCATTATGCAGCAGTGGGTTTAATTAATCCTAATAACATTTAAACCTTCAAAACACAGGTGGGAATTAATTAAACTTCTGAAGATAAAGTCGTCATCATAACGTGGAATAATGGGAAAGCGGTCTCCGACGTGGAAATTAAGAGATAGCACGTATAAAAGAAGTGGTGAACTAAACTCATTGAAAGAAATGGGTGTTGTAAAGGAACTTGGACACAGGTCACACGAACTTTCCTAAATTGATTCGAAAGAAACATTCCACTTGAGTGAGATTAATGTTGGAACTTAACAATTTATAACACGCTAAACGAAATGTCTTCTGCGGGAACTTTGTAAGTGGTATTTATTGTTGTTAATACTTTTAAAGTACGTCCTATTTTACCAACTTTCATTATATGTTTATTTCCTTGAGTGTAGGGAACAACTTTTTTGGTTTTGTTTTGACGCATTTTAGTTGAGAGTTGTGGAATATTTTTGTTGATTTAATTGAAACTTTTTAAATTACACAAACAAGATAAGAAACCTTATTATTCGAGTAATCATCATAATTATGATATCAGAAACATTCGAAACTATTGATTAACTTGGCGCAGGGCTTTTTTGCATATATTATTGTGTTACTTTGAGTCAAATGTAAATCGCTTTGTTGAGTTTTTTTGGCAGGAATTCTGACAGTGCGATCGATCTCCTATTTGAATTAATTCCTAAAATAGTTTAAAGTTATGTTTGTTGTATAAAGTTGTGTGAATTTGTCCAATAAACATTGACTGTGATGAACAGCATAGGGACCCGTGTAAAAGTACCTAGCTGATGTTAAACACCGACTCTCTACGAAGTCTGCAGTTGCTGAACATTCAGAGGAAGGCTCCAAACATTACTTTAGATTTGTCAAACCACAAATCCTTGCCAAAGAACACCGATTTCTACCTAGGATGATTCGGGAGGCAAAAAAAACACAAAATTCAATAGAAAAGATGGCTGGAAGCTTGCACAAGCTTGGGATCGTATACGTCAAATTAAATCGGGACCCAAAAGACCAACTGCCAGACCTCAAAACACCGTAAGCTCTTTCTGCGTAGATCGGACTAGTGTCAACTAACTTTTTAAATAATTAAAAAAAATATATAATTTTAAAATGAAGGTAGGCAATGTAACATTAACTTTTCGAGACAACCTACACCTCCACAAACCACGAAGGCTGAAAAGCTTTCGGAACGTCGGGACTAAAATAAAAAAACTAGTTTTATTTAAAAAAAATGGCTTTGTTAAATTCATTCCGTTTATTAGTTCAATTTAATAATTATTTTATTTACCTAGATAGTTTTTGCATGTCTTAATAAGTCAGATACAATTAATTCAAAATTCCGTATAATGATAGCTATATCGACAGCAAATTGGTTAATTATTCCCTCTCAGCCCTTGCTATTTCAGCAACAGTTTTTACCATAGTAAATAAATCTTCAGACTATGTTGCGAGTTTGTCAAAGTTGTTCCGATACAAAAAGGTCTAAGTGAAGTTTACTTACTTGTTATAAAGTACGATGTCTGGCAGCCATATGTGTTCAGAAGGCACGTGTAGTGTGTCCACTCCTCCATAGTCGTCCGGGTTCCATTTTAGTTTGTAATCGTTCCATTCCTGTTAGGAAATATTTTGTATCAATATCGTTTACTGCCATCAATTTTGAAATATAAACAGAATCAAAAATATAGAAAATAAATACAAAACAGACAGCAGCGAATTTTTCTTTCACACAAAATAAGTTAGAACGGTCATGTCTATGTGTTCTTCATTATGCAAATTATCGAGTTATTTAGATTTGAATCTCAAACTTCTAGTTCTACTATAAATGTAAAGACTATTCTGATAAGGATACTAATCATTGTAATATTAGCTTCCTACTCTGCTGCTCATCTGATTGTACAAGAATATACGCTTATTATTTCCAATATCCTAAACGTGGATAATTTGCTGAAATATTATTTTGAATAGCTGTCTTAAAATAAATAGCTTTTACTGCTTGTTTGGTTCCTTTTAATAAGTAATCGTTAGAAACTAGAGCAAACATTAAAACACCAATATTGGTGATCGTTGACTCAAGGCGACTATAAAACGAACTTACAAAGTTGTCGAAATAATTTAAAAGATAGCGGTCTTAAGTTCAAATGTGATGGCCACGGACCCAATAATAGAGTTCAGTTTAAGACATTCCCGCAAAGTATTTTTGGTGAAGACCTTATAAAGTGGAGTTGTTGACACAGACCCGTGGTTAGAGGTCGGAAATTGCGGTGCCTTATTAGGTTCCGGCCGGGAGACGCCGATTGAAAATCTGGCACCGCACAAAATGTGCTCGACCACTTTTCACTGGTGGCTTGCACGTATTTCGACTGCGAATTTATCATTTAAACTCCATTTGAGTGGGTTCCCGCTGGACTATTGGCGTGGTTTGAAGAAACTCGATTACTAACTTATTATTTACTAGTCATAATCTGGTTTCGTTTTGTAGTTTTTTTTTTTTTATTCTTCTTAAAGACTCGTTGATATTAACATATATTTCATTAAAGTCAGCATTTTAGATTTACATTGAAGCATATGGCGATGATGCCTTACTCATAAGGTAGTTTATTTCTTCATCATTCTCCATCGATAACTTAGCAAATCTAGAGGATTTTGTATGCAAATTCAAATTCAATCCGCTTAAATTGTTCATTTCATCACACCTCGAAAATGCTATTCTAATCCCAAATTTCTTTACGAACTGGAGTCACATCTCTGTGTTTCTTAGGTCATCCCCTTTGTTCCACAAATTGACACTAACAAAGTAAAAACACGGCAAATTGAACGAAGTGTGCCTTCTTAAAAGCTTTTATAAAATGATAATTATGTTATACTCGTAACATCGGCAAGTAATTAAATTTTGATCGTCTATTTAATGTATTCTCGTTGCAATTAGTTAAAAATAGGTCACCTCATTGTAGTCAAGTCTAGTGGAATATATTTCGGTTGTGAATCTGGTCCTAATTTCGAGTGGCACGTTGGGCAATCAGTGTAAGTTTTTCTATTCTAAAGAGACGTGAATTCCCCAGAATTAGGAATTATGCCCGATATGGCGATAGACTCACCTCCTATCACATCATGTCATAGAAATATACTAATGGAACCGTGGGTGTGCACACACACTTACATGAGGATACAGGTGTTGGCATAAGTATTTATTTTTGTACAACTTTGGTAACATATTATGGTTTCCAATTTTCCCCTTGCAATGTCAACTTGATGTTAAAGAGGCTCTGAATGCAAATCGAAACCATATTTGGTTTGTGTACATACATACATACATAATTAATATATACATATATATACATTCACACCTATATCCCATGGGGATAGGCAGAGAAGCCACAAGCTACGATCCTGACACACTTCTTTTGCCTCTTCCATATTCATACATCTTCCCATACATTTTCGTGACTTGCTCTTTTCAGAGAACATAAACTTAGTAGTAGTAGTCTTTTAATCTTATAAGTGGAATTATGTAGCCACTTGTCTATACAAATAAATCTTAAATCCATCCCTTTAATATAGTTTGACAAAGGCCCTTTGCTCAGCCTTATGCCTACAAAATAAAGAAGTAATGCCATACAATGTAATTTATGAGCTGACGCTATATACTTGAAATAAACGTAACATCAAACCACAATGATAGGCTGAAACTCAACGTGAATACATTGCACTGAGACATACACATGAAAATATATTTTTTACGAGCACGCAATAAAAATGAATGATGAAATTAAATTCGGCGATGTAACCCACGCGCAAGGCGTACTGTTTCGCGGAACACAATTATTATCTTGGCTAGCTTTGTACTCTGTTAGATGGAATTACCGTAGCTAAAACTCAATTTAAATTTGTCTGCGTAAGCTAAATACAAAAGCTTCTTCAACATGCATATGTCTCGTGAGGTTAACGAAGTGCTGGATTAAGGGAGACATGAGGGGTAAAAATATTTTACCGGTTACATAAACGTTTTCTATAAATGTATTCTATTTTTTGTCATGTTGGTGGTATAGAATAAAGATAAAAAAATTGTACACCTCGTATTCGATTTTAGAAATAAATATATAAGCGTTCTAATAAAAAAATAAAATAAAAGCATGGAGACAATTGTTGCGAAAATACATTCTATTTAACGTTTAAAATAATATGAATTCTTTTCGCAACGGATGAAAAATATCATTACAGGCTTGCTTGCTTTTCATTGTTTTAAATTTGGAGGGTTCGAAGCGGATCTATCCCCCTTTAATCCCGACCGAGTGCGTGCCTGGCTTAAGCGTCTAATTTAATTAGGTAATGGAGTGTGCGTATGACGCAAGAGTTTCTGTCGTTTTACTGAAAGTAACCTTTAGCATTATGGCTCTCCCTCCCTCTCTATTCAAATTCATTATCTCTTTCTGTCGCGCCTTTATTAAAATGAACGCGGAGTTGGGAAAAAGATCAATACTGTTTTGAATTATATAATCTATGATAGCTTTGTAGTATTCTTCTATTGAGAACTTTACAGCTTAATTTATTTCTCAGTTATATTAGGTAGCTCGAAAACTGTTTATTGCAATAAACTATGTTAGAAACCAGTTTTAAGGACGCAATAAAGAGCTTAGCACTTTCAGTTATATAAATCTGTAGGTGTTGAATTATTTTATTCTTAATAACAACTCTATCGATTTAAATAATAAAAAAAAACTTGGAATTTGTTAATGCAATTTACCTTGCCCTATTTACCTTACTTGCTGTTACCTAGCTAAGGTATTTTTGCCTGACTGAGATTTCTATGAAATTCTAACAAATAATTTAGAATTTTGTTGTAATGTCAAAGTAGAATCAAAAATAAACAACAACAATGTTGACGTCTACAATCTATCGGGATGTGCTTATTATGATAGGTCAATACTCGAACCTTTTTTTTCTTTTTTTTACATGGGGAAAATCCTCTTGGATTCCCGGCCACCTTAAATTAAGATAGACGGGGTATGCCGGATTTTTACCGGCAAAAAACCCCATGGTTGTCGCCATCTGCACTATGGAAGAGTTTCGGAACCTCCAACAGAAACACGCCGAAACCCCTCCAATGCAACCCTGCCTGCTTTCCACTATGTTTGCAAAGCATTTTTTAAGAAAAATATTATTATAATTCATATATTTATTACAAGTAATTTAAATCTATATATACTAGAAGTCCAGTAGTGGTCGAAATTCGAGCACTATAATCATACAGTTTTTGATTTTTGTTCTATTACATCAGCTGCGAGCGTGACAGATTCACGCCTGGGTTTCTGAATGGTTGATAAAAGTAAAATTAACGGTCAAATCTCATGTCAAGACGAAATTGTTATATTATTGTAATAAAATAAAAAAATATATTAATAAAAGTAATTCAGTGGCATCGAAATTAAAGCCAGTGACATTATTGGGATTTTTTTGTGGTGACTAAAATCTTATATCTCGAGTGAAAAACGCAGAACAATACTCTAGAGCACACTGTAATTCAAGGTTGTGCTATTGTTTTTGCGCAGGCGCGTTACGATCAAATGAACGACCTTGTTCGTCTTATCATTCAGATGAATAAAAAAAACATAAGTTGGATGTGCAAAAATACTTTTACACTGTGTTATTATTTATAGCAATAAGTTACAAACTCACAATTTATTGTAGAAAGAATGTTATAAATCTGCCGAAAAATAAATAAGTTATAAGCATTGAAATAAAACTAGTTTATACAGATTTTATCGCGGTTTAATTTTTATTTTAGTCCCGACGTTTTGAAAGCTTTTCAGCCTTCGTGGTCGCGTAAACCTAAGAAATCACTAAGTTATAAGCAATTCAAATGTGATGGACGGGGTGGGACGGCGTACTTCTCAAATGACAGACGACACAAACCTTGACGTCACCGTGCAAAATTACCATTACGGTGAATGCGTGTGAGCGGAATAGTAATATGTACACGTCCACCTTTGCTCATTTCAATATTGAAAATCATAATTACGGGCTCATTTTTGAACCAATTTTGGTTGTGTTTAGCAAAAGGGTTTCTTTTTCGCATTATTTTCTGTTGGGTATAACATCTATATATTTAAAAGCGAAGTGTATGTATGTTCACCTAAAACTCGAGAACCGATAGCCCAATTGATATGAAACTTTGCACACATATAAAGGATGACATGACCACTCCGATGAACATAGTTACGTTAGTGCCGGATAGGTGGAGCTGGTGGCAGTGATTTTTATTTTTGAACCATCGACCTATGGTTATGAAATTTTGTATATATCCATATGGCAGCATTGGAACACCAACTAATATAGTTATAGTGGTAACTGATAGATGTCGTTGGTGCCGTTTAGTTAAATTAATTATATTTTGAGTCAGTGTTTGTTGTCTTTAGGTAGATGAATAATATGCTCTACTCTAAATATAATGTGACACATGTTTCTAATTTTTGTATTTCCACATAGTCTAGGTACTTTTTATCCCTGAAAGAGACATTCACGCGGGCGGAGTCGCGGGCAAAAGCTAGTAATGGATTAAAATTCCACATAGGAAACTACACTATTCCTATTTCCACAACAAAAAATCGGACACGCGCCATATCGCCAATTCAAGCGAATGGGCGTTTTGTAATATCGCGACAAAAATCCGTAGTGTAATATTAAAATTTCAGAGTTCGGGCGACCGGGGGTTCGGTATGGTGCGGACGGAGGGGGGCGGGGGGAGGTGCAAAGCGGGTCATCAAGGGTTTTTCAATTGACCGCCGCGACGCCCGACCACGTTTCCTGTCAGTGTTTTTCCATCTTTCAGGTTATTTCGTTGGATGAAGTCTATTTTTTCGAATATGTCATATACGCACTGAAATAGCGTTGGTTCTAAAACACTAAAGCTTTACTAGAAGGTGTCTCGCGCATCGTCCAGTTGAAATAAAGAGCTAGGACACGTGGCTAGAAGAGACCATAACAGGTAGACTAAGGCAGTCACAAAATGGTATCCAAGAAGAGACCGAAGATCTCGGCACCAGCGCGATGGACTGATATGTAAGATATGTCGGGAGTCACTGGATGTGTCTTGCACAGAGCCAGAATAATTGGCGTGAACTGGAGGAGACCTATATCCTGCAGTGGGTGGGTACGGGCTGCGAGAGTCTGTCTGGATAGGTATCTATCACATTTTAGTCTATTTCTGCCGCCGAGTAGTAGTGTATAAGCACTGCTATGACCCAGTTTGATGGTCGTTATATCTTAATACACATTGTAACTAACGAACTCACCAGGCATTACAAAGCTTCTTATGTTTCAAGGTAACTAGCCGATTGCAATGGCATATTCGTAATTTAAACTTTTGAATAGTGTTGCTATAGTTTATGGGCAGGCGTAGCGCTTACCATCATGCGAAATAAAGTCTACCTCTTAAAAATCTGTACTCTGTTATAGTTCATGTAATAATATAATGTTATTTTTGTCTTCTGATTGTTAATTTTTGAAATCAGCTTGTTAGTTAAGTATTTTATTTTCCTACGGATGATGGCTATTTTTCTTTCCTTTGCTGACCATCAAGTATTCAAACTGACTCTCCGGAAAAAATAACTCAGACCCTCCCTACAAAAAAAAATCGTAAGTAGCATACACTAATCACCAAAGGGAAGAAAACATCACTTTCCCCTAACGAGATACTGCGTATATCCAACAAAATTTATAGCCAAGATGTGTATCGAAGCGCACAGCCTAAGGGTTTTTACAGAATGTCCCAGCTATGGGTCATAAATCATCGGCGCCTTACTTCCCAGTTAACAGCTTTTTGAACATTCCATCGATATTACCACTATATTTTTTCACCAACTATGTTAATGTGAAATCGATTTCGTATCCTGTATTGATATTGTATGGTTTTGGATTGAAGGATGTTTCAATGGTGGTCAACGGAAGCCAACGCTACTAAATCTTTACATATTAATAAACACTTTTTTTTATTTGTCCTAGCTCGGCAAAGTGACTACGCTACACCTGATGTTAAGTGTAGCGCAATCCAAAAAAACTGTCGACCAACGACAGACGATTTGTCTATCGTAGGTCGGCAAAATTATGCCCGCCTGCCTAATTGCTTCTTCACACTCCGTTTAAAGGAACCCATATTATAGGAAGGAGGGAACACGTGTGCCGGCAAACTATTCCACAGCTTGATGGTCCGGCAGAAGTAAGATTATTTTAAAGACTATTATTACTAGACTTATTTAGTTAAGATATAAATTAACATCAATTTTATAACTCTAACTTTTCTAAGTGTGTATTCATTGTTAATAATCGCTTGCTATAACGGTGAAGGAAACATCATGAGGAAATCTGCATCCCTAAGAATTCTCCACAAGAATTTTGAAGGTATGTGAAGCCAGCATGGTGGAATAAGGCCTAAACCCTCTCATTAGATACATTGAGGAAGCCCGTTCTCAGCAGTGAAACCAGTATAATACACGGCTAGAAAAGTCAGAGGTGCATACCCTTAGAGCTGGTTTCGAACCTGTGACTTTAGTCTTGACAGTCGGTACCACTTCCCGCTGAATTATCATTGCTTTCAAATGCCTGACAGCCTTCGTGGTGCAGTGGGGAGTAACCAGCTGTTAAGCGATAGGGAGCGGCTTCGATTCCCGATCCGAGAGCGATGTTTATGTAATCCAAAAATAAATAAATAAATACACCCAACATTCACACACATAGTCCCGACCCCATACTAGGTAAACCTGTATCGTGGGTATCAGGAATTACGAAGAGCTTGCGGTCCCACAACACCCAGACCCGAAACAAACTTTTGTGGATCACACAAATATGTATATGTTTCGGGTCTGAGTGTTTTCTCCCCAGCGGGGTTGATGTCAGGTAGGAGGTCGTAAAAACTACAAGCCATATCTTTTTCTAACATGTGTTAAAACATATTGCGCGACCCTACCGCGAGTGGGATTAGGGCAGGTGGAAGAATAAGATAAATAATAATAAAACTTCATTACTATGAACAAAATTATTCACTTTGTCTATTTCGGCATAACGACCGCTTGATGATGATCTAAAACAGACCTGTTACATCATTCGCCTAAGTGCTTATTTGTCTCTTGAGTGACTGACCATTCTCGGATGGATGTTGCCAGCATATTGTACTAATTCATAAAAAATGCAGACTTGCGATAGGGTGTATAATTTTTATGGATAAATTCTAAATTAATAAGATAACAATTTTTTTATAGCATTGGCCGGCAAACGAGCCAGTGGATCACCTGATGGTAAGTGATCTCCACTGCCCATGTTCGCCCACAATACCAAAAGAATTATGGGCACGTTGCCGACCTTAAAGGGACGGGTGTTATTACGGAGTTTGAAGAAGCAATTAAGCAGGCCGGCATAATACTCCCGATCTACAATAGATACAGTGTTGGTATTTGGTCGACAGTGTTCATGGATTGCGCTATCTATACTTACTATCAGGTGTAGCGTAGTCACTTTGCCGAGCCAGGTTAAAAAAGGGATATTTAAGGGAATGGGAAGGGGAGGGAGTTTGGCCCTCAATATGGTTTACTATAGACATGGCGTCTATATTACCTCCGGAAAGACACATTAAAAGATAAAAAAGAAACCACAAAAGGAGCAACAACATAATGGCGTAACGCAACAAAAGCAACGTTATCAGACGCATATTTCTCAAATGCTCTCCGAGTTGTCGGAGGGCCGAACTTTCCCACAATTTTGTTTCGAAAACCCCCACATTACCGACTGTTTGTTTGATGATATTTAAGCCACTTCGTTTCTCATTGCGAGAATTGTTTTCGCAAACATCTAAAGCAACACTTGGCTAAACTTTTTTCGGCTACATTCCATCTCGATGCGATTGTAAGTTGGAAATTTTCATTTGGCATTTCGTGCCCGTTGGACTTCAAAAAGGAATCTGAACATAGTTCGTGAAAGTATTTTTGCATGTTCATTTGATTTTATTTTATCTTTCTAGAACAATTTCCGTTATGTCCTTTGTTTTAAGGTGGGGAACGAAAAATAGTATAGAAACGTTTTATTGAATGTTATGGTACCGTATTTATATCGTTTTTCTTGCTATGAATATTTTCTCTACATACAGACATATTCACGTCTGTATTCCAGAAGGGGTAGGGAGAGGTGTAGCCAGAAGGTACACCCACATTTCGCTGAGCGTCTCTCCGTCCCGTGATGTGATAGGGGGCGAGCCTAACCCCATATCGGGCACAATTCCAGACTCCGAGCTGACACTTAGCATTGCGTGATAGAATAACCCAATATTACTTTTACCCGACCCGGGGATTGAACCCGAGATCTCAGCACAGCAGTCGTACCGCGTACGATTAACAACTGCGCCACATAGGCAGTCATATTTTCTCTATACCTGAGAGTATGGAGAATCTATCTCTAATCAATATATTGAGATATATTGCCATGGCGTGTCCTCACATTGCGTCGCGATGTACAATAATAACAATAATTGTTGCAGCGCCATCTATCGGTGTTCAAGCGAGTTGTCCGTATTTGGTGTTATAAAACTATACGAGTATTTGGCTTATTTGCACAAGGCCATAAAATATCGAGAAAAATAAAAAAATCCAAGTGAATTTGACTTTGAAATAAACCTTTCTCATCAAACAAAAAATCAATCCACCTCAGTACTCAAACATGATGTCTTAAAGTACCCCATAAAATATAGATTGAATTTCGATGACAGAAAAACAAATACTGTAAAAAATAATAACAACTTGCTGTATTTTATTGCATACAAATACATTCTGAACTATCGATCTTCAGGAACGGATAAATCGTAAAGTTTCTACGGTCATAACACATTTTATTACCAGGAGAGCCACTTGTTTCGGGTTGGGAAAGTTACAACGAGATGGAGGATGTTAATTTGTGGGCGGGAAAGGATCGCACTCAGTTAGTTCTTTGCAAAAAAATCTGGAAAAGTAGAATATATTGTGAGAAGTTGAATAGTTATTATTATTGTGTGTAGAACTCCACAATATTATGACGAATTTTGTAACGTTAATAGATTTTGTAATACCATACTCTGACTTCAATTAATTTAATTGTTGATTAGTCGTTGATTATATTATATTATTTCTCAGAGACTTCACTATTATTCACGCTGGGAAACATGGTGCGTCATTATACAAAGCCTATGATTATTATTTACATTTTTTTTTATAGTATAGGCCGGCAAACGAGCAAGTGGGTCACCTGATGGTAAGCGATCTTCACCGCCCATGTACGCCCACAATACAAAAGAATTATGGGCGCGTTGCCGACCTTAAAGGAAAGGTATAATAAGGGATTGGGAAGGGGAGGGGGATTTGGGCCTCCGGATATCTCACTCACCGTACGAAACGCAGCAGCAAGCTGCTACTTTACGCCGGTTTTCTGTGAGACAGTGGTAACGACCCGGACGAGCCGGCCCATTCATGCTGTAGACAAAATTGTCTACAGCGTGGCTCTACCACTCGTATATTTACAATTAATTATTTACAAGGTAATAAGCAGTGATAGCTCAGCGGGGAGTGGTATGGACTGTCGAGACGAAAGTCGCAGGTTCGAAACCAGCCTCAAGTGCATACACCTCTAACTTTTCTAAGTTATGTGTGTATTAATTGTTAATTATCACTTGCTTTAACGGTGAAGGAAACATCGTAAGGAAACCTGCATACCTAAGAAGTTCTTCATAAGAATTTCGAAGGTATGTGAAGTCTGCCAACCCGCATTAGGCCAGCGTGGTGGACTAAGGCCCAACCCCTCTCATTCAGTAGAGGAGGCCCGTGCCCAGCAGTGGGACGTATATAATACAGGGCTAGTATTATTATTATTAACTAGTTGCTGAATTAAACATACCATAACTATTGGAATAAAACGTAAACGAACATACATTATTTTTATTTCCTTTATCAATGACATCAAACCAGACGCACGTGCGACTTTTATTTTGTAAAATACCAACGGGTTTTTTAACATTGATATTAAAATATACTGCTATTAATATTTATAACGGCATCTGTGATTGACGTTGATTAAATGAATATGTACTGTATAGTTTTACATTAAATTGGTAGGATATCGACCGCGTCATTCATAATTATGCGACAATAACGTAAGTAGATTTTTAAAAGGTTAAACATGATTATTTTATAAAAGTAAACATGTTCATAAATACATACGCACTCACGCCTGAATCCCGAAGGGTTTGGCAGAGGTGTAACCAGTACACCCACATTTCACCGAGCGTATCTCCGTCCCATGATGTGATAGGGGGCAACCTATCGCCATACCGGGCACAATTCCAGACTCCGGGCATTCCAATTCGAGCCTGAGCATGTCGTAATAGGAAAACTCAATATCACTTTTACCCGACCCGGGGATCGAATCCGAGACCTCAACGACAGTCTCAGTCGTCACGCGTATAAATAAAATACAGCACCCAACAGTCACACACATAGTCCTGACCCCACACTAGGTTAACCTGTATCGTGGATATCAGGAACGGGCCGGCCCATTCATGCTGTAGACAAAATTGTTTATAGCGCGACTCTACCACTTGTAAATCTTCGAACTGAAGCTAATGCTGATCGATCAAATCAAGAAACAAATACCGACAAATATTTTACCTCTATAGACCTAACAAAAACAATAAAAAACAAGTGCCATTGTCAAAGCATGATATATAGTCATATCAAAACACTTATAAAGCCCTATTCAGTTTCTATTGAAGTGAGGATACTCGAAAGAAGATTACTGTGAATAACAAAGTATAGTGTAGAGGGATAAAGAATTTGAAACAACTATTGTTATTGTGTTTTTCTGTATTAAATGAAATGGAAAATAATGATTTTTACGATGTTTTTTACTCGGATCAAATCTTTTGTTATATAATCTTTAACGTGTTTCCTACGTGATAAATGTGTGGATAATAATATTTAAGAACTTATTTTTATGCCTCGGTGGCGCAGTTGTAATGCGCGCGTGTTAAGACTAAGGCTGACGCTGAGGTCTCGGGTTCGATTCCCGGGTCGGATAAAGTAATATTGGGTTTTTCTATCACCAATTGCTCAGTATCAGCCCGGAGTCTGGAATTGTGCCCGGTACGGCGATAGGCTCGCCCCCTATCACATCATGGGACGGAGATACGCTCGGTGAAATGTGGGTGTACTGGTTACCCCTCTGCCTATCCCCTCGGGGATGGCAGGTGTGGGTGCGTGCGTAACTATTTTTATGCGTAACGAAAGACGATGTGGTCGGCAAAATTATGCCAGCCTGCCTAATTGCTTCTTCACACTCCGTTTACAGGACCCCATATGTTGTTACACGTGACGTATAGATTTTTGACATCGGATCAGTAATTTCAGAGAATATTCGCCACAGTGACTACAAAATTGTTTTCTTGGTTGCACCGCGCCGCCGTGGCCACAAATCACAGTAAACTATATCCTATTTTACTTAGGGATAGTGTAGCTTTCTAATAGTGAAAGAATTTGTAGAATCGGTTCAGTAGTTCCAAAGATTATCACAAACAAACAATTATTTCCTCTTTATATTATAGGGTAGATTTCAGCTAGTATATCTAGTCAGATGATCTCCCAGTCATCCGGGACCGATTACTGTCCACCCGATCTCTAGGCTGACAAATTTATTCCCATAATACTAACATAAATTTTCCTCGTCTACAACTGGATATCTTTCTACTATATTTTTAATAACGTTATTTTTCTCAGCTAAGTGTCTATATTGTACGTAATAAGTACAATGAAGTCTAATATCGACGGTCGAGATACATTGTGTTCCCCGGCGGTCGCCAGAATTATGTCGGTCTGAAGTAACCGGCTGATTCTGGAACGAGACTTGTCGAAACTATGTCCGGTGGTTGTATCCAGTCGGATACAAAAAGATATCAGAAGGCCAATTGATTAATTAATCTCGTATTTAACTCACACTGCGAATGAATTATAACCGAACTGAGATTATATTTTGATTAGACTAAAAATGGTACTCTGCTCCTCTTTAAGTTCAGTCCGATACTTTGTCCGATGTCAATGTAATCTCATATCGATGTCATTGCAATATCAATTCAGTCACATTTTTCACGTTTATTTAATCGTGTGTCATTTAAAAATGTTACCAGAATAACGTTTTGGCTTCTGTCAACTTTTATTCTGCTTTCGATCTCTTTACCATCTATGTTAACATTTGACCTTGATAATTGCTTTATGAGAATACCATTTGCAATTTTCTTAGCACTGATACTAGATCGTAATGATATTTTGAACATTAAATTAAGAGAATTGGCCTCCAGGTCACTCTCACCAGCAAATGTTCAACCTCTTTACGATTTAATATATCACATTTTTCTTTCTGCCTAATATTTTTCCAGATTATTACCAGGGTCGGTCTTGCTATTAAGACGCGTTCACGTCACCAGATCTTGAGCATCTTTCATAGTGAGATTGCGTCTTTAATACGTCAAGCTAGCACTTTTAGCACCGTTTGCGTGAACCTAAATTTTAATATTTCATATAGCTTGAAAATAAAGTTACTTGACATCAATCACAGTCATCAAAGACGCTTCTGACAGAGTATACAGAATACTAGGCACTTTGTCTGCATCCTAAGCGACAAAAATCCAAAATTCTCTAGTAGTCGTCCAAATTCCACGCAGATTAATCATTTACTTTTTCTGTCCATCAAACTTTGAACAAAGGGGACGAAACAAAAGGAAGGACCCTTAAACTATTAGTCACGTGTGAATTGACACGAGGTCCGGTATAAGAAAGAGCCGTGTGTGCTAGTGTCACCGTCCTTTCCGGAGGGCTGGCTATTTGTCACGGCTCCGGCGAAAATAGCACGCGTGCCTTGTTTTGCGCCCTACTTACGTGATGATAACCATGATTATATTGTAGACCTGTTTTATATCTAGGTAATCTAGGTCTTTTTCTGCGTTTCAGCAAAGTTGTTATGTTTAATTAAACTGAAAATTGGTATTAGATCGTAGATGATGAAGCGCTGGCTATATGTTTTAGAGGAAAACATAGAAGCCAATGGCCTCAATCCGGAGAATGCTGTTGTTGGAAGTCGAACCTTGGAAAAGGCCAGGCTATACTAGGCAGAAGAAGAAGATTGAAGATAATTTCGTCTTAACTAAAGAGGGTTATATAAAACAATTATTATTAAAGTTAAATAATAAATAATTAATAAAGTTAAATAATTAATAATAAAGTTAAATAAAATACTCACCTGTTCTACCCACACGTTCGTTGTCATGATTTGATTCTTAAGATTCTGTAAACAAGAGAAAATATAATATAAAAATTTTAATTCACTAACAAATTTTAACTTGTCTATGGACTATTTAGTTATTGTAAAAGTCCTATTGAGGTACCTTAGGAAACTGCTACGCGCGACCTTAGCGACAACTCTAGATAATTTCCATACAATTTCATACAAAGCTGATATGTTGCTTTTACTTCACTCGGGTCACGATAGCGTCTCGATCACATACCTCAAAACAGGGTCTAGTCTAGAATTTAATACAATAGATCTATGAAACAGAAGTTAAAATGAAAAAAAGTCAAAGTGAAAGTCGCAAGTCGCAAGGGAAATTGTCATATCAACGTAGATAGAATGGCCGAATTAGCCAGTACTTGTAAAAATGTTATAATAAAGTATCTTTAGACTTCAGCTCGGCATACATGATACCATGACACTTTTTTATCCTCGCATGGCATAATGATTACACTGGATCTGGTGTGAGGGATTGGGAAGGGAAGGGAAGGGGATTTGGGCCACCGGATATCTCACTATACAAAACGAAGCAGCAAGTTTCAACTTCACGTTGGTTTTCTGTGAGACAGTGGTAACGACTAGGTCAAGCCGGCCCCTTAATGCTGTAGACAAAACTGTCTACACTCTACAGCGTGGCTCTACCAGTCAAAACACGAATTTTCTTTTTATGACGTATACAACTATACTTTCCTTTTTGACCGCACCTTTCTGTTAGAAAGAAATAAAACTAATTATTACACAGTTGCATGTCGTGACCGTGACAGGTGGGTGACAACTCAGCATATTTCTGTTCTGTGGTGCCAACCACAGCACAGAACTGATTTTCAGTGGTTACACGTTGTTTAAGATAATTTAATTTCCTCATCAAAAATTACACCAAAATCCACGCAAATATTAGATTATTTTCATTTTTCAGAGTAGATGCTCACTGCGCATGAATGTTTGATACACACGCGTGATGGAATAGGTTGAAGGCAAAAGGGACGGTGATCAATCATGCGTGAATACTTAAAACCCATGAAAATGTAACACTTCGTAACACCCGCCTAGTTTATTTTGCATTAAAGCGTGGCCCTTTGATTTTGGGCGAAGATACTGGCACGTGTACCTTTCATCGATACAGGTTATTGAATATATAATATATATAGGAGTGTTGTGATAGGATCTATCAAGCGTTGTTTTTAGTTATTAATATAGATATAATTTAGATGTAGACAGCCTCCGTGGCGCAGCGAACGAGTAAACGGCTGCGAAGCGACAGGCAGTGGGTTCGAATCCCGCACTGAGACAAATGTTTCTGTGACCCACAAAACCTTGTTTCTTGTAGATATCCGGAGGCCCAAATCCCCCTCCCATTCTTAATGCCTTAATTATCCCTTTCCTTTAAGGTCGGCAACGCGCCCATAATTCTTTTGGTATTGTGGGCGTACACGGGCGGTGGAGATCACTTATCATCAGGTGACCCATTTGTTCGTTTGCCGGCCTATGCTATAAAACACCTTTTAAAAGAGAGAAATAAAAAATAAGAAGAATAAGCTACGAGTACATCCGCGTGAAACTTTTTTCCGGGATAATTATAAAACACGTGCCTCATTATTTTTAATAAGTAATATTTGTACTCAATAGGGTAGTTGACTAGATTTTTTTTATTATTTAAATCAATAAGTTACGTTACTCAAAATCTATCACAGAAAGTATTTTATAAATCGGACCAAAAAAAATAAGTTAGAAGCCATTCAAATCCTGTAGAAGGGGTAATTGTCAAATGACAGACGACGCAAACTTTGACATCACTGTGTAAAATGTTCATTATGGAGCAAGCGTGCAAGCGAGATAGTGATATATCCCCACTTTTCCTCATACCAACATTTAAAGTCATAACTGCGGGCACATTTCTGAACCAATTTTGATTGTGTTTTAATAAAAGGGTTTCTTTTGCGTATAATTTTCTATTGCTTATAAAATAATGTATAAAATTCAATATAGGAAACTACCCTATTTCACAGCCGTATTCCGGTCTATGAAAAAGTTTTATACAAAGTTCAATCTTTTCCCGTTTAAAATGTAAATTTCCAAAAATACTTTCTTAGCGGGCCTCTACATTACACAGACTATCATCAGAACAAAGTTCATGATGCTTTATTAGCTTTTGAGATTTCATGAGTGAGTAGGTAGTATTTCGTTTTTATACTATAACTAGCTTTTAACTTGACTGCCTCGGTGGCGCAGTTGTAATGTGTACGCGTTACGACTGAGACTGACGCTGTGAGGTCTCGGGTTCGATCCCCGAGTCGGGAAAAAGTTATATTGGGTTTTTTTATTACGAAATGCTCAGTATCAGCCCGGAGTCTGAATTTGTGCCCATTATGGTGATAGGCTTGCCCCCTATCACATCATGGGACGGACGCTCGGCGAAATGTGGGTGTACTGGTTACACCTTTGCCTACCACTTCGGGGATAACAGGCGTGAATGCATATGTAACTAGCTTTTGTTCGCGGCTACGCCCACGTGAGCGGTCTTTTCCAGGATAAAAAGTAGCCTATGTCCTAGTCCAGGTCACTGTCTACCTGTGTGCCAAATTTAATTCAAAAACATTCCGCCGTTAAGGCGTGATTGACCAACAAACATCCAATTCACAAACTCACTAACATCCCAACTTTGCATTTATAATAGTAGTAAGAGTAGGATAAAGATCATTATGAACAGTGGCATCCACAACAGGCATTTAAGCGGCTAGCAAGAATAACTTGCGAGAACGTATTCGTATCGAAATGTCAAAAAATTGTTTGAACCTTCATACAAATGCTAGCGTTCATGATTCGAATAATTATTCGTAAGTTGTTGGTGCTCGCCCCCCTGATTAAACTTATCAATAAAACATAGTTCCATCAAACTGTACATACTTAAATGGAGTTTACGCATTTAATAACTCGATATTAATAATCTTAGTAGTGTCATAGTTGATCCGCTCGCACGGTAACTTCGCATAAAATATGAAAATAATTCATTGTTCCATTAACGTGTTATTAGTTTGCACGGGCCACGGATGTATTCGCATTATTCTTCTTCTTCCACCTGTCTTTATCCCACTCGTAGTGGGATCGGCGCAACATGCTTTGTAACACATGTTACAGAAAGATTTGGCTTATAGTTTATTAGACCGGCCGCCTGCTTGACATCAATTCATCTGGGGAGAAAACACACAGATCCGAAACAAATATTTGTGGATTACGGACTCTCGCTTTACAGCCGGCTACTCGCCCACTGCGCCACGGAGGCTGTCAGGATGTATTCGCACTTGATTTTACGCTTTTTCAATTTAAATCATTTTTGTTTAGTCTTATAATTTGTGCAGGACACAATCAACGCACACATGTATTCAGCAATCAGCCTGAATTGAATTTAGCGTAATAATAATTTATCAGGTTCTCCCCAGAGGGATTGACATCAGGCAGAATTTCTGTACATTGCACTCGCATAATTCTGTAAAACAATCTTTGGACATTAAAACATGCCATAATCCATGAGTTTGTTTTGGCATTTCTTCTCATGGCTAGCCCCGAAATGTAATGTCTCTCTATTCTAAAAAAGTAACTGGCGCCGCCGCCACCGCTGCCAAAAGCTTGTCACGCTATCTACTCCAAAACCGCTGGGAGTAAGGGGTCAAGACCGATACCAGTCGATGCAGAATAATGTGGGGAAGAAAGTAAGATATGTCTCATATTCGTCGGACTTTAAGTCGGATTTTATTTTATGTTTTGTGGAAACACACGGGCAAAGCCCCTAGTAGCATAAAAAATTATTTACATGTAAAAGTGATATTTATGATCCAATTTACAGCATAAATAATTTGAATTTGAATTTGGCAGGGGGCCGGTCGTAAAAACCACAACCCAAATATTCTTTCTGTAACACATTGTGTTAAAAACATGTCGCGCCGAACTCACTTCGAGTGGGATAGGAGCCGGTGGAAAAAGAATAATTTATCAGGTTTACAACTCGCACGTATTGGACTGGAGAGGCCGTCTCGATATATACCTAATGCTACCACATTATAAACATCGAATAGTCTGTACTTTGTGGTACTACTGTATTTTTTTTATTGGGTTGACTGACGAAACGAGCAGGTCGCTCGCCTGATGGTAAGCGCCACGCCTGCTCATAAACAGAAGCAACACCACACAGAACTTTGAATTACAAAGCACTGTATGGCAATGGACTGCGCTCGTCACCCTGAGACATAAGGTGTTAAGTCTCATAATGCCCAGTAATTTCACTGGCTTCAATGTCCTTGAAACCGGAACACAACAGTGCTTACACACTGCTGCTTGGCGGCAGAAATAGACAAAGCGGTGGTACCAACTCAGGCGGCCCCTCGCATACAAGAGACCTACCACCTTGTAAAACCATTTTGTATAAGTTTGCCGTGAAGTAGTGCAAAGCAGTATGGTTGTTCGGTTTAAGGACATTGATGTCAGTGAAGTTACCAGACATTACATTGACAGCCTCCGTGGCGTAGCGGGCGAGTAGCCGGCTGCGAAGCGAGAGGCCGTGGGTTCGATTCCCGCACCGAGACAAATATTTGGTTCGGGTCTGGGTGTTGTGGGACCGCAAGTCCCTCGTAGTTCCTGATACCCACGATACAGGCTTACCTAGTGTGGGGTCAGGACTATGTGTGTGACTGTTGGGTGTATTTATTTATTTATTATAAGACTGAACATGTTATGTCTCGGGACGACGAGCGTGGTACAGCGGGCGAGTAGCTTTTAGCGGCAATTAGATTGCGAAGCGTGATGTCGTGGGTTCGATTACCGTACCTAGACAAATGTTTGTCTGATTCACAAATATATCTTTCGAGTCTGGGTGTTGTGGGACCGCAAGTCCCTCGTAGTTCCTGATACCCACGATATAGGTTTACCTAGTATGGGGTCAGGACTATGTGTGTGACTGTTGGGTGTATTTCTTTTTTCTTTCTTTCTTTATGCCACTGGTCTCCCATAGATTAACATAGAGCGTAGGTCTAAGGTCGTCGCAGACGTCGGACGTGACCATCGTAAGTCAAGGTTTCCATAACCTTAACGATCTCTCTTTTTATCATGCATTTCTCATCAGCATTTCCACATCAATGCCGCAATGGGAAAAGCAAAATCCTAAAAATGAAAGATAAGTATTGGAAAAATCCTTCATAATTGAAAGTAATGCATTTGAAACAAACCTTCCTCTTAACAAACCGTGTTCCATTGTTCACTCAAACGGTAAACTTTTACATACATTCAGCTTTAACTAACTGTTAAACTGAATCGGATTAAATTGCATTCCTCAGATGCTAGTTTAAGATGCTCCGAATGCTTTCATGTGCAAATACGAGGTATGTTCGAGAGTTCGTTTTTATTTTATAAGCTACTAGCTTTACTTGCGGCTTCGCCCGCGTGAATGTCCTTACCCCGAACAGCCCCTGCCCTGTTTTTCATTTTTGTATCGTCCAAAGGCTAGATAGGCTCGCCCCCTATCACATCGTGGGATGGAGTCTCTATGAGTGGTAGAGCCACGCTGTAGACACTTTTGTCTACAGCATGTATGGGCCAGCTCGCCCGGGTCATTATCACTGTCTCACAGAAAACTGGCGTAAAGTAGCAGCTTGCTGCTGCGTTTCGTACGGTGAGTGAGATATCCGGAGGCCCAAACCCCCTCCCCTTCCCAATTCCTTAATTATCCCTTTCCTTTAAGGTCGGCAACGCACCCATGATTCTTTTAGTATTGTGGGCGTACATGGGCGGTGGAGATCACTTACCATCAGGTGACCCACTTGCTCGTTTCCCGGCCTATACCATAAAAAAAAAGGAGATACGCTCGGCAAAATGTGGATGTACTGGTTACACCTCTGCCTACCCCTTCGGGGATTATAGGCGTGATGCGTATGTATGTATCGTCCAAAATGTATGTGTTAATGTTTTACTTTGTATGATTCACATTGCACGTATGATATTATTGTGATCACTGAAAACCACCGCTGAGTGGTCACCTTTTTATTTATTTTTTATTAGCTTGAATGAAGAGACGAGCAGGTCGCTCGCCTGATGGTAAGCGCCACACCTGCTCATAAACAGAAGCAACGCCACAGAGAACTTTAAATAACAAAGCACTGCATGACACTGGACTGCGCTCATCACCCTGAGACATAAGGTGTTAAGTCTTATAATGCCCAGTAATTACACTGGCTTCAACTGGTCACCTGTCTGTTACAGCCACGAACTGATTTTTATTGGTTTAAGCAGTTATTTTCAATTGACTCCTATGTTCTATTTCAATTGACTCCTATGTTCTAGCATATGTTGCATGTCGTGCAAAGAACTCTTTTTCTTTCTTTTTATGTTTATGTTAATATGTATTTATGCTCGTGACTGTACATCAAAAGTGAAACAGGGTAAATGCCGTTTAACCTTCAGGCAAGTGCTATTAGCGACCGTATGTCTCGTTACTCATTAAAGGCTAAAAAATAATCATTTAAATGTAATCATTTTGGATTTTTCATATTAAACGGCTTACTGACGAAAATGTCAAGGTAAAATAACTTTGTACTAAAAGAACCTAAGCAAAAAGGTTACCCTAAATCTAATCAAGATTTAAAAGTAAGTAAGCATTATTCTGCGTAAAATAGGTAAGAGAAGCATTTTGTTTCATGGAGATTAAACCTAAATAAAACGACTGATAACTTTTCAAATCGCCTTGAGATTATATTTTCATCAAAACACCTGGATGAAACAATGTTTATGAAGTTATAATGTTTAATGAAAAAACTGACGAGAAAATGAATTTCTACAGAGACCTAGGTAGGCATATTTTGTTGGTAACTTTTTCATAAATCGTTTTAAAGGAGTTTAAACTGTATTTAATATTAATTAAAGCTGATAATTGCTTGAGCTCGACGGTTGGTTATTGGCTACAACTGATTACGCATGGAAAAGCTTCCTGTAAATTCATTTATTCTGATGTAGTATTCTTTGCCTTGATCGGGGGTTCCTTTTCTCCGCACTTAGCCCATAGTAGCGATAGCTCAGCGGGGAGTAGTATGGACTGTCGAGACGAATGACGCGGGGTCGAAACCAGCCTCAAGAGCATACACCTCTGACTTTTCTAAGTAACGTGTGTATTACTTGTTAATATCGCATGCTTTAAATGTGAAGGAAACATCGTGCATACCTGAGTACTTCTCCATAAGAATTTCGAAGGTATGTGAAGTCTGCCAACTCGCATTAGGCCAACGTGGACTAAGGCCTAACCCCTATAATTCAGTATTATCGCCGTTCCCAATATTCTGTCTATCGACAGATTTGCTTACCGGCAGTAACATTTTGACACATTTTGTATGGAAGATCTGTCAAATGTTTATGTTCATTGACAGTAAGCAAATCTGTCGATAGATAGAATATTAGGAACGGTCATTAGACGTTTATAAGTCGTAGTATGATAAACGCTGGTAAGCCAATAATAAATAAATACAATAACCGACAATTATGATTAATGAACCAACAAGTACGTATTATCATAAACCACAATCATAAAGCCGTATATTTTATTACTAATACAGGTTAATAGCCACAATGGAGGATTTGCGAATGGCTATTCTAGGGTTGTCACAACATCGTAACTGTTAAACGTGGCATAAAACGTGTTGAAGCGATGTTCCGGTGGGCTGTAGGGGTGTTAAATGCATAGATAATGAACTTGTGAATCTTTACGTTGGAATACTACTTTATGAGTGGTAGAGCCACGCTGTAGATACTTTTGTCTACAGCATGTATAGGTCAAATATTATGTAGATGAAACATTACAGAGCTTTGTTTTCAATTTACATAAATGCCTCTGTATTTAAACTGTCGCCATTTACAACAGAAATAATAGCTCAAACTAATGACTTATTGTCAACATCATGAAAGGTATTCATTAGCAAATGCTTATAATCGTATATTACAACTTCTGGATTGTATGTACATGTTTTATTAAAACAAATTTATTTCAAACGAGAACAAGAATTTCTTTGTAAAAAAGTGTATTCTACATATAGTTAATTCTGGGAATTTAAATAAAAACAATACTCTACAAAGTCAAAAAGAAAAATAACCAACTCTGGGTCGGTGATATTGCAATTCAATTTTAATTACTGGTAGAAATCACCTACTCAAAATTTCTTTTAAGCCCTTTAGTTTTTTTAGTCGGTTTTATTTGTTAATAAGTGTTTAGTTTACTATATTTACGCCCGAATGCTGAAACGCGACTCAACGATCGACTGCATAAGGGCTACTTATTTTCATACAAATTTGACAGATAAGAGGCACTTAACATGTGTAACACATTCTTAAATGCTTGAGTTGCGTTTCATTATTCGAGCATGAGACATGTGAAATGTTTGTGTGATCCACAAATATTTGGTTCTGATCTGGATGTTTTCTCCCCAGAGGGGTTGACGTCAGACAGGCAACCGGTAATAAATATTACAAGCCATATATTTCTGTAACATGATGCGCTGACACCACTGCGAGTGGGATAAAGACAGATGGAAGAAGAAGTGGTGTTCCTACGGCAAATATTCTAATAAATATAAAAATTAAAGTCATAATTAAAGGGTATGGTACCGTCGGTGCGCGAGTTTGACCCACCCTAGATGATTTTATCACAGCTAAAACATTCTGAAAGTGCAATAATATGTCTATTGAAAAGATATATCAATAAAAAAAAGCGTCTATTCACTACCTTTTTTCATAAATGTATCGTAAATACGCATTAGAACAGTTTATAACTAATATCTACGTCCAACAAAGCGTGTAACAGAACGCGTTAAATGACACAACTACGTTTCCCGCCAACGTAAACTCAATCTCATACATAACCTATAAAAAATAGATTGACGTATCGATCCTAGCTGTTATTTACGAGAGAGCTGTCAAACATCGAAAGGCAATAATGAATTCTGCACCCCCAGGGTTGAAGGATTTCATGGAGCCCCATATATTACGGTTGCCCTCAGATCCTACTTGATCACGAGGGAAACTCAGAGGTACTATTATAGGGGCTCCATTGTAGTTGACAGCATTGTTGCGTTTTATAAAGCGCTTCGTATTTTCACGCAGATAATCTCGATTGCATGTGGTTAGGGCGACTTGATGAAGAGAAACGACTTTTAGATTTTTACACTCGTGTTGAAAAACAACACTTAAGTGAGCTGTTTGACAGTGAGTGATTACATTATATCCATTTTTTGTGCCATATAAAAACAGTCCGGATGAAAAAATTAAATTAGCACATAATCGTACTAACCATGTATACAGAAATCGCTACTATGTGTTCGTGCGTACTATGAGACCTCAAAGTAATGTTTATGAAGGAGTTGGTCTCCTATTATAGTTCAGTTATGGTCATTTAAATAATTAATAAATATGTTACACTCATGTAATAAATATCTTCTGGTATTTTTATATTGTTCAATAGCACAATGGTTTACTTTTATCAAAGGTATTATTTATATCTTATGATGATTCAAGTCATCCGCTACTTTTCATTCATAAAAGCATATACAATTTTCCTTCCCAAAATATCTGGAAAAAATCAAATGGCAGCACTGCGATTTAAAGTAATGAATTTGGATATAATTTACCCTTTTCGCTGTTGGCGACACTGGCGGGCGGGGCGTAAACAAATGTACGCGGGTAGGACCCGGCCAATGGGCCATTAAACTTATAATTGGCTCCGACCGGCCGACGGCATGTGACTGGCTAGAGAATATACTCAAAATTATTATATTTTATGGTTGGCACGTTTTTATCCCTAATACGGGAACATGAGAGTTATATCATCTAGTAAAAGACACATTTCGAGGTTGTGTTTCATAAATCCGGCCAGTAATGTTTTGTGCTCAAATAGATGGCTAGTTTTTTTATTAATTTACAGCCTTTGATAAAGTATCATTAAAACTATACTCTGTACCAATTAAAAGATTTTTTAAGTCAACTATTTGCCATGAATCCATTTTAGGTACTGACAGCAAAAATTAAAAACTCCCGAAGATTAAATCCGCTTTGAAACAAATGTAAACCGCATTCAAATCGGTATATTCGTTTACGCGCTACGATGCCATAAACAGACACACATACACACACATCGATAGACAAAAGATGCCAAAAATATAACAACCTTCTTTTTGTCGAGGGAATAGTGACAGATTCATTTTTCATCCAGTTGTGAATGAAAAAATATTATATCAAAGTCTTTATGACCCGGATTATCATATTATTATGTGTGTGTTCTTTATACAGCCCGGTTTAAGCAGTCTAATGCAGAGGCAGGAATCAACTAACTTTCAGAACTCTTCAAAACACATTGAGAGTACATTACATCTAAAATCAGACATCTTTTATTCTATCCAATAAAAACAAAACTGCATTTAATTAATCTAAAATGTGTCTCAAAACTTTAGCTGCATTACAGTTTATAATTGATGCAAAATCCTCGTGTAAACGGCACATAATTTTTCATACATCAACGTCAAGCGAGAGTAGCGACATCTGTTACTTGAGAACTAGTAGCTGTGTCGAGTAATTAAACTTTATAATTGGTTTTGCCGAGGTCAGCGGTACGCAGGGTTGCTATTGGGGTGGGTTCTAAAATTTTGATTATTTTTTTATTCACCTCATTGGCGAGACGTGCAGGTCACTCGCTTGATGGCAAGTGTCACGCCTGCTCATAATAGTAGCAACACTAACCAGAATATATAATATATTACATGATTTTTACCAATGAAGAAATTTGTTGTTTTTGATGGTTATAAGATACAAAAAACTATAGTTATAGTTAGTTTGACATTACATAATGCTAACATTTTCGTAATAATTTTAAAAGGATGATTGTTGTAGAACAACTGTAGTGCGTGGTTGGCGTAATACTTATGCCACAAACAATAATTATCTTGAAATGGAAATCGAAACCGCGACCTTCTCAATTGATTACATGGCGCCGCGCCAATGGCCATCGGTAAAAAATAAAATTCAAGAATTGTACATTACATGTTTCCATTAAATAATAAAAAATAAAAACAAAACAATTGCATCAATTTTTACGGTAAATTAAAGTCCCATTTTCATCTTATCGTCCAGTAAATTGAATCTGGCAACCCTACAGACGAGTAGCGAGTTGGCAGTATGAAAGTCATTTTATAGGCATTTCGCGCTGTAAGCATGAGTAACCTTAATAGATTGTCCTTTGCTATAAAACTGTATCACCAACTTTGTAATGGAAAATGGGGACTTTCTAAATATTTTATTACATAAAAGCATGTTGAAGTTTATTCATTGAGTTTGATATATTATCATTGTTATTGTTAAAATTATTTTTCTTCGTTTACGTCCTGCCAGGATGATAGATAAAATGTACAAGTAAATAGATAATTTGATTTATTTCGTAATTTAAACAAATAAAACGTATTGTTGCACTCGGTATGCTTTTAAAAATCACGGAATACATTTAGCTGAACCAAATATAAGCAATGGCCCAAACAATGTCAACTAATTATGTAATTATGCAAATAAACATATTTAAAGTGAAGTTACATTCTCCACATCTGGCTAGTATGAGTTAGCTAATAGACCAAGTAATTTAGCTACAGTAGGTACCTACCGTCGTGAATTAGTCCTTAGTTAGAAAAGTTTAATTTTTAGATGTATGTTTACAAAGTTTCTGCTTTTTGGTTCAAATGGTGGATGACGTTTAGAAAGCTGAGTTAGATCTTCATCTAGTTTATAGACGTAATTTGAAGTCTATTGCTAATCAGAAAAATACTATTGAAGATGATGGATGGGAGGAGAATGCATGAGAAAACTGAACATAGCGGGACTGAGACTGCGGGAATCGAACCCACGGCCTCACGCTTCGCAGCCGGCTACTCACCAACTGCACCAGGAAGGCTGTCATTTTGACAGATTAGTATTGATAGTAAGCAAATCTACCTGTAAATAGAATATATTTTTAGAGTGGTAGAGCCACACTGTAGACACTTGTGTCTACAGCACGAATGGGCCGGCTCGTCCGGGTCGTTACCACTGTCTCACAGAAAACCGGCGTAAAGCAGTAGCTTGCTGCTGCGTTTTGTACGGTGAGTAAGATATCCGGAGGCCCAAACCCCCTCCCCTTCCCAATCCCTTAATTATCCCTTTCCTTTTAAGTCGGCAACGCACCCATAATTCTTTTAGTTTTGTGGGTGTACATGGGCGGTGGAGATCACTTACCATCAGGTGACCCACTTGCTCGATTGCCGGCCTTTGCTATAAAAAATATATAAAAAAATATAGGGAACGGCCATAAGACTTCTATTTCAATAAATAATAGTACACTCAAAGCTAAAATGATAATGAAATAGTTGTTGAAAACCGAAAGCCAGAAAAAACAATAAGCATTTTATTCGCAATCCACTTGTTCATAACGTTATGCATTCACTCAATTAATAACGTATCGTACAATTAATCTCTTTACCCAGGAGTCGATCACGCTTTGATGGATTACACTCCATACGCATACAACATGTATCCGTTCCATCGGAAATCATTGCTCAAATTAATTGGATTTTTGCATGTTTAGATAGTAGATATTAAATGCCTGTTGCTTTGTATAAAAAAACAGTTAGCTCGGTGTAGATATTTTTTATATTAGTTGCTTCTATATAATAATACTAGCCCTGTATTATACTCGTCCCACTGCTGGGCACGGGCCTCCTCTACTGAATGAGAGGGGTTAGGCCTTAGTCCACCACGCTGGCCTAATGCGGGTTGGCAGACTTCACATACCTTCGAAATTCTTATGAAGAACTTCTTAGGTATGCAGGTTTCCTCACGATGTTTCCTTCACCGTTAAAGCAAGTAATAATTAACAATTAATACAACATAACTTATAAAAGTCAGAGGTGTATGCACTTGAGGCTGGTTTCAAACCTGCGACTTTCGTCTCGACAGTCCATAGCACTCCCCGCTGAGCTATCACTGCTTTTTTGCTGCTTCTATATACAACGTCGAAACATTGGATAACACAATTCTTAATATTATAAGACAGACTGATATATACGGTAGACTTTCGATTATTGCGTCACCGGCGTCAACGACGCCATGTCAGCGCGTTAGTACTACGCGCTATATTATTTAAGTACTATTACCACTTAATATTATTAACGTGAAAGCTTGAATGTTAGTGTGTTTGTGATATTTGATGTTTGAGGATTTGGATGAAATTTAGTACGCCGGTTTGGATTAGGCAAATACCAATATTTATATCCTGGAAAATTATATTTACGCTGATGGAGCCGCGAGTTAAAGCTAGTTTAAGTCTATAGGAAACCATTTGATGATAGGGTTCCAGCGCACTCCGTCACTAGCTGTAAAGCTGTTTACTAGGATATTGACAGACGAGAGCGCCACTGACGCCAGCAATTTATACTTGACGCGACCATCAGAAGTGGACTTATTTATTTATTTATTTTGGATCGCCAACGGGTGTACATATAAAACTTATTAAGTAACAAACAAATATAACATACTACCCAGTTACAGGCAAACACAACTAACAATTCTTGTTCAAATTCTGAATTGTATAATTTTGAATAAAAAATAATAAATGTATAATTTTGAAACTTTACAAGTCTTGTTCAAATTCTGAATTGTATAATTTTTAAATAAAACTAGTTTATACGGATTTTATCGCGGTTAAATTTTTATTGTAGTCCCGACGATTCGAAAGCTTTTCAGCCTTCGTGGTCACGGAAGAGACCAAATTAAAATAAAAATTAAACCGCGATAAAATCCGTATAAACTAGTTATATTTCAATGTGTAATATTCGCGTAAACCTAAGAAATCACTTTATATAGTTTTCTAAACGACTAGGACATGGGTCACATAAAATGTTTATCCAAAAGTTTTAGGTTCTACAAAAATGTTGTCTCTAATCTTCTATAGCAGGATTACAAAAATAGATTATTACTGTTAATAATAGTAACTATCTAACGTCTTACCACAAATCATTGCTCCGCATTCTTGTGGAGAGCATTCAATCAAACATCTCTCTGTGAGAATCTCAAGATATAAATTCCAATACCCCACTGAGAATGCATTTCTATCACACATTTTCTTATATATAACATACCTTTTCATGTTATCTGAACGGTTTCCATTTTAACTTCATCTTTAACATCTGCAAATTGTTATCAAAAAATTTATGCTGATCTTCAACGCAAATTCTAGAATTTGTAGCTATATATTCTTTAATGTTCTATAGCAGCATGTTGGGAAACGTGGTGACACATTTGATGGTGTCACTTACCATCGCTCCTAATAATCGCTTATAAACACTTATATTGCCAGGCTATCTCTGGAACGTTTTAGTTTGAAGGAAAGGAATACGCACTGGAAAGGGAGGATAATAAGCCACTAAAACTTACTGACCGTACGACACTCAATAACTATTTCCCGTTAGATTTCTATGAGACAGTGTCACTACCCTGGTCGTACCGGCCCATTATTGTTCTACGTGGCATAGTGGGCGAGTAGCCAGCTGTAGTGATTCATAAATATTTGTTTCGGATCTGGTTGTTGAGGGACTATAAGTCCCTCGTAGTTCCTGATACCCACCATACAGGTTAACCTAGTGTGGAGTCAGGGCAAAAAAATACAACTGTAAATCTTAAAGTCGTTGAACTGTAACAGGTGGGTGTGGACAATGGAGTCACTCGCGTCTAGACGTTTTAGATCGAGTGGTTCTATTCTAGGGATCCACAAATGTAGTATTTACATAAAATGCGATATTGCTTGGAGTACCGTAGTTGGAATGGGTTTTGTCTGAATCGTTGGCTGTTCTGATTTACTTGATGTGTTTTGCTCTTTCTATATTTCATATTTAGTGTGACTTTAGATGATAGTTTTGTTAAAATTTATTGTTTCGGTATGTTTTGTAGCTTGCATACTTGATAGATTTTTAATTAATCTTTAATTATTTGATGTGATTGATTTCTGTATATTTATTTCAAATTCACTCTATCAAGTTTTGTTACCCTTAATGTTACAATATCGTCATATTATCTAAACTGAGAATAATAATAATATGAATTAATTTATGTTGCCGAATATTTTCAATCCTGTTTATACTGAGAACGTGTGCTCTTGACAGCAGTTTAGTAATGTCAAAACGTATTGTATCTTTTACCGAATCCTCAGCTGGAGTCGCAGTAACACTGGAAGGGTGGGGCATAAATAAAACCGGCTCAAGAGAAATGGACGTTTTAATAAAAACCGGACCTTTATCATAGTTCCTTTTGTTGCATACGTGACTGCGGGTAGTTTACTGACCACTTAACTAGACCTCAGCCTTTTGTACATTTATTTAGGAAACGGTATCACTTTGTGGGATCAAACCAAGTTGGCCGCCGTTTTGCGATAAAAGAACGGTCCCTTTTTTAGTATTCCGAGCCACAAATGACAAAACACAATGCGGAATATATTTTCAATGAGGTGTGAGCTTGTTTATAAGTAGACTATTGTTTTGGGTTTTAATGTTGATGGATTAATGGTTAAGGGTGCACGAAATATGGCCTAGATTGTTTCAAGTAGAAATACATTATGTGGCGTTACCGTCTGTGCGAAAGAGACGACGCTCTACGAAACCGAAACTAGCTAATTGTCTCCCTCATTAGCTCGATATGTATTATTTGTCGCCGGTTACTGTAATAGGCTTTCTTTTAACGATTTTCCAAATCATTACTTATCATTTACTTCTATCATTATGTATAACCAGAAAACAGTTTTTTTTTGCAAATATATAGGTATGCAAATCTTTTATATTCTTCTTCACAGCAGCAATTCCACAAATGTTCAAAAATGACCAAAAAATTACAGTCCTAATTTAATTTTGGAACCGAATCGTTGCCAATTCTTTCTTTGTGTCATCTGAAGTAGATATTGGAGGTCGGCCAGCACACATGAAGATATTTTTTATATGTATTGCGATGCGTGTGGTAATTGCTTTATATGTTTTGGCAAAGATATGGAAGCGGCGCGCCAATTGACCAACTTTACCTATAGCTATTGTGTGCAAATTTCAACAACTTGTATGGTTTATGAAACCATACAAGTCAGTACAACCGTCAGTAAATGAGACAAAATTACATATACAGAAATGATGGCAGTTGCTATAAAGGCAAACAGCAGCATTGTACCAGCATGGGATCACAGTCCCCCAGATCCAATTGGGAAGGGATTCCTGTAAAAGAGAGGCCTCTACACAGCAGTGGGAAAGTGAGGCTGATTTAAAACAAGCCATAAGTTATTCCCTAGGGCTGATATAGTGTTCATAAAACAAGGAATTTTGAAGAACATACATATCAATCAGACAGTCATGCGACAAGACTTAAAATGATATTAAATTTAGCTGCAACGTAACGTGCTCCCTTGCCCTTATCTAAAGAATTAACACGGCAAGGTGATTATGCTGTACCTGGCATTAAATACAATGGGATCTAAATAAATATCGATCAACGAGAGATGTTACATTTCTTGACAGTTGTCAGTATTGTGAGATCCTGAGGCAACTGGATATACATTTGCTGAACCTAGAACTCGATCTACTAAAACTAGCCATCATAAGGTGGTAGCTACAGTCGACTATAACTATGCCTTTAACTGATTTTATCTCCGTGATAATTGTACCTGTGTAAATGAAAATCTTCCATCGATTTTAGAAACCAACCATACATTTTACATTTGCAAATAGCATATATCTGCTAAAGACATTAGGATATTAATTAAACATTATTTCCATGATAAACTCCTAATCTTCTAAAGTGATAAAGCCAGTTTTGTCTACAGCATAAATGGTCTGGCTCGACCAGGTTCGGTCAGGCGGGCACCACTGTCTCATAGAAAACCGACGTACAATAGCAGCTTACTGTTGCATTTTTTAAATATGTTTTGCTATTTGAAAGGTGAAATATACGGGGGGCCAAATCGCTTTCCCGATCCCTTAATCATCATTTTCCTTGTAATTCAAACGCATCCATGATTCTTCAGCAATTTTGGATGTTCATGGATGGTGAAGATCATTCACAGTCCACTGCTATAAAAAAAGGAGAATATTTTTTTCAGGCAAGTGGGTCACCTGATGGTAAGTGATCTTCACCGCCCATATATAAGCCCACAATACCAAAAGAATCATGGGTGCGTTGCCGACCTAATTAAGGGATTGGGAAGGGGAGGGGGTTTTGGTCTTCGGATATCTCACTCACCATACGAAACGCAGTAGAAAGCTGCTACTTTACGCCGGTTTTCTATGAGACAGTGGTAACGACCCGGACGAGCTGGCCCATTCATGCTGTAGACAAAGGTCTACAGCGTGGCTCTACCACTCATAAAGCACATCTTCCATAAGATCACCATAATTTCGATAAAATTTAACACATACCTCCTTTGCACGCAATCGCACCAACTAAGCTTCTATATTTCTTATACACTTACATACATACGCACTCACGCCTGTAATATCTATAATCCCCGAAGGGGTAGGCAGAGGTGTAACCAGTACACCCACATTAGCCGAGCGTATCTCCGTCCTATAATGAGATAGAGGGCGAGCCTATCGCCATACCGGGCACAAATTCCAGACTCCGGGCTGATACTGAGCATTTCGTAATAGAAAAACCCAATATCACTTTACACGACCCGGGTATTGAACCCGAGACCTCAGCGTTAGCTTAATCTTAATGCGTACGCATTACAACTGCGCCACCGAGGCATATACTTCTATATATCCCAGTTGTAAAATTTCAAAACACGTAATCCCACCGGATTTAATTAGGGTTCCGCAGTGTTATCGAGCGGCTCGGCTTCAAGGTTCCACCTCCCTTCGCTTGTAAGGGAATATGAGGTATTTTTATTTATGCTAATGTGCCAGAGCGTAACTTACTTCGTATATAAGGATTAAGATCTTAGGGCTGAAGATTAAAACGGCTATTAATCTTGATCATATAATTTTTGGCATTTTTATATGATATATAAAAAAATCTATGTCATAAAAATAAGCTGACGCCTGTATTCAGAAAGGGTAAGCAGCAGTGTAAATAGTAGTGCCATGGTATGAGTGGTAGAGCCACGCTGTAGACATTTTTGTCTACAGCATGAATGGGCCGGCTCGTCCGGGTCGTTATCACTGTCTCACAGAAAACCGATGTAAAGTAGCAGCTTGCTGCTGCGTTTCGTACGGTGGGTGACATAGCCGGAGCCCCAAATCCCCCTCCCAATCCCTTAATTATCCCTTTCCTTTAAGGTCGGCAACGCGGTCATGATTCTTTTGGTATAGTGGGCGTACATGGGCGGTTGAGATCACTTACCATCACTGACCCACTTGTTCGTTTGTTGACCTATGCCATAAAAAACCACACGCCTGTATCCCGAAAGAGTAAGCAGCAGTGCAACTAGTAGTCCCATGGTAAACCGATCTTATTTTTATCCCATAATGTGATTGGTGGGGAGCCTATCTCCACATCAGACACAAATTCCAATCCCGGTTGGATTTTTATAACTCAAACACAAAGTGGTATTACCCGACTTGACTTTGAACCCTATATAATAAGTAGAACCTTTAAATACGATGCCACTAAATCAATGAGGCGATCGAGATTAAATAAAAACAGTCACACACATAGTCCTGACCCTAAACTATGTAAACCTGTATCGTAGGTATCAGGAACTACGTCGGACTTGCGCTCCCACAACACTCAGACCCGAGACAAATATTTGTGAATCAGACAAACATTTGTCTAGGTGCGGGAATCGAACCCTCACGCTTTGCAACTGGCTACTCGCCCGCTGCGCCACGGAGGCTGTCTTTAGTTGATTGTTAAATGGCCGTTTTGTAACGAGCACACCACAATCTAAATTCTTTTAGTTCATTTACTCTATTGTAATTCGTCTGCTATTTTCTTTCTAATGAAGTAAATATGAGAGCATCCGAATCCCGCAGCGAACGAGCTTACAATAAAGGGGACACACGTGAAATCTCATCAGAATTAATTAGTATCAACCGGCACCAGCGACCGCGATGAGTGTCTCGATAGTCTCATTGAGTCTCGGCCGACTATTGTACGTGTTTTTCCAATCGGCATTGAGTGGAATATTTGCGCTTATTTTTTATTCTCTGTTAAATTTATTACGCAATACGGGTCGGATGCACTTATGTGCTTAATGGGCGTAAAATCTGTCAGGATGCTAGATATAAATGGAGTTAAAATTGGTGTTTTTGTCTGTCTGCTTAAGTGTATCTACTTATTATGTATTATGTAGTGATGTGTATTGGTAATGTATTTAGCTTGAATGACGAGACGAGCAGGTCACTCGCCTGATGTTAAGCATCACGCCTGTCCATAAACAGAAGCAACGTCACGCTGTATACAGTTTTGTCTACAGTATCTACAGTATAAATGGGACGGTTCGACCGGGTTAAGACGGTGAGTAAGATATTCGGAGGCCCAAAACCCCATTAAATAAAGGAGGTTCCTTAGGAGGTGAAATTATTTAAATGGGCGGAGTTCACGTAGGCGGAACCGCTAGTAAAAGCTAGTTTATTGCAATTTGCAGTTTGTACTGCCTCTGGATTATAACTTGCTTATTATTAACAATCGCTCAGACTATCTTGAAATCCCATCAAATATACTAATACCTACCTTCGTACTCTATATAACCTTATCTAGTCTCCATATCTCAGCTTAATAGACTAATGCCTAAATCTCCTCTCTCAGCATGAAGCTATTTCCTCTGGCGGTACAATGCTGCAATGTAAAGCCAGCGTTTACTCATCAACATTGCATTCAATTCAAGGAAACCAACTTACACCGCGTTGCACTCCCTAACCTAAATCTTTACAATTCCAAATAAAAATAAGTAAAGTTCCCCGTCACGCGTTAATACCCCACCAAATCCGAGGAACTCATTTCGCGAATGCAAATCTCTTTATTAATAAACACTCGCATAATAGCAGGTCTTTATTAAAACCAGACTGAGATCCCAATTTCCATAGTGTCAACAGTGGAAGCTAAATGAGGAATGCACCGTTCTATATTTGCTGTATGGAATATTGCTCAAGGGTATAATGGTGAGTACATAGGATTCCGTTTCACGTCCCGTCTCGCAGCGGGTAATAGGTTTCTGTGTACGCCTAGTCAATATCTTGTTTATTCGTGTGTTATTAAATGCTTGTGACAATATAGTTTGTTAGTAGTTGGGTTTGTTTGAATGTATTGAATTAAATTGTATAATACGGTGGAATATTCTATATTAACGTGTTAATGTACCGTGACAAATGTTTGTTTGATTCACAAATATTCGTTTCTGGTCTGGGCGTTGGGGGGACGTAAGTTCCTCGTAGTTTCTGATACTCACGATAAAGGTTAACCTAATATAGACTAATATGGCTGTTCGGTATTTTGTAGAAGTGAAATAAAATTTAACCGTGAAAAGTCCTTGAAATCAACTAGATAATTAAAAGATGTATAAATTCTAAATGACTGAACAGATTCATCTTAAAGTATGACAACATGTAATCATCTCAATTATAATAAAATATTATACCTAATATCCTATAAAAAAATGCATTAGTTTATCTGAGAGCTAATGCACTGACGGAATTACCGTTTTGCATCGGTGATTAAAAGTGATATTAATGTCAGCATATTTATGCTGAGAAATAAAAATGCCTAAAAATAAAGCGATTGCAGTTGTTAATTCTTTTTAGTTATACTACTTATAAAACTGCGGCTCTGCATAACATTGATTCATAGAATCAAAAATATTCCTACGTTTTTGAAAAGTGTTTCTTCAGAAAACTCACCCGTATGTTTCTAACTAACAAATAATCAGAATGCATACAATGTCGCTTGACACTGGCAATGTTATTATTCAACATGACTTTAAATATAAAATGAAATATTCACTTGTTATTTCTGCTCGACTGGATGCGGCGGTAGCGAAATAAAATTCTTTTACTTCGATGTCACGTCGCGTCGGGCGAGTCTATACTTTGTTGCAGTTGTGGGAATCTAGTTAGCGTTCGAAGTTGGGCCTGCGAGACGTGTGTTTCCATAGTTTAAGAGTCTTGTTCGTTGAAAAGGCGGAGTCTGGTCATAGTAGGGAAAAAGTTTTTTTACATTTACCTGCTTAGGAGCAATTGCTTCCGTATTGTGTAGTTGCATGATACAGATTTTTAATGATATTAACACGTTTATTTCAGACTATACAGATATTAATAGTTAATTAGTATATAAGGAATACAATTATGTTGTATGTATTTAGCTATAATATCATCATCATCATCATCATCATCATCATCAGCCACATAACGTCCACTGCTGAACATAGACCTCCCCTAATGCCTTCCAGGCCGACCTGTTGGAAGCGGCCTGCATCCATCGGCTTCCTGCAACCCTTGTCAGGTCGTCGGTCCATCTTGTAGGTGGACGTCCTCTGTTGCGCTTGCCTGTACGTGGCCTTCATTCAAGAACTTTTCTGGCCCGGATATCGAAGCCTGCCGTGCCTGAAGACCTTCAGGTCAGAAGTCTTCGACCAATGTGTGTTGCCAGTGATGACATATGGGACTGAGACGTGGCCTCTTACGCATAAGTAGACTCACTGTCACTAAACGGGCTATGGAGAGGGCTATCCTTGGTATCTCTCTACGTGATCGAATCAGAAAAGAGGAGATCCGTAGACGAACGAAGGTATCCGACATATCCCAGCGGATTAGCATGTTGAAGTGACAGTGGGCAGGCCACATAGCTCGCAGCTATTATATACCTATGAATATTACTATACTTCCATTATCAGTGGGATCGGCGCAACATGCTTTTCAGCTTATGCTACAGAAAGATTTGACTTGTAGCTTTTATGACCGGCTGCCTGCCTGACGTTAACTCTTCTGGGAAGAAAACACTCAGACCCGAAACAAATATTTGTGGGTCATACAATTTTTTAGCTGTTACCACTGTCTTACAAAAACAACCGACGTAGAGTATAACTTGTGCGTTTTATACGGTGAATGAGATATGGGGAGGCTACAATCCCCTACCCAGTTCCTTAATTATGGCGGACATCGGCAGTGCTTACGCCTAGTGGGTTTTATATTTTTGCTTGAATGTCGAGATGAGCAGTTCGGTCGCCTGATGGTAACCGCCACGCCTGCTCATAAACAGAAGCAACGCCACACAGAAATTTAAATAACAAAGCACTGCATGACACTGGACTCCGCTCGTCACCCCGAGACATAAGGTGTTAAGTCTCATAACGCCCAGTAATTTCACTGGCTTCAACGTCCTTCAAACCGGAATACAACAGTGCTTACACACAACAGTGTGCAAGCAACAGCTTGGCGACAGAAATAGATAAAGCGGTGGTACCAACCCAGACGGACTCTCGCATACGAGGAACCTACCACCTTGTAAATAATTAATTGTAAATAATAAGCATAGGCTTTGTATAATGAAGCCCCATGTTTCCTAGCGTCTAGTGGGAATCATCATAGGCTTTGTATTATGAAGCCCCATGTTCCCAGGTTTGGTGATCCTTGTTATTGAATATAGTTAGTATCTAAGCTAATATACTTGAGACAAAAGCAAAACACGTTCAAAATGAAGCTTACTTAACCATAACACAAAACCTTGTTCATTGAACCTCATATTAAAATATAAATAAAAACAAAGTTGCCAGCTATTCATTATTATTAAGAGAACTAACGCCCCTAACTGTAAAATAGTGGGACGCAAAATTAGCAAGGGGTGTACATTTTCTCATTAGACTTAGGAACTACGAAAGCAACGTAATAACTTTTTATAACCGTTTTAAAGTTACGACGGATCGCCTTCAAGGAAATAGTAGTTTAGAGCTGAATTTTGCATCATTTTGCAGTTTAATACATACATACATACGCACCCATGCTTGTAATCCCCGAAGGGGTATGCAGAGGTATAACCAGTACACCCACATTTCGCCGAGCGTATTTCCATCCCTTATGTGATAGGGGGCGAGCCTATCGCCATACCGGGCACAAATTCCAGACTCCGGGCTGATACTGAGCATTTCGTAATAGAAAAACCCAATACCACTTTACCCGACCCGGTAATCGAACCCGAGACCTCAGCGTTGACCTCAATCGTAACGCGTACGCATTACAACTGCGCCACCGAGGCAGTAGTTTAATAGTTGTTAAAAATTCTATGATATCTTCGGTACATCGGTTAAGAGATTGATCCACTAGGTGGTAGGTCCCTCGTATGCGAGAGTCCTGGGTTCGTACCACCGCTTTGTCTATCTCCGCCGCTAAGCAGCAGTGTGTAAGCACTGATGAGTTTCATTTTGACATTGAACCCAGTGAAATTACTGGATATTAACGACTTATGCCTCAGGGCGACCAACCCAGTTCTGTACCACCGGCGAGTAGCTGGATGTGAAGCGCGAGGCCGTGGGTTCGATTCCCGCAAAACAAGATGTGTGATCCACAATTTTTTTTTTCTGGTCTGGGTGTTTTCTCTCTCATTATGTAACACGTGTTTAAATAGCATTAGCAAGCAAAGCAGACCCCACTGCGAGTGGCAAGGGCAGGTGGAAGAAGATGCTTTAGTCAAACTAAGTATTAAACACCGAACTATGAGTCCATGCCTAATCTTTGTGTTACCACATTTCTTACAAAATAAATAACATTATCCACTTAAGTATTTGTATGCTCTCTTTACTCTACTCTTACGACTAATCGAAATAAATGTTTTCCTTGTAGCTATATTTAGTAGGTTCATATAGTTTAGTGGTTCACTATTGTATGTGTTAAATACATAATCCCACTTTAGAATTCCCGAAGAATGAAATGCATTCATTACGGTTCACTGAAATTAATTTCGTCCCATGATAAGAAGTAAATCTATCGCTGTATTGGGCACAAGTTGCAATTCTGTACATCTCATGCGTCATTTTTTGAATTAAAAACTCGAACATTAATGACTTGAATATACGACCTTGCCAGTTCTCAGCGCAGACACTAGACCATTATGGCGACAAACAGTAAATATTGTGTTAAAATGTTAATTCCAGCCATTACATTTCCCTAATACCACCATTATTCGCTACTAATCGAACATAAATCGCGCTTAATCTCGGTAACCGCTATAAACCCCCATCCACTGCAACAAAATATTTTCGCGATATTAACTATCGACAAACACGGAAGCTGTTACAAAACCTCAAGTTTGCAACTATCTCGCGCGAAATAGGTTTTCGCTACAAACTAGCGAACTTTAAGAGATATTATTCTATACATTGCAGAGCTGACATCATGACGAGTTTGGTTTCGTTTCATTTTGTTTTTTTTTTATAAATAGAAAACAAAATAAAAAAAATCCATAAATATTGCACCATATAAACTGTACAGGGGGGCGAGCACGAACAACTTACGAATAAGTATTCGAATCGAGAACGCTAGCATCTGTATGAAGGTTCAAACAATTTTAGACATTTCGATACGAATACGTTCTCGCAAGTTATTCGTGCTAGCCCCTCAGTTTGTGTTGGTGCTCACATTCATTAACGCAAGCTTAATGGGTACTAACCAATGTCTAAGGGACGTAAGAAAAATGTAAAGTAAAGAAATAAAATAGATTCCTAACTTCCCTTGTCCTGGATAGGGGGAACGAGAGTGACGATAGCGCCCCACACAAAAAAAAATGCCTAAGGGAACGGTACAGTAAAAAGCCTTATCACACCTCGGCAACGGCAAACGGCAACGGAAATATATAATGTTTGTAGTCAGTTGTATAATAATAAATATCACCTTTGGTCACTGTGTGTTATTGCTGCCATTTGGATGTATGTAAGGTAGAGCCATGCTGTAGACTGCAGAGTTTTGTGTACAGCATGAATGGACTGACTCGACCGGTGTGATACTACTGTATTTAAAACCAAAAACCGATTTAAAATAGCTCTGCTGTTGAGTTTAGTATGATCAGTAGAATTTCCAAAGACCCAGTAATTCGTCCTTTCTGTTAAGGTTGGCAACTCATCAGGTTGTTCATGGGTGGTGGAGTTCACTAGCAATCAGGTAACCCATATGTTCGTCTGCCAACCTTTACTATAATGATATACTGGTCTAACAAAAAGGACCGTTGTCATATAACAACTAATAATCTAGAAGAAACTCATCGACAAATAGCCAGTAAACACGAGCTATCTCAACTTAAAGTTTTTACTGAAAAGCTCTTTCTACTTTGTCGTGTCATGCATAGTAAATTACTGCGAGTATCGGCTGTATTAGCCTTTACAGGACCTACTATGCAAGGCAATCTGTATTTACGTAGGGTAGTTTTTAACGGAAATTTTCCGTATTCACTAGATATATTATGTCAAGCTAAACTGAACTTGATACATTGCAGTCCAATATAATGGTCAACATTGAGAGACCATGAATCCCTGAATGACGCTCATTTGCCTAGCTGGATGTACACAGACTGAATTTATAAGTTAAATAATAATATCGGCGACCACCATCCATCACCTCTACCATCATCACCACTCATATACAATATGGGAGATTGGTACCTGATACATATTTGTACACACCTTATACATCATGAAAAATCTGTCATAGTTACGCCGGCAAACGAGCAAGTGGGTCACCTGACGGTAACCTCTCTCCACCGCCCATGTACTCCCACAATACTAAAAGAATCATGGGTGCGTTGCCAACCTTAAAGGAAAGGGAAAATTAAGGAATTGGGAAGGGGAGGGGGAGGTGATTTGGGCCTCCGGATATCTCACTCACCGTACGAAACGCAGCAGCAAGTTGCTACTTTACGCCGGTTTACTGTGAGACAGTGGAGCCGGCCCATACATACTGTTGACAAAAGTGTATACAACGTGGCTCTACCACTCAAAAAAACTCATATCCAGTAACTTCAAGCTGGACGGTCGACAATATGTCTGGACTGCACTATACTTACCAGGTACAATACAAACATATATATTCTTGGACGGTCGCACTATCTATTGTGCAGGAGAATCCGTAATCTAATTTCCTTTGAACTAACCACCTATCCACGCCAACAAAATACTGCATCGATATCTGTACCGGGAATACCGAAGTTATCTCAAGTCACAGTATTCTTAGAAAATGGTTCACTATTCCGTGTAAACTGCAAGTAAGGATCGATATTAGCTTTTTAAACGACGGGTGATGTATGGATAGAGATTAAAACCTTGCTATCTATCTAAATGTTTGCGCTTGTAGTAAGTCCTTGGAGTAAGTAGTTGGGTGAGAACCAAGGAGCTGGAATTTCAATCCCGGCATTAGATTTTTTGTATGATTTTCATTTGGGTTTGTGTGTAGTTTAAGATTGAAAGTTGCTCGTAATTTTCGATACACACGACACAATATTTTTAGTACTTTTTGTGTGATTTTTCTTTTCTTAGTTTCTCTCGCGTCACAGTGCCTGGCAAATGCTTTTAATTTAGTTTAGACTGTGATCCTACCAGGCGGGTCCATTGCGAGTCACTGTCTCAAGGTGTAGGGCATGGTAGTCCAAACACCAGTTATTTTAATATACACACATACACACGCCTGTAATCCCCGAAGGTGTAGGCAGAGGTATAACCAGTAAACCCACATGTCACTGAGCATATCTGCGTTCCATGATGTGATAGGGGGCGAGCCTATCGCCATACCGGACACAAATTCCAGACTCCGGGCTGATACTGAGCATTTCGTAATAGAAAAATCCAATATAACTTTTACCTGACGCGGGGATCGAATCCGAGATCCCAGCGTCAGCCTCAGTCATACTAGTGCATACTTGAGAAATTCTCCATAAGAATTTCGAATTTATGTGAAGTCTGCCAACCCACATTAGGCGAGCGTAGTGGACCTTAGTCCACTACTGAAACTCGTGCTTACTGAGGCCCGTGCCCAACAGTGGGACGTATATAATACAGGGCTAGTATTATTATTATAACTCATTTATGCTAACAAAATACAGTGATACTGAAGGAAGCTATTTCAAATTTAAGATTAGAAACTCACTTCTCTCATACATAGTAAATAGTTGGAGCAATATCGGGTTGGTGCAAACAGCACGACACTCCTTTGGCTCATGTTTGCTCCGAAGCTTTCTAGAGTATTTTTCGCTGTTACGTCCCCTGTTGTTTTGAAAGGTTTATAGATATTTCTGCTGTAACAGGGTATTTTTGTTTGAGGGTTTACACTCTTTGTTTGAAGGAGTTAGTTTTAGATACGGTTGAATGTGTTTTGGAAATAATATTACGGTGTTTGTAAGATGTTGGTCGCGCAGTTACCACATTTTATTTTATAAAACTATGAAACGTACGTTACGTCGGGCGTAGCCGAAACCAAAATGGTAATAAAACACTACTTTTACATAAACGGAAAACGCTATATTATATTATTGTATTATGTTAGTCAATAATCTTAAAATATGTGATAAATAATAATAACATTTACTAGGTCCCTCGTGTGCGAGAGGCCGTTTGGGTTGATACCACCACTTTATATGTTTCTGGCGTTAAACAACAGTGTGTAAGCACTGTTGGGTTTCAGTTTGGAGGACATTGAAGCCAGTAAAATTACTGGGCATTATGAGACTTAACAACTTATGCCTCACGGTGACGAGCCCAGTTGTGTACCATGTTGTGTTTTGTAATTAAAAATATGTGTGGTGTTGCTTCTGGCTATGGGCAGGCATGGCGCTTACCAACAGGCAAGTGACCTGCTCGTTTCGTTATTTAAGGTACTTTTTTAAATAAAATTTATTCTAGTAATATTATTATTAAAATTGTATCATCAGTATCCGTTTAGAAATGTATAAAGAAATAAAAAAGAATAGCGAGGGCGGTCGGACAAACCATTTGCCCAGGATTCCAAATGTGGTTACGCTTTAAATATTAAACTAAAATTGGAAACTTCGCTTTCAGCGATGTTTACGCACAAAAAAATTGTTCGTTCAACTTGTTTTCGTTTTATTGTTTCATCCCTGGCTTGTCTCGGGTCATTATTATCTGACCCCGTCAGAGGGACGGTTATTTTATTGCTGAATTTTTAAAGAGCTTTATTTATGAAGCAGCTATAACTCAGCGGGGATTGGTATGGACTGTCGAGACGTTCATGGGCGGTGGAGCTCACTTACCATTAAGTGACCCACTTGCTCGATTGCCGGCTTTTGCTAAAAAAATACGCATAATAAAATCGAGAGGATAAACCTCTTATTTCTTTGTTCGAGTAGTAGCTTGGCCTGAATCCTTGTGTACTTATGTGTGCTTTTGGTATAAAAGATATGAAGTACCATAATGGATTCCCTAGTAAGTTTGAAAATAGGTAGCTAGCTGTCCTGTTTTCTTATTATGAATGACGAGACGAGCACGTCGCTCGCCTGATGGCAAGCGCAACGTCTGGCTATAAATAGTAGGAAAAATTTTCAAACTTTAAATTAGTAAGTACTGCATGACACTGGAGCACGTTCATCATCCCAAGACATAAGTTGTTAAGTCTCATAATCCTTAGTAATGTCACTGGCTTCAATGTCCTTTAAACCGGAATACCAACCAATAGTGCTACTTGCCAGCAGAAATAGATAAAGCGGGGTTCCTAGATCTTACCCAGACGGCCTCTCGTACACAAAGCGAGTTACTTACTTAGCAAGATTTATATACTTCATTCATTCATCTGTTTATTTTAAAAATATAAAATGTGTAAAATAAAAGACTGCCTTGGTGGCGCATTTGTAATGCGTACGCGGTATGACTGCTGTGCTGTGGTCTCGGGTTCGATCCCCGGTCGGGTGAAAGTTATATTGGGTTTTTTTATTACGAAATGCTCAGTATCAGCCCGGAGTCTGGAATTGTGCCCGGTATGATAATAGGCTCAACCCTTATCTTATCACGGGACGGAAATAAGCTCGGCGAAATGTGGTTGTACTGGTTACACCTCTGCCTATACCTTCGGGGATTACAACTGTATTACAAAATGTAATCAACCAATAACTCCAAATTTTAACCCTTCTCGATTCTAACTAAGAACTAGAACTAAGTAACTTTTGTCTCCGTTGCAAGTTGTCCATTTCATAATAAATTCAATATGTTGAGCAACTACGCTGTAGCTATTGTACTGGCAACACTAAACTGGTACATGAATGGCATGTGCCAGACATCGCCGCCGAGCTGGCGACATGCCTCTCGGGACAGTATAAACGTTGTAAACTGAACAAATGTACAATATTACTATAGATATAGGTATTTTCATACCTTATTGGTATTGTGGCAGCGTACTACGGCTAAGCAGTGGAACCGTGAGTTCCTGAGTTCAATACCTAGGTCGGACAATCATAATTTGCGTTTGAGTTTTCGATTCGAAAAACACACATGAATTTACAGATTCATTGCCGATGTTAAAGGAAAGGAATTGGGTTTAGGAAGGGGAGTTTACATTTGGGCCTCCGGTAATCTCATTCACGCTCACACGCAACAGACCTGCCACTTTACCACGGTTTCCTGTGACACAGTAGTAATCACCCAGTCCCATGACTCCTCAACCTACCGACGATTTTTCTGATGCTGTGGATGATCTTGGGCGGTGGAGATCACTTAGTATCAAGTGACTGACTGACTGCCTCGGTGGCGCCGTTGTAATGCGTCCGCGTTATGATTGAGACTAACGCTGAGGTCTCGGGTTCGATCCCCGGGTCGGGTAAAGTGGTTTTGGGTTTTTCTATTACGAAATGCTCAGTATCATCCCGTAGTCTGGAATTTGTGCCCGGTATGGCGATAGGCTCGTCCCCTATCACATCGTGGGATGGAGATACGCTCGGCGAAATGTGGGTGTACTGGTTACACCTCTGCGTACCCCTGCGGGGATTACAGGCGTGAGTTCGTATGTATATACTCACTTGGTCGTTTGCTGACCTTTCCTATAAAAAATCAGTAATACTTCAGTCAGACAGAAATAACCCCAATTATACTTAAATTGGAAACAGGCGTGTCTATGTATGTATGTACGTATACTTAAATTAAGTGCTGCCTTAATCCTAACCTACCTACGCGTCAACGCCCAAAGTCCAAAGAAGCAAACCTGATCATCCGTAAGTGGCGTCAATGATATAATGGTAATCCGACCAAAATTAACTACAGTCATTAAACCGTATCGGGACGTTGGTCACACTCAATTTAGCAGGGTTACACGGAAATGGATTCGGGGCTGGACCTCGACGTGAACCTACCTGCCGCTATACGTACGAGTCAAACTAGGTGGAAATAATATGGAATTTACTCGTGTTTTGTTTTTGAAGTGAAAACTTCTATTTTTGAGTAGTAGAGCCACGCTGTAGACGCTTTTCTACAGCATGTATGGGCCGGCAAGTCCGGATCATTACCACTGTCTCACAGAAAACCGGCGTAAAGTAGCAGCTTGCTGCTGCGTTTCGTACGGTGAGTGAGATATCCGGAGGCCCAAACCCCCTCCCCCTCCCAATCCCTTAATTATCCCTTTCCTTTAGGGTCGGAAACGCACCCATGATTCTTTTGGTACTGTGTGCGTACATGGGCAGTGGAGATCACTTACCGTCAGGTGAACAAAAAGCGTGAAACTCGCGTCATCGTCACCGCACGCTTCCCATGAGCTATATGTATACTGTGTATATATGTGTACTTTTTTGGGTGAACAAAAAGCGTGAAACTCGCGTCATTGTCACCGAACGCTTTCCATGAGCAGTATGTATACCGTGTATATATGTGTACTTTTCGGGTGAACAAAAAGCGTGAAACTCGCGTCATCGTCACCGCACGCTTCCCATGAGCTATATGTATACTGTGTATATATGTGTACTTTTCGGGTGAACAAAAAGCGTGAAACTCGCGTCATTGTCACCGAACGCTTTCCATGAGCAGTATGTATACTGTGCATATATGTGTACTTTTCGGGTGAACAAAAAGCGTGAAACTCGCGTCATTGTCACCGAACGCTTTCCATGAGCTGTATGTACACTGTGTATATATGTGTACTTTTTTGGGTGAACAAAAAGCGTGAAACTCGCGTCATTGTCACCGAACGCTTTCCATGAGCAGTATGTATACTGTGTATATATGTGTACTTTTCGGGTGAACAAAAAGCGTGAAACTCGCGTCATAGTCACCGCACGCTTCCCATGAGCTTAGGTATACTGTGTAATATAATGATGCACATCGACATACCTCCGTACGTTATTGTTTTCGATTTTTTTTTGGTTTATAAAAAGTCTTGATGGTCAAGGATTAAAGTTTAAATTAACACTTCTTTACAAATCAAAAATAATAATCTAATAGATCGAAGATATAATTCACAAGTTACTTAGTTTTAACTTCTATCGGCAGTCCCAAAAGACTGCCCGCATGTTTTTTAAATTAATGAGTAACTTTTGCTCGCCGCTCCGCCTGCGTTATTAGCCTTTTCTGGGATAAAATTCACCTATAAGCGTCTCCAGGGTCCCATCTATCTCTGTAACAAAATTAATCAAAATCGATTAAGCGATTTAGGCGTGAAAGTGTAACAAACAAACTCACTTTGGCATTTATAATATTAGTTAGGATATCAGCCCTGTATTATACTGACGCACTGCTGGGCACTTCCCCTTCGAAATTCTTACAGACAATTCTTAGATATGAAAATTTTGCTCTCAATGTTTCCTTCACCGTTATAAAAAATAATGATTTGCATGCCTTTGGGGTTGGTTTCGAACCTGCAACTTCCGTCTCGTCCGTAAAATCAAAAGAGCAGCCGTTTGTAAAACAAGAGGCTGCGGGTTCGATTCCTACACCAAGACGAATGTTTGTGTGATCCACAAAATATATTTGTTTCGGCTCTGGGTGTTGTGGGACCGTAAGTCTCTCGTAGTTCTTAATACCTACGATACAGGTTAAACCTAGTATAGGGCAGGACTGTGTGTGACTGTTGGTTGTATTTATTTATTTATGTATTTACTTACATTAATTGACGCTTGTTTCATTTGTTTTTAATACTAACAATACGTCAATATCTGTAATTTTTTTAACCATAGCTTCGCCTGGGATTTGAAACTAATAATAAATCATAATTAAACCCAATAACATTGAAAGTAATATCGGAATCGAAATACCAGTATTATTTCGATATTTTTCTTTTTCTTTTTATCCTGGCTCGGCAAAGTGACTACGCTACACCTGATGGTAAGTATAGCGCAATCCATGAATACTGTCGACCAACAATAGACACTGAATCTATCGCAGATCGGCAGAATTATGCCGGCCTGCTTAGTTGCTTCTTCACACTCCGTTTAAAGGATCCCATGTTATAGGAAGGAGGAAACACGTGCGCCGGCAGGCTATTCCACAGCTTTATGGTCCAACAGAAGAAAGACCTACCTAAAGAATTATTACCTCAAGACAGTCTAAATAAGATACCTAATATACTAAGCCTCAAAGCACAATGTTTCAATCTATATAAGGTTAAAACGTATCCCTTCGTAGGTTGGTAAATATTCCTGGAACGTAGCCAATTACTTATATAGGCCAACTGTGTCAATAAACTGCCGAGTGCTTCTCTGAATAGATAAATAAGAGGCTTAACAGATATAGTTGATTGAAGACAAAAGTACTTTAGATTTTGTAGGCGATTATTTTTAATATCAATAAACCTTTATATCATATTCATATATATTTTGTGAGTGGTAGAGCCACGCTGTAGACAGTATTGTCTAAAGCAGGAATGGGCCGGCTCGTCCAGGTCGTCACCACTGTCTCATAGGAAACCGGCGTAAAGTAGCAGCTTGCTGCGTTTCATACGGTCAGTGAGATACCCGGAGGCCCAAATCACCCTCCCCTTCCCAATCCCTTAATTATCCTTTTCCTATAAGGTCGGCAACGCGCCCATTATCCTTTTAGTATTGTGGGCGGTGGATACACTTACCATGAGGTTACCCACTTGCTCGTTTACCGTCCTATGATATATTTAAAAAAATATCAAGATGAGAATATTCATAAAAACTTACAAAAACACTGAAATGTTAAATAAATGATTTTTGAATAATAATTACAATAATTTGAGATATGGTGTTGGAAGGAAATGGAGAAAATAAACTAGAAATAAAGAAAATAAGCTTTAAAACCTAAAGAACTAAGAGGAAATATACTAGGCCGATTGATGCGACACGATAATTTTAGACAAGGATTCTTGAACGAAAATTAGAGTGTCGGCCCACTTCTTACCTATCATCATGGGCAGATGAAGACGTAAAAGAGTTTATTTAAAAATTTAAGGTAAATTGTGTGTGGAATTGTACTGTATAGGTTAAGAACAAAAGCTAATTATATTTATTTAATTTTAACAAGAACAGTGACGGTTTATCGACTGATAAACAACAAAGAATTTAATTTGGAAATAAAGGAAATGATGCAACCTCTCTACGGCTAGCATTGCAAAACTGATATTCTAGCAAGAGTTTTGAGAGTCTTTGATGATTATAGTTCAGCTGCTACCATGCAAGTAAGCGCCTATAGCACTAAAGTTATGTAACTTCAATTCATGAATGGGAAACAATTACGTTTAGTGGCCATAATCTCGAGTCCCTCTGTGCCTTGAAGAACCCATTAGGCTGCCCGTCTCGGTTATTTTGGGTGAATCGTTAACTCAAGTTGCAACTTGGTTTAATAATTTGACAGTATTACAGTTAATGAATAAAATTATGACAATGGTAGTATTGATGGAGTCAGGCGACCGTAAAGGGACATTATATTTGGCCTGCATATAACTTCCGATTGGTTGGAAAAAGTGACCAAAATACAGTCTTGACTCACTAACAACCCTCATTAATAAAATTGGTTATGCCACTTATAATAGTAAGTTTAAGATTCATTTGCGATGTTTTTAGAATAGTTTCTAACTAACGCCAATGTTTCTGGAAAAATTATCCAGTCTATTTCAAATACTTAATTGCGTAAACTAGTAATCATCAGAACTTTAGGTGTCACAGTCGACATATGCATCGAGACTCATGAATCACCTATGTTCATCAAAATATAAAACTCTTGCATTGACGGCAGTTAAGATAATATGCAAGTGCACGAGAGTTTACCATCGTACGCATGAGCTAAACTAGCTTTAACAAATTTCACTAGAGTAATCCCCGAGCTGAGAGACAAGATCGATGCACCTGTTAACATATTTGCAAAGTTATCTAGTGATGTGTGCTAAAACTCATCCATTTTTATAGTTTTTTTTTACTAGCCCTATATTATATACTTCCCATTGCTGGGCACGGGCCTCCTCTACTGCTGGGTGGCAGACTTCACATACCTTTGCAATTCTTATGTAGAACTTCTCAAGTATGCAGGTTTCCTCACGATGTTTCCTTTACCGTTAAAGCAATAGTTAATTAACAATGAATACACACGTAACTTCGAAAAGTCAGAGGTATATGCTCTTGGGGCTGCATCCGAACCTACGACTTTCATCTCGGCAGTCCGTACAACTCCCCGCTGAGCTATCGCTACTCCAGTGTCAGTATAAGAAATAATTATTAGGTGAACCTGAAAGCTGATTCAAATAAAAGCTAATTGCGCAAAGCATCATGTTTTCAAAAATTCTGGTCCCCACCTGCATTCAACTACACTTGTAGTGACCTCGCATCGACTACTATTCCAAGGACCTATAAATCTGGAACCGCTTTTGTATTTGGCAAAATATTCACCGTCGTCATTTGCATGTAAATGAAAACTATTGTTTTAGTACAGTTTCATTTATCAGTTACGAGCTTGTTTCGACGATAGCTATATAGTTGCTGTTACTTCGAAGATGTTTGAAGTTTACTATCATTCCAAGTGAGTAATGTTGGTGAAAGTTGTAATATGAATGCTCTGAATTGATCTGTTTAGTAGATTAGAGATTTGGTACCGCCAACTAAATCTGGGTTGAAGGAGCAATTATTATTTAAACTAGTTATTCTTTAAGTAAAAATAACTTTTTATTTGAAGTATTGTATTTAATTTATTCGACGCCATCTCAGCATAAATGGAAACATAATATTCTAACAACCCCAAATAATACAAAAGGCTGAAGGGCTGAGTTAATAACTCGTTATTAATAGAAATAGTCAATATGAACGACGAACAAGATTACAAATCTTTATCATCTTTCGAAGTATATTATAAAGAAGGCAAAGACCAGAGACATAGCATTGCCCAGCACAAACCGTTAAGGATACGATATTCTAAGTTTTGGAAGTGTTAATCTTATACTGTAATTGTGATACCACATTACGTGAACCTGTATTGGAAGTATCTTTTTATTTTATAACTAGCTGTTGCCCGTGGCTCCGCCCGCGTAAATGTCTATTTCCAGGATTAAAGTATTCAGGATTCTAGTGGGCGACAGCGGTGAGCGCGGCGTGGGGTGTGATCGCATCAAGTGAGTCCCGTCAAATCCCGTCCCGTCAAGCGCTTGATAAAAATACTAATATCGCGATTAAAAAATAGGGGTTGATGGTATCATAAAATAAAAAAAATACTAAAAAAAATGTTAGGGGTGGACAACCCTTATCACTTAGGGGTATGAATGATAGAAAGCCGACCAAATTAAAAACTCCAGTACTACAAATGATCTATTACATTTTGTGACTATACAATTTGGTCGCATACGCGATATTATCACTTTTGTTGAGTTTCGGAACGCGATATTAGATCCTCCAACGCGCTCGCGAATACTTTTTTGATAGATATGATTGAATTTGAACTTTGTGCAACGTTAATAAATTGAAAATTGACTCTTTGAAGTTAGGAACACACCAACATTTCTTAGACAACAGTGAGTGATTTATAATTTAATATGAACTTTATTTAATAGCAATAAAGTTCAAATTTACTCTACATTTTATTTACAAAACGTTTATATGGGAAAAAGAAAAGGGCTGTTTGTAGGGTTTTCCCGGCAATTATACCTTCAATTATACCTTAAACCTTCCCTAGACCTCCACGAACATTTCAAGATCAAGATAAGATAAATCCGTTCAGCAGTTCTCGAGTTTTAGCGAGACTATGGAACAGCAATTGATTTTTATTTAAAGATAGATACACAATAGTATCATGAACAACGAGACTTAACGGTCCCACAACACCCAGACCCGAAAAAAATGTCTGTGGATCACATAATTTGTGATGGTGCGGGAATCGAATTTGCTAGTGTTACTATCGCGCTTTCTTCGGTTAAATTACTACAAAAAATGTCCGCTCATCTTACACATCATTACTACACACTAGACGGTAACTTCAGAATGGCACGTAGTCGAACAGTCATCCCGTTATGGGAGCAACAGCTGCATTTTAGTAAAGTAATGGCTTTAGTGCATGACACTGTCTGCACGGAGACAAATTGAGACATACAGTATTTTCGTATTTCTTGTTTCATATTCCAGTGGGATCACTTTGCAAAGTCGACAAATATCATTCTGTTACGTATTCCCTGAGGAAAGGAAATGTGTGTAAAGTTGAACAATATCGTGTATGCAAGATATATTTGAATTCAAAGGAGATATCGATTGATATTTAACTGTCATATTCGATTTTGCTTATTTTAAGATGGTGTAGAAACGAATTTAGTTTATTTAATATATAAAATAATATGGATAATCATTTTCTGGTTGGTGAAGAATCAATCGCTTTAAGATATGGTGAAATGTTTATTTTAGTCGTTATAAATTAAATACTACTATAACCTAACCATTAAAATCCTCTACACCAGATCTATAATTTCTACTTCTTCTTACTCTTCTTCTAACTTCTTATTCTTCAAACATAAACACACACACACCCACTATTTTCGAAGAAAATATAGATATAATAAAGAGATATTAAAAAATATTTACCTTAAAATATATGCACGTAATTATTGGCAACATATTATGGCGGTGGTAGTCACAATGGACAAATTCGTGTTATATTATTCAAGATTTGAATAGCCTCAAAAGACAGCAAATGTTCGTGTCGCCCACTCGCAGTCGACTAAATGAGTTGCGGTCAATTGACCGTAACTGAATGCGCACTCTCTATGTACCGGACAGCCGCTCTAGTAGTATACATTAAAGTCTTTGGGGTAAAGCTAGACAATATTGCAACGTGGCAATATTTACCTTCACTTTAGAAGCTTAAATTCTAAGTGGCTGGCTGGTTGACTGCGCTTCACTCGCAGCAAAAAGTTATAAAGTTTAAGGTGATGCGTTAAAAAACTAATAACTCTTTTAATAAGATAAGTTTTAAGCAGATTTGCGAAATTGCGTATTCTTTTGTTTTAAAATCCTAAGAATGACTATAACCATTCTAAAATAATATTATGAGTACAGGGCACAAACGAAATGTTCATCAGAAGGCCTATTCTCGTAATTTTAAATGTTTAAAATATAATTCCGATCTAGTCTCAGCATCAAGAAAGTTGCAAATGGCATTCTCTTAAACCAATAATCAACGTCAAATGTGAACATAGATCGAAATGAGATTGAATGTAGAATAAAAGTTGACTGAAGCCAAAACGGTATAATGCTACTGCTAATGCTAGGTGCATTTGACGTTGATCATTGGTTTAAGAGAATGCCATTTGCAACTTTCTTGACGCTGAGACTAGATCGGAATGACATTTTGAACATTTAAAATTACGACAATTGGCCTCCTGAATTTGGATATAAGTTAAATGAAGATTCAAATATAATGCAATTTTATGAAGGCGATACAGAATATAATAAATAACAATATTAAGAATTCTTTAAATGCATAAACGATAAAAACAACAATAACTTAAACTGGAAAAATCTAATACACAACTGAACATCTGGTGCTCGCCGTTGCCACACTCTATTTTTATATGAGAAAGCGTATAGAGAAAGCCCGAAGAAATATGTGCGGGCACTAAAATGCACGCTTCTGGTAAAAATGTGCGGAAGTTTTAAATCAGGGGATTTTATTCATGAACCACAGTTGCAGGCGTTGAAAGGAAAGTAGATTCATTTACGAGACGCAGTTTGGGAATAATATCATGATCACCACGTCCTAAAAATATAATACTATGTACATGTAACTAAGTAATAAAGGTTGATTGATATCTTGCATACATGAGCATATCAGTCATCCCAGATGCTTTAGGCAACGATACATATGTAATGTGTGAGGTGAACAAAAATATGTGGTCAAAGCAACATATAGTGTACGGTATAAGTATTTCACCCCCCGTGGTAACAAATCCGATTGCAAAGCTAGGACATAAATAAAGTACATATTTTATTTTTTATCTAATGACTTAAATGGCGATGTGATTGAAAGGACCAGTACAGAAAAATTTACTGTCAGGTGTATATAACGATCCTTAAATTTGACCACACCTTTCTGTAACACGTTTCAGACTGCCATTATGTGAATAATATTCAATTATACCATGAGTTGCTAGCAACAAATAATACATCACAAACAGACTCGAGAATATCCTTGAGCAAATGTTTGTCCAATCGGAAATCCAGCTCTGAAACTATAGCTTCAGTTGCAAGAATACTTTGATCTCCGTTATGCAATCAATACTTGCGACTAATTCTATATATACGTATTGACTTGTCATGCCAGTTAAGTCGAAGTTGAAAACTCTCAGGAACGTTAAATATTAAACCTATAAAAGCACTAATCGACCAGCGAGTAACCGCGAAAGAATATGTGACTGCAAAAAAATCAAGTGTAAATACTAGAGACTTTGCCACCCACGCACCCGCCACTGCACGCATTTTCTTAACTCCGTGTAGTAAAATTCGTGAGCCTTTTGGAATGCTAAACTGTCTACGTCTCTCAACGATTTTAATCAGATACAAAGAAAGAAATGTTTTAATACTGCTGACAAGCCTAGGTTGTGGCTCGAAATAGTCGTACCAGCTCTAGTACATAGATAATAGCAGATTGTCTATCGATTGCGAAGAACCACATTTAAATAAAGGTCCATTCGTTTAAGCGCTGCGATGACAGCTACAAACATATAGGCAAAGGGGTCGAACTTATAATACCCCCTTTATGTTGGGGGTTAACAAACAATCTACAAGTAAGAAGAGTTTACCTAGCACCCAATGCAGTGCCGCTCTTGTGATCGCTTGTTTGAAGCACTTGAAACGCGCTGCGCAATGGAAAACACATTGTTATTCAAGAACACGCGCGTTTACAATAAAAGCTTTCCGTTCCATACGGAGTGCTGTTACTATATTACATTTTTATTATTCTAGAAACGATTTACTATAAAAATATATTAAGTTCAATTTATGTGGCTTGTTTTATGTTGTGGTTTGATAATTTTAGTACTTTTTTTTTTAATTAGCTCGCTTTTTTGGGCTTCATTTTTAGGGTTCCGTATCGAATTGTTGACAACGAAACTCTATTACTAAGCCTAAGACGTCTGTCTGATTGTTCTGATGTTAAACGACTATTCGTTTACAACAATATATAGGCAGCTGGTTGATTGTTATTATAGTGATGAATTGTTATTAAAATGTCACAGAAAATGATATCAGGAGGAGCAGTGATAGCTCAGCGAGGATGGACTGTCAGGATGAAAGTCACAGGTTTGAAGCCAGCACCAACAACATCTGACTTTTCTAAGTCTGCCAATCCGCATTAGCCCAGGGTGGTGGATTAAGGTCTCTCATTCAGTAGAAAAGGCCCGTGCTCAGCAGGGGGCCGTATAATACAGGGCTAGTATTATTTGAGATACTACATTTATCATAAAGTATTCCACCATATCCACCGAGTATAATGAAAATTGTTCCAAAGTAACAGAAATATATGTATTCTTTGATTCCTTCAAGAGTTTTAAGCATAACATGACCGCTGGACTAAAAAATGTTACTAATTAACTAGGTATAACCTCGTTTTATTTTAGTTTATAGTTTTTTAATATGTTTTACCCGACTGCCAAGGAAGGGTTATTGAATGTTGCTGCTATGTATTGCTAGCAATGTTTAATTGAAATGTTGTGTTTATCCGTAATTGGCGCATGTATTGGAATTTGGCTTTTGCAGTGGTAAAGAATGAGTGTTGTATACCTTGTGCTGTCGATATGCCTTAAATAAATTAATTAATCAAGTACTATATTTTTTTGGTGATAAAATAGTAAATTACGGTATAACATAAAATATTGTTGATACAATTTATCTAGAAAGTAACGCAATTACTTTTAAAAACAAAGTACATTTCACTCAAAGGCTTTAACTTCAAAGAGGTGCAACGTTTTTCTTTTTTATTGGTTTAGAAAAATCTTTTGCACCGATTGTGTATAAATACATTCAACGCTGATGGTCAGAAATAGGCAGGAGGTATTATTAACAGTTACCTATGACCGAAATATATACTAGTTAAATTTGATATGCCTCATTGGTCGTGTGACTGTCTACTTAAATTGAGAAACCTATGAATTCAAATCTTTTGGGCAATCGCAATTCGTGTTTTTTATAGGCCGGCAAACGAGCAAGTGGGTCACCTGATGGTAAATGATCTCCACTGCCCATGTACGCCCACAATACCACAATAATAATCGGTGCGTTGCTGACCTTAAAAGAAAGGGATAATTAAGGAATTGGGAAGGGGAGGGGGTTTGGGCCTCCGGATATCTCACTCACCGTACGAAACGCAGCAGCAAGCTGCTACTTTACGCCGGTTTTCTGTGAGACAGTGGTAACGATCCGGACGAGCTGGCCCATTCATGCTGTAGACAAAAGTGTCTACAGCGTGGCTCTACCACTCATGAATATATATACTACCTACTTGAAGAAATATCTACAAACTTATTCCTCTAAAAGATTTAGGTTAATTCCATTGATTTTTTACAACAAAGTGGCACACGCAGCGCTCTGTCGTGAATCAAAGAACATGAATGTAGTATTTTCGTTTATTAGTGAATTTCTTTCAGTAAAGATCCCCGTATTGTCTCTCAGATAAAAGAGCCTTTTGAGAATAAAACGCCGAATTTCGTTCGAGCTTCTGATGTACAAAAAGGTGTTTTGTTAGTAATGAAGGAAAAGTGATTGACATGAAATGAGCAATGAAAGGACATGAGACATTTTAACATGATGATATAAATAATATTACATTGATGGAAATATACATTTGATTTTAATAAAACTCATATTCCTGATATAGGTAAAATACGAAAATGATGATGATTTTAATCTAGGTTACGAAAAAAATCTTAATATCTCTACTAGAACTACAACAAAAGAACAACTTCACAGTGGACTAGTTGTGGTTTCGGTGCATTGGAAGTAAATATAAAAGTATTTTCACGAGCTGTAAAATAATAGAATTTGCTATTTGTTTTGTGGTTGGGATTTTCCACAATCTGCTTAATCGGCTTATGTGTGATGGTATGTTTCACTAAAAATATTTCAGTGTAAATACCTATATTTGTCGGCTATGCTATTACTGCGAACGTTATATTTTAACACTAACTAACATCGCTGTTCCATTGCTGGGCAGCCATCCCTCAGTTTAATGCGGGCTATTGCTTCGCCATTACCTAGTCTGCTAGGCTGTACTACGAATTGGTAAGGTTTATAGAAGATTCGAAATATGTGGGATGGTCACCGTCACACCGTAATAGTAATACGGTCTTATACATGAATTATTACTACTAATATTTGTGCGTAAAATTAAAAGTGCTGATATGAAAAGCAGCTTCAAAAAGATTAAAAATTAATGTCAGTCGAAACGTTACTTTATAACTTGAGGAGATCTAAAGGAGAACTAATACATGGCAAGGGTGACACACAAACAACTTACGATTGAAAAAAGCTAATAAAACCGATATATTACATCTTGGTTCGATATGAAATGGAATCCTATAAAACTCTTCGTACCATGCAAGAGTCTAATCAAATAACTCTCACTTGGAATATCAATGAAAAAAACAACGATTGGTCGTCGCCCTCGATAAGAAAGAGTGCGATGAAATTTAAAACTGGAACGTCTGGCCGTTACTATCGGTCCATATTCAAATTGACGAATCAGCGCGCTATCTTTCCATAATGGACAGACGGTCATTTGTAAAATGGAATTTGAAATTGTTCTGGAAACTCTGTTTTAAAGGTCTTGTAGTTTGATTAAAATCTAAAGCAAGGTACTAGATGTTATGATTGAGCTCTGCATGATCAGCGCTGCTTTTAATTTATTCATTTGCCATATTTCTAATATGAACGTCTATTTTTTTAAACGAGGCGTCTGGTATTCCTTCATGTAGTTCTGAGAACTAGTGTTTTTTATCAAATTCAAATTAAATTTATTGTACTCCATAATTTCTGTTTTAGATTGGAATAATAGCGTAAGTGTCAAGCCTTGGATACCTTGAAAGACACTGGGCTATACCTAAGTCTTATAATCTTGGCTGTAATTATTATGGCGTGAATCGTAAATATCGGGTTCAAAATTTATACTAAATTGTCCAGAATGCATTACTTTCTTCAAGCTTGGTTTTACATTACGAGCCTACATAAAAATCGATGACGTAACGTTCGTCTTAAAAATATGCTGAGTAAGTCCCGCCAGTATTACAGCATTGTTCTTATCGCTGAATGCGATGGACTAAAAGGAAAAAGGTTAAGTGAAAGACATAGTTCGGATTTATGTCACGGAAAGTACCAGCAAGAATAGTTTTATATTTTTCTTAAACTCGGGGCGTGGTGTGTTTTTTCTTTTTATATGCGAGATTGTTAAGGAAAATTAAATATATCAAAATGTAACTATACATTACGAATTAATAAAATTGAACGTAAAACTAAAATATTATATAAGAACTTAAGAATTGCAATGAATATAAGAGTACAGAAATTATGACAAATTTTTACTCTTTATTTATTCTTCTAACTCCAATGTGTGTTATTTTCTATTCAAATCAATTAAATTTGCTTGATAAAAATTACCATTAAGATTTTGTTGTTAAGCACCGGTCAAACACATTACAGATACAATTTTACCTTTCGATGAAGTTTAAGAATTTACGCAAAAATAACATGTTATATGCAAAGGTAAGAGACTAAAAGTATCTCGACGCTAAAAACGATCTTTACAATCAAAAAGGAAAATCGACCAATCGATACGTTTGAGTAAGAGAGCCCAATCAACGCGAGGGCACGGTATCGCTTTAAAATATTTGAACAAGACCAAAGAGCGAATACTAATTTGTTTACAGTGTCGGATAAATTCGGTATTTGGATTTCACCTTAAGCTGATTTTACTTTGTGATACGAAGTTGTGTATTTTATGCGATGAAAACTATAACAATCTTTTTAGTTTAATTTAGACATATAAAAGAAAATATTTTGAATATAATTAATGGGTAAAGTGTTTATTGGAAATATTGTCTTAGACTTTAAAAAACAATAACAATATGTCGGTACTGTGAAATAAATATAAGTTACTTTGTATTGCTATTAAGTAAGAACTACAGTAATAATAATTAGTCATAAGAATCTCAATGATGGTGAAGGTATCGTATTTGAAACGCTGGATAAGTCTCGCATATAAATTGATTAGCCGATACCCAATTCGTCGTCAAGCCTCAAATTCAATTAAACTGCATCCAGTTTCAGTTAAATGAATCCACGAATCGGTTGTTAGAGTTAATTAGATTTCAACCGTTTTGATTGAGTTGGAAATTATTAAAACGGCTAATTCCAGATTGCGGTATTGTATTCCAGAAAACTTTTAAAATGATGGGATTTTTCATTACGATTTAGTTTTGCGGTTTTAATGTTTGCTCTGACAAAGAGTTTAATTTTTAAATAATTATAGGGATACTGTTTATTTTATTAGCATATTTTTTAGTAATAATTACGATATAAGTGTTTTATTTATAATTTACTGCTTTATATTTAACAAAACGCTTAAAATGTTTGTAAGTTACAGAAACAGAGCAACAACATTGATTAGATAAATTAAGTGCAAGAATCAAACTCACAAAAAAATATGCAACAATAATAATGAATAAACAACAATTCAACAACGATAAGGTATTGATACAAATCAACCGCCAATTGTTAAAAACGAGAAAATAGCAATTTAATTATAATACAAATATAAATTAGTGCTGGTCGGCAGAACGCGAACCCGTTATATTGAAAGGATTAAAGATATTATGTGGTTGGAATAAGCTGTAGTTATTTCTAACCAAATACTATTTAACGCGATCGTGTCCCTGTTACAAATTGAATCTAAATATGATGCTATGGTATTTACGTGATTGCAATTTTGGTACTTAACTATGCTAATGTTTGGTTGCACGTTGCATTGTATTAAAGATTAACAGATTATGCATAGTTGACGTGTTAGTTGGTAATAATTGAAATGCGATTTTAGTTGGTGCATATGTTAAACGGTTAAGCAGTGATAATAAAATTGGATTGTAGAAAATATAGACACTTCATCATCCATGCGTTCATCTCAAAATGTAAATACTCGATTTTAAAATTCTAGCAATCTGCAAACGCTCTTAGAAGATTGGTATTTACAGTCGGTCTGTAAATACGTAAAATACTCTTCTAAACTTTTTATTCTGTTTTAAATTCTTTGGACTGCATGTTTACTAACAGTTTTCTTATTAGCTCTAGATGTTCGATAACATCCTCTGGCGCCATAACCGCGACCGTGTGTATATTCACCGATAGTCTCGCTGTGCCATCCAATTCAATAGTAACAATATTAAACAATTTCCATACACACATGTTATCGTAGTGATAACATGTGTGATTCTTCACATGTGAACATTCTATCGGTGACGCTTGAGCCATACGTTCTTTCCATTCTTCATTGTACGCAGTCCACAAAAGTCTAAGCGAGTGCATTTTTATGAAAACTTATGACAATAGTCAGATTTGTACAAACAAACACAACACTAACACCGGCTGATTAAACAATAACCATATTGTTTGTTGCATATCTACAGGGTCTTGGCGTACGCCTCGTCGACTTGTCACAATTCCTTCTTGACGGTGGCGCTTTAGTGTTTACTATATTCATTTTCTGTAGTTGCAATGATAACTATGTTATTATAATAATTATTATTAATAATACTCACAACGTCGATGAGCTGACTGAGCCTAAGTCCCATTTTGACGGTGAGCCGGTCTGAATTATTACCAACTGGCCGGATCAGGCGATTGTAGTTGGACAGCAGGTCGTCGTAAAGCCGCTTCGCTTCAGGGTTGGCGACGCTCAGGCGGCCCCACACGCACAGCACTCCGACCATCAGCGCCAAAACCATCTTAGGCTAACACCACCCCTGTGGACAAACAAAGTAACATACATTAGATTGGCCCAGACAGCTTGTGACAACAAATATTGGGAGAAAAGGGAGGGTGTCTATAACTAATATGCTCAGATAGATCTCAAATAGCTCTGTAATAGAATAATAGGGTTAGAGTACAAGGGCCGGCGCCGTCGGGGCCGCAGAAGAGTACAAAAGCGTACCCGCAGACCCGACCGAACAAACGCACCCAGAGGTGTTCCTCCAAAGATGTTTCTTTGGATTTTAGTCCGCGAGAGTCGGACATAACCGCATCAGCTTGACATCCGATGGGGAGGGCTCAATAAAAGTTTTCCCAACGTATAAAAATTAGAGGCTTTTACTATAATAATAATATTAGGTGTTAAAAAAATATTTAAGTGCTGATAAATATTTCAATTTGAAATATCCTCTTCAGCAGGTAATATGATAAAAAACCAGTATTACACACGTCCCACTGCTAGGAACGGGCCACCCATACTGAATGAGGGGTTAGGCCTTTGTCCACCATGCTAGCCAAATGCGGGCTGGTAGATTTCACATACCTACGAAATTCTTATGGAGAACTTCTCAGGGTATGCAGGTTTTCTGACAATGTAGAATATGCTTGTATTTCAGATAAATATATTCGCTGTCATAGATATAGATTCAGGGTTAAGTATAACAATGATCTATATCAACTTCCACTTGTTATAAAAGTCGTCTCCGTAAAAGGCGACAAAAATGAAAGAAATATCCAAAAAAAAACAATTTAGGAAAAAATCTGCAACATACTTTTTATTTACTAGCTTGAGTAACGAAACGAACCGGTCGCTTGCCTGAATGTAAGCGTCACTCCCATAAACAGAAGCAACACCATACAGAACTTTGTATTACAATTACAAAGCACTGCATGGCATTGGACTGCGCTCGTCACCTTGAAACATAAGATGTTAAGTCTCAAATGCCCAGTAATTTCACTGGCTTCAATGTCATTCGAACTAAAACACAACACTGCTGTTTGGCTGCAGAAACAGACAAAGCGGTGGTACCAACCCAGACGGCAACTCGTATACAAGAGACCTACCACCTAATAAAACTTAATGATCAATTTTCTTTCTATAAAGCTTTATCTCTGCTTAATGCTAGAGGCCTAATGATATCAAAAATAATTTACATCTATACAAATAAATAAAATTAAAGTGTCTGTTTGTTAAATTAAAATAAACGCTTTTTACTACATGCACATGAATGTATATACGGTACATATACCAAAATAACATTTATTTTTTAATTTTCGTCTGACTGTCTGTTTGTTCCCGCTAAACTCTGGAACGGACTTATTTTGACGGGACTTTCACTGGCAGATAGCTGATGTAATAAGGAGTAACTTAGCCTACTTAGGTACTTTTTTATCCCGGAAAATGTCATTCACGCGGGCGGAGCCGTGAGCAATAGCTAGCTACCGTAATATTTTGCAAGCGTGTGTTTAGTCACTGTATTTTCCACCCTTCTAATTAACGTACGCCAAAATTGTACTCATAGAATACACTTTCGAACAAGGTTCTTCATTAAACTACCACCCTTTACTTGAGTTATTACACCGTTATTATTTAATTGTAAATACGCGGGTGAAACGTGAAGTCTACTTAAATTAACAGGTACTTCAGGACCGAGAGCCATTAGCGAATTTCAATTAACATTTTAATATAATAAAGTTATTTGAGAATCTGGTATTTTGTTATGGTTGTGATTAGTTTCTTGAGACTTTTGATTATATATTTTATATTTCTGTATCTCTGAGAATTCTCCGATAATTCCAAGGGTATATGAAGTTTACTAACACGCATTAGGTCAGGTGGACGAATGTATGTGATTAGAGCCGTCTGAACAGAATATCTAAAATCCCTTTCCTTTAAGGTCGGCAACTCGCCCATGATTCTTTTGATATTGTGGGCGTACATGGCCGGTAGAGATTACCATCAGGTAACCCACTTGCTCGTTTGCCGGCCTATGAGATAAAAACAACGGGGATCGAATCCGAGACCTCGGCATCATCTTCAAACGTAATGCGTACTCATTACAACTCCGCCACCGAGGCAGTCTTGTCTAAACTAATTACGATTTGGGTTAATCAATACTCTATGTAATTGTAAGTTCCTTTGTTAACTATAGGTAATTTGTACGATCCGATTAACGGAAACAGTAAATTCCCTCATCAACATACCATATTTAGTCGATTTACCCCTAATTGGATAAACATGGGTAATTTGAATGGAATTTAGACGTAGTCTGATTTGATAATGAGTAAGATATTTTTTTAGCGGAGCCGCGAGCAATAGCTAGTAACTAATGGCAATAGTAAAACTTGGTTCTCCTAGCGGAATGTGGGGGTCAGAATATGGGTGGCGACCCATATTCCCTATAATACTAAATACCATCAAATCTTATGATACGAGAAGGCGGACCCTGTTAATGACAGGGTCACAGAATAAAGCCAGGCAGAAAGAAAAGAGAAACTCTTAATAATAAACAGGTGGTAGGTCCCTTGTATGCGAGAGGCCTTCTGTGTTGGTACCACCGATTTGTCTATTTCTGCCAAATAGTAGTGTGTAAGCACTGTTGTATCGGTTTGAAGGACATTGAAGCCAGTGAAATTACTGGGCTTAATGAAACTTGACTTATGTCTCGAGGTGACGAGCGTACTCGAATACCATGCAGTGTTTTGTAATTCAAAGTTCGGTGTGGTGTTGCTTGTGTTTATGGACAGGCGTGCCGCTTAACATTAGGAGAGCGAACTGCTCGTTTTGTCACTCAAGCAAATAAAAAAAAGGATATATTGTAATTAGTATGCATGGGTATTTATTGGACATTTAAGGGTAAATCATCGAGATAAAAATACGATATTATCGACGCCTAGTGTTCAAATTTGTTACTTTACTTTCAAAGCATTTTGGTAGGTATATCTCATTTTCAGATCTAACCAGTTAATGACTAAATCCAGTGTGGCAATTCTCGCGCATTTCGAATTCGAGAAAAATCACGGATTCGAACTTTTTCGAATGAAATTCACGTTGAGCTATTCTGGAAATCTCGGGCTCGAAATATCTCGTAGGTTGCTGATAGAGTTACTTCGAATGGTACAGAGCGTTCGAAACGTAAATGTCGAATACAGATGACAATGTCAACTGTCAAAATATTTAATTTAATTTATTTATAAATTACAATTTTCTTTTTACATTCGCTTTACGATCATACTATGTCTGAAAATGGATAAACAAAGTAAATATTACAAACAACTCGACCCCTATTACAAAATGGGACGGAAAGAATTCCAGTGAAATGTGGGAGTACTGGTTGCAACCAGTACATATGGGATAATTGAGGGATTGGTAAGGGTATCGGTATTTTGGGCTTCAAATAGTAATTTGGTCTGTATTTTATTTACTTTTAACCAACCCTCCCACTATTTGTTTGCGCCAGTAAGGGCATTTAATTTTTCTTAAATTTATCCATCTGTTTTCATCTTCACGCTTAGAAAATATTGGTGAAAATTTTACACTTCGCAGATGTAGATCCGCTTCCACCATTTGGAAGAAAATGCTTCTGCTGGGTACTTGGGTAGTTTTTTTTGGATTGTATTCATTTTAAGAGCAAAATAAATACAACGAGAATAACATGAAATCTAAACTTAGATAGACTAGGTTTCCCGCTTAAACTTTGATTTTCATATTACGTTCCATTACTGCAAATCTTGGGAATTGGCAATGTAAAAACTTATTTTAAATTTTTCTCATAATGATTATCTCGTTATTTATGTTATAATAATAAAAAAACACGTATACTACACTTTTTGTAATACGTTATACATCTAAATATATTTATCTGTATCTTGTTCATGGTAAGTTATCGTATGCGATTAAAAATCGCATTACTTACGTTGAACGGAACGCCTCGCGCGCTGTTATGTTTTATAATGGCAACATTTTGCCCCTTCGAATAGAGATTTTTACGCATTTTATTTCGATTGTAGCTGAGAATACAAGATTCGAGAAAATTACTTTGACATTCGAAATTTTACAGTAGAGAATCGCTGATTCGAATCCGAGATTATTTCGAGGGAAGTGAGAATTGCCTCACAGGTGATCAAACTCTTAAATCGTAAAGCTTTTGTTGATATCAAGGTCAGCTGTGTATCACGTAAGGGTCAGCTTGACCCGTTCCGTGCCCGGCTTACGGTTAAAGTCGGACTTAATTACGGGATAAAGTCGGATAAGCCACAATAAAATGTACCCTTATAAATCAATCTAGCCGGGTTTGAGATAAAGAACTAGTTACCAGCACTCGGCTAGCAAGAAATGTGCTTGAAACGTTTTTACGGTCGGTTAAGTTAGATTTTTATACGCTGCCCCTAGTAGTTAGCAAGTTTTTCTATATTTATCATGTCGTCGGTATTATAGAGAAACCTGAGTAACTCCTCGACATTTATAAAAAAAAAAAAACTATTATTTCTAATAGATTTTTTCAAAGCCTAGTTCCATCTCGATGAAACTACTTTTAAATAGAAATGCCACAAACACATATAATTATAGAGAGAAAAACAAATGGGTCAAACTTATAAATCCCACCTTTTGTCATCTATACTAATATTATAAAGAGGAAAGATTTGTTTGTTTGTTTGCATTGAATACGCTCCGAAACTACTGAACCGATTTGAAAAATTATTTCACTTTTGGGAAGCTACACTATCCCCGGATGACATAGGCGATATTATATTGTGATTTTTTAGGTTTACGCGAATATTACACATTGAAATAAAACTAGTTTATACGGCTTTTATCGGGGTTAAATTTTTATTTTAGTCCCGACGTTTCGAAAGCTTTTCGACCTTCGTGGTCACGGGAGAGACTCACGCACGCGCAAACGTAGTATTGTGAGATTTGGCATAGTTGAAGTAGAGCCACGCTTTAAAAAGTTTTGTCTAAAGTATGAATGGGCCGGATCGACCGGGTCGTTACCACTATATTACAGAAATTGACCTTAAGTATTACATCCACAAATTTATATAAAATGGCAAAAGGTGCAAAAACACAGTTCTTAAATCACATCCAGCAAAACAATGAAAGCAAATCTGTTCTAATGATACAAAATTAAAAAAATATACAAAGCTAAAATATCCGAAACGTTCAGCCAAGGCAACATCCCACCTGCATTATTATGCTTATTCATTTTATTTACGTCATACGTACCGCCCGAAGGATCTCCGTAACGACTGCGTTTCGCCATTATAACGTGTAACACACGGTATCTCATAAAAATAAACCTTTTTTAGCAACATTTCCTTCGCAAATTTCATGCCGAGAGCACGTAGGGTTGTCAGCGACCGGAATACGGGTTAACGGAATTTACACGTTAATGTTTCCGATTTGTTGTTCGTGTAATTCATGTATTATTCTTGCCCAATTTTGCACGTTGTGTAAGGATATGGAATTTCGGTTAAATAAGACGTAGAAATAGGTACTTATCAATACAAAGGGGTTTATTAAATTATAACGTTATGTGTTGGGAACACAATGTGAAATTTTGTTAAAAAAAAGTTTTTTTATTAAGTCACGCATAAATATCGTATAAAATACTTCATATTGTGTTATTGACGAGTATATAATTAAACACTACACGAACAAACTACTATTCAAACATAGATTACCAACTTTTGCTTGCGGTTGCACCCCTGTGATATAATTATTATATAAATAAATAAATATACCCAACACCCAGATATATAATCCTAACCCCGCACTAGGTATAACCTGTATCATGGGGAGTCAGGAATTAAGAGGGACTTGTGGTTCCACAACACCAAGATCAGAAACAAACATTTATGGATCACTCAAATATTTATATTTATCTCGGTGCGGGAATCGAACCCGCGGCCTCTCGTTTCATATTCCACTACTCGCACACTGCGCCACGGAGACTGCAATTAAAGAAATGAATATGTATTAAAATAATTTACAGACTCCGTGACGTTGGTGTGATCCATAAATATTAGTTAATATACTATATGCTAATATTTTGATATCTTAGCAAAACTCACTTTTATTACAATGAAAAATAGCCTGTATTATCACGAATAATGTAGCTTCCTATTGGTAAATTTTCAGGATTGGATCTATCGACCCGCATAGCTTCTGTAATAAAAGATAGTTCTAGATATTACCCTCTACAAACATATTCATAAAGTCACAAACTTATAAACTTTACCGCTTTATAATATTAGCGTAGATTTAATGGTTTGAGCTCATAAAATATTCAATCTTGGATAACATTCCATGAGCATACCAGCCTCACAGGTACAAACTTTATTTTAAATAATTGACTCAAGACGATCACCAAACTTTATTCATCCCTGCATCAATCCTGTATTTGTGGAGAAGTAAACAACTCCAATAATCTTATTAGTCACCATTAATCCACACGTGACTGACCGATATCCGCTGTTATTTAACGTATTCTATTTGCTGGTACCAACGTAGGCTTAATCTAAAATCTCGTACATTTCGGCCAAGCGTCAAAGGAATTGACGACGACCAAAGGCTCACCAATCCACACGTTGCAGTTGGTCGTTTGCCATTTCGTTTGCTGGGAATTCACGTGTTAATACTCGTATTGACTTTGTTTGTATGACATTGTGTAGAGAATTGTAGTTATATTTTAAAATAAATTTCCTATTTATAACTTTGGATCCCCACTTCATTGGTCAAGAGATTCACATCATGAGATCAGTGTGCTTACCCCTTTGGGAATATAGGGGTGAACTTGTTATCTTATGTAGCGCCTTATTGCACAGCTAGCTACTCGGCCGCTACGCGACATGAAAAATATGTGTTTATTAATTACTGAAGTAAAAAAATATTCCGGTAAAAATCCCGGCTCCATCATCCCTAGATCCACCTGTACTTATTCTTCAACTTGTAGGTTTTCTTTGCTCATATTTCACATAAGCGGCTTACTTTTTACCTCGTATTTACATCGAGCTGTGGTACAATAATGTACGGATCCTTTCTTAAAGAAGATATCTTTTTTGACGCCACTAAGCATGAATGTGCCGTTGCTAATGGTAAGTGTAGTTTATTGTTAAGTATTTTGGGGCATATAAGATAATATAAGATCTATATTTTTACCTCGTATTTACATCGAGCTGTGGTACAATAATGTACGGATCCTTTCTTAAAGAAGATATCTTTTTGACGCCACTAAGCATGAATGTGCCGTTACTAATGGTAAGTGTAGTTTATTGTTAAGTATTTTGGGGCATATAAGATAATATAAGATCTATATTTTTATGTAGAGTTTTGGTGGTGTCGGATTTTAATGTACTTATTGAGTATGTTTAGTGTAGTGTAAAAGAATAGAATACAAAGAATACAATGTAAAATACAAAGAATACAATGTAAAATATTGAGTAACATTGCTGCACGCCCCACTGCTGTGTACGGGCCTCCTCTACTGGATGAGAGGGGTTAGGCCTTATGGCCGTTCCCTATATTCTATCTATCGACAGATTTGCATACTGCCAATAGTGTTTTGACAGATCTTCCATACAAAATGTGTCAAATTTTACTGCCGGTAAGCAAATCTGTCGATCGACAGAATATTGAGAACGACCATTAGTCGACCACGTTGGCCTTATCCGGATTGGCAGACTACATACCTTCGAAATCTTATGAAGAACTTCTTGGGTATGCAGGTTTCTTTAGGATGTTTCGCCGTTAAAGTAAGCGATAATTAAAAAAAATATACTTAGAAAAGTCAGAGGGGTATGCTCTTGAGGTTGGTTTCGAACCTGCGACTTTAGTCTCGACATTTTGTACCACTTCTTGCTGAGTTATCGCTGATCAACTACTGCTAATGTTATCATGAGACCTTATACTCATAATACAAGTTTATAGTCAAAATTTAATTTAGAATCATACGCTTTATAATTTATATATGTTTATACATTTGTCGGCGTTTTGCCAAAACACAGCCGTGGTCTGTAATGCCGACGGGGCAAGAAGGCCCCAACTAAATTAACAACTTTTAATTAGTTACACTTGTACCTATCCAACTTTTGTGACCCTCCCAACGTAGTGGGTTTGAATCTAGTTGATAAATTAAAGGAGACCAGCTTCATTTTTTATAGTCAGTGTGTCTTGGTGGTGTGTAATTTGTGGACACCAACAGTGACACTGGAATTAACCGATAATCCTACTCCCACTACAAGGTGGTAGGTCCCTCGTATGCGAGAGGCCGGCTGGGTTGGTACCACCGCTTTGTCTATTTCTGCCGCCAAACAACAGTGTGTAAGCACTGTTGTGTTCCAGTGTGAAGGACATTGAAGCCAGTGTAATTACTGGGCATTATGAGACTTAACACCTTATGTCTCGGGGTGAGGAGCGCAGTCCAGTGTCTGTGCTTTGTCATTTAAAGTTGTGTGTCGCGTTGCTTCTGTTTATGAGCAGGCGTGGCGCTTGCCATCAGGCGAGCGACCTGCTCGTCTTGTCACTCAACCTAATAAAAAAAAACTACTATTATAAATGTGAAAGTTTAATGCCTGGTTTCTGAAAGGCTGATCAAAGTAAAATTAACTAATTAAATGTCAAATCTCATGTCAAGTCGAAATTGAGTTGCTAGAAGCGTGATCAACACCTTTGATTTGACACACATGTAAGCTAACATAACTTTCAAATTAATATGAAAAATCGTATGTCAAGCGGTACTAAAGAGACATCAAATATTATAATTTTTTAGACTAATCAACGTTTCAGCAACTAGAATTGATTTGACAGCGGTGTCAAAATCAAAGTTCTGTTAGTTGAATGTTGATTTGATCAGCCTTTCAGAAACCGTGCGTAAATGTTTGTGAAGTTGGATGTTTGTTAGTCAATCACGCCTTAACAACTGAACGGTTCTGGATGAAATTTGGCACACAGGTAGGCCATGAGCTGGATTAGGACTACTTTTTACCCCGGAAAAACGCCGTTCATGTGGGCGGAGTCGCGAGAAAAATCTAGTACATATTATATTAAAAAATCAACTCAAATCAAAAAGAGGCAGAGCCACGCTGTAGATAGTTTTGTCTACAATTTTGTCTACAGCATAAATGGGCCAGCTTAACCGGGTTGTTACCGCTGTCTAACAGAAAACCGACGTATAGTATGTTTGCTGTTGCGTTTCGTACGGTGAGTGAGATATCCGGAGGCCCAAATCCCCTATCAACGCATCCATGATCCTTCTGGTATTGTAGAAGTTGATGGGTGGTGACAATAACGTACCACCTGCTCGTTTTCCGGCCTATTCTATAAAAAATAAATATTATTTATGTTATACCTCTGTGACTCAGTTGTAATGCGTACGCGTTACGATTGAGGACAACGCTGAGGTCTCGGGTTCGATACCCGGGTCGGGTAAAGTGGTTTTTCTATTACGAAATGCTCAGTGTATACGCCCGGAGTCTGGAATTCGTGCCCAGTATGGCGATAGGCTCGCCCCCTACCACATAAGGGACGGAGATATGCTCGACGTCCCTCTTTGGGGATTACAGGCGTGAGTGTGTATGTATGTACTTATTTAGTTTATAAGATGTAACACAAAATTGTGTTACAAAATAATCTTCCATTAGAGCTAACGCGTAACGTTAAAGCATAAGTGTGCTTTATTACCTCACAAATAAAGTCCTTTTCCGGATCACACACTATTTAGATTCTCCAATTGAAATAGACAAGGTCCCTCGTTACGGCATTTTGAATTTAAAAGCCGTAAATTTAAGATCCACTTTTGAATAATACAGTGTTATAGAAAAGGGATTCCGATAAATCAGGATTTTTAAAGTAGCCACGATTTATTTTCACGAGACGAGCTAAAACCGAATTCTGTTTAAATGGCGGCGTTTGATTCAATTCCTTCCGGATTTGGTGTTAGGGAAAACACTTACTAATGAAATTAAAATAGTAAGGAGTTTTTCAATTCGATGGCGACGACTCTAACGCCCGGTTTCTGAAAGGCTGATCAAATCAACATTCAACTAACAGAACTTTGAGTTGACATCGCTGTCAAATCAATTCTAGTTGCTGAAACGTTATTTAGTGAAAAAGTTAATAATATTTGATCTCTCTTTAGTACCGTTTCACATACGATTTTTCATATTAATTTGAAAGTTATGTTAGCTAACATGTGTGTCAAATCAAAGGTATTGATCACGCTTCTAGCAACTCAATTTCGACTTGAGATTTGATTAGTTAATTTAACATTGATCAGCCTTTTAGAAACCAGGCGTTATTCCATTTCCTATTACTAGGTATTATAAATGTGAATGTTTGGATGTTTGTTAGTCAATCACGCAATGTTTGTTAGGTGAACGGTTTTGGATGAAATTTAGCACACAGACCATGACTTCGATTAGGTCATAGGCTACTTTTAATCTTGGAAAAGGCCACGCTTAAGAGTACTGTGCTCAGCAATGAGACAGTTCACTTAATTCCAGGGTCCGCCTTCTCGTACCATGGATTTGAAAGAAAGATTTTACCCTGCACAAATACGGTCGGCCAGTAATAGTAATAGTCACACTTTCACCGAAATACAAGCGTGAGGTTTTATATGTAATGTGGACACTTAATCCAGGGTAGGGACCCCCATCCTGCAAGGAGTCACATCTTTTACCCCTTAATGCCCACTTAGACTTACTTTAATCGGCGCTGTGTTAAATACTGCCCTACTGCTGAATAATTCTTTATTAATTCTGATTAATAAAGAAGGTCCGCATTAAGTAAGAAGACCTCTGAGTCTTAGTCCATCAAGCGTGCCTAACGTGGGTTGCTAAACTTTTTTTTATAGCATAGGCCGGTAAACGAGCAAGTGGGTCACCTGATGGTAAGCGATCTCCACCGCCCATGTACCCCACAATACAAAAAAAATATGGGCGCGTTGCCGAGCTTAAAGGAAATGGATAATTAAGGGATTGGGTAGGGGAGGGGGATTTGGGCCTCCGGATATCTCACTCACCGTACGAAACGCAGCAGCAAAGCTTCTACTTTACGTCGGTTTACTGTGAGACAGTGGTAACGACCCGGACGAGCCGGCCCATTCATGCTGTAGACACTTTTGTCTGTGCTTGGTTTGGCTCTACCATTCATAAACTTGCTCTTGCTATATGCTCAAAAATCCCTAACAGTAAATCGCTTAACCGAGATACATTTTCGTATTTGTCACCATTAAAACCCAATTTTTGTATAACGTTACATTAGCGGTAGAGCGCTCGTGTGCTATTTGCACTTATCCGAAGAACTCATTATTCCGTAATTCTAACCCGTACTTGGTGAAACCGGACCGGAAAGAGTTTTTTTACGGTTTAATGAAGTTATTGGACACTTGGAATTATATCGGAATGAGGTTGGGAGTTTGCTAGCTTTGTTTATCACCTTATTGGTTTTTTTTATGGCATAAACCGGCAAACGAGCAAGTAGGTCACCTGGTGGTAAGTGATCTCCACCGCCCATGTTCGCCCACAATACCAAAAGAATCATGGGTGCGTTGCCCACCTTAAAGGAAAGGGATAATTAAGGAATTGGGAAGGGCCCTACCCAAAGGCTTTGGGCTTCCGGATATCTCACTCACCGTACGAAACGCAGCAGCAAGCTGCCACTTTACGCCGATTTTCTGTGAGACAGTGGTAATAACCCGGACGAGCCGGCTCATACATGCTGCAGAAAAAAGTATATACAGCGTGGCTCTACCACTCATAATTTATGGTTTAAGGAGAACTACGTAGGTAGAGATCCCGGGGATTTTGGACTTTATTTGCAGTTAGGATTATGTTAGAAGTTACGTGAGACGAGTATTATTTTATTAATACCAAACGACAATAATCACTTTAACTCATAGTTTATTGGTTACATTTACAATATCACTGCTTTACAGACCACAACCCCATGTCAAGATTCTATAGAGACCGCTTTCTAATTACAACTAAAACAACTAAGACCGAATAATAAACCAGCATAGCTACCGCGTAATGAACACTTGGACTATCGACTGAGCACTGATCTTAATGAACTGGAGACTGTCTGACCGACTGCGGGCAACAGACTTCCAGTTATGGCGACAACCTCTTTTATACCATTTAACAACCCTTCCCCAACTATATCGCACCGTTATTATTTCTCTGTACCCAACGTTGTTTTCTCAGACACCCTCAATACATCAATAAAAAGAGAATACGCTGACAATTAATTTTTTGATATTTACTAGACCTTTCGTCTACTATATGCGAGACTCCGTTAGGGTTGGTACAATTGATATCACCGCAGTTGTAAGTACTTTTATGTTGCTTGAATGACCTGAATTAGAACAGGCAGAGCCGCGAGAAAAAGCTAGTAAACTATAATCGTGTTCAAAGATTATACTTATAAGTCAAATGAAGATTCTGTATTATACGACACTCTTATGATAGCCTGTTTTAATACGTATTTAAATCATCTTCCAAACAGGACGCGTGTAAGTAAAGCCCTCAATCCCACTAAGTCGTCAAACACAAACCGGAAATATACCGGGATTTACCGAAGCAGTAATATCATTATAAAGTTACGAGAGTTGGAGCTCTATCCCATAAATTTTAAAGTTTATTTTCAAAAGGCAACGCTTGAACCAAATTTATATGGGTGAAAATAAAAATGTTCTAATTTAAAAGCAGTAAAAATTCGTTAAGCGTCAAATACTTAGTACTTCCTTGGGTCTCTCTCGTTTTAGTACCGTAAAAACAAACTACCCAGGATTTAAATATTTATTTTAAGTATTCTCGTAATACTTTTCCTTTATCAGTGTAAAAACGGGCTAATATTAGCTTTTTATGGAGACGTTTGTAAACAAAATATTTTTTTATTGGAAATGATCTGGAAACTTCTTGAGACGTTATTAAGGACAAAAAAGTGGTGCAACGGTTACGTTTATCCGATAATATTTTTAGCGAAGTTTATTTTAATTTAAAAAAAAATGTCAGTTGTAGATGCTGCCGATAAAAGTGAAAACTTAGAACTTTTAGTAAGTATTAGATACAAGGAAGAGTGGAGGGTCAACGTTCTCGCGGCCGATCACCCACAAGATGGACAGACCTCATTAAATCCTGTACAAAGAGTTCCCTAACTGAATGCACACGCAGTGCCACAAATAGAGAGAAGTGGAGAAGTCTCGCAAAAGCTGTAGCCAACATAACAGATGATCCATGACCACGACCACTCCACCAGGAGTGTACGACTAAGAAGAAAATTTGAAATTTCATAATGTTTGAATTAAAATTATCAACATCAATCTGGTTTTCACATTCATTCACACTCCGAGCAACAATTACATGCATGTTTTTTAGTACTCACTATTGTACTGCACAATGATTCTACAGATAAACGATTCAAATAATAATCAAACAAAACACTATTTCAACAATGCACAGTATATACACATTGCACTTTTCACTAAATCCATTAAATTTCCCTTATAAGATATACACAGTACTAATTTTGCACAATACGTCAGCTGTATAGCTACAGATATACTGCTATAAGCATGTCGGTGACGCGAAGGCACGCGATTTCACCCATCCAACAAAGTGGCTAACGCGCACAGCACACGGCCGCTGCGCGTCATGAGCATGACGGTGACGCGAACCCATAAGATTTTCCCCTACCAAGAAGTGCCCAACACGGTTAGAGAATTTTACACATCAAAAATAATCGTCTCATTCGTAGTTTACGAGGTCTGAGCAATCGTAAGGCGCTGAGTTCAAAACTCAGGTCGGGCAAAAAAAATATGCGTTTAGTTTTCAAATCTAGAAACCACTCATAGATTGTGCGAGATTAGAGTACCTGGTATGGCAATAAGCTCGCTCTTATCACATCATGAAATAGAAATACGCTCTGTGTACTAGTTATACCTCTGCCTCGGGAAAACATGCGTTAGCTTACGTATGTATTATTCAGGAAATAATAATAAAATTATACGCTTCATTACAAAATTGTGCCAATCTATTGTATCTGTTGTATTTAGGTTTGAAGGACAGTCTGTAAAATTCCTGGACATTATGAGACTTAACATCCGCAGTCCAGTGCCATGCAGTGTTTTGTAATTCAAAGTTCTGTGTGGTGTTGCTTCTGTTTATGGCAGGCGTGGCGTTTACCATCAACCGAGCGACATGCCCCTTTCGTCACTCAAGCTAATAAAAATAAAAAATATTAAGTTAAGTATTGTTAAAAAGTTATTCTCGGAAGTTATTGAACAGGCGTGACTCGAAATGGAATTGAATTGAAAAACGAAGAAAATAGATTTTAGTAATTGACAATCCACAATATTTATTCATGCACAGTACACCAATATTCATCGTGTAATCTTATTCCATGAAACTCGCACGATTGCGCGCATTGAAAGGTAAATAAATATACGCAAATCCGATACATTCACGCTGGACTGTCGCCATGTTATATAGGACGGTACTGTAACTTATGTATAAGAAGTTTTATATTTTATTTGGAAAACAAACAGTGTCATTAATCTTTAACATAAACAGTTTAGTTACCTAATCACCATTTACATGTTTTCGCATCTTAAATGCTCTTCTAGAAATCTTAAATCTTATATGCTTCTTACTAGCCCTGTATTATACGTGTCCTACTGCTGGACACGGGCCTCCTCTACTGAATGAGAGGGGGTCTGACCTTAGTCCACCACGCTGGCCTAATACAGGTTGGCAATCACATACCTTCGAAATTCTTATGAAGAACTTCTCAGGTATGCAGGTTTCCTCACGATGTTTCCTTCACCGTTAACGCAAGCGATAATTAACAATTACTACACACATAAATAAGAAAAGTCAGAGGTGTGTGCTCTTGGGACTAGTTTCGAACCTGCGACTTTCGTCTCGGCAGTCCGGACCACTCCCCACTGAGCTATCGCTGCTACTTTATATGCTACCCGAATATAATATCGAAATGTATGGTCAATAAATATATGCAAATCCGATAAATTTTCACGTTGCTGCTATATTGAAAAGGACTGCCTCGGTGGCGCAGTTGTAATGCGTACTGCGACTTCGTGCTGAGGTCTTAGGTTCGATCCCGCAGTGGGTAAAAGTAATGTTATGTTTTTTTTATTTCGAAAGCTCAGTATCAGCCCGGAGGCTAGAATTGCACCAGGTATGGCGATAGGCTCGCCCTCTATCACATCATGGGACAGACTCAAACTGAGCGAAATGTACTTACTAGGTACTGGTTACACCTCTGCCTACCCCTTCGGGGATTAGAGACGTGAGTGCGTATGCAACTTTTAAACTAATTAATTACATCACAAATTCAATAATAGTCCACAAATGTTCCTTGTGAAACATTGCCTTACAGCACAAAAAACAAATTTTAATATCCGAGCAACGGAACACCGCAACACGACACAGTAAAGCCAAATTCCACTATTGCAATCCCACACTACAGATTCGCATATCGTTTCTCGATTGCCATACTGTCTGTACCCATACGATGACAGGGGACAGTCCCTGATATATATTGGATTCTTACGCCTCAAAGACTTCACAAAGAATCACGAATTTGGTACAAATTCCGCGAGACCTTTTGGTTAAAAGCTTTCGATTAAAATTGGGAATACTGACGGCGTTACGATTGATGCTATAGTTTATAAACAATAACAGTTTTTGGTAATTTAGATGGTAAGATGAAGTTTCTGAAAAAATAAAATTCTGGTTCTTTTACTTTTTTATAAGCTTGAATGACGAGACGAGCAAGTCGCTCGCCCGGTGGTAAGCGCCACGCCTGCCAATAAACAGAAGCAACATCACACAGAACTTTGAATTCTCATCAGGCGAGCGACCTGCTCGCTTCGGCACTCAAGCTAAAGATAAAAAACAACCAAGTCGAACTCAGGCATACGAGGACCCTAACACCTCTCACAGTGGTACCATTCTGGTCGACCTGGACCCTTCGCATCTACAGATAAAACTGTATGCGGTGTGGCTCTGCCATTTACAAAAGTTACAGCCTCCGTGGCGCAGTGGGCGAGTAGCCGGCTGCGAAGCGAGAGGCCGTGGGTTCGATTCCCACAAAAATGCTTGTCTGATCCACAAATATTTGTTTCGGGTCTGGGTGTTGTGGGACCACAAGTCACTCATACGAGTAGTTCCTGATAGTTGATACCCACGATATAGGTTTACCTAGTGTGGGGACTGGACTATGTGTGATGTTGGCTGCGTTTATTTAAAAAAAAAAATACATACCATCTTCAATCATATAATACCAGCCCTGTATTAAACTCGTCCCACTGCTGGGCACGGGCCTCCTCTACTGAATGAGAGGGGTTAGGCCTTAGTCCACCACGTTGGTCTAACGCGGGTTGGTAGACTTCACACACCTTCGAAATTTTTATAGAGAATTTCTAAAATAAGCAGGTTTCCTCACGATGTCTTTTATAATACTGCATTAAATAATACATACATACATATGCACTCACGCCTGTAATCCCCGAAGGGGTAGGCAGAGGTGGAACCAGTACACCCACATTTCGCCGAGCGTATTTCCGTCCATTATGTGATAGGGGGCGAACCTATCGCCATACCGGGCACAAATTCCAGACTCCGGGCTGATATTGAGCATTTCATAATAGAAAAACCCAATACCACTTTACCCGACCCGGGGATCGAACCCGAGACCTCAGCGTTGGCCTCAATCGTAATGCGTACGCATTACAACTGCGCCACCGAGGCAGTCACATTAAATGTGTCATTGAATTATATACTCCGTAATTCTGCGTAATAACTTACATTCACACATAATCATAAAATTTGATTGATCCATTTGTATATAGCGGGGGACCGGAAGTGACTCGACGACGTCATCTACAGACATCCGGTGTGGTCCAGGAGCCGTTCATTCGATTTCCGTCCCCTATCGGCCCTTTGACGGTTCCTTTGCCGATGTACGAAACGGGTTATCTTTAGGGGAGAATGGGGAGATAGTCTTTAATGTGTTTTGATTTTAGCTGTGACGGTAGTTAATGATTTTCCTATATCGTCCCTTAGCTAACAATACCGCGTAACTGGAAAATTGTGTGATATTTTTTATTTACATTTATAATAAATTAAGTGATGTGTACTCGTATAATTGTGATATTGTCATTGGATAAATTGTTTTTAGCGAGTATCCAATAAATTTACACAACAATTTTAATTAACCATACAAAGCACGTTATTCAAATAGTTCTTTCATTGTGCAACTCAATAAAATAGGGGTTGATGGTAGAAGGGTAAAAATGTAGGGTTGTATGTATTTTGTAATGCCACATCATAATAAAAAAAATATATATTTAGGAGTGGGTTACCCTTATCATTCAGGGGTATGAAAAATAGACGTTGGATGATTCTCAGACCTACCCGATATGCACACAAAATTTCATACAAATCGATCCAGCCGTTTCAGAGGAGTTTGGTAACAAACACTGCGACACGAGAATTTTATATTACATATACATATAAAATACAATTGGACAGAGGTTATTTGGAATGTCATAAGGCCGTTTGACCCCACAATACCCTCCCGTTCTGGCTTTATATCCGCCCTGCCCCTTCACTCTGATATAAGGAATCTTAATAAGCGAAGGGATGTTTGATTTGCGATCATATGGATAATTAAAAAATATTTTTGTATTTTTCAATTGACTGCCTCTGTGGCGCAGTTGGAATGCGTACGCGTTACGACTGTGGCTGACGCTGAGGTCTCGGGTTCGATCCCCGGGTCGGGTAAAAGTGATATTGGGTTTTTCTATTACGAAAAGCTCAGTATCAGTCCGGAGTCTGGAATTTGTGCCCGGTATGGCGATAGGCTCGCCCCCTATCACATCATGGGACGGAGATACGCTCGGCGAAATGTGGGTGTACTGGTTACACCTCTGCCTACCCTTTCGGGAATTACAGGCGTGAGTGCGTATGTATGTATTTTTGTATTTTTGTAAATATAAAAAGGTTTTTAGGGCACCAACATCTAAGGCTCAAAATCAATCTTATTTTATGAGTGGTAGAGCCACGCTGTCGACACTTTTGTCTACAGCATGTATGGGTCGGCTCGTCCGGGTTATTACCACTGTCTCACAGAAAACCGGCGTAAAGTAGCAGCTTGCTGCTGCGTTTCGTACGGTGCGTGAGATATCCGGAGGCCAAAACCCCCTCCCCTTCCCAATCCCTTAATTATCCCTTTCCTTTAAGGTCGGCAACGCATCCATGATTCTTTTGGTATTATGGGCGGTGCAGATCACTTACCGTCAGGTGACCCACTGGCTCGTTTCCTGGCCTCTGCTATAAAAATCGAATTTCGAAAAAATAGTTCAACGGGGAGTGGTATGGACTGTCAAGACTATATGTCGCAGGCTCAAAACCAGCCACAAGAGCATGCATCTCTGACTTTTAAGTTATGTTTGTATTATTTGTTAATCAGTTGCTTGCTTTAATGATGAAGGAAATATTGTCAGGAAACCTGCACACCTGAGAAGTTCTCTATAAGAATTTCCAAATTATATGAAGTCTGCCAATTCGCATTAGGTCACCGTGGTGGCCTAAGCCCTAACCTCTCTCGTTCAGTAGAGGAAGACCAAACCCAGCAGTGGGATGTGCATAATACAGGGCTAGTATTTATGTCCTACACAGAGCCATCACCACATTACATAGGGGTGCAACGAAACCCTCATATCATGTCGTGCCAAGAACTGACAACATGGAAAAGTTAATAATAACAGGGAAAATAGAAGGCAAAAGACCAAGAGCAAGGAGTCCGAAACGTTGGTCTGACCAGGTGTCAGAACAGCTGGAGAAACCAGTCAACGTCGCAATCCATCAAGCCAAAGACCGTAGCAAATGGAAAAAAACCATTGCTATAACCCTTGCACGGAGCCACGATCCTCAACGATGAGGGACATACATAGACTCACGCCTGTTTCCCATAGGGGTAGGCAGAGACAACGGATTTCCACTTGCTACGATCCTTGCTTACTCTTTGGCCTCATTCACTCTCATTAAATTTTTTATACATGCACGTCGGTTTAGGGTACTCCTGAACTGGCCTTTCTCGAGAATATCTCCAACTTGATCTATGAAAGTTCGCCGAGGCTTTCCCCTCCCAACTGTATGAGGGAGCGATATAGGAGAGAAATTACAACAAAGAATTGTTCGAAATTCATAATACAGTTCTGTCATAGAAAATTGTAATAGAGTCAGAATAATGGCTTTTAATTTAAAACTATTTTAATTATTGCCACTGCAATTTAGTCTCATTTTAATTTTTCAGTCGACGTTAAATGGTTTAACGTCAACTGAAACTGTTTTAAACGAGACAGCTTTTTATTTTAGTGACCTTAATTATCTTTCTTTTTATACAAAATATCCTTCAAAGACCTTTTCACCTTTGCCCTTAAAAAGCTATTAAGTAAGCGTTGTTCCGCCAAACTGTTAGGACAACATTTAGTTTAGATGAGTATAATTTTAGTTACATAAGGCAATATTCATTCATTCATAAGCTCACGTCTGTATTTCTGAAGGGGAAATTTCTAAATGCACCTAGCATTAGCAGTAAGCATTATACCATTTTGGCTTCAGTCAACTTTTATTCTACATTCAATCTTATTACGATCTATGGTCACATTTGACGTTGATTATTGGTTTAAGAGAATGCTAATTGCAACTTTCTTGGCGCTGATCTGAGATCGGAATGATATTTTGAACATTTAAAATTACGAGAATTGGCATACTGGTGACCTATTTGATAATTTGCCGGATTCTGCTATAAAAATCATTTTATAAAATAAACTAAGCTTATTACTAATGCACATACAGTGCTAGCTAATTATATCTAAAAATACTGGGCTCTATTCGATCGCGCCTGACACAGACATCAAGAGCCATTTGTCAACCCGTTCGGTCCACTTGCGATTTTAATTAAATATCATTTTGGCTCAAATTAATGTAAATTAACTCTCGAGTTTCGGCACTTCCGACTCTATTGTAGTTGGTGTGGAGAAAAGTTTGTTTTTTGAACGGGAGTGCGGGTCACCGCATTAAATTACTCTACTTTTACTAGTCTAAAACAACTTTGCGTAGATTTTACAACATTGAAAAAATTGGAGATTGTTTCATGTTTTATATTCTTTTACTTAATTTTATTACCGTGTAATAAAATATATTTTATAGGTAATTTCTAAGTTTTGTTTTTTATTCTTCAGTAGTTAATGATATTCATAAAAAAAGCCTAACTTGTAATATTGTGTTCTGACTACAAAAGGTGGAACGTTCATAATTCGTCTATATTTTTAACCAACTTCAAAAAAGGAGGACGTTCTCAATTCAATTGTTTTCTTTTACTTGTTTATGTATTTACATTGCTTTCTCCGCCCATTGTGGAGCGATTTTGTTGGGGAAAAAAATTGTCGATAGAGTTTAGCTGCGAAGTGGTCTCATATAAATTTAGTTAAGATCTAATAACACAGTACGAGAGAAAATAGCAAACAACGTGATTCGAGTTTTTGATTTGAAGTCAGTTTATGAAGTTTTTAACTTGTTGTTATTATTTTTAATTGGATTAGGTTGGATTACAAATCTTATAGAATATTTCAAATTTAGAAATTCAAATTCCGATCATCTTTTGCACTCACGGAATCGCCAATAACAAAAGTTTTCCAATTAATCCACTGTCAAAATACGTCCAATCGGAAAGGTGCACAAATTCCTCCACCGACTATGGAATTCGGTTATGAAATTGACGGCACCACATTTTCCGACGAATCAAATTCGATGAATACTTTTTTAAATTTTAAATTGCATCCGATACGTTGACTGCGGCGCGTTCCTTTTCATTTACATAACACACCCGTGATATGCGCATTTGTGCTCGAAATTTGAAATTTAAATTATTTTTTAAAGTATTAAACTGAAGGATTTTTATTAGCTGCCAAGGTATTGGTGTTAATTCTGTAATAGGCCTCACTAAATTAAATTATCTCTACAGTTCTGTAATTTTAGTTTAGATATTTGGACTATACTATTCTCTGGTGTATCGGATTATATTTATCGGGTCGTCGCAACATGTTTTTTCAACCGAGAAAAGGGTAAGTTTCTCAATTCGACGCGTCTTCTTTTCTAATTATTTTGGTCTTGTGGGCGGTGGAGATCACTTACCTACTATCAGGTGACCCACTTACTCGTTTGCAGGTCTTTGCTATAAAAAAAGCTGGCTACTCGCCTCCTGCGCCACGGAGGCTGTTTAAGTACGGACATTAAATTTAATAACGAAACTTTTAAGCTCCTTAATTAATACAAAGATTTTAAAGTATAAACTTGAATTGAACAAAATTTCTTTTAAAAAGGCGCTTGCTTCTTAAACGAGACTAGTAGTATTCAAAATCCCGCTTCCTCGATCACCTTAATGTATAATCAATGTAAGTAGAAACAATGTTGTGAAGTGCTATTGTAATTGTGCATCTGGAGTGCCTCGGTTTGATCCTCGTAAAACATAGAGTTCACGGTCGAGAATCTTTGAAGCCAGGTAAATCTTAGTGCATTTTTCGGCCAATGAGATAAATAAAATTACGCCAATCGTAAAACTACTTTTTATATAAAGTATCCATTTATTTCTATCTTGTACCTTAATTACACAAAAAAATCGTATCAATAACCCTTGCATGAAAGAATGAATGAATATAAATTCTGTAATCACATACTTCTGTACTGACATTCTGGAAAGTTTATTTATTACTGCATGCACTCCAACCTCAAACGGAGTTCCGCATCAGTATATAAGTTTAGTTAAAAGAAAACGTGTCACTTCCTACATTTTACAGAGATTCGAATAAAGTGCTTGGGCGCGGACTTCAGACGATTTGGTTATATAATTTTACGAGATCAAGACTTCCAAGACAGAACTAGCGTGCAAAATTATTCCTTCCCACAAATCATTCATTCCGAATGCGTTCAATATGGGTTCTGATATTTGTTTTTTTTTAAATCAGAACCAAACGTGATGCATTCATAGTGAACTAAAAAATACTACACAAACAAATCAGCTGAATACCCGTTAAGTGATTGAGAAATGCACTGGTTAGTTACAATATGTGTTTTTCCATAAATGTTAAAATTGGAACGCTACTTTTGAACGAACATTTGATCGCGTATTTATTTTTAAAATTGGCATTGGGCTGTATACAAAAGGAAAAGCTACATAAACACAATTAATATGCAATGGAGTGCCTACCTGACCAAATATAATTTGTCAGATTAACTTTAACACAGATTACCGCGTAGGTTGATTAATCTGCCAACGCATTTTGATAGCACTGTAAACTAAAATTAAACGCAAATCTAATAAATATCTACGGTGGCGTAGTTGTAATTCGTATGCGTTACGATTGAGGCCAACGCTGAGGTCTTGGGTTCGATCCCCGGGTTGGGTAAAGTGGTATTGGGTTGTTCTATTACGAAATGCTCGGTATCAGCCCGGAGTCTGGAATTTGTGCCCGGTATGGCGATAGGCTCGCCCCCTATCACATAAGGGACGGAGGGAGATACGCTCGGCAAAATGTGGGTGCCACACTGGTTACACCTCTGCCTACCCCTTCGGGGATTACAGGCGTGAGTGCGTATCTATGTATCTAATAAATGTTAATTTCTATAATTAAATAATACATTGAGTATCTCCTTTACCTGAGGAACGTTAAAAAAATTATAACATTTTCTTCAGATTCAATTAATTGAATACATTGCTTCTAAATAAAATACTTACGAACTAGAAGAGCAAGCATGTCTAGAAGGTTACCATAATTATGACGATTTTATACGTTTTAGCTAAGGGACTGTATGAAACTTATGAGGAAATACGCTTGCCGGCAATGGAGTAGATATTTTGCGACATCGATTCGTGCCGTTCCTATAACTTACGAACAGTTACACGTAAAAGCCGACTTACGGACCCGAACGTCATCTGGCTGTTTCACAATGAGATTTACAACTAGTTACTTTGACAGCTCGATGATACATCTCTTTTGTAGAAACATCACGTGCGGTCTTCTTCATACATTTGTCCTACGATGCGTTATTCTTAACCCTCCCATCTGTAGAAGCTGTCAGTAACTTACGAAACGTTTTTTATTGAAATGGTTTTGACTAGAAAATACTACCATCGTAAGCAAAACGAATGGTTTGCTGTTTATAGTAACCGGGTGTTAGAATTGCGAATAATAAATCTGACGCGTTTATTTGTAATTAATTGTAGCCCGCGGCTCCGCCCGCGTGAATGCCCCCTTTCCCAAAAATCCTTTCTTAACGGACCCTTACATTACACAAACTATTACCTGGTCTATTTAAGAAGTTTCTGAGATATCGTGATTAATCAGTGAGTGAGTGAATGGGCGGTATTTTGATTTTATATAATAATATGTTTATATATTATTAGATAGAGGATATACTATACCAACATTAGCATTCAGCCTTCGGGGCGTAGTGAGCGAAGCTTTTTGTAAAACGAGAGGCCGCGGGGTGAATTCCCGCACCTAAACATTTGTGTGATCCAAAAATGTCTGTGTCGGGTCTGGGTGTTGTGGGACCCTCGTAGTTCCTGATACCTACGACACAGGTTTACTCAATGTGAGGTAAGGACTATGTGTGTAACTGTTGGGTTTATTTATTTATTTTATTATGTAAAATGTCACGTCGTTCCATTGTTCTATTGCGATGTGAATGGACGAACCAACAAAACAACTTTTCGCATTTAAAAGATTAATATATATCACTGTATCATTTCTATCACAATAATGTAATTATTGTAGATTTAATTATTTTATTTTAACTGTAATATTCTACATGGTGTACAATAAAGTGTTAAGATATCTATCTATCTATCGACTTATTCAGATTTCTGCTTGACCACTTTCAAATGGAAATAACTCCGCGGAGAGAATTCATTATACTCATTGTTTTAAAGTTTCATCTAACTGAACTTTGCGAGTGAATCCCGCAGAATGAAATTTTAATATAATTATAAATGTCTGTTATTAAGTTTATGAACTTTGAAATTATGAAGAAGAAAAGAATATCGGTAGAAAAATGGATTTACTGAATAGTTAAACTGCTGGATAATTTCGTACCGTCTACCCCAACGTCTTATAACTTTTTATAGCATAGGCTGGCAAATGACCAAGTGTGTCACCTAATTGTAGGTGATCTCCATTGTCCATGTACGCCCACAATACCAGATGAATCATGGGCACGTTACCAAAAGGGATAATTGAGGGGTTGGGAAGGAGAAGGGGATTTAGGCCTCCGGATACCTCTCTCACCGTACGAAATCCAGCAGCAAGCCGCTACTTTAAGTCAGTTTTCTGTGAGACAGCGGTAACGACCCTGTCGAGCCGTCTCATTCGTGCTCTATACAAATATACAGCGTGGATCTACGAAGTAAAATATCTTTCTTCAGAACATGGCCATGCACAATATAATCTTCTTCCACCTGCCCTTATCCCACTAGTAGGTAGTGGGGTCGGCGCAAAATTCTTTTTAACACATGATACAGAAAGATTTAGCTTGTAGTTTTTACGACTGGCTGCTTGCCTGACTTCAACCCCTCTGGGTAGAAACAATACAATACAACGGCGGTGGTCACTTAAGTTTTACATAATGATACCGAAATCGAAGTAACGAACGCAGCACGGGAATAAGATTAAAAAGATAATCTGAATTACTTTTTTTTATGGCATAGGCAACGAACAAGTGGGTCACCTGATGGTAAGTGATCTCCACCGCCCATGTACGCCCACAATACCAAAAGAGTCATGGGTGCGTTGCCGACCTTAAAGGAAAGGCATAATTAAGGAATTGGGAAGGGTAGCGGGATTGGGCCTCCGGATATCTCACTCATCGTTCGAAACGCAGCAGCAAGATGCTACTGAATCTGAATTCATAGACAAACGCAGATCCCATAAACATCGATTTGCGAATCTGCAAACGCAACGAATGCCACAGCTAGCAGGAATTTACACAAAACGTGGTCTGAATGGTTTTCAATATTCATAGCAATACCGGGCCGGTGTGATAATTTACTAAACAAAATTGAAGCTTATTTTCTTCATCGTATGACATAATATCAGTTGCAATATTATCTCTACCGTAATGAGAGCATCAGTCTTGTGCAATGCTAACAATATTTGCATGGGCTAACTTGCCATTTACCGCAGAATGTAATAAATTCAAATTGCAATTTACGTTAAACAGTTACGTAAATTCAGTCTGGCATGAGTTGACAGTGTTGCCAGTAGTTGCACGGTAACAGACTAGTATGACAAGGTTTAATTTTTGTTCTATCAGTTGGAATAGTTTTAATTAGTGATTAAAATATTCTACACGGTTATTATTTTAACTAGGCGTGTATTGTATAAGTACAGCTAGCTGCTACTTTACGCCGGTTTTCTGTGCGTACGACGGACGTGCCGGCCCATTCACGCTGTAGACAGTTCTGTCTACAGCGTGGCTCTATCACTCAAACGCGCCTTTTATATTTGAACGTGTCATATTTTATTTGGTAAGTAATATTTACTTAAGGATGGTGAAACAAGAGCGAAGTATTAATCACATGACATAAAGTTTCACGTGCTATTAACGATGAAGTATGTCGCGGATTATTCGATAGTTTGCTAGCAAATCTCGTTTGCTCAAGTAAGGCTTTGCGCCCGGAGTTTCAATACGTGGTAGATGACTGATGAAGATAAGAAATGCTTAAACTATTTAGATTGAATGGAAGAGAATGCCTCCGGCATTAATTCCTTCTATGCATTTGTATGAAGTATGTAAAATATTTATTTTTTAATTTATTAGCTTGAATGACGAGACGAGCAAGTCGCTCGCCTGATGGTATATAAGCGCCACGTCTGCTCATAAACAGAAGCAACGCCACACAGAACTTTAAATAACAAAGCACTGCATGACACTGGACTGCGCTCGTCACCTCGAGACATAAGGTGTTAAGTCTCATAATGCCCAGTAATATCACTAGTTTCAATGTCCTTCAAACCGGAACACAACAGTACTTACACACTGTTGCTTGGCGGCAGAAATAGACAAAGCGGTGGTACCAACCCAGCATGCCTCTCGCAAACGAGGGACCTACCACCTTGTAAAATTGAAATTAATATTGATTTCGATGTAGCATTAATTGCACATTTGCTTATCTCTTTAGAGATACAGCCGTGAGCCCGTGTTTTGTTATTAGCTTGAATGACGAAACGAACGGGTCGCTTGATGTTAAGCGCCATGATCAGACACAGCACCACACACAACTTTGAATTACAAAGCACTAAATGGCACTGGACTGCGCTCGTCACCCCGAAACATTTGTTAGTATTATAATGTCCAGAAAATTCACTGGCTTCAAAGTCCTTCAAACAGAAACATAGTGCGTTCATATTGCTGCATGGTTGTAGAAATAGACACACTGGCTTCAATGTACTTCAAACAGAAATATAACAGTGCTTTCTTGTCTGTCTTCCGACTTGACGTCCGACATACGTCGCCTTGGGCTTCTCATCGAAAACCAGCGCTGCAGTATTGCTTATGTAGTACTGCAGCATGTAGCTGAATGAGAGGCTCATTGTTGGCGCAATAATTGCGTAGTATTTTTAAGTTTTTGTGTATTTTTTTAACTCTGTAATTATTGCTCTAATAATAAACTTCCTTCTTTCTTTCATATTACTGCATGGCTGCAGAAATGAACAAATTGGTACCCAGACGGCCTCTACCATACGAGGGACTAACCACCCAGTAAAACCTATAGAATATTCTACTGCGAAAATTACAAGCTAGGTCCACACAAGCTCAAACATTAATGTTCACCGAGCGGTAGTTTTATTAAAACTATTTTGATTTATTCGGGCGAGTAAAGCCATGTGATATATTACTTCCAATATTATTTTGGCAATATAGTAGAGTTAGGTGGACGGGGCTGCGATGTGGTTTGGACTTTATGAGACGGTATTAAAGTTACGTATATGAAATTACCTATTTACGTCTTCGCATTCGATGATTTATTCGTCATGCTTATGGAGGTCATGCAGGCTAATCCAATGCATAGATATAGATAGATAGCATGCATATCATTTCTGTAATTGCTTATTAATATAAATTGCTCTAATTCTAATTAAATATTGTAAAACCTTTATGCTCTAATCATTGTAAACTAGTATTTAAAAGAGCAACGCTGGAGTTTCTTGCCCGTTCTTCTCTAGCGAAACAGCATTCTGAACTGGCGGTAGAATTTTGACGGAATCTAAATAATGTATAACATAGCGATTTTTTATGTTTACGCGAATATTACACATTGAAATAAAACTGCTTTATATGACATTAATATTCACTTTTGGAGACGACCACCTCTTTTTTTTACACCTCAGTCTCTCCCGCGACCACGAAGCCTGAAAAGCTTTCGAAATGTCGGGAATAAAATTAAATTAAACCGCGATAAAATCCGTATAAACTACATGCATAGACTCACGCCTGTTTCCCATAGGGGTAGGCAGAGACAAAAGATTTCCACTTGCTACGATCCTTGCATACCTCTTTCGCCTCATTCACTCATTAAACTAGTATAATACAAATGTATAACATTTTATGGTTTCAATAAATATTTTTAATTTGTTTTTTTTTACCATTACCAATGATTAATAATATTTATTAAAATATTAACATCATTATAATAAATATAAATCATCAATCATATAAGTCTGGAATTGTGCCCGATATGGCAATAGGCTCGCATCACATCATGGGATGGAAATATGCTCGGTGAAATGTGGGTTATCTAGTTACACCTCTGCCTACCCCTTCAGGGAATACAGGCGTGAGTGCGTATTCATATATAAATCATTTAAGGCATTGTTTTAAATTGTAACTCTATAATATGTATATGTAATACATTAGACAAAAGTGTCTATAACATGGCTCTAGCATTCCAATATTAGACCTCACAAAATAAATGATGGCTATAAAAATATCCCATTCAAAGTATATTCACAAATAACATGTATCAATTTTATCATTTTAACTCGCTTCTTAAAAGCAATTTATAAAACTACCGGCTTTGTATAAAAAAATGTTGACGTGTGTGGGTGAGTGTGTGACAGATGGTTTTTTTTTTTTTTATAGTATAGGCCGGCAAACGAGCAAGTGGGTCACCTGATGGTAAGCGATCTCCACCGCCCATGTACGCCCACAATACAAAAGAATTATGGGCGCGTTGCCGACCTTAAAGGAAAGGGATAATAAGGGATTGGGAAGGGGAGGGGGATTTGGGCCTCCGGATATCTCACTCACCGTACGAAACGCAGCAGCAAGCTGCTACTTTACGCCGGTTTTCTGTGAGACAGTGGTAACGACCCGGACGAGCCGGCCCATTCATGCTGTAGACAAAATTGTCTACAGCGTGGCTCTACCACTCGTAAAACATTTGTGTGGATGGCACACAAATGGCCAAAACACTCTATGATGGACTGCATTTCAGGTTTGTGAAATGTGATTTCAAGATTGTGACATACAGTTGACTTTGGTTGTTGGAGAATTAATATTTACGGAAATGGGGTAGTTTCCTATATTGAATCTTATACATTATTTTATAAGCAACAGAAAATTATACCCAAAAGAAACCCTTTTATTAAAACACAATCAAAATTGGTTCAGAAATGTACCCGCAGTTATGACTTTAAATGTTGGTATGAGGAAAAGTGGGTGCGTAGTAGGGATATCTCACTATCTCGCTTGTACGCGTGCACCATAATGAACATTTTACACAGTGACGTCAAAGGTTGCGTCGTCTGTCATTTGACAATTACCCCTTCTACAGGATTTGAATGGCTTCTAACTTATTTATTTTTGGTCCGATGTATAAAATTCTTGCATTAGATTTTGAGTAACGTAACTTATTAATAAAACAACTACCAACTACCCTAGTCAACTACCCTATTGTTGGTCGTAGTTATTTTTATTACCTGAATGACGAAACGAGCTGATGGCTCGCCTGATGGTAAGCGCCCTATCTGTCCATAAACAGACGCGACATCACACAGAAGTTTGAATTACAAAACAATGTATGATATAGGACTGCGCTCGGCACCCCGAGACATAAGATGTTAAGTCTCATAATGCCCAGTAATTTCACTGGCTTCGATGTCCTTCAAACCGGAACACAACAGTGCTTACACACTGCTGCTTGGCGGCAGATAGACAAAGTAATGATACGAACCCAGATGACTTCTCGCCGGCGAGAAGACCTACCACCCTATTTTTCCCTTAGGTCCTGTTTCATTAATCTTTTTAAATGTTTTCCGTCTATTAACTTATTATACAGCCAATTTAGGAAGTATCAATTTAACACACGCCTTCCATCGTCGGCGTCTAATATATACATCGTAGTCTAGCGCGAGTCTTAAAAGTAATTCAACTCTAAACGGTAATCTCAAGAAAAATATCATATAAAAATATCTCAGAAGCATTTAAACTTAAATCAGCATAATGTAAACCCTGCAATATTTAAACGACCGTACCACGAGAACTCGTTTAAACTCGCTCGAAACTCATGTCACACGTCAATAATTCAATTGGAATGTTTGACAGAGTTCTTTATTAATTCAACACATCGCCTTGGCACATTCTCCACGGGATGGAGGGAAACCAATATTTCAATTAAGACCTTCGGGTCGATAACATTAAAATTCCAACATAATTCTGCCGAGGTGAGGAAGATGAGTGTAGTGCGAATTCCAATGGAAACTCGATTAGAACTCGTGCTAATTCGACCCTTTCACGACATAGTTCGCGTGATCTTATATCGAATTCTGTTACAGTTGCTCCATAGGCATCGTTAATTAAAACTATTAGTTTGGGATTGTTTGTATAGGTCAGACATATTGTGTACAACTTGGAGACATAAATGTTTTTTCATTGATATTGAATTAAGATATTTTGCATGTTTTCATTAATTACTCAAGTGCCTGTCTTTTTGTTTGATGATAAATTAATTCTTTTATTTTTATTCAAAAAAATGTCTTTGAAATCCGACAATAATTGTGGTGTATATACTTTTTATTATACACCACTTGCATACATTACAATAAAAAAAACAAAATAACACCTACATGACTGTTTACGTTCTAGTTCTTGTGACTGTTGTCGATATGCCACCGAGAAAGACAGTTGAATATTTTGGCTTATGTCTTTGTTATCAAACTATGTTGCACCATATAAATGTTTATTCTTTCTTTCTTTCTATATATTACAATACGTGGCCTAAAACGATATTTGCCAAACAACTTTATTATGTAAATGTAGCAAAAAATAATCCTATAAAAAGCAGCGATAGCTCACTGGGGAGTGGTACAGACTGTCGAGACAAAGTTGCAGGTTCGAAACCAGTCCCAAGAGCACACACCCCTGACTTTTCTAAGTTGTGTGTGTATTAATGGTTAATAATTATCGCTTGCGTTAACGGCGAAGGAAACATCGTGAGGAAACCTGCATACCTGAGAAGTTCTTTATAAGAATTTCGAGGGTATGTGAAGTCTGCCAACCCGCATTAGGCCAGCGTGGTGGACTAAGGCCTAACCCCTCTCATTCAGTAGAGGAGGACCGTGAAAAAAAAACAAATAGCCAAATTAATTAGCAATCGAAAATTATTCACGACATTTAATCGACAACCAAAAGTAAATCAATACAGGGTCGTCCAAACTCGCAAGAACAAATGATTACTCCGAATATGTGAATTCGTTAACAAAATGTGTTCGAGCCAGAAGTTTAAGTTAAATACTGTAAACGTACAGAGCGCCGGTAACGTAGTTAATATTATGAGTTGGAAATTTAACTTTGCATCGCAGTAGATAGGCTAAAGAAGATTAGCATGTAAAATTTCTGTTTAGTATTTGTTTAATATTTCAAATGGATTTGGGACCTTAGTTGGTGGGAGGGTACCTTTTTTTTGTACCCGACTGAGTTTCTGAGTGGTTGAGCCACGCTGTAGACAATTCTGTCTACAGCATGAATGGGCTGGCTCGTCCGGGTCGTTGCCACTGTCTCACAGAAAACCGGCGTAAAGTAGCAGCTTGCTGCTGCGTTTCGTACGGTGAGTGAGATATCCGGAGACCCAAATTTCCCTCCCCTTCCCATATAAGGGTATTATCCCTTTCCTTTAAGGTCGGCAACGCGCCCATAATTCTTTTAGTATTGTGGGTGTACATGGGCGGCGGAGATCACTTACCATCAGGTGACCCACTTGCTCGATTTCCGGCCTTTGCTTTAAAAAAAAAAAATCTCTTGGTCCGAGCCGAGATGGAAGAGACCACGAAGCTATGGTTTCGCAAGCCAGCACGCGTGGTTCTGTTAAGGAAATGTGATGGAGGAATAAGGTCAAACAATTCTTCAGAGCATTCATTCATTCATTTAGTTGGTGGGAGGGTACCTTTTTTGTACCCGACTAAGTAGCGATCGCCGTACACAAGGTAATAAATAGTAAATAGTAGCTGTAGTACAATTACAAGGTGGTAGGTCCCTCGTTTGCGAGAGACCGGCTGGGTTGGTACCACCGCTTTGTCTATTTCTGCCGCCAAGCAACAGTGTGTAAGCACTGTTGTGTTCCGGTGTGAAGGACATTGAAGCCAGTGTAATTACTGGGCATTATGAGACTTAACACCTTATGTCTCGGGGTGACGAGCGCAGTCCAGTGTCATGCAGTGCTTTATTTAAAGTTCTGTGTGGCGTTGCTTCTGTTTATGAGCAAGCGTGGCGCTTACCATCAGGCGACCGACCTGCTCGTCTCGTCATTCAATCTAATAAAAAAAAAAAAAAAAAAAAGTATTGCATATCTGTCGTGTTTATAACTGGGCTCCTCTACCCCTACAGCCCTACATCACTCACCACACCTGTCCTTCTTTAAGCGGTGTTTAAAAAGAGTGTTCCTTCAATGGTAGGCAGCGGATTGGCTGTGCTCTGGCATTGCTGAGGTCCATGGGCGGCGGTAACCACTTACCATCAGGTGGGCCGTCTGCTCGTCTGCATATCTAGGCAATAAAAAAAACACGTGTGTATACGGATAACACTCAGTTATGGGTACCTCGCCAGTCGGGAGAGAACTGCGCTCCCCGTAGTGGCGAACGCATTTATAAGGTGTTATCTGACGTAGATGTCATCCTTATTCGTATCTAATGCTACTATCAAGTCTACCATACTTGAGGGCAATAGACATACACCACAGGAGCTCGTTCAGTCGAGTCGCTTTCCGGGGTCAGCCAGTCTATATCATTATATCCAGTCAGTAACTTCAGTTCAGTATAATTCTGTCGACCGTCAAGGGCCCTGACAGTATACTTGGACTGCACTGTAGTTAATATCAGTTTCAGTGTAGTCACTTTGCCGTGCCAGTACAAAAACATACATATATACATACGCACTCACACCTGTAATCCCCGAAGGGGTAGGCAGAGGTGTAACCAGCACACCCACATTTCACCGAGCGTATCTCCATCCCACGATGTGACGGGGGCGAGCCTATCGCTATACCGGGCACATATTCCAGACTCCGGGCTGATATTGAGCATTTCGTAATAGAAAAACCCAATAACACTTTACCCGATCCGGGGATCGAACCCGATACCTCAGCGATAGCCTCAATCGTAACGCGTACGCATTACAACTGCGCCACCGAGGCAGTACAAAAAATCCTGGATAATTAACTCTGACACTGTTGGTAAGTATAAATTAGGTTGTATAAGAATAATATCAGCTCTGCCGGCTTCCACAGCTACGCGCTGTGCCACGGGGGCTGTCATAAAATTGATATAGTTTCAACTGTAGTGATAGCTCGGCGGGTAGTGATACGGACTGCCGAGATGAAAGTTGCAGGTTAGAAACCAGGTCCAAAAACACTTTTCTAGGTTACGTGTGTATTCATTGTTAACTTGTTTTAATGGTGAAGGAAATATCGTGAGGAAATCTACCTGAGAATTCTCTATAAGAATTTCGAAGGTTAAGTCTTTCAACCTACAATATACCAGTGAGATGGATTAAGGCCTATTATACTAGGTGGTAGGTTCCTCGTATGCGAGAAGCCGTCTGGGTAGGTACTGCTTTTGAAGCAACAATGTGTAAACACTGTTGTGTTCCGGTTTGAAGGACATTAAAACCAGTGAAATTACTGGCCATTATGAGACACATTATGTCTCAGGGTGACGAGCGCAGTCCAGTGTCATGCAGTACTTCATAATTCGAAGTTCTGATGGTGTTTTTTCTGTTTATGGGCAGGGGTGATTCTTACCATCAGGCAGCGACCGTCATCTAAAGCTAATAAAACAAACTCATCTCATTCCTAGAGAAGGCTCGTGCTCAGCAATGAGACGTATAATACAGGGCTGATATTTTTTTTTTTTTATTTTTTTTTTAATACACCCAACAGTCACACACATAGTCCTGACCCCACACTAGGTTAAACCTGTATCGTGGGTATCAAGAACTACGAGGGACTTGCGGTCCCACAACACCCAGACCCGAGACAAATATTTGTGGATCAGACAAACATTTGTCAAGGTGCGGGAATCGAACCCACGGCCTCACGCTTCGCAACCGGCTACTCGCCCGCTGCGCCACGGAGGCTGTTTCATAATATAATATTATTATATTATGAAACAGTTGAACCTAAATTTAACCGCGAAGTGGTTTCAATATAATACATCAAAGATTAAATGGCTGCTATTACAGTCTTCAGGAAACCCAATAGGTATTAATGGCGCTATAACAATACATACTATACAATAACAAAAGGTAGGGCCCTTTACGGATATATCCAGAATCCAACTAAACATTGATTAAGTTTGAAATTACACACAATTCCTAGCATTACTGACTGTTGGTGTAAAGGAAAAGTGGATTCGTGTACTTCCAAGTGATTTTTGAGATAATAAACTTAAAATAAAATGATTTTAATATTACTAAAACAATATTTTACTACTTATAGTTAAATTATTTCTTAAAAAATATGCATAAATTTCGAAGTTTTAGTCTTCCATCCCCTTAGAGATGGAATTTATTCTTGAAATTACTGTTTTGAATGAAAAAAACACTAACTAAATCGGTCCACACTTGGCGAAATTTATGCTTGGTTAGGTATAAATACAAAAAAATATTTAAACATAATCATATATGCGCCGAATTGAGTACCTCTTTCGTTTTTTTCGTAGCTAGAAATATAGTTACACCATCCGTAAGTTAAAGGTAAAGTTATTACAGCAATGGTTAATGACATCTAAAGATTTTGACATTTTGATAGTACGAAAATCAACATATGATACAACGTTTAAATACCGTGAACCATTGATTGCATGTTGAATTAATTTTAATTTTAACCGACGGACAGAACAAACCACACTTGTACTATTAATTAAGTAAATAGTCTAAAAAAACATATCGAAAGACTTATAAAATCCGATCCAAATATCAAAAAAAAAAATGTTCAATAACTTCCATAAGACAATTTTCACACTTTAAACGAATAGAAACAAACTACAGTAGACAAAACCCACAAAGTCAAACCTAACACTATTGAAGTCCAAAGTAGAGAAAGATCTGCTGATGTGTCCATAAAGTGAGAATATATTCTAACGCTCAGCGCTTTTACTATGAGCCATTCAGATAAGGAAATGCCGATTTTCCGGGCCGTGTATCTGCTACTCCGACTTACTGAGGCATCTGAGCCATTACAGGCAAACTGAGCTCACAGAAATCCCAAATATGGTATCAAAGGAAACGTTGCCAGTTGTGTTCGTATGTTGCGGTATGATTTTGTTGTATAAAATAGATCTACTTAATTTTAACCCCGAAAAATAACAATTCGAATTATAACACTTCTTGTGTTATAAGTTTGACCCCTTTGTCTTTCTGGGGATGTATGAGTGGACTCATTTTAATGCGTTTGTTATGGTTGAAAGCTGGCATAATAGACATAATGATAATACATGCCCTTTATTACACACATCTCACTGCTAAGCACGTGCCTCCTCTATTGAATGAGAGGGGTTAGAGCTTAATGTACCTCGCTAGCCTAATTTGGGTTGACTGAATTCTCATACCTTTGAAATTCTTATGGAGAACTGCTCAGGTATGCAGATTTCCTCGCGATGTCCTTTACCGTTAATGCAAGTGATAATTTATCAATTAATACACATATAACTTAGAAAAGACGAAGGTTCTTGGGGCTGGTTTCGAATCTGCTTTCGTCTCGACAGTCCGTAATACTCCCCGCTGAGCTATCATATGAGCTAATATAAATTAGGTTTGAAAAAAAAATAGTCTCATAAGTCTTAAATAATTAAGGCAATGCTAATTTTAAATACATTTAGTACTCCAAAGAAAACAATCTGAGCAGAATTATATTTTATGAAAATATGTAACAAAGAATCATTTTGAAGAGCTAAGAAAATATCTTCACGAATATTAAACATGATAACACACAAAATAAATGGTAAATGTTTGATAAAGCACTTAAGTTACTAAGTAAATTAGGTTAGGCGGTTTGTATGCTGGTTGATTGCGCCAAAACGGCAAAACTAAATTGGTATAGATTACGCTTACGTGAATGTAGGAGTAGAGAAACTAAATAATGTTAGAAGTAGTCAAGTCGTCACTCATTTATTTTGGGTGAATAACAAAATATATGAAGATGGTAAGAATGGTAGTATAGTCATGGCAAGACTAAATGTAGCTATGATTACATGATTAGATATTGATAACCTCGTCGAAATAGTGTGGACTGTGGAGGTACGTAAAATACAGAAAAATATAGGAGTTTGTATTAATGTGCAACTGTTGTTTCGAAGTGTGTGTAGTTTATACATATTATGCACTCACGTCTATATTCCTCAGAGGGTTAGACAGAGGTTTAACCAGTAAGTACATTCACATTTCACAGAGCTTGTTACCGTCCCATGATGTAATACGGGGCGAGCCTACCGCCATATCCACTTCCAAACTCCGGGCTGATACTAAGCATTTCGTGATAGAAACACCCAATATAACTTTTGTCCGATCCGTGGGTTGAACCCGAGACCTCAGCATAACAGTCGTACCGCGTACGTATTACAACTGCGCCAACAATTATTTTATTTGAGTGCCTAATGCTAGTATTATGGCTTTTAAATATGTATCGGAATAATGAGGTGAGAGAAAAGCGACGATACTCGTTCGAAACAGTAATATTCTTTATTTGAAAGGGATACTTTTTTATTTTTGAATACACAATCATCATCAAATATCCAAATTAGTAGTAGGATATCACCCTCTGACGGCGAGTCCTAGGAACCAAACCACTAGTGGTTAGGATTTGTAGAACTTCTTCTTGTTTATTGTATATAAGTTCTGCAAAGTCTTAGTCACATCATATACTGTGATCCAGAGTATTAGTGCAGTGAACAGGAATAATTGTGCAAAGCTAATTAAAACTATACTATTAGACCTTATTCTACATTAATCTAAAAAAAAAAAACTATAAACAAATTAAACTAAAAAAACTAGCAGTGATTTGTATCGTGTGAGCGCGTTCAAGATCCCGATCGCTGTTTGTAACTTATGGTGTTCACAAACACATCAACACCATTTACCTTTTCATCCACGCAGGACTGTGCAACAACTGTATGTGGCCCCAACTGAGTCTCTAACATCTAAAACCATATTTTACTGTATATGGAATTGACTTCAACTTTAATATTTCAGTCGGTAACCCCTACAATTTTTCCTCTCCCCATATCGACCATAACACTTAAAGGATCTGCCCTTATGCCTTCATCCTCCAATAATTCAACTTAAGCAGAACATTCGAGTTCCAAAGACGGTATATGTGCCTGCATGATACAGATAGTTGGCCGTAACATCTACGATCCGGGGCTTACGGCTTGGTAATCCCGCGCCAAACTCGATCACTGTTATTAGGTTTTGGGTTTAATAGAAATCCACGGCAAATGGAGTTTTAGTTTTTATTGTCCAATCAGAGAACGTCGCGGGTGATTGGGTCGATATTTAATTCAACATTATGGTATAAATTATACCTTACGGTTTTAGCCCAGATAGGAAGCCTTTTCAAATCAAATCAAATCAAATCAATATTTATTTGTGTGATTTTTGGTGATGAATACAATAGATCTTAAATAAATGATAAGCTCCTCAAAAAATCTACCCATTGGGTTTACACATTTTCAAATTGTCGACAGCACATTATAATTAATCAATTTACTGGTACATTATTACATTATTTTATTATTTATTATATACAATAATTTTTTCTTGCATACATAATAATAAAATCTCAAAATATGACATTGACTAGACTAGACTGCCTCGGTGGTGCAGTTGTAATGCGTATGCGTTACGACTGAGGCTGACGCTGAGGTCTCGGGTTCGATCCCCGGGTCGGGTAAAAATGATATTGGGTCTTTCTATTACGAAATGCTCAGTATCAGCCCGGAGTCTGGAATTGAGCCCGATATGGCGATAGGCTCACTCCCTATCACATCATGGGACGGAGATCCGCTTGGCGAAATGTGGGTGTACTGGTTACACCTCTGCCTACCCCTTCAGGGATTACGTATATGCGTATGTATAACATTATAAGGGGCTGATTGAATGTAACCCTCAGCACACGAGTCCGCGTTGCACTTGACTAGATTTTTAATGATAATAATTATTATATAATTTTTACTTATTATTATATATATACATACATACATACACACTCACGCCTATGTCCCATAGGGGTAGGCAGAGACTATTGAGTACCACAAGCTACGATCCTGACACACCTCTTTCGCCTCTTCCACATTCATACATCTTCTCATACATTTTCGTCGGTTGAGGGTACTCGTGACGTGCCCTTTTCGGAGAATGTCATTTATTTGATCCGCATATGTTCTCCTCGGGCGCCCTCTTCCAACCCTACCATTCACATTCGCACGATAAATACCTTTCGTAAGTCGTCTTTCATCCATCCTCTCCATATGCCCAAACCATTTCAGCTTCATATATATATAAAGAAATATAGTTATGAGTAAGCAAGACGTTAATATTTACTTACGGTCACCTGACTGTAACTTAGTGGCGCAATTTCTATGTAGCGTGCAAACGGTCTTCTATTAGTTTACATTGAAGTTATCAAAATATAAGTTATTTAAGTTATCCTACTACTAATAAAAATGTGAAAGTTTAAATGTTTGTGAATTTGGATGTTTGTTAGTCAATCACGTCTTAACATCTGAACCTAATTCGGCACACAAGTATACCATGACCTGGATAATGACGTAGGTAATCATGGAAAAGGCCATTCACGCGGGCGGATCCGCGAGCAAAAGCTAGTTGATAATAATGCACGAAAATAGCAACACAAACTCGAAGCCCCCGGCACATTTCGACTTATGATATAACTCTTAGAGCTGTCAAATTATGCAAACTATTCATCTTCATGCAGATGTCGCGATTGCATAATAAATGACGGCGCATTCGTGACAAATGGCTTAACAAAACGCAGCACCTTAAAGGTACAGTGTTGTGACGTAGATTACCTACTAAAATTTGTAATAAATAAGATGTAAGATATTGAAATTTTGATATTTGTGTAAATTGTAAAGTAAGAAAATGACAACTTTTAAAAAAGTGGTGTCATCAATATGTATATTAATTTTGAATTATACAAGGCGCACTATATTATATTTATGTAACATTTAAAAGATATTAAATAAATTGGTTATCTATAAATACATTAATAGATAATGATGTTTACCTGTGTATGTTACCTATTTTATTTATTTATTTAACTGGAAGACCTTAAAAATGAGAAACAAATTTCCATTCACTTCAAGAACGGCGACTTGAAGTTTTAAATTTCGAAAACAAGAATTCTAATTTTAAATTCATCTTTTACTCGTGACCGTACGTGGCAAAAGCCGAGCGCGGGGCGAAACATGCCGAATTGAAATTCTGGATGGACGTGACCGAACGGCGAGACGTTTGTTCGAATTTGAAATGTAATTCCAGAACAAGTATGTGTAACTATTTGCAAACGTATTTCTAAAATGAGTTTCGGTCAACTCGCCGAAGCTAGTAGTGCTAGCGCCATGTAACACTTTAAATAAGTGTTACGATTTTGTGTTACGGTAGCTGTGTGGGTATTCTGGAAGCTGAAAGCTTATGATTACGTTCGATGCATTTTTTAATACGTAATAGGCTCGCGTTAGGCCACTATCACGCCTGATGGTAAGCGATGATGTGGCCTAAATTGTTCATATTCATAGATTGATTCTGAATTACGTTTACATTAAAGTGTTAATCACATGGCACTTACCATCAGGCGACTGACTTGCCCGTCTCGTCATTCAAGATAATAATTTAAAAAAAACCCAGTACACGAAAACAGCAAACTCTTTGATGAGAGGGTATATTCTATGTACTCGACTCCATAGCGACTACTTTAAATATCAAATAAAAACCATTAAAAAAGTTGCCGGAACATAGTGTCTTGGTTGCGCGAAACCTCCACTTTATGGCCCAAATCATCAAGGTCATGAGAGCGCGGTACAACCTTAATCATACTAATATTATAAATGTGAATGTAAGTTTGTTTGTAACGCTTTCACGCGATAACTACTTAACCGATCATCATGAAACTTTGTACACATATTCTTGGAGGTATAAGAAGTAACATAGGATACTTTTATGAAAATAAAAAAATGTCTATTTGTTTGTTACGCTTTCACGCCTAAATCACTGAACCGTTTTTGATGTAGAGACAGATGGGAACCTGGAGACGGTTATAGGCTACGTTTTATTTCGGAAAAGCCTATTCACGCGGGCGGAGCCGCGGGAAAAGCTAGTAAAATATAAAACAACATCCCGAAAATTAGCTTAACTTGTTCCGTGAGACACATATAATTTTATCGCATCCGCCCATTCATCTGACTTTTGATTCAGCGTTTTAAAATCGTAATATATTTTAAAACATCTGAAGAGACCCGCGATTTGAAAACATAAAAGCTTTAAAGGCTTTTGTAGGTTGAGTTACCTGAGATGCTCGGCCGCAGCGGCCTTTTTACAGTAATTTAAGGACCTCCATCAAGTGACGGATTAATTTTCGACTCACTTATCTGACAGATTAAATTTTAAAATTATTATGAAAATTGCTTTTGCACTGGGGCTAGAAGCTCGTTCTAGACGTACATTATATAATTATTCTGAGTAGTAATGAGTTTTGTAACTTTTTTATTTAGGACTATTGATGGAAAATTAAACAAAATAGATTGGAGTAATTTATCTAAGCCAGAGGTCGTGTAGTGGTAGAAATTCCACCTCTACGAGTATACTCATATATTTTTTGTTCTATAACGTCAGCTGCCAGATTTAATATTCAGACATTGACAGACAGACAGTATAAAAGCAATTTTTTTTTTCAAATTACATTTTTGTTACAGATATTACCTATATTATAAAAATAAATAGCATTTTACAATCCGCCACCATATAAACTATAACTATGCCAAATCTCACACGCCTTCGTGCGCGCAATAGGTATGCTTAAAAAGAGGTCCGAATTTTTGTCTTCACGTAATAATGTTATAATCTATGGAAGATTATATGAATAATATTTATCGTTCCAAGTTATAAATTCAATTCTTTGTCATTCTTGCTTATACGAAATTAATAAACGAATACCATTGCTTGGCCAAGCCATTGTCCCTCACAGTTCCGGCTACAAATACAGTCGAGTTAGATTATATCTCCACAGTGCAGACAGCCTCCGTGGCGCAGTGGGCGAATAGCCGGCTGCGAAGCGTGAGGCCGTGGGTTCGATTCCCACACCGAGACAAATGTTTGTCTAATCCACAAATATTTGTTTCGGGTCTGGGTGTTGTGGGACCGCAAGTCCCTCGTAGTTCCGATACCCACGATACAGGTTAACCTAGTGGGGTCGGGACTATGTTTGTGACTGTTGGGTGTATATATTATATAAATATAATTATTAAATCAATGAATCAAGTACGGTGCTACTTCATACATATATTAAATATATCGTAATTACTATATCGGTTAACACCATTATCTGATTATGCATCAATCCCGCACGAGCGTTGTCTCGTAATCCTCAGGGATCTGCTACTCAGGTATGTGCATTGTTGTGCGACCATGCGAGAATATTGCGAGTTCACTGCGCAGTTTGTATTGGATTGAAATGTGTGTTGCATGTATTGACAGCAATGTAAGCGTGGATGAATTGTTGGCGAAATTCTTGCAATATTTCTTGGTAGATATTGTGGACCAGTGAATGTGAAATGGTCGACTATTGAAGTTAAGTGACTCGTTTTTGGGAAGTGCATCGATCATCCAAAATAATTTAGTGATTAAAAAGCCAGGTCAAATGCAACTTACTGGTCTAGAAGGCTGAAAACTGTGGGGTCTTAGTTTAAATCCTTGGTCGGCATGCACACATGAGTTGCCTGATATTTGTGCCTAGTATGACGATAGGCTCACCCCTATCATATCATGGTATGGCAATAAGCTCTGCGAACTGTGGATGTGGCACATTACATCTCTGCCTACCCCTTCAGAGATACAGGCGTGAGATTTTTTATTAGGTTGTATGATGGTTCTTCAAAGGATTTCAAAACCCTCATACAATGACACATTTAAATTTTAAAATCGCAACATATGGATCACAAAGGGCGCGTTATCGTGTACGGCCGGCCAGGACAGTCGATGCGGGTGTTAACAAAGTGGATATAAGTATAGGTGTTAATAACCCGCTATGTATACCGACCGTCCGTACTAAATTAAACAGGGAAACTATTCAGTTATTTCCCAAGGGATCGGCAGGGTTCGCCTCCGACGATTTTCAATCTACAAGCTTAAGATTATTCTGCGGTTCGATTTCGAGCAATGGGCTTATGTGTCTTAAAGTTGGGTTACAAAAATAGGGCTTTTTAATTTGATGGTTTAGATTTAAAATCATTTGGAATTGACGATTACGTGTTAAGTTTATTATGGGTTAAATTTGGCATTTTGAGATTTTAGGCAGGTTATTCATTACTAAATTATAATATGGGCATTTTTCCCCTATGCATATTTTAAAATTAGTGATTATTGTCAATGAATACACACACAAGTTTAAAAAGTCGGTGGTGTGTGTAGAAGCGGCTTGGTTCGAATCCGCGACATTGGATCTGTCTCAGCAGTCGGTTCCGTTCTCTACTAAACTATCGGTTTCATGATTTATTACTACGGCTTTAGAATATTCTTAGAGAAGAACCGTTTAAAAACAATAAAATATTGTTTAGGAAATATTTGTATTCTATACTAATTTTAGATTATGGCTCCATCGATTTTCAATGATTTCGCCAATGTCGAGTAGTAAATAGCAATAACTAAAAATAAAGATCAAATCCTCGTGCCAATAACGTTTTTTTTTTGTTAGCTTGAGTGACGAAACGAGCAGGTCGTTCGTCTGATGGTAAGCACCTGCCCATAAACCGAAGCAACACCACACAGAACTTTGAATTACAAAACACTGCGTGGCACTGGACTGCGGATGTTAAGCCTCATAATGTCCAGTAATTTCAATGTCCTTCAAACCGGAACACAACAGTGCTTACACACTGATGCTTGGCCGTAGAAATAGATAAAGCGGTGGTACCAAGACGGCATCTTGCATACGAGGGACCTACCACGTTGTAAATACATTATTTTGTCATAAATGAGTGACGGAACACTAAAGAAATCTATCTTTCTGTCTGACTATTAATTTCACCACTGACATTTGATTGCCGTGAATATTTTCAACATAACAAAAGCAAGGTCGATGACCGTTAAATAAGACTCAAAAACAAATATTTTTAGTCTAACTACCACGTCAAGCAAAATAGTAATTTCATTGTCAACCCACGCTCCATTTTATTCAACTGCTTTAATTTATATTCCGAAGTTACAAAAAACGAATTCTAAAAATAACACTGAAAAGTCAGAAATAATAATTTGTAGATGTCTTGAGTCAGTGCCTATACTGCTGCTGATAAAAATCATAAGTCCCCCGTATTCGCGAAGCCGTTGACCTGTTTCTTCATTGAAAAACGACTTTCAAGTTTTGTTAGAACTTATTCTACTTTTAATTTTCTAGTGGAAGGTACTATGGCATGTAAATTCCAATATAATAACACAATTATGATAATTGTGCTGTGAACACACAGAGCTTGGAATTACAAAGCACTGCATGGGATCGGACTGCGCTCGTCACTCCGAGACATAAGATGCTAAGTTTTATAGGGCTTTACTTATAAATCTAACTTAGCATTGATTAGTTCAACACTCTTTTGTCTTTCTCTGTCGACGCGATTTCTAAATTGGCTAGAAAGAGACGAATACAATGTTTAACTTATCAATGCTTAAAAAAGTTTATAAGTAAGGTCCATTATGCCCAGTAATTTGACTGACTTCAATGTCTATATCTGATATAGAGTGGTCACAATCGTTCATTGACAGCGGCGATGCCGTAGCACATATTTTGACAAATATTAACTAATGACATGATGATGAAAACAATGCAGACTCGGAAATTAATTTTCCTCCAAGATGTTTCCTTAGATATAAAATAATCTTCTTCAACCTTAGATATAACATAATCTTCTTCAATCGAAGTTTTTACAACAATGTTCCTGATACGAGTATACGTACAAGGAATGTCATTACTTAGCAATCTTTGTCAATATATTCACAATAAAAACGTATAAAAAACTCAATCTATCCATGCAAAACATAAAAAGAACACAAGAACAAAACTCCACTCGATATACTATCAAACAAATCAACCTCCCACAAACTTTGAACCCGAAAAGTATCGAATACCCAGTGGTTTCATATCGGCTGAAATAAACAGAGATGAAAAATCTGTCGCCCGCCGGTCTAAGGGTTCGTGCCCCTACGTTATGAGAGCGGTATGCAAATCGGCACCATTCGATTCCGACCGAGTTTTTGTTCTGTTAGTTTGATGAAAAAATTGACGATTTTTTTTATGAAATTCTTTTCCAGTTTGTGCGCATTTTTGATGAATTCTTCCACTCGTCATGTTTTGTGTAGGTATAGATAGCGGCACTAATCGTGAGCAAAAACTTCGCCTGCAATAGTTCATGTATGACTCTGATTGGCTGAATAAAGAAGTACGGGGCACCGGCGCTTCACGCAATTGGATCGATAGTCGATGCTCGCCGTCTATTAGGCTATATTACTATCCTCACTACTATCCATCTGCGCTCAGGACTCACGCCATTAACTATATTATAATTAAATAAAACATTTGACAGCCTCCGTGACGCAGTGGGCGGGTAGTTGGCTGTGAAGCGAGAGGCCGCGGGTTCGATTCCGGCACTGAGACAAAATGTTGTACGATCCACAATCATCATATTAAATAGTAAGTTCAGTTCGTACTAGGCTACAGCCCGCTACAGACGTGTTGTTTTGATAGCTGTGGCACGCGTTCTTATCTACCTAACTACGAATAACTACGGTGTACCTACGCGCACGCTCTGTGCCATGGCACAGTCGCCGTGCATACGATAGTAAACCTTATTCATAATGGCGGAAGCACTGATACAGGATGAAGTTGTGGTGAATAATATTATAATAGAACGCGGTAGTAACGAGCGGACGGAGACTTGTTTACAAGAAAATAATATACAGTTTGAGGGAATGATAACCGATGAAGTTAATTCTAAAACTGTTCGTAAAAGGCCCCGGGAAATAGATGAAGAAGAAACATGGATAACCGTTGGAAGGAACGGAAAGAGGACGGGACAGAAAGTTGACTTATACATTAATAGTCCCAAAAAACTTCCGAAACAGTTTGCACTTGCTAAAATATTAAAAGAGAATGACATTCGTAATATTAGCCGCGTGAAATACATAAATTCATATAAAGTTTTCATTCAATGTGAAAACAATGATAGTGCTGAAGAATTAATAAACTGTAAAGCTTTACAAGATTTAGGATTGAAATGCCAAAAACCATTAGAGGTTTCTGTGTCGTATGGTGTTATTAAGGACGTGGAGTTAGATATTAGCGAAAAAGATATGTTGGAAGTTATTTCGAGTAATTGTGAACTGATGGCCGTTAAACGTTTAAAACGCAGGAACAAGGATAGTAGTGGGTGGGAAGAATGTGAGTCAGTACGTTTGGCCTTCAAGGGTTCTTCTTTGCCAGCATGGGTATACATTTATGGTATGAAGATTAACGTTGAGCCATACGTGTTCCCTGTTACCCAATGTTCGAGATGTTGGCGATTTGGGCATTACTTACGTGTTTGCCCAAGAACTAAGATTGTATGTCCGAAGTGCGGAAAAGGCCACGCCAACTGTGAAACTACGTCATATAGGTGTGTTAATTGTACTGGGGATCATTTAACGTTGGATAGATCATGTCCTGTGTTTAAGAAGGAGAAGCGTCTTCGAGAGCTGATGGCCGAGTTTAATTGCTCTTATGGAAAAGCGTTACAAATATATGTTCCACCAGAACCTCCTTTAACGCGTACAGAACATCCTACCCGAAATGTCCTTACGACGTCAAGTGAACGACTCGAGTCCATACCTGAATCTGTATGCACAGAAACCATAGACACATACTCATATGCAAGTAGGACTAAGACTGTTGGAACACCACAATCTACACAACCTTACCCAATGGATGTATCTCAACCTCTACAGGAAAAAACACGGAAAAAGAAAAAACAGAGAAATAAGAACCAGAATGAAGCATTTAATTGGAACGAATCTTCAGACTCTGAAGAAGCCCCAAAAGAAGTCTTAGATGAAACTAAAAACGAAGTACGTTCTTCAGAAGAAAGAAAAAAGAGAAGAGAGAAATGCAGATCTACCTTGAATTTTAGGGAGTTGCTTGGTAAATTATATGCAGTATTTGCTAGTTCGCATGAAGATATAAAAGTAAAAATAATTCAAGGAGTATCATTATCCATTGAATGGTTGATATCTTTTGTGGGTCAATATATCTGGGATCTGCCTTTCAAAAATATTTTTTGTCCGTAATGGGTTCTGACTGCAAAATAAATATTCTCCAGTGGAATTCACGAAGTGTAAAGCCCAAACAAGTAGAATTTGACCAACTACTAAACATTGAAAAAATTCATATTGCTGCTATATGCGAGACATGGTTGAATAATGAAGTTAATTTTAGACTTAGTGGTTATAACATCTTTCGCCAGGACCGCGGAGATTCGTTTGGTGGGGTTGCTTTAATTACACATAAATCTATAAAATCTCAATTGGTGCCTGTTCAATTTCCTAATAGCGGAATTGAAATAGTTTGTGTAAAAATTCTCAATTGTAAATGTATCGACTATTTAATTTCTATATATTGTCCACCAACTGTACGAACTACTCAGAATGACTGGGATGCAATTTTTTCTTTTAAAACTAGAAAAACATTAATTCTTGGCGATTTTAATGGTCATCATCCAAGTTGGTCCTGTAAGACTGATCTGAGAGGTAATAATATTTACGACTCTTTGATTGAAAACAGTTTTGTGTCCCTGAATGATGGTCAACCTACACGTACTAAATATGTCAATGGATCTCTACAAGAGTCTTCCCCCGATATTTCTGCAGCATCTTCTGATATAGCTTTATATTTCAATTGGGCGGTAACTAAGGAGACATTAGGTAGCGATCACTTAATAATTAAGATAACCACTTCATATCATATAAATATCCCTGAATTCACTTGTAAAAGGAATTATAAGAAAGCCGACTGGGGTGAATATCGTAAATATATTGAACACAAAATATCTGATTTCAATGTAACTGATTATGATCCGCAAAGAAGCTACGATTTATTTATTGGTACAATTGCTGATGCAGCTGACGCTCACATTCCTTATTATAAAATTAGTGAAGATCCTTCTCAAAATTTTATTCCCAAACCTTATTGGAGCACTGATTTATCCAAAGTTGTTGCAGAAAGACGCCTGGCACTTACTTTGTTTCGGAAGAATCCCACTCCTAACAATTTGGATAATCTAAAAAGTAAAATTAGAAATGCACAATCACTAATAAGAAAAGCTAAAAATAAATCTATGTCTGATTTCTGCTCGTCAATTGACCAATCTACTACTGTCAATGAGATGTGGCATAAAATGAAGTGGTTGAAAGGATACAAGACTCTTAAAACCCACGTTAATCAGTCTTTAGCTAGTAAACTTTTACATGATTTAACCCCTGATTTTGTATGCCCAAAGTTTCCAATATTTTCATCCCATAATATAAAAATTGAATCTCCTTTTAAGTTATGTGAATTAAAAAAGTGTATTAAAACAAAGGATACCTCATCTGGTGTTGATAATATATCCTATTCAATGATTAGACATTTACCAGATAAAGCCTTTGATATTTTACTTAATATTTTTAACTTGTTTTATACTCTTAGTTTCGTTCCCTATCAGTGGCGTGATATTCGTATTGTCCCAATTCCAAAACCAGGTCGTAATCCCTCATCCATAACATCTTTGCGTCCTATATCTTTGATGTCTTGCTTATGTAAAATTTTACACGCTATGTTAACAAACAGGTTAGAGTGGTTTATCGAAAATAAATTTATTCTGCATGAAGAAAATACCGGGTTTAGGAAAACAAAATCTTGCCTTGACAATCTTAGTAATTTAGTGACTAGAATACAACTTGGCTTTTCGAAAGATGAAATCACACTTGGATGTTTTATAGACATAGAAAGTGCTTACAATAATGTAGATATAGCAACTTTATTAAATAGTTTAGACCGACTGGGCGCTGGTTCAAAAATCTGTAAGTATTTATGGTCATTTTTAAAAGAAAGATATTTAAGTATAAAGGTAGACAAGGTGATATTGTCCAGAACCACATGTCGTGGGATCGCCCAAGGAGATCCCATTTCTCCCCTGTTGTTCAATATTGCTACCCTTCATGTTTGCAAACAATTTCCTAATGTAAACATCTCTCAGTATGCTGATGACTTTGCTTTATACACAACAAGTAAACATATTAGTGATGCGTCTAAAGAACTTCAGTCAGCATTACAAAAGTTAAATACTATGTTGATTGATTTGGGTCTAGAAATTTCAACGTCTAAAACTAAAGTCTGTATTTTTAAGAAAGGTATCAATAGACAACCAATATTGCTGTGCGTGAATGATACTGTGTTAGAGGTAGTAAATTCTGTAAAGTATTTGGGAATGTGGCTCGACCGATCTTTAAAATGGAATAAACATATTATCGAACTTGTGCATAAGATATCCAGATATTTAAATATTTTTAAAATTTTATCGGGCTCTGGTTGGGGTGTACACCCCAAGCACTTAAGGACATTATATATTGTCATTATAAGAAGTAGACTCGATTATGGAAGCTTTTTATATGATAATAGTTGCCAAAAGTATGTAAGTAAACTTGATAAAAGTCAAAATCAGGCGCTGAGAACGATTGGAGGTTTTATTAAAACAACCCCCATACATGCAATGGAGAGTGAACTAGGTCTCCCACCGTTGCATGTACGGAGAGCTTACTTAGGAGGAAAGTTTCTGTTAAAAGCTAAGTCTAAAGAAGATAACACTACGATTGCTTTGCTGCATGAACTATTACTTTTTAGAGACAATAGATACTGGCGTAATAAAAAGAAGCCCTTATTGCTGGTTATGTATAAAGATCTAGCAAATATTAACATTCATTCTAGCCGACAAATAGAAATGTTTGCAATGAATACCTGGACTAGCAATATTGATCTGACTAACATAGTAAATTTGAGTATTCCAAATATTTCAAAAGCCAAACGCTTCTACAATAATTATAATTTGAAAGTTACATGTTTAGATTTTATTAAACTTGAATATGAGAATTTCTATAAATTATTCACCGATGGATCTAAGGATGATGGTGGAACTGGTTCAGCATTTTTTGACCCACAATGTAATTTAGGATTACGATTCAAAATTAACAATGATAAGATTTGTATTATGGAAGCAGAGCTTATCGCAATTTGTGAAGCTCTTTCTTACGCCGCTTCACTAAAAGAAGAAGGTATAGTAATATTCACAGATTCGAAGAGTGCGCTTCAACATCTGGCTCGATGCACCTCGGGCCTCCGAGGTACACCGATAGCCTACACAGTGCTAGACAGTATTTTTGAACTATCATCCAGGTCTATATCTATAAAATTACAGTGGATCCCGTCACACTGCGGTATTGATTGCAATGAATTAGTGGATACTTTGGCTAGACAAGCTATTACTGATGGGATCGAATACAATATACTACCATTTTATTCTAATTATATTGGCTTTATTAAAAAACAATGTTACATAGTATGGAAAGAATATTTTGATCGGCGTTCTAAAGAAAAAGGCATTTGGTACAAAACAGTTCAGCCACACCCATTTAGGATTCCATGGATAAATAACCATGAATTATCTAGGAATACGGCAGTAGTGATCATGAGACTTCGTTCTGGGCACATTCCGTCTAAGAAGTTTGCATTCCTCATGAAAAAAGTCCTATCACCGAACTGTGACCAATGCGGAGTACCGGAGGACTTAATTCACATCTTGATGGAATGTGCTCGTAACGCTTCCTTCCGCACATCAAAGTGTAAACATATTTTAAAACAATTTACTGACTGTAATATAATTTTATCTGACCCTCACTCGGAAGAAGTAAAACTGTTAGTCAAATTATACAACCTAGCTCTCTCCTCAGATCAGTCTAGTTAGTATCTATTGTAATTATAAATTATATTTGTTGATTTAATAGGAGCGACATAATCACATTGTGATTAAGCTCGGCAATAAATGGAAAAAAAAAAAAAAAAAAAAAAAAAAAAATAGTAAGTTACTTTTTAAATGTAGAATAATAGATATAAAATCCCCTTTTATAACCCAATATAAAATAGCACTACCTCGGTGGCGCAGTTGTAATCCGAACGTGGTACGCGAGATCTCATATCAAGTTCGAGACCCGGGTCGGGTAAAAGTGATATGAGGTGTTTCTATTATGAAAAAGCTCAGTATCAGGCCCTAGAATTGTGTTCGGTATGGCGATAGGCTCGCACCGTATCACATCATCAGACGGAAATAACTTCGGCGAAATGTGGGTGTACTGGTTACACCTCTGCTTACCCCTTCAGGGATTATAGGCGTGAGTGCGTATAGTATGGTATGCTAGATATAAAATTGGTACAAAAATAATAATAAGCCTTATCGTGTATGTGTATAATGCTTGTAGAACAATCCTACTACTATTCTAAATGTGAAAGTCTGGATTTTTGTGTATTTGTTTGTTTGTTAGTCATTCAGTTCTTAACATCTGAAAGGATGAAATTTGGCATACAGGTAGCCCATGACTTGGATTAGGTATCATGACCAGGACTTATGGTACTTTTTATCCCAGAAAAGGTCATACACGCGGGCGGAGCCGCGGGGAAAAACTAGTTACAGATAAAAAACAATACTCACGCTAAACAATGTCTTTACGATGCATTCGATTACTTAACCCTACTAAAAATTAATTAAATTTATAAAATTTATGATCTTTAAAACGAAAACAATGTAATGTATTGCTCAATTACGGTAAACGCGTTCGCAATGTGTGGTCGAGGGGAATTCATTTTCTCCCACCTTTTTAAACAAGATAATTTACGGGTTAATTTAGAATTTATCGTATTTGGTCCCTCAGGCGGGCCGCTAAAATGGACCTCATTTATATTATAAAAAATCATGTACACATATTTATTTTTAAGGTTATCCGACCCACGATATTGGTGTAATAAAATGTAAAATATGTCTAATTTGCGTCTGTAATACGAAAGATTTACCATATATCAAATTTAGGAACCAAAATTATGGAAGTACGTGAGTTCAATTTTCGTTTTGAAAAGTTGTGATTATAGACTGATTTATACAACCAGACTGTTTACAATTCTTTACGTGGAATTATTAAGACGCTTGTATTTTACAAAAAATATTTGATAATTTTCATGTTTTCAGGCTTTTTAGAGTGGTAGAGCTACGCTGTAGACAGTTTTGTCTACAGCATGAATGGGCCGGCTCGTCCGGGTCGTTTCCACTGTCTCACAGAAAATTTGCATAAAGTAGCATCTTGCTGCTGCGTTTCGTACGGTGAGTGACATATCCGGAGGCCCAAATCCCCCTCCCATTCCCAATCCCTTAATCCCTTTCCTATAAGGTCGACAACGCGCCCATGATTCTTCTAGTATTGTGAGCGTACATGGGCGGTGGAAATCATTTACCATCAGGTGACCCAATGGCTCGTGTGCCGGCCTATGCAATAAAAATATATATATATATATTAAGGTGTGGTAGGTCCCTTGTAGGTATGTGAGAGTCCGTCTGAGTAGGTACCACAGCTTTGTCTATTTCTGCTCTTATGCAGCAGTAAATAGGCACTGTTTTGTTCGGGTTTAAAGGACATTGACGCCAGTAAAATTATTAACTAGCGTTTGCTCGCAACCCGCCCACGTGACCGGCCTTTTCCGGGATAAAATTCTATGTTATAATGCAAGTCACGGTGTACCTGTGTCCCAAGTTTCATCCAAAACCCTCCAGACTTTACCGCGTGGTTTACTACCAAACATTCAAATTCACAAACAAACCGCGGCAGTTGTAATGCGTAAGCGTTACGACTGACGCTGCCGCTGAGGTCTCGGGTTCGATCCCCGGGCCAGGTAAAAGTGATATTGGGGTTTTCTATTTTGAAAAGCCCGGAGTCTGGAATTTGTGCCCGGTATGGCGATAGGCTCGCCCCCTATCACATCATGGGTCGAAGTTTCGCTCGGCGAAATGTGGGTGTACTGGTTACACCTATGCCTACCTCTTCGGGGATTTCAGGCGTGAGTGCGTATGTATGTATGTAGGATTAAGAAACTTAACATCTTATGTTTCCGGATAACGATTGCAGTGCATGCAGTACTTTGTGCATAAAGGCTCTGTATGGCGCCTTTTTCTTACAAGTCGACGGTGAGCCAACAAGATTTTTATTTTTAATCATATTACATTATGATTTCGGCGCCCCCTGAAACTGCCGTCTGGGGCCCCGGTTTGCCCCCCTAGATCCGAGCCTGCTTTCACCACATTTCGACGTTTTACGAAGTCACCTATCCATACATTGCGGATGAAGAAAATCAGTCAAGCGTCTACATCTTTTCAGGCTGTGTTGATTTGGTTTAACAATTTTGCTACTTCAATACATTGGTATGCGATGTTTGCTCTCTGAGTTGAAGAATGATGTAGGATGATGGAAGGGGTAGGCAGAGGTGTAACCAGTACACCCACATTTCGCCGAGCGTATCTCGAACCCATCAAGTGATAGGGGGCGATGCTATCGCCATACCGGGCACAATTTCAGACACGGGGCTGATACTGATAGTTTCGTAATAGAAAAACCCAATATCACTTTTACCCGACCCGGGAATCGAACCCGAGACCTCAGTGTCAGCCTCTATTTTAACTCGTACGAATTACAACTGCGCCACGGAGGCAGTCGACAGGGTAACAACCATGTCGAATATATGATATCTTTGGATTTGTTTGTTTTAAAGCAGAGGCTTACTAATTCACGCCGGTTTTATGTGAGACAGTGGTAGCGATCCGGACGAGCCGGCCCATTCATGCTGTAGACAAAACGACTACAGCGTTGATCTAACACACATAAAATTTGTGTTAAATATTGGCAGCCCATTTACACTCCACTCCTTACACTCAATATACTTACCGATAGCGATAGATATAATAGATAATAATAAAACTTTGTCAATATTTATCCCATTATACTCGTAAATTATTCCAATAATAATCTAGTTTACTCATCAACATCGAGAGAGACTCAAAGGAATTATCTACATTATACTCCTTCACTAATAGCATGAATAGGATTTATTGCTAGTAATATTATTTAGTTATCACGTAACTAAGTCGTTTGCTTGTCTATTTTATGATATGGACGTTAATGGAGCGTGGTTGTGATCAATATCTCATCTGTTTTATATTTCAATGGCATTGAGTTTACTCATTTAAATTTATTAATTAACTGTAAACATTTGTAAAATTAATGCAGTTTTATTGGAAATAATAAAACAACTCCAATGAAATCTTATTTATGATAATGAAATTGAATTGTTAAATCTTTGCAAAATCATGGCAAATTAAATAATAAATGTTTATAAGGATGCATTTTGCAGTCTAGTGATAGCGGTGTTGGGTATATAAACTGCAAATGTGAACCGTAATTTCGTGGTTTCTATTTTTACGCAGACTTTTAAACGGTTGATGAAACTCGGTATACCGGGATTTGAACATTGCCATGACATGGAACAAAAGTGCAAAAATAATAGTTACCTCTTTTTTTTTGTCCTGGCTCGGCAACGTGACTACTAGTGACGCTACACCTGATGGTAAGTGTAGCGCAATCCATGAACTGTCGACCAACGATAGACATTGTATCAATCGTAGATCGGCAGAATAATGCCGGTCTGCGTAATTGCTTCTTCACACACTTAATATCTCTGAGAATAACAGCATCGATGAAATATATTCTCAGATATATGATTTCGCAGTACAATGGCAAATTCAAGTTTCTGTGTGGGGTTGCTTACCGGCGCTTACCATCAGATGAGCGATTAGCTCATTTCGTCATTTAGACCAATACAAAAGGAACGTCATGTACATCAAAATAAGTAGATGAAAGAACTAGTCTAACGCCAGCCAAATTCCAGCAAAATCAGCTAACACAAATAAAAATAAGAAAATAAGTAAATAAAAACCACCCTTTTTTACTATACTAAAGTTTCACCGGTAAGGGACAGAATCATTTTGCCCGGCAGCATTTTACCCGGTTTGCCTGGGCCTGGCAGTTAATTCGTGCTTACGTCAGCGTCCACCGAAGGATAATGACCGCCCCCGATTTTTTTTTACTCATACCAGATAAGTACTGCGTATTTATTAGCTCAAACAAAAACGTGGCGTGTAGAAAAATGTAGACGTGATAATAATTTTTGATTTGTTTTCTTATGTTTTGTTATTGTGTTCATTTTGTGTTTAGAATTATTTATTAATTCTGCCTTTGTAAATATACCCCTGTATCTCCAAAGGGGTAGGCTGAGATGCAACTAGAGCTGCACCCACTGATTTCCATCACATGATGTGATAGCGGCGAGACTATCGCTATGCCGGGTACAAATTCCAGTCCCTGACAATACGTTGTTTTTTTTTTAATTCGTATTACCCTAGTAGTGTATATTGTAAATAAGAATGTGACATCTACGTCAGACTGCACCTTATAAATGCGCTCGCCACTGCGCACTGAGCTCATTTCTCTCCCGACTGGCGAAGTACCCATAACTGAGTGCTATCTGTGTTCACACGTGTGGTGTGCGACAAGACTGCGATGACAGTGATGTGATGAGAGGATGGACAGAGCCCAAGTACAAGCACGAAAGACACAGAACACTACACCCACCGAAAACAAAAAAGATTTTTGTTTTATTTTATTCACTAGGAACTATATTAAATTCATATATATCATATAATCAAAAGCAACACCAATCAGAACTTTTACTACGTTGGCAAAGATGCATCGATAGCATGGGTGGTTACTGTGATTAATAAAAATAAAAAAGATGGAAAAAAATACTTTAACTTTTTTTCGTATTGACTACCATTTCATAGGTAAATAAATACCTATTATAAAGGTTTTTCTTAGAATTATCAAGCAAAATAAATTGCCGGGTTAACTTTTTAGTTAAATGCTATATCTAACGACATGATATAAAAACACTCAAAATACAGAGTGTCGATGCCAAATTTTATTTTTGGAGAATAATGTTTATGACTATGTTTACACAGCAACAGCCGCAACAGCGTAGCGGATGAATGAGGCGGTTGCGAAGCGAGAGCCTGTGGGTTCGATTCCCGCACCGTGACAGATGTTTGTGTTATCCACAAATATTTGTTTCGGGTCTCGGTGTTCTTCGTAGTTCTTGATACCCATAATACAGGTTAACCTAGTGTGGGGTAAGGACTATGTGTGTGACTGTTGGGTGTATTTATTTATTACTAGCCTTTGCTCGCGGCTCCGCCCGCGTGAACGGCCTTTTCCGGGATAAAAAATAGTCTATGTTGCTCAGTGATAATGTAGCTTCCTAACGGCAAAAGAAATTTTGAAATCGGCCCAGTAGTTTTTAAGTTTATTCGTTACATACAAAAAAAAATACAAATCTTTCCTCTTTATAATATTAGTGTAGACGTTTAAAAATTTTATTCGGTTAACATTTCACTTCAGTTCAATACAATTAAATTTCCGTTACTAAAAGTCATTCGGATTTTAAAAAACTTATTCCTGAATTCGAGGTGCAGCTGTGCCTTAATTTCAAATGAACCCGTTAATAATTCACAGGAACTTATAATGTATACCGGGAATTCATTAATATGTATCAGAGGGTTATGCTTTATTTCGATGTACTCTGTTTTGGGTGAAGTTCAGTTTATGTGCTTTATGTGTTGGGTCTGAAAGGTTTTTTATGATACTATAGTTTTCCCTACGGCTTAAAAACCCTTAGAAAGTGAACGGTTATATATGAAGTACGACCCGTATACCCTTCCAAAAAATAGCGTCGGCTTGTTACAAGAACTGAATATTCTACGTAAACAAAACTAAGAAATCCATATTTATCAAGGTGGAACCGTCACTCATATGCGTGAAGCCGTCTGTCTGGGTTGGTATCACTGATCGGTCTTTTTCTACCGTCAAACAGCAATGTGTAAGCACGGTTGTGTTTCAGTTTGAAGGACATTGAAGCCAGTGAAATTACTGGTCATTATGAAACTTAAAAACTTATGTTTCGGGGTGAAGAACGTAGTTCAGTGCCGTGGAATGTTTGTAATTCAAAATCTTATGTGGTGTTACTACTATTTATGGGCAGGCGTAGCGCTTACCATCAGATGAGCGACATGCTTGTTTTGACAATCAAGCTAATAAAAAAAAGTATATTGTAACTATTGTGTACTAATTTTCTCCCCACGGTCATACTACTCATCTCTGTCTAACTCTTCGTTCGTATAATATTTTATCTTGTACGAAGTTTCCTCAATGTTTCAAAGTTACAGCCAGTAATCCTTGGAGGAAGATTGTACAAGTCATGTTCAAGAGCTAAGATATTACACGCCAAGTTAGTTGCAAAGCTTTTGATTTCTTTGACTCCACCATTGTCTTTGAAGATATTAAACCTGTTTAATTCTTTATGATCACTAACATTATTCAAAGTTCTAGAAGATATTTTTTCCAATAGCTGTTAGATATAATTATCATTTTAATAGCAAAAGGTTGATAGTTTTCCTTACAAAGTGTAAACAGTGCATCGACCACGAACCACAACTGAAATTCTGAAAGCTGTATTTTCAGGTTGCCTAATGTCTCGTTTTGGCGATTTGCACTGGCCAGAAAGATAGCCTGATTTAACCGTTCCAGACTCCTTTTTGTGGAGTTTTTTGAAGTCATGAGACTATGTCAACATGTTTCGGACTCTTGAAGCCCTCAAAGAGAATATCCGTTAAGGATTCGAGTACCGATAGCTAGACTGATGGGAAATGCGCTATACCGGGCCCGAATGATCATCAACTTTCGCGGCGGCCACTTAGCCAATATAATTTTCTTGACTTAATGGAAAAAAATATAAGGCATAAAAAAATATATAATCCAGAAGGAGAATCAACAGTTGACAATTTATAAAAAAATACAGCCAAAGAATATCGGATGACAACTTTTGCGCCACCTGTTACATACTAACGCTTGTTATACCCCAAGGGAAGGTGTAACCAATACACCTACATTACACCCAATCCATTTCCGACCCACGACGTGATAAGGGCGAGCCCATCGCCATACCGGGCATAATTTCAGACTTCGGGATGATACTGAGCATTTCGAATTAGAAAAACCAAATATCACGACCCGGGGATCGAAGCCGAAACTTCAGCACAGCAGTTATACCGCGTACGCTCTACAGCTGCGCCACCGAGGCAGCTATTTCATTTTTCCATTTATAAAAATATCAATAGAATGGTAACGCATCGCTGGAGTTATTATTTTGTTTTTGTCTTGCATTTTCTTATGTAAATGCTGATATAATAGAGTTAGGTAGTGAAATAAACCATCTAATCGTCGACCCGCTCTAGGTTTGAATGGTAGACTATTCCCAAAGTTTGTGAAAGGTATCATAAACAAGCTAATGAAATATATGGTTCGGGTTGGTACGACCTTTCTCAATGTAGTAGTGAAATAAAACCCTAATGAAAGCCCGAATATACGCATGCATATATCTGGAGGCCAATTCTCGTAATTTTAAATGTCATTCCGATCTAGTCTCAGCGTCAATAAAGTTGAAAATGGCATTCTCTTAAACCAATAATCAAAGTCAAATGTGAACATAGATCGTAATGAGATTGAATGTAGAACAAAAGTTGACTGAAGCCAAAACGGTATAATACTACTGCTAATGCTAGGTGCATTTGACGTTGATTATTGGTTTATTAGAATGCCATTTGCAACTTTCTTGACGCTGAGACTAGATCGGAATGATATTTTGAACATTTAAAATTACGAGAATTGGCCTCCTGTATTCACTGTATGAATTAAAAAGCGATGAAATCGAATCAACAATGGACGTATTTTGTCGAGTTAAAACCTATTATATCGTACAGCTTTTGAAACATTTCATACAAAATGATGAATGTGGAAAAATAATAGTAATCCGTACGCACTCACGCCTGTAATCCCCGAAAGCGTAGACAGAAGTGTAACCAATATACCGTTGCGTTAGGGGGTGAGCCTATCGCCATACCGGACACAATTCCCGACTCCAGGCTAATACTGAGTATTTCGTAATAGAAAGATCCAATATCACTTTTACCCAATCCAGGGATCGAACCTGAGACCTCAGCGTCAGGCTCCGAGGCAGTCTCGTGGCGCAGTAAAATATAGTGTTTAACTAAATGACGCTAGTAGTAGGACGGTTGTATTAACTGTATTGAATTATGACGCCTTAACATATTCTGGAACATTTTATGGATTAGACAAATCCGAGAGCACCTTGTATTAAAATATTAGTAGTCTAGGATGTCCAACGTAAAAACCTCGCTCACTTCCGTACCAATATTCGATATTTATCCTACCTTCTACTTTAATCAATTAAAAACGATCCAGAAGTCAAAAGCGCAAAATAAATTCATAGACCACTGCTCTCGGTGGCGCAGTTGTAATGTGTATGTATGCGTTACGACTGAGGTTGACGCTGACATCTCGGGTTTGATCCCCGAGTCGAGTAATAGTTATATTGGGTGCCCGATATAGCGATAAGCGTACCCCTATCACATCATGGGACGGAAATGAGCCCGGTGAAATGTGGGTGTACTAGTTACACCTCTGTCTGCCTTCGGGGAGTACAGGCGTGAATGCGTTTGTAAAACCAATTCATAATATTTGTATGATAAAAATCAACGAAACCTCGCCTCCCGCTCACCATTTACACTGATTATATCATACCATATCAATTTTCTCATTGCGAAACGTAATTATAGCAAACCAATTTCAAAATTCAATTTAATTAACTCACTCCTTTATTGTATCGTTCAACATCGTTTATAACGTTGGTAAAAATGGACGACCTTTATTAACCAAATTTTTCATTTAAACTCAATTACTTGAAGAGTTTTTTTCCCAATGTGCTGGCTGTCGCACCAATTTGTTAAAGCACTCTTGGAGATGAAATTTAGATCGCAGATTCTCCGCTTCGAATGATATTTCGTTGAATGTTTTTAAAGCAGAAGACAAAATAACCCAATAGACTGTCTGATGGTATGTGATATCCACCACTCAATACAAGCAAACTATGGTTGCATTGCGAAAATTTAAAGAATACACAGATGACTGCTTCGGTGGAGCAGTTGTAATGCGTACGCGTTACTACTGAGGCTGACGCTGAGGTCTCGGGTTCGATCCCCGGGTCTGGTAAAGTGATATTGGGATTTTCTGTCATGAAATGCTTAGTATCAACCTGAAGTCTGGAATTGTGTCCGATATGACGATAGGCTCGCCCCCTATCACATCATGGGACGGCGATACGCTCGACGAAATGTGGGTGTACTGGTTACACCTCTGCCTACCCCTTCGGGGATTACAGGCGTGAGTGCGTATGGATGTACATAGAGAGATTGCAAAAGGGATGTCTTTTCCGGATCTCCAGGTACCTTTCTCCCTCACCGTAACAAACGCAACAGCTAGCTGCTACTTCACGCCAATTTTCTGTGAGACAGCCCGTACTGACCACGTACAACCCCGGTAAAGTAAGTAAAATTTATGCTGTAGGAAAAATTTCCAACTACAATTTTCTACTATTTCAAATTTTATTTTACCCTGGCAAAGTGACTATACTGGACCTGATGTTTAGTACAGTACTATCAAAATATAATGTAGACTGTCAAGAGACACTGCATCTCTCGACGGTTGGCAGAAATATGTCAGCCTTATACACTGTTTGACCCATGAAACTGATTCACCTGAAGGAGCCAGGGTAAGTTTTTCACTATGTGAATGTCGCTATCCAGTCGGGTACTCATAGGTAAGGTACTCTCCCAAAAGCATCTCTTGAAATTTCAAGTTATGTAATGTGACCTTCTACATATAAACTAGAAGTGTTAGCTTATTCTCTTTTTATTGGTGTATTGAGGGTGTCTGAGAAAGCAACGTTGGGTACAGAGAAATAATAACGGTGCGATATATTTGGAGAAGGGTTAAATGTTATAAAAGAGGTTGTCGCCATAACTGGAGGTCCCGCAATCAGTCAGTCAGTCTCCATTTCAGTAAGATCAGTGCTCAGTCGACAGTCTAAGAATTCACTACGCGGTAGCTCTGCTGGTTTACTATTCGGTCCTAGCTGTTTTAGTTATATTTAAAGAACGGTCTCTAGAGTATCCTGACATGAGGTTGTGGTCTGTAAAGAAGTAACATTGTAAAAGTAACCAATAAACTATGAGTTAAAGTGATTATTGTCGTTTGGTATTAATAAAATAATACTCGTCTCACGTAACTTCTAACAGAAGTTCATCAAACATGTGACAACCTTTATTTTTATTTCTGCCTGGCGTTATCCAGTTTCTATGTCTGGTTCAAGGTCTGCCTTCCTTTTGTGTGATTTGACAGTAGACTTAGTATTATGGGAGGCAACCCGCTGGCTCACCCACACAAATCGCAACGGGAACGCCATTGCCTCGTCCGATAATCAGCAGAGTATACGTGCAGGTGAGGTTGACTTTGTGTCTAAGATGTTGGTACTCACTTACATTCCAATAAAATATGCGTCAACACACCTCACAATATAATCAAAATCCTAATCAAAAAACGAAACCTTTACAAGGATAAAATGTAATATAAATATCCGAATTCCTGCCTCAATAATAAATCTTTTCGTACAGCTTGGATTCAATTATCCGCGCTTTTGAAAGCAAATCTAGACGACGAGATACGTCAACATACATACCATGGAAATACGAGCGGGTAATGCCTTGCGTGTTTTTGATTTGGAGAAATTATGTCTCGTTAATTTTTGCATTGTTTGTGTGTGGTGGCGTTAAGATGTGTTTTTGCACATGTGTATTATTCAGATCTGTTTTAATCTGCAAAAGTAAGCCGCTACTTTACGTCGGTTTTCAGTGAGACAATGGTAATGACCCGGTCGAGCCGACCTATTCATGCTGTAGATAAAACTCTACGGTATACTCTACTCTATTCTATGGCTCTACCACTCGTAAATGTTGTAACATATTTATATTAGGTCATCATCATCATTACTTGTGCGGATTTTAGAAATATACGAAGATTACCGAAGCGGATAATTTTAATCATTTTATTATAAAATATTTGTGGATCACACAAACATTTGTCTCGGTGTGAGTATCTAACCCGCGGCCTCTCGCTTCACAGCTAGATACTCGCCCACTATGCCATGAAGATTATCATCATAGTACTGTAAAACTCTTATATAAAGTTCCAAAACATAATTAAAGTCGTGCGCCAATCTCCATATTTGGGAAAGTAAATAATCATATACGCAAAGATTAATTTGAGTGTAGTTAAATCAAATACATGAGCCGCCGTCACAGCATCTTTGACTCTTAATTGAAAAACTTTACGGGACCAAAAGCGAAGCGAGAAAGAACTTTTGAGTGTTTTCGTTGGATCACAAATTGTTTTTGTTTGCCATTAATCTGATTCCAGAGATGCTATTCCAAATATTCGAACCGAATGAAAGGCGAAATGTCGTTTGTTCCGTACATTCATTTATTATATAATAAGAAATTTAAAAAATATTCGATTATTTAAGTATAATTGATCGCCATTCTTTACGTGAGACATATTTTATATTTTCTGAATCAACTTGCATTGGGTTTTTTATGAACAAAGTGTATAGATATAAAATAGGCGAGCGACATATCCGGAGACCCAAATGCTCCCTCTCTTTTCCACCCCTGAATCATCTCTTTCATTTAAGGTCTGCAACGCGTCCACGATTTTTCTGGTATCGTTGGGGTTCATGGACAAAAAAATATCAGTGATGGCAGCCCCATAAATTTTACCAGCTTTATGAACTCTGATTTGTTATTACTCTTATCTTATTTAACATTTTGTCACTTCTTAAAGTTCGTTCTTCATAGTTCGTATGATTTATGAACTACAGAAAGACAGAACGCCCCAAAATTAATTATATAAAAATATCTATAATTTCCAAAAGGCAAAACAGATTTACTTGAAACATATTTTAGGAATCATCACAATTAAATAACAAAACCCCATTCAAATTTGACCATTCATTTAGACGTTACGATGTCTCAAATAAATACACAGATAGACAAATAAACAAAAGTGTAAAAATAACACCATTATTTTCACGACGGTTTAAAAATCCTGCCTACAATTTTTTTTATATGGCCTTTAAGTTCTTATCACTTAGACGTTTAAGTAATAAGTTGTGTTGTGTGTTGTAATTGGCACATGCTGTGGTTACTAGTTCTAGAGTTGCAATCACCTCAATTATTATAAACATGTAGGTATACCTTAACAATAATATTATTTTACTCAGTATGTAATCCTCAAATAAATAAATAAATAGATTATTTCCTCTATTTGACGTCTGAAAAACACTCCGCCAAACTCGAATTTTCGTTTTTTCCTTCTTGTTGTTTTATTCTAATATCGCTTTGAGTACTTCGAGTGGTGTCATTGAAAAGAGAGCATTTGATTGAATCGTCGGTGTTTGATTACGGTGGAAATTACGATGATATTTCTTATTTGTGTGAATTCCGTTGGAGTGTTATTCGATTTTTTTATCCTTGCCAGGCAAAGTGACCTAATATAGTATATATACATACGCACTCACGCCTATAATCCCCGAAGGGGTATACAAAGGTGTAACCAGTACACCCACGTTTCACCAAGCGTATCTCCGTCCCATGATGTGATAGGGGGCGATTCTATCGCCATACCGGGCACAATTCCAGACTCCGGGCTGATACTGAGCAATTCGTAATAGGAAAACACATTATGACTTTTACCCGACCCGGGGATCTATCCCTAGACCTCAGGGTCGTGAGACGCGGGTAATGCGAGCCCGAGCTGCATATTCCGCCATTCTCGCACCACACACGTTTCACTTCGCGCCCTCCGCACGATTGCGCTGTCGAAACGTCGTCCTTGGACAACTGTATGGATTCCTAGGCTGTGATTTTAATAATATCAAACTACATAATAAATTTGAGTGTAAGTGGGCCACTAACAACTTAGGCCAAAAGCCAATTTCCCCGCAGATGGTTCACTTAGCTGATTAACGGACTAGACAATGGCGAAACTTGATTCCCGTTGCGGGTTGTGGGGATCAGACGGGGGGTCGCCCCACAAATACCAAATCAACCATCAAATCATGATGGAAAGGCGGGATGAGGCATCAAGCCGGGATAACCCCAGGCAGATAGATAGACTCCCAATATAGTGACAAATTACAATTCAGCTCATCACTCAACTCCTAGAATTTAAATTCGACAGCGTCGCGCATAAATTGAATTCTAGCTAAAAGCGCAGTCTTCAGGGAGTCTGTTTGATAAATATGTAACTTGTGAGAGGTTTCTTATGAATCTCTAAATCGTATTCATGAAAATTTGGATGTCCATACACCATAGGGTCCACGAAATGATGAAAGTATTTTTACGTGATTTATTTAGCAACTTACTGAGTTTTGATTTACTAAATTGATATGACTGCCTCGGTGGCGCAATTGTAATGCGTACGCGTTACGACTAAGGCTGACGCTGAGGTCTCAGGTTCGATTCCCGGGTCAGGTAAGTAATATTGGGTTTTTCTATTACGAATTGCTCAGTATCAACCCGGAGTCTGAAATTGTGCCCGGTATGGCGATAGGTTCGTCCCTTATCACATCATGGGACGGAAATACGCTCGGCGTGGGTGCACTGGTTACACCTCTGCCTACCCCTTCCGGGGTAAACAGGCGTGAGTGAGTGCGTATATATGACCATTTCACAGATATTTCGCGAATCGATATTGTGCAAGCCAGTTCGCTCACCTTCAAAGTTGTGCCAACATTTTAGGCGTCAAGCGAATAGATCATATTTGAAACACCGTGCTTCACTCCAAACCAAATTGTCCACGTGGCAATTGCCACGTGACGTCAGAGACTCATCAGGTTTAAATGGAGCTGGATGACTCGCATCAGTCGCATGCCTGACGAACTGTGGGCCAGAATAACAACTGTGTGGGACTCTGACACAGCTCGGAGGCGTCGCGGTACAGTAGTATTAGTAGTAGTATAGATGCTATAAAAAAAAGTCACGACAATACTTAAACCCAAATGAAATTCCAACTCACTATTTCCCAATAGCAATTTGGGGGAGTATTGCGCGGGCCGTGTCACATATCGGTGCCAGTACGACTTGGGGTACAGCAGTCAGGGCTGGAGGCAGGATTGGGGGGCGAAATTATGACAACATTTATTGTTTTGGGTTGTGTTTCAGACAATAAAAGCTAAAAATAATCCACTTTTGAATCGGTTCTATTGTACCTAATCCTAATATTCTTCTATTCTATTATAAATATGAAAGTTTGGTTGTTTGTTAGTAAATCACGCCCTAACGGCTGCACGGTTATGGATGAAATTTGGCACACAGGTAGATCATGACCTGAATTAGATTAGAAACTTTTTTTATCTCGGAAAAGGTCGTTCACTCTGGCGGATCCGCAAGAAAAGCCAGTTTAATACTTAATACAATTATAGGTAGAAACCAATGCCTCAAAATTTAGCTGTTTTTTATTTATGAAACGGTTTTATTTTTTGGAGGAATAACTTTATCTTACTAAATTATCTGTGCATCAATGAAGAAGTTTTAGTCTTTCATCCCCGATTTCACCCCATTAAGGATAAAATTTTCTTTCGAATGGAAACAGGATCAATTGGTCCACATTTGGCGGAGTTATGCGTGGTTATCTATACATAAAAAATATAGGTGTCGAAGTGAGCACCTCCTCCGTTTTTTCCGTTAAAAATAAAATGACAGTCTCCGTGGCGTAGCGGGCGAGTAGCCGGTTGCGAAGCGTAAGGCCGTGGGTTCGATTCCCGCACCTAGACAAATGTTTGTCTGATTCACAAATATTTGTCTCGGGTCTGGGTGTTGTGGGACCGCAAGTCCCTCGTAGTTCTTGATACCCACGATACAGGTTTACCTAGTGTGGGGTCAGGACTATGTGTGTGACTGTTGGGTGTGTATTTAATTACAGTCTTCTTAGTACAATTCTACGATTTAAATTATCGACTACGAGAATGTTATTTTTCAGCTATACGTACGTATATTGATAAGGGATTGGGAAAGGGAGGGGGATTTGGGCCACCGGAGACCTCACTCTCCGTACGAAACGCAGCAGCAAGTCGCTACTTATCGTCGGTTGTCTATGACTCTGGTGTGTGTCTCATTTATGATAACATACTAATCGTACAAATTATTATCAGTGAACATTTAATAAATTAAAATAAAACATTTAAATGGGAAGCGGGGCCAGAGGCCTGTGCCTAGCAGTGGGACAAAAACGGATAGTATAAAAAAACATTAATTGTTTAAACGCACACTGTCAATCTCCGAATTTTATGTCTCGCAGCTGACGTAATTGAACAAAATTAAAAAAATTGAATATCTTGACCACTACGCGATCACTAGTTAGTCATAATATTGCATAACCAATAAAAGCACCAATAATACATAGCATCCGTCGACGGCCGGCAGAATTATTCCAGCCCAAAGTTACAGAACATATATTCTATATACACCGGAACTTCGCTTCGAACTTCAGAATTCGCCTGAACGAGCCACTATAACAGGCTTTTCACTAGTTAGTGATCGCTATCCAAAACCAAAATAATCAGATACCCATCATCAGCATGAACAGGAATATAAACTATCTTCACAAATAATTCTCCACACAATTAAATCCACGCAATGACAAGTTTACATGTCCCCAGGACATTCGCAAACTCCGCGCCAGCACATATCCGCGTCAAGCCAGTATTTCCATTAAAGCGATATTTACACAGCCCTCTGCGCTACGTGAGCTATCGGACCATAGCGGGATAATTTTACTAAGGAAATAGTTTTTCGCTGGAAGATTTTTACTCCCAACTTAGGAAGAGGACTTTGAAGTAAATTCAACGATTGAACTCTTTAATTAAAAATAACACCGACTCAAAAACTAATAGAACTAAACAATTTAGATTTTTGCTCCCAACTTAGGAATAGAACTTCGACATAAATAAATTAATCGAATGAACTCTTTAAGAAAAAATAAAACGGACTCAAAAACTAAAAAGCTAAAAGTAAAATTAAACGATGTTGAGTCGGTGATATAAATAATTGGCTATTAAACTACACTATTACCGACTCAAAATTGTTTAGTATTATTACTTAGCTTTTTAATTTTCTGAGCTGTTTTTCTTTATACATTGTAAATCCAAGACTATTTCTGATAGAAAATTGTGAAAATAGACTGCATTGTAGATTAAAGTTATGCTCTCAGGATGACATTTATCTTCAATATAAAATTTTCGGGATTGAAGCAACTCTAGTCTCTATATTTACAAATTTACGATCAATTCGTAGATTGCTTCTTTTGCGAATATATTTATCGTAACATTAATAATTGTACTAAAGTGTTGTTTTTAGTGTATTGTTATTAAAAACTAACCCTTGTTGAGTGGTAGAGCCACGCTGTAGACACTAGACAGTTTTGTCCACGAACGGGCCGGCTCGACCGGGTTGGTACCACTGTCTCACAGAAAATCGGCGTAAAGTAGCGGCTTGCTATCCAAAGGCCTAAATCCTCCTCCCCTTTCCAATCCCTTTATTGTCTCTTTCCTTAAAGGTCGGCAACGCGCCCATGATTATTTTGCTATTATGGGCGGTGGAGATCACTTACCGTCACTCACTGTAATATTTAATTACTTGCAAATACAGAAATTGACAACTTCTTTGATAGAGTCTGTCTCTTTCCGACGTACATCGTTCGTACTTCATTTGTCACCCTATAAACTGAATGAAGAAATAAAAATGAACACAATATGTTTACGCAAACACCAACTCGGGTCAGCAATAGTTTACACGCTCTAAATCTCTAACAAAGAAAAATAGCAAAGATAACCAGTTTACGGCAACTAAACGGCATACCGTATCGTCCCATGACAATATTTCAGCTCGATCTAACATCGGCGCTGTAAACGGCAGATATTTTAAACGCGCGTCGTAAACACGCTCCCCGTCCAACTTTATCATGCGGGCATTTTGTTTTGCATTCGCGTCAAACATTTTTTTCAAATATGATTTTTATTGTCATTTATAACTGTTGTACGTTTTGTTTTTATTGTCAATTTTATTATTTTAGTTTTATAACAGTTTTAGTTCATAAAGATAGACTGTCTCGGTGGTGCAGTTGTAATGCGTACGCGTTGCGATTGAGGCTAACGCTGAGGTCTCGGGTTCAATCCCCGGGTCGGGTAAATATGATATTGGGTTTTTCTATTACGAGAAAGCTCAGTATCAGCCCGGAGTCTGGAATTTGTGCCTGGTATGGCGATAGGCTCGCCCCCTACCACATCATGGGACGGAGATACGCTCGGCGAAATGTGGGTATACTGGTTACACCTCTGCCTACCCCGTCGTTGATTACAGGCGTGAGTGCGTATGTATAATATTATTATAGTTTATTAATCTGGTAACTTACCTAACGTAAACAATAATTTTTCCCCACCTGACACTATCAATAAAGTGAGTTATTTGGCGGCTGCCGACACCTGTTTGCGTCATTATGTACCGCCGGTACTTTCGTGCGAAATAAACGTGTATTATTAGGGACATGTCGAAATAACTTCTATATAGGGTCGCCATTCATTGAGCGTTATACAGGACCATGCCAAATATAATAATGCTTCAAAAAACCTAACCGTTAAATGTAACTGACGTCAATCATAACAAAAAGTATAATTATTAACCGGGCGACAGATAACCAATACACCCACATTTCGCCGAGCCTATTTCCCTTGATGTGATAGGGAGAGAGCCTATCGCCATTCTTGGCATAATTCCAGACTCCAGGCTAATACTAAGCAACCCAACCGAATAAACCCAATATCAACCCGGGGATCGAACCCGAGACCTCAGCGTCAGCCTTAGTCGTAACGCGTACGCATTACAACTGCGCCACCGAGGCAGTCAAGAGTTGTTGTTGCTCTGAATCTAATTAATGCAAGAAGAAAAGAAGATAACACCTTAAAATATCCGGAAAACCCCAAACCCGTGGTAACCTCTAAATATAGACGTGAACAGAATGTGTGTTATTGAATTTGCTTATTACAGTAAAGGAGAAACGTCTGACGCATTACGGACAGAAAAAGAAACAGACATATTGATAGACGCATGTGACCTTCAGTCCAATTGAATAAGAAATATGATTACTGTAATAGGTGTGTGCTTTTTATATTCGCTTGACAAAATAAACGCGCTTTTTTGTGTAGTCCAAAAACATAAGAAATCAGTCCAATAATAATCACTATGCTCCTATATTGTTCTCTTATTGATAAGTTTTTTTTTACATTTCTCAAAAAATAAAACATTTAAAAATATAAAAAGGATCACCCTCCCATGGCGAGGCCGAAGACCCAAGCCACCGGTGGTTAGGGCCCCAGTGTGAGGAATCTCCTCACAATGCGTGCCGTGTCCAATAATACTGCCTTCTGCATCTGACTTCTGACCCAACCATCATATTAAACATTTATCATACCATTATTATTACAATCATTGAGAAAGTGATCAAACTTCTGAACACATTAAACCAAGCACATCCACAAATCCACTCAAAATGATCGGTTACAGTCCATTGGCTACATCTAATAAATGTTCGGCTGTGTTCAATAACCGAACAGTCAGTCCAATGACAATACCCGAGGCAGTAAATGGGGCGAACGGATAAGCCCAATATTCTTAGTGACCACAGAGCATGCGATCGACGGTTCTGTGGTGCAGCCAGATTTGCGGTGCGATCCGTCCAATCGATTCAATGCTGTAGATATATATAATTGAATATTTCCGATTTTCCAATGTGCAGTTTTAGGTGTTGAATGTTTGTAAAAGTTAAGGTACAAGGTGGTAGGTCCCTTTGCGAGAGGCCGGCTGTGTTGGTACCACCGCTTTGTCTATTTCTGCCGCCAAGCAACAGTGTGTAAGGACTGTTGTGTTCCGGTTTGAAGGTCATTGAAGCCAGTGAAATTACTGGGCATTATGAGACTTAACACCTTTTGTCTCGGGGTGACGAGCGCAGTCCAGTGTCGTGCAGTGCTTTGTTATTTAAAGTTCTGTGTGGCGTTGCTTCTGTTTATGAGCAGGCGTGGCGCTTACCATCAGGCGTGCCATCTGCTCGTCTCGTCATTCAAGCTAATAAAAAAAAGAGGTTTAACTGCAGAACTGATTTTGTTGTTTTTTATTAGCTTGAATGACGAGACGAGCAGGTCGCTCGCCACGTCTGCTACAGAAGCAACACCACACAGAACTTTGAATCACAGTGCCATCGCTGGACTTTACTCGTCACCGAGAGACATAAGATGTTAAGTCTAATGCCCAGTAATTTCACTGACTTCAATGTCCTTCAAACAGTGTTTACACACTGTTGCTTTGCGCCAGTAATTGACAAAGCAGTGGTACTAATCCTGACGGCCTCTCACATACGAGGGACCTACCACCTTGTGAAACATAATATAAGCTAACTCCTGTATCTCAGAATGGGTAGGCAGAGGTGCAACAGTGTACCTACGTCATTACGACACTAAAATGTAAAACCCTGTAACCTCTAAAATCTTAAACAAAGTAGTCAATTTTATTCACGCTAGTGCAAATACAATCATACATAATTTACTTTAGGCTCGCCTCCTATCACATCGTGGGACGGAGATACGCTCGGCGAAATGTGGGTGTACTGGTTACACCTCTGCCTACCTCTTCGGGGATTACAGGCGTGAGTGCGTACATGAGTGCGTACATATTTTTAAAAAGAGTAATCCTTCGACGGTAGGCAGCGGCTTTGCTGTGCCCTGGCATTGCAGAAGTCTATGGGCGGCGGTGACTAATTACCATCAGGTGGCCCGTTTGCTCGTCTGCCTATCCAAGCAGTAAAAAAAAAAAAAATACTTTCGCAAAAAATATCGTTAATTTATCGGTTAAAATACTGAATAAATTGCGGAACGTTATTTTTTTATGTATTTATCATCTTACATGCGATAAGGGTCATGTAAAGGATTAAAAAGTCCCCTAATTAAAATTATTTTAGAAGCAGAACAAACATTGACTCGTGTATTTTATTCCATTTATCATTAAGAGGATTAAACATCGAGTCGCCAGTGTGTATATTTCATTTGGGTTTTATGTTTTTTGTAAAAAATCATGATTATTTTTATTCCAAACTAGCTGTCCCGCGCGGTTCATCCGCAACAAACAAAAAATACATACAACCCTAAATTTTCAACCCTCTACGATCAACCCCTATTTTTTAATAGCGACATTAGTATATTTGTCAAGCGCGTTTCTCACCGGGTGCGCCCACTAGGCTACTTTAATCCTGGAAATAGGCATTTACGCGGGCGGTGCCGCGGGCAACAGCTAGTATTATATAAAAGCTACTACCGTATCATTGTGGTTGCTATATAAATGAAAAGTACAATGTAATAAGTGTCTGCTATAAGTATAATTAAATACGGGAATAAAAGGCATCAAAAGTGCCAAGTCTTTTTTGTTACTCTTATAAAAAAAAAACAAAGTCGTAAAAATGCCAGTATCAAGATTCATAGTCTTATTCATTCTCTTCTTCTTCTTCTTTCACTTGTCCTTATCCCACTCGCAGTGAGGTCGGCGCAGCATACTTTTTAACACATGTCACAGAAAGATTTGGCTTGTAGTTTTCACGACCGGCCGCCTGCCTGACGTCAACCCCTCTGGGGATTTGAGATTCAAGAATCATAGAGTATTCTTTAAACAACTATACACCACCTACAATTAAGCGTCTGAATAAATTAATTACATCGTTTTTTTTATCTCCTTGAAAGAAAGTTTTTAAATCTATCACAATCTAGTTCAAAATAATTATTTTTACAACTTCGCTATTTTAACAATATTACTTAAATAACTTCCACAAACAAGTCAACAATTTTGTAGACGAAAAAATAGTTGAGCAATTACAATAAATTCGAGCAAAGCATAACCCAGACTTCGGCAAGCACTCTCGTTTATCAATAAATGTGAATGTGGTACAATAAATTATCAGACACTGGCAATATGCAGGCTCGGCGCAAACATCACGACGAAATTACAAGCAACGAAAAATATCGGCCGTGCGCCCGTCGACAGTGAATAATGACCGGTCGGGCCGCTCAGTTAATTCCGCTTGTTTGTATTTTCAAATAGCTGGGTATTGTTCGATTTTTCTTTTTTTTAAGAATTTGTAAAGTTACGAGGTGATGCTTTAGATGTGTCTTAATAATTCTGGACGTTGCTGCCTAAAGGTGCGTACACACTTCGGTAACATTTTGCCGCAACGAAAGGCATGGCTGTCACAGATACATGTTACGCGAATGTGGACGAGTGACGTACCATGCATTGTCATTTTACCGTCTTAAAACAAAAACTAACAAAACACCTTATATGAAATGTCACGGCGAAATGTTACGGGGTGTCAGTCGGATTGCTCCGTGATAATATGATATTAGGAGGAGGAGTAGAAAATTATTAGGATTAGGTCGTAGCATTTGACATATTTCTACAGTTGGAGTTTGTCACGCGTCATTGTCACAGTCACGCCTGTGAGGCAAAATGTCACAAGTAGAAATTTCCGAATTTGTTTATTAAGTCTTACACCTATGGAGGTAACAACAAATCTTCAAATATATTACTTAAACCAGTCAGCTGAATAACTGGAAATAATATATAGAATACTAGATTTTGCTCGCGGCTCCGACCGCGTGAATAGACTTTTCCGAAATAAAGTAGCCTATGACCGTCACCAGGGTCCCATCTACCTCTACATAAACATTCATCAAAATCGTTTCAGTGATTTAGGCGTGAAAGCGTAACAAACAAATAGATATATTTTTTTTTCATAAAAGTATCCTATGTTACTTCTTATACCTCCAAGAATATGTGTACAAAATTTCATGATGATCGGTTAAGTAGTTTTCGCGTGAAAGCTTAACAAACAAACTTACATTCACATTTATAATAGCAAACTACAGACAAATGCATGACAGAAAAAGCATAAATAAATAGCTTGGCATGCCAGCAATCATCATTTTGTTGGAGGGTGGTGTAAGCTGTCATCGTGTAAAACGATGTGCCTGACGCCTGTCGATGACTGCACTGTACTGTTTGAATTTATGAGCAGGAAATTCTGGTTCATTGGTTGACATAAATATTTTTTACTATAATATTTATTACGATGATTTAGTGATCCAATAAAATATATTGATAAAAATATTTCATTCATATTTTAAAAAACAAACGTTACGTAAAGTCTACACGTTGTGTGTAATATTAATAGTCTGTTTCACAATGCCCAAATAAACGATGTTTATTAGATAACATATAAAACATCAAAATACAAATTTGTCATACGTAGGAAATTTGGAGCCAAATTGGTATGTCTTAAATTAGTCCCCTAATACGTTATCTAGCGGTAAAAAAATATCGGTCTTTGTGTAACGAGCCCTGAATAGTTTGATAGCTGGAGTAATACCGTAGGCAGTGGCTTAGCTCTGCTTATCACCAGGTGGGCCGCACGCTCGTCTGTCTACCTTAGTAATAAAAACAATATTTGTAACAGAAGCAGACAGGACATAGAGAGCAAGATATAAAGGTCCTGCTAAGATATTTACAGCACTTTAGAAACAACATCTAATAAATATGATCTAATTCAAAAACGAAGCTATTTATTCGGCTGAAATGAAATTTAACTCCAAATACCCATCAAGGGTCCAAGCATCAAAGGTCTTTGGCGCCAAAATATTCATTTACACTCTAAACGAGAAAAGTTAATCAAGGTTGGCTTAGTCAAAAGAATATTCAAGGGAAGGAACCTTTGCCCAAAGTTATCGGGTCAACGTATAATGGAATCAATTTTATGCAAAACCTCTCCAGTTAATTAGACCTTGCCTTGCATTGGGGAATTTTCTCAAACAAACAAAATCTTACGAAATTTCTCGTATCGGAACTGTTTTGGATGGCCATCGCGTTATTCAGGACTATGATGCTCGAAGTGCTCTGAATTGGTAATGCAGTGGTTTTAATCAATTTTAAAGTTCGAAACTTGAATAAACATATCCCAAATGTATTGATATAAAATGTAAACAAACATGTTATCAACATTTTATTATAACTGTTATAGGAACGCCTATCGCACTCTTCTTTCTACCTGGCGCTATCCCGGCTAGTCCGGGTCCGCCTTTCTACTAAGACGCCTCCACTTCGCACGATCTTGAGCATCCGCTGTAGTAAGATCATTGGCTCTCATGTCTCCCTTTAATACGTCAAGCCAGCGTTTTTTGGGCCGTCCCCGGGGTCGTACTCATTTGCGACCGACGTACTCCTGTGGTTTCCTCAGAACGTGACCAAACTACTTTAAACACTATCGAGAACAAATTTTTATCAAATCATTTGAATCTTTTTTTTTATCAAAAGCAAACATAAATTTTGATTTTTTGATCTGGAATTTGAACCCAGTAGCTTATTGGTTTCTCAAAATATGTATATGCCATTAGACCAATAAGGTGATAGGCGAAAAAAACACATTTACAAATCTAGAATTGTCAACTATGAACAATATAAACAATGAATAAACAATTAAAATACACACGTACTTAATACCAACAATGACCACAACGTAATCTCTGAAAGCAATTATAAAAATAAAGTTCTCATTCGAATGAATACAGACATGCCTATTCAGCGAATTTCAACAGTAGAAATTCCCACAACGGAACGGTACCGTGTAATTTACTCGCAGAATCACGAGTAATTATTACTTCAGCGTACAGCACTTGAGATGCGAGGTGTCTAAATGAACGCCGCATGCAGTGATACAGATGGGTAGTGAGGTGCGAAGGCCTTTGAAGATTTCCAGAAGCGTAACAATAACTAAGTTCTCTTTCCTTTCCTCAAAGGGTAGCAACACACCAATAGGTAGAGTGTTCACGAGCAGCCGTGATCATTTACCCTTAGTTGATCAACTAAAGGCGACTTTCAATAAAAGATCTTATAACTAGTTTATACGGATTTTATCGCGGTTTAATTTTTATTTTAGCCCCGACGTTTCGTTTTGATTTCTTATCAAAAGATCTTAGTTTGATTTTCCGGATACATCGCACAAATGAGCCAATCAGAATACAGTTTGAAGATCCCGCGCACAAATTACTCAAGTTGATTAGTTGATTTACGGGACCTATCCGGATAATCAAACTGAGATCGTTTATAGAAAATGGCCGTTAGATACATACTCATGTGTATAAAAATGGATAAGCAAGATTTGGATAGGAATAGTACTCGTGTTCATATGTTTTATTAAAATCAAATTGAGAGAGATGATCCTGCCCACACGTTTAATAATGCATCTTATCTTAGCAACGATGTTGGTATGCTTTACTAACTCCTAATATTTATAATATCTTCTTAGATAAATAAGTTAAAATATCATAAAATAATCTTAAAAAGAAGAATCCAGAAAAATACAAAAACATATTTCCAAGATTTATAATTGTATGTAACGGGGTTGCCTGTATTTCACATAGAATGTAAATTAAACTCGAAATTGTACACTATGCAAAAGTATTACAAAAGAAACCACACGAAATATAAACTAAATCCACCCCTGCGTCGAATTCATTACAAATGTGACTGCAAACAGTCGCCTTACATACACAATAGGGAAGCAAACAATTCTGAACCATAAGTAACAGTCGTTACAGTTGCAATGTGCTTGCAATGTACTCGAGAATAAGAAATGAGGCAGAATGGACTTAGTCGCGTTGAGTTAGCCACCGTATTTGTTAGACAGCGTTGGCAACAATTTGATGAATTGTAGCGGAATTACTCATTTTACGTGTAACTTGTAGGACCTTTATTCACTAATTTCTGGCTTACAGTTTGCTCGTATCAGTAAAATTAACTAAGAGGTTTTTACTACTGGCTCACACTCGACACTGCGAAAGAATAAGTGAAGAGGAAAACACTGCATGGCAATCTATGACGTCACAGGCTGAAATACTACGAAGTTAAAAGAAAAAGTGCAGAACAAGTACGAAATATAGATGTTTTAAATAATTACTTTCTTAATGTCTCAAAAGCTACATAAACATTTTCTATGGCTGAGTATTAGAAAGCATTAATTTTAATTAACTTAAAATATCATATCATTATTATAATGTACCTCAACTATCTTACTTTAGCTAATTATTCATAAATTCTGCTATTCATGCTAATAAAACTTTCGTCCTAACGGTTTGCTTACTATCAAGCTGTAACTATTATATTTTCTACACAAATATAATCTTTACTATAAAATTTGGTAACTTCACATTATATATCTTAATCGTCAGCATTCTGGTATTTGTCTTCACCAATTCCTTAATCTACTACAACTACTCAATCATCTTTTATTACTTTGCCAATTTATCAATGTAAGATAGACCATCGTATTAAATAGAAGAATAAAAAAACTTCCCCCAAATAATTCTGTAAGTGGGTTATCCAAGATAAGTGACATAAGGCGAGTGGCTTTATGGGTCATACGTTATTTTCATGGTAGCGTAAATTCTGTTTGTCTTTGTAGAATTACTGGAATTGGTGGATTTTATTGCTTGAGGAAATATGTCGTTGCGAACGCATGGCATTTTGCTTTGTCGCTAATGTACTGCATATTTTCACTTAACGATTATGTATTTATCAAAATTTGTTTTAATAATTCATTTATGATTGATAGTTTATGTTCGTTCAACATAGTCTGGAGACAAACACAACCAATTTGAGATTCGTAATGTAAGCCAGATGTCTACTTGTCCACTTTTCAATGTTGCTTTTGTATTTGTTGTGATTGGCAGACCTTCCCAACAAAAAAATACTTAAAAAGTTTGCTATAGATATGAGACTCTAGATCGTGGTTAAATACTTTCATCCCAAAAATAATGTGGCTAATAGTAGAAAAGTAAATCAGACTATTCAAAAAATCAAAAACTATGAACTTATTAAAACTATTACCTAAGATATATTTTCTCAACATATTTTCTACACTATGTTATCGTAGTCGCTTGAGGCGTTTACTAATTTTTTCACTTGTTCTTACTTAATGAGACATTGTATTCGGGGCTGAAGGAATAAATCTAATATTCCATTATGTCCAAACTGCCTACATCATTAGCGAACGATGTCTTCATATTACAATAATATACTGATATTTACGTCTCAATATGAGACTTATTTTGGTATTATTAGTATTATGTGTGTTTTTGGTCTCCTAAAACGTCGCTGGATGGTAGTAGGAGTTAACATAAGAAGATATTTAAAATAGTTTTAAAGTAAACTTAAGAAATATATTTGTACATTGTAACTATACTGCACTATCCAACTGTTTTTTTTTTTTTACTAGCCCTTTATTATATACGTCCCACTGCTGGGCACGGGCCTCCTCTACTGAATGAGAGGGGTTAGGCCTTAGTCTACCACACTGGCCTAATGTGGGTTGGTAGACTTCACATACCTTCGAAATTCTTATGAAGAACTTCTCAGGTATGCAGGTTTCCTCACGATGTTTTTCCTTCACCGTTAAAGCAAGTGATAATTGACAATTAATATACACAATTATATTTATATTAATTGTCAATCCAACTGTTTAGATGTAAAAATAATATTAATAAGATTATATTTGTTTGTATCTCATTTTAAGTGAACTGTAAGATTTTATGAGAATAAAACTCTTTAAACCTAGATAATGTTAGTATCTATCAACATAGAACATGATCTAAAATTACATAATATCAATAAAAAGAAACTCGCAAATAGAACATCTAAGCTTTCATGTTACCGAAATCAGAAGCGAATTTATATTGAATATTCCAATTACAGCCACCCCTTCTCACCCGTCAACACTTTTGCTGGAGCAAACATACTTTAAATCCCCACAACAAACACATTGCCTCATGACGCCAGCGTAGCTAGAACTACCCCTCCTCCCACTTGTCCATTTCCCCGGAACGTCCATAGCCGTTGTGGTAAATTTTGGGGATCTAATTTAAATGGTAGTGTGACGTAGGCTTAAGGTAGAATCTAATATTCCATTATGAGAAAAGCTGGTCTTGGAGGATGATAATAGTGTACCTTGGGCTTTCGAAAGCCTGAGTATGGAAACGATGCGGAATATTGTACGAGGTGAGGTGACGTTTTAATATAATGGCGTGTAATTCTTTTACGATAAGGGCTTATGTCATTTTAACTGCAATGAATGTCGTTTTAACTAAGGTAAAAGTAGATGAGAATTACAATGTATGGGAATGAGGAACAATTTTAATAATCTAACGTTTCTAAATTATTTTTATGTTTAAATCTAAGATGAATTAAATGTATTCTACATATCTTTGACATAGTTATTTAAAATGATAAGTAAAATAGGGTATCATTATAGGGTATTAAATTCCAGACTCCGGGCTGATACTGAGCGTTTCGTAATAGAAAAACCCATTATCTCTTTTACCCGAGCCGGGGATTGAACCCGAGACCTCAGCGTGAGCCTCAGTCGTAACGCGTATCCAGTATTTTACTGGCTTTATTGTCTTTCAAACAGGAACACAGCAGTGCTTACACACTGCTGCTTGCACCTAGTAAACAAGTGTTTGTCAGAGTTACCAGCGTAGAGTAGCAGTTTGCTGCTGCGTTTCGTACGGTGAGTGAGATATCCGGAGGCCTAAACCCCCTCCCCTTCCCAATTCCTTAATTATCCCTTTCCTTTAAGGTCGGCAACGCACCCATGATTCTTTTGGTATTGTGGGCGTACATGGGCGGTGGAGATCACTTACCATCAGGTCACGCACTTGCTCGTTTACCGGCCTACGCCATAAAAAAAGTCACGTCGTTCGGTGCGGCGAACAAGTGAAGACGCAATTTAATAGTTTCGGAATTATTTCCAAAGCGAATTTATGTTGTGCTATGCTAAGTTTATTTCCATAATTTGGCTTGAAAACTCAGATACGAGAAAGTTTGTGCCTACAAAAAACACTTCGTACCATAAATGCTAATAAATATAATATCGAAAATATCACTAACTAACCATTTAAACAATTGAAATTTTGCTCTAAATATCGAAACCGGAAACTCGCCGACAAAATTGCAACATTTTATCGAAATTAACCAACGTTGCCGGAACAACAAATGTGGAAGCTATTAAACTGAGCGGTATTAGCTGCAATAAGTTAGTGCTTGTAAATTCTATGACGTGCTTATAAAGTTAGGATGTTAGTGGAAAACATACCTACAGGTGGAGTGTTAGGATTATGCAATTTCCATGTTATATTGGATGTTATATCAAAGGGAAACATACTGGTGGAGTGTTAGTTTTTTGCAATTTTGTTGTTATTTTGGATATTTTAATGCCGAATTTTTACTGGCTTAAAACCCAAGCTTATTATCAGCACTCTATATTCCGACAGCAAATATCTAGATTGTTCCTAACAGCGGATTCCCACGGTACGATTTTAGTTGATCAACATACTTTTTTTTCATAAATTCACCCAACAGTCACACACGTAGTCCTGAGCCCACATTAGATTAACCTCGTGGGTATCAAGAACTACAAGGGACTTGCGGTCCCACAACACTCAGACCCGAAACAAATATTTGTGGATCAGACAAACATTTTTCTCAATGCGGGAATCGAACCCACGCCATCTAGCTTCGCAACCGGCTACTCGCCAGATGCACGCTGTACTTGGGTAAAATAAAGGAGAAGCTGGTGAGACGCTATATGATTGGCTGATGAGAGGGCACTTGATGTGCTGGTGGGTGAGTTCATTCTTATACTCGACTGGATAGCAACCACCATACACATGGTGAAAAATCCCCAATAATCACTCATCATCCTCAATCATTATATTTAGTCTGTATTGATCTTAAACATCAGGTTCAATGTAATCAGTTTTCCATACCAGTATAAAAATGCTGTAAGAGTTTGTTGATCAATTGAATTGAAAATCTATTCCGACGGATCCAATTGCATGAGATTTAGAAGTTAATCAATTAAAATAGAACTGTCAGAACCCTGTATAAGCAGATAACAGAGTGTGTAGTCGCCTCTGCGTTTGCGTCTTTAAGCGGGATCAGCACTATTTCATTTTTCACCTAATTTTTTTTTATTTTATGATTTAACATAATAGCTATAATATTAGGTCTATGTTACATACTTTTTATATATTACCGTGCTTTGATGGTATTTCTGATAACTTACCTGAAACAATGAAAGTAAAAATTAGTAGAAGATAGTATTAAAATATTATATTAATGTATAGTTTTGCCTTTTCTTATCTAAAACATTGTATGATTGTTTGAGATAAATAAGCTAAAATTAAAATATGGATATCATCATTGGATCTGAACTCATAACATAATAACATATGCTTATGCCTCTATCCCCAAAGTGGTAGGCAGAGGTGCAAGTCCTCACTAGTACACACACTATTGGCTGAGTTTGTTTCAACATAATGTGGCAGGTGATGCGCCAATGGTCACATCGGGCAATATTCTGGTTCCGGGCAACTCATGTACGATTTTTATGAATCGAAACCTCAGGCACCAATGATTGCCCGACCTGCTATTGATAGGATTTCACCGGTTTATTAGCTCAAATTCGTTAACTCAACTAATACGTTGCTTCTAGAACAATGAAGAAATCTAACCACATTAACACTTAGTAATGAACTACGTATACAACTTTTCACCTACCATTTTCCTATTCACACATTTTCATTACATCAATGGCGCCTAAATTACATAAAAACAGAAAGGTTGGGGCAGTTGTACACACGCCTAATGTCCGCCCGACACGACAGGCAAGCTACGTAATTAACCACAAGTATATCCGAAATGAAAGAGTCACAAGCTTCCATTAATCACTGTATGAAAGACCAAACAGGCCGACTTTCGCTATGTCATTGTGATTTTTAGCTCAGCAAATGAATTACGACATTGTCCTTAATTATCTTGCCAAAAATGACCGACCAAATATTGCTAAATAGATATGAAAATATTTACAAGACTTGACTGTGTCTGGCTTAATGGATCTACGATGAATCTCTATTGTAGTGTTTTAGAAATTAAAATATTTTATGGAGTGTTAAATATATAGAAAATGTTGTTTCGGGCCGTTTGTTATCTACACTAATATTTTAACGAGGGAAGATTTGTATTTTTGTATGTAACGAATAAACTTAAAACTACTGGACCGATTCCAAATATTCTTTAGAAAGCTACATTATCACTGAGTAAAATAAGTTATATTTATTAGTAGAAGAAATTAGAAAGCCTTAGAAATCCCTACTGATATTGTATAAATGTGGTGTGGATTTTTGTAATAAACATTGAGGATGATGAATAGTGTATGGAAACATACACCATACACCACCTAGTTAAAAATAATTTTGTTAAAGTTTGGATGTTTGTAAGTTTGTTAATTTGGGTGTTTGTGGATCACGCCTTAACGACTGAATGGTTTTGGATTTTGGCACACAGGTAGACCATTACCTAGATATGGGCTACTTTTTATCCCGAATAACGTCGTACACGTGGGCGGAGTTCGGACCAAAAGCTATTATTTTATAAGTAACATTTACATTGTAAACAAACGCTAAAATAAAATCAATACCTTAAGATAAACATCGAATATTTATCTACTATGTATGCGTTGCTAAATGCAGTTTCCATGGTGTCTGTCTATCATAGCCGATTGCATTGTCCCACGATCGCAGATTCACGTGAAAAGCAAAGGCATTAATTGACTCAGCCCAGTTTGCGCTGACGACATGATTTTTGATCGAATCATTTAATTTTCTCGTTTGTTTTGCGACGTAACGTTACATGTATTGATGTATGCAGTTGTGATAAAATTGTTGGTGAGAATAAATATTTATTACGTCATGTTTATAGAAGACTGTCATACCCGGATTGTTTTTTTTTTAATTTTAATTTGCTTGAATGTCGAGATGAGGTCGCTAGCCTGATGTTAAACGTCACGCCTGCCCGTACACAGAACAACGTCACACCGAACTCAGTATTACAGAACATGGCACTGAACTGCGCTCAAAACATAAAATGTTAAATGTCATAATGCTCAGTAATTTCACTGGCTTCAATGTCCTTCAAACCGAAACACAACATCTGCTGTTTGGCGGAAGAAATAGACAAAGCAGTGGTACCAACCCAGACAGCCTTTCCCATACGAGGGACCAGCTACCTTGTAAAGTGAGTTGCAATGTATCGGTATCACTATTATATATTTAGTATTTTTGTGCATGTTCTGTTCACACTTTTTTGGTTGTACACAAAAATATACTTATAAAATGTATAGTTTTACTATTCATAGTGTAACAATCAGTTTTGTGAGCCGTTAATAAAAATAAACATAGTTTTTTATAGTGATTGCTTATGTTTACGCGAATATTACACATTGAAATAAAACTACGTACGTAAATACGGATTTGATCGATTATTATTTCAGTCTCTCCTGTGACCACGAAGGCTGAAAAGCTTTCGAAACGTCGGGACTAAAATGAAAATTAAACCGCGATAAAATCCGTCTAAACTAGTTTTTTTCACAAAAATCTCGGGAACACTTCCATCATCCCGCCAAAGTTTTTTAAATACCTGTTCAGATAGTTAGAAATAGCACGATCTTTTTCTAATTGATGGGTTTAACAGTCAGGACCCTGTGTAGTATTTTCTTGATCTATTATACGTTTTAGTTACTATTTGACTGCCTCGGTGGCGCAGTTGTAATGCGTACGCGTTACCACTGTGGCTGACACTGAGGTCTCCGGTCCGATCACGGGGTCGGGTAAAGTGGTATTGGGCTTTTTCTATTACGAAATGCTCAGTATCAGCCCGGAGTCTGGAATTGTGTCCGAAATGGCGATAAGTTCGCCCCCTATCACATCATGGACGGATATATGCTCGGTGAAGTGTGCGTGTACTGGTTACACCTCTGCCTACCCCTTCGGGGTTTACAGACGTGAGTGCATATGTATGTATGTAGTTACTATTTAAATACCTTTCAAATGTATGTACGCTACGTTGTGTATTCGAGTTAGTGAAAACTGAATCCCATTTCATAAACAACTATATACATAATTAATTACCATCGAGATTACTAAATTATTCTTTAATTAAACTCAACACGAATGCAATCTGGGCCGAAAGCTGTAAATAATGCCGAAAACGTTCATAAGTTATTCAAAAGCTCTTTTCGTATTTGTAACTAACTAGATGATAATTATTTATCAAGCTTTTTATTTATTTTCTGTCCACGTCCCTGATATAAGGCAGACTTTTAAAACAATTATTTATTTATTTATTTATTTTTGCCTTCCGCTATCCCGGCAGAGTCCGCCTTCCTATCATGATTTGACGGTTGATTTGGTATGATGTGAGGCGACCCGCCGTCTGATCCCCACAATCCGCAACGGTTTCCTCCGAATATTCACTCACCGTACGAAACGCAGCTGCAAGATGCTATTTTACGTCGGTTTTCTGTGAGACTGTGGTAATGACCCGGATGAGCCGGCCAATTCATGCTGTAGACAAAATTGTCTACAGCGTGGATCTATCACTCAAAAACGTCTGTATATGGCTTTATTTGCAATGTTCTCTATGGCTGGTAAAAATAAAAAAACGGTTAAAGTGGCTAATAATAGGTGTAAAGCAAAGACTTTAATGTATACTACTAGACAAGCTACGCGGTACATAGAAATTGTACCACTAAGTTGCGGTCAATTGACCGTAACTGAATATTGCCATCTCGCTTACTCTCAACTAGATCCCCATCGCTCAATCTGTTGGTGAGCTGAAAAACTCCCGCAAATTTACTTCTAAACAGCCCGACTAGTAGTAACATTAAAGTCTGGCATGAGACAGCGACGCACTAGCACTAGCACTTCCGCTATGTATGAAAGATACTCGTATATCTATCTACATTTACTTTAATACCATGAATAGATATTCCATAAGACTTCAAATTTCATCTTACATTCTTAGCTAAATCAAATCATGATTTCGAATGCAAATAGATTTTCGGTAGAGAACTAGATTGACGTGTGTTTACCCTTCCCGCATACTCCGTGCTGAGCACAGCCGTTTAATCTGCTGTATTTTCCGTCGATTTGCTAGATTTCAGACCATTGAAGTATAAGTATGTCTCACTCGTGCCGCGTTCTAATTGTAATTATAATAATTATATCGTTATCGTTATTTCTTGTTATCGAAATAAGATAACAAGAAACGTAACTCAAGGAAAAAAATGACCCCACCAACACTCTGTGCAAGGGCGGGACTATAAAAGTCTGTGCAGCTCATTCATTCTACAATTCAGAAAAATGGATTCATTATTTCTAGTTGACACTTAATACGTCAAATTTTTTGCGCGGTGCAGAACGTCGTATCTCGATTTAGAAATTTTATAGTTAGACATTAACTTCTATGAAATAAAGTTGATTTTGAACGTTCATTAATTTATGTTATGTGTGATTACCTTTGCATGTGGAGCCATATTTTTAGACAAATTTATATAGCTCGACGGAAGTCGTCCGCGTCGTCGCGTCGCCCGAAGTTGATCGCCATGGGTAATCGACTAGTGGCAAATGAGCAGCTGGCGTTCTTAAAGCAGAAGCTGGACTCCAAAATCATGGAGAAAAACATCAACATCAACGTTCGTACTCCCTGCTATGCCTAGGCTAATTGCCAATAAAAAAGGGTGAAAAATATCTAATTAGACAAGCGACACGTGCATCTGTATTTCAGTTTTTGTTTCTACATGGGACTGAAAATAAATATTATGTTTAGCAAAAATACGGTAGACTTGTTTCATCTCTGTCTACTTTAGAATTGAATTGCAAAGCTATGGTATTCAATTCTCTCTCTATGTAACTACGTTTAATCTTTAAGTCTGTTTCTATAGCCAAGTTATGAGCAAATTACTACGTCATTGTTTTTTCAAAGAAAGGTCAAACCCAATCGCTCGCTGAGACAATTACAGCAAAAACGTAAACGCAGTCCGGAAACCGAGTTAATAGCTTCAAATAAATAGAGGGTAGGTGGCTCGATTAACTAGCATTAGGTGTTTTTGCCCCCTTTAATATATTTAAGTGGACGTGGACAATTTTATAAAAAGCCGAAATGAGGGAACGGCAAAATCTCCGGTAATTTGCGGCCACAATTCCCTTGTAAATTAAATGAAAATTTTTGACGAGAACAAAGGATGGTATTCCGTCACGGAATGTTGAGAGGTTCTTTCGATTATTGTACTAATTTCGGCATTATATTTTCTTTCTTGTATACGAGAATTCAGTTAAATGGAAAGTTGAAAAATCTTTTTGTGCCTTCAAAGGTAAGTTAATCAATTTATATCTTTAAATTTTATGGCTAGTTAAATCTTTTTACTGGAGCAGTAACAGTGATTTGGATCTTAGATCAGCAACAAGTAATTTCTTAACAGTATTTCTGTAGTATTTCAGTTAATTTCAACTACAAAAATCTGCAGAAAAGACATCCAACTTTCATAAAAATATTTCATGAATATCTTTATATTTTAATATTCCAATTTGTATACAAAATTCATTCGTGTTAAAGTCCAAAACTGAATCTAAAATGTAATGTGTTCTGTAATACATTTATGCAAATAAACAAAATTACCAAGTTAATTACACGACCGTATGTGTTTAAAGGAGAAACCGTTTTGCATGTGGACGGTCCGAGCCCCTTCGGGTGCAGTATAATTATCCATAAATATTAATGGATTTACATAGATGAATGTCACGGTACTGCCACGTTCATTAAAGTGAAAATATGCAAAATTTAAAAACGAAAAACTTGCTCCTAGAATTTTGAATTTTGTTAAAATAAATTGCACGGCTGGCTTTTGTGATGCAAATCGGAGCGTGGTATAGACACGTGTGTCGTAGATAGAGTGAGTATTAGGCGATATTATAAAGCGGCTAGGCTCTATGACTAAATTCTGTTAACCTTTACGTGTGCTGTCTATCACACTTTTTTGTGTTTAGATTTATACTAAATAATTGTTTCCTTCCCAAATAAAAGAACGGCAATATATGCAATTTATAGAAATAAATTCTGGACACTATGTCCCATAACAAATATGACTTTAAAACTAAGCTAGGAAGCATTAAAAGGAATAAAAGATATAACAACTTTATTTAAACGATTTCCTTTATGATTATTTTTAAAAGTTGAGTTTCAGCGTTACTTATTGATAAATTGTTAATGTATAATAAAGGATAAATATCAGAATCAGCAAAACACACTATTATTACAACAAATTGTCTGCTCTAATCATGAATCTTTACCATAAATAAATAAACTTTACAGCATAGAGCAATCGTCTTCTTCTTCCACCTGCCCTTATTCCACTCGCAGTGGTATTGGCACAATATGCTTTACACATGTTACAGTAAGATTTGACATTAACAGCCTCCGTGGCGCAGTCGGCAAGTAGCCGGCTGCGAAGCGCGAGGCCGTGGGTTCGATTCACATACCGAAACAAATGTTGGTGTTATCCACAAATAATTGTTTCGGGTCTGGGTGTTGTGGGACCGCAAGTCCCTCGTAGTACCTGATACCCACGATACAGGTTAACCTAGTGTGGGGTCCGGTCTATCTATGTGATTGTTGGGTGTATTTATTAATTTATTATTCAGCTTGTAATTTTTACGGTCGGTCGCCTTCCTGACTTGTCGTCCTCTCTTAGTAGAAACAAAGAAGAAAATCCTAAAAACTTAAAAACTATGTTACTCTTTACAGCAAAGAGCAATATAGGTTAGTAATTACTCGAGTCAGCACAAAGCGCAGACGCTTAAAAAACAACAAATTTCGCAACGTACCTACAACACTTTTATTTAGAGCCTTTTTCAAAGTTTTTATAATTACAACGCCGTTGGAACGGCCTAGAGTCAATTTGCATTTTTATTCAGCAGGTCTCAAAGGGACAGAAACTCTTTTGGGAGTGTTTTTTAACAGAATGCCTGTCAATAAAAACGCTATGCCGTTTTATTGCTTTGGCATTAGAACCTTTCTTGGTACATGTTTCAAAGTAAAAATTCACATTGCCGTTGTCAGTTCTAATTATGATGAATTTTAAGTATTTTCACGATACGTAAAAGTGAACCTCAAGGGAGATTTATAATTTTTAATAATTATTTATACCCAGTTTTTATAAACTGGGGGGCGAGCACGAACAACTTACGAATAAATATTCCAATCGAGAACGCTAGCATTTCTATAAAGGTTCAAACTATTTTTTTACATTTCGATTCGAATACGTTCTCGCAAGTTATTCGTGCTAGCCCCTCAGTGCACTGTTATAATGTTTTTGTAAAGTGTTTTAGCACTATAATTTAATAGCCTTACCACTTAGAATAACTACATTACTGACTGACTGACTGGTTACTGAAAGTAGATGTCTAAACAACGCATACTTACAATCGTAAGCTGAAAATTCGCAATGTGTGATGTGTACTTGCAACTTCACACACACAAATGCAAAAGTTTATGGTGTAACTAGATTTTGCTTGTGACTCCACCCGCGTGACCTGCCTTACCGGGATAAAATGTAGCCTATGTCGTAATCCTGGTCATGGTCTACTTGTGTGCCAAATTTCATTTAAAACCGTACAGCCGTTAAGACGTAATTGACTAACAAACATCCAAATTCCCAAATTCACAAACATCAAAACTTTCACATTTATAATAGTAATATGATAAATGAATACTTATACGCATTGATATCTGTCAGCAATCTGTCTATTCCGCCGCCACCGCCGCTGCCAAAAGCTTGTCACGCTATCTCCTCCGAAACCGCTGGAGGTATGGGGTCGAGACCGATACCAATCGATGCAGAATAATGTGGGGAGGAAAGTATCATCATATTCGTCGGACTTAAAGTTTTATTTTATTTTATGTTTTGTGGAAAAACATCGGCAATGCCCCTAGTTGTATAAATAACTGTAACGAAAATAATGATAATGACATCTTTCTATAATGACATGAAAGATAAAACTCGTGTCTGTGCGATTCAATAGGTGAGTTAACATATTGACATTTGTTGTTGACTATTGTTCAAATGGTAGGGGAGTTGCGACTCTTTGGAGCTTTCTGAATAGGTATCTATATGATTTAATTATTTTGATATGAAACAAGTTTGAATTGAAATATCATTTCGTTTGTAATAAATATCATTAAGGGCCTGTTTCATACTAATCAAAGGTTTAATCATTAGTTAAAGTACAAGACTGCCTCGGTGACGCAGTTGTAATGCGTACACGTTACGATTGAAGCCAACACTGAGGTCTCGGGTTCGATCCCCGGGTCGGGTAAAGTGGTATTGGGTTTTTCTATTACGAAATGCTCAGTATCAGCCCGCAGTCTGGAATTTGTGCCCGGTATGGTGATAGGCTCGCCCCCTATCACATAAGGGACGGAAATACGCTCAGTGAAATGTGGGTGTACATCATTAATGCAAAATACCTCATCTGCAAAATGAAATCTGCTTGTATTAAAATACGTAAGCAAAAAACAAAATAAACAGAAACGTCGACCAAACATCACGCTTTAATAATTCAAAATATATATTTGCCATTTGAGTGCCATCGTAAATATGTTTTCAAATTATATTATCTCGTTCCCAACATCCTGATGTATAGGCAAGTATGTCTTTATGGCAAAGAAATTTAATAGTGACAGCGTCGTGTACTCCTGGTTGTAAAATATATGGGGATACATATTTTAATATTTATGAAGTTATACGATAAAGTCTACTGAGTGAATCAAATTTAGTTCTTTATTGAATGTTATGGTTCTACTTGATGTTATAAAAAAGTTGGAATGGCGCACGCAAGGGCACAAGGGTTCCATAAAGATAACATAAATAAATAATAAATAAAATTAACAACATTATTAAAATTGACAGCCTCCGTGGCGCAGCGGGCGAGTAGTCGGCTGCGAAGCGAGAGGCCGTGGGTTCGATTCCCACACCGAGACAAATGTTTGTGTGATCCACAAATATTTGTATCTGGTCTGGGTGTTGTGGGACCGCAAGTCCCTCGTAGTTCTTGATACCCACGATACAGGTTTACCTAGTGTGGGGTCAGGACTATGTGTGTGACTGTTGGGTGTATTTATTTATTATTATTAAAATAACGTTTAACAAAACTTAGAAACCGACTTCAAAATAAAAACACTGAAAGGTCAAAAATAAATTCTATAGGTCTCTTTAGAGTCGGGACCTGTGTCGCTACCGGTCAAATTAAATTGCACCGACTCCAAAAAGACCTATAGATTTGTTATTTTCGAATTTTGAGTGTTTTATTTTGAACTCGGTTTCTAATTTTTGTACATTATTTTATTTTTCAATTTTTAGTGGTACGCACTCACTATACGCACTCACGCCTGTAATCCCTGAAGGGGTAGGCAGAGGTGTAACTAGTACACCCACATTTCGCCGAGCGTATCTCCGTCCCACGATGTGATAGGGGGCGAGCCTATCACCATACCGGGCACAAATTCCAGACTCCGGGCTCATAGTGAGCATTTCATAATAGAAAAACCCAATATCACTTTACCCGACCCGGGGATCGAACCCGAGACCTCAGCGTTGGCCTCAATCGTAACGCGTACGCATTACAACTGCGCCACCGAGGCAGTCAAAATTACTACATTAATGTAAAGTTATAGCTATTCGTATTAATAGCTATAATTTAACATTAGGTACACAAATCAATTACTACATTAATGTAAAGTTATAGCTATTCGTATTAATAGCTATAATTTAACATTAGGTACACAAATCAATTACTACATTAATGTAAAGTTATAGCTATTCGTATTAATAGCTATAATTTAACATTAGGTACACAAATCAATTACTACATTAATGTAAAGTTATAGCTATTCGTATTAATAGCTATAATTTAACATTAGGTACACAAATCAATTACTACATTAATGTAAAGTTATAGCTATTCGTATTAATAGCTATAATTTAACATTAGGTACACAAATCAATTACTACATTAATGTAAAGTTATAGCTATTCGTATTAATAGCTATAATTTAACATTAGGTACACAAATCAATTACTACATTAATGTAAAGTTATAGCTATTCGTATTAATAGCTATAATTTAACATTAGGTACACAAATCAATTACTACATTAATGTAAAGTTATAGCTATTCGTATTAATAGCTATAATTTAACATTAGGTACACAAATCAATTTATACTATGGCATCAATTTCCTCAATACCAAACGATTTATCAACAATAATGCGGTTGCAAACGACCCAACAGCCATCATTAATTATTTCAAGATTTGTATACTGCTTCTGCAAAATCTACGGTTAAGCCGGTGGGCGCAATCCATTCCGAAACCCGCGGTCTTACCACATTTACATATTTTCACAATATTTACTTTGTTTACTAACCGAATTAACATTGCTTAATGATTTTATTATATTTGCAAAGGACGTCGTGGGTTTTACATATTTCGTGTGAAATTTAATTTTAAAGTTGGGACTATATTGCGTGTTTTGACTCTTCTAAAGTATAATGAATATTAACTTATAAAGTTTGCGTTAATATCCATATATTCAAATATGACCTCAATAAGTGCATTAAACAAGACTTAAAATATCTTTGAGAAAATAATCGCTTCTTATTCTTCTTCACCTGCCCTTATCCCACTCGCAGTGGGGTCAGCGTAACATGCTTTTTAACACATGTTACAGAAAGATTTGGCTTGTAGTTTTTACGACCGGCCGCCTGCATGACGTTAACCCTCTGGGAAGAAAACACCCAGACCCGAAACAAATGGTCGTGGACCACACAAGCTGTCTCGGTGTGGGAATCAAACCCGCGGCACCTCGCTTTACTACCCGCTACTGCCCACGGAGGCTGTCGAAATAATTAGTGCAGACGTTATTTGGTGCAGGATTCGATCTTTTAAGTAAAAGAAAACCGATCAAGTACCAGTGGTAGAGCTATGTTGTAAGTTTTTTCTACAGCACGAATAAGTCGACTCGAGCGGGTTGTTACCACTGTCTCACAGGAAACCGACGTGACGTCACCTTGCTGTTGCGTTTCATATGATGAGTGAGATATCTGGAGGCCCGAAACCTCCTTCCCTTTCCAATCCCTTAATTATATCTTACCTTTATGGTAAGCAATACGTCTAGGAACGTCTATGAGGTTCGGATTTTGTAAATATTCAATGACAGGATCACTTGCCATCAGGTGACCCACTTGCTTGTTTGCCGGGCTCTGACACTATAATATAATAATCCTTGCATGAATATGGAATCAAATACATCGAGATCTCTCCTTAACTGTCAAACTTGCAAACATCCGTTGACAACTCTAAGAAATATTTACATATAATATTACTAACAATTGTACACAATTCATATCTCCGAGATTGGCAGGTAATTTCCCACAGCACGTACAGAGTTTCACGTCGCTTCGTACAAATATAAGTCACGTTGTAAAGCGTCTGACGTAGGTGTTCGGAACAGTGGCACAGGCGTGAACTCAAACGCCGGACAACGTGTCAAAAAGAGGCCTGTCGCATTGCGAAACTTTTGAGCCATCCCTATTTATGGAACAAAATGTTATGTGCATCTCAACTGTGTTGTAAAAAGTAGGTTAGTTTTTGGTATAACGTTTCTCTTTGATGCATTAGACTTATTACGTTCGTAATTCGAGAGTGTTTTCGGTTTCAATTCCTTTATTAAACAAATAACTATTAACTACGCCATTAATTATCGTTGTAAATCTGTCCATTTCGTTAAGATTTTCTCTGTATGAAGCTAAAACATTTTTGGGATCTATAATTTACATATTAGTATAGATTTATCTCTCTATTCTAAAAAAAGTAACTGGCGCCGCTGCTGCCAAAAGCTTGTCACGCTATCTCCTCCAAAACCGCTGGGGTCGAGACCGATACCAATCGATGCAGAATAATGTGGGGAAGAAAGTAAGATATTGTCTCATATTCATCAGAGTTTAAGTTTATTTTTAATTTTATGTTTTGTGGAAAAACATGGGCAACGCCCCTAGTGTTTCTACATTTTAGTAACACTATCTAGTGCACACATGTTTCATAAAATGTCAACGCATTAAATCCAATAGTCATTTTTGAAACCTGGTTTCACATTTCCACTTCACACAAGTTCAAAGAATTAAATAAAGATTTTTTTTAAAGATTAATCTTTCGAGGTTGTCTTGAATCAACTACAGTATCCCTATGGGTTGCAAGAATTATTGTTAAATCAATTGCACACGGAACTAAGAAATTTCATAAGTGTAACTGCATTTTTACATTGTCTGCTTTACGATACGAACGCAGCTGACCGTAAAATCCTGTCTATTACTGGCAACAAAATAGTTTTAATAATATATATATTTATTGGCGCGTACTAAAGTCCTTTATTCTTCGTCTGCGGTGAAGTGGGTGAGTCGAAGTGGCTATTAAACCCACTCATCGTTTACTTTAGTTTCAGTCTTACGTTACAGAATCCACAATATTCAATTTCTTTGAGTTCTGCGATTTATTTTTTTAGGTTATTTACATTGACTTGCCTTTTAAAATTTGGAACGAGAATTTAGAAAGCGTTTTAAAGCTAGAATCCAGCAATTGTGTAAGGGCCTACAGTACTATGATTTAAATTATGCGTTACGGTGATCTTCGTCTATTAGAAAAATATGAACCCGTGATGATGACATAACAATAACATAGACCTGTCACAACATAAAATTGTGTGTAACTTATTTTACACTTAGACCAGGATGGCGGGGCATTTATTACATATTCGTACGAAATGTTGATCGCCGAAGCACATACATTTAATCGAGGTACTGTAATTTATGTTGACACAGAAATAGATTTGTTTTTGAAACCAAAAATCAAACTGGTCAAGTTATAAACAATAAGAACATATTTTAAGAAGAAAGAAATGTAAAATTTTAACCATTTCACATTCTATTCAAATAATTTATGCAAAACAAAGAATATAAACATAAATTGAAAACACTCCGATTAAAAACAAAAATATAAAATAATAAATATAATGATCTAACGATGTGAATTAACGATACTTCTCCAACTCCACTGTATAACAAAAAGTATTGAAACTTGGCGGCGGTTTTATTTCTCAATAAAAACCAAACTTATTTTGGACTGAACAAGGCGAGGGGCGTGCACGAAGTTTAATCAATTCAACCAGGATTAAAAGCTGATGGGTGACGATACTTTGTAATTTAAGACGGTTGCCTAAAGTTTCAATTTTTTAAATTAGATGTCTTTTTGCGACTTACCTACGTTATCTGTTTTATATTTTACAACTTTTGGAAGTTATTAAAGTGCTTTTGTGTGAATGATTTAATGGACATTAACAAAATTAATCTTAAGTATGGATTATTAATAAACATGCTTCAAGTTATTAAGAACTTTTTCCACCTTCCCTTATCCCACTCGTAGTGGGGTTGGCGCAATATGCTTTTTTACAAATGCTACAGAAAGATTTGGCTTGTAGGTTTTACGACTGGTCAACAGACTTAAAAAATAACACTGAAAATTACTATTTCCGTTACCCGGCATATTAACTTTGGTTTTAATTTATTTTAACCATTTTTAGTGGTACAGATATGGCATATAAATTCTAATATAATAACACGATGGCAACATGTGTGCTTTTATGGCTTGAATAGTTTAATTTTTTTTACTCCGTATTCCTTCAAATTTTCACCAAATTTATTTGTTTCCACATAGCAGCTGAACTCTATCGTCGAGGTTTTTTCAACAATATCGGTCCACTATTGGCAAAGAGATTTATGTAAATAAAGAAAATCGCAAATAAATACCTAATTGAAAAACTCCTACTCTTTTCAAGTTAGTTAAAACATCTTTGACTGCCAAATGAAATCTGAATATGTACTAAATTTTAATTTCTCTTCGACAAACATCAAGAGCTATCTCAAAAATATATATCAAATTATAACCAAACCGTTAAAAAGCGATAAAAACACGCGCCAAATTAAGAACCACCTTCTTTTTTGAAGTCACTTAAAACACGTCTGTAATTTCTAAATGGCTGAATCGATTTTTTTCACAGCTCAGAACCGTCATCATCACGAGAATTGGTACAAATACCTACTCTGATTCTAGCAGTTACGGCATTTGCTGGGGCTATAGCGAGCAGAACTGACATTGTTCGGGGTAGCATGCAATGCAACGAGGTGCGGTTTACCACATCGACAATTGGCCTGCTAAACATGTTTTTGTAAGCTCATGAAAAAAAAAAACATTAATTTTGCACGCCACCTGGCAGAATGTAACGGAACTAAATGTTATGTTAACACCTTATTATTGTACCTACATTCTAGGCAAATAAACAATTCTGAAATTCTGAAATTCATCTCAGCCATTAAATGCAAGCTAAAAGGATTGCGGATTTGTTTAAGGAATTTATTTGGCAGTGACTTTGCGCTGTAGAAAGATGGATTATTTAGTATCTAGTGGAAAATACGTGTTTTTATTCACTCTACATTAATATGACTTATTTCTTATACGAAGTCTGTATTGTCTTGAAGTCTTATCAAATTCGATCTGATGTTGGAGTTAAAAACATTTTCAGATATACTATGTGGTAAGTCCCTCATTTGCGAGAGGCGGTTTGGTACTACTTTTTTGTCTAATTCTGTTGCCAAGCAACAGTGTGTAAGCATTGATATGTTTCGGTTTAAATTCCATTGAAACCAGTGAAATTACTGGACATTATGGGATTTAATATCTCATGTCTCGGGGTGACGAGCAGTACCATGCAGTACTTCATAATTCAAAATCCTGGTTGGTGTTGCTTTTGTTTACATACATACACATACGTTGGACATACATGACGCTTACCATCAGGCGAGTCGAACCACCTGCCCATCTTGTAATTCAGCTGTACAAAAAAACACAGGCACTTCTCGACATACTCCTGTGATTTTCTCTAAACGTGACCAACGATCCCGCGGACGGTCCAAAAAGTGGTGGCTTGATGTATTAGATGGAGAGATAAGAGCCAATGGTCTTACTACAGAGGATGCTTAAGATCGGGCAAACTAGAGGCGTCTTAGTAGGAAGGTTTACCCTGGAACTAAGCCGAGATAACGCCAGGCAGTAAGAATAAACCCAACAAGAAGTAGCGAGTTTATAAAATATACGTTTTTCCTGCGATTTAGTTATCTTCATTTAAATAGATATGTAACTCTATATTTATAATTATGTATTGCTCCCATCAACGACCTTTTCTGTGATATAAAGTAGCCATCTCCTAATCCAAGTCATGTGTGCCAAATTTCATCCAAAACCGTTTAGGTTAAGGCGTGATTGACTAACAAACATCCAAATTCACAAACTCGGAAACATCCAAACTTTCACATTTATAATAGTAGTAGGATAAAACAATCACACAATATTAAATAATTAATTACCCTTATTAATCCACATGAATAAACCTGTAATACCACGATATCACAAATCACCCTAATTGGATTACGAATATTAAATGACTGTTTAACATAAGAAATGATTGCAAGGTAAAATTACGAGAACAAAATACTTCGTTGTGTTACTAACGAAGAAAATATAATCCCCGAAACAGGAACTTAAAGGCGGAAAAATCGTCGGAGGTATCCAAATTTATGTATGAACAATTACTCTACAGTGTTTCATTTGTACGTTTCCTTTTTGCGTTAACGTACATTTTTGAGGAAGCCTAATTGATAATATATAAAATAATATTGTAACTGATGTGTGCTGATAATATTGTATTTCCTGCGTGCGTCTCGCCTGTTATGACGTACTGCACCAAGACGTGGACTCTTACAAAGGGCTTGCTCCATCATTTTGAAGTCGATCAACGAGTTACGGAGCGGGTTAACTGGGAATCTCTCTGACAGATAAAATCTGGAAAGCGGAGATTCTTCGGAGAACTAAAGTAACTGGCATAGCCCGCGAATAACCAAGTTGACGTGGCAGTGGGCTGGCCATATTTGTCGTCGCAACGATGGCCGAAACATAGAGTGAAGACCACGTCTATCCAAACGCAGTGTAGGCCGATCTCGAGCCGGTTGGATGAACGACCTAAGAGGTGAAAAAGGCTGAGGGCCGTCAAGGGTAGCATGAACTTAGAAAGGCTTATGTCTAGCAGGGGAAGAATTCAGGCTGATGGATGGATGGATGGATTTTACTTCCAACAAAAACAAGTTGTGTTAGTTTGATCCCTATTTCTGTCTGTAAACGAATTGCTCGATTTGAATGCTTGTGGTTTAAAAGCTGGTTTAACTAAAATGATTTTCAGGTATATTTAAAGAAAATCTGTCTTTTAATTGTTATAGATGTTTACTTTATTGATGTCGGAGGTTGTTGATGGTTAGGTTATATGAGATCGACAGCCTTCGTAGCGCAGTGGGCGAGTGGCTGGCTGTGAAGCAAGAGGCCGCGGGTTCGATTGCTGCGCCGAGACCAATGTTTGGGTAAACCACAAATAGGTATATGTTATGGGTGTTTTCTCACCAGAGGGGTTGACGTCAAACTGGCCGCTGGTCGTAAAAACTGCAAGCCAAATCTTTCTGTAACATGTATTTAAAACATATTGTGCCGACCCCACTACGAGTGGGATAAGGGCAGGTGGAAGGAGAAGAGGTTATATGAGATTAAACTAAACTTATTGAAATTTGAAATACAACACTTCTCCATGTGACTGAATGCCTCGACGTGCTATTTAAAGCTATAACACCGTCATCAAAATGCCGTTTAATTTTGCTACCATTTCTAATACTTCAGAATATACGAGTAGTTCCTTCAATTCAAGCAATATATGTCACTCAACAATTAACTACAAATCTAGTCTATTTTGGTACTAGATTATAACAGAAAAGACAGCCATGATAGTGCTAAGAGATACAACTTTACAATTGAGTTTAGATAAGCAAGTCATCATACTACGTTAAAAGGTCTCACAGACTGATATCAACGCGTGAATTGTATCGGAAATTGCTGTTATTTTTTCGTTTCCGTTCATCAAGTGTCACATGACGAAATGCTGGGTCGGGTAAATCAGATTTGGACGCGATATCGCGGATATTAATGCATCCGTGTCGCCGACGTTGTATTTTTAGTTTAAAAAAAAATCCTTGATGGAAATAATTTGTTTATTGCTTATACTTTGTTTTTGATATTTAACAACGACAATTTAGTAGTCACAAGCTTATTACATTTTAGTATTAATTTTATTTGATTTATAAAATTAAGGTTTAACAGTTTGACATTGACTTGTTGAACCCAATACTCCTTAAATACCTATTTTACTATCGACATTACCTATTTTACAATGTACTTAATACCAGGTCCAGTGCATATACTTTACGGTGCCGAGATAAAAAAAAACTATATAAAATTATAAGTATTTTCCTTCATTTTACTATACTCGTATTAATACGCACATGCATGAGCTAAAACCCGTTGAAGATTCTGGTCATAATTGATTTCAAATTAGCTACAGTACCCTGAATTGTATTATGTCGCACACTAAAACGATTTCTCCCATCAAACTGGCATTCTGACCGACATGAATAAAGAAGTTAATTTCTTTCAAGCTTAATGAGGGACAACTTGGCAATTTGTTTCAACGTCTTATAATTAGCAACTTTTTCACGTTTCTACTTAATTTGATTTTTATAGATCATTACTGACTACTAATTGACAGCCTCCGTGGCGTAGCGGGCGAGTAGCCGGCTGTGAAGCGAGAGGCTGTGGGTTCGATTCCCGCACCGAGACAAATGTTTGTGTGATCCACAAAAATTTGGTTCGGGTCTGGGTGTTGTCGGACCGCAAGTCCCTCGTAGTTCCTGATACCCACTATACAGGCTTACCTAGTGTGGGGTCAGGACTATGTGTGTGACTGTTGGGTGTATTTATTTATTATTTAAATACTCTATCTTTTGTTAGATTCGATTGTCTTTTTCCCACAGAAAATGTTATGAGTTAATTAGAAACTGAATATTGATTGCTTTTAGGTAGAAAATTTTCTTTTAAAAGAGTATTTTAGTGGCATTCTAAGATATTATAAAATAGTAATTAACGGAAGCACCTCATAGCAGGAAAATAATTGGAAATGAAGGCTCATTTTCATTATAGGATCTTTCATCTATTCTACCTTTTAATTATATGTTATACTAACTTTGCTCGCGGCTTTCCCTCATGGAAGCCTTTTTCAGTCTGCGTTTTTATAATAATGTTTTATTACTATACTAGCCCTGTATTGTACACATTCCAATACTGGGTACGGGCCTCTTCTACTGAATACGACGGGTTAGGCTTATTAGTGGTGGACTTATCCACCACGCTGACCGAATGCGGATTGGCAGACTTCACATACCTTCGAAATTCTTATGAATAATTTCTTCTGTATTAAGATTTCCTCACAATGTTTCCTTTCCGCTAAAGCAAGGTATAATTAACAATAAATACACACATAACTTAGAAAAGTCTGAGGTGTAAAATCATATAATTTCCAGTAATTTCCAAATTCCCAGAAACTAACTGTTATCAATACCAAATATTTCCATCCAGAAGCTCAAATAACAATCCTCAAGAAGGAACTTATACAAAATATTTGTTCCGATATCGAGTCTGGGACAAAAACAAGTAACGCATTGTACGATACCGGCGCGGCGTGCCAAACCACTGCAGTGGCGGTGTGTTTTATGACTGCGTCACATGGGACGTGTTATATGGCTTTGTATCGGCTATTATGGTGTCTTGGATTGAATTAATGTGTACGAATTTTGTTTGTATTGTTAGATAACGGGTTGTTTTATAATTATTTGATTTTTTTCATAAGTACTAGGGGCTTTGCCCATGTTTTTCCACAAAACATAAAATAAAAAAAAACTTAAAGTCCGACGAATATGACACATATCTTACTTTCTTCCCCACATTATTCTGCATCGGTTGGTATCGGTCTCGACCCCATACCCCCAGCGGTTTCGGAGGAGATAGCGTGACAAGCTTTTAGCAGCGGCGGCGGCGGCGGCGACGCCAGTTACTTTTTTTTAGAATAGAGAGATGTATTCAGTTTCTAAGATTGTACAATGTACATAAATACATACGCACTCATTCCTGTAATCCCCGAAGAGGTAGGCATAAGTGTACCCACATTTCACCGAGCGTATTTCCGTCCCATGATGTGATAGGGGGCGAGCCCGATACCGGGCACAATTCCAGACTCCGGGCTGATACTGAGCATTTCGTAATAGAAAAACACAATATTACTTTTACCCGACCCGGGGATCGAATCCGAGACCTCAGCGTTAGCCTCAGTCGTAACGCGTATGAATTACATCGCCACCGAGGCAGTCAGTCAGTTTCTATGATTGTCTGAATTAATAAAGGATTTTAAAAGAGAAGGTGATAGTATGTATGATTAATTTTCACAGAGTTCGTGGCCCCGTGGGCTAATAGCCGACTGTAAAACGAAAGGCCATGAGTTTGATTCCTGCAACGAGACAAATGTTTGTGTGAACAATTATTATTGGCGAAATCATTGAATATCGTTGGAGCTATAATTTTAAATTAGAATAGAACCCCGAATATTTGTTCAGGTTCAGTGTTATGCGACCGCAAGCCCCTCATACCTGATACCCACAATACAGGTTAACCTTGTGTGGGGTTAAGACTACACACTAGACCTCCCCCCAACACATGCACAGACAAAGGAGTAAATTTCACTTATCTTTTTTGGCGGGGGTTAAAAATTGAGCACCAAGAATCTCTGAGGGAAATAAATATTTAAACTCGGAAGGAAATTAATCAGAAAGAACTAAAAATAGTAAGGCAAGAAAAATAATAGCAGCTAATAAGTAGCAGCTTGCTGCTGCGTTTCGTACGGTGAGTGAGATATCCGGAGGTCCAAATTCTCCTCCCCTTCCCGATCCCTTAATTATCTCGTTCCTTTAAGGTTGGCAACGCGCCCATGATTCTATTGGTATTGTGGCCGCACAATTCACATGGGCAGTGGAGATCACCTACCATCAGGGGGGCGAGCACAAGTATTCGAATCAAGAACGCTAGCATATTTATGAAGGTTCAATTTTTTTTTGACATTTCGATACGAATACGTTCTCGCATGTTATTCGTGCTAGCCCTTCAGAGGGGCTAGCACGGAAACTTGCGAAAATTTATTCGAGCTGTCATCGACAACAATTTCTGTGAGATTTTAGTACAGCGCCTCTATCGTACGTAAAAGGAACTAATATATATGGAATATAGACCAATGATATTTAAGGAATTATCTATCGAGCCCTCGATATCTTTACATTACGATTTCGATAGTTTTCCGTGCTAGCCCCTCAGGTGAACCACTGTGGGCTATGCTATAAAAAATACAAAGTATTTCCTTTCTTAGTATCTTATACATTGTTGTTTTCACGTAAATTACAAACAATTTGTCGACGTAATAGTTTAGAAATTCCCATCTAAGTTCACGCGAGAAATACGTTTAGAAAAACACTAGAACTGACACTAAAAGCTGACAAAACAAAAATTGTGCCCGACATAGAAGACACAACGTAACGTCCACTTCACTGAGTCTTTGTTCGCAACTGCTCATATTTCTCATGCGACCATGGTTCTTGAGTTCAAAATGGGACAATTAATAGATTGTCAATTGTAATTTATTGACGATTAAATTCTCATTCTCGGTTTGAACGTTTAACTAGCTCTGATTGTCATATATTAAGGGTTAAATTTACAGTCTTGGTTTAAATGTTTAAAAAGCTCGTGGCTTCGCCCGCGTAAAATTTTTGCCCCTAAAATTTAAATTGCCAGAGATCCCTTCTTAGCTACCTGCGTTCGAAAAATATCATCTGATCAAATTTCATGATCCCATCTTTAGTAGTGGGGCCTTGGTGGAGCATAGCATTAGACTGCACTCGTCACCCCGAGACATGGATGTTAGGTCTCATAATCCCAGTAATTAGAAAACTCATTATTTTCCACAATATTTTGATAGACTGCCTCGGTGGCGCTGTGGTAATGCATCCATAAGCTCGCCCCCTATCACATCATGGGACAGAGATACGCTCAGCGAAATGTGGGTGTACTAGTTACACCTCTGCCTACCGCTTCGGGGATTACAGGCGTGAGTGCGTATTTATTTATTTATTTTATCGTTAGTAGTTTTTGAGATTTTGCGATTAAATCTGCTAGTCAGTGAATGAGTAAGTGGTAGTCTCTGTATGTATAGATTGGTGGTTAAATCTATATTTATATATAGATTTAACCTATATATATGTATATTTTTTTTATATTGCTTGGATTGGCAGACGAGCAGACGGACCACCTGATGGTAAGTGGTTACCCCCGCCCATGGACCTCAGCAATGCCAGAGCACAGCCAAGCCGCTGCCTACCGTTGAAAGAAAACTCTTTTTAAATCTCGCTTAAAGGATAGGTCATAACGCTCGAGAAACACCTATCTTGATATTTTAGTAAAATCTACGTTAAATTTGGTCACCCTACAAAAGTGCAGTAAACTTTTGGCTGCTTACAGTTTCTTACTGACTTAACAGGAATAGCTGAGAGAATTGTATCTCAAAGTTGGCAGTTGCTTGTTATCTATTGCAAATATTTTTGAGGGCACCCAGGAAAATATACTACGGTACTGCTAAAGTCACACAAAGTTGAAGTCATAAAATTTTTGTGATTTATAAATTGGTAATTTTGGTAGAGACACGTTATAGATAGCTGCTTGGTAGTACCAATGTCTTACAGAAAACCGACGTGAAGTAGCAACTTGCTGTTGCGTTTCGTATAGTGAGTGAGATATCCGGAGGCTTAAGTCTCCTCATTCCCTTCATCACCTTCATCATCACTTTCCGTGAAAGTTGGCAGCGCATCCATTCATTATGGATGGCTAGTGAAGATCACTTACCATCAGGTGACCCACTTGCTCGTTTGCTAGCTTCAGAAATAAAAAAAAAATAATCTCTTTAATTTTAATTCTTGGATTTAAAATGCAACAGTGCCCCGAGTGCGACATTTTCGATACTTATAATACCATCCATATTCACGAAAATATATATGCAGATTCATACACTGACCTAAGCGTAAACGTATTAACTTTATGCACTCTTTTCAGATAACGTGACGGTAATAAAAAAATATTAATAGGCACACTAAAGTTTTTGACTGACAGATCAACGTTTTAAAGACAAGAACAAAGGACAAGAATGTCGAAATATACACATAACCTAGTTGTCCCGCGCAGTTTCAACTGCAACTACAGCAGCGTGAATCTAAATCATCCAGGGCGCCACCCAAACGCATACAAAAAAATCATTCAAATCGGTCCAGCCGTTTAGGAGGAGTTCAGTCACATACAGACGTAGTAGAATTATATATATATATATATAATAAGTGATCTTTTAACAATTCCGATTGATTCATCAGATATCAATGAAATTTTAATAGCCAGGACAAAAATCCACAGATTGATTAATATTCCTATGGACTATCCGACTCGAACGTCTAAAAATGAAATCAAATCACGTACTTCCATCCAATTTACATCATCAAAGATTTTTCAAAACCGCTAAATCGTTTTACAGACTTAAAAAATCACCCGAGTGCCAAACTTTTAACTCTGCATTGCACACGTTCACAATTGAGAGAAATCATGACCTCATTTCGCTTTTATGCCCTTAATTTGTTCCACTTTGAAACGCTGGAAAGGAACATTTCCCTCTTCCTTCGCTTTTACAGCCCACTGAATTTGTGAAAAAACTCCGATGTCGCGGGTGTTGCTGGACGCTGATAATACACACGAGAGCGTTTTGTGGGCGTTTCCGCTGCGTTTGTCTTTAAAGAAAATGCATTGTGTAAGAATACTAATGGTTTTTATATTCCCGTACCGTTCGGAATATCTGGGTTAGTGCTATTCTGTTTCATTATAATATTATTCTCAAAATTTTTGGGTGACATTCTAAAAGAATAATAATGTAATTATAATTTAAGCATCAGAAATATGATATTGTTTCGTATTGGTTTTTAGATAAGAAAGAAATGAATACACGAAAATTTAAAACTCGTTCATACTATAAAACGTTAGAACGTTGTTGTAGCGAAATTATTTCAATAAAAATATCATAAACTGATGATGAAAAAGAGTAATATACCTTCAGTATAAATATAAATGAATACCAATGATACAATCCGTTTATCTTCAACTAACTTTAAATCGTGTCTTTGCTCCCGTGAAAGTATTTTTCTGGAGATATGTTTCCTATTGCTAAAAGAAATCTGAAACGATTCAGTAAACTCAAAAACTTAACCATCTTATAATATTTAAGATACTTAATCCAGGCAATTCTATTATTAAACACTTCATTTTAAATCAACACCAAACAACTTTTGTACGGATTTAATTTATAAGCATAATATATTATTACAAAACACCGCCGAACATTGTATTCCATGTTTTTTCCATCATAGAAGTTTTCTTTACTAACATGAATTTACTTAACTCTTACTAAACTTGAACAATAAATTCTATAAAATAACGTGTGAACGTGTAACCCGGACGATTTAAGATGGTTTAAAAATGAATTATAGCTTGGAAAAATGCTTGAAGAGCCGCATGTTGGTTATGTCTTTCTTTTGTGAAAAGCGTTTGCTCCAAATGTTAAATTCTTGGACTGTGCAATTTAATTATAAAAATACTTTAGTTTCAGCGAGTTTTCTATTCAGCATACTTGGGTGGATACTTTGGCTTTACGTGGAATAATTGAGATATTCAACATCTTGTTTACCTCACAAAGAAGTGAAAAACTTCTGGACATTTTTATTTAGAACTCGTTCTTTGTATTGATTTTACAGAATAATTGAGTGGATAAACATTATTAACCGACTTCAAAAAAGAAGAAGGTTCTCAATTCGACTGTATTTTTTTTATGTTTGTTACCTCAGAGCTTTCGACTGGGTGAACCGATTTTAATGATTATTTTTTTATTTGAAAGCTGGTGATTTCCGTGTGGTTCCATTTCAATTTGGACCTATAGAATTTGTTATTTTTGACTTGTCAGTGTTTTTATTTTTAATTCGGTTTCTAAGTTTTGTTAAACGTTATTTTATTTTTAAATTTTTAGTAGTAGTTATTTTACATGTTCAGATACTATAATTTGGAATACTTTAAACTATATTACTTTAATAAATAAAGTTATTAATTGATAACAATATTAATTCATTTCAAAAACTGATGCAATATTTTTGGTAAGTATTTAGAATTACTTTAAACCATGGACATTATAGTGATCAACATTATGAAACAAACATTATTTTGTGTATTTTTTTCCAATGTAGCCTTTTAAATTCATACATACATACATAGACTCACGCCTGTTTCCCATAGGGGTAGGCAGAGACAACGGATTTCCACTTGCTACGATCCTTGCATACCTCTTCCTTTTAAATATATTTCAATAACTTGTAATTTAATAACACTTTGTATTACAAGTCTATAAATCTTAATACAGCAGTACGCTGAGTGATCACCTACTTGTCACAACTTCGACGCGCAATTGTAGTTTTTTTAATGTTCATTTGAATTGTATAAATGTAGTGATACACTCATATGCGCGTTGGCGACTGTACAAATAAATAGTCTTTCTTTCTTACTAAAATATGAGCTTATACATCCATTAAACTCCCCAAAAATCGATACTTGAACTGTAAAACACTATGAGAAAAGCATTTGAAGCGACATTCGCAATTCTAAAAGCTTTTAAATACAGTAATCTTCGCTGAAGAAAAACCTTGTCATAAGAAAAAGGCGGGGTATCATCGAACCCGGAGTGAAATTAAGCAACTCCCCGAAGTGCACACTTTCAGACGCTGTTAGTGTTAATGGCGACATTCCCGGCCGAATTCCTCGCCGATTCCCTGGGAATTTCCTGGAGTGATGTGAGCACGTAGGTGTAATTTTTTGCGGCGTTGCAGTGTATTAGACGGGCGTGTATTTTCAGTGGTGTATTGCTTTTTCTAGGTGATTACATCGTTAGATACAATTAAGTTGTTTTAAAGCGTCTGACGTAGTCGGTGTCTATGAATTATCCTTTTGTCTTTTTTTTATTAGCTTGAATGACGAGACGAGCAGGTCGCTCGCCTGATGGTAAGCGCCACGCCTGCTCATAAACAGAAGCAACGCCACACAGAACTTTAAATAACAAAGCATTGCATGACACTGGACTGCGCTCGTCACCCCAAGACATAAGGTGTTATAATGCCCAGTAATTTCACTGGCTTCAATATCCTCTAAACCGGAACACAACAGTGCTTACACACTGTTGCTTGACGGCAGAAATAGACAAAGCGGTGGTACCAACCCAGCCGGCCTCTCGCAAACGAGTCACCTAGTGTTTTGTAAAAAAATATAAAGTGCGGAATAAATGTTTCAATTGACAATTGAAATAAAGTAAGAAAGCATTCGGCTTAATATTTATCCGCGAATTTCTTCTGGAATTCTTTAATAGGTCATTAAGCAATTCACTTAAGTGCAAACTTCGCGTTAGCTTTAATGATAACATTCCACAATTTAATATATTGCCGATTTCCAGGCAAATTCGCAGACTAACTTTAGCTCTATCTTTTGCATTTTTGCAAATTAATTTATCGTATGTTTTCATTTATAGGGTATGATGATATTTTTCGGTGAAAATATAGAAAATTATTCCCTACAAAAAACTTAAGATTTCAATCTATTTACTTTTTTAATTAATTGATGATCAAAAATAGATTAACAAAAGAAATGTATACAAAAAACAGGCTAAGTGCGTATCAGTTACATGTATAGAGAGCCACACCAATTATCCTACTCGCAGTGGGGTCGCCGCAACATACTTTTTAACACATGTTACAGAAACATTTGGCTTGTAGTTTTTACGATCGCCCCTTGCGTCACATCAACCTCTCTGTGGAAAAAACACCCCAATCCGCAACACAAATTTGTGGATCACAAAAACATTTGTCTCGGTGCGGGAATCGAACCCACGGCCTCTCGCTTCGCAGTCGGCTACTCGCCTACTGCACCACGGAGGCTGTTCGTGTTCAGTATAAATAAGAAAAATGAATTCCTCAGTTTAAATTGATATTAAAACGTTAATGCAAATATAATGAGGTAAACACATTATTTCCATTAAAAAATATCACTCTTCTAAATGTATGTTACGTTAAGTAAAACAAATACATGCAGAACAATTACAAACCAAAAAAAAGGCATGTTTATCGCGGTACATTAAGTTGTTAATTCCCTATTTATACATGTCGCCAGTACAGAGAATACGCAAACTTATATTACACTTCACTCAACAACATCAATGTGATTGGCTCAAGTTAAGTGAGCAAGCAAAGAACGATAGAATAAATCTATCTTCAAAAATGCGAAATACCACTCTCTCAATGATTAATCACGAAAGCTCAAAAACTACTAAAGCAAGAATAATGAAATTTGGTCAGATGATAGTTTGTATAATTATAATATCAGCTTTTGACATTGTGTGACAAAGTCAAAAGTCAGCGAGTGCGTGAGTGTGTTTATTATAAATACATTAATAAACACAAATAATTATTTGTAATTTGACTGCCTCGGTGGCGCAGTTGTAATGCGTACGCGTTACGATTGAGGATGACGCTGAGGTCTCGGGTTCGATCCCCGGTTCGGGTGGTATTGGGTTTTTCTATTACGAAATACTCAGTATCAGCCCGGAGTCTGGAATTTGTACCCGGTATGCCGTTTTTTTTCTTTTTTATGGTATTTCTTTTACGTCTTGTGGCTGATGATGATGATGATGATGATGACGATAGGCTCGCCCCCTATCACATCGTGGGACGGAGATACGCTCGGCGAAATGTGGGTTAATTGGTTACACCTCTGCCTACCCCCTTCGGGGATTACAGGCGTGAGTGCGTATATAATTATTTGTTTAAGTGGAGAATTTGGAAAGTTACATTTTAATGTTCTGTTAAACTATTAACGCGGGCAGACTCGGGTGTAAAAGCTAGTAAACAATGCAACAGAGGGACTAGCACGAATAACTCGCGAGAACGTATTCGTATCGAAATGTCTAATTTTTTTTTGAACCTTCATACAAATGTTAGCGTTCTCGATTCGAATACTTATTCGCAAGTTGTTCGTGCTCGACCCCTGATAATAAAATGTCATTTTCGCATTAGTACGTCCATAGGGACGATTTCTTGATCTCAGGTCAGGAAGAACAATAGAGGACAAGGCCTGTGAGTGAGGCTCTGATAAATGCATTCAAAATTAACTTAAATAATTAGATGTTGGATTTTTTTTTATTATTAGATTGAATGACGAGACGAGCAGGTCGGTCGCCTGATAGTAAGCGCCACGCCTGCTCATAAACAGAAGCAACGCCACACAGAACTTTAAATAAAGCACTGCATGACACTGGACTGCGCTCGTCACCCCGAGACATAAGGTGTTATGTCTCATAATGCCCAGTAATTACACATTACATAGTGCTTACACACTGTTGCTTGGCGGCAGAAATAGACAAAGCGGTGGTACCAACCCAGCCGGTCTCTCGCAAACGAGGGACCTACCACCTTGTAAATTAATTTACCAAAGTATTTTATCGGAGCCTCTATCTGAAGCCGCTATAGTTATATATAAATTCATATTTATCATAGGACAAGTAAGATAATTTTTAGGGTACGATGGGCCTGGCATGATGAAAATGAAAAAAGCCCTCAAAATAAATAAGATTTGACAGCCTCCGTGGCGCAGCGGGCGAGTAGCCGGTTGCGAAGCGTGAGGCTGTGGGTTCGATTCCCGCACCTTGACAAATGTTTGTCTGATCCACAAATATTTGTCTCGGGTCTGGGTGATGTGGGACCGCAATTCCCTCGTAGTTCTTGATACCCACGCTACAGGCTTACCTAGCGTGGGGTCAGGACTATGTGTGTGACTGTTGGGTGTATTTATATATAATTTATTTATTAAGATTAAAAAAGGGCAGGAAGAAGGGCATTAATCCGTTAACGCATTTTTGTATACATCAAACGCTACCGCTCATGCCTTTTTAAGCACTTGGAAGTTGCTACATCCAACTCTGCGACGTAGCGGTTACATTGTTTGAGAAAATTGAAATTTTCACGGCGCTGCACAAAGTACCAGGAAATATCAGTCAACTTGACTTCGTGTGACGTCACCTCGCACACATTTCCTGAGTAGATAAATGTCTGTTGAATTTTGGGCGCATTTATCAATTGCTTCGAATATTAATCAAATATATAGTTAAACGCAAGAACTTTCACAAGGTGGTAGGTCCCTCGTACCACCGCTTTGTCTATATTTGCCGCCAAGCAACAGTGTGTAAGCACTGTTGTGTTCCGGTGTGAAGGGCATTGAAGCCAGTCTAATTACTGAGCATTATGAGACTTAACACCTTATGTCTCTGTGTGACGAGCGCAGTCCAGTGTCATGCAGTGCTTTATTTAAAGTTCAGTGTGGCGTTGCTTCTGTTTATGAGCAGGCGTGGCGCTTACCATCAGGCGAGCGACCTGCTCATTCAAACTAATAAAATAAAAAAACTCGAATTTGACAATACGCTTTAATAATAGTGTTGAGTAGGACAAATGCACTGCCTTTAGAATGGCTTCCTCGGTGTCGCAGTTATAATGCGTATACGTTACGACTGAGGTTGAGGCTGAGGTCTCGGGTTCGGTAAAAGTAATATTGGGTTTTTTTACGAAATGCTCAGCTATCAGCCCGGAGTCTGGAATTGTACCCAGTATATGCTAGGTAGGTGATAGGCTAGCTCATAGGACGGAAATACACTCGGCAAAATGTGGGTGTGCTGGTTAAACTCCTGCCTTCTCCTTTGGGGATTACAGGCGTGACTTCGTAGGTATGTATAACGAAATATAGTACGAGCGGTTCTACATTTGATAAATACTTTAATTTATATTTACCTTAATACTTTAAATGTTTATGTCGCGTTACACTTTTACTAATCAAAAAAGCATGAATTAATTTTGGACTAATATTTTAAGAGGTTTTTATAATGTTGGTCTTTCAGTTCGTTACCGTACTGTTGGGACAGTTTTTAACTGCTTCGCAACCAAATGTAACCGATTATTTCGAAATCCTAGACTATAAATTGAAATAAACACATATTTAATTTTTAAAATGTATGTTTATAAATATAAATAAATTTAAATTTATTTTTTTTATAATACGTTTAAATACATTTTAAAAATTAAATACTTATACACGCACTCACGCCTGCACTCCCCGAAGAAGTAGGTCGAGGTTTAACTAGTGTACCCACATTTTGCCAAGCTTATTTCTGTACCATGGGATAGAGGGCGGCCCTATCGCCATATAGGGCACGATTCCAGACTCCGGGTTGATACTAACCATTTCATGATAGAAAAACCCAATATCACCTTACCCCACCCGGGGATCGAACCCGAGATCGCACAGCAGTCCCACCGCGCACGCTTCACTAAGCCACCGAAGCAGATTTATAAATCACATAATATTCTTACATAAGCATAAAGGAACTCAAATAATTCATGAGAATCTGAATCATGAGACTGGGTCTCCCTTGTCCGTTGTTTACATTACGACCCCGAGCACGGATGTCCGGCCGACTGATACTTTGAAGAATTATTTATTATACACATCGTGTTTTATATGTTTTGGAAATATTAACATTGGATTTACTTTGAGTGACTTACTTACTGATCAACTTTAACCCTTAAAAGAGGAGTTTTATAAATAGTTGTTTCGGGTCTGGGTGTTGTGGGACCGCAAGTCCGTAGACCGTAGTTCCTGATACCCACAATACAGATTAAGCTAGTGTGGGGTCAGGACTATGTGTGTGGCTGTTGGGTGTATTTATTATTATTATGTACTTTTCTTTATTATAAAAGGTTTTTTAAATTTTAAAATATTACATTGCTTAAATAAATATATTTAAAATATAAAAGTATCCAATGGCGAGGCCCAAGCCGTGCGCCCAACCTCCTCACAATGCGTGCCGTGTCAAATAATACAGCCTTCTGCAACTGACTTCTGACCCAACTACCAATTGAGAGCCTCTGAAGATTATTATTATTATTATTTATATAAATTTGGTCTCTTTGTCTATCTATCTGTTTGGCATTGTAGTGCCAAAACGAATGGACCGAATTGAATGCGGTTTATATCTAAAGGTTGGTTTAATCGATATGATTGTTAGCTGTGTTTGAAGAAAATTTTATTAGCTATTTATTTAGAAATAACAGATTATTTAGTTAACCATTAAGTTATGTCATATGTTTTGTTACAGCTAACATATAATTCGTTCGTCATTACCTGCCAATAAATGTAAACAAAGATTCTAATCATTATTTTAGTTTAAAAATGACAGCAAGCCTATTTATTTAGTAAATAATTTTCTATTCATTTCTTTTATAATTTTACGCCTGTAAATAATTTTTGTAAGAAAAACTATCCCCCAAATCGATCCACATTTGGCGGAGCTAAACGTGAATATACATAAACAAGTATATACCGAAGAATTGAGAACCTCTTTTTTGCGTCGGTTAATAAACATAAGGGGCTAATGTGGACATAAAAGCGGACAAAATATGGCTGGATTTCATGACATATCAATTTAACTCCTGTGTAAAAGCCCTAACACTTCAAGCAAATTAAATTCAATACCGGAAAATTGTCTTTATGCCACGACTAAAATTTAATTTTGAACGAAAACAAAATAATTTTGGTAAGTTTCAACGAAGCCATTAGTTTCCCCTATTCATACACGAAATATGACTTCATTCACCCTTTACAAACAGCGTCAAAAGACCTCCATTCACTCTGATTTATACACAGCTTTTTACTAAAATTAATTAAGTCAAACGCTATAAAATAGGGGAACCAAAAATACTTATTTGGATACTGCAAGCCCTTTGCCCTCAATAAATCTTGGCCTGGCTTACTGAAGCGATTCTAAGAGAAAATGCTTCAATGACTTATAACAGAAATGTATACGACCTATATTACTCGTTTTTGTAAACGACCAAACAGTAAGAGCTCCACGAAATATAGAAGCACGTTTAATCCCCGAGAGACCCAGAGGCCAAGTTACGACGGTGGTTATTTTGGTATGTCCAGTAAGAAATATCCATTACGAGTATGTGATACAAATCGATACATGGTTCTTGTTGCGTTGGTCGTATTTGACCCAATGTTTGATGTCGTGGATATAGCAATAGGTCAATACCGGATTATACGAAATCCGCGAACATTTTGCTTTTTGCTTACTGATACTGATGATTATGAAGCTGCGATAGCTTAGTTGGGACTCTCGATATAAAATTTGCAGGTTTGAAATCAGCCGCAAGAGCATACACCTTCGACTTTTATAAGTGACCTGTGTATTCATTGTTAATTATTATTGCTTGCTTTAACGATGAAGGAAACATCGCGAGGAAACCTGCATACCTGAGAAGGTCTAACACCTCTCATTTGCCCGTGCCCAGCAGCGGGACAGTATAATACAGGACTGATATTACTTTTTGTTATTATTAAGGTTTTTTTGAGTGGTAGAGCCACGCTGTAGACACTTTTGTCTACAGCATGAATGGGCCGGCTCGTCCGGGTCGTTACCACCGTCTGATAGAAAACCGACGTGAAGTAACTAAGCTTGCTATTTCATTGCGGCCTAAATCCCCCTCTCCTTTCCAATCCCTTAATTAGCCCTTTCCTTTAAGGTTCGCAACGCATCCATGATTCTTCAGGTGTTGTGGATGTTCAGGAACGTTGGAGATTACTTACTATCAGGTGACCAACTTGCTGGGTAAATCTGCTATTAAAAAAAATCTACATCGTAAAAACCTTCGAGAGATTTTATATATATGCCCGCGTTGCCTATCAAGCCAAACCGACCGAAATTTGACTGTTCAGCCAGAAAAATTATGGCTTGCATCTTCATGTTCGAAGGTCATTAAATGTTTTTCAATAATTCAGACAACGTGATCCATTATTAGTCGATAATTATTTAATTTCTCGTTGTGTTTTAAGGAAGTTTGTTAGAGCTTTAAGGAAGTTTGTTAGAGCTTTCCGTTTTATTTTACCTTAGCACGAACACGGCAACATGTTTTACTTACCTGGAAAAAATAAATAAATCATCAATAAAGGTCTATAGAATAATATAAAACTAAAGCATATTTGGCAGAGCGTTACTTACACTATAAACGAATATGCAATTTAGATTGTTTTTCCTTAATCACGGGACTGTAGAGTTCCGAGTCCACGGTAAAACATATCTTCAGTATTATGAATATTAGCTTCATCGACTAAAATCTGACTAGTTTATCAATAAAATTAGTTTTAACAAAACCTAGAAACCTACTTCAAATAAAACCACTGAAAATTCAAAAATAACAATTTCTTTAAGTCTCTTTAGAGTCGGTGCCTATGTCGCTGCCGGTCAAGAGAAATTTTTATTTTTTAGTGGTAGTCAAAACAATTCCATGTAAATTCCAATACAATAACCAATCGCGACGAGTGTACTGTTGTTCATTTTTTTACTGCGTACTTCGTCATCAGATCCTCACCAAATTTATATGGGACCACATCGCATCAAAACTCTATCGATTTTTTTTCCAACAAAATCGGTCCACAGTTGGCGGAGAAATCGATGTACTTACATAAAAAACGCGCCAAATTGGGAAACTCCTCCTTATTTGAAGTCGGTTTAAAATATTTACCTATCCAACAATTTGACAGCAATTTGCCACCACAAATTATAATCCGCGATTGACGTTTACATGACTGTTGATTATGAACATTGTATTGCAATTATACAACAAATTGAATTAGTTGTACAACATTTCAATAATGATGTTCTGTTTGGAATTACACATGTTTTGATACCAACAACGTGATGGAAATGTGATGCTCTGCTTAGGGTTTAGATACACGACGCATGGTAGAGTAATACTCCTACACCAACCGGGGACTGTCCTTGGGTACACTTCTATAGTGTATACAGGGATAGCCATCGGGCGCTATAGCCATTTTCTAACGGGCATCTATGTTGCCTTTGGCCCCACGCTCGCCTACCAAAGGTCCGGGACTCTGTAGTTCCGAGATTTGGTAAAACATATTATAATCCATGCACAAAAAATATATTCTAAGAAGTTGTCGTTAAAGGTAAGGTAAATTCAGACGACGCGACCTTTGTACTGAGAGGTTAACAAAACTATTATTGAATTCATCATCAGAATTTTCACAATAGTAAAATTTTGCGAAAAAAATTATATTGAATTCATGATACAATTTAAAATAATTCATTAACTTATGAATTCAAATTACAATTAACAATAAATTTAGCAAAACGTACGTCACTAAAACCCGGCTGCGGTTTATGAAATATTAAAGGTATTTAGCTAACGTGAAATTAGGTAGATACTCACTGCACTGGGTGGAAATCATGCTTGTCAAATGCGGTCGGGGACAGGCGTGCATTCAGTATTTGGCTGAGGGGATGCAATATATATTTTTTCAATTGACAAGAAGTAATTTTCATGTTTAGATAAATAAATACACCCAACAGTCACACACAGATTCTTGACCCAACACTAGGTTAACCTGTATCGAGGGCAAGAACAACGAGGGACTTGCGGACCCACAACACCCCTGTAGGCGATGCAGTGAAGGAAAATCACGAATTGGACTCAAATTACTTTTTATTTTTTTTTGACGGTACAATATGGCAAAATCGGAAGCGCGCAGCGTACGGGGGCTCGTATTAGACGCCTAGTTAGCGAGTGACGGCTAGCGGCCGGATGACCGCCCGAGTGCCTTCGTCCCGCGCCCTCGTACCCCTCGCGCTTCCTTTACAATACATAACTATTTAAAATATAGGTTGCATAGGTGCACCAAAAACGTGTCGCTTACACGCCCCGCCCCAGTGTTGCCAGCAACACTCTTCAGCCAACGGAATTCTAGCGACACGTACTGCAGACCGGATGAATATTCCAGACTTCGTTCTAATTTTAACCATTCTAACACGTCCATCTCTTCCAGGGCACACCTCTTGAATCACACCCTTTGGCCATGTATTTCTTGGTCCATCTGGGTCTACTATAAATACCAAGTCTCCGACTTGCAGAGGTCTGGATTCATTATTCCATATCTTTCTTGGTATCAATTCAGGTAACACTTCTCTGATCCATCGCTTCCAAAACATATCAATAAGGCGTTGGGAGATTCGCCACTGCTTTCTCAGGAAAAGGTCGGAATCATCGAATTTGCCAACCATTGGTAAGTTGGAAGACGTGCCAATCAAAAAATGGTTTGGTGTAAGTGCTTCTAAGCTTTCCGGGTCTACGGAAACGTGCGTCAAGGGTCGACTGTTAACAATATTTTCAACCTCAGCCAACAAGGTACTTAGGGTCTCTTCACGTGGGGCTCTTTCTTTGAGAACTATCCGTAGAGATGTTTTCACACTCCGAATGAGTCTTTCCCACGCCCCGGCCCAGTGTGGGCTTACAGGCGGTATAAAAGTCCATTTCGTTCCATGGTTGGAGGCCTCATTCTTCATCACTTCCTCGTCTAGCTCTAATATGGACTTCTTGAGCTCCTTATCTGCTGATCTAAGGTTTGTCCCATTGTCAGAATATAGGTGATGGGGCCATCCACGTCTTGCAGCCATGCGTCTAAGTGCCATGATGAAGGAATCGGTAGTCAGTGTTGTGACGGTTTCTATATGAACTGCCCTTACAGTGAGACAAGTAAACAACACACCATATCTATTCTTGTGACGTCTTCCTATAGTGACCTTCATCGGACCAAATAAGTCAACGCCACTATAGGTAAAAGGACGCTGATGATGAGACAACCTCGCTCCAGGTAAGTCACCAATTCTGGGTATCTCAGGCTTACATTTTCTTAATCTGCATAACATGCATTTTGCAGCAACATTTTTAATTGTGGGTCGTAATCTAACGATCCAATATTTTTGTTTTATTTCATTGACCAATGTTTCCTGATTCCCATGTGCGAACTTTATGTGGTAGTGTTTGACAATCAACCGTGCAATATAATTTTGTCCATCTAAAATTATAGGTCTTTTCATAGCAGGTAACACGTCGCGAGCAGCGTCGATCCGGCCATCAACTCGTAGGATTCCGTGCTCGTCGAGATACGGTGACAAGGTAAGTATTTTGCTGCTGGTAGGTATTCTTTTACAGGATTTAAGCAGAGAAATCTCTTCGCTGAATGATTGGTTCTGAGCATATATAATAAGCAAGCGCTCTGCTCTTTCCATTATGTCATAATCCACATTGTAAGTAAATTTTCTATGTTCTAATTTACGGCTTATAGCGCGTATACCACAATCAATAAAGGTAAGTACTCGTAGTGTAGTTCTAAGCAGACGAATCCATGAAGAAAACCTGGAAGGTTCCGGTACAGGTAAGTCTTTATTATCCATTTGTAAGATTGTTACACATTCTAAATTATATTCTTTGTTTTCAGGTTCAATCACATCTCGCGGCCAATCATTAAAGTTCTTATATAAAAATGTCGGCCCGTACAACCATTCATTTGGCAAAACAGGGCAATCATAATTTTCCCTAGTTGCAATATCAGCAACGTTTAATTTCGTAGGTACGTAACGCCATTCGTTTATTCTTGAGAGTTCGTCTATTTCTCCCAAACGATTTGCAATGAATACTTTATAATTCCGAGAATTATTTCTTATCCAGTGGAGTACAGTTGTCGAATCACTCCAAAATATTCGCCGCTCAGCGGTCATTCTGTGTTCCTTAGTAATTGAATCGGCCAGTCTGACGGCTAAGACAGCTGCTTGTAGTTCCAGACACGGTATTGTTATTGGTTTATTCCCTACGACTCGACACTTGCTCGCGATGAATGCTACGCGCACTTTAGACGTATCATCAATCCATCGCCAGTAAGCGACAGCGCAGAAAGCCTTCGTCGATGCGTCGCAAATTATATGCAGTTGTAGTTGTGTATAATAACTCGCAGTCGTAGCAATCGATCGGTATTCATTCTCGAGCGCGTGCGGCGGTGCTCCGACGCACGTAGTTGTATGCTCCGGCCGCGGCAGGTAGCGGGTCTCGCTTTCTGTCTCGCTCGTTTTTATAGTAGCGGACGGATAATGCCTCGGTAGTCTGACCTCACGTACCTTTTCTAATAAACATATCCATCTATACCATTTCTTATACGTTGCATCATTAACGGGATCGTCCCAGCTGATGTTTGCGCGCCATGTTTCTTGTATTATTATTTTTCCAATTACTGTGATCGGCGATAAAAGTCCATAAACATCAAATATCGACATAACAACCCGTAACATCTCCCTTTTTGTGGGTTGTTTTGATCCGTTAATTATGTCCTCAGGAACCTTTTTAAATGATACGTCAAATCGTAATGTGTCGTCCTCCGTATGCCATATAAAACCTAGCGTTCGCTCAGCAGCATATTGCTGGCCGGTTTTGAACCTTACGGCCGCGTCTCCAAGAGCTTCTTGTGGCAGACTATCGAGCACCGTTTCGCTGTTACTGTTCCAATGGCGTATTTCGAAGTTTCCTTGTGAATGAATATATATAATTTCTTTAATAAGTTGAATGGCTGTTTTTTCTGGTGAAGTAGTGCTTATTAATAAAGCAGAGACCGCTTCTTTTGCGGAACCTCGGAGACACTTCCTTAAGCGCCATAAATTTTCCTTTTCGCTAAAATTGCAAACATTTGTAGACTCTTCGTAAGCATTTTTGAACGAAAGCCATTCCATTGGGTCCCCAGCGAACAGCGGTAGTTCCCTTGGTGTGCTGATACGACTGAGCAGGTTGGCGTTATGGCTGGTGGGTGCAGAGATGGTGACCAAATCCCTTAGTGCGTTAGCCAATTGTTGTACTGGACCTTCAGTGCCGTCTTCCTTTGACGGCGGAAACCGTGAGCTAGTTATTTGTCCATGAAAGTTAGCTCCATCTTGTTCCTCTTCCAGTTCTTGTTGACTACACTGTAACCATTTCTCTATATCCTTGCCATCACTGTGACTTTCGATCTCCGAATTGAGTGGACTGTTATTTTCTTCAACGGCGGCTAAATCGGCCTCTAACCTTTTGTCTATAAGTTCCATTTGGATACGAGCCTTTTGTTCTGCTGCTTCCAACTCAAGCTTTTTCTTTTGGGCCAATATTGCATACGACGACTTCTTTGACCTTGACGATTTGTGAGACTGTGATGGAGGTACATTTACTTGATTAGCGAAGTCCTGACTTTCAGTTTTTACACTTCCACCACTCGTCCCGGGTCTATGTAAGTTGGTTACGTTCAGTTTTACGTCTTCACTCCTTTTTACGGGTAACTGAGCCTCGTCCTTCAAATGACCTTCCTTTCTTGCTGTGCCGCGAGTATTAACCATTTTCTTCTTTTGCGGCGGTGTATGGTACATTTAATCGTAGATCCGGCTTGAAGACCAATGTGGGCGATGCAGTGAAGGAAAATCACGAATTGGACTCAAATTACTTTTTTTTTTTTTTTTGACGGTACAATATGGCAAAATCGGAAGCGCGCAGCGTACGGGGGCTCGTATTAGACGCCTAGTTAGCGAGTGACGGCTAGCGGCCGGATGACCGCCCGAGTGCCTTCGTCCCGCGCCCTCGTACCCCTCGCGCTTCCTTTACAATACATAACTATTTAAAATATAGGTTGCATAGGTGCACCAAAAACGTGTCGCTTACAACCCCCTACCCGAATTCTTTGTGAATAACACGAACATTTATCTCGATGCGGGGATAGAACCCGCGGCCTCTCGTTTTACAGCTATTCGCCTATTGCGCCACTTTGTCGTATTCAATCTTTACCTAAACACACTTAGTCACTCAATATAATAGGTGAATAATCTGATATTGTAACAGGTCAGTATGGTCTGTATAAGGTAATTAGTATCACGCTTGTATTTTCGAAATGACAGCCTCCGCGGCGCAGCGGGCGAGTAGCCGGTTGCGAAGCGCGAGGTCGTGGGTTCGATTCCCGCACTTAGACAAATGTTTGTCTGATTCACAAATATTTGTCTTGGGTCTGGGTGTTGTGGGACCGCAAGTCCCTCGTAGTTCTTGATACCCACGATACAGGTTTACCTAGTGTGGGGTCAGGACTATGTGTGTGACTGTTGGGTGTATTTATTTATTTAGCTATTTTAAATAAACGAAGATTGCTGAATATACTTGTAGTACTTATAAGTACTAGTATGATTGTGCCCAAGTCTGAGGTGTCGGGTTCGATCCCCGGGTCGGGTAAAGTGGTCAGCCCGGAGTCTGGAATTTGTGCCCGGTATGGCGATAGGCTCGCCCCCTATCGCATCGTGGGACGGAGATACGCTCGGCGAAATGTACTGGTTACACCTCTTCCTACCCCTTCGGGGATTACAGGCATGAGTGCGTATTTATGTACTTATAAGTAATATTAATACTAGCACTGCATTAAACACGTCACCGGCCCACCTCTACTGAATGAGAGAGGTTAGGCCTTACTCCATCATGCTGGCCTAATGTAGGTTGGCAGACTTCGCATACCTTCGAAATTCTTACGAACAACTTGTCAGGTTTCTTCACGATATTACCTTCACTGTTAGAGCAAGCGATAGTTAACAATTATGACACACATAACTTAGAAAAGTCATGTATGCTCTTGAGGCCAGTTTCGAACCTGCGACATTAGTCTCAATAGTTCTTACCACTCCCTGCTAAATTATAGCTTTTTATAGGTACTTCAATTTTAATTGAATCGTATCCATTATCGTGATAGCCTTCGTTGCGCAGCCGTCGAGTAGCCGGTTGCGAAGCGTGAGGCCGTGGGTTCAATTCCCGCACCTAGACAAATGTTTGTCTGATTCACAAATATTTGTCTTGGGTCTGGGTGTTGTGGGACCGCAAGTCCCTCGTAGTTCCTGATACCCACGATACAGGTTTACCTAGTGTGGGGTCAGGACTATGTGTGTGACTGTTGGGTGTATTTATTTATCACTGGCTTATGCGATCTTTAATTGGTTCCAAACAGTCAACATAAAAAGCGGTGCCAGGTTAGCCTATGTTAACTTGCGTCGTCGCCACTTTGATGTATAGCATGGCATTAGGGATCAACTAAACATAAACTGCCTCGGTGGCGCAGTTGTAATGCGTACGTGTTACGATTGAGGCTAACGCTGAGTTCTCGGGTTCGATCCCTGGGTCGGGTAGGGGTATTGGGATTTTGTATTACGAAATGCTCAGTATCAGCCCGGAGTCTGGAATTTGTGCCCGGTATGGCGATAGGCTCGCCCCCTATCGCATCGTGGGACGGAGATACGCTCGGGATTACAGGCGTGAGTGCGTATGTATGTATGTATGTATGTAAACATAAACTAAGGTTGACATAAGCAATTATTATGGCAACTGCATTACGACCCCCTCCTGGATCCGAGCCTGGTCTGGGAACATTTGAAAATGTTAGGGCCGTGTGATTTAATTAATTATTAAGTGGTTTCATGGGTACGAAAATGTGCATTTTGCATTACCCACTCAGCTTTCAGGGAATTAGGTATTAATTATTCGCTTTGTGTCTTTGATTCCAAGTTACATTTGTATTTCGGTGGAAAGTGACTGCTGTATTAATAAAAAGTTAGTTGGTTTGTCTATAGACAGCATGTCTTTTGGAAAATGTTATTATGTAAATACAGTCTCTCCCATGACCACGAAGGCTGAAAAGCTTTCAAAACGTCGGGACTAAAATAGAAATTAAATCGCGATAAAATCCGTATATACTAGTTTTATTTCAATATGATAATACTTTTATTAGTGGTAGAGCCACGCTGTAGACACTTGTCTACAGCATGTATGGGCCGGGTTATTACCACTGTCTCACAGAAAACCGGCGTAAAGTAGCAGCTTGCTGCTGCTTTTCGTAGGGTGAGTGAGATATCCGGAGGCCCAAACCCCCTCCCCTTCCCAATTCCTTAATTATCCCTTTCCTTTATTAAGGTCGGCAACGCACCCATGATTCTTTTGGTATTATGGGCGTACATGGGCGGTGGAGATTATTTACCATCAGGTGACCCACTTGCTCGTTTGCCGGCCAATACCATAAAAAAAAACTTACTAGGTGGTAGGTCCCTCGTATGCGAGAGGCCGTCTGGGTTAGTTCCACCGTTTTGCAGTGTGTAAACAATATTGTGTTTCGGTTTGAAGGACAAGGAATAAGGGTATTTACCTAACGTGAAATTAGGTAGATAGTCACTGCACTGGGTGGAAATCATGCTTGTCAAATGCGGTCGCGGACAGGCGCGCATTCAGTATTTGGCGGAGGGGATGCAATATATTTGCATGCATTATTTATATTTCATTTGGCATGTGGAGGAAGAAAAGTGAGGTGCGTGGATGTCGGTGGTGGGCTTTGCCATTCATAAACCACGCACCGAAGGAGTCTGTCTTTAATATACCTAATTAGGTACTTGAAGTCAAAACTCAAGCCGTGAAGTCATTAAGCAAATCAAAAGCTACAAGACAGTGTCCGCATACAAAAAATTACAAAAGTGTAACATACTTGCAAACTATCTGTGCCGAGTTGACAAAGGCTTTACTTACAAAGGAGTGCTTTCGCGAAATCTTACAAAGTTATGCGATGGGCCATCCCACTTGTACGTTACTTCAAAGTGTTATCCCGCTTTTTTCAGCTCGTTTTTGCGATAACATTCCCCTTTTTATGTTAGATGTAGAGTATTGTTTTATTTTATGAAGTGTTTTATTTTTAAGAAGAACTTCTACTTTTTGGTTTAGTGTTGTACAAACGTGGCATTTTTAAAGTCATCGATAAAATAAATAGTCTGTGTGGTCAAAATTAGTAGCTCATTCTTGCCTCAAGAAAACCTTGTTTTTTAACCCCTGATAAAAATTGCTATTATACATTTGACCCTATGTCTGCTTGATATATCAGTCCCAACGTAACGCTAAAATAAATGAACTGATTTTAATGTAATTATTATATTTAATAGCTTAATCGAGTTGTTCTTAGTGTTTGAAAAAATCTATTCAGCCATTTAGAAATAAAAAAATTGTTTCTTCGTTCTCAGCGATAGCTCAGCTCAGTGATACAGACTTATATATTATACAGAATTATACAAAATAGGTTTTTGATTTTAACAATAATTACTAAACCGAGGGTATATCAATTATTACTTCATAAAACTTGCAAAAACCAGCAACGTACACGTAAAAGACAAAAAAACATTTCGCCAAAATACCGCATAACACATCATAAAATATAATAAAGAAATCGACTCCCCTAATCTCAAGAATGTTCAAGAGAGCTCTTATTTTAATTATTAAAAGATAAAAAGAAAAATGAAGTGAACATCCACTCGGGACGCGGGAAAAATCGTGCGTTACATCTTCGGCCCTATGAATGAATAATTTCTTGTATAATTTCCCACCCCTTACAACCCTGAGACGCTTTGAACGGTAAAGGGCTTTATGTCCGTTCCTTAAGTACTCCAACATTCTTTAATTAGCTACCCACTCACGCCTGTAATCCTCAAAGGCAGAGGTGTAACCGGTACACCCATATATCGCCGAGCGTATATCCGTCCCATGATGTGATAGGGGGCGAGCCTATCGCCATATCGGGCACAAATCCAGACTGCGGGCTGATACTGAGATTTTCGTAATAGAAAACCCCAATATCACTAATCTTTAATTAGGTCGAGTAAAAACAATCGTGTTTATTTTTTGGTTGATAACTTTTTTGATAAAACGATTTATGAAATAATTACTTGAATTTAATATCGATTATTTACTAGCAGAACTCTTCTTGAAGCTTTATTAGAAACGTTTAATTAAGAAGGCAGACCCTAGCAAAAGGCCGGGATAATGTTAAACAGAATAAAAAGATTATTAGAATCCTTTTGAGCTTAACGTATCTTTATCAACTGACTTAAAAAAATCGGCGTGAAAAAAATGCGTGTCCGACCACGCACAGTGAAGGGTTCCGTAGTCAGGATGAATGAATACTGTATAACCGATAATATTCTATATCTCAAAAACGATACAATCAAGCTTATCTTAGATATCCGAAAGCCTAAATTCCCTTCCACATCTTAATTATTTAGTTATTCATACATACGGACTCACGCCTGTAATCCCCGAAAGGGTAGGCAGAGGTGTAACCAGTACACCCACATTTCGCCGAGCGTATCTCCTTCCTACGATGTGATAGAGGGCGAGCCTATCGCCATACCGGGCACAAATTCCAGACTCCGGACTGATACTGAGCATTTCGTAATGGAAAATCCCAATACCACTTTACCCGACCCGGGGATCGAATCCGAGACCTCAGCGTTAGCCTCAATCGTAAATCATCCTGGAATATATCTATCTCCTTTTGATCTAATTTCCTTTGATTCAATACGTCGGTAAATAGTACCTACAATATACTATATATCTTCTAATATATAAAATTCTCGTGTCACAATGTTCGTTCCCATACTCCTCCGAAACGGCTGGACCGATTTGTATGAAATTTTGTATGCATATCGGGTAGGTCTGAGAATAAGCCAACATCTATTTTTCATCCCTCTAAATGTTAAGAGTGGTCCACCCCAATTTTTTTTATTTTATTTTTTAGACAACATTTTTTGTTTTTATTTTTTATGATACAGCATTAAAAAATACATACAACCCAAAATTTTCAACCCTCTACGATCTACCCCTATTTTTTAATAGCGACATTAGTATTTTTGTCAAGCGTGTTTCTCACCGGGACTCGCTTGATGCGCCCACTAGACTACTTTAATCCTGGAAATAGGCATTCACGCGGGCGAAGCCGCGGGCAATAGCTAGTATACTATATAAAAGTCCCGAGCAAACAGTAAAGCGAGAGGCAATAAATATCATACGGAAGTGACCATCTACGCTAGAAGCAGAACACACATTTTCAACATCTTATGAGTCAAACACATGTCGCTAAAGACGCGATAAAACTGGATTTCTAGTATACATTTTCTGAGATATTTCTAAGCAAGGTAAAACATTCGACTTGATAGTAGAATGTAGTACAAAAAGGTATTACAAAAGGATGCAATAGACACATTTTTTTAAGTCACTAGGGGCTTTGCCCATGTTTTTCCACAAAACTTAAAAAAAACTTAAAGTCCGACGAATATGAGACATATCTTACTTTCTTCCCCACATTATTCTGCATCGATTGGTATCGGTCTCGATCCCATACCTCCAGCGGTTTCAGAGGAGATAGCGTGACAGCTTTTGGCAGCGGCGGCGGCGCCAGTAACTTTTGTTTAGATTAAAGAGATAATTTAGATAAGAAATTATTATAAAATCGAATAACAAAAATCATAGTTGACCTGTACATACCTTCAGCGATAGAGGTCTGAACTAATATTATGTTATGTTATGTCTGATTAATTTTACAGAATACTAGAAGTAGTTCTTTCATAATTATTACACGAGCATATAACTAATAACAGCATTTAACATAAGGTAATATATTCCCGCGATACAAACATAATCATTTACAACTCTACATCAGTTGTTATAAGACTCAGAGTACGGAATCAAACTCATTTGATCACATTTCTAGTGCGCGTAAAAAGAGCTATTTCTACCAAATTACAACAAGTTAATAAAGTAAGAAAACGTTTGGACCGCCGACTCGTGCTTAACACTCCTAACGGTCAATAAAGGACATAAATTACTCTCTCACGCTAGGGATGTGGGTACTTTCAATCGATATCGATTGTGGCGACTCCGGGATTTTAGGCGGTTAAGGTTTCGATGTTGGCAGATTGAGATGTTTTTTCTGATAACCAAATAATATATTATGATTAAAAGCGTGTATAGAGCTATTTTAATAGACTGTTAATTTTACTGTGTACAAATAATTAGGTAATACATATGCAAAATAGCCTTCGTGGCAGAGTGGGCCAGTAGCCGGCTGTGAAGCGGGAGACTGCAGGTTCGATTCCCGGATCGAGACAAAATATTTGTGTGATCCACAAATATTTATTTCGGGTCAGGGTTTTTCTCCCCAGGCTGGTTGACGTCAGGCCAGTCGTAGAAACACACAAGCCAAATCTTTTTGTAACATGTGTTAAAAGTATGTTGCGCCAACCCCACCAAGAGTGGGATAAGGGAAGGAATAAAATATAGATATTATAGAACTACAACTAAACAGGTAAATATAACGCTAGAAACTAAAATATTTCTCGTCTTCAATACAAAACAGAATTAATATTCTATTCGATACTGTAAGTAAACTTAGTTATTATATTTTCAAATAACAACTTTGTATCTGTTAAGCCGGTGTTAAAACTTATCGCGGATAGATAATACCGGTATTATAGTTATTGACATCCGGAAATTGTGTAGTCGTTCTTGAATATAAACTAAACCGAAGCCTCAAGCCGTTGACAACGCAATTTAATGTCGTGAAAACTATGAATAACTCCTTTGATGTGAAGGAGACAGATTTTAGTACAACGAAGTTACTTTACGGCCCATTTGCACGACGATCCTAAATCGAGTTTAACCACGGTGAGTGACATATCCGGAGGCCCAAATTCCCCTCCCCTTCCCAATCCCTTACTTATCCCTTTCCTTTAAGGTCGGCAACGCGCCCATGATTATTTTAGCACTGTGGGTACATGGGCGGTGGAAATCACTTACCATCAGGTGACCCACTTGTTCGTTTGCCGGCCTATACTATAAAAAGCACTAAATCTGTTTAAGAAATGTCAAATAGTATAAAAATTTGACATAAGTAAACAAGTCTGGCAGCTAAAATAGATTTAGAATTGTCGTGCAAGTCAGCTTAAGGCGAAAATGTGTAATGAAAATATAAATTGCTGGGAAGTCTAAGGTTTATGTGGTAATTTCACCATTCTTCTACAACGTTACATACATCATTTAAAAAATCCTGGGATACAACCCTACCTAGTACAGAGATTTTATGGTAAATTATGTTTATGTATTTTTTATGATTAAATAAAGAAATAAAAACATATTTATAAATACAAACTTCCGGACTCACACAAGACTTATGTATGTAGCTCACCTATATGTGTCCACTCGGACTTACTTCTGAATTTAATGCTATAATTGCTTACGTAATTAAATGTAGGTAATTTACAGTCAGCAACTTACAATGCTGTTTACATTACTAATATGTTCTTAAAACATCTTCCCAAATTAGGTTACGCGAGTAAAAATTTAAATCTAACACATATATGTAACATATCTAACTTTAATGAAATTTATACTCGTACATATAAAACCAATTATTTTAAATGACCCCACACAACAAACATTGAAGCAAAAAACCCGCGAACCTTATCGAAAAGATTTTCCCATCGACAAAGCCGGCTCTTATCGACAGTCCCGCAAAACGGGATCGCTGTAATCCCGGCACTCGTCCCGGTCCACGCCCTAGCCGAACGAAAAAGTGAGCTATCGCACGATTTTACGATGACCGTGTGTAGCTGACGTCGCTCTCTGACAAATTATTGGAGGTGATATTTCAGAGTCACGAATGTTTTGTTTGAATTTTATGTGTTATCCTCCTGACGTTGCTTATAAGGGCAAAAGGCTGTCACGTTGCTTTTTGAGAACGACAGGATTGCGATCGTAAAAAATCAGGCAATTTTTTCAGTTGTAATGCGTACAACTGAAACTGCCTCGGTGGCGCAGTTGTAATGCAGGGTTACGATTGAGGCCGACGCTCAGGTCTCGGGTTCGATCCCCGGGTCGGGTAAAGTGGTATTGGGTTTTTCTATTACGAAATGCTCAGTATCAAGCTTGGAGTCTGGAATTTGTGCCCGGTATGGCGATAGGGTGGCCCCCTATCACGTAAGGGACGGAGATACGGCGAAATGTGGGTGTACTGGTTACACCCCTGCCTACCCCTTCGGGGATTACAGGCGTAAGTGCGTATGTATGTATGTATATTTCAGAGTAAAAAAGGCTGTCACGTTGCTTTTTGAGAACGACAGGATTGCGATCGTAATAAATCAGCCAATTTTTTCAGTTGTAATGCGTACTCGGTACATCTTCTGTGCTGAGGTTTCGGGTTAAATTCCCGTGTCGGGTGAATGTAAATGTGAGTGTACGGGTTACATCTTTGCCTTGCCTTCGGGATTACAGGCGTGAAAGCGTATATGTTATTATGGCGGATATCCAAACAAATAATGTAAATAACACCAACTTTAAAATTTACAGCTTGGTACGAAACCCATACCCTTGGTGCACGAGGACTCGCACTTCATAATTTACTAAATATTTTAACTCTTTTAGTTTCTTCCAACATTTCTTAAGTATCTTTCCAAAAAGTCAGTCTGCTCAATTTAACAAAATGAACTTACCTCACAACGCAGTTCCTACTTCGGCATTTAACACTGTCTTAGCAATTTGTCAATGAGAAAATTCAATTATTTCCACCGCTCTCGTCGACCACTCTCATTTCATAACAATAAAGTACATTTCATGCCATAAAACGCTGTTACTACGCCTGGCCGGAGCCTGGCATAACTCATAATTCGAAATGTGAAATGTGGGGTCAACTTTGGATGTAATTTCTAAGAAGTGACTTATGATATCATGGGGTACTCGGTAAAATTGGATTCTCGAATTAGTTGGGCCCGTTGGGAATTGTGAATTTATATTCTGTATAAAATTTAATACGCGTTGACGGTGTATTAAGTAGAGCGGATGACTGATTAAAGAAAAGGAATGAGTATTAGACACCCACCGTGGCATAGTAGTCGGCGAGGGGCCGCGGGTTCGATTCCTGGATTCACAAATTTATGTTTCGGGTCTGAGTGTTTCTCCCCAGAGCTGTTGATGTCAAACATAGCCGATCGTAAACACTACAATATTTCTATAACATGGGTTAAAAAGCATGATGTGCCAACCCCACTGCGAGTGGGATAAGGGAAAGGTGGAAGAAAAGGTATTAGGCATGGTTATGTACAAAGATTTAACAAATATGAATTCATAAAAATGTATTTGGACCTTATCTCATAATCAAATTAATTTAAAATTAATATCATAAAGAGGTAAGACTTTGTGAGTCGGTGTGTAGTTCGAAATCTCTGGAACTACTGATCTGATTCTCAAATTTATTTCGCCAATAGAAAGCAACATTACCCTTAATTACTTGAAAAATACTTTTTATACGATAGGATTTTTACGCTAGTGGAGCCGCAAGCAAAAGCTATACATACATACATACATACGCACTAAGGCCTGTATTCCCCGAAGGGATAGGCAGAGCTGTAGCCAGTAGGCCCATCCACATTTCGCCACTTTTTCCATACCCGGGGATCGAACCCGAGACTACAGCACAGCAGTAGTACCGCGTAGACATTACAACTACGCCACCGACGCAAAATCTATATAGATATAATTATATGAATTATAAATCCTATCATATTTTATAAGTTAATTTATACATGCGCGTATTGATTTAGTACTCATTAGATAGATACAAGAATAAATGGCTTAATTAATCATGACAAACAAGTTATTAAAATAATTACACTCGACTCATATTGTTGTTTACTTATTATAACTTGAATGCCTCGGTGGCGCAGTTGTAATGCGTACGCGTTACGATTGAGGCCAACGCTGAAGACTCGGGTTCGATCCCCGGGTCGGGTCAAGTGATACTGAGTTTTTTTATTATGAAATGCCCAATATCAGCTCGGAGTCTAGAATTTGTGCCCGGTATGGCGATAGGCTCGCCCCCTACAACATAAGGGACAGAAATACGCTCGGCGAAATGTGGGTGTACTGGTTACATCTCTGCCTACCCCTTCGGGGATTACAGGCGTGAGTGCGTATATGTACTTATTATAACCTAAAATCGTTAAAGGTTGCTCGCGATGTTTTATTCACAATTAAAGCAAGGTATAATTAACAATGAATACACATGTAATTTGACAGCCTCCGTGGCGCAGTGGGCGAGTAGCCGGCTGCGAAGCGTGAGGCCGTGGGTTCGATTCCCACACCGAGACAAATGTTTGTCTAATCCACAAATATTTGTTTCGGGTCTGCGTGTTGTGGGACCGCAAGTCCCGCGTAGTTCCTGATACCCACGATACAGGTTAACCTAGTGTGGTGTCAGGACTATGTGTGTGACTGTTGGGTGTATTTATGTTCCCTAACACTACAAACAGGAATTCAATAAAAAAACGAGGGTTTATGTACCACAGCCCTTTAGCTAGTTCGTATTCAATTTTCTACTCTTTTATTTTGATTATACACAGGGACGCACGGGTGATACTGGTTCGCTGGCTCGCTCAGTTACTCTGTTTGTGGACAATACGTGGTCTCCAGTGTTGTCCTTAATGGACTAAGCTATTTGTAAATATATTAAACGGAATGTCTGTTTTTACGTGTATTCTATAATTGTGCAAGTGGTTAATAAATTCACAAAAAATATTATGTAAAAGGATCTTTTTTAAATAAGCTTTTATTGACCACCAAGTTGAATTTAGTATGACTATATTCATTCATTGTGTTTTACTCTATTTTGTATAATATATCATAATGGGGTTCATGGGGTGGTGTATCCATGGGATTGTAAAGAAAAGAAGGTCCATAATGTGCTACAGAAATGATTGGTCATATATTTTATTTTTTTATTTGCATGAATGACGAGCCGAGCAGGTCGCTCGCCTGATGGTAAGCGCCACGCCTGCTCATAAACAGAAGCAACGCCACACAGAACTTTAAATAACAAAGCACTGCATGACACTGCACTGCGCTCGTCACCCTGAGACATAACGTGTTAAGTCTCATAATGCCCAGTAATTTCAATGGCTTCAATGTCCTTCAAACCGGAACACAACAGTGCATACATTGTTGCTTGGCGGCAGAAATTGACAAAGTGGTGGTACCAACCCAGCCGGCCTCTCGCATACGAGGGGCCTACCACCTTGTAGGGTTAATAAGGGTTGTTAGGTTGTTATATAAACCTGACAGTGAGTGTTTACGTACGATGTCTAGATATATTATCAATATCTAGACATCCTACAGTTTCATGCAAATTTTAATCACATCACAGATTCATCACATCCCTATAAATGAAGCGAGAAAAACAATGCTGGTGTGAGACATTTACTCGGCTGTTTATCATTTAGTTATTGTTCAAAGTTGCATGTTGAATGTCGGCATGTTACTCATTGGTAAAATTTATAATAAAAAAGGTAAAACTACCAATGCAATACAAGCGGATTTGGTACTATAGAGTGAAATACTTCCTACACTATACGTTGCTTAAATTTCACCACAACTTTCTGTAGCAAGTTGTATATCCGCGACCATGGAGCGGCGCTCTGTTTGAAAATGAACATAATTAAGTATATTAGATTATATTGTCATCTGTACCATAAGTCCGTCTAGTTTCAACTCAATCGGGTGATACTGGTTTATAATTCAAGTGCAAGATTTGACTCGCAAATAATAAAAGGCGAAGTTAAATAAACGCTTGTAAAAGGGAAGGCATTATAGGATTTTTTAGGGTTTAGGTCTACTAAAGAAATATTAAGCTAATAAGCTTAAGACATACAAGTCTGTCCGTCTAGGAAGAGTAAGGAAAAGTTTATATTCTTTGAACAACTCATCTGATTAAATCTTACATCTCGACTAAAATGCGAATAGAAGCAGCGTACTACTCTCAGAGCTAAGAGCCTCTTATCTATTGGCAAGTTCATTTTAAAATTCCACCCTTAAATCCGTTGAGTGAAGGCACATTACTGCCTAAGTGCACGTCTAAGAGCATACAGTAAATGCATTTTACCAAAAACTCGAGCCCATTTGGACTCGAGCACGTTTTGATTTTACGACTCAGTGTCTTTTCCAATGAACGCGATATATTGACAGCGCGACTCTGCGATCTTATGAAAGAACGTGTTTTAACGTAGTTTGAGATTTTTAAATGGCTCGATTACGACTTTATTGAACTTGGTAGTGATTTTAAATACTGAAACAAGAATAAAAGATTGAGGCGGCAAAAGAACTAAATATACAATGTAAAACACCTTTGTTGGTATTTCAAGTGGCTTGTAAATATACGGTTAAAGACATTTAGTAGACAATATAAATAATATTAGCGTAATAATGATGAAAATTAATTTGTAAAATTATATAATAGCTGATTATTATCCACAATCAGCTACAAAAATCAATATATTATTTTAAAACAAGTAAGTTATATCTGTATTTTAAACTAATACACGGCTGTATTGATAAGCCGCATCTAGAGTTTCAGTGAATGACGAAAAGTTCAAAAATCAAATTGGAGGATTTGCTGCAAAAGTCAAAACGTAATGAATTTGAAAAAAAATCAAATCTTTTATTATTATATTTGGGCTGGCTTAATCTTGTTGATTCAAAGCTTCTAAATAATCCAGACAGCCTCCGTGGCGCAGCGGGCGAGTAGCCGGTTGCGAACGTGAGGTCGTGGGTTCGATTCCCGCACCTAGACAAATGTTTGTCTGACTCACAAATATTTGCCTCGGGTCTGGGTGTTGTGGGACCGCAGGTCTCTCGTAGTTCCTGATACTATACCTAGTATGTGTGTGACAAAACAAAACTTTTATTAACACCTACACGGATTTCTTTTACTCTCATATATCCGAACATAAAATCCGTCCTTTCAACATTACAAAAGTATTGAATAGAAAGGACACCCTCCATTATCACATATCACTGTTAAAAACAACCCCGTTAATGTAACATACGATCATCCTTTCCGTATTTTACTTTTATAGGAAGGACAAATCCTGTTATCGTCCAGGGTTCCATAATAGCACCACGGAATGTTCCCATGGCATCGATTACAACATCGAAGCGAAGAATCGTCAGAAATTTACTACGTTTGTGAAGCCGTGGTATCACAAGGTGGTTGGTCCCTCGTTTGCGAGAGGTCGGCTGGGTTGGTACAACCGCTTTGTCCATTAATGCCTGACTGACTTAACACCTTATGTCTGGGGTGACAAGCGCAGTTCAGTTTCATACAGTGCTTTGTTATTTAAAGTTCTGTGTGGCGTTGCTTCTGTTTATGAGCAGGCGTAGCGCTTACCATCAGGCGAGCGACCTGCTCGTCTCGTCATTCAAGCTAATAAAAAAAAAGCCGATGAGATCCTGGGTAGATTCGATACCCGGGTTGGGAAATCATAATGATTTTCAATGCAAGACACACGTAGGTTGCACTGGATTTGAATTTGCGCTAGTTAAAAGTTATATGCTCGCCTCCTATCATATCATGGTACATAAATAAGCTCTGCGAAGGGTAGATGTATGTGCTACAATACTGCCTACGGTATATTCTAAATAAAAATAATGGTGTATGCTTATGTTGAGTTACAAACATAATTTGAGACGAGATTAAAATAAAATAAAATGCCAGTCTGTAACACTTTCATTTCATTTCATTTCATTTCTTTAACTAACCTGAATGACGAAATAAGCAGGTCGCTCACCTGATGGTAAGCGCCACGCTTGCCCATAAACTGAATCAATACCTCACAAAACATTGAATTACAAAGCAATGCATGGCATTGGACTGCGCTCGTCACCCCGTAACATGAATGTTGTTTATAATGCCCAGTAATTTTATTGACTTCAATGTCGTTCAACCCGGAATACAACAGTACTTATACAATGCCAACATAGACGGCATCTCGCTTAAGAGAGACCTACCACCTAGATTTATCAACTTTGTTTCAATTCATTTCAAAGACTCATTTCCCATATTATATATTGATTCATTCAAAACGAAACCCGGCACCAGTAACCAGTATATATTTCTTTTTTCCTTTAAATCGCATAGGCCAGCAAGTGAGTCAACTGATGGTAAGTGATCTCCACCGCCCATGTACGCCCACGATATCAAAAGAGACATGGGCGCGTTGCCAACCTTAAAGGAAAGGGATAATTAAGGGATTGGGAAGGGGAGGGGATTTGGGCCTCCGGATATCACACTCACCGTACGAAACGCAGTAGCAAGCTGCTACTTTACGTCGGTTTTCTGTGAGACAGTGGTAACGACCCGGACGAGCCGGCCTATTCATGTTGTAGACAAAATTGTCTACAGCGTGGCTCTACCACTCGTATATTACCCTCCTTTCCTCCCAGTCGGTAAAAAGTCGAGTGACCTGCATTTAACCCACTGTTCCCAAGTGCCGGTTACTCGACGTCCATTTTGTAACATTAAAGTTTAAGTAATGACATAACTGGTTGGGTCCAAATTTTCCCGTCCCACTCCGCTATTGTCAAAGTTATTGCGGTCAGTTCCTTGGTGCGGTTTTATATTTGCTTGTGAGAGATTTCGGGTATTGATTAATGTGTAGAGATGCAGATATTGAGTTCCTTTGTATATATATTTTTTATGGCATAGGTCGGAAACGATCAAGTGGGTCACCTGATGGTAAGTGATCTCCACCATCCATATACACACACAATACCAGAAGAATCATAGACGCGTTGCCAACTTTAAAGGAAAGGGATAATTAAGGTATTGGGAAGAGGAGGGACATTTGGGCATCCAGATATCTGTTTCATCATACAAAATGTACGAGCTACTTTACGTAGGTTTTCTGTGAGACAGTAGTAACAACACTGCCGAGTCGGCTCATTCATGCTGTAGATAATACAGTCTACAGCGTGTAGTACTCACAACTAAGTAGAAAATACAGATCTATTTTCTAATTGATATTTATGAGTGGTAGAGCGTGTCTGTAGACAGTTTCACAGCATGAATGGGCCGGCTCGTCCGGGTCGTTACCACTGTCTCACCGAAAACCGACGTAAAGTAGCAGCTTGCTACTGCGTTTCGTACGGTGAGTGAGATATCCGGAGGCCCAAATCCCCTCCTCTTCCCAATCCCTTAATTATCCTTTCTTTTAAGGACGGCAATGCGCCTATGATTATTTTGGTATTGTGGGCGTACATGGGCGGTGGAGATCACTTACCATCAGGTGACTCACTGGATCGTTTGCAGGCCTATGCAATAGAAAAAAAGGATTTTTTTATATTAAATTTATTTCGGGTGCAATGTAGCCATTCTAAAACTTTTGACCCATGATCCATCTATACGGTTCTTTCATACAAAGAAATGAATCCTTTTCACGAAAATGACTACCGATTTTACAACACTTTCACACACGAAATAAAAATCTGTGAAAACACATTTTTATGAGGATCCCTGAGGAAGTTGAAGCAATAAACTAACTTTAATTGAATGTAAGTTATTCTTCTATTCTATTTGTTGGGTGTGTCTTCAGGGTCGTAAATTTTTTATCGTCTCCTATTTTTTTTAATATGTAATAGCGCTGGTTATCGGTTCCATTTCTGCGTGAACTGGCGCATCAAGATAGTTTATAGTTAATCTATCTACACTATTACGTACATACATATAATCTCACACATGTAATTCCCGAAGGGGTAGGCATGGGTGTAACCAGTACACCCACATTTCGCCGAGCTCATTTCCATCCCATGCTATGATAGGGGACGAGCCTATAGCCTCACTAAACCCATAACACAACCTCCAGACTCTAGGCTGATACTGAGCATTTCGTAACAGAAAAACTCAATATCACTTTTACCCGACCCGGAGATCTAACCCGAAACTACAGCGCAGCAATCGTATCGCGTACGCATTACAACTGCACCACCGAGGCAGTCACTATTATTATCTTTATTCTCTTTCTTTCTTTCTTTTTTATATTAATATAAAGATATTAGCTTTTGCCTGCGGCTCTGTCTGCGTAGCTTTGTTTAGACGGAAAACGTTATTTTATGTACTATGCATTCTCCGAAAAAATAGGACTGTATAGCAGGATGATTGGTGTGTTCAGGTGCTGGTGAAAATATTTATGGGAAATGCGATGAAAGAAACATATATGATTTCGGCATTAAAAAGCAAATCTATAAAACAGCGGATCTAAATAACATATTATTTCCGACTCCGATATCGAATTTGAAGTCAATCAGCCTTAACATAGACAAAAACAAAATGCCTCTTTTTCTATAGTAAAATCAGTTCTATCGTTTGTGACTACGGAGCGTCCTATATATCGATTTTAAAATCAATCGATCTTACAACAAAGAAAATCTAAATGAAGTCGGCCTTTTTTCGATTCTAACATCGGTTCTACCATTTTTAACTACAAGCTAATTTTGAAGTCAATCGGCCTTCAAATAAACAAATGTTTTGTTAAAAAACGTCCTACACAAACCCTATAATACCCTATAATACCATAAACCCTATAACCCTTTAAAATAAATAAATAAACCCCATTGCGAGTGGGATAAGTACAAGTGGAAGAAGAACAACATATATACATAATTAAATTAAATTAACGCGGGCGACACGCAGAGTCTAAACAAAATAAAATAGCAAACGTTTCGCAAGAAAACACGGTATTTAATTAGAGCAAGATAATAAGTTAAAAGTGGGCGAGTACAGGTATCTAATTAACACCTCTTATTCAATAAGTTACATGAAATAAGGTTTTAATAATAAATGCAAGACCAAGCTGGCCTAATGCGTGTTGGCAGACTTGACACATCTTCGAAATTCTTATGCAGAACTTCTCAGGTATACAGGTTTCCTCACGATGTTTCCTTCATAGTTAAAGCAATCGATAATTAATAATGAATACACATGTGTATGTGTATGGTGCATGCTGTTACGGCTGATTTCGAACCTGCAAATTTCGTCTGAACAGTCCGTACCACTCCCCGCTGAACTATCGCTGGTACAGGTTAATTTTAAAGCTAGAAAAAATCTTGATTAAATTATGCCTATAATAAATAATATTGCAACCGAGCCATCTGTAGCATTAAACACCTTCTACATAATATTGTTTTCAACACTTGCTTCGACATTGTTGCGATTAAGATCAGCCAACTAGCCCGAGGCTTAAAATGTTCATGGACAGTGGTGATCACTTGCTATCAGGTGACCCACTTGCTTGTCTGCCAGCCTATGCAATAGTCATTTTATATCCAATATGTTAATGTAACTGTTAATTTTATTATTCCGCATTAAATTATTTCCTTAAATCCTAAATATCTTACTGCGTAATCTAATCCTATTGAAACCACCAAAATTACGCCCTTTTGCCCCATGATCACAACTACTTGCTATAACGAAATTCTGGTTATTAAAGTTAGACTATGTTTGTAATACCGCGTTCCATTTTACAACGGAGTTGTTCTGAAGGTACGAGCCACACTGCTGTAAAAAATAACAAGCGTCGGCTCCAACTTTTGTTTCCAACTCGCTATTAATGATTTATTGGACAGGTTTAATAATCTAGATGTTTTTATTTAAGCTGTGTTTGTTTATATATTTTCCACAACCATATTTTATGTAGAGTTATAGAGTATCAATTAAACGTATTTGATTGCTCGGCTATTATGGTAAAAATTATCTTCATGGTGGCTGACTCGGTGGCGCAGTTGTAATGCGTACGCATTACGATCGAGGCTAACGGCGTGAGTGTGTATCATCCCTCTTTTAACATATATTTCAGTATTATATGGGGCGATCCACCTGCTGAACCCACAAACTGCAACAGGAACCAAGTTTTGCCATTGCCTCGTCCCTTAATAAGCACAGTTTACTATATATATGTGAGGTTGGCTTTGGACCAAGGTGTTGGTGGCCCACTTACACTTCATGTAATGTACATGTTGTTTCCTTTGTAATTCATTAATATTATATAATAGTTCCAACAGCGGGACCCCTCACTTAGTCATATGCTGCAGTGTGACCTGAGCTACACTATATCACTGATTTTCAATAAAGAGTCCAGGTAACATACGGAAGCGAAGTCGGTAGGCATAATGTGTTAATTCTCTTCTTCCACCTGCCCTTATCCCACTCGCAGTAGGGTCGGATCAAACATGCTTTTACATATGTTACAGAAAAATTTGGATTGTAGTCTTTTTTACGACCGGCCGCCTGTCTGACGTCAACCCCTCTGGGGAGTAAACATAATTGATTGATTGATTTTGAGAAAATACTAACAACCAAGGACATTTATAATTGTTTTGCATTAATGCGTGTGATTTCTAGTTAGACTAAACGACGGTAAGAAAAAAAATTCACATAAATTATTTTAAACGTTTCCCTACATCTCACCGGAATATTCAAAGCACGTTATAAAAATTTAAGTTAGTCAAACACGCTAGCCGTGTGTCTAGCATTCTTATTCAGTGGTGAGTGCAACGACCCCGCTCACAGGTGTATACAAATCTACTGGGTGCGTCTATTGTCAGTGCTACGTGCACGAGCGTGTAGACAGCAATAACGTACTGTGTAACGCCTGCTACGGCTGCTACGCTTACATTTTAAGTACGTATTGTGAAAGCACGCGTTATGAAAGCTCATTGTAGATTGGATTTCTTTGATATTAAGTTGATGAGAAAGTGATTTTCAAATATTGAGTTTTAATATTGCATATAGGCACGCACACCTGTAATCGCCGATGGGGTAGGCAGAATTGTAACCAGTTAACCTACATTTTGCCAAGCTTACTTCCGTCCCATGATGTAATAAGGAGCGAGCCTATCATACCGGGCACAATTCCAGACTCCGAGCTGATACTGAGCATTTCAAAATAGAAGAACCTAATATCACTTCTACCCGACCCGGGGATCGAACCCGAGAACTCAGCACAACAGTTATATCGAGTACCCATTACAACTACGCCACAAAGGCGAGGCGCGTTTGATATTGTACTATGAATATCAAAATAATTTATAGGCCGGAGCTTTTGAATCCTTTGATTTCACAACTATTTGCACCGTTGTTACTTGAAAGTTGTTAAAAATTAAAGTATTACGTTGATTTCTTAACAAATATAAAACTCATCATCATTCTCCTGCCCTGGTCCCAATTCTATTTGGGGTCGGCGCAGCATGTCTTCTTCTTCCATACATGTCTATCAGCCGTCGTCTCGTCATTCACCCCTCTTTCTTTCATGTCCTTCCTCACACACTCCATCCACCTTTTCTTTGGCCTTCCTCTACATTCTACATTCATCCATCCATCAACATTCATATTCATCACTTTCTTACCCACATATGTTTCCTCTCTTTTCATGTCCTTCCTCACACACTCCATCTACCTTTTCTTTGCCTTCCTCTACATTCTACATTCATCCATCCATCAACATTCATATTCATCACTTTCTTACCCACATATGTTTCCTCTCTTTTCATAACATGCCCATACCAAGACAGGCGGTTCCCTTTCATCTTATCCACCATAGGTGCCACTTTCAAACTCTCTGTAACGTGCTCATTCCTGACTCTGTCTATCCTTGTTACTCCAAACATCCATCTAAAATAAAATAGAACAGCCAAATATAATTTCTCTCTATTCTACTATGTTTAAAATGAAAATGAACTTTTAAAGAGATGTAAAAAAGCTATAAAGAAATCCGAACGTACAATTATATTCATCCATTAAATTGCAAACGAAATCCAATCCAACAACTTATTAATTGTGAAAAATTAAAAACTCTACTGTGTTAAAATCACCTAAGGTAAATCTGTCTTCTAATAGCAGCGATAGCTCAGTGGGGAGTGGTACGGACTGGCGAGACGAAAGTCGCAGGTTTGAAACCAGTTCCAAGAGCATACACCTCTGACTTTTCTAAGTTACGTGTGTATATATTGTTAATTATATGCTTTAACAGTGAATGAAACCTGTATACTTGAGATGTTCTTCATAAGAATTTCGAAGATATGTAAAGTCTACCAACCCGCATTAGGCCAGCGTGGTGAACTAAGCCCTAACCCCTCAATAAAAAAGGCCCGTGTCCAGCAGTGGGATATGTATAATACAGGGTTATAATACCAACTGTCTTCTAGCGAGTTCCCAAACAATTAAATCGGTTCAAGATCAATTTGATGAAATAAATGATGTGAATCATGTTGTAGACACTTTTGTCTACAGCATGAATGGGCCGGCTCGTCCGGGTCGTTACCACTGTCCCACGGGAAACTGACGTAACGTGACAGCTTGCTGCTGCGTTTCGTATGGTGAGTGAGATATCCGGAGGCCCAAATGCCTTCCCTTTCCCATTCCCTTAATTATCCCTTTCCTTTAAAGTCTTTAAATCTAATCTTTTGGTTTTGACAGCTCCGTGGCGCAGTCGGTGAGTAACCGGCTGCGAAGCGAGAGGCCGTGGGTTCGATTCCCACACCGAGACAAATGTTTGTGTGATCCACAAATATTTGTTTCGGGTCTGGGTGTTGTGGGACCGCAAGTCCCTCGTAGTTCCTGATACCCACGATACAGGTTTACCTAGTGTGGAGTCAGGACTATGTGTGTGACTGTTGGGTGTATTATTATTATTATTATTATTATTATTGTGAGCGTACATGGGCGGTACATGGGTGGCGGCGGTACACTTGCTCCTTTACCGGCCTATGCTATAAAAAAACTCCTGAAAAACAATAAACCATGTTTGCACAATCATATAAAAATGATACATCTTTCACTTTGTCACATCGAGTACTCGTAATCATCGTCATAATTGATTCCGAAGTGGAAAACACTTTTCTCTTTTCTCCTGCCATTCATTTTCATCGACGTATAGTTTCCGTATTCAGAGAGATTTCCTTGCTATAGGTGATTTCTCATAGGTTTTCACAGTTTTCCTTATGTGTTTTATGAAGCTATTTTTTATGTCTCTACTATGGTTTTTCATGTTGAGTGGGTGGACATACGAGTTTAATAAAATATATATCTTTGATTCGAGACTGAACATAAAAGGATGAATTTGTTAGAAATACTCTGCATGCATTTATAAATAACGTTTACCAAAACTTAGAAACCGACTTTATTGTACAGCAATAGTATGTAAATTCCAATATACATGCACAATCGCGACGAGTGTACCGTTGAGGAGTTTATTTTTTTGCCGTACTCCGTCATAAGCTCTTAACCAAATTTTATGAGACCACATCGCAGCTAAAATCTATCGAGTGAAATTTTTTTCTACGAAATCGGTACACAATTGGCGAAGAAATCGATGTATATACATAAAAAAAGGAAAAAAGCAACGCGCCTTATTGAGAACCTCCTCTTTTTTTGAAGTCGATTAATAAATAACATACGCACTCATGCCTAGGTACACCCACACTTCGGCGAGCTTATTTCCGTCTCATAACGCGATATGGGGCACAATTCCAGACTCCGGGTTGATACTAAGCATTTCTTGATAAACAAACCCAATATTACTTTTTGAAACCGATTTGATCGAACGCGAGACCTCAGCATAACAGTCTTACTGCGTACGAATTACAACTGCGCCATCGAGGAAGTCACGATTGTATTAATATGAATATTTAAAATCTTTTTTAGTAGAAAGGGAAAATACGGTATCCATATCAAATTCCTCGAATATAGAGCGATATATAACTCGAGACTTACTATAAATTTTACTATAAAATAAATATAGTAAACCATCCGAAATAACGCATAAAAATATTCAAAGTAAACAAGTATACACTAAAGATCACTAAATGCAATGAAACTGTATAGGCTGTGTCATATAATGTTTACGACCAACGAATAACTCCATACATGCGGGGAGTTATAATTTGATGTGGTGCTTTACGACCGAACGTTTTCAATTTATCGCCTAATAATTTTGAATGTACACTATTTGTAATGACCTAAGACCTTGGGTTTATTGTTGCGATGGTTTATGCGATGACGTCACGGTATGAATGCTATTTATTTTTAGCTATGTTATTCATTGTGAATAAATATCACTGCCTCAGAGGCGCGGTTGTAATGCGTACCCGTTACGATTACTGTGCTGAGGTGTCGGGTTCGATTCCCGGGTCGGATAAAAGTGATATTGGGTTTTTCTGTCACGAAATGCTTGTATCAGCCCGGAGTCTGGAAAGGTGTGGTATTGCGATAAGCTCGCCCCCTATCACATCATGGGACGGCGATACGCGCGGTGAAATGTGGGTGTACTGGTTACACCTCTGCCTACCTCTTCGGGGATTACAGGCGTGAGTGCGTATGTATGTATGTTTGAGGCATTTGTAGTAATGATTACTTTTACTTATTATTAGAAGACGAAATTATAAATTAGTATAATCATTTTAATTAACAATTATAATAATTATTGTTGTATTACAAATAAGTTTGAGAAAGACCTTCGTTAAAGTCTTTGCCAATTCATCAATGAAACCCACATTCAAAGCCACTTATAGAAAAAAAAGTTAATTTGACCCAAATAATTTCTTTTGACAAAAATAAATGTTTCATCTAACGAAAGCTTTGCTCTACATTCGAAATTCAAACCACGTTACCAACTGAGCTATAGCAAGTTACTGGCTTTATCGCAATTTTAGCTAAAATTAAAAAACATTCCCGAGCCAGCTGACGTACCTAATTACTTCATCGGCTTACATTGAATAGGAAAACCCACCAGTGCGTGAAGTAGACAGGACACCAATACGCAACGGACGAACGCCGACGGGTTTGTATCTGTAACGGCAAATGTTTTTTTCTTTCGTATATTTGTGTTTTTTTTATGGCATGGCATAGGCCGGCAAACGATGTGGTGGGTCACCTGATGGTAAATGATCTCCAACGCACATGTACGCCCACATGTACATGCGTTGCCGACCTTAAAGGAAAGTGTTAATAAAGGGATTGGGAAGGGGAGGGGGTTTGGGCCTCCGGATATCTCACTCACCGTACGAAACACAGCAGCAAGCTGCTACTATATGCCGGTTTTCTGTGAGACAGTGGTAACGACGTGGACGAGTCAGCCCATTCATGCTGTAGACAAGTATCTACAGCGTGGCTCTGCCACTCATAAAATGACTTAAAGAATGTGTTGAGCTTTATCGGATCATATTATGAGATATTTTATTGAAAGTTACGAACTAGTCAAATATAAGCAACGTGTATTGATATTAGTATTTCACCCCCGTACTACCAAATACGATTAGATTGCATGTCTATATTCAACTTGCAACTTTGGACAACACTAAATCATAAACAGTTGATACGAATGAAGCCGTTACTGGGCGTACAGAGGTATAGCAAATAATTTAGTAGTGATGTGATCGATCTTAATAAATGAGTGATTAAAATTAGCATGAAATTTTAGGATGTTTTGATAAGATTTAGTACTCAAACACTCACTGGCAGATGCATATAACGGCCCTTTAAATATAACCACACATTTCTGTAGCACATTGCATACATGTATTATGTTTGGTTAGTGGTTCTATTGTATATCAAAAATTATTTCTTGGTCTCTCTTTGGGCTGCCACTAGACTAATAATAATAATATAATAATAATAATACACCCAACAATCATACACATAGCTCTGACCCCACACTAGGTAAACCTGTGTCGTGGGTATCAGGAACTACGAGGGACTTGCGAGGGTCCCACAACACCCAGACCCGAGACCAATATTTGTGGTTCACACAAACATTTGTCTCGGTGTGGGAATCGAACCCACGGCCTCTCGCTTCGCAGCCGACTACTCGCCCGCTGCGCCACGGACTAATGAGGCGACTATACCTGGTATCTATACTATACAATTCTATAACGAATGGTTAGTGGCCAAACTAGTGTGGAATTTTCAAGCCGGCCGAAGGAATGCGACTTGGATTAACGACTGCTGTCAATTGATATCAGCCGGAAACGACTTTTTTACGTGCCCTTCGAAACACGGAGACGCTCAAATGAAATACCAATAAGCGGACGCCCATTCATAAACTGACCGAGGACATGAGCAATTATTGGGCATCATGAGACTTAACATGTCTTTCTCTGTCATTGTCTGGGCTGGGTGACGAGCGCAGTCTAATGCCATGCAGTGCTTTTAATTCAGCTTTTTGTGTTTTGTTTCTTCTGTTTATGGCGGCAGTAGGCTTACCATTAGACGAGCGACCAGTTCGTCTCGTCATTCAAGGTAATAAAAAAACATAGACGATATCTAGATTTTGATAAGATCCTGTACATAACACTAACTGTCCGGTGTATGTAACAACCCATATGATCAAACCTTTCTTACCTCGTTGTATATTTAACTTAACAAGAAATCAGTTTTAAATTATATGTAGTACACCAATGCAATTTAATTACAATTTTAAAGCTGAAATTTTATTTAGCCATAAAATAAAAACTACTCAACAATCATAACTGTTCGAGACGGAATAATAAAAATATAAAATTTTAACCACCGACAATTTTATACACACATTCGAAGTTAGCCACTAAACCCGAAAGAGGTCGGAGTATCTCGTAATCTCGAACCGGAGCCCTCAATTGATGAAATCTTATCTTTATTGTGACAGCCTTGATCCTCAGTCCGGACTAATCATGAACTATGGCCTAAGAAACTTTAGCGAAGTTCAACTTTCATTAGTTCTTCGGGGCTGATATAAAAACTTCAATGTAAACTAGGATTTATTGAGGTTAGTAACTTTGTAAATTGTTACTTACTGACTCTATCTCGGATTATTTTAAGTTGGAGTTAAGTGTCCTTTATAAGTGCTGTCCTTTTTTATTTTGTTACGCACGACCTGAATACGTTTTGATTTTTGTTGGGTATTATTCTAGCTTAGTTGAAAATCTATAATGGTTTAAACCAACTGTGAGTAGAAGAAAACGGTGATGTTACTAAAACAGTATGGGGTAATTATTGATGGTAGGTAATACTCCGTGGCGCAGTGGGCGAGTAGCCGGCTGCAAAATGAGAGGCGTGGGTCCGATTCCCGCATCGAGACAAATATTTCTGTGATCCACAAAAGTTCGGGGCTGGGTGTTGTGGGATCGCAAGTTCCGCTTAGTTCCTGATACCCACAATGCAGGTTTACCTAGTGTGGGGTCGGGATTATGTGTGTGACTGTTGGGTGTATATATTTTATTTTTAAGTATATCTGAAACATTTTTGTACCTGACTGGATAGCGAACACCGTATATTTGGTGAAAAAGCTGCCATAGTGGTTCGTTCCAGCGAGTCGCGTTCTGGGGACAGCCAGAAACAAACTTCATGTCGCCATGATTCTACAGACCGTCAGGCATGCAATTTCCCTCAACAGTCAACATTATATAAGAAGAAAAAGATAGATTTCGGCAGGATTTCTGTCCTAGAGACCATATACAGGACCATAGACATAAAATACCGTTCATCATTCATTCATTCATTTTGTCATTAACGCTTTCTGGATGGTGCGGGCGTTGACAGACGACACGACATTACTAACGCAATCAGAAATCTATCTTAAAATACAAGAAACCTTTTAAAGAAGTAAATAAAAAAATTAAATCATTATTTAAATGCTATGTGTATATATAATCCACGAACAGTGAGTGTTTTCATGTTATCAGACAGACATAAAATGGTAATGATATTAAATTAATCTTAGTTTATTTAAAAACTTATTACGTAGAAAATTAAATTAGATTATAATTGATTAAAGGCTTGATTGTAATTTATTATTGAGAACTTAATTCTCTTTAACGAAGAAAAATAAAATTAATAAAATCAAAAAGTCCCATAACAATTAAATTAAACGTCCAAACACGTATTAAGCTGGCAAAAAATCAAATAAAAAAATATATTTGAATCAACTCCAAAAAAGTTGTACACGATCGTAGTAGTTTTTACAAGTCGAAAGTTCTACATTGTAACAGTGTAGGAATGGGGCTGTTACTCATTGCATTTTAACTAGTTGCCAAACTTGGCAAATGGTCAAGAATTTAATGTTCGCTAGCGATACTTTTTTGTTTCAGAATTATTGATGTTAATCGTTGTTTTAATTGGAAAGTTGACAAGTTTCGGGAAAGCATAATAGTGAGTCTACACGGCGCGATTTTAGTTGATAAAATTACTTTATCTGACTGTCTCGGTGGCGCAGTTGTAATGCGTACGCGTTACGATTGAGGCTAACGCCGAGGTTCGAACCCTAGGTTCGATCCCGGGTCGGGTAAAGTGGTATTGGGTTTTTTTATTACGAAATGCTCAGTATCAGCCGATAGGCGATAGGCTCGCCCCCAATCACATAAGGGACGGAGATACGCTCGGCGAAATGTGGGTGTACTGTACTGGTTACATCTTTGCCTACCCCTTCGGGAATTACAGGCGTGAGTGCGTATGTATGTGTGTAAAATTACTTTATACAATAAAATATGTATGGTCATTATAAATTAAATTTGGAAGTCTGTTCAGACGGAACAAATCGCATGCAGTTTAGTATTTAGTCAGCTGAAATCGAACCGTGTGAATTCGTTATTATCAACTTTACCAAAATCATATATAATTTTATGAATTTATTTATTTTGTATGTTTATTTAAACTTCTTATACAAATCATGTTTAAAGGCGGACTGAATTGAGTTTTATTTTAGGATCACTAAAATCTACTTAAAACATCAGTTGTTATAATGCTTTGTGTATTTATTTAAATCCTGCTTGTGATTTGAATTAAACTTTTTTCTTTTTATATAAGTAAATTAAAAAATAGCTGGTTAAAGCGTTTTGTATGAAAAAATCTATGTGTATGATACATGCTTTTAATTTCCCTCTTTTATAGTAAATACAAAAATGGGTGAAGAATACTTTATTTTTTTATTAGCATTAATGATGATACAAGCAGTTCGCCCGCCTGATGGTAAGAGTCACGCCTGCCCGTAAACAGAAGCATACAATCAATCAGATCTTCAATTATTATGAAGTACTGCATGACACTGGATTGCGCTCGTCAACCCGAGGTATAATATGTTAAGTCTTATAGTGCCCAGTAATTTAACTGGCTTCAATTTTCTTCAAGCCGGAATACAACAGTGCTGCTTGGCTGTAAAAATAGACAAAGCGGTGGTACCTACCTAGACGGCCCCTCACAAACGAGGGACCTACTACTTAGTCAAATATGATCACCACTCACTCACTGTTTACTTTTGTAATGTAATGTTTAATATAATGATTATCTCCAAAAGTTTGTTTTTGTTATATTCAGTGATATAAAATAAATGGTTTTCAAACATTATGCACGTGCATAAAATAACTCAACATTAAAACATAAAAACTTATTTATGCTTAGGGAAAAGTAAAATTTGTACTAAACTTCAGCATCTCCACACCCCTTGAAATTCTCAGAAAGCAACACCTTTAGCAGTTGCCAACTTTAAGATAAACCGCTACAAGTGAAGTTAGTTTAGCGTTGAATACGTAAACTGAATACTGAGTTAGTTTATTAAGGACCGATTTGTCTACTTCCAACTAAACTCTATTTATAAGATAATATAAATGAAGGCAAACAAAATTATCAAACTGTCAATATACAACGCGTTACATAAAGGTGTAGTCAAATTTAAGCAACGTATAGTATAAGTATTCCAAAAAGGTGAAATTCACAAATTGTAGGTCCCTCGTATGCGAGAGACCGGCTGGGTTGGTAACACCGGTTTATCTATTTCGGCCGCCAAACAGTGTGTAAGCACCGACACTGTTTGAAGCCAGTGAAATTAATGGGCATTATAAGACTTAACATCTTATGTTTCGGAAAGACCAGAGCGTAGTCCAGTGTCATGCAGTGCTTTATAATTTAATGTTCTGTGTGGCGTTGCTTCTGTCTATGAGGCGCTTACCATCAGTCGAGCGACCTGCTCGTCTCAAGCTAATTAAAAAATACATTCGCGATTATGTCTAAACATATTCAAGACAAAAACAAAAAGGTCACACCAGAATGTATTTTGTTCACGAATATATTTCTCCATAAAACTTTATAAAGAAAAACACACAAAATAATACGATTCTGTATAAATGTAATATGAGACGGTATACCTGGAGGTCGGCTGTGACGTCATTCTCTCGGTCAACCGCCTACGCGAAGAAATACGCAATTGCAAACAGTGGGCGACTGGAAGCTCAATGAATCTCGTATTTTCCACGAGCCATTAAAAAATAATGAGTTATTTGTAGCGTAGGATGATTTCACAATCATACTATCACTAATCATACGATACTCATGTATCGATTGGTGCCTTAATGATGATACTAATGCGTTTGCAACCATCGAAATAAGATGATAAGAAACGTAACCCAAGCAAAAAATTAACCCACCAAAACTCTGTGCTAGGGGGCGGGGCTATAAAAGTCTGTGCAGCTCGTTCATTCATCCATTCATGTAAATTGATTCATGATCTCTAGTTGACACTTGATACAAATTTTTTGCGCGGTGCAGAACGTCGTATCTTGATCTAGAAATTTAATATATAGACATTATCTTTTATAAAATAAAGTTGATTTTGAACGTTCAATAATTTATGTTGCGTGTATGAGTGTTACATGTTACCTTTGCATGTGTAAGTTAGTGGAGCTGTATTTTTGGCAGATTCATATGAGAGTTATCGTTCTAGTCATCTTGTTTCGATGTATGCAATAGTTATTTTATTATTTACATTTTCTCATGACAAGGCAAAACCTGTAGACAGTTTTCTCTTTAGCATGAATTGACTGGCTCGATAATGGGGGTACCCATTATCTCAAAAAACTGACTTGATTTGGCAGCTTTTTTTTTCATACGGTGAGTGGAATTTCCGGAGACCCAATCCCTGTAACTTGGACTATAAACATGAATTTCGTCGGAATATATCCGTGGCGCAGCGGGCGAGTAGTCGGCTGCGAAGCGAGAGGCCGTGGGTTCGATTCCCACACCGAGACAAATGTTTGTGTGAACCACAAATATTGGTCTCGGGTCTGGGTGTTGTGGGACCGCAAGTCCCTCGTAGTTCCTGATACCCACGACACAGGTTTACCTAGTGTGGGGTCAGGACTATGTGTGTGACTGTTGGGTGTATTATTATTATTATTATTATTATATCCAATTGTCTGGTAAAAGTGTTATTGAGTTTTTCTATTACGAAATTCTCAGTATCGGCCCGGAGTCTGGAATTGTGCCCGGTGTGGCGATGTGCTCGCTACCTATCACATTATGGGACGGAAACAAGATTGGCAAAATATGTGTGTACTGGTTATACTTCTGCCTAGCCCTTCAGGGATTACAGGCGTTAGAGCGTATGTATCAATTTCCTATTATTTAAAATGACACCATTTTGCTTCACGTAAGGAGAACATTTCTTCCTCGATTGTATTAATCAATGGTCTAAACTGTAGATCTGCGCCAAAAAATTCTTACAAATAACTTTCTATCCTTCCTTTATCTACTTTAAAAGTGTGAACAAAATAGAAACTCAGAACTAATGGATATTCAACAAGAGTTCTCGAGGGTTGAATATTTGAATACGAATGCAGGAAAAGGCGGCATTTCTCAATGGGGATCGCTTTAGCAAATAGATACCGGGTAAAATACTCTTTCTTTATTGTATACAAGCTTTGTGAACTGACACTTTTCAGCGTTTTAGTTGGCTATTGATAATATCTTGTGAGGCTTCTGACAACGCCAGTGGGGAAAGATGAAAGGACGCCGATGCTAGTTCTTCTTTATTATAAAAAATCTAAATATTTATAAACGTATAAGAAAGTTGTAGTGACGAAATGTTAAACGAATACGAATCTTTAGCTTAGTTATGGTATTCATAGAACGTTTTATTATTCAAATTAAAATGTTTTATTATATATTTTGATTAATTAAGATATTGTTGTGAAATGTGTAAATGTTAGGGTACAATATTAAAATAATTGGATATGAAATAACATAGTAATATGTATATGACTATGTATAAAGGCTACTATGTATACTAGCCTTTAAATCGCTTTAAATGTTTTTATTCAATTTTAACGTGATTACTTAATTAAGTTGTTATATTCATCACAACGCAGCAAAACATTAATAATAATACTAGCCCTGTATTATATACGTCCCACTGCTGGGCACGGGCTCCCTCTACTGAATAAGAGGGGTTGGGCCTTAGTCCACCACGCTGGCCTAATGCGGGTTGGCAGACTTCAGATACCTTCGAAATCCTTATGAAGAACTTCTTAGGTATGCTGGTTTCCTCACGATGGTTCCTTCACCGTTAAAGCAAGTGATAATTAACAATTAATACACACATAACTTAGAAAAGTCAGAGGTGTATGCACTTGGGGCTGGTTTCGAACCTGCGACTTTCGTCTCGACAGTCCATACCACACCCCGCTCGCTGAGCTATCACTAGCAAAGCAAAACATTATTTATATTTTATTATAAAGAAAGATAACAATCATCACACAAAAGCGAACGTAGATTTCGAAGTAAAGATATAAAATAAAAGGGCAAACTATATACGTAATAGAAATAAAATATCTATAGCTAAAGTACGAAGTCTGTTTCTAAACAGCTAACTAAGTTCTATAAAGTACTCCGTAGATCATTATGGTTAATCGTGATTCCGCCGATTAATTCACACTAACTAGATGATGCTGGCATATTGTTTTTATGTCTTCGTTTGTTTAATAAATTAAATGAAATCAAAATTGTTTTTGAATCCATAGAACGTATACTGCCTCGGTGGCGCAGTTGTAATGCGTACGCGTTACGATTAATCTAAGGCTGAGGTCTCGGGTTCGATCCCCGGGCCGGGTTTTTCTATTACGAAATGCTCAGTATCAGCCCGGAGTCTGGAATTTGTGCCCGGTATGACGATAGGCTCGCCCCCTATCACATCGTAAGACAGAGATACGCTCGGCGAAATGTGGGTGTACTGGTTACACCTCTGCCTATCCCTTCGGGGATTACAGGCGTGAGTGCGTATGTAGATCGTTATACATCATTCAGTTAAATTGTAACTCTACCGCCATTTCGAAATGCTGTTTCGTTCGAAGAACGGGCAAGAAACTCTAACGTTGCTCTTCTCAAAAGTTGGTCGAGCTATTGGTTTCTGGTCACATTAATTATTTTTGGTAGCAGAATACCTTATTGTGCTCAATGAAAGATAATTTTAATCGGTAATTTCTTTTTTAAATGTTTAAGACGTAAGATAAGTAAGATGTAGATATGTAAAAAGTATATCCGTACAATTACCAGAACCGAAAATATTATAAGAACAAAGCCGATATAAAAAGAACAAGTTTTACATGCTGAACATGTAATATTCTTAGATTAAAGTACATTTATCCAAAAATACTAATTTATTTTTACATAATCTTTAGGGACCGTCGTAAAATTACGTCTAGCTTTCCTCCTAAGAACTGAAAATTCGGATTTTCATAGCTAAGGGTTTCAGAGATAGGATGTTAAGGGAGGGAAATATTGTTTTAATGTTTCTAATATATTACGCACTTATGTAATAGTAGATAATCACGAAATCTATGCTTGTTAACTATATAAAAAAGGGGGTTCGCAATTCTGGTGTATGTTTACATTAAAAAAATATATAGATTATATGCCCCATACAAAAATAGAATACATGTTTTATAGATTAGAATTTGATTAGGCCATTCAAAATACATTAAAGCATTTAGGATCAAAGACATTGTATTAACTACAAAGACCAAATAACACAATGAGCATTACGAAACAGTCACATATCATGAAACAAAAGCTTAACAGTACTAAGCATTTCTCCGAAATGCTACGAACTATATAGCAATACTACGCAATTAGTAGCCGCGCTACGCAATATTTAGCGACGGCACGTTGTATGACGCAACGAGTAAAATGCTACGCTCACTATAGCTACGTTGTGTGCTACGCAGCTACGGTACGCGCTACGTAAATGGTTACGTAGGGATTTGATTGTAGCTTTTAGATAATAAAATCACTGATATATAATCATAATTGTATATTTTTCATTTGTGTATTTGTATTCTGTAGTAAAATAAGCTTTTATATTCAAATTCTTTGTTAGAATCAATACTTAAAGTAATACAAATCTTATTAAAATATTATAACATTTCAAATCTCAAACATTGGTGATATATTACTTTAATTTGAATCTCAGAAAGTTTTATTTGTTCTCAAGTTGTACTAAACATAAAGGTAAAGAGTGCGTCTCGAGACAGCCTCTCAATATAAATTTCATGAGTGGAGCTATTGCCTCGTTGCTTTATTAAAAACCTTTAGAGTCGATTTATATAAAGTTAATGATCAACTATTAAACAGCTTTGGATATAAATAAGATATTTAAAATTCAATTAAAGTATAACGGCATGTTACAATATTTAATCAAATTATATTTTGTCTACTAAAGTATTTTGAAGGCTTTTGCGGTAATAAACGAAGTATCAGGTGAGTGGTACTTATATGTTTAAATATTTGTGGATTACACCAACATTTGTGTCTCGATGTGGAAATCGGACCCATGGCCTCTCGCCCCACAGTAAGCAACTCGCCCACAGCGCCACGAAAGCTCTCACTATCAATTTCATAAGTTTCAATATAAATGAATGATAAATCCTACTACTATAATAAAAGTGAGTTGGTATGGTTGTGAATTTGGATGTTTGTCAATGACCTAACAGCAAAACGGTTTTGGACGAAATTTGGAACACAGGTAGACCATACCTAGACAATGACATAGGCTACTTTTCGCCGGAAAAGGCCGTCATACGGGCGGAGCCGCGAGCAAAAGCTAGTCTAATATATGTCTAATGTAAGGTATCTCAATAGCCATAGTAGATTCGCCTAACTCTAAATCACAATGACCAATTAAAGATTCCATGTTTCGAAACCACGCGAACTCATTTATAGAATACAGACCCTGTAAGCTACGTAATTAGTTGGTTTCTGTAACACGATGCCTTCGGGCGATGATTTGTTGGAACAGTGCCTTCGCCTGTCTTGTTATTAACAATATTAAGACAAAATTTATTGGATAAAGAATGTAAAGTAAAATTAATGGTATTATTATTACGAAAAAGTTCTCAGAGCTTATGATGGGATATATCAGTGGCTACTTAAGTCTTATATTTTTTTATTATTCTTAGGCCCGATTCAACCAACTTTTATATTATTCCAGAATACCTAACTTTAGAATATTTTTACTCGCTTTCTTACATACATAGACTCACGCCTATTTCTCATAGGGTTAGGCAGAGACAACAGATTTCCGCTTGCTACGATCGTTGCATACCTCTTTGGCATCATTCACTCTCATTACATTTTTCATACATGCACGTCGCTTTTTTCGGGTACTCCTGACCTGTTCTTTCTCGAGAATATCTCCAACTTGATCTATGATAGTTCGCCGAGGCCTTCCCCTCCCAACTGTACCATTCACACTCGCCATGTACATTTTCACAGTATAAATCACTAGTAATTTTACCATGCAAACCTAGTAATAATCAATACTCGGATTAATATATAGTGCTGCATCAGAGTGAACAACAAATGAAAATTAAAATCGTCCAAAACGAATGCACTACTTTTGTTGACTTGACAATTAATTGGCATACCATCTGAATTTATAGTATTACCTATAACAACATATTCTGTCACTCGTCATTATAATAACATCCGCTATCCGCCATTTTTTTACTTTTTCGGGTAAAATCTCACTCCACCGAAATGATTCCTCTCGTATAAGGAAGGACTTAGAAGTCGTGTAGCTCACTTTTTTAAGCTTAAAATGATAAAATTCACGTTCACAAAAACGTTGAAAACACACTAAACCTGTACCTAAAATAAACGTACAAGTGCATTCGCAAACACTACAAAGTGCTAAGAAATACTACAAAATTAAAACTGGGTACGTTTTTTTTAAATAAATAATACACCCAACAGTCATACACATAGTCCGGACCCCGCACTAGGTTAACCTGTATCGTGGTAGCAAGAACTACGAGGGACTTGCGGTCCCACAACACCCAGACCCGAAACAAATATTTGTTGGTCACGCAACATTTTTCTCGATACGGGAATCGAACCCACGCCTTCACGCTTCGCAGCTGGCTACTCGCCCACTGCACCACGGGGGCTGTCATTAAATTAAAGTACTAAAACGTTGTAACGGCCTACCAGTAAGACATGGGTCCTCCTTGGATGCGTCATCGACAGGTCGAGACTTACCTGGAAAATAAATATTTCGTGAGTTGGTAAAATATTTTGTTTTTTTTATTTAATTTTTATTACACAGGCCGACAAACGTGCAAGTGGGTCACCTGATGGTAAATGATCTCCACTGCCCACAATATCATAAGAGTAATGGGTGCGTTGCTGACCTTAAAAGAAAGGGATATTTAAGGGTTTAGGATTTAGGCCTCCGGATATATCACTCACCGTACGAAACGCAGCAGAAAGCTGTACACCGCTTTACGTCGGTTTTGTGCGAGACATTAGTGACGACCCGGACGGGTCGGCTCATTCATGCTGTATACAAAACTGTCTACATCAAAATGTTTTTAAATAAGCTGTATTTTTTTCTTTTTTGTTCTTTTTATTATCCTTGCACGGGAATGACTACACTGGACCAAATGTTAAATACATTGCAGTCCAAATATAACTTCGACCGTCAATAGTCGGGTGTGGATGCATATGGTTAGAAATTGATTGCATATTAGTACTTGTTCGTAAATATACTAACACCCAGTTTCTGAAAGGCTGATCAAATTAACAATCATCTAACAGAACTTTGATTTTGACACCACTGTCAAATTTTGCGTTGCTGAAACGTTGTTTAGTGAATAATTTAAAAACATCTAATAGCGTTCGACATACGATTTTTCATATCAATTTAAAAACTATGTTCACTAACATGTGTGTTAAATCAAAGGTGTTGATCACGCTTCTAGCAACTCAATTTCGACTTGACATGAGAATTGACAGTTGATTAGTTTATTCAACATTGATCAGCCTTTCAGAAATCGGGCGTAAGACTGCTGAAATGGATAACTTTTTAGTATCATAATGTCAACATCACTTATATTGTAGGCAGAGGTGTAATCAGTACACCCACATTTCGCCGAGCGTATCTACGTCTCATAATGTGATAGAAGGCGAGCCTTTCGCCATACCGGGCGACAATTCCAGACTCGGTACTGATACTGAGCATTTCGTAATCGAAAAACTCAATTAAATAAACCGCGATACAATCCGTATAAACTAGTTTTATTTCAATACGATTTAACACTTCGCAAGTACAATATATGTGCATCATGCTTATTTCCTGTGTTCCGGATGTTACGTATCCACGCATGAGGATACCCTATTTGTATGTGTAATGAGCGTAAAATAGAAAGTGTAAACATGGAGCATTGTTGGGCTCGTTACCTTGTATCTATTATTTAATACTCTATGAATAAAGTTTGGCAAAAAAACATTACAGCATGAATAAGCCGGCTCGCCCGTGTCGTTACCACTGTCTCACAGAAAACCGACGTAAAGTAGCAGCTTGCTGCTGCGTTTCGTACGGTGAGTGAGATATCCGGAGGCCGTAAGTCGTGAAACCATGGGGTCCTGGATTCAATTTCCAGGTCGGGTAATAAATTCTTGTTTGAGTTTTCGATTCCATAAATACATAAATTGCCCGGGATTGAAATTTGTGCTCATTATGGCGATAGACTCGCCCCCTATCACATCGTGAGACTTACATAAGCTCGGTGATACGTGGTTGCAGCACTGGTGCCTCCGCCTACAGTGACTAAAACCGTGAATTTATGTAAGGTATGCATTTTTGTTTATTTAAAATCTCTTGTAATTTTGATACGTACTCACGCCTGTAATCCCCGAAGGGGTAGGCAGAGGTGCAACTAGTACACCCACATTTCGACAAGCGTATCTCCGTCCCTTGATGTGATAGGGGGCGAGCCTATCGCCATACCGGGCACAAATTCCAGACTCCGGGCTGATACTGAGTATTTCGTAATAGAAAAACCCAATATCACTTTTACCCAACCCGGGGATCGAACCCGAAACTTCAGCGTCAGCCTCAGTCGTAACGCGTATGCATTACAACTGCGCCACTGAGGCAGTCATTATAATTTTGATTGAAAAGCAAATATCGAAAAGTAAGTAATCACGGAAACATTATACATCATTGAAACCCACTCATAAAGTAAAACAAAAGAATCTTATCAACGATCGAATCTTGTCAAAAGTACGTCAAAATCCACAAAACGAAACTTTGGCCACATTTAACATTTTCCAACGTCAACAGCTTGACACGTCATCAATTTTAACGAACAACAATTTTTGGCAGGACAAACTTTGCGACAAAGTCGGGTTGCGGCGAAAAACTTGACTTCGCTGAATAGATCCCCTGAAAGTTTATTTCGAGCAAAATCTTTAGACCATTCAGAAATTTTTGATGAACACTTATGTAGATGCTTGATTTTTATATTGACAGATGATTTTTAGACTATTATTTATATACGCACTCACGCCTGTAATCCCCGAAGGGGTAGGCTGAGATGTAACCGGTACACACACATTTGGCCGAGCGTATCTCCGTCCCACTATGTGATAGGAGGCGAGCCTATCGCCATACCGGGCCCAAATTCCAGACTCCGGGCTGATGCAGAGATTTATCGTAATAGAAAAACCCAATATCACTTTTACTTGACTCGGGGATCGAACCCGAGACCTCAGCGTCAGCCTCAGTCGTAACGTGTACGCATTACAACTGCGCCACCGAGGCAGTTGGCACAATTTAAAAAATATAGTTATTAAATAATAATTTGCCGGTGGGGGATTGAAGTATATTTGTACCATCGGACAAGGGATACACAGTCTCTCAACGATCGATATTCTATCGATGTATAATATCTTATATCTCGGTATAGTGATCCCAGTACACTGCAATGCAGTTACCTTTGATTCAAATCTGAGTGGTGTGAAACAGCTATGGCGCTCACTACCAGACGTCTCGTCATTCAGTTGTAAAAGAACAACGCTGTCGATGAAACCCTACAATACCAAATGATTCATTGATGCATTGGCTTCCTTTGAGGGAAGGAGCGTGAGATTGGAGGGAGCCAGTCATCTGCAGTAATTTTAAATTTATAACTTTGTGAGTTTTAATACAGGGTAATCTGTGGGTAACTGATGATCTGATTCTCAAAAATATTTCACTAATAGGAAACTATAACATTATCCCTGAATGCTTTATGCTATTTATCACTGTGATAAAATCACATAACACAAAAGCAGCAAATAACCATAATATTGACTGAACACAAATACGTAATCCAAACCAAATACCTTTGAAGATCACAAAGCACCAGAAGATAAACGGTCAAACGAAATTATAAATACCTTCCATTCCACTCAGATAAGGCCCATTCGTGTCCAAAACACGTCCTCGTTTAAGTCGACTAGGCCCGCTCGAAATTATCCATGAAATATCCGCATAATAATTGCGTTGGAAAAAGGAAAAACGGTTACAAACTAAATGTCCAAAAAGGCAATTCTATATTGTGAAATAACGATATTGTGCTATAAAGTCTGGAACGCACAAAATATCTTAAGTTTACAGCTATTGTTTATTACATACACGTGGTCCATTAAGGGCCCTATGATATTTTTATCGCGAGGTGAACGAAAATGATCGTGTCCCTTCTGTTTATTGTGTTTCGGGTTTGGTGAACGAGTAGAATTTTTATGTCGATTTCTATCTTATTATTACGGGTCGGCAGTATATTTGGGACAATGATTGCCTATTTTGAATGTTAACTAACCGGGATCGGTATTCATTTTTGTCTCATTTATGACAATTTATGCTGGTCAAATGGTATTGAAAAATATAATGGATTAAATTATGAAACGTTTTGGGAGGCTCCTGTTTTGTTGAATTTAATACATTTTGTTTTTATGCGGAATATAAATTGTTTTCTTTCGCCTATTTTCTTTGTACGAACATTGAATATCTAATCATAATATTTTGCATACCTATAGTATTTTATCGGGACCTATATTATGAAGTCTATATTGAGTAGGATTCAAAGGTATTACTTTATATGAATCTAGATCAAAACTCTTCTTCTTCTTCAAACAAAACGCATTATCTGATTTAGGTTTTCGTATTTCGTACGGGAGAAACAAGATAATATGTTTTGGACGAAAACTTTGTTGTCCACAATAAATCATACGAGATTCGAGATGCATAATACATGAATGAATGAATACGACTCACATCGATAAACTTAATAAGAACAACACTTGCTCGTCAGCTAGCTTAAGTTATTAAAAAAACCCTTTCTCACCCGCACCACACGATTGCCAATATTTATTGTTATAGTAGATATCGTAATAAATAATATTTAAAAAAGTAAAAATGTTTTATTTTTGAGATATGTAATATTTATAAATGTAAAGAAACCTTTATAATAAAGAGTACTGTACATATAAAAAAGCAAAAATTTAAATAGGTTGGTCCGGAAACCTCGGTGCGTGAATCCGACTTGGCCGGTTTTAAGTACAACAGAATTTTATAAAATAATAATAATATAAGACCTGTATTGTAGAGTCTCGCTGCTTCTCCTTTCCACCACTTCTTCTTCCACCTGTCCTTATCCCACTCGGAATGTGGTGGCATTTGTGTTAAAATCATCTTGATTTTAACACAAATGTTACAGAAAGATTTGGCTTGTAGTTTTTACAACGGGCGGCCTGTCTGACGTCAACCCGTTTAGGGAGAAATAATCTACCTCTACGAGAATAAATATATGGAAATAAAATATCAATATATTAATACGTGAATAGAAAGCTTCGGACCCATTTTTAATTAAGCATATTGTGCGCACGGAGAAATATTTGATTTAGCGTAATTAAAGATTATATGGCGGAGTGGGGTAGCTATTTATATATAATATCTGTAACAAATAAATACATTTAAATAAATAAAATAAAACATTCATTGTTACGCTCACACTGACAATGTCTCAAAGTCGAATCTGACGTAATAAAACAAAATTAAAAAAATAGGTTGAATTTTAACCACTACGCGACCACTAGTAAATATAATTATTTAATTTATAAACACCAAACTGTAACGACTTACCACAGCCGCCCAAAATACACAAAAACAAAAGCCAGCCAGCAAGCACACTGAATTCCAGCCATCAAATACAACACAAAGGAATTGACCACATGAACGGCCAGCGAAAATGTATCCGTCAACGCTAATTACTCGATTCACAAAGTCCAACAACCGTGAAACCGAGGTGGTTGTGGCGGATCCGACTGAAGACTCGATTGCTCACCGGGAAATGGTGCGGACCGCACGCTTTCCTATATCTACTGATACATCGAAAATGTTTTGTTGTTCAATGTCCGATGTGTTTCAGAAAAACTTTTAAACAAACCGACTCGAAAAAAACAAACTGAACTTTGAGTCCGTGGTCCGTAGTTTAACAATCAATGATTGATACCACCGACTCATAATTGCTTAATTTTATTTTTAGATTTTTATATTTTTTTTTAAATCTCTGGCTTGACGTATTAGAGGCAGTTATGAGAGCCAACGGTCTTACTACAGAGGATGCTCAAGATCGGGTGAAGTGGAGGCATCTTAGTGGGAAGGCGGACCCTGGCAATGGCCGGGATAACGCCAGGTAGAAAGAAAGAAGAAGTGTGTTGAAGTGGTTTTATTTAATATTAAAAAGTTTTAGTTTACTATTATTTAGTGAATTATCAAAATCAGCGCATAAAGGTTTTTAGTATTTCATCCCCGATTTCACTCCTTAGGGATGGAATTATTTCTTCATGGATTATTTAATGAATGGAAGCACCACCGCTGTAAACTGTCGAATAGAGAAAGAGTCATCCAATTCGGTCCACATTCGGTGGAGTTATGCGCGAATATCCATAACAAAATATATATACGAATAATATTTAAGATCCATTTTTGAGGCGGTTAAAAAATTTCTACATCCCAAACAAAATCCATTCGTGCGAATTCAATATACAGACGGCTTAACTATCTCAATAACATCTATATTAGCAGAACGCATACCACTCAACTTCCATTCAACTGCCTGGACGTGTTCAATGGGATTATTTTTAGAACTACAGCTATTCAATTTCGAATTTATTTCATTCAGATTACGTCCGTGTTGTATTGAATGTTTTTTGTTTTATATATTTGTTTATAATATATAACAAAAAGAGGAGTGATATATGCAGTATTTGTGTTTTTTATTTGGGCGGCAAACGAGCAAGTGGGTCACCAGGGTAGATTAAGTGATCTCTACCGCATATGTACGCCCACAATATCAAAAGAATCGTAGACGTGGTGCTAACCTTAAAGGAAAAGGATTGGGAAGGTGAGGGGAATTTGGATATGTCAATCACCGTACCAAACGGAGCACCAAGCTACTATTTTACGTCGGTTTCCTGTGAGACAGTGGTAACGACCCGGACGAGCCGGCCAAAAACTGTCTACAGCATGGCTCTACCACTAATGAAATGATCCCAATGTCTCTCTGTGTGGTCTCTAATTTGCGTTGTTTGTTGTTTGAAAGCTGGTTTAATGGATATAGCTCATAGCTATGTGAGAAGAAAATCTGTTCTGCCGCTTAAAATACGTAGATGTTTTTCAAATTAAAGTCGGAGGTTATGATATAAACCTCATTCGTCCTGAGATGTCCTCGTAACTGGTAAGTCCCTCGTATGCGAGCGGGCGTCTGGGATGGACCTAAATTCTTTAAAGTTTAAAGATGAAAAACTTCAAATTATAAAGAACAAGTACTAGGAGAATACTTGTTCAGACGGTCTGATAAGAGCGTAGATAATACGACTTGTTAGCACCGAGGCACAGCCAAGTTTCACAGACTTGCTCGAGTTTCGAAGCCTGCGGACCCGATAATGGGTTTGGCTCGAGTTAAAAGCGACAGGATTGTGTGCTTGATTGTACATGAACTATCATATACTTATGGTAGATTATTCAGTACTCTGTGGCGCAGTGGGCTCCGCAGAGTACTGAAGCAAGCGAGAGGTCGCGGGTTCGATTCTCGCACAGAGAGAAAATGTTTTTGTGATGCACAAATATTTGTTTCCGGTCTGGCTGTTTTTTCCCCAGAGGGGTTGAAAAACTACAAGCTGAATCTTTTTGTACCATGTTGCGCCAACCCTACTGCGAGTGTATGTCCCTGTTAAAATATGTATTCACCAAAGCCTACACTAATTAAATCGATTGATAAATGTATCGAATACGGGATTAATCGAGTATGTAACCTAAGCGATACACTCTGGTCGGTGTAAACTGCCGACAATGGAGGTTCACACAGAATCAATTATGTCAACAATAGACTTCAGTAGGCATATTGTTTCAATAAGGCGAGGCGATTGCTTAGCTCAGATATATGTTTAACATTGTATGGAAAGGTTGGTAGTAAGAGATAATATTAATAAGCAGGAAAGTCCCCTGCCTAGTATAAATAAATACACCCAACAGTCACACACATAGTCCTGACCCCATACTAGGTTAACCTGTATTGTGGGTATCAGAAACTACGAAGGACTTGCGGCCCACAACACCCAGACCCGAAACAAATATTTGTGGATCACACAAACATTTATGTCGAACCCAGGGCCTCCCTCTTCAGAGCCGGCTACTCACCCGCTACGCCACGGAGGCTATCGAATATAACCTTTATTTCAAGATGAAACTTAGCCGTTCGCAGTTAAAATTTAATCATAGTTTAGCACAATATTGAAATACATGAACTAATGGTTACCAAAGAGTTTGTCTTGCTCTGAATACAAGCAAGTTGTAGTGTGGTAAAAGTCACAAAAGATGCGATGAAAATAATTATAAACATATTTTCTTCGGTGTATTGTTGGTAAGAGGGTACCTGATAAATATTTATTTTTTACCATTAAGACTTTGAGTGGTAGAGCCACGCTGTAGACAGTTTTGTCTACAGCACGAACGGGCCGGATCGACCGGGTCATTACCACCGGTGTTTCATCGTTCTTGTGAAGACTTGAAAATATATAGTACACTTGTCAAAAAGAAAAGAACTAAGCTTTATTACTTTGTTTATTTCATTCTTATTCTATTTTATTCTCACGGGAGAGACTGAGGTGTAGGTCGTCTCGAAAAGATAAAATTAAACCTCGATAGAATCCATATAAACTAGTTTTATTTCAATATTGTAATATTCGCGTAATCATAAGAAATCACTGTAATAAGAAGCAGACAGTCAGTTAATGAGTAGCGTATATTCTGGCGCTAGTGTTTTATGTTATAGGCCGACAAACGAGCAAATGGGGCACCTGATGGTAAGTGATCTCCACCGCCCATGTACGCCCACAATACCAAAAGAATCATGGGTGCGTTGCCGACCTTAAAGGAAAGGGATTGGGAAGAGGAGGGGGTTTCGGCCTCCGGATATCTCACTCACCGTACGAAACGCAGTAGCATGCTGCTACTTTACGCCGGTTTTCTGTGAGACAGTGGTAATGACCCGAACGAGCCGGCCCATACATGCTGTAGACAAGTGTCTACAGCGTGGCTCTACCACTCAAAAACTAGTAGTAGATAGTAGCGCTAGTCTATCAAATATAATAGTAATAAACAAACAATTCGTCAAACCGTATAACAACATTTCATCTGTCATTTGTCGCACAGTGAGTCATTGCTTTTGACTCCGCCATCAATTAAAAGGCGAGCGATTTGTCAATTAATACCGAGTACAAAGAAGGTCATTGTGATTTCGAGAACGTGTGGAGGGTCCTTATATTAATGGATCTCGAGTGCCCAGCCTCCGTGGGTAGATAATTGCTTGGAGTAGCGTTATGAGATGGTATAATTAGACTCGTGTTGATTGATGGGCTTTGGTGTTTCAGATTTGACCTGATGTTGCTTGGAGTCGGCTTGACAATATGGATTGTACTGTGCTTGCAGTTACATAGCAGGTACACACTTTTCTGTGCGTTTAAAAATTGTATAACATTTTTTTTTATTACCTTTAATGTCTTGACGAGCAGGTCGCTCGATGATAAGAGCCACGCCTGCCCACAAAAAGAAGCAACGCTACACAGAACTTTAGAGACATAAGTTGTTAAGTCTCATAATGCCACATAATTTCACTGGCTTCAATGTACTTCCAACCGGAACACAACACGTCTTATATACTGTTGCTTGGCGGCAGAAATGGCCTCTCGCATACAAGAGACTTATCACCTTATAAACGCATACATACGCACTTACGCCTGTGATCCCCGAAGGGGTAGGCAGGTGTAACCAGTACACCCACATTTCGCCGAGCTTATTTCCGTCCCATCGTGTTAGGGGCAAACCTATCGCAATACCGGGCACAATTCCAGACTCCGGGCCGATACTAAGGTTTTCGTGATAGAAAACCCCAATATCACTTTTACCCGACCCGGAGATCAAACCTGAGACCACACGTCACAACAGTCGTACGTACGCATTACAGCTGCGCCATCGTGGCAGTCGTATTTTTGTTTGTATAGCCAACAAGCAATTGTTACCCCGGCAATTGTGCACCGAAATTTATCTACAGGCTGCTTTTTATTTTCCCGAAATAATAGTCTTACGTCGACCCCACACTACGTGACCAACGTTGGCAAATAGTTCCGAAAAAACGCTACGCCGGAACAAAGTATCTTAAGTAGAGTGAATATAAACATGTCAGACACAAACCTCATGCCGAAACGGAGGTTACCTGACTATGGTGCCAACGTTTCGGTATTGCCAAAATAAATTTTATTCTGGCGCGATAAACTGACAACATTTGATGGAAAGTCAGTGAAATGAAATGAAATAGTTTTATTAATAATGTAGGCAATTAAAATAGCGCTTATGACAAGTTAGTACAAAAATAAAAAAACTTATCTAGAAGACTGCCTCGGGGCGCAGTTACAATGCCTACACGTTACGACTGAGGTCTCTGATTCGATCCCCGGGTCGGGTAAAAGTGGTATTGGGTTTTTTCTATTACGAAATGCTCAGTATCAGCTCGGAGTCTGGAAATGTATCTGGTATGGCGATAGGCTCGCCCCCTATCACATAAGGGACAGAGATACGCTCGGCGAAATGTGGGTGTACTGATTACACCTCTGCCTACTCCTTTGGGGATTACAGGCGTGAATGCGTACTAACAACACTTTGATAGCGCGAACGTTTGCGCGAACGACGAATGCGCCAACTTTGAAGTATCTACAATTTTTGACAATGTTATTAAGGGACCTAACACCTATTCCACTATAAGGTTTAAATAGATATTTAAATATTAATAAACAAAAATATTCAATATCCTATACAATGCAATAAAATATTTATATTAGTATTCTGCTAACACCCTATATATTCCAGCTATCCAAAAAAGCGACGTAACAGAACAGCGACAAAAACTTTGCAACGCAAATTCCACGTTCAAACATTCGTTACTACATTATTCAAGTTACACACTTTTTCCGATGCAGACTACGTAGGAAATTGAATTTGCGAAATGTTCGCGAAGTTATAAGGCCGTGTGTAGTTTTGTTCGGACTTTTCAACGTGGCCAGAAACTTTTTTTTTTTTTTTTTTTATTAGATTGAATGACAAGACGAGCAGGTCGCTCGCCTGATGGTAAGCGCCACGCCTGCCCATAAACAGAAGCAACGCCACACAGAACTTTAAATACAGCACTGCATGACACTGGACTGCGCTCGTCACCCCGAGACATAAGGTGTTAAGTCTCATAATGCCCAGTAATTACACTGGCTTCAATGTCCTTCACACCGGAACACAACAGTGCTTACACATTGTTGCTTGGTGGCAGAAATAGATAAAGCGGTGGTACCAACCCAGCCGGTCTCTCGCAAACGAGGGACCTACCACCTTGTAATAAGAAGATGTTTTAATAAATAATAATAATAATAATACCAGCCCTGTATTATATACGTCCCATTGCTGGGCACGGGCCTCCTCTACTGAATGAGAGGGGTTGGGCCTTAGTCCACCTCGCTGATCTAATGCGGGTTGGCAGACTTCACATACCTTCGAAATTCATATGAAGAACTTCTCAGGTATGCAGGTTTCCTCACGATGTTTCCTTCACCGTTAAAGCAAGTGATAATTAACTATTAATACACACGTAACTTAGAAAAGTTAGAGGCATTTGGGGCTGGTTTCGAACCTGCGACTTTCGTCTCGACAGTCCATACCACTAGCTGCTAAGCTATCACTGCATTTGATGATGATGATGCTGATGTTTAAAGAATGTTTTAAACTTATGGAAGGGGCTTAAACGAGCCATGGCTGAGGCGATTAGAACCACTAATGAACGAAGGACGACCGATTTTATAAAGATATTTTTTTTTATTGATAATACCGTGCAAATGTAGATAGCTTAATGGCTTATGTTTTTATTATAATGCAACGATGAGACGAGTAAGCCTGATTGTAAGCGAAACGACTGCCCATAAACAGTTGCAACACGACCCAGAACTCAGAACAAAGTGTTGTGTTGCACTGCACTGCACCCGGAATTGAAATTTGTACCCGGTATGGAAATATACTCGCCCCCTATCATATTATAATGGAAATAACCTCGGCGGAACATAGGTGCCGCACTGGTTGCAACTCTGCCTACTACTTCGGAGGTAAAGGCTCATGTAGGTATGTATGCAATGATACAAATTCCAGCATTTCATTCATCTGTACAGGAATATACCTCCACCACTCTACCACTATCGAATCTTATTTAATCTGATCTTCCAAATAAAGATGTGTGGTGTTACCTTAAATAAAGCAAAACCATATGCCGCAATATAGGCCCAAAGCCAACCTCACCTGCACGTAGAACACTGCTTATTAATGGACGAGGCACCAACAAAACTTAGTTCCTGGACCGGTACCGCCTAATTCGCCGAACTTCATCAACTCTGCCAGCGTTCAAGTACATTCAGATTAATCGCGCGCGGGCGGAATGAATTAATTCAAATAAATCGGTTTTAATGAAGTTCATGTGACGTCATATATCGTTGTTCATTGTTTTGGCCATTAGACGGTCGTTCGGCGATACGATAGAATCATTGGCTCTCTACGGGGTACAAGAGTACAAGACGTTGGGGGGACGAGGTTCTCTAGATGTTAGCGGGGGCGGTTGCATTTGTTTCCCTTCCCCGCTGCACAAACCGCCCCCGCTAACATCTAGAGAACCTCGTCCCCCCCAACGTCTTGTACCCCGCAGAACGGCGACCGTTACGGTACGGTACGGACGATCTTGTCCATCTATAATCGAACATCGATTTGCATAAATCCCAAGTTCAGCGAATTAGCTGGTACCGCCCCTGTCGTGAGGGTCCAGGTTGTGAGGGTCAGACGGTAGATCGCACCAATACTAAATCCACCGTCATATGATAGGAAGGCGGACATGCATTAAGGCGGGATAACACCAGGCAGAAAGATAAAGGCTCGCCACAATAATAAATTAACACGACCACAGCTAAACTCCTGTGCAGTCTTTTGTAAAATACAATTTATAAGGTTAATAGTGCATGCCATTGCTTCACTATAAAGGATGCGGAAGCTCATCCTATTAATTATAGGTTGAGCATAATATCATGTACTTATTTCTCGAAAGTAAAGTAGTATATATTTTTTTATATAAAAGCCCCTAGCTTTGCTCATGTTTTTCCACAAAAAATAAAATAAAAAAATACTTAAAGTCCTACGAATATGAGACATATCTAACTTTCTTCCCCACGTTATTCTGCATCGATTGGATCTGCATCTCGACCCCATACCCCCAGCGGTTTCGGAGGAGATAGCGTGACAGCGGCGGCGGCGCCAGTTACTTTTTTTAGAGTAGAGACAAATAAAATTAAATGATAACTTCTCCAGAGGGGTTAACGTCAGGCAGACGACCGGTCGTAAAAACTACAACCCAAATATTTCTGTAACATTGTTAAAAAGGAAAAATTAAAAATAATATAAAAGCATGTTGCACCGACCCTACTGCGAGAATGAGGGCAGATGAAAAACAGAAGAATATAAATTGATAAGTCATAAGGCAGTCTGGGATAACGCCATACAGAAAGAAAGACAAGTTACTTACTATATGGAATAGTTAGATCTAATCCAATCTAGCGTCAGTTTTCAAGCCATCCGAAAGCCTTCGACTTGGATTAACTGCTGTCATTGATACCAGCTGCAATGACTTTTTTACGTGCCCTTCGAATCACGGACATGCTCAGTAGAAATACCACTAAGCGGTCACCCATCCATACACTGACCGCATCAAGGGTTGCTTAACTGTCTAATTTTTACCGAGTAGTGAGTGTAACTGGCTGTAAGCGTCTCGCTCTAAATGATATTTGCTCTATAGTCTAGTACTACTATAAATACATAAATAGCCGTGTCAAGCGTCAGAGGCGCGCGTCAGTAACATAGTGTCCATACGCCGCGTCTCTTGGCTGTAGTTAGGTATTATGCCCAGTGACCACGCATTAGGTGACACATATGGCAAACTCGAAAAATTCTAAAATAAGTGACAAACCAATAATTTCCGACAGCCATTGATAACTTTATTTTAATAAAGGCAATATGTAGTATTTGCCCTTAAATTTCTCATCACGCTGACCCTTACACTATTTACTAAGCATGAGTTATTTTTTTTACATAAACCATCGCGGGCATGCGCACTATAATTCACTTATGTTTTATCGCATTGGATGATTGGTATAGACACGCACTAGGGACAGACAAATAATTACTTTTTTATACATACTGTAGTGTATGGCTATTGAGGGTACCGCCACTATTAAGTATGGTAGACTTGATAGTGGCGGGAGATAATAAGAAGGATGACATCTACGTCAGATGGCACCTTATAAATACGCTCGAAACTGATGATTATTGGTTTTAAGTGAATGCCATTTGCAACTTTTTTGACGCTGAGACTAGATCGGAATGATATTTTGAACATTTAAAATTACGAGAATTGACCTCCAGGTACAATTACACGACAGACACGGAACACCACATATTCAAATTCAAATAATTTATTGAATCCATAAAATGTTATACATCATTTAGATTCAGTCAAATGTTTGCCAAGAGGAACATTATAACACAAAATAATGATTATTGAGCATGACTCCCATGTCCACGACGAGTAACATATACATTATAGCATACTCATAAAACACTCAAAAATGTACATAAAAACCATTATCCTCTTAAAATTCCAGCAATATATTATGCGGATTAAAGCCAGCACTTTTTCATTACTTCCAATTCAAACATTGAATGTAACCGAGCCAAAAATCAGTCACACACAGGCCACGCGTGGTGGAAACAAAAAGGCGGTATTTTCACAAAACACTATATCACCCACAATCATTTATCAGAGTATAACTAGTGGCCCGGAATGGAATACATTGGCCTGGACATTTTCGTGGCGCGGATTTTTGTTGGACGTTTTTGTTTGTCCCGCTTTATGCCTGTGATGTGGACGTCACTGTTTCACGCAGATATTTTTGCATAAAATGTTTTGTTTCCGTAAACATACATTTGTGTATGCTATTGGAGCGTGTTTGGTCAAACATTTGAAAATGAGACAAAAATAGCGGTCCAAACTTCAATTTAAATCTATTTACCGAATTATGTAAATTTTATACAGTATGTAACAAAAACCCCGTTGGCCCTTTTTGGGTCGTGAAGATAGTCATATAAAATTACTTGAATTTAAAAAAAAATACAGAAGCGAGATATTATCCTTCCACAGATAACTTAACAAATTATTGATCCAAACTATTGCTTTACTATCCTCATTTATTCCGTTATAGCAATTTGACTATTCTACCCATCTTAGTAAGTACAGTCAGGTCCAAAAATGTCCACCAACGACAGATGGTATCGCGCCAGACGGTTGCAAAAAAAATCCAGCCTGTCTATTTGAATATACACCGGCAAAATTGTGTAGACCAGTGGTTAGTCGTAAAAAATACTATTGGTAGGGATGTTTCTGATTGAAGTAAAAGTTCTCCCTACACAATCAATCCCAAACCTCATAAAACCACTTCATCTTTATATCCAAATTTTGTTCAACAATACAAGTTTCGCTGTGATATAAAGTAAGATAAATTTACAGCAAAAACTAAAGTTGTCAAGTGTTTCATATTGTGCATCAGACTTAGCGCTTGTTTCATAATATCTGAGTAAACATTCATTAAGAAAAAAAAAACACAAAAAGCTAAAATAAATAAATCTTAACGATTTAAATTTAACGATAGGCCCTATATTACAGTTATTATTATTATTACAGTTTAATTGACAATGATTTATTTCACAAACTTAAAATCAATTAATATTATATTTACCTTTTTAGTTTTTGAGCCATATTTATTTTTTGTTAAAAGTTTTTATTTTATTATTCTTAGTAAAAGAATCATCAAAATCAGTGAATAAATGTCAAACGTTTTAATCTTTATTGGAGTGGACTGTTTTCTTTATGTTTAAATGGGACCACCCTGGGTACGATTATGAAAACGGATGACAAATCGGTACGCCTAAATATTTAATGCGTTATATGGCGGATAAATGTGTGAAACAGGTCCTAAAAAATTTGAGACTCGTTCGTATTCGTGTTCGTATATTTACATGGATATTTGATATTATGTGTCCGATGCCTATGTAATGAGTGCACCATACATACATATACCCACATATCTTGCGGCGTAAATACTTATTAACGTAATTACACACTATAATTAGATGATTAAAGTATAGAAATCGATTATGATAATATAGTATCAGCCTTGTATCATACTGTCCTAGTGCTGGGCACGGGCCTCAATGAGAGGAGTAAGGCCTAACGCTGGCCTAATGCTGGTTGCCAGACTTCACACACCTTTGAAATAATTATAGAGAAGCGTCGGATTATTAGTTTAATAAAATATTTCCCCGACTTATGTCAGTCTACCACGGTCAATCATCGCATAAACTCTTTTACTGATGAAAAAACTTGTGCCAATGGTGAATGTGTAGACTGATGAATAATCACCCAAATTTTAGAGTAAGTCGTGCCCTTTACCAGGCTTTCAGTTCCATCACGAAACGTGTTAAATATGAATTAAAACACGCCAAAGATGAAGACATTATGAATACATTAAGCCGCTCTTACATAACTCGGAATGCTCATTAAACTAGGTAGGCCAGGTAAGTACCGAGTAGTCGTAAGAAAGTTTATAACTTATTTGTCGCCGAGTGTACCTAAGTTGTTACGTAACTTAGTACTTTGCATTATCTCAGCCACTTTACTTAAAACTTATTTACATACATAGAGTTCGGATGGCTCAGTTTTGCGACATTGTTTCGCGTGTGAGTGGTCTTAAATGGGTGCTGTTTTTTACATAATTATGTACGTTGTGTATTATGTTTTTTTATAAAAATATTTTAGCTAATAACTAATAATTGAGTTGCATTCGAAATTGGATATAGATTTATTTTGCACTAGTACAGGCAAAGTGAAACGTGTTTTGACACAAGAGTACTTCTTAACACATGGAACATACTGATAAATATCTGTCTATGTATAAACTATTATATAAACTAACATAACGGCATAGAATAAGTGGTAACCAATATGGTCATGAATTGGTGGAGGCTTGTAATTAGCTATTAGTCTAAACCATAGATGTTATATAATAAATGTTATTAATCTGTAAGCTTCCCTAAAATAAATAAATAAACTATTGTAATAGTTGAATTTTGAATGACATCAATTGAATTATTTTATATTTGTCTATTTCTGCCGCCAAGCAACAGTGTGTAAGCACTGTTGTGTTCCGGTGTGAAGGACATTGAAGCCAGTGTAACTACTGGGCATTATGAGACTTAACACCTTATGTCTCGGGGTGACGAGCGCAGTCCAGTGTCATGCAGTGCTTTATTTAAAGTTCTGTGTGGCGTTGCTTCTGTTTATGAGCAGGCGTGGCGCTTACCATCAGGCGAGCGACCTGCTCGTCTCGTCATTCAATCTAATATAAAAATAAAAAAAATAAAAATGTGGTTCGCAATAGTGCAATTGGTTTAAAACTGATGTTTAGATCTGTTCCTCAATAAGAAATTGGTCCAAAAACAAAAAATGAAAATTATTACACAAAAAATAATAAATAAATTTCTTATAGGTTTGAATAATAGTATTCAACGACTAATATTGATATTAAGAAACAATTAATAATAATACTACTAGCCCTGTATTACACACGTCCTACTGCCGGGCACGGGCCACCTACACTGAATGAGAGGGGTTAGGCCTTAGTCCACCACATTGGCCTAATACGTGATGGTTACTATTAAGAACTTCTCAGGTATACAGGTTTCCTCACAATGTTTCTGTCACTTTAAAAGCAAGCGATAATTAATTAACACATAACTTTAAAAAGTCAGAGGAGATGCTCTTGGTTTCGAACCTGCCACTTTTGTCTCGACAGTCCGTACCATTCCCCGCTAAGCTGTCGCTGCTTCGTAAGAAACAATTAGAAAAATTAAAACAGAGGATCAATAAAACTTCCAAAAGGAAACCATCTCACGTACCGAAGAAAATGGCTGCAACGATTTGGATAATATGATAGAACGGTTACAGTATTCCCCCGTCCCTACCAAATTACATCCGCGTGACCGAAAATAATTCCGAGTCCTGATAATCAGTAATACAACTTTTCGAATAAAATCTTGACAAGATCTATTTATGCTAACGTATATACTGTACATTGTGCTAGTAAATAAGACTCTAAGTATCGCAAAATAAGATACACAATCCTTTGTACAGCTCTTTACCGTCAAGGTTTCATATCAAATGAAGGCTTAAGAACATTTAAAAAGTCCCGTGAAGGACGCTCGCAATCAGATGAATTTGTGAGTAAACTTTTGGAATAAAATTGATGGCGAGGGTTAAAAGGCGTCTGTGCCGCTGTTATTTTTTAATTATTTTATGTGTTCGTTTGTGAAATTTGGGTTGCGGTATTAGATATTATTAGAATTTTCTAGTATAATTTTGACCGAAAACTGATTTGGCTGAAGGGTAGGTATTTTGTACTCGCCAGCTTTGTATACATACAGTCGCCTCTGTATTTTTTTAAGGTACGGTAAAATTAGTTATATGATATTATATGAGAAGCGCTCATAGCCAGATCACTCACTAATATGTAAACGATAAGCCAGTTAAGCAACCCTTGGCGCGGTCAGTCTATGGATGGATGACCGCTTAATGTTATTTCAAATGAGCGTCTCCGTGCTTCAGAGGGAGTGTATAACTCAGTCTTAGCTGTTATCAACTGATAGCAGTTCTTAAGCAAAGACCTTAAGCCTTCGAAAACTTTGTCACTAGGTTGGTTTTTGGTTTTATTCTATATAGAATAGAAAGAAGAAAGAAAGAAAGAAAAGTTTATTGTCATCATAAGACATGCAACAAACATAATGCAGTAAGTACACAATATAATTAATATACAACTAACTTAAAATTAATATAAAAACTATACAGTTGCATGCCTTCACGGTGACAACAGGAGACCAGCTCAGTATAATACTGTGATTATGGGGCAAGCCACAACACAGCGCTGGTTTTCAGTGGCCTCCTAAAATGACGTCCGGAAGCCAAACCAACCCATACTACAAACAAAACGGTTTGCAAAAATAAACAATCTTAAAATCTATAATAATAATAATATACTACCTAGGTAATATAAGTAGCCACGCTTCTACCTCGGGCAGCGGGCCTATGGCTATTGCGTCATACGGATTACAGTCATAGATATCATGTAAAGCCTCTTCATTGGTCTAGTGGCAGTTGACTGACAAACCATGAAGCATTGAAATAAATATATTTTATACGGATTTTATCACGGTTTAATTTTATTTTAGTCCCGAAGTTTCGAAAGCTTTTCAGCCTCAGTGTTCATTCAGTGTACTCGCGTAAACATAAGAAATCACTATGTAAACCATGAAGCCTCAGGTTCAAATCCCAGTCGATTGTGTTTGAGTTTTATATTTATTCACACAGGGTTTCCGAAGACTGCAATTGACTCGCCGCCTATCAAATCATGGGACAAAATAAGCGCTATAGATATATAGCTAAACAGCCATCCCTTTGTCGATGGTAAATCGGATTACTACAAAAACCAGTCAAGTGCGATTCGGACTCGCGCACCGAGAGTTTCGTACGCACACTCGTAAATTTTTACTTTTTTTTATGTTTATTATTCATTAGGACATCAGCCATAAGACACTATTCCGTGAAAAAATCCGGCTGCAGTTCAGAAAAACCATAAAAGACCTTTTAAAGGCAGTACAGGAAAAAGCAGTGATAGCTCAGCGGGGAGTGGTGTGGACTGTAGAGAAGAAAGTCGCAGGTTCGAAACCAGCCCCATGAGCATACACCTCTAACTTTTCTAAGTTATGTGTGTATTAATTGTTAATTATCACTTGCTTTAACGGTGAAGGAAACATCGTGAGGAAACCTGCATACGTGAGAAGTTCTTCATAAGAATTTCGAAGTTATGTGAAGTCTGCCAACCCGCATTAGGCCAGCGTGGTGGACTAAGGACTAACCCCTCTCATTCAGTAGAGGAGGCCCGTGCCCAGCAGTGGGACGTATATAATACAGGGCTAGTATTATTATAGTATTATACAGGAAAAAAACGATGATTACAGAATCGCTGGCAACAATGTTACAGATAAATGGCAACATTCCGGCAAACGAGCGTGCACTACACAATTACAATTAAGCCTAATGATATCTACTTAATTACCTCAGACCGATTTCGCAATATTTTTTCAACATCTCTGCAAATTAACTGCTGTGATTATGGGATTTCGTGACTTAGAAATAATACTGATGAGTATTTTGGATATAATGGCAACAACAATGTTTTGGAAATCAAGCTTAGGTACTTCACCTGCCTTTGGATGTGAAGTAAGTATTTTTTTGCCCTGTATCCCAATTTGAATTTTGAAAAGAGCTGAAGAGTGGTAGATTCACGCTGTCCACAATTCTGTCTACAGCATGAATGGGCCGGCTTTATGGGTTCGTTAACACTATCTTACAGATAGCGGACGTAAAGTAGCGGCTTACTGCGTTTCGCACTGTAAGTGAGATATCCGGTGGCCCCAAAATCTCCTGCCATTCCCAATTCCTTAATCATCCCTTTCCTTTTGGATTGGATTGCTTAGGATTCTTCTGGTATTGTAGGCGTACATGGGCGGTGGAGATCACTTACCATAAGGTGACCAACATGCTCGTTTTCCAGCCTATGCTATAAAAAAACATTAGTCTTCGAACAAAGTTACAATATTCAAGACAATACCACTATGTCCAGTGAATAATCTAAAACAACATTACCGCCAACTTCTCTTTGTGCCGATGTTCAACAAAACAAAACTTTTATTTATAAAGCCTAAGAAAAATAATCTCGGCCCCCATGTATCCGCGCAGAGGCAACTTCTATTTGTGTTCCGAGGCTAACTTTCATAAGGTGAGTTGGACGTTTTGTCTTTAACCGTAGCTCGTGTGTAACGGCCCTTGTTTGTGCTGAATTTTTGTATTAAGATACATTTATTTATTTCTGCCTCGGTGGCCGAGTTGTGATGCGTACGCGTTACGTCTGAGGCTGACGTTGAAGTCTTGGGTTCGATCCCCGGTCGGGTAAAAGTGATATTGGGTTTTTCTATTACGAAATATTCAGTATCAGCCCGGAGTCTGGAGTTTGTGCCCGGTATGGCGATAGGCTCGCCCCCTATCATATCATGGGACGGAGATACGCTCGGCGAAATGTGGGTGTACTGGTTGCACCTCTGCCTACCCCTTGGGGGATTATAGGTGTGAGTGCATATATATTATTTATTTCTCTACTAACTTTTGCTCGCAGCTCCGTCCACGTGAACGGCCTTTACCGGGTGACCTTTGTCTATGATGACTAAAAGAGTAGTGTATGTTTGGATATGTAATACCCTCTATTATTAATTTAAATATAAGTTGTTAAATCTCATAATTCCCAGTATTTTTTATAGCATAGGCCGGCAAACGACCAAGTGGGTTACCTGATGGTAAGTGATCTCCACCACTCATGTACTTCCACAATACCAAAATAATTATGCGTGCGTTGCCGACCCTATAGGAAAGGGATAATTAAGGAATTTTAGTTTGGGCCTCCGGATATCTCACTCACCGTACGAAACGCAAGCTGATACTTTACGCCGGTTTTCTGTGAGACAGAGGATACGACCCGGGCGAGCCATTCGTGCTGAAGACACAAATGTCTACAGTGTGACTCTACCACTCAGATTTATTCTTATCTCAAAAAGCCTGCACAAATTCCCCTAACATAACTTCCATTCTCAAAATCCCCACAATCCAATCTAATGAAACATAATATCGATACCTTATACACGTTATGAACGTGACTTGTTACAATAAGGTGGGTTTAACCCGGTTTAACACAGTTTGACGTCGGCCGCCTGGAGCTGGGCTTTTATTTTTCTCTTTTAACTTACGTTCAGTTGTTAGCGAAGAGGCGGGTTTTTGTAATGAGAACTGGCAGGTGATGACGCTAGGTTTCGTAGGATTATGAAAGTCACTTTCAAGATCAGGCTCGGATCTAGAGGGGGTGGGGGCAGTTTCAGGTGGCGCCAAAATCATAATCTCATAATAATCATAATAGGTCACCTGATGGTAAGTGATCTCCACCGCCCGTGTACACCCACAATACCTAAAGAAATATGGGCGCGTTGCGGACCTTAAAGGAAAGGGAAAATTAAGGGAATGGGAAGGGTAGAGGATGTGGGCCTCCAGATATCTCACTCACCGTACGAAATGCAGTAGAAAACTGCTACTTTACGTCGGTTTTCTGTGAGACAGTGGTAACGACCCGGACGAGCCGGCTCATTCATGCTGTAAACAAAAGTGTCTACAGCGTGGCTGTACCACCCAAAGGACAAACAAAATTCCTAATATATACACTAAAATAAACAACGTAATTTTAAATAAAATAGATTTGTTATTTAATACAATTTATACACGAAACCATCAATGCAACAAAGTCTTCATCAACATAAAAGGGTCCTTTTTCAACATAGAAAAATAATATCCAGTAAAACCCATAAAAATATTTCAAACAATATTTCCATGCCATTAGACGCGACTGAACGCCGCGCTGCAATCAAAAAATGGCAATTTACTTGGAATTCGATTGCTCCTACAAATCCTGATGAAAAATTATCACGCGCTTCGAAGAAGAAGAAGTCTCGTACACGCAAAATGCTTTTAACACGTGTGCCAACGCCACAGACATAGATCTAAGTAGATGTCAAATGTACCTACTTCACGTGCCAAAGTTTTAGACCTTACCCCCAGTAGACTGCGTAAATGTACTTTACATGTCCGAAATCCTAGGAAAAGCCATGGCCCACTTTCCGCTTCGTCCCCGACGTTACCGCACTAATACGTCACAAAAATGCCTTATTGCACCATAAAGTATTGTAAAAAAAGCCTTAAATGAGATTCAACAATATTTATAGCCACTTATTTGGTTCTGTAGCATTACCTGGAGGCCAATTATCGTCATTTTAAATGTTCAAAATATCATTCCGATCTAGTCTCAGCGTCAAGAAAGTTGCAAATGGCATTCTCTTAAACCAATAATCCAAAAATTACGAGAATAAGCCTTCTGGTACAAAAATGATGTACGTATGTTTTCATACAGATTGAATTACTTGCGTTATCTTTTTAAATATGTGTCTGTGGCCAAACCTGTCCGGGTGTCACGTCTGGATAATGACGTCACGCGTGCTGAGTACAAAGTTTGATAGCGTGCTAACGCTAGATGTTTATTATACTAAGGATTTTCTTCTGCTAGAGCAGTTTTTGAAAGTATTTTGCAGAGGTGTGACCGCATTATGCTCGTGTAAAAGGTTTTATGATTATTATGAGTGCAAAATCCTTAGAGCGTGTTCTAAATTCATATTAGGTCTATCTATAAGACGGTCAAAAGTTGTCAAAATCTTCAAGATCGAAGCATCGATTAGGAGGTGGTTTGGTTCGTGGTGCAGTGGGTGAGTCAAATGTACGATGAGAGGTCGAGGGTCGAGTTCTCCCACCGAGATGAATATGACCTACAAATAGTTGATTTAAATTTATCCTTATTTAATTCCATGAAAGTCTTAGTATGAAAGGAGTTATAATTCTACTTTTTTCAAATCGATTTATTTTTACAATAAGTACCATTAGAAGCTGAATAAAGTGTAAAAAAAAATTAAAACCGACAACAAATGCATTTTCAGATCCCAACCAAATCTATATGAGATTCCCTTCGAGATATTCCCCTTGAGATACCCCCCTATCGAATATAAAAAGGTTCATCGAAATGCAGTTCATGGTCAAATTTCATGCAAAACCATTAATCTGTTTAGGCGTGTTTGACTAACAAACATCCAAATTCACAAACTTACAAACATCCAAACTTTCACATTTATAATTAATAGTAGTAGGAAGAAAGCTAGTATGATGATTAACACTGCACCTATTTACTTAAGTAAGATTGATATTATAGCCAATTCAATGTTCTAATATGATGAATAGCGACCTGATGGGGATCTGTAACAGGACGGAAGACCCAATATGCAGGCAATATGTCATTATCAGTCTATCTGCTGGTACAGGCGCAGCACTCGAGATGGAACGGATATTGTGATATAATATTAAGCTACCTATACCTCGGTGGCGCAATTGTAATGCATACGCGTTATGACTGGGCTGACGTTGTGGTCTCCGGTTCGATCCCGGGTCGGGTAAAAGTGATATTGGGTTTTTCTATCCCGAAATGCTCACTATCAGCCCGGAATGAAGTTGTGCCCGGTATGGCGATAGGCTCGCCCCCTAATTAGAGATGCCTCTCTGGGCATTATGAGACTTAACACCTTATATCTCGCGGTGACGAGCGCAGTAAAGTGCAGTGCTTTGTTATTTAAAGTTCTGTGTGGCGTTGCTTCTGTTTATGAGCAGGCGTGGCGCTTATCATCAGGCGAGCGACCTGCTCGTCTCATCATTCAAACTAATAAAAAAAAATGTGTATCTCAGAGCATCAACCCTATACGTACTCATAAAAAATGGCGGAAGCGAATCCTCAATTATTCAGATACATTAACGGATGACCTGAAAAGGAATCCAAATATTGTCCAAGCGCTGGAATACAGTCTTAATTACCCACGCCGCAAAAATACGGTACCAGTTAAAATGGCTTGTTAATCTTGGCAAACTCGCTTCCGGGGCTAGGTTTACTTAAAATCTGGCCGGCGGTTTTATTTATCCATGTAAATAGAACTTTATCTTCGCTAATAAATTGTTGTGCGGTACTTCGACGGTATCATTCACGTTTGGACGCGAAGTGCTTGTAAAATGAAGGCTCTGGCTTCAATTGGGTCTAATATGATTTAGAGCTTTGGCACGACGTGGTTTGTATGCTGACTGATTAGGTTATAAAATGTAATCACATATTGGGTTTATTCATTTGTAAGTTTGTTAAGAGTCCTACTATCTTCTTCCACCTGCCCGTATCTCACTCGCAGTGGGGTCGGCGCAACAAGCCTTTTAACACATGTTACTTAAAGATCTGATTTGCAGTTTTTGTAGAACGCCTGCTTGAAGTCAACCCTCTGGGTAGAAACAAATGTGGTGGATCACACAAATATTGGTGTCGGTGTGGGAATCGAACTTGCGACCTCTCGCTTCCCAACCGGCTACTTGTCCACCGCGCCACGGAGGCTATCAAGACTGATGTTTAGGGTCCTACTAATTTTAAGAAATAGAATGAAAAAGGAAGCATTTGAACCAAATGTTGATTAAAAAAACATTTGTAGAGAAACGTATTGAAATCATTCCACTGTTTTAGACGCTACGATGCAACAGATAGACACGCAAACATAATACATAACTGACACACACCTATAGATTAAGATAAAAAGTAGTCTTAATGGTCCGTGCGTTATATAAATATTTTAGTGAATCTGTACTTTGTTATCTATCTATCACTAAACTTCTAGCAATATTAACTTATTTTTTTTAACTTCTATTGAACATAAAGCAATTTGTTTTCAAAATATACACACAGAAAGGTTACCTAAAGTAAAGGCAATTAATTAAAAGATTATATCGACCACACAGTGTGTCTACAGAAGAGCTGGTTACACAAACCACTGAAAATATCAGTGTCCACAAAGTCAACAGTTCAGCATAATTGAATCGACATAGGTAATAGTTGATAAAGGAAGGTACGCCAGCACCTGTGGGGAGATCACGTGCGAAGAATAGGACAATACATCGGATCTCTCTTTCGCACCCACCCTGATACAGGTACGCGTACTAAACAAGGGTACGATACAACATATGTTCGACGTGTATACGTAGTTTGTTTCACAGCTAAGCATAAACAGGCTTCTACTACAAGTTTCGATTTGGATACGTCGTTGTGGGCGGTTGATAACGAATTCAATCAGGAGGAAGTGGCTGATGTATTTTGCGTACGCCTAAAAAGTTTTACGCTTTCCTCTACGCCACCAAAGAGGTAGCATAAATTTACAATCTTATTACAATGAACATTTTCTGTCAACTTGACACCTGGTGTATACGATAACATTGTATATTTAATCAAATATTTAATTTTGATATGAAATTTTAAGTAAAATGTTAACATTAAACTATTCTGCAATACTTTTATTAACCTTGAACGTCACTCAAATGGTATTTATAATATTCTTACTAGTACCACTTGTAGATATTGTTACATTATCAAAATATATAAAGCATTACAAGGATTTGTTCGCAGACAGTCCTTTGTTCAGAACTTTTGCGGCTTTATATGCCATTGTGATTGCCGGATACGGAATATTAGGTCCGACAAGAACGCTAAATAAACCCAGAGTCCCGAAAATATTGAGGCTCAACGAGACGTCTCAAGAAAAACTTATGTGGATAATTGACTCGACCAACGCAACCAGAAACTATTTGCTGGCGGGATTCTCTTTATTTTACCTTTTAGTGATTTGGAGGTTATTTGAGTATATAACATTTTCAGCTAAGTTGCACGAGTTTTCCAAATTGATGGGAAACTACGATTTGATTGACATTGCGTTTACTTCTGAACCTGAACCTGAGCCGGAACCTACTTTTATCATTGACGAGTCTATAGATGAAGACGAATCAGTTCACTGGCCATCTATGGTCCAATTAAATAAGACCGAACATACGCGTATAAAAACATTCTTCAAAGAAACCAAGAAGAATACTGATGGTGAATTAACAGAACCAGGCAGGAATCATCCCGAAAGTAAAGACGAAGGTACCGACTCGAAAGCAGTTGCACATATCAGTGAAAACCCAGGTTCTGAAGAGGATATTGAAATTAAAAAAGAAGCGCCCAAAACAGAGGACCAGAAGGAAGGAGACCCAGACCAGACTGGGCCATCAGATAGACTAGAAAAATGATTAACATATTCAGCACGTTTATTGCTATAATATTATTTGTAGAAATCGTTTTTGTAGTCGCACTCCTAAAGCCTGTTGCAGAACCCTATGTTGTAAGAGATCTTTGGTGTAAAATGTTAGAAAGTATAAATAGTCCATCGAAATTGTTAATACTTATGTTGTTTTTGATGCTTTGTAATACCTTCTTAGAATTATCGTGGGAGAAAAAGTCCTATGCACAGCTATTAGACCATGTCGAAGATGACAATTTAATATTAGAATTTTACTTAAGCAAGGTTTCTATTTGTTATACGTGTTTCTTTATAGGTCTTTATCTTCTTGTATTGATTGAGAGAATCATTTATTTTCTGGTAACAACTGCTCGACTTTTAGAGTTTGAACTAATGTGTAGACATGCAATATTAACAAGAGAAGAGGCGACTCAAATGTCCAACACCACAATAGTATTGACAAATTTGTACAAGGGCACAATTATTCTAAGCGGCAAACATAAAGGCATTTCAAACAAATGATTTTGTAACTCCGAAACGCTGGCGATGATTTTTTGCGAAATAAATTTAAAAGAATGGAAAATTGAAATGGTTTAATTTTTAATGTCTCTAATAGAGTATGTTTCTATTTTCAGTATTCCACATTTTCTGATTCCATACATACGCACTCACGCCTGTAAAACCCGAAGGGGTAGGCAGAGATGTAACCAGTACACCCACATTTCGCCGAGCGTATCTCCGTCCCATGATGTGTCCCATGTGTAGGGGGCGAGCCTATCGCCATATCGGGCACAATTCCAGACTCCAGGTTGATACTAAGCATTTCATGATAGAAAAACCCAATGTCACTTTACCCGACCCTGAGATCGAACCCGAGACCTCAGTCTCTGTTGTAACGCATACGTATTACAAATGCGCCACCGAGGTAGCCTTTTTCTTTCTGCCTAGCGTTATCTCGGCTTAATTCCAGGGTCCACCTTCCTATAATCATTTTACGGTGGATTTGGTATTAGATATATGGGGCGACCCATCGACCACTTTGCTTTCATACGTTCATACTATTGTACGGGTATAGGGTATTTGACGCGTTTTAACTGCCTATACAGTTTCAAACAAATGAGACCAATCAAGTTGCCTATTGACATCGTGAAAATTTATAAAGAAAGAATATCTGTATTCACAATGGTATTCACAATGCGAATCTACGTCACATAACAATTGTCAGTTATTGAAAGATTTACAATGATTTACAATAAACATGGCTAAAAACAAATAGGTGTTAAAAATCTTCGAAATCAGGCAATACGTAAATAGTTTCCTTAAAATGTCCTAAATTGAAGAAACTACGCCTCGAGTCACAATGGACGCCAGTTGCATAGTACTGTCCTGCTTGCTCTTACTTCAAATGATTATAATTTTAGCTATGTTGAACCCAATCTACGATGTCCGGAAAGTGACCAACTGCATCAACAATGTCGTCAAATATCACAAGACTTTATACTATACTGCTATTATTTCCTACTTCGTGTGTATTGTTCACCTCGGTATGTATGTACCTCTACGAAATATCCACAATTTGATATTTTCAACTGAACTTAATGATTACGAAAAACTGATACTGTTTAATCGTGTCGAGAAGAATTATTTGATTGCTGGATTCTCATTATTTCTAGTAGTTGTGCTATATGCAGTGCGGGCTTTGATTGCATATACAGCAAGTCTCATGGAATTCTTCAAAAAGAGCGAGCCTTTGGCTATAAATTCCCAGTCGAAAGTAAATAAACCTGTGATACACAATGAATACATTATGGCAAATTTGTTGAGAGTGAAGAGATCGATATCTTACGAAACGATACTATTCGACAACGAATTGAAGGGGCAGTTGAAAACCATGATTACAAACATCGACCTCCCTCAAAATCGGTGCACAATCTCGAACATTTCGAAGACGAGCGTCGAGTAAATGTCGTGTGATTGGCGGCTAAACTTTTACCAATAAAACTTATTGTTTTCGATTTTCTCTTTAGTTACGAGTGTTTCCCTGCGTAACTATTGAACGTTGAAGTAGAAAATAGTGGCAAGTATTTCGAAATTCTCTGGCATTACATCGGAGGCGGCATCGGAAAATATTCGGGAAGATAAAAATAAAATGCCGGTACAAGAAGTAAAGGGAAAGAATATGTCGAATAGGAATGTCGAATGGGAATGTTTGGAGAGCGTGGAAAAAGGGTGTCTGTATACATTAGAGGGCTGAAATGCTTTCGCTAGAATTGAGTATAACATTTATAGGGTACCCACGCAGTCATCAAACGGAATGCTAGATGATTCGACTTTACGACATATAAAATAATCTTAACATAACAGGTTCTCGGGACGGAGGCTACAAACAAAATTTCAATGCTTTTCCCTTCAGGTAATGTTCTGAAGTAAATCTTATTTATTGCTGCATTTTTCACAACTACATATACATATAATAAGATTTGTAGCTTGTACTATTAAACAATGTATCTAGTTGATATTTTTTTCATTGTTATATTGAAACTTTTCCCGAATATGCCAAAAAAAACCCCCCTAATACTAATGTTTAGCTTTTATCCAACAGCTTTTACACAACACGCTTAGTATTTAATTTATTCCTCAAATATTTTATCTTATAATTTGAATGCTGAGGAACATGCTCTTACTCATGTCTGTACTCCCAGAAGGGGAAGGCAGATGTGTAATCAGTACACCCACACTTCGCCGAGCCCATTTCTGTCCCATGATGTTATAGGAGGACCGGATGTTACACCGGACACAATTCCTGACTCCGGGCTAACGCCAAAGCATTTCATGATAGAAAAACCCAACATCAATTTATCCGACCCAGGGTTCTAACCTGAGACCTCAGCACAGTAGTCGTACCGCGTACGCATTACAACTGCGCCACCGAGGCAGTGGGAATAATTACATTACGGTTTATTAATTTCAATTATAATTTCATCATATAAAGCTATATATAGACTACTAGCCTTTGCTCGCGTCTCCGCCCGCGTGAATGGCCTTTTCGGGGATAAAAAGTAGCCTATATTACTCAGTGATAATGTAGCTTTCTAACGGCAAAAGATTTTTGAAATCGGTCCAGTAGTTTTTAAGTTTATTCGTTACATACAAAAATACAAATCTTTCCTCTTTATAATATTAGTGTAGATTATAAATACACCAATCAACGAATCTACGTACATTAATTAATACGAGATTCAAAAACACCATAAAATTTCATTTCAGTTTTAAAAATGTTATACGGCAGCATCAAACTTTATCATGTACTAACAAAGTAAACCACAAAGTTATCACAACAGAGGCAACGCAGGCATGAAAAAAACGTCCCATTTTCTGAGATAGCCCCTCAATCGTTTAATACGCCACTTGTGAAGCGGACAATAGAAGTGTTGTATCGTCAGTAAAATCTTTTAGAAGGTGCAAGAGCGATGAACGTTGCTATTTATATCGATATTTAACGTTTTGAATACAAAACAGGCAATATGATTCGATCGTCCTATTAAATAAATACACCCAATAGTCACACACATAGTCCTGACCCCACACTAGGTTAAACCTACACAGGTTTAACCTAGTATGGGGTACACAGGTTTATCAGTTAACCCACGACACCGTGGATATCAGGAACTACGAGGGACTTGCGGTCCCACAACACCCAGACCCGAAACAAATAGTAGACAAACATTTGGCTCGGTGTGGGAATCGAACGATCGATCCAAGGCCTCACGCTTTGCAGCCGGCTACTCGCCCACTGTTCCACGGAGGCTGTCTATTGATTTAATTTTGTTACAAGCTTTTGCTTGCGGCTCTGCCCGCGTAAATGGCCTTTATAGGGATAAAAGTATGGTCTACCTGTGTGTCAAGTTTCATCCAACACTGTTCAGCTATTAAGCAGCTTAATATTATAAATGCGAAAGTGAGTTTGTTTGTTACACTTTCACGCCTAAATCGCTGAACTGATTTTAATAAATTTTGGTACAGAGATAGATGGGACTCTGGAGACAGTTATAGGCTACTTTTATCCCGGATATAGGCTACTTTTTATATCGAAAAAAGCTGTTCACGTGAGCGGCGCTAAAAAAATTGGTTAGAAATGAACCGTGCGACCTAAATGTTGATATTACGCTGAAACATATACTGAAAGTAATAATTCGCAAGCGCGACTTTGTTCTACGACACAGTCGATATAAAAACACCGCAACAATATCGGCAATATCATTGCACGAGCAGCCTAAAAGATACATCGATCCGCACAACTTCTGTAACAAAACTTGCCCACACAAAGACATGCGTATTGTATTCGCGTCCCTGGCACCGAATCAAAATTGCCAATTCGGCGCCAGTCGCTTGTCAGGTATCCGGGCGTTACCCCCTCAGAGATCAATGGGCAGGCTTTAAATATAACCTTATGACCGCTCCAAAAATAGAACTCATACTTGCGATTCTGGCTTATGGATTTGCGGTTTTCAACACATTTGGAGAATTGAGAGATTTGTTAGCTTCGGATGTGATCTCGTTTAAAGGGTATGATTTTAAGTTAAATGTTTTCTTTTTATTTTATTTACTTATTCATTAATTACAGTAAAAAGTGGCATTAAATTAGATGTTTTCTTTTTTATTTTATTTACTTAGAAGCTTTTGCTAACGGCACAAAATAGAAAAAACCCAATATCACTTTTACCACATCTAGGTGGTAGGCCCTCGTATTCGAGAGGCCGTCTGGGTAGGTACCACCGCTGTGTCTATATCTGCCACCAAACAGCAGTGTGTAAGCATTGTTGTGTTTCGATTTTAAGGATTGAAGCCAGTACAATTACTGGGCATTATGAGACTTATCGTCTTTACGTCTCGGGGTGACGAGCACAGTCCTGTGCCATGCAGTGCTTTGTAACTCCAAGTTCTGTGTGGTGTTGTGCCTGTTTATAGGCAGGTGTTGCGCTTACCATCAGGCGTGCGACCTGTTCGTTTCGTTATTCAAGTTAATAAACAAAAAAACTGCATTCAAATCGGTGTTTAGGAGCTTGCCACACACAAATATACACATTGTGACATACAATAAGATACCTAACTAGAACAATAACTCTCATATGAATCTGCCAAAAATACGGCTCCACTTACTTACACGTGCAATGGTAAAATCACACGTAACACTCATACACGCAACAAAAATTAATGAACGTTAACAATCAACTTTATTTCATAAAAGTTATAGTCTAAATATTATTTTTTTAAATCGAGATACGACGTTCTGCACCGCGCAAAAAATTAGACGTATTATGTGTCAACTAGAGAGCATGAATATTTTTTTATGAATTGAAGAATGAACAAGACTTTTGTAGCCCTACCTCCTTGCACAGAGTTTTGGTGGGGTTACGTTTCTTGTCATCTTATTTCGATGGATTGATAAAGGGCAAGATATTGTGTGTAAGGAAAGGAGTGAAATTTGCCGCTCTTTTTTCGCCAATAAAACGTCAGAAAATCGGTCGCCTCTTTTAAGCCTTTGGGATAAGTAATATATGTTTGAATAGTACAGCAACGTTGTAGACAATTTCGTCTACAGCATGAATAGGTCAGCTCGACCGAATTGTTACCACATTCTCACAGAAAACCGACGTAAAACAGCCGCCGCTGCGTTTTGTACAGTGAGTAAGATATCCAGAGGTCCAAATGCTCTTCCCTTCCCAATCCCTTAACCCTTTATCCCCTTCCCTTCAGGTCAGCAAAGCATTCATGATTTTTTCGATATTGTGAGCGTTTATGGAGGCCACTTACCATCAGATGACCCACTTGCTTGTTTTAAAAATTTATAAATTGTTGGCGTATCCAATATTTTTTTAGAACATTAGAGATTAAGGCCTAACTCCCTCTCTTTCAGAAGAGGAGGTCCGTGCCCAGCAGTGTGACGTATAGTATGACGTACAAGACTAGTAAAAAAAACAAAACTTTATTACGTGGTACTGCAACCGAGCGATACGGTCGACGATATTCGATTACATTGATATAGCTGTTCAAAGGGTAGCCGCTATGAACCGCAAAACGAATTTAATGTTATAAGCTATTGACTGTCTCGATGGCGCAGTTGTAATGTGTACGCGTTACGACTGAGGCTGACGCTGAGGTCTCGGGTTCGATCCCCGGGTAATATTGGGGTTTTCCGGTTTACAAACTTAATTAATATAAGCTTAAAAAATAAATATGGTTAATTTCATAGTCCAATTTTCGTATGCGAGTTTTTTATTGCGTTTGAATATCGATTCTGATATCACAGTTAAAATGCCCAACAATATTGCTTAAGTACCCGACTGTCATTTCAAATTAATGATTTAACGGAAATAACTGCAATGAATCACTTGCACCGTATACACGAGTAGACCCTGACAAATTAAGCATCTCAGTTTATTATTATTAATCCAGCGAAATGCGTGTGGCGGTGCGGGGGATGGGCTGGATCACCGCGGAATTTCTTTACACAGCCCAGCCGTAACGGGCTTGATACAAATATAAATGGTTGTTGTTTCCTCGTAGTTGATTTTTTGGGTCAAAAAATCTACGTGTATTATGTCATGCCTATTGTTCAAAATATTTACATACCCACTCACGCCAGTAATCCCTGAAAGGGTAGGCAGAAGTGTAACCAGTACACCCACATTTCGCCGAGCGTATTTCCGTCCCTTGATAGGGGGCGAGCCTATCGCCATACCGGGCACAAATTCCAGACTCCGGGCTGATACTGAGCATATCGTAATAGAAAAACCCAATACCACTTTACCCGACCCGGGGATCGAACCCGAGACCTCAGCGTTGACCTCAATCGTAACGCGTACGTATTACAACTGCGCCACCGAGCCAGTCTCTTCAAAATATTTATTTATTTATTTTAGGATTACCAGAAGACGATACACTAAACTAATATAAAAACATACACAAACAAACAAAAAATATAGTGTTCTCCCATAAACAGGCAACCACAACTTACAATGGGTAACTATATAAAATAAGAAAATAAATAAATTGGTAATGCGTAAGCCTTAACTAAATGTTTTTAGTACTTAACATGAGATTTAGATAAGTACTACGATTAAAGTATGCGCTATGGGAATCTTCGTTTATTTTACGATGTCGTAGGAATATGTAATTAATATCTGACTTTTGGGGCCTCGTCAGGCACTGAAGAGACCAAATAGATTAGTCTAATTGACAATCTATTGTAAACTACTCTATATCATAAGCATCGTGTTTTTCAAGATACACAAAACTTTCTGATATATTGTAGTACTATTTATGATTTAAAATCATCATCATCGGCCTACATCTGAAGGCCCTTTCTCGTAATTTTAAATGTTCAAAATATCATTCCAATCTAGTCTCAGCGTCAAGAAAGTTACAAATGGCATTCTCTTAAACCAATAATCAACGTCAAATGCACCTAGCATTAGCAGTAGCATTATACCGTTTAGCCTTCAGACAACTTTTATTCTATATTGAATCTCATTACGATCTATGTTCACATTTGAATGATTGATTTCGGAATGATATTTTGAACATTTAAAATTACGAGATTTGGCCTTTTGGATTATATGACTTAAACTGTTAATACTATTTATGATTTAAAATCATTAAAATCAGCCTACATCTGTCCACCGTTAGACTTATCTTCTCTCAATCCATACCATTAGGTTCAATCTTTGCTTATTTGCATCCCATCACTGCCCGTCTTCTTCCGCAGTTCCGCTCCAAATGGTCACAGTCTTACCCTATTTTTGCCTAAACGTGGTCTTCAACTCAAGAACTCTTATACCCTAACGCGATAGGGTCGCCCCCTATCACATCATGGAGATACGCTCGGTGAAATGTTGGTGTACTGGTTACACATCTGCCTAACCCTTCGGGGATTATGGGCGTGAGTGGGAATTTAAAATAAATATTTAACCCTAAACAATTTTTTTTCTACATTCATTGATTAATTATCAAGAAAATATAACATTTTTGCAAATTGCACATTTTCAACCATTCCAGTTTACGTTTCAATGTAAGGTGGAATTCACCAAATATTTTATTGGTCCACCTTTTCTCAAAGGCAGTGTAAACACTACAGCAAGTGGTATTTACTGAGGGTAATTATGTCTGGTGGTATACGTGAGATTTATTTTATCCCCAGATATCTGTAAGGGTCCTTAGCTTGAGACGTTATATGGGAACCGCGAAATGCTCTCAGCAAAGCTCAAAATATAAGCGTGAAGCGACTTTACATAAATGATCCGTATACTTCTAAAATATTTTTGTAGAGACATTTTACAGACATACGCACTCACACTTATAATCCCCAAAGAGGTAGGCAGAGGTGTAACCAGTACACCCACATTTAGCCTAGCTTATTTCCATCCCATGATGTGGTGGGGCGAGCCTATCTCAAACCGGGCAAAAATCCAGACTCGTAATTTACAGCATTTTGTAATAGAAAAACCCAATATCACTTTTACCCATCCCGGGGATCGAACCTGAGACCTCAGCGTCAGCTTCAGTCGTAACATATATCGTACTTATACAATTTTTTTTTATTAGCTTGAGTGACGAAACGAGCAGGTCGCTCGCCTGATGGTAGCGCCACACCTGCTCTTAAACAGAAGCAACGCCGCACAGAACTTTAAATAAGAAAGCACTGCATGACACTGGACTGCGCTCGTCACCCTGAGACATAAGGTCTTAAGTCTCATAATGCCCAGTAATTGCACTGGCTTAAATGTCCTTCAAACCGGAACACAACAGTGCTTACACTGTTGCTTGGCGGCAGAAATAGACAAAGCGGTGGTACCAACCTAGTCGGCTTCTCGCATACGAGGGGCCTACCTCCTTGTGAAACAAAAATAAAGCAAAATTGTTGCGAGATTCTGTTACTTATAAATACAAAATCGGTGGTAAAAACAATTTATTTATAACAACCTTCTTTCACTTATCAAAACACAATAAACATTTATCCCGACCTACCTCCTCCATACATAACCTAAATCGCCCGCTACCGCTCAAATTTCAGACCACACGAAAGCTTTTTATCTCGATAACTCAGATATATTCTTTTGAAAGAAAATCCTTTGATCTGACCATTCGTAAGCTTTCTCTGACGCACACAGGCCCGAGTAAACAACGACTAGTTCTACCATTATTCTATATGATAACTTTATTGTCGAGTCTACTTTGAAGCTTGAAGCCACTTTTCAAGTTCTGATATTAATATGGTCGATTGAAACGCTTTTTGTCTTTATTCTTTATATATATGTTTTAGTGTTGACTGCCTCGGTGGCGCAGTTGTAATGCGTACGCGTTACGACTGAGGCTGTCGCTGAGGTCTCGGGTTCGATCCCCGGGTTGGATAAAAGTGATATTGGGTTTTTCTATTACGAAAAGCTCAGTATCAGCCCGGAGTCTGGAATTTGTGCCCGGTATGGCGATAGGTTCGCCCTTTATCACATCATGGGACGGAGATACGCTCGGCGAAATGTGGGTGTACTGGTTACACCTCTGCCTACCCCTTCGGGGATTACAGGCGTGAGTGCGTATGTATGTATCTATATGTTTTAGTTTTATGCCTGCCTCGGTGGCGCAGTTGTAATGCGTACGCAATACGACTGCTGTGCTGACGTCTCGGTTCAATCCCAGTTTAGGTTTTTTTAATTAGCGTAAATGACGAAACGAGCAGGTCGCTCAGCTGATGGTAAGCGCAACGTCTGTTCATAAACAGACACAACACCACACAGAACTTGGACTTACAAAGCACTGTATGGCACCGGACTGCTCTCGTCACCCCGAGACGTAATGATGTTAAGTCCCATAATGCCCAGTAATTGCACTGGCTTCACTTGACTGTCCTTCAAACCGAAACACAACAATGCTAACACACTGCTGCTTGGCGGCAGAAATAGACAAAGCGGTGGTACCAACCCAAACGGCCTCTCACTTACGAGGGATCTACCACCTAGACGTGGTAAAAGTTATATTGGGTTTTTCTATTATGAAATGCTCAGTATTAGCCTGGAGTCTGGAATTGTGCCCAGTATGGCGATATGCTCGCCCTCTGACATCATGTTTTATTTTATTGTAAGCGGTAGATTAATGTTTGTCTCTAAGGTCGACGGAAATAAAGGCATTTCTTTCGCGAGATTGTTATCTGTCTTTCGTATGTGATTAAATACATTTGTAAATACATAGCGAAGAATTCATTCTTATGATAGTATCTTATTCTTCTTCTTCTTTAGCCTCCTTCAACCTGTTTGGTGTAGACCTCCTTCAACATTTTCCATTCATTGCGGCATTGAGCTCTTTGCATCCAATTGGAATCAGCTACCTTCTAAATATTGTTATCATTTTCACCCACTTTCATAAAAACATAGTAGAGTGAAAATAAATACGAAATGTATTAACAATGGGTAATTTTGAGGCCAGTAGTATATGAATACCTAGTTACTTCTTCTTTGCAGGCCGTTTCCAACTAGGCTTTTGCCACTTCTTTTCAGTTATAGTTAGACCTTCCAACTACAATAAAATACTTTTGTTTGCCTGGACGATATCCGCCTAATGCAAGGATCCATCAATCCGCTTTCTCGTACCATTGATATTTCGATATTTATTATTTATATGTATTACTAGCTGTCCCGCGTGGTTTCACCCGCAGCTACAGCAGCGCCACCTACCGGGTTCAATTGTGAATCTAAACCATCCAGGGCGCACCCAAACGCATACAAAAAAAAATATTCAAATCGGTCCAGCCGTTTAGGAGGAGTTCAGTCACATACACACGTACAGTAGAATTATATATATAAAGATATGGGGTATCCCGCCGTCTGACCCCTACAACCTGCAGTGGGAACCGAGATTTGCCATTACCTCGTCTGTTAATCAGCAGTGTGTACGACGTGCAGGTGAGGCCTAAGATATTAGTGGCTCACTTATACTTTAATTATATATTTTTTTATATTGTCAGGTAATAATATCAGACAGCCAGCCTCAGTGGCGCAGTGGGCGAGTAGCCGACTGTGAACCGAGAGGCTGCGAGTTTGATTCCCGCACCGAGACGAAATGTTTCGGGTCTAGGTGTTTTCTCCTCAGAGGGGTTGACGTCAGGCAGGCAGCCAAGCCAAATCTTTCTGTAACATGTGTTAAAACATGTTGCCTCCATCCCACTGCGAGTGGGATAAGGGCAGGTGGAAGGGTAAACAATATCACTTTATGTTTTCAACATATCACTATTTGAGACGACTTATGGTTTGAATAAATATGATGTTGGTAGATATAAATGTAAATGAAAATGAAAAAATCTTTATTTAAATAGAGAAAGATACAAAATCATTTACCAGGGGTTCTCAAATTAGGCGGAGCCTGTGTCTTGAGAAACCAATTAAAATAATGAAAACATTTGTTAGCGTGAGTGAAGTCAAAGAGCGTGTGTGCGTTTATGCTTGAGTGTGTGTTTATGTGTGTGAGTGTGTGTGTGTGTGTGTGTGTGTGTGTGTGTCTGGGGGTGTGTACGAGAGCGAGGGGTGTGTGAAAGATACCATAAAATTTTAGCTGAACCGACGTGTCACGCAGCTATTGATTTGTTCAGATTGGTGAGTCGCCTTAAATGATGTTTGTATATAATTAATTAAACCTATATTATATTGTACTTTAGTAAGTAATTTATATTCATAGGGACTGATGTATACATAAGTATAAAAGTCCCAAAATAAAATAAAAAATAAATAAAAACAAATCACTACACACTGAAATATAAGAATTTTAAAGCCACAAGAAGAAGCTCAACATAGCCATAGATGGCATTACATTAGGTTGGCTTTGGGCCTAAGATGTTGGTGGCACTTACATAAAGGCAAACATATAACGCTAGTTAAACGTAGTTATTATCTTGTATGCATGCTGATTATGCAACTATACTCGACTAGCACTCGCGTGCCAAGACACCTTGAACAATCAGGAGCACAAAAACCACGAACCCCAGCAATAAGTCGCAGCACGCAACATAAAAACATACGTCTTTACGTATTCCACACTAGTTCAAAGTTTAAGTGTTTTAACCCGAAGAGTAATAGAGCTGGAAAATCCGACCGAGATGGCTTAATGCGAGTACGCGGGTGCAAGACAAAGATAGGTATAGTTGTCCTGCTAATGGCCCCGGGCAGGCAAGCCAAAGGCGCTCTCATAAATAAATGAGCGAATGTGTTTTCTTTTTTTTCTATTTTTTTCTTGGCGTAGGGTGCACATTCACGGAGTTAGCGGCTCGGGGTGGGATTGTTTTATGGCTGTAACGTGGGAACTAGGTTAGTAATGTGTACACAGCGATCGTGTTTGAAAGTTTCCGCGCTAATTTCGATGCGAATGAAAATGTTTACTCAGAAGATAATGTTAACCTTCGCCATATCTCATACCTCATTTTTATCCGACTGGAGGTACAAGGTGGTAGGTCGGTCTCGTGTGCGAGAGACCGGCTGGGGTGGTACCACCGCTTTGTCTATTTCTGCGGCCAAGCAACAGTGTAAGCACTGTTGTGTTCCGGTTTGAAGGACATTGAAGCCAGTGAAATTACTGGGCATTATGAGACTTAACACCTTATGTCTCGGGGTGACGAGCGCAGTCCATTGTCATGCAGTGCTTTGTTATTTAAAGTTCTGTGTAGCGTTGTTTCTGTTTATGAGCAGGCGTGGCGCTTACCATTAGGCGAGCGACCTGCTCGTCTCATCATTCAAGCCAATAAAAAATACACTGTCACGAGACATGCTGTAGACAGTTTTGTCTACAGCATATCATCGTTGTGGGTCGTTACCACTGTCTCACAGAAAACCAACGTAAAGTAGCACCTTGCTGCTGCGTTCGTAGGGTGAGCGAGATATCCGGAGATCCAAATCCCCTCCCCTTCCCAATCCCCCAAATATCCCTTTCCTTTAAGATCGGCAACGCGCCCATGATTATTTTAGTATTGTGGGGGTACATGGGCGATGGAGATCACTTACCCATTTACTCATATGCCGGCCTATACTAAAAAAAACGTAACATCAGATCCTGTGTACAGGATAAAAGGCAGTCAAAATTAAGGTAAATTAAAAAATAAGCATAGAAGTAAATAAATTCCGATTCATGCATTTTTATTCGTACTGAGTCCTAGTGACCTAAAGATCTTTCAATGTGAAGAGGTCGTGACCCATACGAGTCCTAGGCCTGGAATCCAGACTCATTTGAAATTATATAACACAAAACCGTAAACATTGAACGCATTATTCTTTGACTGTGCCTTTCACATTTTCGAAAGAGTAACACATTTTATTAATCGGTTAGGAGCCATTGTGAAAATACATGCTTTTATTTTGTACTCGATGAGCAATATTTTGATAAAATATTTTTGATACGGGTCCCTATTGGCCCGCATAAATTTTTTTGTCATAATTTTCAATCGCATAACTGTTTTAGCATCATTATTACTCCGCATAACGCTCAAATGTTATAACCGATATTTTTTTTCGCATAATGGCTGTTATTCATAATGTTGATTCTGGACAGCCTCCGTGGCGCAGTGGGCGTGTATCAGGCTGAGACGCGAGAGGCCGCGGGTTCAATTCCCGCACCGAGACAAATGTTTGTATGTTATACAAATATTTCGAATCTGGGTGTTTTCCCCAGAGGGGCTGACGTCAGGCAGGTGGGTCATAAAACCTTTAAGCCAAATCTTTTTGTAAGTTGTGTTAAAAAGCATGTTGCGCTGACCCCACTGCGAGTGGGATAAGGGCAGGTGGAAGAAGATACTAGTACTGACTCTTATGACTGGAATACACATGTAATATTACAAAAGCATGTCTGCTTTGTTGTAATTTTTTTACTAAAAGTCCCAAAACTTCTATAGCAACAACATCACATTACTCCAAAATGGCAACAGATTATAAACCAAAACTGCACATCTTATATATAAAATTCTCGTGTCACAACTCCTCCGAAACGGCTGGACCGATTTGTATGAAATTTTGTGTGCATATCGGGTAGGTCTGAGAATCGGCCATCTACTTTTCATCCCCCTAAATGTTAAGGGTGGACCACCCGCATTTTTATTTTTTACATTTTTTTTTGTTTTTATTGTTTTATCGCTCAGCGTGCTATGGAGCGAGCAATGCTTGGAATTTCTCTGGTGGATAGAATTCGGAATGAAGTCATCCGCCAGAGAACTAAGGTCATCGATATTGCTCGCAAAATTAGCACGCTGAAGTGGAAGTGGGCCGGTCATGTCTGCAGACGGACAGATGGTCGGTGGAGCAGACATGTGCTGGAGTGGAGACCACGGTTAGGCAAACGTAGCGTAGGACGCCCTGCTGCACGGTGGACCGACGACTTGAAAAAGATGGCGGGTAGCGGGTGGATGCGGGCTGCTCAAGACCGGGATGGTTGGCGCTCACTTGGGGAGGCTTACGTCCAACAGTGGACGACAACAGGCTGAGATAATAATAATAAAAAATTAAAAAATACATACGACCCTAAATTTTCAACCCTCTACGATCAACCCCAATTTTTTAATAGCGACATTAGTATTTTTGTCAAGCTCGTTTCTCACCGGGGGCGCCCACTAGGCTACTTTAATCCTGAAAATAGGCATTCACGCGGGCGGAGCCGCGGGCAACAGCTAGTATACATATAATATCTCTATTTATCTATCTTCAGCCTTTATCTTTCCACTGCTAAGTATATGCCTCTTCTCCAGCACGACAAGTCAAACGGTCCTGTGAATTCTGTATCGACAAATATCTAGCTTGCCTTAGAATGTCATCGGACTAACAGGTTGCATGTCTGCCCATAGATCTTTGCGCAGTCTTGGCCACCATTCAACAATTGCTTTCAACCATCATCCATACTCCCTTCTAACCAAGTGTCCACCCATCGCCACTTCACTTTAGTTATACGTTTATTGACTGCAATAATAGTCCGACGCCGAATTTTATAATGAAATGTAATTATAATCGGTAGCGCAGTTATAATGCGTACGCATTACGACCGATCCCCGGGTGGGGTAAAAGTGATATTGAGTTTTTCTATAATGAAATGCTCAGTATTAGCCCGGAGTTTGGAATTGTGCCCAGTATGGCGATAGGCTCGCCCCCTATTACATCATGTGACGGAGATACGCTCTGCGAATGTGGGTGTACTGGTTACACCTCTGTTTACCCCTTCCGGGACAACAGGCGTGAGTGCGTATGTAAATGTAATTAAACTTTGAAAAAATGTTTTAATTTGTATATAAAATCCGAAGAAACTTTACTAAAATCCATAATCAATATAGAAATCGAACCAATGCTACTACACAATTTAAAAAGTAAACTTCCATTGCAAATAATTTGTCCGAAGAAAAGCGGTAGAAAACTGTTCATTACATCAACATCCGGTTAGAACGTGTACAAGAAAGCTATGTGAGACAAAATTTATTTATCCAGAGTTTATTGTGGCCATTTTGCGGAGTCCATTGTAGGGGCGCCTTTATACTGCACTGTTTGGGCTTGATCCAAGTGATTAGCTAGCGGCGATTTAGCTTTAACGTTATTGCTTACTTTCTCAGTATATACATTTTGTTTTATGTCTAGAATAGGATGTTATTTTATTTTCTAATTAGAAGCCGGCAAATAATCAGGTGGAGTCACCTTTTTTCTATTAGATTGAGTGACGAAACGAGCAAGTCGCTCGCCTGATGGTAAACGTCACCCCTGCTCATAAACAGAAGCAACGCCGCACAGAACTTTAAAAAACAAAGCACTGCATGACACTGGACTGCGCTCGTCACCCCGAGACATAAGGTGTTAATTTTTTTTTTTTTTTTTTTACTGCCTGGATAGGCAGACGAGCAAACGGGCCACCTGATGGTAAGTAGTCACCGCCGCCCATAGACTTCTGCAATGCCAGGGCACAGCAAAGCCGCTGCCTACCGTCGAAGGATTACTCCTTTTAAACCTCGTTTAAAGAAGGACATGTCATAGCGCTCAGGGAACACCGCTGCAGGGAGTTCATTCCAGAGCTTGCACGTACGTGGTAAGAATGAACGCTGGAAACGAACCGTGCTAGACGGAATCGTTTCCAGGTGGTATGGATGAACTCTGCTGCGGTGTCGGGTGGTGCGATGATAAAATGGTGATGTTGGCACCATTTTAAACAGTTCCTCGGAGCACTCCCCGTGGAACAACCGGTAGAACAAGCAGAGAGACCCGAAATCTCTCCGCAGCCCCAACGGCTCCAGGTTATCCGTGATATCAGGATCCCCGACGATTCGAACGGCCCGCCTCTGGAAGGAGTCAAGTGGGTCAAGCAAGCATTTGGGCGCTCCTGCCCAGAGATGAGAACAGTACTCCACGTGGGGCCGGACTTGCGCCTTATAAAGCGCTAATCTATGGCCCGACGTGAAGTACCGCCTAGCTCTGTTCAGGATGCCCAATTTCTTGCTTGCCAATTTGGCTTTGTCCTCCACTTGACTCCTAAACTGGACCTTGCTCGATATATCGACGCCGAGGATCCCAATACCTTCGGAAACCCGGAGAGTGACTCCTTGGAACCGTGGCGCCATGACAAATGGGTCCTTCTTAGCGGTGAAGGTTAAGTCTCATAATGCCCAGTAATTCCACTGGCTTCAATGTCCTTCAAACCGGAACACAACAGTGCTTACACACTGTTGCTTGGCGGCAGAAATAGACAAAGAGGTGGTACCAACCCAGCCGGCCTCTTACATACGAGGGACCTACCACCATGTAAACCTGTCAACTGATGTTCATATAGATACATAGTCCTCCTCCGTTTATGAGGTCGGTTAAAAACTAAGAAATCGCTCGTCTCTTATACCGTTAGAAGTTCCGAGACTATATCTGATAAAACCTTAAATTATTGATGTTGATTTGTATTACTTCGCACTCTGAAATTCTAGTGGAATTTTCTATACGTACTTTTCTAGAAATTTCTCAGATTTTCACGTTGAGTAACCTTGATATTGTGTCGGCTACAGTATTATTTTTTGCTTTGACCAGTTTTCTCCCCAGAGGGGTTGACGTCAGGCAGGCGGCCGGCGGCAGAAGCCATGGATTCAATTCCCACACCGAGACAAATTTTTATGTGATTCACAAATATTTGTTTCGGGTCTGGGTGTTGTGGGACCGCAAGTCCCTCTAATACCCACGTTACAAATTAACCTAGTGTCAGGTCGGAACTATGTGTGTGACTGTTGGGTGTATTTATATATTTATTTATATTGCGCCCCACTGCGACTGGAATAAGGGCAGGTGGAAAAAAGGAAGCGACCAGTTTTTATAGCAATGACTGACAAACGAGCAAGTAGATCTCCTGACTTGGTTGAACCTTGCATGCAACTTTTTTATGAAACGGTATATTTTTATCACAGAGAAAGATATTCACGCGGGCAGAATCACGAGTATCAGCTAGTACAACATAATTTCATGTATTCATGGCATCGAAATAGAATGACAAGAAATGTATCTCAAGCAATAAAATGGCCCCACCAAAACACTGTGCAAGAGGGTGGGGCTATAAAAGTCTGCAGCTCATTCATTCACCAATTCATAAAACTTTATTTAATACGTAATATTTTTTGCGCGGTGCAGAATGTCGTATCTCGATTTAGAAAATTAATATTTAGACAAACTTTAATGAAATAAAGTTAATTTTGAACGATCATTAATTTTTGTTGTGTGTATGAGTGTTATCTTTGCATGTGTAAGTGGAGGCGCATTTTTGGCAGAGTCATATGAGAGTTATCGTTCTAGTCATCTTATTTCGATGATTCATGGTATCAAAATTTCTCTAATTAATCGATATACCTATATAAGGTAGGTAAAATACCTTTAGGAAATTAATAACTGCGCCAATACATAATCCAATTAGAGTGTCTGTTTCAAGGGTTATTATGAACCCTTTACTATTTAATTAGGGGGTTATATTCAAATCAGGAATACTTTTAGACTAAGCCCCATCACAATACATAATAATATCAGAAACTAGCTTTTAAATGCGACTCTCGTGGCATAAAAAGTCAATTGCCATATGCCTAATAAATGTATAAGTTTTTACCATTTGGAAAGCAGTAAATACAAAAATAAACAAGAAATTGTAGTGATGTTTACATCATACTCGCGCTGTACTTTCAAATTGTTTAAAAAAATATCTGATATTAAATTATTATTGAGTGGTTGAGCTACGTTGTAGACAGTTTTGTCTACAGCATGATTAGACCGGCTTGCCGGGTTGTTACCACTGTCTCACAGAATGAAGAAAGTAGCAGGTTTCTGCTGCATTTCGTACGGTGAGTAAGACATCTGGACGCACAAATCCTCCTTCCCTTTACTATCCCTTTTCCTTCAGATCGGCAATATATTCTTCTGGCATTGTGAGCGTTCATGGGCGGTTGAGATCACTTCCTATGAGCTGACCCACTAGCTCGTTTGATGGCCTATACTTATAAGAAAAATTGCCTGAACATGTCAGGTGCATAAACATTTTCAGATTAAACTTCAAAAAGAACATTCATTTGGAAACTTTCCGATGTTCTCAGATACGCCGTGTTTGTCGGCTGCGATCCGCTTTCCGCCGGCGGAAGGGATTACTGTCCTATCTCCCTTCTTCCGTGAATAAATTTTGTTCCTATTTCGTTTTTCTTCATATTTCAATTAAAAGAAAAATCCTTAAATTTCGATATTTTTCTTTCAATATACTACAAAACCTTGAGTTTCATTAAGTATTTTTTAAACGAGCAAGTGCGTCACCTGTTTATAAGTGATATTCATTGCCATGTACACGAACAATACATGTGGTCCTTCCGTCCACCTGCCCTTATCCCACTCGCAGTGGGGTCAGCACAAAATGCTTTTCAACACATGTTACATAACACTTTGGTTTGTAGTTTTGACGTCAACCCTTCTCGGGCATAAACACCCAGACCAGAAAATATTTGTGGATTACATTAAAAATTTGTCTTGGTACGGGATCGAACCCGTACCTCTCGCTTCACAACCGGCTACTCGCCCATTGCGCCACGAAGGTTATATATTATAATAAAATAATATTTACATCTCTGTATTCAAGTTTCTTTATTTGCTTGAATAACAAGACGAGCAACCTTGGATTATGTTGCATGATAATAAACGCCATGCCTGCGAACAGTAGCACACTGCACTGCGCTCGCCACCCCAGACAGGCCCGGATCTAGAGGGGCAAACCGAGGCACCCGCTCCGAGCGGCAGTTTCAGGGGGCGCCAAAAATCATAATATATAAATAAATAAATAAATACACCCAACAGTCACACACATAGTCCTGACCCCACACTAGTTTAACCTGTATCGTGGGTATCAGGAACTACGAGGGACTTGCGGTCCCACAACACCCAGACCCGAGACAAATATTAGTGGATCACACAAACATTTGTCTCGGTGCGGGAATCGAACCCACGGCCTCTCGCTTCGCAGCCGGCTACTCGACCGCTGCGCCACGGAGGCTGTCATCAAAATAAATAAAAAAGGTAATAAAAAACTTGCTCCACAAAGCGCCTAGCATACGGAAGCCTGGTTAATCTCACCGTCGACTTGTAAGAACAAGCCGCCACACAGACCCTTTGCGCATAATTATTTTCTTTTCTTTTAGTTTTTTAAGTAAATTATCTCAAACGCTGGATAGAGGGGCGCCTCTATCAAGTTTCTGCCCATGTTCGAAAAAGTCATAGATTTGGGGCTGCCCCAAGGCATAAGATGTTAGAGCTCATTCCCAGTAATTTCAATGTCCTCAAACCGGTACGCAACAGTACTTACACACTGCTTGGTGATAAAAATGGACCAAGCGATGGTACATACTCAGACAGAGCCTCGAACACGACAGACCTATCAGCTACTGCGTCGGTTACACCTCAACACGTGCTCGGTGATATACCAAGAAGTAACTACAAAGAAACACCTACGCATGATGCTAACTTAAGAAAAGCATATTTAAAAATTCCACTGCTAAGTAGGTTAAAAGGGAGCGTCAACTGGCTATGAATAATCGTGGCCCTTTAAGATATGCAAGCACTCACAGAATGTATTCAAAATGAATATTTAAATATCTCCCGTTTCTTGTTTTTGGAAATTTAACACAAAACGGTGGTGTAATGTGTCACAAAACTCAAATAAGTGTCTTGTTGAAGATTCAAATGAAATACGGAGGAGAGGGTTTTTTTATAGCATAGGCTGGCAAGCGAGCAAGTGGGTCACCTGATGGTAAGTGGTCCACCGCCCATGAATACTCACAATACCAGAAGAATCATGGACCCGTTTCTGACTTTAAAGGAAAGGGATTGGGAAGAAGTGGGGATTTGGGCTTCCGAATATCTCACTCACCGTACGAAACCCAGCAGCAAGCGACTACTTTTCTTGAGTGGTAGAGCCATGCTGTAGACACTTTTGCCTACAGCATGAATGGGCCGGCTCGCCCGGGTCGTTACCACTGTCTCACAGAATACCCACGTAAAGTAGCAGTTGCTGCTGCTTTTCGTACGGTGAGTGAATTATCCGGAGCCCTAAATCCCCCCTCCCCTTCCCAACTTGCTCGTTTGCCGGCCTATGACGTATAAAAAAATCTTTACGACGCTTTTCTGTGTGACAGTGGTAACCCGGTCGAGCCGACTCATGCTGAGCATGGCTCTACCATTTTTAGCAGTAAGCAAACGGGCAATTGATGGTAGATTATCGCTGTCAGTGAAACGCATAATATTCGAGTAGTGAGTTCCGGTAATTTACAACAACTATTTTTTATTGATGATTTGATGAATGATGATTTGGCCTTGATGATGTAAGCGCCACGCCAGAAGCAACACCACACAGAACTTTGAACTACAAACCACTGATTTACATTGTCTGCGTGTACTTAGACGGTGATGAGGATGTTCCAGTCATCGAAATAAGATGACAAGAAACGTAACTCAAGCAATAAAATTACCCCACCAAAACTCTGTGCAAGGGGGCGGGGCTATAAATGTCTGTGCAGCTCGTTCAATCATCAATTCATAAAATTTGATTCATGATCTCTAGTTGACACATGATACGTCTAATTTTTTACGCGGTGCAGAACACCGTATCAAGATTTAGAAATTTTATATTTAGACATTAACTTTTATGAATTAAAGTTGTTTTTGAACGGTCATTAGTTTTTGTTGCGTGTATGAGTGTTACGTGTGATTATTATTACTTTTGTATGTGTAAGAAAGTGGAGCCCTATTGTTGACAGATTCATATGAGAGTTATCTTTATAGTTATGTTATTTCGATGGGTCGCCCCATATATCTAATACTAAATCCACCGTAAAATGATTATAGGAAGGTGGAGCCTGGAATTAAGCCGAGATAACGCTAGGCAGAAAGAAAAAGGCTACCTCGGTGGCGCATTTGTAATACGTATGCGTTACAACAGAGACTGAGGTCTCGGGTTCGATCTCAAGGTCGGGTAAAAGTGATTTTGGGTTTTTCTAGTACGAAATGCTCAGTATCAGCCCGGAGTCTGGAATTATACCCGGTATGGCGATAGGCTCGCCCACTATCACATCATGGAATGGAGATACGCTCGGCGAGATGTACTGCTTACATCTCTGCCTATTCATTCGTGGATTACAAGCATGAGTACGTATGTATGTGATATATTTCTGCTTATATCACATGTTGTTGTACAAACGCTCACGTGACTCATGTAAGCCTTAATCTCGTTAATAGGAGTTCTGTTTATGATAATTTTTACCTTCAAAGAGAATATTATGCAAGGGCAACACCCCATATATTTTTACGATACGACTCGACGCTTGAACGTGGCGTAACAAAGTGTGCACTGTGGACTTTAAAAAAACAATTTTTGTCAACTCATCTTTCGGTGAAATGGGATTTTTTTAAGGGTGTTAATATATGTATATTCTGTAAACTGATATTTAGGTCTCGACAAAAAAGAAGGTATTATATTAAAAATGTCACCCCTTTATGTATGCTATATCGTAACGCTTAAGCCAATATATATATATACGCATCCACGCCTGTAATCCCCGAAGGGGTAGGCAGAGGTGTAACCAGTACACCCACATTTCGCCAAGCGTATTTCCGTCCCACGATGTGATAAGGGAGCCCTGTATGGAGAGCCTATCGCCATACCGGGCACAACATCCAGACTCCGGGCTGATACTGAGCATTTCATAATAGAAAAACCCAATACCAGTTTACCCGACCCGGGGATCGAACCCGAGACCTCAACGTTAGCCTCAATCCTAACGCGTACGCATTACAACTGCGCCACCGAGGCAGTCCAGAATGAATTATCCAAGTATTAAACATGTTATTGTCATCATAAGTCTTCCATGATGTATTTTGAAAACCTAACAATAAAGTTTCGACCCCGTTGTCTCTCTGTCTATTTCTCTCTCTCGCTGTGTGTGTGTGTGTGTGAATCAGTGTTCAACCTAATTGTTACTTGACCGAGGTAGTCTAACATTATATCCGAAATATCTATAGTCGTAGCATTATTGTAGCGCTTTTTTATAAAACACGTCACGATGAGATTTTTTACGGGCCTCCTCTACTGAATGAGAGGGAGTTAGACCTTAGTCCACCATGATGGCCTAATGCGAGTTGGTAGTCTTTACATACCTTCGAAATTCTCATAGAAAACTTCTCAGGTATGCAGGTTTCTTTACGATGTTTCCTTTGCCATTACTCGTATTGGATTACACAAACAATTGTCTCGGTGCGGAAATCGAACTCATGGCCTCTCGTTTCACAGCCAGCTCAGCGCTAAGTCACGGAAAGTATTGATAAAAAAATATTATAATGTACATATTTACCGATTCACGACTTTTTCCCATGGGGTAGGTAGAAACTACGAGTACCACAAGCTACAATACTGATACACCTCTTAAAATTTACAACGTGTTACAGAAAGGTGTGGCCAAATTTAAGCAACGTATAGTATACGATATAAATATTTCACCCCCGCACTACCAAATCCGATTGCATTGTTAATGCATAAATAAAACATTTTCTTTCTATAGAATAAGTTGGCGATATTTCACTTGCAATTATACATATACATACGCACTAACGCCTGTAATCCCCGAAGGGGTATGCAGAGGTGTAACCAGTATACCCACATTTCGCAGCGCTTATCTCCGTCCCACGATGTGATAGGGGGCGAGCCTATCGCCATACCGGGCACAAATTCCAGACTCCGGGCTGATACTGAGCATTTCGTAATAGAAAAACCCATTACCTCTTTACCCGACCCGGGGATCAAACCCGAGACCTCAGCGTTGGCCCCAATCGTAACGCGTGCACATTAAAACTGCGCCACCGAGGCAGGCAACTATGGCAACATTAAATAATAAACAACTAAGCTTTTGTCTCAGCGTTGTTATTGTCGTTCACGCACTTTCACTTAATATAGGGGTTTGATAAACGAGTGATTAAAATTAACGTGAAATACATAATTAGGCCGCTATTCCACTATCATATTTACATCATAGATATATGACGTCATATATGGTCCTATGTCACAGCATGCTGTGATATAAATTTTAATATGACCACACCTTTCTGTAACACGTTGTTTAATAACAATTATATAAACTGTTTTATTATATTCCTCCGCGATCCAAATCTCCGCTATAACAATATTCCATAAAGAAATACACTGATTGCATACATATTACATGTTCTGATCCCATAACGTAGGCTAGTAATTGCCTGGGCAAATACGGAAAACTTCTGTTGTCATGGCAACGGTGATAACGGGGCCACGAGGTCACTTAACATATTGTTATACGCTACTTGTGTACTTGAGCGAATGTTTTTCTTTCTTGGAAATGATTTAGCTGTGATAAGTTGGCCGAAACAGCTATTTACTCGAAGGTTACGCGATTTCACATGATTATCCATGATAATATTATCAAAAGCCTCCGTGGCGCAGTGGGTGAGTAGCTGGCTGTGAAGCTCAATGTTCACGCGGGTTCGATTACCGCACCGAGTCAAAATGTTTGTGTGATCCACAAATATATGTTTTGGGTCTGGGTGTTTTCTCCCATAGGGGTTGACGTCAGGCAGGCGGCCGGTTGTAAAAACTATAAGCCAAATCTTTCTGTAACATGTGTTTTAAAAATAATATTACACCGATCCCACTGCGAGTGGGATAAGGTTCTTAAATTTATTGTCATTATTGCAATACAACCTAGAAAGAATACCAGAAAAAACGACGTAATCAAAACTAACTAAGAAGTCAATGGAAGGAGAAAGATAGTCACAAAGATGTATTAATACATACATACATACGCACTCACGCCTGTAATCTCTGAAGGGGTAGGCAGAGGTGTAACCAGTACACACACTTTTTGCCGAGCGTATCTCCGTCCCTTGATGTGATAGGGGGCGAGCCTATCGCCATTTCGGGCACAAATTCCAGATTCCGGGCTGATACTGAGCATTTCGTAATAGAAAAACCCAATATCACTTTTACCCGACCCGGGGGTTGAACCCGGGCCTCTGTCGTAACGTGTACGCATTACAACTGCGCCACCAAGGTAGTCAGTATTAATACAACACACGTAAATGAAATGAGCAACTGTGACACCGATGAAATAAATCACAAATAATTTAATCAAAAATGCTGCTCAGAATCCATTTAAACAGAAAGGAAACTGAGAAATCAAACACAAAAGATACCAAGGAATGTGACCTGAGCCCGATCGTTTAGCAATTTGCTGTCGGACCCTTCCCCAAAACATGTGACGTATTGTCAAAAGTACAAAAGCCACAGGTTGACAAATACTTGATTCGGGCCGCTCACGATTCATTGTGGTGCGCGGTCACTCTCAATAAGTCACGTTGCTATATGACAATCATTGGCTTTTGATAGTATGTATAGATGTACCAAGTTTTTTGTGAAATGGCAGAAAATGGAACTACAAACCACTGTCTGGCGACAATTCGCGAGAATATATAAATAATTCAATAATTCCACTAAGTTAAGAACACTTTCTCTTAGTGGAATTATCGCCAGATTTGATGGGTCGAACCCGCCTCTAGTGTGTAAATTTTGCTATCTAGTGGCTAGTGGATGTTTTAATGGTTTAGTTAACTAATCAGTTAGTGGAAAGTAATGTCTTCATCCACTAAACAAACAAATTAACATGTCTAGGTTTTCGGATCATGGGTAAACAATTTCACTGTTCGCAGATGTCCAGACGTTTTTTTTTAAGAAATGAGAGATGCTGACGTTGAAGGTATATTTTATTTTGTATCCTGAATGCCAGTTTAAAATTTCTAGAATGTGGCTATAAATAAACGAATTACCTAATGCGAAATATGTGTGTCAATTATGACATTCATATTTCAGGTATTAACCTGAAATATCCCTCATAATGGATTATTATTCGCAAAATGGCAATACTGGAGCGAACAGAGCGACTTCAGCGACACTTATCAATTCACAGATAGCTTGGTACATCTATACCTAGAGGTTGCACGGTGAATGTAAACAGGTGGAAATTTAATACTAAAATTACATTGACTCACACCTGTTTCTCAAAGGGGTAGGCGCAGAAGAATACGCAGTATCGACTTCAGTACTATTGAAAACGTTTTTATAATCTGCAAATATTTATTTACAGTTTGGATATTGTGAGACCGACAGCCCCTTGTAGTTTTTGATACCCACAATGTTAAACTCTGTGGTCTAGAATATGTATGTAACTGTTATTGTAATATGTATTCTATAATTTTAAAAAACATTTATTCATTGGAATAACATGATTAATTGATTTATTGGTTATGGAAGTATAAACTCCGTATTTGAAACACCGCAGCTTTATCCGTAGCATAGGTACGTTTCAAGACATGAAACAAATTAAACCGCGATAAAATCCGTATAAACTAGTTTTATTTCAACATGAAACAAAATTATAATCCGCACTACCAAGGAGCAAAATCCAGGCCACGTTAGACCAAACTATTCTACGCTATTTTAACTACCTAGAAAAATATTTCAGGGATATCCGGGTGTGACGTAATACTTTTTCAGTCGGACCGCATTTCAGGGGATGCCTTGAAAGTGCCGCAACGCAGGTTCAAAGGTTTTATTTTGCTCCATTCTTTTTTTTTAACGAGCATTTTCACAGTTTTCAGCACCTTACATAGAGTTAGACCCTGCAATTTTCGACCATAATTCCAGGAACATGTGGAAGTAATGTGTACTCGTACTTTAATGGAAAGTTGAATGATTTTTGCCAGGTTTAAAGATGTAATTTTTTCTGATTCTATTCTAGAATATTGCCAACAAAAAGGGTAAAGGGGAGTCCATACAGGTACAAAGTACTTTGAAAAGCTATTTTTGAAGTCATACAATCCCGTAACTCAACCATAAACAAAACAATAAAACAATTTCCGAATTAATCCCCAAAAGAAACCGAATTCCATAACAAAAAGCGATAAACCAGTCTGCCTGGGGCGTTATCATTTCAGTACTAATTTTCAGCTCGCGTACCCACCGACACGTTTTTCCCATCACAGACCACGCGATTGCTCCGGTATGTTTCCCGTGTATTTTTACGGAACAGTTATTTTGTTTTATGTCGTTTATTTTTACATGCTTTGTAGTTGAAATTTGGTTTTATGCTTCTTTAATAAAATTTATTACTCTTTATAATAACCTCGATGGCTTGGGAACATATTATATCAATAGTAATTATTATTTAATAACTTACCGTACTCTTAAAAACCTCTGACAGCAATAAATAATTAGATAAACAATTAGGTTGTACTGTTTCACACACACACACAGAGACAGAGAGAGAGAGAGAGAGAGAGAGATAGAGAGATAGACAGAGAGACAACGGGGTCAAACTATGTTGTAAAGTTTTCAAAATACATCATAGAAGACGTATGATGACAATAACATGTTTAATACTTGGATAATTAATTCTGGACTGCCTCGGTGGCGCAGTTGTAATGCGGTCTCGGGTTCGATCCCCGGGTCGGGTAAGGTGTTATTGGGTTCTTCTATTACGAAATACTCAGTATCAGCCCGGAGTCTGGAATTTATGCCCGGTATGGCGAAATGTGGGTGTACTGGTTACACCTCTGCCTACCCCGTCGGAGATTACCAGCGTGAGTGCGTATGTAATTAATTCTGGGTATTTTGAGTAGATTTCATAAGTATATAAAATAGGACAAAATATTAGTATACCCTTTTATGAATTTTGGAACCACCTGCGGTTATCTTATTTTAATATCATTCAACATTCAAATTTCAGCATTCCGTATTTCAAACCACAAATATAATTAAAACTTTAATATTCGATAAGCCTGAACCGCCAATGAAACCACCATGCATTGTTCATTGAATAATGTGACAATTGTGAAGTGGAACTATATCAGCTTCAACCATAAAATCCTTTTATAATAATAATAAATAATAAAAAACATTTATTGCACACAACACAATATACATTTGCAGTACATAAAAAAATAAATAAAAATAAACTATTTTAAACTGCTTCGGAACCGGAGGGTGATGATGGTAACCATCATATTCCCTCCACCACACCAACAAACGCTGCACACACCCGCAGTAGCCACACATGAAGCGCCCCGTCCTACTTCCACAAATGAGGCGACGCACCGGTGAGACCACTACAGATGCAATACAACGAATATCGGCATGGCGGGAAGAAACATAATAATATTAAATATAAGTGCATTGTTCCGAATGTCATGGTGTGTGTTTAATTAATTGAAACTATCTTACCCCTTTCAATGATATCGCGGTTGGCCCCAACCACTTTACTTGGTTAGCTTATTATAATTCTTTTTTATTCTTAAATACCTCGATAGTTCAAGGTTCCTTGAAATAATTGAGTTGATTGACTTGACACCGATTTGCGATCAGCTCTGCTTAATTATGCTCACGGTCATCAAGAACTTAAATAAAATACATCCGTACTGTTAGGTCTAGTTTGTTTGTTAGTATCAATTTAATTGGAGAAAATGGTTAAACCGCTCAAGCCAGGACGAATAAAAGCAAGTAGCTCTACAGATGTAAGAGATGCAGAATTAGGTTAGGCAGATGACGTCATTCATTGTTTTAAGATGTTGTTTTATTGCAGAATACAGGACTCATAATACTGCAAAGGGATTTAATATTAGACATTACATTATATTATTTACGTAACCAAATATTATTTTAAATTTATTTTTTATAATTTTCTTATATACCAGCAAATACAACTAAGAATAATAAAAACATCAAGAAAGTACATTAAGTAGCTTTATCGCTTAGGCAATCTCTTACAGGCAAACAACCATGTAGATAGGAATAGGAGATATATAAAGAATTAAAAATATTGTTTATATATATTTTTATACAAAAATAAGCACAAAGTAATAAAATTACTCTCTCCGCAAAATCTATAACAGATTAACCAAACAACGTCCAGTGCAAACACGTTGCCGAAGCTAAGACAGTTTGATGGGCTTACGAACTTAGTTTAGCATCAACTTAGTATGCAACGTCTTCCAGAGCCGCTCCTATAATGATCTATAAATTGTTATGCCACACACAAGTTATGTTGTTAGAAACTGTATTTTGCTGAGTATGAAATGGTGACGTGAATGCCACTGAAGGAAACAAACCAAAAGTAGAAGCAAATATGGAGAAGTTAGTCAACGGAGTATTGAAAAGAGACGATGGAAATGATATTATAGAAGTATATACGCTAAATGACGTAAAACGGAATTGGTGAAATGACGTAGGTAGACAAATGATGATGATGATGGTGGTAATAGACTTATTATTCTAGACAGATAGACATAACTAAAAACAGCTCCTCAAAATCACAAAATATAAATTATGAAAGTGAATTAATTTATTACAAAGCAATATTTGAAATTGACATTACAGTAAAAGATTTATATCAAGTCCTAATACCGTCTACTTCATGATTTATTCTCAAAAGGACCAAGAAAATGTTTCAACGTATCAGAAACTCAGTTCGCCTTCAATTTTTTTATTATAATAAAATTCTTAACACTCCGTGTGCTCGGACGGTTTTCTATGAATTTCAAATTAGTACACACTTTTTATTGCAACGTATTAGACGACGGGATTTATTTCGATTGAAAATCTAGAAAATATTTGCATTGCATGTTTTTGGTTGGGCTTTTTAAAATAGTAAACAGTGAGTGAGATAGAATCATGGAGTTTTGAATATACTTGATTTAGAGTAGGTTATACAATATTTTCTGTATTTTATGTTCTTTTTTACTTTTGATTTTTTCTTTCACCTGCCCTTATCCCACTTGTAATTGGGTTGGCGCATCATGCTTTAAAAACATGTTAATGACAGATTTGGCTTGTAGTTTTTACGACCGGCCGCCTGTCTGACATCAACTCCTCTGGGGAAAACCCCCTCTTCTTTTTTACTTTTAATATTATTTTTTAAAGAGTAAAGAGAAAATGTATTAATACTGTATTTAAGAGTATGGTTTACTACAATGCGTACAACATAAGCTACAATAATTTGGAAATTATAAATGGAAAACAATCGTTACACCCACTAATCAGTTTAAAAACCCCATCTATAACTCGACCAATTCTGATAATCCTAAAATAATTTTAGTCGTAGAGCCACGCTGTAGACAGTTTTGTCTACAGCTTGAATGGGTTGGCTCGTTCGGGTCGTAGAAGCCTGCTGCGTTTCGTAGGATGAGTGAGATATCCGGAGGTCCAATTCCCTCACCTTCCCAATCCATTAATTATCCCTTTCCTTTAAGGTCAGCAACGTGCCCATGACTCTTTTGGTATTGTAGGCGTCATGGGCGGTGGAGATCACTTATCATCAGGTGACACATTTGCTCGTTTGTACAAACAAAAACTCAATAGTAAACACCTGAAACATCCTAGTCAATCTAGCACTAAGTGTATCCAAAGGCATTGACATGCGTAACACGTGTGTCCGACCGCTAAACTCATTAGTGGGTAGCTTGTTCAACAGTATTCGGTAACAAATCTAATTGTTATGCCGATTGGGATGTGCCAATTGTACCTTCGAGTAGTTTTGGTATAATCGCTAGTGTAGTGGATGGGGTAAAAGATAAAATGTAAAAAATAAATAATTAATATTCCTCATTGTAGATGTTCATGGGCGAAGAAGCGCGCTTATTATCAGGTGACCCACTTGCACTTTTGTCGGCCTCTGTTATAAAAAAAATTGTTGATAGGAACGATAAGGTAAGGGATTATTAACAAAATATGTAATCAACAAAAGAAAAAAATACTTGTGATAATTTATGATATTATTACGGTTTCATGTATATTCTGTGTTGGGTACCAACTAAAGTTAATCATGGATCGGTGGAATCGGGCATATGTTTCGTAGTTTAAAATTTTTTATTAGATTGAATGACGAGACGAGCAGGTCGCTCGCCTGATGGTAAGCGCCACGCCTGCTCATAAACAGAAGCAACGCCATACAGAACTTTAAATAAAGCACTACATGACACTGGACTGCGCTCGTCACCCCGAGACATAAGGTGTTAAGTCTCATAATGCCCAGTAATTACACTGGCTTCAATGTCCTTCACACCGGAACACAACAGTGCTTACACACTGTTGCTTGGCGGCAGAAATAGACAAAGCGGTGGTACCAACCCAGCCGGTCTCTCGCAAACGAGGGACCTACCACCTTGTAAATCTGAATTACTGTATTAGAGGGTGACACGAGACTCAAATGTGTCAGTACAGAGTATGCTCCAGACGGGGCATAGTGAAAATATCTAAGTGGAAGACGAACACTGACATAAAGCTGTAATGAATAAATACACCCAACAGTCACACACATAGTCCTGACCCCACACTAGGTTAACCTGTATCGTGGGTATCAGGAACTACGAGGGACTTGCGGTCCCACAACATCCAGACCCGAAACAATTATTTGTGGGTAACACCAACATTAGTCTCGGTGTGGAAATCGAACCCGAAGTGTGAGGCCGTCGCACACTTCGCAACCGGCTACTTGCCGACTGCGCCACGGAAGCTGTCAATAACGCCAGCTAGAAAGATTTTGAAACGCCTGATTAATATTTATTTTTTAATTCATATCAGTTTTATCCTCGGTATAAATTTTACTACCTAGTGCCGCAGTTTCAATGCGCACGCGATACGGCTGCTATGCGGAGGTTTCGGGTTTGATCCCGAGTCGGGTAAAGTGATATTGGGTTTTTCTGTTACGATATGAATTGTGCCCGGTTTGGCGATAGCTTCTCATGAAACGGAAATTATATGCTCTGTGAAATGTAGGTATACTGGTTACACCTCTAACTACCCCTTCCGGGATTATAGGCATGAGTGCGTATGTATCAACTTTATTTCACATTTTGATCATGCAAAACCAAATAACCCCTATAATCTTAACCCGACTTGACTTCAAGCACCAATTAATTATCGATACAATTCCGATCACAGATACACGATTTGGTTCATATGAACGCAACATTCGCAGCACAGGTTTATGATTTCCTGTCACCAATGAACACGAATGAGGCTCATTGCCTCACATCCCGTGTCGTTAACAACTTATCCGGTATAAATTTGCTTCAATAGACAGCTATCGGTCGCTGAAGATTTCAATTGTAAACACTGAAAACAAATGGTACGAGTGATTCGATTAAGAATTGAGAAATTTATGAAGCTTAACAATACTTCGGTTTTACGTTAAGAGTATTTTTGAAGTAAAAACTTCTTTAGGCGCGTTGAGCACTTTTTGGTTGAACAAAAATCATGGAACTTGCGTCATCGTCACCGAACGCTTTCCATGAGCAGTATGTACACTGTGTATATATGTGTACTTTTTGGGTGAACAAAAAGCGTGAAACTCGCGTCATCGTCACCGCACGCTTCCCATGAGCTATATGTATACTGTGTATATATGTGTACTTTTTGGTTGAACAAAAAGCGTGAAACTTGCGTCATCGTCACCGCACGCTTTCCATGAGCTGTATGTATACTGTGTATATATAAGTATATAGTGTATTTTGATGATGCTATGTATACATTAGTTGATGCGATTTAATTCATAAGTTTCTTTATTTTGTACTGACTTGTCATAAGCGCTATTTTAATTGCCTACATGATTAATAAAACTAAAAAAATAAAATTAAAAAAAACACCGTGCGTTATCATTTTCGAGTTATTTTTGGTTTATAAAAAAATGTTTATGATCAAGGATTAAAGTTTAAATTGGTCATTAACACTTCTATACAAGCCAAAAGTAATAATCTAATACGACGATAAAATTTACAAGTCATTTAGTTTTCACTTCTATCGGCAGTCCCCAAAGACTGCCCCGCATGTTTTTTTAGCTTGAATAACGAAGGTCGCTCGCCTGATGGTAACCACTATGCCTGCCCATAAACAGAAGCAACACCACAACGAACTTCAAATTACAAACTACAGGCTGGTATTGGACTGTGCTCGTTACCCCGATATATAAGATGTTAAGTCTCATGATGCCTAGGAATTTTACTGACTTCAATGTCCTTCAAACCGAAACCCTACAGTTCTTATACACTGCTGCTTAACCAACCAACCCAGATGACCCTTCGTTTACGAGAGGACTACCACCTTATTAATTAAACGTTTAATATTTGATTTTGTATATATATTTATCAATTTTAAAATAAATAAATAATTACACCCAACAGTCACATAGTGTGTGATGTGAAAATAAAACTCCTCCAAAAGTACTGAAGTTTTGACAAATCACTAGGAATGAACAGTGTGCTGCGTCTTATACACAAATAGGTTGCGCCCTATATGTAGCTCGACAGTCACGATAAAGAATCTGCAGGCCAATTCTCGTAATTTTAAATGTTCAAAATATAATTCCGACCTAGTCTCAGTGTCAACAAAGTTGCAAATGGCATTCTCTTACCAATAATCAACGTCAAATGTGAACATAGATCGTAATGAGATTGAATGTCGAATAAAAAATGCCTGAAGCCAAGACAGTATAATGCTACTGCTAATGCTAGGTGCATTTGACCTTGATTATTGGTTTAAGAAAAAGCCATTTGCAACTTGCTTGACACTGAGACTAGATCGGAATGATATTTTGAACATTTAAAATTACGAGAATTGGCCTTCTGTTGTGTGAAATTACAAGTCCGCACTTAGGTATAAGCGCTGGAAAATTTGGCTCATGCGGTGCGAAAAGGTGTACGTTCACCTTTATTTCACCACATTCACAATATTGACAGATATTTATCTAAAATTGTCCTTTTATCGTACTACAAGAAATGTATTTTAATTTTGCTCGATCGAGACATTTCCAATATTCTGTTTTAATCCCAACGTTTCCTGTTATTTCCCAAAGTTTCCGGTCCGTTGTCACTTGTAGACAGACAGCTTCGGGTTTCACAGGCTAATATTATTTTGTATTGTTTATTTGTATTTCATATTATATGTACTAGTTATCTGAGATATTTTTAAATTTGAGTGATTTTAGTTTGCAATTTATGAAGGAAAGTATTTTTAATAGAGGTAGTAGACAGGTTAAATAAGCATTTTATTCAATACGTCGCCACGAGATTTTATAGTGCATTTACAATGAATTTTGTATTACATGTATCATGTACAGATTATCTGAAGAATGAATGAAGCAGCGATAGTTCAGTGGTAAGAACTGTCGAGACGAAAGTCGCAGGTCAAAACCAACCCTAAGATAATGCACCTCTGACTTTTCTATGTTACGTGTGTATTCATTGTGATTTCTTAGGTTTACGCGAATATTACACATTGAAATAAAACTAGTTTATACGGATTTTATCGCGGTTTAATTTTTATTTTAGTCCCGACGTTTTGAAAGCTTTTCAGCCTTCGTGGTCACGTGAGAGACTGAGTTCGTCTCGAAAAGTGAAGAAACGTCGGGACTAAAATAAAAATTAAACCGCGATAATATCCGTATAAACTAGTTTTATTTCAATGTGTATTCATTGTTAATTATCGCTTGCTTTAACGGTGAAGGAAACATCGTGAGGAAACTGCATACCTGAGAATTCTCCGTAAGAAATTCGAAGGTATGTTACTTACGGTTAAGTTAGAAAACGGTAAGTTAAAACTTATTTCGTCTACTGCATGCACACTTAACATAAAATTTACTCAGAATTGAAGTCAATTATAAAAATTGCAGATAAATTTATTCACATTAAGATTTATTAAAAGTATGGGAAATTATTGCTCTTACTATGGTAGTCAAAAATGCCAATTAACTTTAATTATACGTGAGCAATTTCTTTGAATTCTATTATTTCATTATCAGATATATATCTGTTACCTGTACTCAGTAATGAAGGATAACAAATGTTCTGTATTACGTAATAAAATAAATAATAATAAACTTGTAAAAAAGGCTAATTGGAGATTAAAGTAAACTGATGTCTCTCAGTGCAACAGGCAACAATAAAAATAAAGATAATTTTAGTCGATGTTATCACAAATTCTTTCCATAATATTTTCTTTATCAAGCCTCAATTAAACCAACCTTATATATTTGTAAGAATCAAGTAAATTTTCATTATTATTAGAAAAAGTATTTGCATAGTCAAAAAACGTTTTGCCACGGACGTTTCCCGCGATAAGCCAAATGAAAGGCAAAAGGGAGAGGCTCGTTGTCACAACACTAAAGGGGGTTGGGGATCGTTTTGGGGTAAGGGGGGATGATTTAATAAATATTCAAATAAAGGAAGAGGCCCATTGGGGCCGAACGGCGGTCCCGTCCTTCTGAGGCCATAGCACCAATTTTACTGTTGAGAGCTTGTGGCGGAAGGTACAAACAAAAATGTTTCATGTGTGTTTGCCGTAAGAGTAATTTTTGAGTGGTTTGGTATTATTTTGCATTGTGTTTGTCGACGTCTGTGACTATTCACCAGAAATTAAGTTGGAAGAATGTATTTTTGTGTGGTTTAATTTCAATGAAATTTCTACGTCGGAGGTGTATAATGTCTCTTGAGAGAGTTTATGCACAACTATATAATCGTAATAATTTACATACATACATACGCACTCACGCCTGTAATCCCCGAAGGGGTAGGCAGAGGTGTAACCAGTACCCCACATTTCGCCGAGCGTGTCTCCGTCCCACGATGTGATAGGGGTGAGCCTATCATACCGGGCACAAATTCCAAACTCCGAGCTGATACTGAGCATTACGTTATAGAAAACCCAAAACCACTTTACCCGACCCGGGGATCGAACCTCAGCTTTAGACTCAATCGTAACGCGTACGCATTACAAATGCGCCACCGAGGCAGTCGTAATAATATATTGCTAAAAATAATGTTTTATATGCCAAAACCTTCTTGATATTATGTAGATTACTTTAGTAAAAAAACTAAATTGATTCATAGGTTTTCGAGAAACCGCGCACATACATACCAGTCGAATACAGACCTCTCCTTCATTGGGTCGGTTAAAAGGTAATTGATTATTGTTTCAACGTTTATAAAGGCCGTCTGGGTAGGTACTAACATTTTGTCTATGCCTGCCTGCTCATCTAATCATACAAGCAAACAAAAAAACACAATATATTCCAATTTATGTTACTCGAAGCTTCTCAATTAATCACAATTTTAATAAATTAGCTAATATGTTTTTTATTCAAACTAAATAGGTAATTGTACGACGCAAACTTCTTATTTTTTACCCTAGTATTTTTTTTTTATTTAAAGCCATTAAATAGTCATACACATATATGAAGATGATAGCACCATTGATGGGCGCTACACTGGCCAGCAGGGTATCCCTCGGAGCATCGTGGAAGAAAGACGGTCAGAACTTGTGTCTGAAATCGAGAGCTCTCTGGGGCTGGCCTCCGAATGGGGTGAAAGGAACCTGGTTCACTTTAACCCATTGAAGAAAGAAAGAAAGAAAGCATTTATTGGCAGGCGTTAAGTGGTACATGTATACATCTGATGTAGAAAAAAAAACATTTTTATAAGTAGTAGGTGGGGGGGTACCTAGATACCCACCCACTATGGACGGTACATGTCCCACCACGACCGCGCCAAAAGGAGCCAAATCAGCTTATGCCAAACATTAAATGCTTGGCGCTGGTTTTCATTTGGACCCATGATGTTGTTCGACGGATGTCAACCAGAAGCAGTAGTGTGTGTGTGTGTATGTGTGTGCGTGTGTATGCGTGTGTGTGTTCGTTTGTGTGTGTACATACAAATAGGTATGTCATAGCATACGGTATCATATTTTGTTCATACTATATTATAGGATATACATAACTATTAAAAAATATTGAAGACACAAGTTTGCGCGTTCACCGCTAAGAAGGACCCATTTGTCATGGCGCCACGGTTCCAAGGAGTCACTCTCCAGGTTTCCGAAGGTATTAGGATTCTTGGCGTCGATATATCGAACAAGGTCCAGTTTAGGAGTCAAGTGGAGGACAAAGCCAAATTGGCAAGCAAGAAATTGGGCATCCTGAACAGAGCTAGGCGGTACTTCACGTCGGGCCATAGATTAGCGCTTTATAAGGCGCAAGTCCGGCCCCACGTGGAGTACTGTTCTCATCTCTGGGCAGGAGCGCCTAAATACTTGCTAGACCCACTTGACTCCTTCCAGAGGCGGGCCGTTCGGATCGTCGCGGATCCTGATATTACGGATAACCTGGAGCCGTTGGGGCTGCGGAGAGATTTCGGGTCTCTCTGCTTGTTCTACCGGTTGTTTCACTGGGAGTGCTCCGAGGAACTGTTTAAAATGGTGCCAACATCACCATTTTATCATCGCACCACCTGACACCGCAGCAGAGTTCATCCATACCACCTGGAAACGATTCCGTCTAGCACGGTTCGTTTCCAGCGTTCATTCTTACCACGTACGTGCAAGCTCTGAAGTGAACTCCCTGCAGCAGTGTTCCCTGAGCGCTATGACATGTCCTTCTTTAAACAAGTTTAAAAGGAGTAATCCTTCGACGGTAGGCAGCGGCTTTGCTGTGCCCTGGCATTGCAGAAGTCTATGGGCGGCGGTGACTAATTACCATCAGGTGGCCCGTTTGCTCGTCTGCCTATGCAGGCAGTAAAAAAAAACATATTCCCGACACCACACTAGGTAAACCTGTATCGTGGGTATCAGGAACTACGAGGGACTTGCGGTCCCACAACACCCAGACCCGAAACAAATGATCGTGGATCACACAAACATTTGTCTCAGTGCGGGAATCAAACCCACAGCCTCTCGCTTCGCAGCCGGCTACTCGCCACGGAGGCTGTCTAAAATTAATTTATCTTAAACATTTGGCCTTCTTATTCAATGAAGCTACCAAACCAACTAACAATTTAAAAAAACACATTACATTTTGAAGTAATCAAGCCTCTTTTATTGCCGTTATGCGACTGTTAAATTACTTTGTTCCCTTAATGGATGTCATTATTTGTAGGAAGTGCAAATGAAGCCACCAAAACGGCTGCAGCATTTAGATGACTAGATTTTCTAGGAATTGGCAAGTCCCTTAATATGTAAGGCAATGGAATTGTTTTAAAAAAACACCGAGAAGTAAGAAAATATTGGCAAATTATAGTCTTTGCCAAAAGTTGCCGATGCCATTTTTTCCATACTTATTATTGGAATCAAGTTTAATGCCTGCAGACTGCCTCGGTGGCGCAGTTGTAATGCGTAGGCGTTACAACTAAGGCTTACGCTATATGGTATGGCAATAGGCTCGCCCCCGTATCACATCATGGGACGGAGATACGCTTGGCGAAATGTGGGTGTACTGGTTACACCTCTGCCTACCCTTTCGGGGATTACAGGCGTGAGTGAGTGCGTAAGTTTAATAGCTCACGTGATAGGATCCACATAATGATACCCGTGCTTTACATCTGACTTCTCCAGCCTTAAATGTCCTTGTACCCGAGGTTGAGAGTTAAGAACTCCTTAGTTCATTATTTTGTCTCCCGCTTCGCTATAGAGAGAAGTTGACAATTAATATTTCCAACTCCTCCCTAACTTTCTATGTGATTAATTAAAGACAGATACACATTCAGAGAAAGACATAAGAGTCAAATTTATTACACATCCCTTTTTTGTCGAGGATTAAAAACACAAAAGTGATTGATCTAATAAAATTTGTGAGTGGTAGATAGACAGTTATGTCTACAGAATGAATGGGTTGGCTCGACCGGGTTGTTACCACTATGTCGCAGAAACTCACGTAAAGTAGTAGCTTGCTACTGCGTTTCGTATGGTGAGTGAGATATCCAGAGGCCCAAATTCCCCTCCTGTTCCCATTCTCTTAATTATCCCTTTCTTTAAGGTTGGCAACGCGCCCATCATTCTTCTGTTATTGTGGGCGTACATGGGCGGTGGAGATCACTTACCATCACGTAACTCACTTAGACGTTTGCCGGCCTATGCTATGAAAACCTGTTTTAAAACCATAAAAGATGCTTTAATACATTTTTCCTAAAACTAAAAGTAAATTTCCTGGAAATACTGCTATAAACTACGGTAAGCTGCAGTGTGCTTTTCGTACGGTGAGTGAGATATCCGGAGGCCCAAATCCCCCTCCCCTTCCCAATCCCTTATTATCCCTTTCCTTTAAGGTCGGCAACGCGCCCATAATTCTTTCGTATTGTGGGCGTACATGGGCGGTGGAGATCACTTACCATCAGGTGACCCACTTGCTCGTTTGGCAGCCTATACTATAAAAAAAAGTATGGGTGGTGATGGGTAGTCTCATTCAGCGATTGCACACAGGGATTCTTAGAATACTGCTCGTATCGTTACGTAGCTCCAGTCTAGTCTATGGAATATGAATGAACTTAACATGTTTATAATAATAAAAATAAATAAATACACCCAACAGTGTGACTACCCCACACTAGGTTAACCTGTATCGTGGGTATCAGGAACTACAAGGGACTTGCGGTCCCACAACACCCAGACCCAAAACAATTTTTTGTGGATCACACAAACATTTGTCTCAGTGCGGGAATCGAACCCACGGCCTCTCGCTTCACAGCCGGCTACCCGCCCGCTTATATTCTGATAGAACTACGTAGTGGATAGAATTATCCAGAATATGACCGGGGTAGTACCACTATCTTACAGCAAACTGACGTTATGTAGAAACTTGTGTTGAGTAGTTACTTATTCATGTACATAAATAAATAATATCAATTCAAGACAAATTGAAAATGTTATGTACAAAAACATCGTCTAGGCCTCAATTATATTTGTAAATACTTATGTGCTTACGTAAGTGTCTTGCATATATACGTTTATATCTGGACATTCGTTTATATCTGGTATATATTACATACATACGCACTCATGCCTGTAATCCCCGAAGGTGTAGGCAGAGATGTAACCAGTACACCCACATTCGCCGAGCGTATCACCATCCCTTATGTTAGGGGGCGAGCCTATCGCCATACCGGGCACAACTTCCAGACTCTGGGCTGATACTGAGCATTTCGTAATAGAAAAACCCAATACCACTTTACCCGACCCGGGGATCGAACCCGAGACCTCAGCGTTAGTATATATTACTTACACAATTTAATTACCGTAAACAACTTAGAATGCTGCTTACCTCAGTAATTTCTGTAAGTCGACTTACGTCACTAGCTTACGTGAGTAAAATTTTAAATTTAATTGAGGCTTATGATAAATTTAGAACGCTCAAACAATATTAGTATTGAAGCGTCTACGTAGGCTAATCTAAGTCAATGGCTCGCTTACCACCGGACACAATGAAAATGCTCAGGTCGCTGAATTTACAATATAGAGGTAAGAGCCCTCCCGAAAAAATGTTGATATAATGTGATTTAATGTCATGTTTGATACAATACAACTGACTGCCTCGGTGGCGCAGTTGTAATGCTTACGCGTTACGACTGAGGCTGACGCTGAGGTCTCGGGTTCGATCTCCGGGTCGGGTAAATGTGATATTGGGGTTTTCTACTACGAAACGCTCAGTATCAGCCCGGAGTCTGGAATTTGTGCCCGGTATGGCGATAGCCTCGCCCCCTCGCTCACATCATGGGACGGAGATATGTTCGGCGAAATGTGGGTATACTGGTTACACCTCTGCCTACCGGGCAATGCAACTTTCTTGACGCTAAGACTAGATCGGAATGATATTTTGAACATTTAAAATTACGAGAATTGGCCTTTTGATCTACATTTTTCATGTTATCCATGACTTTTAATTGTTCATTTTAAAAGTCGATATTCCATTTTCATTGATTTACTTAATAAAGAAGTCAAATATCACTTTTTCTATTTCAAAATGAGTATAAACGATATTGATAACATAACATTGAAAGGTAGAGCCCAGTGAGCTTTAAAGTATACAATGTGAATGAAAATCAATACATTCGAAAGAGTTTTTATTTGTGGACGCGTTAACTCTAACTTTGCAAATAACTCGACTCTACTATACAATATGTAACAAAAACCTTGTTGGGCGTTTTAAGTGTGTTATCAGAATCGATATGCAAACGTAATGAAATAGCTCGCATATGAAAATTGGACTGTAAAAATAATCATGTTTAAATTTTAAACTTGAATTAATTTATTGTTTTTGAACCGTATTTCGATTGATTACCTCTGCAAGAGCGATGACTAGGAGCCAGAGCGAGATAGCATGTTGCAGCGTCTACGTAAATCAAACGTGCCGCGCCCCCGGTTTCGTCAATACACACAGAAATTCAGATGCAAATAACATTTTTAAAATATGTTCTTTTTTCTAAGCTACCTGTGTATGGATAATATCTCGCTTCGGTTTATATATTTTTTGATAAATATTTTTATTAAGATGTCTATATGTCTGTGTTCACGACCCAAAAAGGGCCAACAGGATTTTTGTTACTGTATAGGGCATACTAGAATATAGGGCATTCATTGTTTAATTGTAGAAATGCGCAAAAAAACGAAGATTGGCAGAACAGAACGAAGACGAACCAAGAAAAAATGTGATAAGCTTTGAAATTGCTTTACTAAGTACAACTTTAACGTTGAAGGGGATGTTTACAGAAGTTGAGAACCATTTGATGGAGGATTGATTCTCGTGTCGATTTTACTAGCTCTTGTGTTTGTAGCACACCTATAAATGGGATTAAATCATTGATACCTACTTTTAACGATCTACAAAGTGTTAAAGAGATTTAAAATATATTTTGTATTAATTCAGTACTTTTCTATAATAGTTTGTTTGTATTAATATCCCTAAAACTATTTTCTTGATCCAACAGCCACACACATACTCCTGACTCCACAGTAAGATACGCGTCTTGTGTCGTGTGTATCAGAAACTAGGAGATACTTTAGGTCTCATAACACCCAGAACCCGAAACACATATATGTTCACACAAACATTTATCTCGGGGCGGGGATCGAACCTGCGGCCTACCGTTTCATAGCCTACTCGCCCGCTGTGCCACTGAGGTAAATAAGATCAGCGAAATTTGGGTATACTGGTTACACATCTGCCCGAAATGTGAGTGTACTGGTTACACCTCTGCTTACCCCTTAGGGGATTACCAGCGTGAGTGCGTATGTATGTACTCCAATTAATAACATGTACCTAATAAATATCATAACCAGCTATTCTAGGTTTATAAAAAATACGATTTTTAAAACAGAATCGTTACAAATCTTGACCTATAAAATGCTGGCTGCTGTTACTAAATGAAACGAGTCGTCAGTACTCAAAACGTCCTAGAAAAGGCAATACACCACTGAATGAAATTACAATGACAATTTTGCTGCAATATAATTTTTATTAAATATTTTTGTATCGTTAATAATACACACACATTGATGAGTGGTAGAGCTACGCTGTAGACACTTTTGCTCGTCCGGGTCATTACCACAGTCTCACAGAAAACCGGCGTAAAGTAGCAGTTTACTGCTTTGTTTTGTACGGTGAGAAACCCCTTCCCCTTTCCCTTAATTGTCCCTTTCCTTAAAGGTTGGCAACGCACCTATGAGTATTTTGGTATTGTAGGCGTACATGGGTGGTGGAGATCACTTATCATCAGGTGACCCACTTGCTCGTTTCCCGGCCTAGCCCATAAAAAATACACATAAACACTAATGCCAAGATCCGCTTTCTCATACCATCAATTTGACGGTTTTTGTTATTATATGGGTGCCCCTATGCTTGACCCCACAACCCACGACGGGCACCAACTTTCAACATTGCTTAGTCAGTTAATCAGTAGTGTACAAAGTGCAAGTGAGGTAGGATTTGGACCTAAGACGTTGGTAGCCCACTTACAGGATAGTATAATATTAACTATAATGTTTTCTAATCAACATACCTATTCCATAAATGTAAACAATTGTCTACCAACTTTTCAAATCTCTGTTACATCTTGTCAGTTACCCATTTCATCATGTTTCCATTTTATTAAAAGTGGGTATATATTTGTTTACATTTAAGGAACAGGGGGGCGAGCACGAACAACTTACGAATTCGTATTCCAATCGAGAACGCAATTTGTATGAATTTTCAAACAAATTTTTGACATTTCTATACGAATACGTTTTCGAAAGTTATTCGTGCTAGCCCCTCAGGTATATTAGACCTTATACGCACATAAAATTTTAAATATTTAATTTTGCTTATTAGACCTTACACGTAAACATAAAATGTTAAAAATATTTCATTTTGTTTATTAAAATATAAGTTCATCCACTGAAAGAAATTCAAACAATTACCATTTTTTTCAAAGAAATATCAACGTCAAGATGACGTCGGAGAGGAATTTTGAGACGTTTCCTCGCTATATCAAAACCTTTGAATTCCAAGAATAATATTTTTTTTATTAAATCAGTTAAAAAGCGTTTTTTTCATGTCTGCGTATACAACTTTTATAAATTAAAAAATCAATTTAAAAAAGTAGTAAAGGTTACCTAAATTTATTGTACCAAAACTGTTTGCAAAAAAAATATATTTAAATCATCACAGGTAGCTGATTGAAATGTTCACTGAATGTGTTAGTATGATAGATATCCTAATAAATAATAAAAAAGAATATTAAAGGGTTTGGTACGGATCCCTTGGTACGCTAGTACGATTCGCACTTCACCGAATTTTCTTAATTTTATTTTCTTCAGCTAATTTTATTGGTATATTTATATAACCGTTGGTACTTCTATATTATCGTATAACTTTTGAAAGACTTGACCTATTGAGGTTTTATTTACACCATATATTTCTAGTTTACTTGAGGCAATGGTCCATAGCAAAATAGTTTTCACTATAATATCATAACAAAAAACAAAACATAAAAACCATTCCTTCGAAAAACAAATAAAATATCCTTCAGTAGGAAATCTAAAATGATGTACACACACATTTACGGTCACACCAACATTTAAATAACGAATGAGTAAATAATAATTAATCTTAATCATCACTTTAGTGATGCATACACCTCTGACTTTTATAAGTTATGTGTGTATTAATTGTTAATTATCACTTGCTTTAACGGTGAAGGAAACATCGTGAGGAAACCTGCATACCTAAGAAGTTCTTCATAAGAATTTCGAAGGTATGTGAAGTCTGCCAACCCGCATTACTAAGGACTAAGGCCTAACCCCTCTCATTCAGTAGAGGAGGCCCGTGCCCAGCAGTGGGACGAGTATAATACAGGGCTAGTATTATTATTATTATTATCACTTTAGTATTATAAATTCACATAAGAAAATAAGATACACATTAAAATGTATGCCTAAGCCATTTCGCCCCCACAAAATGTTAAATAGGTCATAAATCCAATTTCCAGGTCATTTTTTCACTTAAAAACCACCGCGCGTTACGTTTTCAAACTAAAATTTCCTCTGCTCTACGAAAACCAAAGTAGCTCACGCAGAAAACCTCTCTGAACTAACTGGAGCTATAACGAGAGGGTAGTGCTCTGCGTGCTTTATGTGGCAAAGGTAGAAAAAAGAAGGGAGATTTTATTAAATATTTCTTTTTTTAAGCACCCGTAGCTCAGTTGGGTTGAGTTCGTAGCCCAGTATGGGTTTGTAGCTCAATTATGAGTTATGTGTAGCTTATTTGTGCCCGTAGCAGTGTGGTATAGTGGTTGGGAGTATATAATTTTGGAGATCTCGTAGCATACCCTGTATAAGATCGTAGCTCTGTAGAGATTCGTAGATGCATTGTGAGTTATTCGTAGCTCCTTTATGCCCATAGCAGTTTGGTAAGGTTAGGTTAGAATTTCAGTGTAGAAATCTCGTAGCATTCCTGGTACAAGATTGTAGCTTTGTAAGAACTCGAAGTTTGCGAGTTATTCGTAGTCCATTTATGTCTATAGTAATTCAGTTGGGAATATGGCAGTTTGGAGACCTCGTAGCCTGCTCGGTACAAGCTCGTAGCTGAATAGGGAATCGTAGATCTACTGTGAGTTATTTGTAGCCCAGTTTTATCCATATTACAGTTGGCTGGTCCTTATAGCTTAGTTGGTATAAACGTAACTCGGTAGACGTTCCTAGCTCAGTTTTATGCCTGTCGAAAATATATTGTATAATTCGTTTTTGTATAATGGTTTTTAAATTTGCCCTAGTCCATACCATTACGTTCACCACATAGGAAAAAAGACAATTACGAGTATTATAGTTAGAGACACCTCGTAGCTCAGTCGGGTGAGTCTCGTAGCATATTACGAGTTCGTAGCGGACTACTTGAAATTCGTAGCTAATACGTAGCTTTATTGGCCACCGGTAGTCTCAACAAATCAATTTAACTAATTCAAATTGTGTTTATTCTGCACTAATATTAGCAATTGCTGAATCATAAATGTTTGTGGTTCGCATAGATTTGCGGTTTCATGCCAATGGGAATCGAAATTTAGATTCTATATTAATATAATTCTGATTGTTGGTTGATTGCACTTTCTATACGATAATGAGTCTGTGCAATAGTTAATTTGGGTTTAGTGTGTTTCATAAACATTTACTGTGAGGCTACTTTTAAATTAATTTAATATTGTATCGTATAATAACTACACTAATGCATCTAGGCTTTATTGTATTTTAACTAAATTTGTGGCATAAGTGATATATGCTTTATATAGCATTTATTTTTTGAAATATCTGCAACAATTAGTATTATTTGTTATTATCCATAATTATTCATTTCTATTGTAAATTTTCCTTTGTATAAATTAATAACTTCGTCATTTATTATTATCTTATTTTATTATACGTATTTCTATTGCGAAGTGTGTATATTGATTTTTAATAATAATTAATTTTTATTAAAAAATTCGAATGAATATAAATAAATCATTTTTTTATCTATTTTCATCTTCATTGGCTCTTGATATACCTTACTAACATAAGGACAAGACTATGGTGATCCACCACGCAATGGACCAGCATGGTATATGGTTCGAGCCCCTTTATAAATGCTAGAAGGTCTATACTCTGCACCGGGACATATCAGACTTAAAGGTCCGTATTCCATGACTCAATGTGGTGTGGCTATGTTTAAAAAAAACTACATAATCAATTCGTCAGAATAATAAGTCATGTGTTTGGAAAATAATACATTTCCAAATGAGGTAATATGATTGGTCTTAATATCAGAAAAGATAGCTTAAAGTGTATCATATGATATTCCAAAAAAGGAAATCTCTTTTGTATTTGTGATATTCCTCAATTATCCAAAATTCTATTTTAACCATCTTTTAACCATAAGAATAGTAAGAGTAGTATTGTTAAACCAGATTCAATCTTTCACATATATACCTAATAAGCTTTACTAAAATGAAGTTTATCAAATGTAAAATAAGTATCATTTGTTTGTTCAGCAGTTTTTTTTATACAATCAATAAAATACTACTAGAATTTTTCCAGAGGACTTAGCCTAACGTCGCTTAGCTAACAATACCGCTTAAGTCGAAAATTAGCCATATGATATTGTTATTGGGTAAATTGTTTTTGGCGCGTATCTAATGAGTTTACACAAAAAAATAATTAATCATACAAAGCATGTTATTCAAATAGTTCTGTCACCACGCAACTCACTGGTTCACTTCACACATGTTCATAAAAGATAATCAGTTTTTTGTCTCTCCTGATAACTAAGCCAATTTAACTTGCGCAGTATTTTTTATTTTATTTATTAGCTAGAATGACGAGACGAGCAGGTCGCTCGCCTGATGGTAAGCGCCACGCCTCATAAACAGAAGCAACGCCACACAGAACTTTAAATAACAAAGCACTGCATGACACTGCGCTCGTCACCCCGAGACATAAGGTGTTAAGTCTCATATGCCCACTAATTTCACTGGTTGCAATGTCCTTCAAACCGGAACACAACACCGGTACTTACAAACTGTTGCGTGGCTGCAGAAATAGGCAAAGCGGTGGTACCAACCCAACGTCCTCTCGCAAACGTGGGACCTACCACCTTGTATTATTAGCTAAGCGACAATATGCAACACAATGTGATTTTGTCGACTCGTATTGTAGTTAATGCTTTTATCGTCTATCGAATCTAACATGATTGCATATAATACTCGACTCGATATGCCAAAAGTAGAGATAAAGTGAGTATTATGATTGGTAGAGCCACGCTGTAGACACTTTTGCCTACAGCATGAATGGGCCGGCTCGTCCGCGCGTTACCACTGTCTCACAGAAAACCGGCGTAAAGTAGCAGCTTGCTGCTGCGTTTGGTACGGTGAGTGAGACATCCGAGGCCCAAATTTCCCTCCCCTTCCCAATCCCTAACTTATCCCTTTCTCTTAAGGTCGTCAACGCGCCCATGATTATTTTAGTATTGTGGGCGTACATGGGCGGTGGAGATCACGAGTGACCCACTAACTCGTTTGCCGGCCTATGCTATAAAAAAATACTTTTATCTACTATCGAAGCTAACATGTTTGCATATAATACTCGACTCGATATGTCAAAAGAAGAGATAAAGTAGAAAAAATAGTACGTTCAAACTCGGTGTGGTATTTTGTCTACGAACCCAACATGACGACGTAATTTTATCGAAAGTTGACATTTTTAACCGAGATATTTGGTGTCGATAGTTATCTTTCTCGCGCGCGAGATATATCTACGACACGACACGACACGACACCAATGCAATATGCAACACGACATATCGTGTTGCATATCCTAAGTCTGGTGATCCAACTTTATCTTCGTATAAAATACTGGTTAAATTTGATAAGTTCATTTTAAAAATAAATGATCCGACAGCTCCGTGACGCAGCGGGCGAGTAGTCGGCTGCGAAGCGAGAGGCCGTGGGTTCGATTCCCACACCGAGACAAATGTTTGTGTGAACCACAAATATTGGTCTCGGGTCTGGGTGTTGTGGGACCTGATACCCACGGCACAGGTTTACCTAGTGTGGGGTCAGAGCTATGTGTGTGACTGTTTGGTATATTATTATTATTAATATATGTGAATTTATGCATTCGATGCACCTTCGGGAGTGTTGGTTTATACCAAAATAATGAAAATAATTCATCATATGTTATTAAATATACTGCTTATGAAGTCTGTTTTTCAGATTTCAGTACCGTTTTGATAGTTACATAAGAATTGATTAAATGAAGCAGAAATGTTTTTTCCATTGCATAAATCTAGTATTGTATATCCTTTATGATAGTATTATTAAAGCGACATCAAATAACTACCTAGGTTTAATTGCACGTTAAATAAAAATATAAATATTGTTGGTATAAATAATTCTCAGAAACTTCGTCTGGTTTCCGGAGAAATAATGAAAACGTTTCAACGTGCAGACGTATTACTGTCTGCAGTTTAAAATTTTATGATTTAATAAAATATTTGTTTACTATGAATTTAAGATCGACGCTTTAATTATTTATTAAGTCAATTGTATGAGTACAACTTTTTATCTTTAATTCTGTAAATAAATTCTGCATTAGGAGCAAAAGCTCCTATTTATTGTTGAAATGTAAAAACATTTCAGCAATAAATAAATGTAGAGTATGTATGAGTGTCAAATAATCATATGGAGCCATCCCTTGTAAAACCTACCTGTCTGGGATGGAATTAAATATAAATATTATTTTTTATGCATAAGAATTGATAGCAATATTTGAAATTTAAGTGACTTCATAAATTTAATTACAATTTCATAAGCTCAAGTAATGAAGCGCCTAAGAAAAAGAAATGTGCAATTCAAATAAATTGGTCTATATTTATATATTAAGATTATTCAATCCACTTTTCGATTGTTAGTCACGGAATATAGAAATTGCTACCATATAATGTACTACCCGCTATGACTCAAAAGAAGAATCGGAGAAAAGAAATCTGGTACAAAATTAATTTTATATAGCTTTATATATCTTTTTTCGTAAACCGTAATTTGTAAGTAAATATGTCTGTGTATATTTATCTGTCTCCACTTTTATTTATACAATTAATTATAGTAATTTTTGTGATAGAATTTTAGTTATGTAATGGTAAAATGTGTGTTCGAATGATTTCAGTAATTCGTTAACACGATATCATAATGATATAATTATTATAATAACAATGATTATTGTGTGTTTGAAAGTAATTTATAATGTGTATTCGTAAATATGTAATCACATTTAATAACTTATGTGAATTTTAGATTAAAACATTTTTCAAGAATGTGTTTAGGTAATTATTTAAGTTTATATATATATACATTTTTGAAATCGATGATACATTTGAACATTATAATACCAAGTACAGTCATTTATGAAGTATTTTGTACTACGTACATTTAACCTATATCATTATCTTGTACACTTATTGCTAATACGAAAATACGTATTTTTTGGACAATATAGGCTAATTACAATATCATTTTGGCTAAACTCCAAATAATACAAACACACGAATCGAATTTAGTTTGTATGTTACATTTCTTCATTTCAATATGATATGATGATTAAAATCAGCATGAAAATATAAACATTTTCGTGGTGTAAATAATTCATGGGTGCAACTTGTAAAAGCAATATTTTTTTATGTATCCACACAACATTTACATTCCGCAGTTCACGAAAATATATTTTGATACCCTCGAGAAATAGCATGGCCAAAAATATCAACACAATGTTTATACGCCATAGTTAACATAGTATGTTGTATTAATGAACGAGCCCTAGTTTTGCCAGAAAAAAACACTGAAAATTATTGATTTTTTGGTGAATAACGGTGAGTCATCAGGCTCATGTTGGAGTTTATTTTTAATATATAAAATTGTACTTACAGTGTAGCGCAAGGGGGGCACATAGCCGAGAGCGCACGAGTGGTCGCCCGCCGCTCGGCCGCGCCGCCGCGCTACCGCCGCATGGCGCTGGCTCCAGACGTCCAGCGTGAAAGCCTCCCGCGTGCGACCACTCCACCCCAGCGCGTGCACTCCACGTGTCCCCACCAACAGTCCGACTGCCGACAACACAAAAACCGTCACCGAATAGTCACAACGAAACGCTGACCCGACCTGACACTCTCGGCTACATTATTTATGAATTTATCGCGAGCCGCTCATGTCGCATTGCAGGAGGCCGCGCTTCGCTCGCAAGCCGCACGGTGCGTTATGCTGCGAGGTCCACGAGGCGGCGTGCGTGGATGGCCGGCGTGCAGATAATTTCTCACAGTTTAGAATACTCACATTAGCATGCCAGCGTCCGGCTCCCGGTTATCAACTACAGTTAACGTAAACAATTGAACACACGATCATTTTGTAGCGCGGCGCGATATCACATGCCGGTCGGACGCGGATCGAAGGAGCTCGGGCTGAGGGGCCCGGCTCGTCAGAGCATCGGCCCTGAGGGCTCGGCGCCGCAGGGCAGCCGCCACCGCACCGTATGCGGCGTTTGCTTGCTAAATGAGCGGATTAGGTGCGCGGGGCGGAAGTGTCGGAGGCGACACGCGCGTCGTTGCCACTGCAGGCCGCCACTGAGGCGGGGCGGCCCGGGAAAGCCTCCCCGCGCCCCGGCCCGCCCCCGCCGACACCCTCCCGCGCCACCCCGCCCGCCATGTGCCCGGAGCGCGCTCAGCCTCTCGCCTCGCAAAGGGTTGTCGGCAAAGGGAAATTGCTACTATCGTCTTTTTGTCGTGACAACAATTGCCCGCGCTTCAGGCGGCGCTTTCTCTTTGACCGGAGTCCCGGGGCAAACTCCCCGGAGTATGGAGCGTGAGTCGGCCACAGTCAGTATCAGTGGTTATCAGTATCGGTCTGTGTGCCGATTGTTTTGAGTCATATATCGGAGTTGAAGTTATATAACGTCGTGCGGGAGCCGTGGCCGTTCCGCAGACGCAGCGCGCCTGTCGGAATACCCCTAACGCAGCCCTTAAATTTCTACTGAAACGCTCCGAAGGTTGCCGAGGTTTGCCGAGCGGCGCGCGGCGGTCGCCGAGCGCGACCGAGCGCGCGCCACCGGCGCCGCCCAGTCGATAAGGCCGTCTCCACTCGCCGAACAAAGACACTAACCTATAATAATTACATTTAATTAAGGATAACTGGACTATTTTGTATAATGAGCATATAGCGCTGCATCGTTAACAGCCAGATTTTCCACTTGATTTAACTGTATTCCATTCCACGCACGGCTTATTTTCAAGTTTTAAACTCTGTGAACACGTGTAGATGGCATGACTGGAGACTGAAGGCTAAGTAAACACGCGCACTCGCTCGAGTACGCCGATATTAAACTTCCAATAAATAATTTAGTGTTCGTTGTTATTTACTTCTTTGAGAAAAATATGACATTTTTAATTGTTTTTATTATATGATTTTCATAAAATAGTCTTTAATACCTAGTATTTTATAATTGGATCAGAGTATTATTCTCGTTCCAATTTACCCAAAATAAGATTAGGAAGATAAATTTTATTATTTTTAAATTACAATCAATTTTACTGTATTTCCTTATATGCTGATTTTTTTACTATTTAAGCATCCATTATACTTCGTGAATAAATATTTTACACTTGAAAATGTAATTACCGTTTCCCAATTATTAACTTATACCCTTTATTATACAACAAATCCACACTTACTATTTGCTATTATTAACCTATAATTGTATTTCTATTTGTAAAGTGATTTTATTTAAACAATAAATACGAGTAAGTAAGTTAGTTTTGCCAGATTTAGGCAATATTCAGTCTGAAACTAAGACCTAGCTGTAGTTCTTAATTCTTGCATTAGTTAGTCTATAAATCTATCTTAACGATATATATATTTACTAGCCCTCTAATCTATATGTCCCACTGCTGGGCCACTGGCCTCCTCCACTGAATGAGAGGGAGTTAGGCCTTAGTCCACCACGCTGGCCTAATAAGGGTTGGCAGAACTCAGATATCTTCGAAATTCTTATGGAGAAATTATCAGGTATGCAGGTTTTCTCACGATGTGTCCTTCACCGTAAAAGCAAGTAATAATTATCAATTAATACATACGTAACTCAGAAAAGTCATAGGGGTATGCTCTTGGGTTGGTTTCGAACCTGCGACTTTCATCTCGACAATCCATACCACTCCCCGCTGAGCTATCACTGTTTTTGATATATTATTATGTGTTAAAATTCGTCTAAGTGTTTTCTGCAAATAGATTCCAAAATTCAATCCAAATTCCAATTATTCACAACATTTTGAAAGGTTTGATAAGGTAGCTTTTTATGTTTCCATTTTATTCTAGTATTTTCCATTACTTATACCAATCTTCAATATGATTAATTAGTAAAATACCATTGCTACTTTCGTAATTCAGTATTATCCAAGAGAATAAAATAATTATACATTTGCTAGGAGGCCAATTCTCGTAATTTTTTACGTTCAAAATATCATTCCGATCTAGTCTCAGCGTCAAGAAAGTTGCAAATGGCATTCTCTTAAACCAATAATTAACGTCAAATGTGAACATAGATCGTAATGAGATTGAATGTAGAATAAAAGTTGCCTGAAGCTAAGACGGTATAATGGTACTGCTAATGCTAGGTGCATTTGACGTTGATTATTGGTTTAAGAGAATGCCATTTGCAACTTTCTTGACGCTGAGACTAGATCGGAATGAAATTTTGAACGTTTGAAATTACGAGAATTGGCCTCTTGGTTTGAATTTTGATTGATAAAGTTAAGTTACACACACCACATCGGTTATATCTTGGTATAGCTTTGTCAATATTTTGTGCCACCAACTTTGTATTTGACTGCCTCGTTGGCGCAGTTGTAATGCGTACGCGTTACGATTAAGCTAACACTGAGGTCTCGGGTTTCATCCCCGGGTCGTGTAAAGTGGTATTGGGTTTTTCTATTACGAAATGCTCAGTATCAGCCCGGAGTATGGAATTTGTGCCCGGTATGGCGATAGGCTCGCCCCCTATCACATCGTGGGACAAAGATACGTGGATGTACTAGTTACACCTCTGCCTACCCCTTCAGGGATTACAGGCGTGAGTGCGTATGTATTTAACTTTGTATTTTGTATTCGGGTTTTTAAGACATTGAAGCCCCTAAATTATGGCGGATTATGAGATTTAACATCTTATGTATTGGGGTGACGAGCGCAGCGCAGTTTCATGAAGTTTTGGATGGTGTTGCTACTGTTTATGTAAGGCGTGTCTCTCACCATCAGATATTTTCATCTAGTAATTCTGACGAATAAATAGATTTTACGTACCCATTATAAGATAGAAGATAAGAAGTGATGAGATAGGAACAAAAACAATGCTGCTTGATGTTTTAAACTATGCCTTGAAACTAAAATGGCAATGGGCTGGCCACATTTCAAGATACACAGATGACAGATGGACCCTACTCGAAACGAAGTGGAAAGGACCAAAGGGAAAACTAAATGTCGGCAGACCCAAAAGCCGTGGTCCGATGATATGAAAGAAATTGACGGGTGCAACTGGGTAACTATTGCACAAAACAGAGCAAATTGGCGTAATTTGGAGGAGGCTTTTACCCTCGAGAGATCCATATACAAAATATACGACAGCCTCCGTGGCGCAGTGGGCGAGTAGCCAGCTGTGAAGCGTGTGGCCGTAGGTTCGATTCCCACACCGAGACAAATGTTTGTCTAATCCACAAATATTTGTTTCGGGTCTGTGTGTGGTGATACCGCAAGTCCCTTGTAGTTTCCGATACCCACAATACAGTTAACCTAGTGTGGGGTCGGGGCTATGTGTGTAACTGTTGGGTGCAATTATTTATTTATATAAAAAAAATTAGAAATGTCACTAACACGCTTTGTAGACTTTTCATGGATATAGAACTTGATTGTCATTATTACCTATCCATTAAAACACTTGACGTAATCAGAAAAAAACACCTGTATCTTTTTAATAGCTGTTTTATAGCATAGACCGGCAAACAATCAAGTGGGTCACCTTATAATTACCACCCATGTACGCCCACAATACCAAAAGAATTTTAGCCGTATTTTGGAGATACTGAACTTTTTGTAATAGAAAACCCAATAATACTTTTACCCCAGCTGGGGATTGAAACCCGAGACCTCAGCACAACATTCGTACCGCGTACACACTGCGCAATACAACACATTACACTAAAAAATAAATACATAAAGTTTCTCAAAGTTGTAATCAAACTTCAAGTTTTTTTTTTAAACTAAAAATGAAACAAACGAGTTCAATTATTTTTGCTCCGGTAGGCAGAGGTACACCATTAGACACCTCTCACCTCTCTGGTGTACTGGTTACAACCAGTACACCCACATTTCGCCGAGCGTATCTCCGTCCCACGATGTGATAGGGGGCGAGCCTATCGCCATACCGGGCTCAAATTCCAGACACCGGGCTGAACTGAGCATTTCGTAATAGAAAAACTCAATACTTACCACTTTACCCGACCCCGGGATCGAACCCGAGACCTCAGCGTTAGCTTCAATTGTAACGCGTACGCATTACAACTGCGTCACCGAGGCAGTCAAAACTGTTCCAATAAAAAACGTTCCGTAAGTTAAGTTACTGACAGCTACTTACGGATGAGAGAGTTACGAATAACTGATCGTAGGGATTGTAGGACTGCCTCGATGTCTCAGTTGTACGTGTTACTACTGAGGCTGACGCTGAGGTCTCGGATTAGATCCCCGGGTCGGGTAAAATTGTTATCGGGTTTTTCTATTACGAAATGCTCAGTATCAGTCCGGAGTCTGGAATTGTGCCCGGTATGGCGATAGGCTTGCCCCCTATCATATTTATTTCTTTCTTCTTTCTTTCTTTCTTCTATCAAATCATGGGACGGAGATACGCTCGGCGAAATGTGGGTGTATTGGTTACACCTCTGCCTACCCCTTCGGGGATTACAAGCGTGGTGCTATACACAAAGAGACGTATCCACGAGCTGTCAAAGTAGTGAATCGTAAAACGCATTATGAAACAGCCAGATGACGTTCGGTAACGCTCAACCGGTCGGTAAGTCGGATTTTACGTGTAGATGTTCATAAGTTATAAGAACCGGGCAATACATTTCTAAAGTTGTGAAGAAGTTCAAGATTTGAGCTGAGAACGAGGTTTAAGTTAGAATTTTGAATAATTAACGATTAACATAAATCATCACACAAGGTTAATCACATAAGGGTAACAAGGCTGAGAACCGTTAAGTATTGGTTAAATTCCCAGGTCGGGCAATTACATTTTTGGTTTAAGTTTTCGATTCGAAAAACAAACAGTTTTGTCTACTGTATGTACTACTACAGTCTGTATACAGTACGAATAGGCCGGTTCAACCGGGTTGTTACCACTGTCTCACAGAAAACCGACGTAAAGTAGCAGCTAGCTGCTCCGTTTCGTACGGTGAGTAAGATATCCGGAGACCAAAATCCCTCTCCCATTCTCACTCCCGTAATTATCCCTTTTCTTTAAGGTCAAAAACGTACGCATGATTCCTTTGGTATTGTGGGCGGACATGTCACTTGCTCGTTTGCCAGACTTTGTTATAGAAAACTTATTTAACAAGATTAATTAATATATTCGTTAAGTCAAGTATCCAACCACACAACTGAAATGTCATAATACAACCACTCAAGCTATCACAATTTCTTCCAATACAATCCTACGCAACAAAAGGCATTTTTGCCAAACAAAAGTACTTTTCGAATTCACAAACGTTCTTAGCTTTCGTAATATTAATTCAACTTCAATACCTTATTGTTCGATTATTCTTATTTTGAAATTTAATTGAGAATCAAATTCTCATTGGGACGGACCACTTGAGATAAATCGTTATTTCTTTAGAGAAATAAGTAAATTGGTTTCGCGTGAACAGGGTTGGCTCGATTAACAATTACAGGCAATCTTATTTAATGTTTTATTTAAATTTCGAATGATTTAATGTATTTCGATAGTATCGAATAATCCATTATTCATATGATGGTCTCACAATATGGATAAACGAATAGATTAAATTAGGTTTAAATTATTTTAGCAAAAGTTTATTGCCATTAAAATATACATGCAACATACACAACAATGCACAATATTAAAATAGTCGAAATTGTACAAAAAAAAAAAAATGATGTCAATAAGTGGCTCGCTGTGATAACACAGCATTATACACAGGTTAATATCTCATAATTTTAATAGACAGCTTAATGTGATATGGTAATTTGACTAAGCTTTACAATTAACGGACATTTTTGTATGCATAGTTAAGGCTCTTGATTAAATGAAATTAACCCACGGTGTACCATGCTTTCCAAGAGTGCCACTGTAAATGAATTATTACTAAGTCAATGTAATAAACTGCTCGTGTGTTAAAAAAATAAGTTGTTTTAAGAAATCCGATATTATAATTAGCAATAATTTTCTAATTTGGGGCAGCCCTACTGAAGGCATCAATATCCCTCTTGTTTCCACTTCTCAATTACATTACTGAGAGAATTTGTTCTGGAAACTTCTACAAACTTGTTTATGGTGCATTTTTCTAAGTTTATATCGAGTAGAAAGAAAAAAAATAGGAATACTAATCAAATATTTCAAGATATTATCCAGATGATAATATATTTATAACCAGCATAACTCAGCAGGAAGTGATACGGACTGCCGACACGAAAGTTAAAGGTTCAAAGTCAGCCCCCAATGCATTCAACTCTGACTTTTCAAAGTTATTTATTGTAAAATAATTGGAATAAAAAGCATGTTAAATAAATGACAAAAACACTCAATACACACATAGTCCTGACCACACGCAGTGTAATGTGATTGTAAAACCAGGTACCAGCACACTTACTAGCGCTTTGCTTAATTAAAGCAAACTACATTTCTGAGCTGAGGCTTAATTTCGGCTACCACAAAGTTATTCGGACCTTGTCGTTTTTTGATTTATTTTATTTTAATGACTGCCTCAGTGGCGCAGTTGTAATGCGTACGCGTTACGATTGAGGCCAACGCTGGGGTCTCGGGTTCGATCCCCGGGTCGGGTAAAGGGTTTTACTATTACGAAATGCTAAGTATCAGCCCGGAGCCTGGAATTTGTGCCCGGTATGGCGATAGGCTCGCCCCCTATCACATAAGGGACGGAGATACGCTCGGCCAAATGTGGGTGTACTGGTTACACCTCTGCCCTACCCCTTCGGGGATTACAGGCGTGAGTGCGTATGTATGTATGAGTGCGTATGTTTATTATAATATCACTTCGCCAATATTCTGACTGTTACATAAGCCGAAATAACACTTATATACCATCTATATACGTCCCACAATATCTAGACCCAAACAAATATTTGAAGATCATACAAACATTCCTCTCGTGCGGGAATCATACGCGCAGCCTCACGTTTTCCAACCGCCCACTGCACTACGTAGGCCGTCTGCTGTTGGATCGCAAATTTATTTTACTTTCGAATGCAGATGACCTACGTGATGGTAAGTGGTTTCCATAAAAGTCCACTCCACTAGACGATCACCGTTTTTTTAAGACTAAAACTATATCTTAATAATTCCATATTAATTTTTAAGGCGGATCTCCGGTTCTACATTATGGAGGTTTACGGGCGATGATAATGACTTATCCAAGGTGACCCAATTGCCCGTTACCGGAATTATAGTAAAACTATAAGATACGTATTAACTGATCATACATAAAGATAGATACAATTTAACAATTTTACGAATGGTAGAGGCACGCTGTAGACAATTTTGTCTACAGCATGAATGGGCCGGCTCATCCGGGTCGTTACGACTGTCTCACAGAAAACCTACGTAAAGTAGCAGCTTGCTGCTGCGTTTCGTACGATGAGTGAAATATCCGGAGGACTAAATCCACTCCCCTTCCTCCCTTTCCTTTAAGGTCGGCAACACGCCAATGACTCTTTTGGTATTCTGGGTGTACATGGGCGGTGGTGATCACTTACCATCAGGTGACCCACTTGCTCGTTTGTCGGCCTATGCAATAAAAAAACAACAGTTCTGGAAATAGCATAGACATTCAAATAATTCTGTCATACATTAGTATTGTGCCTTTGACTGCCTTTCGCTATGTCCGAGATGAAAAAGCGTCTTTGTGCATTCTCAATAGCACTTAAACTTAAGAGTCACCGACTAGAAAGAAGAATTCTAGTGGTGAAATCGTCCATAATGGCTAAATCGTTGTAATTTAATATGAAGAATCAATTTATATACGCACTCACGCCTGTAATCCCCGAAGGGGTAGGCAGAGATGTAACCAGTACACCCACATTTCGCCGAGCGTATTTCCGTCCCTTATATGATAGGGGGCGACCATATCGCCATACCGGGCACAAATTTCAGACTCCGGGCTGATACTGAGCATATCGTAATAGAAAAACCCAATACCACTTTACCCGACCCGGGGATCGAACCCTAGACCTCAGCGTTGGCCTCAATCGTAACGCGTACGCATTACAACTGCGCCACACAGGCAGTCAGAAGAATCAATTTATAACGGTATAAAATTCATATACTCATATGTACTCACGCCTGTAATCCCTGAAGGGGTAGGCAGAGGTGTAACAAGTACACTCACAATTTGTCGAGCTTATTTCCGTGCCATAAGTGGTAGATGGTAGGCGCCACGCCTGCTCATAAACAGACGTAACACCACACAGAACCATGAATTAACCCTGAGTCATAGGAACAAGTCACCCTAAGACATAGGATGTTCAGTCTCATAGTGCCCAATAATTTCATTGTTTTTAATGTGCTTACACACCGCTTAAAAATGTACAAGTTAGGATAGATTGAAGCGGTAGAGCCACGCCGTGGACAGTTTTGACTACAGCAGGAATGGCCCGGCTTTACCGGGGCTTTACCACTGTCTCACAGAAAACCGACGTAAAACAGCGGCTTGGTGCTGTGTTTCGAATGGTGAGAGATATCCGGAAGCCCAAATTCCCCACCTCTTCCCAAAACCTAAATTATCCCTGTCCTTTAAGGTCGGCAACGCGCCCATGATTCTCCTGGTATTGTAGGCGTTCATGGGCGGTAGAGTTATAATATGACCCACTTGCTCGATTGCCGGCCAGTTATGAAAAAAACTCAAGTAATAAATTTGGTTCAGCCTCTAACCGTCTCCAGGGTCCCATCTATTTCTGTGCCAAAATTCATTAAAATTAGTTCAGATTAAATAGATAAATTTATGCTTGAAAGTGTAATAAACAAACTTACTTTCGCATTTATAATATTAGGATAAGAATAAGAGAGCAATTTTGCATTTTCACTAAATTCTTTAAAACAATTTACTATAAAAAAGAGTCTGACGAGAATGGTATCAAAAACATATTAGTAGTATTGTTCATCACTTGATTGACAGCCTCCGTGGCGCAGTGGGCAAGTAGCCGGCTGCGAAGCGTGAGCACGTGGGTTCGATTCCCGCAACGAGACAAATATTTGTGTCGGGTTGATACCCACGATACAGGTTTACCTAGTGTGGGGTTTGGACTATGTGTGTGACTGTTGGGTGTATTTATTTATTATTTACTTACCATCAGATGAACTACTTATTCGTTCAACAGCTTATGCTATACAAAATATTACTACCATAGTATAAGGTATCACAGAATTTAAACTATATGAACATATATAAAAGGTATTGATGTGTGCTTAATACCTTCTGACAAGGCTTGTTCCGTACTGCGCAGTCGAATCTCGTTAGCGTCAACCACATAGTCAAACATTAGAGGGATTCTTGTAGAATAACCATGAGTTATGTAGTCTACGGAATTCGATTCGATCGTTTGTTTTTTTTAAATAGGGTTAGGTTCCTCGTATGCTATATTCTGTCTAGGTAGGTACAGTTTTGCCTATTTATACCACCAAGCTGCCATATATAAGCACTGTTGTGATCAAGTTTGAAGGAAATTAAAGGTAGTGAAACTACTTGTTGTAATTAGACAACATCTTATGACTCGGGGTGACCACCACAATGCAATGAGATGTAGTACTTTATAATTCAATGTTATATGTGGTGTTGTTTCTGTTTATGGGCAGGCGTGGCAATTACCATCAGGCGAGACTGCTGCTTGTCTCGTCAATCAGCCGAATAAAATAAATATATATATGTAACGCGCTCGAGTACATTTAGCATGGAACAAACCCTAATGTGCGGGAACGCACATTAGTGTGCTCCTGTACCGTACTCAACTTACTCGACTCCTCTACCGTACCAGCTCGCTTTATTTATATTTTATTTATATGCCACCCGAGCATTTAAATTCACTTTTTCAGTTCCCTGTAATTATGAAGATGAAAAGGACGATGACAAAATGGCGAGAAAATAAGCAAGACTTGTACAAGAAAAATATAAGAAAAACTAGTAGAATATGAGTCATAAGTCATTCAGTAAGAAATTTATTTAGCTTGTTTATCAATTTTTTGACAATGTAATTTTAAAAAAAACTAACCTCTTTTCCACCAGAACTACCGGTGGCTTGGGTCCTAGGCCTCGCTATTGGAGGGTGAAACTTATATATTTTATATGTTATATTGTTTAGAAATGTAATATTTAAAAATTTCTAAAATCCTATTAAATTAAGAGTACTGTACTGCTGATAATATTTGTATGTACCAGGAATAATTATATTATAATAGGTATATAAATATCCTATATCATTTTTTTGTAGTTTTATCCATAACTTCACATAAACCGCAGCTACTCTACTTGTAACTGGCATACTCTAAGATTGGATTGTGTCATACAGCAAGTTTTCAGCGTTCCTTCCATCAAAGCTTTAAAACAACGAAATAACTATTGACGTTAAATTGTTTCACGAGAAAGATAAGTTGTAAGCCATTGTTTCCAAAGCAATTTGTCATCGAAATAAGATGACAAGAAACGTAATTCAAGCAAAAAAAATACCCCATCAAACTCTGTGCAAGGGGGCGGGGCTATAAAAGTTTGTGCAACTCATTCATTCATCAATTCATAAAAATTTATGTTCTCTAGTTGACACTTAATACATCGAATTTTTTGCTCGGTGCAGAACGTCGTATTTCGATTTAGAAATTTAATATTTAGACATTAACTTTTATGAAATAAAGTTGATTTTGAACGTTCATTTTTTTATTGCGTGTATGAGTGTTACGTGATACGATTACCTTTGCATGTGTAACTAAGTGGAGCCGTATTTTTAGCAGATTCATATGAGAGTTATCTTTCTATTTATCTTATTTCGATGCAATTTGTACATAAACCCTTCAAAGTACCTACGTGGCACTAATCAGTTATCATAGTAGAAGTAACATATACCAACTAACAACCCTGTACTAAATTGCATTGAGTGCAATAGAAGAACGCCTTTCAAATATTGATGAAAAAAGCACGGTTTTATTAAACGACTTAAAAAAAGCAAGACGTTCTCAATTCGGCGCGTTTTTTTATTTATTTTTTGCTTTTTTTTTATGTACATCGATTTCTCTGCAAATTGTGGACCGATTGTGTGAGAAAAAAATTCACTCGATAGAGTTTAGCTGCGATGAGGTCCCATATATATTCAATATTTACACACTGCTGCTTGGCGGCAGAAATAGATAAAGCGGTGGTACCAACCCAGATGGCCTTTCGCATACGAGAGGCTTACCAACTTGTAGTTCTATTTGTTTTTTTTTACTATCTCTGTATTATACATGTCCTACTGCTGGGCACGGGCCACCTCTACTGAATGAGAGGGGTCAGGCCTTGGTCCACCACGCTGGCTGAATGCGGAGGGGGGGGGGGCACAACACATATCTTCGAAATTCTTATTTATTAAGTACTTCTCAGATATGTAGGTTTTACAAAAATTTACTATAAAAGCTTAAATGCTCAGAAATCATGCTAATGGTCGGTTTACGCCGAAATTTTAAGACTCTTGACAAAAGTATAGATGGGTTGCACTTCACTTGTTATTCCTGTCCTAAATCCAAATTAATAGACAGTACTGCTGTCTCTGACTGTACTAGTCTTTGCAAAATATTATATATTGAGACTAAGAAACTATTATGTCATTTGACATCCTCCGTGGGGCAGTGAGCGAGTATCCAGCTGCGAAGCGAGAGTTCGCCAATCGCCATATTGAGTTAAAATCCAAACCCAATCACATTATGAAAAAATTGCCAGTTAAAATGTAGATTCTAATTCCTTCTTCAAACAACTCTGATAAGAAACCACAACCTCATTGCCGTTGAGGGCCCTTTTAATCCACTACGTTCTCTTTACTCAAGGAGGCGCCTGTCAACTGTCAAAACACGTCAGAATCCAAAGAACAAAGTGTCAAGCTCGTTCAGAAGGGTTGGGGTCTGTCGGAGGGTTGCTGGTTAATGTATCGAAATTTTCCCAGACAAACTAGAAATATGTAATCGTTTTCCTCGAATGTATTAGAATTATTTTTGTGACGGAACTACAGCAATCATATATGATTGCTTTTGTTGACAAAACACTTAAGAATGGTATTTTCTGCTCTAGAAATATAATTTAATCGCCTTATTGATGTAGTGCCATCGTACTGAGGCTGAGAAACCGTCAGGATGGGTTCAAAATTCAGGTTGTGATATCACAATTTGTGATGTTATTGTAGATTCGAAAAATCATGCAGGAGTTGCCCAGGATTCGTATTCGTGGCAGGTATGGATTGGCTCGCCACGTATAGCATCAGAGAATGGTAAATAAACTCGATGAACCGTGGGTGCTCTATTTGCACCTCTACTTACGCTTTCGGGGACATTTAATGTAATTTTTATATATTTTCAGCAGCCATGTCATTAGCATTTATCGACTTTCATCCAATTTCGTCATCATTTTCATGATCATCGTCTGTCATCTTAATTTCAAGAATCTCCACTATAATAATTAAACCCGATTAGCGGAACAGCAATCACCGCTGGCAACCCCGTAGATATGAAATGTAGCTAAGTTACCCCCGCCAGGGAGTCACCGGATTGGTATCCAGCGTTATTTGATTTGTGAAATCAATTCGTCTCGTTTTCAGCCGGTAATCTAATATTACCGTTGCGAGTGGCGAGGCTTTTTGCCTTGCAACATTATTCTTTTTTTAGTATGAAGCAGTGATAGCTCAGCGGGAAGTGGTATGGACTGTCAAGACGAAAGTCGCAGGTCTGAAACCAACCCCAAGAGCATACACCTCTGACTTTTCTAAGTTATGTGTGTTTTAATTGTTAATTATCACTTGCTTTAACGGTGAAGGAAATATCGTGAGGAAACCGAAATACCTGAGATTTTTCCAAAATAATTTCTAAAGTATGTGAAGTCTGCCAACCCGCATTAGACCAGCGTAGTGGACTAATGCCTAACCCCTCTCATTCAGTAGAGGAGGCCCGTGCCCAGCAGTGGGACGTATATAATACAGGGCTCGTATTATTATTATTATTATAGTATTAGGTGGCAGGCGGTGATATTGACCACTATACTACCGAAAATGGTGCCATTAGATGGTAGGCCCCTCGTAGGATGAGAGGCCTTCTGGGTTGGTACCACTTATTTGTCTACTTCTGCCGCCAATCAACAGTGTGTAAGCACTTGTGTTTCGGTTTGAAGGACATTAAAGCCAGTGGAATTACTGGGCTTTATGAGACTTAACATCTTGTGTCTCGGGGTGACGATCCAATGTCAGGCAACACTCTGTAATTCAAAGTTTTGTATGGTGCTGTTTCTGTTCATGGGCAGGCGTCGCGTTTACCATCAGGCGAGCGACCTGCTCGTTTTGTCACAATTTGAAAAAAGAATCATATGACGCGGCCCCTAAATGACAGTTTATGTTAAAATATGTTGTATGTCTTTCAAGAAACTCTGTGAATATAAATTTTAGTGGGGACACTCTAAACAATTTTAATACGATTTGTACATACAACTCGAAATATCTCCCACATTTGCATAGTCGGTTAAGGACCAGTGTGGATGTTTTAGCATCAACTTTTAGTAGATCTGAAAATATTACCGTGCTGAAATTCAATACGCAAAGTGCATTAGTAAAAATAAAATCGAATAAAACTTGAACTATTCAAAGTTACCGCGTTTATAACTTTACTTTTAAACAGCAATTGCATATATACATACTGAATCAAGTCTGTAATCTCCGAAGGGGTAGATTGCTGTAACCAGTACAGCCCCGTTGATTGATTTCTCCGCCAATTGTGGATCGATTTTGTAGGAAAACTCACTCGATAGAGTTTAGCTGCGATGTGGTCCCATATAAATTTGGTTAAGAGCTGATGACGGAGTACGGAGAAAAAAAAACTCCTCAACGGACAAAAGTACACTCGTCGCGAATGTGTTATTGTATTGGAATTTACACGCTATTGCTGTACATTGAAATCGGTTTCTAAGTTTTGTTAAACGTTATATTATAAAACATAGTAAGCGGACAAAAAACAAGCCCACTGAGTTTGTTTCGCCGGGTCTTCTCAAGCTGGGTCGCGTTTGGATCCGGTGGTAGTTTTAAAACAAGACTTCGGAGATACACATGGTCCGCATTCAATCTCCCTAAAGTTAACTATAGGACTTTGTATTTCCTAATATAAATTATTGAAAATCCGGACCTAAACCAAGCCCCCTGAGTTCAAGTAGCTGGATCTTCTCAGAGTTTGGGTCGCGCCGCGTTGAATCTAGTGGTAAATTAAGCCCACTGAGTTTGTTTCGCTGGGTCTTCTCAAGCTGGGTCGTTTTGGATCCGGTGGTAGTTTTAAAACTCGTGCCGTTTCGGTAAATGCAGTGGTCCATACCGACTCAAAATATTTAATTATTAATAATGGGACGTTTCCATATTACAAATACTGTTAATAATGTAAAATAAAAAGACAACAAATAAACAATTTAGTGTAATTGCCTAGTGTATTTGACGATGCTAAGTATGTTATGTATAAATTAGTTGATATGATTTTTATACATAAGTTTCTTTATTTTGTACTGACTTGTCATAAGCGCTATTTTAATTGCCTACATGATTAATAAAACTATTTCATTTCATTTCATAGTAATATAGAGAGGTCAACTTCAACGTGACTAGCGGTCAAAGGCTTGTATCCAATAAAATCTATTTATCAAGACAGAATAGCAATGAAACGTAACCCATTCCCGACTTCTAACCACCAAAACAAAACGCAATACAACAGAAGATATTAAATCCCTTATTCGTGTGACTAACGCGATATCGCCCCCACGTCGCCGGGAAATTTAACTCCAATAGGAAATATTGGATGAAATAGAAGCCGCCGATTGCTTTTCATTTCATTCCGATATCCGATGGTATTATATATATTGATTTTAACGAAAATACCCTCAGGGTTATCGAATGGGAATTAACTGAAACTCGGGCGCAATTGAATAAAGTGGCTTTGGACAAATGTATAACTGTTAAATATAGGGTATTCGAGAATATTTTTATTTATTGAAATAAAACTAGTTTATACAGATTTTATCGCGGTATAATTTTTGTCCCGACGTTTCGAAAGCTTTTCAGCCTTCGTGGTCACGGGAGAGACTCCTGATAAAATCCGTATAAACTAGTTTTAATTCAATGTGTAATATTCGCGTAAACCTAAGAAATCACTACATTTTTCAGGCAGGCAGTTGTCCTGCAACTGATATTGCCTGTATCCTGCATTTCACTACATTACTTGCAATTGTGTGCATAAGAGTATTATTTAATATGTACTGTAGTATTTTGTAATAGGAAAGTTTCTATGTTAAATTTTATTATTTTAGACAAAATAATATGATACGAAATAGAAATCTTTTTGTTAAAACACGATTAAAATTGGTTCAAAAATGAGCCCGCGACTATGATTTGAAATATTGGTATGAGTAAAAGAGGGGGCGTAGCGGGAACATCTCACTATCTCGTTCACACGCGTGCATCGTAATAACCATTATGCACGGTGACGTCATTGTGTGTGGTGTTTGTCATTTCACAAGTATATATTTCATCAGGTGTGAATGGCTTCTGAATTATTTATTTTTATACAGTTTTATATAAAAATAATATGCAATAGGTTAATAACGTTACTAATTAATTTAAATAATAAAAAACTCAAGTCAATAGTTAATAGTAGAATTACGCTGTTTTGTTTAGGTATTATGAATAGATCCGTTACTGATACAATTCATTTACAGAGAAGTCAAGTAAAAACTTCGTTGTTCATGTCTCTATCGAATGTTTTTTTTTACATCCAAATCGGTCCTCGATTGGCGGAGAAATCCATGTACATACATAAAAAACGCACCGAATTGAGAACGTCCTTTTTTGAAGTCAGTTAAAACCCGTAGAATTGAAAACCTTATCCGTATTTTCGCCAGTTAATACAGTAAAGAGGTGTTCTATTTTATTAATGACTCTTAGTCACTCTATTCCAAAGAATACATCTGTTTATGGTTACCCAAAACAATTGTTACATTTGTCGCCGTCCCTCGAAACCCTTACAATTGATGAACGAGGATCCTCAATTTAACCAAATGCCTTGAGAACCACTCACCTCATTAGTCTTGTGGCAATGAACATCAGCTGTGGGCCGTTATAGGCCTCTAAAGACAATTCTTAATTCGAGCAATATTTACTATGAGGCTGTAATTAGAAAATCATTATTTGCCGTGTCTTGAATTTGTAAGTTTCACTTACCGAGTTATGTAAGGTGGTAGGTCCCGCGAGAGGCCGTCTGGGTTGGTACCACTGCTTTGTCTATTTTTGCCGCCAAGAATATGCCCATGACTGATGATGATCAATTATATATTATACACTGACTGAATGCTTCGGTGGCGCAGTTGTAATGCGTACGCGTTACCATTAAGCTAACGCTGAGGTCTCGGGTTCGATCCCCGGGTCGGGTAAAGTGGCATTGGGTTTTTCTATTACGTAATGCTCAGTATCAGCCCGGAGTTTGGAATATGTGCCGAGTATGGCGATAGGCTCGCCCCCTATAACATCGTGGGGCGGAGATACGCTCGGCAAAATGTGGGTGTACTGGTTACACCTCTGCCTACCCTTCTGGGGATTACAGGAGTGAGTGCGTATGTATGTACAATAAATACAAATATTTAAACTATAATATTGATTAGTTTATTTACTCAGAAACTTAAATAATAAATAATTTAATACCCTTCGAAATTCCGAATACAAACCGCAATCCAACATTATTAATTTTAATGCGATGTTACAAAAATGTAAAAGGAGCGTTGCAATGAAACTGGCGTGGTGCCAGCTTGGGACCGGGGACCTCGCTGGCCGGACTCAACTGTAATGCGGTAACTATGTGTATTCACAGAAATGGGGATTGAACACGATACATCACGGGGTTTGTTAAGCAGCGATAGATCAGCGAGGAATGGTACGGATTGTCGAGACGAAAGTCGCAGGTTCGAAACTGAGCCGTAGTATAGGAAAGCAAATAACGAACGTCTGATCACTAATACGTTTATTCGGGGACTGGCACATGACACTTAGTTGACAAGTAGGGAACACAATCTTATATCTACCTACATTTATTAATTATAATATAAATGTTACAAACCTACATTACACCTCCCCAACTAATTTAGGACCCATAACAATATCAATTAATCTAACTTAATACATCCATGTTAAACTTAACATAAACTCTTAATCTATTTCATAACCATAACGTATCACTGGTTTACAACTTCTCATAGGGTACCGGCGCTCAGGTTGCTGTGGTGCATGGGATAAATCTGGCGCAGAGCGCTCCGCTTTAGGCGCGTGTGCGTCATTCTGAGTAATGTCGCGCGCGAGCGGAACTACTATTTTCTCTCCTCGAGTTACTGCTACACTATCGCTACTCCCATCCACCACCGCCCCTCCGGCAGACACGGCATCCTCCTCCCGGGTTTTCAGGTCTTTATCTGAATACGGTACATCAGATAGTCGGGACCTGCGCCGAACTTGATCAATGTGCCTTTTTACAAATTGACCGTTATCACTTTTCACTAAACACCTACGTGAACCTTCAGTGTCTATAATTTTTCCCTTAAACCATTTATCCTGTGTTCCATAGCCCCTTGCCCATACAGATTCACCGCTTTCAAAACTTCGATTTACGCCCCCTGCAAATCTTGTCTGATTTTCTTGTGCTAATCTCACTCGTTCTTCCACACTGCACTGACGGCGTAAGAAGTCTAATCGTGAGCGTAATGTACGTTTTTGTAAGAGCCTGGCTGGCGTCGGTACAGAGTGGTTGTGTGTTGTAATTTATACATACTGTGTCTAAAAAGTAATTTTTGAAAACATTGTTTGAATCTCAGTTAACTTGGATCCCGTAGGGTTCCTCATTCATTATAAATTAATTTGAATTATTAGATAGGTTTCATCATGAGGCCGCAAAATGGAGATGACGGTTTTGACGAGCCCGAGGTGCATCGCAAGATTTTTATCGGGGGTCTTAATTATAAAACAACTGACGAGTCGTTAAAAGCACATTTTGAAAAATGGGGCGAGATTGTAGACGTAGTTGTAATGAAATATCCAAAGACAAAGAGGTCGCGTGGTTTTGGCTTCATCACATATTCCAAAGCGCACATGGTGGATGATGCGCAGAACCACAGACCCCATCGCATCGATGGACGTGTTGTAGAAACAAAGAGGGCTGTTGCTAGACAAGATATTAAAAACCCAGAGGCGGGTGCTACAGTAAAGAAACTGTTTATTGGTGGCATCAAGGATGATCATGATGAAGACCAGCTCCGAGAATACTTCTCAAGCTATGGAACTGTACAGAATGTAAGCATCGTCACCGACAAGAGCACAGGCAAAAAAAGAGGCTTCGGCTTTGTTGAGTTCGACGACTATGACCCAGTGGACAAAGTTTGTTTGAATGGACCTCACAAAATCAATGGCAAACAATTGGATGTTAAAAAGGCACATTGATCAAGTTCGGCGCAGGTCCCGACTATCTGATGTACCGTATTCAGATAAAGACCTGAAAACCCGGGAGGAGGATGCCGTGTCTGCCGGAGGGGCGGTGGTGGATGGGAGTAGCGATAGTGTAGCAGTAACTCGAGGAGAGAAAATAGTAGTTCCGCTCGCGCGCGACATTACTCAGAATGACGCACACGCGCCTAAAGCGGAGCGCTCTGCGCCAGATTTATCCCATCCTCGTCGCCACTGAGCCGTAGTATAGGAAAGCAAATAACGAACGTCTGATCACTAATACGTTTATTCGGGGACTGGCACATGACACTTAGTTGACAAGTAGGGAACACAATCTTATATCTACCTACATTTATTAATTATAATATAAATGTTACAAACCTACATTACAGAAACGAACCCAAAGAGCATGCACTTCTGACTTATATGTATACTAGCAGTTGCCTGCGGCTCAGCCCGCGTGAATAGACTTTTCCGAAATCAAACGGAGCCTATAACCGTCTCCAGGGTCCCATCTATCTCTACATCAAAATTCATCAAAATCGGTTCAGTGATTTAGGCGTGAAAGCGTAACAAACAAATAGATATATTTTTTTTTCATAAAAGTATCCTATGTTACTTCTTATACCTCCAAGAATATGTGTACAAAGTTTCATGATGATCGGTTAAGTAGTTTTCGCGTGAAAGCGTAACAAACAAACTTAAATTCACATTTATAATATTAGTATGAAGTATGATTATACACGTCTCACTGCCGGGCCTCCTCTACTGAATGAGAGTGGTTAGGCCTCAGCCAACCATGCTGGCCTAATGCAGGTTGACAGATTTGACATACTTTCAAAATTATGCAGAACTTCTTAGGTATGCAGATTTCCTCACGATGTTTCCTTCACCGTTAAAGGAAGCGATAATTAACAATTCACCCACACATGACTTACAAAAGTCAGAGGTGCACGCTTTTGGTGTTGGTTTCGAACCTGCGACTTTCCATTCGACAGTCCGTTACACTCCCAGCTGAGCTATCACTATTATGTAAAAATCCTTTAATCACTCATATTTATTTCATTGCCGTTAAAATTATTGTTTTGATCGAAACATTGCTATTTTAAGCAAACCCACATCGATTGCAAAAAATAATCATCAATATTGGTCTACATTTAGCAATCACCACATACATACATACGCACTCACGCCTGTTATCCCCGAAGGGGTAGGCAGAGGTGAAAACAGTATACCCACATTTCGCCGAACGTAACTTCGTCCCATGATGTGATAGAGGGCGAGCCTATCGCCATATACACAATTCCAGACTCCGGGCTGATACTGAGCATTTCGTAATAGAAAAACACAATATCATTTTTACCCGACCCGGGTAGCGTACCCGAGACCTCAGCGTCAGCCTCAATCGTAACGCGTACGCATTACAACTGCGTTATGCATTACTTTAGTATTAAAATTTTGAAATTTCATAATGTTTGAATTAAAATTATCAACATTAATCTGGTTTTCATATCTATTGACACTCCGAGCAACAATGATATGCATGTTTATATGGTTTTTTAGTACTCACTATTGTACTGCACAATGATGATAAAATTAAACGACTCAAATAATAATCAAACAAAAACACTATTTCAACAATGCACAGTAACACACATTGAACTTTTTACTAAATCCATTCAATTTCACTTATAAGATATACACAGTACTAATTGTTGCACAATACGTCAGCTGTATAGCTACAGATATACTGCTATAAGCATGTCGGTGACGCGAACGCACGACATTTCACCCATCCAACAAAGTGTCTAACGCGCACAGCACACGGCGGCTGCGCTTCATGAGCATGTCGGTGACGTGAACCCATAAGATTTTCCCCTGCCGCAAAGTGCCCAACGCGGCTAAAGAAGTTTTCACTTTAAAAATCATACAAACGAATTAAGAATCTCCCTTTTTGATGTCGGTTGAAAACAGAAAGTCACCCAACCTCAACTCAGTGTTTTAGCATATAGAGTCCATCAAAAACACTGATCTCTGCAATATATGTAACCGCAACTACGTTTCGCTACCTACAGGCGTTTTGATGGTTCATAAAACTAAAGTATAGAATATTTTAACTCAGAATATACTGCTGTATTTTATAAGTATGCATCCTTACATGTTTTATTGAGATGGTATAGCTGTCGTAGCCTACAGATACTGAAGTTTTTTTTTTTATATAGCAAAGGCCGGCAATCGAGCAAGTGGGTCACCTGATGGTAAGTGATCTCCACCGCCCATGTACACCCACAATACTAAAAGAATTATGGGTGCGTTGCCGACCTAAAAGGAAAGGGATAATTAAGGGATTGGGAAGGGGAGGGGGTTTGGGCCTCCGGATATCTCACTCACCGTACGAAACGCAGCAGCAAGCTACTACTTTACGCCGGTTTTCTGTGAGACAGTGGTAACGACCCGGATGAGCCGGCCCATTCGTGATGTAGACACAAGTGTCTACAGTGTGGCTCTACCACTGTAATGTGGCTCTACCACTCTAACGTGGAAATACCGTATTAGAATTTGTATTTATATAATTTATGTTTCTTTATTTGAATTTGTATCTCATTCCAATATAATTTAAATGTTATATTTTTGTCTCCTTATTTTTATATTTAACTTTGTATAAAAGTAGTAAAACCATGTGCCCCATAATGTTGTTAAAAGGCATCATAGTAATTGATCTCAGGTCCTTGCGATACAAGCTTCACTTCAAGGTAGGTCCCTCGTATGCGAGAGGCTGTCTGTATTGGTATTATTTCTATTTATGGCGCAAAGAAAGAGTGTGTAAGCACTGTTGTGTTCCGGTTTGAAAGACACAGTGATATTACTGGGTATTATATGACTTAACATCTTGTGTCTAGGGGTGAGGAACGCAGTCCAATGACATGCAGTGCTTTGTAGTTCAAAGTTCTATGTGTTGTTGATAATGGGCAGGCGTGGCGCTTACCATCAGGCGAGTGACCTGCTCGCTTCACTCAAGTTAAAAAAAACAAATAACTCCGAATAGAAAATTCCCCATCTGAAGCAGTCGTCGGTCAACGCTGCCGTGTATGTGGAAGAGATAGATCAGCCGACCTGACTTATATTTTAAGTTCGCCAGCATCCGTGTACCTACTGTTCGTGCATAATGTATGAACGTGTATCGATGCCCGCCATTACCGAAATTCACTACGTACGTTGTTAAAATTGTTGTATAAATTGCTACGAGTTTGTGTTTTATGTTCGCTTCCTTATTTTTCTGTATAGTTCTAGTGATGTGTTTATTAAAGTAAAGGAAAGGGATTTGAAATTCTCTACGAAATACCCATACTTGCTTATACACGTATTCATTCTTAGATCTAAAATGTCTCTGTCAAAAGTTATTTATTTATTTATTTAATAGCAATACCATTACGTAAAACACACTACCAACATAATATAAAAATCAAATAAGTAACAACTCATGCGTTACCTTTTAAAGGTATTTACAGCTAACACAAAAAAATTACAATGTCATAATAACGTAATACCTAATAATTATTATAAATTATAATATAAGTAAAGTACACACACACACATTAAAATAATGCTATTTTTAAATGAAATGAAATATGTGAAATACGTGAACTAAATATTGCGATAAACAAATAACTTAATTTTATTTTTAAATGGGCCAATCTTATTGCTTAAAATGTCAGCGTCAATACACTTGGGCAAATAATTATAGGTTCTCATCATTCTTGTTACCAAATTAATTTAACCCAAATTAGTTTTATAAAATTTTTCTTTAAATAATTTGTAGGCAGAAAATCTAGGTAATCGGCATGGAGTTGAAATATTTACTCTCCAAAGAAGCTGTGGACAATCTATATATCTGTTATGAGTTGCTACTTACAAAAACTTAATAACATATACGTCGAATCGGGACCCGCTTTCGTTGTTACGTCGGTTAAAAAAAATTGAATTCATCTTCAAATGCACACGTATTAACAATATAATTGAAAATATTATGCTACTTTTAACCGACTTCAAAAAAGAAGGAGGTTCTCAATTCGGCGCGTTTATTTTGCTTTTTTTATGTATGTACATCGATTACTCCGTCAATTGTGAAGCGATTTTATTGGGAAAAAATCATTCGATAGAGTTTAACTGCGATGTGATCCCATATAAATTTGGTTAAAATCTGATGACGGAGTACGGAGTAAAAAAGTTATAGAGAATACAGTATACTCGTCGTGATTGTGATATTATATTGCAATTTCCATGCTATTACTGTAAGTACCAAAAAAAAAAAAAATAAGTTTGTAAACTTAGAACCCTTTGCCTATATCGCTGCCGGTGAAATAAAATTCCACCGACCCCCAAGAGACCTTTAGAAATCGTTATTTTTGACTTTTCAGTGTTTTTATTTTGAAGTCGGTTTCTAAGTTTTGTTAAAACTTATTTAATGACTAATCAAGTAACTACAGCTTCGTGGTCTCTTCCATCTCGACTAGAACTAAAAAGTTCGCAAAATCTTACTTCTGCCGGACCATCAAGCTGTGGAATAGTTTGCCGGCACACGTGTTTCCTCCTTCCTATAATATGGGGTCCTTTAAACGGAGTGTGAAGAAGCAATTAGGCAGGCCGGCATAATTTTAGACACATCGTCTGTCGTTGGTCGACAGTATTCTTGGATTGCGCTACACTTAACATCAGGTGTAGCGTAGTCACTTTGCCGAGCTAGTATATAAAAATAAGAAGTCAGATCGAGTGCTCGTAAAAGCGACCAATCACATCACCGCCAGCCATGTAACCGCTTTGGTAGGCAAACACAAAGTTTCCAATAAACTGTTAAGCGTCATCGCAGAAACATTACCAAATTGCGTTAGCGATGTCTTGCGACCAGCTCGTAAACGTTGCATATTTTGCTAGGCAACACTACGGGATACTAAATAATCTACATACATACATAGACCCATGCTTGTTTCCCATAAGGGTAGGCAGAGACAACGGATTTCCACTTGCTACGATCCTTGCATACTAAATAATGTATCTATTTATAAAAAGCGAAATACCACTCACTCACTCACTGAATAATCACGATATCTCAAAAACTACTAAATCCGACGCGTACTGGCTCCATAGTAAGGTAAGAGTCTTGTATCGTAGGTATCAGGAACTAGCAGTCTTTGGGTCTCACTACACTAATATTTGTGAATCAAACAAACATTTGACTGGGTCTACTACGTGTAACATCAGACTATATATAGTTATATAACACACAGTTGTGTGTTATGTATGTTTGAAGACCATTGGAAATACATATAAAATTGAAGGTTGAAAAAACTACTGACTTATTTAATATCGACTTGACTGCTATTCTTCCGTTTAATCGACTTAAAACTTGTATACGAAATAAAAAGCAACATATTCAATAAACTTAAGCTGAAACTCGAACTCAATTCAGGTCAAAAATAACCGTTCACAATCTATCGACGTAACATATTGCCATATTTTAAATGTTGTTAAACACTTTTCTCCTTTACCTGTTTTAAAATTCATAAAGTGCAAATATTGTGTAGAAATATTGTTTGTAAATTTTCCTTCATCGTAAATCTAGTCTTTCAATTAGTTCGACAGCTTCCGAGTGCAGTGGGCGAGTAGCCGACTATGAAACGTGAGGCCGCGGGATCGATCCCCGTACCCAGACAAATATTTGTCTGATCTTGATTTACACACATCTGACAGGTAATACTGTTATAGAAAACTCTCATTGGACCACTTATATTCCACTTACACTCATATAATCCTGTAGGTAGCAAAGTTAAGTAAGCAAAGCAAGTAAATAACCAAAATTTCATCAAGAAGAAATATTAGAAGGAGTAGGAAGATCAATTAATGATCCATTAATAATTTTAATAATTGGGATAGTTTTACGTATTGATTTAAATTTATTTAAGAGACTTTACATACATACATACATACATACATACGCACTCACGCCTGTAATCCCCGAAGGGGTAGGCAGAGGTGTAACTAGTACACCCACATTTCGCCGAGCGTATCTCCGTCCCTTTTGTGATAGGGGGCGAGCCTATCGCCATACCGGGCAGAAATTCCAGACTCCGGGCTGATACTGAGTATTTCGCAATAGAAAAACCCAATACCACTTTACCCGACCCCGGGGATCGAACCCGAGACCTCAGCGTCGGCCTCAATCTTAACGCGTACGCATTACAACTGCGCCACCGAGACAGTAAGAGACTTAAGAGAGACGTAAGAGAGAGACACCGAGACAAGCACAGTATACAGTCAAGAAGAAAGCAAGAATAGTTCGAAATGATAGCACTAGAAAGTCTTAAAAGTTAGGCACAAGCGAACAAGTATATAGGCGATAAGTACATAAGCTTAAGCAGAGAAGCGTGCGTTCAGCGTCGCAACAGAGTATCGACTGACTTGACAGTTAATACATGCGCGATGCGCAAGCGCATGCCGCGCGGGTAGTTTGTCAAGTATATAACGGACTAGTGATGCGAGTCCGTTGACGCAGTGTTCGATAATCGATATCGACAAACTGATAAGCATCATGTGGATATTGTTGATATGTGGACGCTGAGGTCTCGGGTTCGATCCCGGGTCGGGTATAGGTGATATTGGGTTTTTCTATTACGAAATGCTCAGTATAGTCCGGAGCCTGGAATTGTGCCTGGTATGGCGATAGGCTCGCTCCCTATCACATCATGAGACGGAGAAACGCTCGGCGAAATGTGGGTGTACTGGTTACACCTCTGCCCACCGCTTCGGGGATTACAGGCATGATTGCGTATTTATTTATGTAAAAAAAACTTAAATCATTAAGCACAGATATCATCTGATCATATCAGTCTGCAAACGCTGCAGATTCATAGTCGTATGTATTGGATAACCAGGAGGCCAATTCTCGTAATTTAAAATGTTTAAAATATCATTCCTATCTAGTCTCAGCCTCAAGAAAGTTGCAAATGGCATTCTCTTAAACCAATAATCAACGTCAAATGTGAACATAGATCGTAATAAGATTGAATATAGAATAAAAGTTGACTGAAGCCAAAACGGTATAATGCTACTGCTAATGCTAGGTGTATTTGACGTTGATTATTGGTTTAAGAGAATGCCATTTGCAACTAACGCTGAGAACTAGATCATAATGATATTTTGAACATTTAAAATTACGAGAATTGGCCTTCTGATATTAAACTTGTAGCTGTAAAGAGGTGGAAAGGAGAGCTGTTAAGGGGTAGCGGGTATGATTATTTTTTATTTAAGTAATAAATATGTTTTGGTCGCTGGTTTGATTACGTGATACTGGTGACTTAGGAGACTTGGGTGGTAGAGCCACGCTGTACTAATTTTTGTACAGCATGAATGAGCCGGCTCGACTGGGTTGTTACCACTATCTTTTTTATAGCAAAGGCCCGAAAACGAGCAAGGTGGTCACCTGATGATAAGTGATCTCCTCTGTCTGTGTACGCCCTTAATACCAGAAGAATCATGGGCTTATTCCCGACCTAAAAGAAAAGGGATAGTTAAGGGATTGGGATTTTGGTCCTCCGAATATATAACTCAACGTGCGTTTCGCAGCAACCACGCAAACATAACGTACCTACATTTCTGTCCTATGACGTTACAGGGGGCGAGCCTATCGCTACAGCGAGCACAATTCCAGACTCCGGGCTGATACTAAGCATTTCGTCATAGGAAAATCCAAGAGAGTGAACACGTGACTTCAGCACAGCAGTCGTACCGCGTTAACATTTCAACTGCGCCACCGAGGCAGTCCAAACAGTAATTACATAGCGGACTATGTATCAAGTAGTAATGCCTTTTGCCAGATCCCACCTTTTACACCACTACACTATACTGCACAGCGACTCAGTACATATCACAACAGAGAATCACAGTCAGAAAAAAACAGTAATTACATTTTCAGAAGCTAAACTGAAAAGGACTGGAGGTCAATTCTCCTAATTTTAAATGTTCAAAATATCATTCCGATCTAGTCTCAGCGTCAAGAAAGTTGCAAATGGCATTCTCTTAAACCAATAATCAACGTCAAATGCACCTAGCATTAGCAGTAGCATTATACCGTTTTGGCTTCAGTCAACTTTTATTCTACATTTAATCTCATTACGATCTATGTTCTCATTTGACGTTGATTATTGGATTTAAAATTACGAGAATTGGCCTCCTGATTTTCATTGAAAAATTCTTACTATAAATGGCAAAGAAGATGGCAAATGCTCGAATTGAAAAATGGAATTAACAAAATTAATGTAACCAGAGAATTAATGAAATGAGTTTTATTCCTTCCACACTTCAAAAATATTTGCAAATTTTCGTAGCGTTTCCCTTAACCCTATGCAATATCTATTACAGCGCGGCTGTCAGTGGGGCCGTGCACACTGCACATAAAACGATACTCGTTAACCCTAAATGTAGCTGAGCCTTATTGATTGCCTGCAGCACGGCTGGGCCTGTAGTACCTGCGTTGATGAACTACCGTGCTTTGTGAGATATGTATATTTTATGAAAAATAAATCATCCGGCGAGCGAACAGTGCGTCTCGTCATTCATGGATTCATGGTATCTAATAATAAAAACTACATATTACAAAGTATGTATTAGACTGCCTCGGTGGCGCAGATGCAATGCGTACGCGTTACGACTGAGGTCTCGGGTTCGATCCCCGGGTCGGGTAAAAGTGATATTGGGTTTTACTATTACGAAATGCTTATTATGAGCCCGGAGTCTGGAATTTGTGCCCGGTATGGCGATAGGCTCGCCCTATATCATCATGGGACGAAGATACGCTTGGCGAAATATGGGTGTACTGGTTATACCTCCGCCTACAGAGGGGATTACAGTCGTGAGTGCGTATGTATGTAATAAAATGTATGATGTTGGTGCGTATTTCATCAATACTTAAAATATATTAAACTGTCAATGTATTAATCCTCAAAATTTGGAATTATTCATTCAAAAACACTGCTAAAACCCATCACAAACATGCATTTATTAAAATGAAAACACCCTATAAAACATATCCCAACTTCGCATTAGAGTATTCTGCGTAAAAGTAAAATCGCTCTGAGGGGCTAGCACGGAAACTTGCGAAAAGTTATTCGAGCTGTCATCGACAACAATTTCTATGAGATTTTAGTACAGCGCCGCTATCGTACGTAAAATAAACTAATTTATATGGAATATAGACCAATTATATTTAAGGAATTATCTATCGAGCCCTCGATACCTTTACATTACGATTTCGATAGTTATCCATGCTAGCCCCTCTGTTCACGAGACTAATCAAAACGTCGGTTGGTTGTTACATTTAAAGTCGATTACCAAACTGTCAGTGATGGTTTTGTTAAAAAAAATCAAATTCAGTACCTTTCGAGCTCGCAAAACAATCAACGGATTCACCGCGAAACCGGTATACCGTGATTCCCTTCGTAGTTCGGGAGCTGGTATGTGTGCTAACTTCGTTATTGACTCATAATTATTTTGTAATTTGACGAAAGCTTCGATATTCAACGATCAATGCGGTTGTGAAGGCTTTTTTGTACAGCAGGGTCTGGTAAACGAGAAATTGAACCTGATGTTAAATGATCTCCACCTCCCATGAAGACCTACGACCATCGCCACCAGATGAAGAATCATGGATGCGTTACATATCTTAAAAGAAAATAATGGACAAGGAGGGATTTGGGCCTAACGCAACAGCAAGCGGCAGCTTTCAGTAAATTTTTTATGATATAGTGACTGCCTCGGTGGCGCAGTTGTAATGCGGTGCAACTACTGTGCTGAGGTCTCGTGTTCGATCACCAAGTCGGGTAAAAGTGATATTGGGATTTTTTATTTCGAAATGCTCAGTATCAGTCCGGAGTCTAGAAATTTGCCCGGTGTGACGATAGACTCGCACTATCACATTATGGTATGGAAACAAGCTCGGCGAAATGGACTGGTTACACCTTTGCCTACCCCTTAGGGATTACAGTCGTGAGTGCGTATGCATGTACTCTCTATTAAATAAAAACGAGTTAGGTTATATCATAGTCTGGATTTTTTATGTGAGAAAAATACAGCCATTTGTTTACATGCTGCGATTGTTGCGATGTCAAACTTAATACACCTCTCTTTTTTGACAAGAATCAAAAATAAAATGCAATGTAAATAGCATCATGACGAGCTCCGATCCTAATAGGGTTTATTGGCAAGCCACGTCTCAAACAATTTTTGAATGCATCGACTGCACGGCCCGCACCAATTACACGACCGTCCCGCGGAATATTCGGTACTGACCCAACCCTGAGCGGTTTTAAATTGAATTTCTCGGAATTACTACGACAATTTTCGGAATAAAAGAAAGTATACGGAAGGGTATTTTGATAGGAATAAAATGCATTTACAAGTTAGGTAAATCATAAATTTGTCGTATTATAAAGGATCTTGTGAATACGTACAATATAACTTGTAACTTTTCTACAATATATCCGGATCGAAGGACCAAAAATATGAATAGTCCGTACATCTACGACATAAATTTCTCTAATCTCATATAGAGAAATAACTATTGATAAAGATCAATGATAGATGTGCGATGCAGACGCGTTATGATGGTGAACTAATTGATTTTAAAATATGAATGCGTGTGTTGGTATGTGCGTTTGTATCGTACAATATAGATAACTCAAGGAACCTCATAATACTCATTGACAAGAATTATAGTGCATCGTCTCTAATAGTACTAGACTTCTTACTGATTGTATTTAATAGAGTACTGGAAAATAGAGATAGTTCACTGTTTATATTTATGACAATTCTGATTACCATGTTTCAGGATGATGATCATTTAAATCTTAGTCTAGGCATGATTCCTAATATTCTTAACCACATGCCTTTACTCTTCTTGAATAACAGGCTTAACATATTATTATCCCCTATGTTTCCATCCATACACCCACAAATTTCGGAGTAAGAAAACTGCAATTCTTGTGATTTGGTAGTTTGTTTCCAAGAATTTCTGCATTAGCATACATCTTTACTTTTATATTATTTGCATTGCTATTTCTTTCCTCATAGTTTCAGGAATATGCGTATTGAAAATGTCTCGACGGTTTTGATTCTTAGAAAACTCAACTTGTGTTACGATCAGATTTAGAAACTTTTGGTTGTACAATCCTTTCCCGAATTAATATTTATGCACCAAAAGCACTTCTTTTCATTGAATCATTAGTTTTTTTACATATAGACCGGTAAACAATCTATAGGGTCATCTGATGGTAAATTATCACCGCGCTTGTACAACCACAATATCAGAAGAGCATTTATGCGTTGCTGACTTTAAAAGGAAGGGATAAATATGGGCTTAGAAAGGAGAGGGGAGGATTTAGGCCTCTGGATATCTCACTTAACGTACGAAATGCAACAACAAGCAGTAATTGGAAGTAACAACTTCACGTCATTGTTCTGTGAGACAGTGGTAACAACCAGATCGATCCGGCCCATATAAACCATAGCTATTATTTATAAACAAATTTTCTCACAGCTCAGCTCTTGTAAATGTAATTTTTGAGAATATAAATTCTCCTATGTCCTAATACAGGTCATCTGTGTGTCAAATTTCATCCAAAGGTATGATTGATTAACAAACATCCAAATACAGAAATATTATAAATATAATATGATATAATAGAAATATTATAAGTAGTATACGGCATATAGTATATAATTACGGCGTTTACCCATTCTACCCATTCTACCCGTCTCTATTTATTTTAGGAATGGTAGGATACAATGAGTTAAGGGTAAGACGGGAACTTGCACTTACGTCATTTATTTTTAAAATATTAAGAGGAAAGGTAAATAATGGGGATATTCTAAGCCGGGTGAACCTGTGTGAACCGGATAGGTATGTGTGGCGGCGACGGAGGCCAGCATTGCTGGCTATCCCGCGGTCTCGTACAAACCTAATGAAAGAGGCGCCTCTGACGCGTGCACTCCGCACTCTTAATCTTATATATATATATACAATGTGTTACAGAAAGGTGTGGTCATATTTTAGGGTCATTACATACACGTTACAATTAGTACTTATGTACCGGATCTTTTCAATACCAAGACATCCGTAAATTTCACGTAAAATTTAATCACTCATTTATTAAGATCGATCAGATTGATGACATCACTATTAATTATTATGTAAGACACTCACTTTTTAATAAACTTGAATAAGATGTACGTAATTCTACGGGCATACGTACGTAACTTGTAATTTAAACACAAATTAACACCTGAAAGAGATTGTGTGTTGAAGACAAATAGGTACCATCCTCTAGAAGCATTTTAAAGACTTCATCCACGGGTCTTCCATCTATGGATTTGGCTTATTACAGTCGACGATCCTCTTAAAAACTTTTATCAGTTACACCTATACATAATACTTGTTTTTAGTGAAATACAACATATTTTTTTAACTCGTAGTCATACTTCACAAAATCAGAACTTGCCGAACTGACTGCGTCAAATAAATATTGACATTTGACAACTGTTTAATGTTTTTTTAATTATAAAATAATTAAATGAAAGGAGGTCTATCATTATTATTCATTTAGTGTTGTCCAAAGTTGCAAGTCGATATCGACATGTTATTCATGCGATAAAAAAGAAAATTCTATAATTATTATCCTAGCAATGCAATCGGATTTGGTACTATGGGAGATAAAATACTTATATCCTACACTATACATTGCTTAAATTTGCCCGCCCCTTTATATAACACGTTGTATATATATATATATATATATATATATATATATATTCCATTGTACTCTGAGTGAATTCACAACAATAGCAACATGGGTAATTAGTTATAAAATATAATAAAAAATTGTAAGCAGTAAGTCGACACTACTGTATTGGGGTACCGACCCTGTAAAAGTAGTGTTAAGTGGAAAAATAAATAAATAAAATAAAAGTAAATATTTTACAAGGTGGTAGGTCCCTCGTATGCGAGAGGCCGGCTGGGTTGGTACCACCGCTTTGTGTATTTCTGCCTCCAAGCAAAAGTGTGTAAGCACTGTTGTGTTCCGTTTTGAAGGACATTGAATCCAGTGAAATTACTGGGCATTATGAGACTTAACACCTTATGTCTCGGGGTGACGAGCGCAGCCCAGTGTCATGCAGTGCTTTGTTATTTAAAATTCTGAGTGGCGTTGCTTCTGTTTATGAGCGGGCGTGGCGCTTACCATCAATCGAGCGACCTGCTCGTCTCGACATTCAAGGTAATAAAAAAAATCTAACTCACAAACATTCTAACTTTCACATTTTTAATATTAAGTAGAAATAATAGGATATATTATTAAGAAGACAAGTCCGCAGGCCCTGAAATTCTAAAGGTCACGTAGTCGAACCAACCTTTCAGTTCGTCTAGTAAATCTCCTTTGGTTTAATATTCCTAATCCAACTACATTTCTCATTTTCCTGTTCGGAAGCCATCATTTCGTATACGTCATACGTGATTAATATCACTTTCGACCTATTGAGATATCTGTATAGCCGAATTGTAATTGAGAATCCCCATAAGTTTGATCTCTGAGGTAATAAACTTGACTCCAATGGAATATAGTACGTTGTGTCAATTAATATATCTTGAGTGTGATGTGCGAGTTTCAAATCTGGTTTTAGTTTATATCATACATACATATCTTACGTGCACTGACGCCTGTAATGCACGGGGTAGACAGAGGTGTTACGAGTACAGCCACATGACCCGACGATCGAATTCGAGACCTCAGCATCGCAGTCGTACCGCGTACGCATTATAACTGCACCACCCAGGCAGTCTAGATCAATTTTGCCAAAAATCCCTCTGTGTACGTAATATATAGATACTATAATAATATAGACTCCGTGTGTTGGTTTTGTATGACACCGTGGTACTTCCTGTCCCAACCATGCTATAGACAGTCTACAGGTTCCATCTAGTTCTACTTTCATATACTCTGCTTTCAGAATCTCCTTCTCATGCTTTTGGAATTCTGTTTCACCAAAATGCAACAATTCCAATTGCACGGTTACCAACTGAACGCAATTCAGTTAATGTAACAATAACAACTTTATCGTGTGTCGTTATGAATAGTATATTCTGGAGGGCATTTTGTTCCCTTGTTTAGCACGTTTGGAATCGCGTCACCGAGTTTGATGAGTGGTTAAACTCCTCGAACTATTTATTTTTTTATTTAACTTTATATACAATTCACAGCTTCGTGGTCTCTTCCATCTCGGCTAGAACTAAAAAGTTCGCAAAATCTTACTTCTGCCGGACCATCAAGCTGTGGAATAGTTTGCCGGCACACGTGTTCCCTCCTTCCTATAATATGGGGTCCTTTAAACGGAGTGTGAAGAAGCAATTAGGCAGGCCGCCATAATTTTGCCGACCTACGATAGACACATCGTCTGTCGTTGGTCGACAGTATTCTTGGATTGCACTGCACTTAACATCAGGTGTAGCGTAGTCACTTTGCCGTGCCCGTATAAAAAAAAAAAAGAAACAAACGCATAAAGGCGGACTTAATGCCAGAGGCATTCTCTACCAGTCAATCCTGAGTGACTGGTATTGCTGTTGCTGTTCCTGTTGCTTTAATATTTTAATGAGAAGATATAATAAAATTTACGTTAGGTGAAGCGTTTAGGTACTTATTTTTATTAACAGCTTAATAAAGGTTGCTCTGTATTCGACCCGTATCTATCCGCAGTTTTCATCATCATGCAATTTAAAAACCAGAATCAGATGATGCTCCTTACTGAACGTTTTAAACAAATTTAGTCCAAATCAGACTTTAAGTAAATAGTTGTGAACCACGCAAATCTGGTTCGATATTCAAAACACAGCCAAAAGATATTCCATCCAAAACTCCTAACTGAAAACTTCCAAACCTCTTCAAACCTTAAGAACTCCGGCATACGTCTGTTATAAAATAAAAAAATAAAGTTTGTCCGTTCCGTATTAATCTAAAAGCAAATCAGATTCATACCCTAGGCTGGGGCGCATCTGGCCAGTTAAAAGTTGCGACTAAACTGACTGGTATGAATACACCACGTAACTTTGCTAACAACGTGCCTTAGGTAATGGGAGCACGCGATTTGGTCACGCAATATTTGTGGGGCAATTAATTAATTAAATTTGATTAAACTAATACTTTTCAGTTTTAGACAGTCTCCGTGGCGCAGCGGGCGAGTAGCCGGTTGCGAAGCGGGAGGCTTTGGGTTCGATTCCCGCACCTTGACAAATGTTTTTCTGATCCACAAATATTTGTCTCGGGTGTTGTGGGACCGCAAGTCCCTCGTAGTTCTTGATACCCACGATACAGGTTTACATAGTGTGGGGTCAGGACTATGTATGTGACTGTTGGTTGTATTTATTTATTTAGTTGTGGCCCGGCAGAAGAGTATCAACCAATCAAAGAGTATGCATAGGAAGTATCAACCGTACAGAAAATAACATTTTATTTTTGTTAAAATGTTTTTATTTCTCTGTTTTTAGTGAAAGAATCATTAAAATCGGAGCACGAATGATGAAGTTTGAGTCTTTCATCCCCGATTTCACCCGCTTATGGGGTTCTTCTTGAAATTAAAATAGGATCAACCGTCTAATTTTATTTCGTGCCTATAACGGACGAATGAGGTATGCAGAAAACTCCACTATGCCACCACGGGCAATAGGAGACCTCGTAGTAATGTTTAAGCGTAGGTACAAGGGCTAAGCCTGATTCAGAAGTGGAGATTTTATCACATAACGCATACGAGAAAACTTTTGTTCTTGAGGCAGCGCCATATAGTTTTAGAAATTAATCATCAATCGTCCTGGAAAATCACGGTGGTCTGAGTTCTCCTAAATGACGAACAACTGGTACGAAAAATTCTCTCTGCCTAAAAGGGCTTTAGTCAAAAGTATGCACTTACAAAATCCTCAATCGCTTAGCCATTCTCCTATAACTAGATGCACAAGCTAAGCGTATCCAAGAGCGAGACTCCGTACTTCGTACTGGTGGCACCGTTTCGCGTCGTTAGTATGGTTAGAGGGAAAACATGAAATTTTTCTTTATTTACCAAGTTAGATTTGCGTGAAATGTTGCTGGACCTGTGTTATTCATGGCGACGGTTATTTTATAGTATAGGTCGGCTAGCGAGTAATTGGGTCACCTGATAGTAAGAGATATCCACCGCCCACGTACGTCTACAATACTAGAAGAATCATGGGCGCGTTGCCGCCGTTAAACGAAAGAGATAATTAAGGGATTGGAAAGGGGAGGTGGATTTGGACCTGCGGATATTTCACTCACCGTATGAAATGCAGCAGCAAGCCGCTACTTTATGTAAATTTTCTGAGAGTCAACTAATGACCAAGTCGAGCCGGCCCATTCGTGCTGTAGATAAAACTGTCTACAGCATGGCTCTACCACTCGAGAAACTTGTTTAGGCTGTATAGAGAGGCAAATTTTCCTACCTTGTTTTTATTAGCCTGAATAACTAGACGAGCAGGTTGCTCGCCTGATAGCGTCACTCCTATTCATTAAAAAAAGTAGCATCACACAGAACTTTGAATGAAAAACTACTACACGGAATTGCTCTGCGTACGTCACCCTGGACTTTCAAAATCATCCTCAAGAGCATACCTGTGATTTTTCTGTATTAATTGTTAATTATCGCTTGTTTTAACGATGAAGGTACCATCGGTAAGGTAAGGCAAGGAAACCTGCATAACTAAGATGTTCTTCATAAGAATTTCGAAGGTTTGTGAAGTCAGCCAACCTGCATTAGACCAGCGTGGTGGACTAAGGCCTAACCCCTCTCATTCAATAGAGGAGGCCCGTGCCCAGCAGTGAGACTTGTAAATCAAATTGCACCATACGAAGAAGCACCAACGAAGCACCTACCATAAATAGATTCATAGCTAATCATAAACATTACCCAACATCTTCGTCACGAAATCATAAAAGCGGTCAAAATTACAAACCACCCAACCCTATAAAATAGCTACTAGAAACGATTGGTGCATACTGTCTCGAACAAATTTGTTCTTTTTTAGTTGTTATTTTTTTATAGCATAACCCGGCAAACGAGCAAGTGGGTCACCTGGTGGTAAGTGATCTCCACCGCGCATGTACGGTCACAATACCAAAAGAATTATGGGTGCATTGCTGATCTTCAAAGAAATTTGAGAGGGTTAGAAGGAATTTGGACCTCACTGGTGTCTCAACCTAAGCACGGTGGTTAATAATAACATTTAGATAATAAATAAATACACTTTCAATAAAATATATACCAGATCCATAGACTCCAAAATTTCCATCTTATGAACATTTAACACCACATCAATAATAAAAGTACCAGCGCATTCTATTTTTCATAACCGTTAAATCCCTTCGCTTATTAAAGAGGCTTTCTGTAAAGGTCAATGTTATAAAGCTTAAACAGGATGTCGCAAAAAGGTGGTATCCATAAAAACTGTAGTTGTAAGGCGAGTGACTGGTAATTTAACTGTAAACAACTTAAATTAAAACAACATAAATGTTTCAACATAATTATTCACAGTTTCTGAATAATACGATTTTTAAATTTATATTAACAAAATCGTTTTATGGTCCAAGGACTAGCAGCTGCATGTTGACGGACTATCTATGCAGAAAGTATGTTTGATACATATAGAGTTAAATTACACTATAATAGATATTTTTGTGGTCGCAATACAATGCCGAGATCCCAATGCTACCATATAAACAAAAAAAAAATCTTTACCATTAAGTTTTAAATCATATTTCCCGTATGTTGATCCATTATTGATACCACCTTTTTGCAACACCTTGTATATTAGAACAAAGGCGTATAATTTAAATCTTACACAATCTCGGTTGAGGCAGTTCCTGATCCCTTAAATGTTTGAAAATGTGTAACTATTCTATTCTATAACGATTGGTTGGTGGCCAACCTAGTATCAAAGCTTTCAAGCCACCCGAAGGTCTCCGACTTGGCTTAATAACTGCTATCAACCGGGACCGACTTTTTCATGCCCTCTGAAGGACGGTGATGCTCAGTTGAAATACCACTAAGCTATCATCCATCCACAGTCTAACTGCACTAATTGTGTATTGTGTGTCTGTTGCGTCACTCGCTAATTGTTTAATACTAGCCCTGTATTATATACGTCCCGCTGCTGGGCACGGGCCTCCTCTACCGAATGAGGAGGGGTTAGGTCTTAGTCAGCAACGCTGGCCTAATGCGGGTTGGCAGACTTCACATACCTTCGAAATTCTTTTGAAGAACTTCTCAGATATGCAGGTTTCCTCGCGATGTTCCCTTCACCGTTAAAACAAGTGATAATTAACAATTAATACACACATAACTTAGAAAAGTTAGAGCTATCACTGTAACGTAACGCTATTTTTTTACCGATCAGTGAATGCAACTGGCTATAACCATCTCAAATGAGTAACTCATTTGTTGATAATATCGATATAAGGAGTCTGAATATCATCTGCTGGAACCCGAACCAGCTTTCCCTGCTGACACATGAACGAGCCTATGGCGACCAACCAACACTGGACCAGCGTGGTAGATTATTGTCCGAAAAAGTAATACTATAAATAAATAAATAAATACACCCAACAGTCACACACATAGACCTGACCCCACACTAGGTAAACCTGTATCGTGGGTATCAGGAACTACGAGGGGCTTGCGGTCCCACAACACCCAGACCCGAGACCAATATTTGTGGTTCACACAAACATTTGTCTCAGTGTGGGAATCGAACCCACGGCCTCTCGCTTCGCAGCCGGATACTCGCCCGCTGCGCCACGGAGGCTGTCAAAAGTTTAGTTATAGGCTAAATAGAGTAGTACTTCTTTTATTATCTTTAAGTGACCAGACCAGCAGGTCGCTCGCATTAAGGTAACTAACAACAATACCCCTAAAATACAATAAGTTAATTCAATTAAAATTGCTCAGTACGAAACGGCAACAAATATTAAATAGAAAAGTATTTTGATCGTGAGCGTACACGACAGTGGTATCGGTGGGCCAAAAAGGTTCTCCTGTAATGTGGGCATAAAACGCGAGGGTTTCCGAACTTAAACGAAAAAGTTTTCACATTTTTCAAATCTGGAATTGCTGTTACGTTTTTGTCGATTTTCAGAATTAAGTCGCACTCGACCTTAGTTTTTATGGACTTGGTGCTTTTTTCGATTTTTCGAACTACCTTTTGATGCTTATGAAAGGTTTTGCTACTCGCGGTTGCTAAGATTTTCATTTAAAGCGGAACATTTGTTCGGTTTCCTATTTACTCCAAATCTGATACATAGGTTCGCACACGCGATGAATCTAGTTTATTGTATATTTGCTATATTTGCTATTATATATATTTGCTCGCAGCTCCGCCCGCGTGAACGGCATTTTCCGGGATAAAAAGTAGCTTATGTCACCCGGGATAGTTATAGTAGATATAGTGTAGCTTTCCAACACTGAAATATTTTTCAAATCGGGTTTCGGATTCAAAGTTTCGGAAGCTATTCAATGCAAACAAACAAACAATCAAATCTTTCCTTTTTATAATATTAGTATAGATATTATAGATTATTAGTATACATAGATTAAGTTGTATTTATCCTTTCCTTAATCCTCCTTCCTAAATCCTGTCCTGTGTGTTTTAATATTAATATACTTAGACAATTTACAAATGAGAATCCTTTTTTATTTATTATAATGTTTACAACAACTTAGGTTAAAGTGACATTTTTGATAGCATATGCCGGCGAACGATCAAGTGGAACATGGTAAGTGATCTGTGATAAGAGTTGCTTGGTGGCAGAAATAGAAAAAGCGATGGTACCAACACAGACGACCCTTCGCTTACGAGAGACCTACCTACCTAGTAATAAAATCGCCTCAACTTGCAAAACCACGACACGTGAAGTAATGACATTTCTAGCTTTCTACCAACGAAGAAAATATAATCTCTGTCAACAACTACGTTTAGACTAAGATATGAGAGATAGGTATCTGTTTGTTACATATACATAAAGTTCAAAAGATCATAAGTTAAAACTTAACTTGATTCTGCACTACTGTTGCCAAACTATACCTTTTAACTTTGTACATATTATATTCCCGGCGGAGCTGGCATAATTGCAATATCCAGTTTGGAGCTAGATTTTGCCTCTCAGATAGTCTAGATTCGTGAGTTCATCCCGACGGACGGGAAGAGTTAAGTTATGTTTCGTACCTTTTTAGTTAAGAGATTTCCCTGCTGGCTGCGGCGAATGCTCCATACAATACAATGCCTTCCGGCTTCCCTTTAGAAACTTGTCAAAATTACTGACTCTTTAATTGTATGATAGTAATACTGATAGGGTATACGCTTTTTTTGGTAAATTCAAAGTGTCTTAGAAAATAGAGTTAGGTATATTGAAATAATAATGGCGCTATATAGTAGTGGACGGGTGGATAAATTGTATAAAAGAGGTCGTCGCCACAATTGGAGTCCATGTGCCAGTTGCCAGTGCCCAGGGCTGAGTCATCAGTCATCAGTTCATAGTAGGTAATCAGTTTACAGTTGATAGTTCAAGAGTTCATTACGCGGTAGCTCTGCTGGTTCACTATTCGTACCTAGTTCGATCTTAGTTATAATTAATTAGAAAATGCTCTCTAAATAATCCTGACATGGGGTTGTGGTCTGTAAAGCAGTGACATTTTGGCAGTGACCAATAAACCATTAGTAGAATTGATAACCGTTGTTTTGTGTATTCATAATAATACTCTTCTGACGTAAATTCTAACAATACATTATTATACACGTCACACTGCTGGACACGTGCTTCCTCTACTGAATAAAAGGGGTTAGGTCTTAGTCCACCACGCTGCCTAATGTGGGTTGGCAGACTTCACATAACCTCTGAAATTCCTAAAATTCTCAGGTAAACAAAATACAAAATAGTTTATTTGCCAACTTAATCTATTACAGCTTGCTGGGTTTGGTGCCTCCTTTTAAGTTTGGAATACCTGTTTTAGGAGACACTGCTCTTCCATATCTAATTTAATTCATTGTACAGATTAAGGTTGGAAAGTACATAGGTATGTTGTTACAGTTTATCTATTATTTCCTCAGGTTTCCTCGCCTTTAAATTGCAGTAAAAATTTAAAAATAAGATAAGTTTATCAAAACTTACTAACCTATGCTTATGCAGCTACGGTCAAATAAAATTGCACCGACTCCAAAGAGTACTATATAAATTGTTATTTTTGACTTTTCAGTGTTTTTATTTTGAAGTCGGTGTTTAAGTTTTTTTTTACAATTAGTTTATTTTTTACCTTATATTATGAACTCTGGTGTTGAGACATGCAATGATTTATAATGTTTCTAGTAACATATAATACGTAGTACCTAGGTACTACGCTTCTAACTCATATTCCACATAAATTCCATTTGTTTCCACAAGAATACGGCCAGAATTAGCGTCATTATAACCGCCATCTGCGGAGATCATCCACTTTACCCAATATATGGGCGGACAAATGTAATAAGTTTTTTCCCTGCCTAACCAGCCCTCGGCGTGAGTACATAAAAGTTTATTTTGTAAATTTAGAGAAATGGGCGTTGTTGGTATAAGCCATGGAATAAAAACACAAGGGAAGTGCCAACAATCCTACTATTATAAATGTGAAAGTTGGGATGTTTGTTATTCAATCAATTTCATAATGACTTAATGGTTTTGGATGAATTTTGGCACACCATTGAACATAACCTAGACCATAACACAGGCTATTTTTTATTCGGGAAAAAGCTGCACGCGGGCAGAGCCGCCAGCAAAAGCTTCTTAATAATAATATGTTTAATATCGTCGAACTTACTGCATTTTATATTCCAGCTGGTAGTAGTTTTAAAATACGTGCCGTTTCGGTAATGCCTATGGTCCATATCGACCCATAAAAAAATAAGAAATAATAATAATACCTACTTAACGATTGTGGACTATTCCATAATTTTTTTTTTTGTAAAATTTGTAGTTACCCAGTGTATTTTGATGATGCTAAGTATGTTATGTAGGTATACATTAGTTGATATGATTTCTATACATAAGTTTCTTTATTTTGTTCTGACTTGTCAAAAGCGCTAATTTTAATTGCCTACATGATTAATGAAACTATTTCATTTCAAGCATTGAAAAGCAAACTGCACTACTCAACATTATGACGAATGTTATGGCTTCAGTTTTTGCGATTTAGCAAGTATAGCAATCATGAGTAAGTGGGCCACCAAAATCTTAGGCCCAAAGCCTATCTTACCTGCACGTGGAAAATTCAACTAATTAACGGACGAGGCAATGGCGAAACTTGATTACAGTTGCGGGTTGTAGGGGTTAGACGATGGGTCGCCCATATAATAACCAAATACCGTCAAATCTATGATATGAGAAAACCGACCCTGGCATTATGTCGGGATGACGCCAGTCATCATTACCACTGTCTCACAGAAAACCGGCGTAAAGTAGCAGCTTGCTGCTGCGTTTCGTACGGTGAGAGATATCCGGAGGCCTAAATCCCCTCCCCTTCCCAATTGTCGCGAAACCCACTTTTTTACATGTTGGGTTAGTGAAATGAAGTTTTTTAAAACATACACACAAAAAATATTGCATTATACAGTAACTATGATTATGTTCTAGCTCTTACCGTTAAACTCGACTTTGCCGCACACAATCCACTAACTACACTGTCCACTCGCTACAGAGAAAAGAGCCTCTTCGCCCTCCAATATATACTTTCATGCAGTATTTATCTACCCACAATATCTTATAATAAGAAATAAGATTTCCTGTATACCGACCGACCTTTAAATGAACAATTGTAAATAATCAAAATACTTCGCGGTATTCCGCGACACCAATCCCTTAATTATCCCTTTCCTTTAAGGTCGGCAACACGCCTATGACTCTTTTGGTATTGTGGGCGTACATGGGTGGTGGTGATCACTTACTCAGGTGACCCACTTGCACGTTTGTCGGCTATGTAATAAAAAAAAATTGTGCGCAAATCTCGCATTCATGTTCCACAATGACACTTCCATTTAAAGGATTTTTCTACTCCGTGGTATGAGCAGGTAGAGTCAGATTCCTTAGGGACTCTGTGGACGTGCTCACACGAGTTTAATGAGCTGTGCTTGCCAAAATGTATACATAAATAAATAAATAAATACACCCAACAGTCACACACATAGTCCTGACCCCACACTAGGTAAACCTGTGTCGTGAGTATCAGCAACTACGAGGGACTTGCGGTCCCACAACACCCAGACCCGTGACCAATATTTGTGGTTCACACAAACATTTCTCTCAGTGTGGGAATCGAACCCACGGCCTCTCGCTTCGCAGCCGGCTACTCGCCGCCACGGAGGCTGTCCATAAACATTGTCCATAATGTATAAATAAATTATAATACATTGGTTGTTTAGTGCATTTAGTTTGATAATAAAACCGTGTTGGCTTTGCTATCAACTCTAGTGTTAACTTTTCATATTTTTTTAAAATGGTTGTCGTAGTCACAACTCATTTAGAAGATTCAATATCTCAGATTATAATAATTCACTGGCTCGATGGCGCAGTTGTAATGCGTACGCGTTACGATTGAGGCCAACGCTGAGGTCTCGGGTTCGATCCCCGGGTCGGGTAAACTGGTGTTGGATTTTTCTATTACGAAATGCTCAGTATCGGCCCGGAGTCTGGAATTTGTGCCCGGTATGGCGATAGGCTCGCCCCCTATCACATAAGGGACGGAGATACGCTCGGCGAAATTTGGGAGTACTGTTTTATACCTCTGCCTACCCCTGGGGTAACAGGCGCGAATACGTGTTTATTTCCAAGATTTTTTAAATACACTTCTAATTTACATTTCAAACTCTTTCATTATTATATCGCTATATACAACTTTTTACCAAAGAATGAATATAAAAAGGGCTTCGTAATCAAAAGCGGAGTCAAAGGGCAATCTAGACACAATTATCGCGAGATAAAAGTGACGTAGGTCCGTGGAATAAACGGCTATCGTGTAAAACGCGTAATGAATAAGGGATTTTAATTACAGACTTGGTGATTATATTTTATCTCGGAGATGAGACGTGGTACTGACAGGGAAGAAAAGGGTGGTTTTAAATGTTGTAAAATTTGTATACATAAATACATACTTACACGCCTGTAATCTCTGAAGGTGTGAGTGGTAGAGCCACGCTGTAGACAGTTTTATCTACAGCGGGCCGACTCGACCGGGTCGTTACCACTGTCTCACAGAAAACCGACGTAAAGTAGTGGCTTGCTGGTGCGTTTTGTACGGTGAGTGAGATATCCGGACAACCTAACCCTTCTTCTCTGTGCACTTACACATGCAAAGGTAAAATCACATGTAACACTCATACACGCAACAAAAAATTAATGAACGTTCAAAATCAACTTTATTTCATAAAAGTTAATGTCTAAATCGTGATTCGATGTTCTGCATAGCGCAAAAAATTAAACGTATTAAGTGTCAACTAGAGATCAAGAATCAATTTTTATGAATTGATGAATGAACGAGCTGCACAGACTTTTATAGTCCCGCAAGTCAAGTCCTGTGCAAGGGGCACAGAGTTTTGGTGGGGTCATTTTTCCGACCATCTTATTGCGATGCTGACAATTTTTTTAGTTTTTAGAGTTTCAGTATAAGGGCGAAAATGTGATTGTTATATTTGAAATTGCGCAAAGATCTGAAATAGATTTTATTATTTATTATTATTTGTCAACTGACAACCAATTTCAGAATAATTGCTAATAATCAGAAATACAGATCCATCCTTATTCCTTCGTAACTTTTCTACGAAAAACAAACCTACAATTAATTTGAAATTGGTTTCGACTAGTATATATGGATATAATTTAGAATGCTTTGGACTTGGGTCTAACGTTTCAGGTTTGCTCAATTCCCTTGGAGAATATCATACAATCCTAAGGGAGATATCGCGGGATAAGTTACTATAATTTTTAGTTAAATTATTTTTAGGTTTGACTACCTCGGTGGCGCTCGATATTGGGGTTTTCTATTACGAAATGCTCAATATCAGCCCCGACTCCAAAATTCTGTCCGGTATAACGATAGGCTCGCCCCCATCACATCATGCGATGGAAATAAGCTCGTCGAAACGTGGGTGTGCTGGTTACTCCTCTGCATACCCCTTCAGGGATTACAGGCGTAAGTGCGTATGTATATAGTCTTCTTCCATCTGTCCTTATCCCACACGCAGTCGGGTCGCCGCTACATGATTTTTAACACATGTTACAAAAAGATTTAGCTTGTAGTTTTTACGACCGGCCGCCTGCCTGACGTCAACCCCTCTGGAGAGTGCGTGTACAAAATTCAAAAACAAAACCCAACTTCGTAACAATTCTGATATATAACAAATCAAAGAGAAGCAGAAAAAGAACCGTCAGCAATTACCATCGGTTCGTTACAAGAAATAACTAACAAACACGTAAAGAAACTTAGAACCATCCTTTAATACACTCTTGCAAAACTTTCGGCCAATTACCGACTCGGAGTAAACTCGATTCGAACTCGATGGGCCTCTTTGCCGTAATTAGGCAAAGCCTAAAATTCTGCTTCAACTCGTGACTTATTCATGAGGCAGGTGCTGACTATGTTGCGAGTTTTTTGTATAACATTATTTTACACTTGCTCGCGAGTGTAATTTCATTTTATGTGTTAAGCGTTCGAGTTGTTAAGACAGTCGCGTTCGACTATCTGTAGTTATTATAATTGGCTTATGCCTAAGGGCCTTACTGTTAATTAAATTAGCTTATCTTCATCAAGTCAGTACTGTTTTTGGATACAAATTATTCTAATATAGTTTCATTTAAACCTGATAAAGTAATTCATTTTGCTAGTGAGAGGGTACCAGATATTCCCGCAATAGTAATTCAGTTGGGCATACAATACAATACAAAACTCTTTATTGCAAACCATTTACAATGCAAGTAATTTAAAATAACACTAAAATCTAGTGCTAAACCTATGGATGACCTCTACACGCTTATAAGTATGTTATAGCACAACAAAACAACTTTCTCACTCAACTGTATTATTTACTAGCTTGAATGACGAGACGAGCAGGTCCCTCACCTGAGATATCAGACGAGCGATCTGCTCGTCTAGTCATTGAAAGGTAATAATAATAATAAAGATACGATTGAGACCAGCTAGTAAATACCCAGTCACTGTATAGGTTGAATGGTGATTACAAATAGCTAGAGCCTAATTTTTTCTATATTATATTGTTTTTATTCTGGCACTGTAAATTGACTACACTGGACCTGATGTTAAGTACAGTGCAGTACAAATGAATTTGCAATTGAATTTGCATTGTAAATGATTTGCAATAGAGAGTTTTGAATTGTATTGTATTGTAGAAAAAATCAAAAATTAAATTAAATGGTTTAAGATATCCGGAGTCCCAAATGCCCTTCCTATTCGCAATCACTTAATCATTCCTCTCCTTTAAGATGAGCAACGCGCCCAGAATTCTTCAGGTGTTACGGACGTTTATGGGCGATGGAGATCACTTACTATCAAGTGACTCACTTGCTCGTTTGCCAGCCTCTGCAAAAACAAGTTGTTACAGTATTCGTTCATGCATAAAACAGAAGGTCCAACTAATAAGTCGCCGGCACCTTGACATCCTGATATTATGATAAATAGCGTACCCTCGTCAGAAATGTTACAGCAAACTCGTAACGTATACATGCGTGTTTCGGATATTGCTTCATCGTTTTCATATTCGGATTGACTTGAGAATATTTTAGGGTTAGGCAGATTTCTGATTGCATTGCGCGCATCATTGGTTTGACTGTTTTTTTCTCTAGAGAGGTTGACGTCAGCCAGGCGGCCGGTCTTAAAAACTAGAAACAAAATAATTCTGTAACATACATATATATATACACACTCACGCCCGTAATCCCCGAAGAGGTAGGCAGAGGTGTAACCAGAACACCCACATTTCGCCGAAAGTATCTCCGTCCCATGATGTGATAGGAGGCGAGCCTATCGACATACCGGGCACAAATTCCAGACTCCGGGCTGATACCGAGCATTTCGTAATAGAAAAACCCAATATCACTTTTACCCGACCCGGGGATCGAACCCGAGACCTCAGCGCCAGGCTTAGTCGTAACGCGTACGCATTACAACTGCGCCATAGAAAGTCAGAGCTGACCTGTAGATGATTGTCCAAAAAGGAGGACTCGTGAAGATTAAAAACTGAATAATGTATGCAGTTGCACAGGTGTCTCCATGCGCGGCCCGTAAATAACAGTATTGCCAAATGTACACATGCATTATGTATTGACTCCAGTTCGCGAAGAATAGCAATCATATTGAAAACGTTTTAAAATACCATATCGAAAAGTAAGTGTGTAAATGTGCCACCAACATTATTGGCCAGGTCGATGGCCCATGCACATCTCATCTGCACGTGGTACACTCTGCTGATTAACGAACAAAACAAGGGCGAAACTTGGTTCCCGTTGCGGGTTCTGGGGGCTGACGGCGGTTCAGCCCATATTGTTTTTTTTTTAAATAAATATCACCCAGCAGTCACACACATATAGCCCTGACCCCACAGTAAGATATCAGTCTTGTATCGTGGATATCAGGAACTACGAGACACTTTCGGTCTCACAACACCCTGACCCGAAGCAAGTATTTATAGATCAAACAAATATTTGTCTCAGTCCAGGGATCGAACCCGCGGCCTCACGTTTCTCAGTCAGTTACTGTCCCGTTACGCCACGAAGGCTGTCAATTATATGGCATGAGAAAGCGGACCCTGGTTAATACCAGGGCCCACTTAATGGTATATTAAGCTGGGATAAAGCCAGACAGAAAGAAGAAGATTGAATAGTAGAAGGTATACAGTCACTATGGTTCTTTAACTAGCCTGTACGACGAAATGTGCAGATCGCTTGCCTGATGGTAAGCACATCGCCTACCCATAGACACAACACCACACAGAACTTTGAATTAAAAAGACTACATGGCACTGGTCCGACCCAAAGAGCTTGGAGGGTAAGAGGAAACCTGGAGATCGAGGAGCTGGTCGCCGAACCTAACATCATAGGAGAAGCTAAAACCCAGAGACTCCGCTGGATGGGCCACCTGGAGAGGATGGGAGAAGGTCGTGGTGTCAAGAAGGCGTATCTTGGAACCCCGACTGGCCGCCGACCCGCCGGCCGGCCTAGATACCGCTGGAAGGACGCTGTAGAGTCAGACTTGCGCGAACTCCAAGTTGCTAATTGGCGGGACGCGGCGCGAGACCGACATCGATGGCATTCTCTTATTGCGGAGGCCAAGGCCCACTTCGGGTCGCTGCGCCAGAGCAGTAGTAGTACATGGCACTGGGCTGCCATCGTCACCATGAGACACAGGTTGATAAATTCCATAATACCCAGTAATTTTACTGGCTTCAATGCCCTTCAAGCCGAAACACAACAGTGCTTACACACTGCTGATTGGCGGCAGAAACAGACAAAGCAGTAGTACCAACCCAGAAGGCCTCTAGTATAAGAGGGTCTTACCATCTTATAAAATATATTGTATAAATAAAAAAGGAATCGATGGTGCAGTTGTGTTTTTAGTGTATGGTCTATAAAAAAGTTCGGCAAGGCAGGGCAGACAGACACTAGGCTAGTAGGGTAGCCAGTAGGTAGGCGTAGGCTCTATTACAACAAAACTCTGTAACAACGTGACGTTAAAACTAAAATAGCAGAAAACAAGAGCTAAATTTTATTCAATCTTTCCAACATTGTGTATCGCTTGTTGGTCGCATTCTCTGATAACGTTTGAGTTGAAAGTACTGAGTACTATCATGTATGCAATAAGCCGAGTCCGCAATGCGGCTTCTGATGTACGTGAGGACGTGCGCTGGCCGGCATGCGATTCACGACTGCTATTTATCAGTTGTAATTCGCTATTTAATATTATTTTAAACATGTTTTGCCGAGTTGATGCAATTATTTGTTTTGATTTCAAATTAACTTTAGGAGTCAGGATAACATAAGTTCTCACGCCTGTATCCACAATGGTTAGGCAGAGGGGCAACTACTCGCTCACTGTTCACCAAGCTTATTTTGGTCTCATAATGTGATCGGGGGCAAGCCTACCGTCATATCCGACATCAATTCCAATTTCGGGCAACTCATCTGTGATTTGTTGAATCGAAACTTATTATGACTAATTATAGTACATATATATACCCACTCATGTCTGTAATCCCCGAAGGTTTCGCCAAGCGTATATCTACGTCCCATGTTGTGATAGGGGGTTAGCCTACAACCATACCAGGCACAATTTCAGACTCCGGGCTGATACTGTACATTTTGTAATAGAAAAATCCAATATCACTTTTACCTGACCCGGGGTCGAAACCGAGACCTCAGTCAGTCTCAGTCGTAACGCGTTCGCATTATAACTGCGCCACCGAGGCAGTCTCACTAATTAAAGGTTATATTTAAATTGATATTATTGTTTAAATTCTCTTCACATTTATTTTCTACTAGCTTTTGCTCGCGGCTCCGCCCGCGTGAATAGACTTTTCCGAAATAAAACGTAGCCTATAATCGTCTCCAGGGTCCCATCTATCTCTACATCAAAATCGGTTCAGTGAACAAATTGATTTTTTTCATGAAAAGTATCCTATGTTACTTCTTATACCTCCAAGAATATGTGTACAAAGTTTCATGATGATCGGATAAGTAGTTTTCGCGTGAAAGCGTTACAAACAAACTTACATTCACATATATAGTATTAGTAAGGATGTTATACCAAGTCTGTGTAAAAGTCAAACTGAAACAAAGGACTACGTAAGTTTTCAACAACATAAAGCCAATTAAAGAGAACTTGGAAAACTTTTTAACAAAAAATAATACCGACTCAGAAAAAGTAAAAGGCTAAAAATAAATTTATACAGTTTTGAGTCTGTAGTATCAATCATTAACCATTAAAATGCAATAGCATATAATTTAAAACAGTTTTTAGCTATTTTACTACTTTATTTCACATAAACATCGTAATCGCCCGTTATGGGATTATTGTTATATCACATTTTGGGCCGAAAATATGCTTGGCAAACTGAGAGTGCACTGATTACACCTCTATCTACCCATTTGGGGATTACAGGCGTGCGTGCGTATTTATGTACCTATGTATGCTTTAGTCCGTTATAATTTTTTCTCATAAATTTACTTACTATATTTATGCCACTGATGTGTCCAGAAATAAATTTATTTTCTTTATTTTCAAAAACTATTAAAAAAACTAACCCTGTTACATATGTCCCACTACTAGGCACGGGCCTCCTCTACTGAATGAGAGGGGTTAGACCTTAGTCCACCACGCTGCCCTAATGCAGGTTGGTAGTCTTCACATACCTTCGAAATTCTTATGTAAATCTTTGACTGCAGATGACTTATGTTAGAAGTTACGTGAGACGAGTATTATTTTACGACAGTAATCACTTTAACACATAGTTTATTGGTCACTTTTACAATGTTACTGCTGTACAGACCACAACCCCATACGATATAATTAAGACCAAATAGTAAAACAGAGCTACCGCGAAATGAATTCTTGGACTATCGACTGAGCACAGATCTTAGTGAACTAGAGACTGACTGGCTGACTGCGGGTAAAAAGCCCCCTATTTTGTCGCCATTACGAAAAATGGACAATAAAAAGAGAATACCCTAACACTTAGAAAAGTCAGAGGTACAATGCTCTTGGTGTTGGTTTCGAAACAACTACTTTCGTCTCAGTAGTCGGAACCGCTGAGCTATCGCTCCTTATACACAACAATATGCAAAACTTCATTTCTACCCACTATTTTTATGCTCCACATCGGCGATAATCGAAAAGATTTTAGTGCGGCACCGTATGACGACGATAAAACGTTCGAACGTCGACTAAAGTCACCCTTTGCATTCCGATATTGATATTAATACTAACACCAACAGGTCCCGAAGTCCATTAAACCGATTGCTTCGTTCACATATCTCTGGGGCGAGCCGACATTTCGCATTTATTCGAAAAAAGGATGCGTAGTGTTGTGCGAAACCGGTCGGTTGGTGGGAACGCTTTTTATGAAAAATATTCATGATCGGTTCTATCTGATGATTGGTGGGAGGCACTTGATAGATTACTATTTATCGGAATTGCCAGTGGTATGAAATTATATTTAAAATACTTAGTATTACTTAGTGTTTTTTTTTTTACTTTCACCCTATTAGAACTTCACCGACGATATTTTTGTTTAAATATCAAGGACGGGTGAGGGGTGGCTTAGGTATATGTTTTGAATATTCAGTTTATCTTAAATTTCCCTTCGATTAATATCCAGTCATTAATTCCATGTCTAACTACTTAAGGTCTGTTCTAATACAACATCAACCAAAACACCATATACATGGCTGTTTATCATCTGCACGATGTTTGTTCTCCAATTTCCTTATCGAAGCCAATGTTTACTGAAAATGCAGAATTTATGCATCTTACTTTTAAGAAAAACATTTGGAATGGTTATGGTTTTTATAATTAGGTACGTTTTTCAGTCTTATCTTTTTTATAGCATAGGCCGGCAAACAAACAAATGAATGACCTGATGGTAAGTGATCTCCACCGCCCACAATACCAGCAGAATTATGGAAGCGTTACTGACCTTCAAGGAAAGGCATAATTAAGGAATTGGGAAGGCGAGGGGATTTGGGCCTTCAGATAACTCACTCGTCGTACGAAACGCAGCAGCTAGCCGCTATTTTACGTCGGTTTTTGTGAGACAGTGGTTAATTCCACGCCGAGCCAGCCCATATGTGCTCTAGACCAAAACTATCTACAGAGTGGCTCAACCACTTTTAAAATCAAAACTCTTGCCAACAATAAACTGTCTGTAGATTTTAGTCCAGATTCAACAATAATTTTGAAATTAATTCCTGATAGTCCGCTCTTGGAAGACACACTACTAAATTATCACAAGATCTTGATGATTGTATTCATCCATTCCTTTTCAAGTAAATTTTATACACAAATTTAAATCCCTGCAGCAAAGTTCGTACATTTCAGTGAGTTGAAATCAAATTACTCACGAGTGACAAAGGTTAACTAAAAATTAAATTGTAGAAGGTACATCAGAATACAAATGCAATGTAGCTGGCGCAGGTGCTGCATCTGCGCCGGATGTATCCATTACTCGGGCCAGCGGCTCTCGAGTCTCGACTACCGACTCCCGTCTCCCGTCTCCCGTCTCCCCCGACTCTGAATTACCACTACCTCTATTTCAAATTAGGTTTGTTTCAATTATGCTTTGCTCTAAATGTGAGAATACGTCTGTAGAATATATTTTAAGATCCGCCCCATCTATATTTTATGAATTGTATGAAAGGGAATATTTAATATCGGCAGTGACTACTGACTACTGATAAGTGATAAATTAGTTCTTAAAAGCAGCTTTGCTTTTTAATTAATTTTATTATTTATAAAACCTTTCGCCCGCGGCTTCACCCGAACAGATTTTTCCGGAATAAAATTAGCCTATTACCTGAACAAAAGTAACCTATAACCATCTCCAAAGTCCCATCTAGCTTTGTACCAAAATTCATTAAAATCTGTTCAGCGATTTAGGCGTGAGAGCGTAACAAACAAACTTACTTGCGCATTTATAATATTAGTTAGGATGAGTCGAACATACCTATCTACCTATGAAAACGCACTTTTAGGTTATACAAAACATTTTGTAACTTAATTTGGAGCGTACATTCTACGTGATTAATGTGGTGAAGTAATGTAAAGGCATTTTCCATGTTACGCGGTTTACGTTCGCGAGGGATCTGTTCGCGGTTGGATCATCAAACCAATTGTCTGCATGCTGACAAAATATCGCTGAATTTATAAAGAATAGCTACGTCAAGATTTAGAATTAGGAACATTTGCGTGGTATTTGAGAGTTCTTGTTTATTGTTATATCTCGCAAAAACTAGTTCCTGAGTAGAGCATTCACTGTTTCTTGGAATGTTGATAGAATTTTGGCTTCAATTTTCGTTTGGTTTGATATATCTATTGTTCGACTTTGACATGCGACTCTATATGAATTTTAAACTAAAAGCTATAAATAATCAAGTTTTAAGATAATATTTTTTTAGCTGAAAGCATCGATTCACGTCAAGATTGACGTCAGGCAGGCGGCCGGTCGTAAAAACTACAAGCCAAATCATTCTGTTACATGTGTTAATACATGTTGCGCCGACCCCACTGGGAGTGGGATAAGGGCAGGTAGAAAGGAAAATTTTAAAGCCACAAGAAAAAGCTGTTGTTCTGAACATAGCCATAAATACATTAGTTGCAATGGTTTAATCGTCTTAAGGATAATTTATCTCCAACCGGTCCCCTCCAACGCTCGCTCGTCGAGACGTAATCTCACATCTTGAGAGATTCACGCATTTTCTTCCCATTTTAATGTATAAGGAGTGCCTTCGGGAACAATTATGGGAGCCTATCTCGAAATTCGTCAAAGGGGAAATATTCAACGCGTATCTTCGCTATTGTTTTGAGATTGTATATGTATGTATGTTTTTTTGCTTATTTGTAATGTCGTGCTAGTGTCAACAGACAGGTAAAGACACCCATCAGCACAGACAAAACATTCCTTTATGACAGCCTCCATGGCGCAGCGGGCGAGTAGCCGGCTACGAAGCGAGAGGCTGTGGGTTCGATTCCCGCACTGAGACAAATGTTTGTGTGATCCACAAAAAATTGTTTCGGGTCTGGGTGTTGTGGGAGCGCAAGTCTCGTAGTTCCTGATACCCACGATACAGGTTTTACCTAGTGTGGGGTCAGGACTATTTGTGTGACTGTTGGATGTAATTATTTTATTATTCAAATTTTTTGAGTTGTAGACTCTTTTGTCGACAGTATGAATGGTCCAACTAGACTGGGTTGTTACCACCATCTCACAGACGACCGACGTAAGTTTAATGCTGTGTTTTGTACGGTGAGTGCAATATCCAGACACCCAAATCCCCCTCCCCCCACCAATCTTTAATTATTATTTTCCTTTACTTTCGGTAACACGTCCATGATTCTTCTGGTATTGTTGGCATTCATAGGCGGTGGAGATCACTTACCATCAGGTGAATACTTGCTCGTCGGCCAGCCTATGTTATGAAAAAAAGAATATCCATCCAGAGATCTAGATGGTAGGTTTGCCAAGGCAGCGGCTTCGCCGTGCCCCTAGCATTGCTGATGTCTATGGGCGACGGTAACCACTTACCATCAGATGGGCCGTCTGCTCATCTGCCTTCGTAGGCCAATAAAGAAAAAAAGGTCCCCCGTAACTAGGTGGTAGGTCCCTCGTATGCGAGAGGCCTGCTGGGTTGGTACCACCGCTTTGTCTATTTCTGCTGCCAAACAGCAGTGTGTAAACACTTTTGTGTTTCGGATTGACATTGAAGCCAGTGAAGTTACTGTGCATTATAAAATAAATAATAATAATACTAGCCCTGTATTATACACGTCCCACTGCTGGGCACGGGCCTCCTCTACTGAATGAGAGGGATTAGGCATTAGTCCACCACGCTGGCCTAATGCGGGTTGGCAGACTTCACGTACCTTCGAAATTCTTATGAAGAACTTCTCAGGTATGCAGGTTTCCTCACGATGTTTCCTTCACCGTTAAAGCATGCGATAATTAACAAATAATACACACATAACTTAGAAAAGTCAAAGGTGTATGCTCTTCGAGGCTGGTTTCGAACCTGCGACTTTAGTCTCGACAGTCCGTACCACTCGCCACTGAGATATCACTGCTTTATTACTGCACTGTGCATTATGATACTTGATATCTTATGTCTCGGGATGGCGAACGCATTTCAGTGTCTGTAATCCAGAGTTCTGAATATGCTTCTATTTATGGGCAGGCGTGAGGCTTAACATCAGGCGATCGACCTGCTCGTTTCGTCATTCAAGCAAATAAAAAAAAACCTGTTCATCATAACTTCGTAGGGTTTTGTCAAACAATACTATATTAGCAGGTTATGCATTATGTATAATAATAATAATAATACACCCAACAGTCACACACATAGTCCTGACCCCACACTAGGTAAACCTGTGTCGTGGGTATCAGGAACTACGACGGACTTGCGGTCCCACAACACCCAGACCCGAGACCAATATTTGTGGTTCACACAAACATTTGTCTCGGTGTGGGAATCGAACCCACGGCCTCTCGCTTCGCAGCCGACTACTCGCCCGCTGCGCCACGGAGCTGTATGAGAGGAAGGTACTTACAAATTGTGTTGTAGCCATGGAATATGTTTCACAAAACAGACGACGTTAGTGTGGGTATATGTGCACACGTGTTTCTGGATATTATGTCTTTTAGGTGGTAGAGCCACACTGTAGTCAATTTTGTCTACAGCATGAATAGGCCGGCGCGTCCAAGTTGTTACCACTGTCTCATAGAAAACTTGCTGCTGCGTTTGTGAGTGAGATATCCCAAAGCCCCTCCCCTTCCCAATCCCATTAACAATCCATATTTCTTTAAGGTCGGAAATGCGCCCATGATTCTCTGGGTATTATGGGCGTACATGGGCGGTGGAGATCACTTGCCATTAGGTGACCAACTGGCTCGTTTGTTGGCCTATGTATTATATTACTCGTAAATAATATGCGAAAGTCTCTACATGTCTTCACAGTACTTGATAAAGCGAGAACAGATCCGCGGGTGAGAGTTTCTAATAGGATCACAGGAAACTTTCGCGCCGATATTTATCTCATCCCGATCGGCTTTTTATCCTGATTTGTGATATAACTTCTCAGTTTCCTCGATTAACCAATAGTAATTTTAATGTAAAATAATTTTTGTTTTGTTTTAATTTATTAGGAATTAAGATTAAAATGGTAAATTTAAAATCCCTTAGTGTATCGATTATCGGTTAATGGACAATATTCTGTTTGAAATATTTAATTTTTGACAAAGTTTTTTTTTTTTTATAAGCTTGAGTGACGAAAGAGGCAAGTCGCTCGCCAGATGGTAAGCGTCACGCCTATCCATTAACAGAAGCAACACCACACAGAAATTTGAATTACAAAACACTGCATGGTATTGGACTGCGCTCGTCACTCCGAGAAATAAGATGTTAAGTCTGGTAATGCCTAGTAATTTCACGGGCTGACACACCGCTGCTTGGCACCAGAATTTTTTCTGGAAAATGGTATTTTATGGAAGATCAAAACACTATTGATAGTAAGCAAATCTATCTGTAAATAGAATAATATAAGGAACGGTCATAAAATAATGAGTTCCGAAGAGTATGTTCTGATCTCTTAATCTTAAAAAAGAATTAAAACAAGATTTTGATCTATTAAGTATGACTATAAAGACTTGTTAGCAAGAAGCAAGTATTTACAAAGGAATCCTTATTGATATTACGTTTTTAGCACAAACCGAGTGGTAAAACTGTTGGTTTTTACCTTGAATATAGTATAAACAAACTTTTAAAAGCAGAAAAGGCCCTGCATGAAAGCAAACAAAGTTTAAATGATAACTAAACAGTAAAATCTAACCAAAATTATTTCATATCCAAAAAAATCATAGAATAACTTTCAACTCATACTTTTGTTAAAGTAAATGTAAAATTTAATAGGATGTTTTCTCTTAGCCAGGCAAACTGTGCCTATACAAACAATACCCTTGTCCATTACCAGGAAATTTTTATTACAACTAACGCCATCTATTATTACTATTATCCAACTAAACTTGCGTTGGGTCATGAATGAAGCAACGCGCATGCGTACTACCCATCGATCCGCTGACACCGACATGTAAATAATGTATTTGACGACAAAAAATTCGAGTAATTTTTTCGGCTCGATTCTTCGACGTTTACAAAACAACAATAATGGAATTCCAAATTCAATTTAGCAACAAATTGCTCTGCTGAGTGGAAAAATCTCGTGCAAAATGTATTTGCTATGCTTTAGTTGTGTTACAATAACTAAACACGCCAGTCTAAATATATTACACGCATGGTTAAAATGTCTAAAATCGTTAATTAGTAATCATGAATAAGTTGGCTATCAATGGGTGCCCATTGAAATGTTTCATTTCAACCAATAAAAATTGTATTTCGGATTCGGCGCAGTGACGGCTTTGTTGCGGCGTTTTCCCGCCAGTAGGGGCGCCACTATCGCGGTGATATCTCGGGCGTAGCTGTCAAAATTATATCCCGAAAAACATTGTATTTGGTTATAAATCGAAATCACAGATCATAAACAAATGAAATAAATTATAGTAAATGTTTTTTGCTACGTTGCATAGAATAGTATTACATGCAGAGTAATATAACCTCAATATGATTCGAAGTGTTGTTTTCGAGTGTTTTTCCAAAATGTCCGGGATAATTTGGATGTTTTACGTTCTTTTTGGTGTATGTTATGCAAATCCAGATGCTAAGAGACTGTACGATGATTTACTCAGCAATTACAATAGACTGATAAGACCAGTTGATAAGAACAATAATACGGTTTTAGTCAAGCTTGGCCTCAGGCTGTCGCAGTTGATTGACTTGGTAAGTACTTTATTTATTTTTTATTAGCTTGTATGACGAGATGGTAAGTGTCACGCCTGTCCTTATACAGATGCAACACCACACAGAACTTTGAGTTACAAAGCACTGCATGGCACTGAACTGCGCTCGTCACGACAAGAAATAGGTTGTTAAGTCCCACAATGCCTAGTCCTAGACTGCAGTGCCCTTCAAATCGAAACAATAGTGCTTATACACTGCATAACGACAGAAGTAGACAAAGCACTGGTACCAAGTACCAACCCAGACGGTCTCATTGCATACAAGGGATCTACCACCTAGTTTGTTATTATAAAGAGCGGCGATACGGAACCATTAGTGTACGGGTCTGACTTGTACTTGGCCGGTTTTTATGTATTTAATTCGATTTCTCCGCCAAATGTGGACCGATTTTAACCGACTTCAAAAATAATGAAGTTATCAATTATTTTTTATATTTTTCTATATAGGTATTTTCATGTAAATCGGTACATATTTTGACAAATATGTATTGATTTAGATTATTCTTTTTTCTTTTAAAGATTTTTTCGTGGTGGTTCCATATAAATTTGGTTAAGATCTGATGACGAATTACGAGAAGAAAATGGGAAACTCATAAAGGGAAAAGAGCAAATGCACTGCGATTCGGGTTTTGAATTCGATTAATGATAGTATACTATAGTTATAATTATTCATTAATGATGATTAATGAGATGCTTAATGAAAGTGTAAGTGGCTGTTTGAGTGGTGGAGCCACGCTGTAGACAGTTTTGTCTACAGCATGAATGGGTCGGCTCGTCCGGGTTGTTACCACTATCTCACAGAAAACTTACGTAAAGTAACAGCTTGCTGCTGCGTTTCGTACGGTGAGTGAGATATCCGCAGGATCAAATCAACTGCCCTTCCCAATCCCTTAATTATCCGTTTCCTTTAAGGTTGGCAACGTGCCCATGATTCTTTTGGTATTGTGGGCGTGTAGGCAGTGGAGACTTGGCTTGTTTGCCAGCCTATGCAATAAAAAAACAAAAAAGTGGGCAACCAACATCTTGAGTCCAAAGCCAACCTCACCTGCACGTGATACACTCTGCTTATCAATGGACGAGGTAATGGTCAAGCGCGAAATGGTTCCCGTTGCAGGTTGTGGGTCTGACGGCGGGTCACTCCATGTAATACCAAATACTATCAAATCTATGAGGGAGGCGGAATCTGGCGTAAGAAAAATAATTATAATAATTCAATAGGGTTTACTTGTTACTTAGCCCCACGTAAATTTAATTAAGATTTGATGATGGAGTATAAATACTCCTTAAGGAATAATAGCACTTAAGTCGTGATTGGAATATTGTATTGCAATTTCCACACAATAGCTATCTATAACTAACAAAAAAAATAAAATGCGATTTCCTATAACCGATATCGGTTGCGGCACCGACTCTAAAAATACCTCTACTCTACTCTTCTTCTTCCACCGGTCCTTATCCCACTCGCAGTGGGTTCGGTGCAACATGCTTTTTAACCACATGTTATAGAAACATTTGGCTTGTAGTTTTTACGACCAGCCGCCTGCCTGACGTCAACCTCTATGGGAAATTAAAGAAATTAACGTTATTTTTCACTGTTTTGTGTTGTTTTTATAAATGAAATTTAAATCTTATTAATAGTGCTATTAGAATTGTATTATACTATAGGTACTACTGCTGGGCTTCCTCTACTAATGAGAGAGATTAGGCATTAGTCCACCACACTGGCCTAATGCGGGTTTATAGATCTACATGTGGTTCACATAGCTTCGCAATTCTTATGGAGAATTCTCGTATCTGCAGGGTTCCTCACGGTGTTTCTTTCACCATTCGTTTTTGAGATTTAATTAACAATGTATTACGTGAGTATGAGAAGCTATTTAAATGTGCCCTGAGGCTAATTCGAAACCCGTAACTTCCGTCTGTCCAGACGTGTGTTATTTCTTTTTCGTTTGAGTGACGAAACGAAATGGTCGCTCGCCTGATGCCTGCTTATAAACAGAAGCAACACCACACAGCACTTTGAATTACAAAGCACTGCATTGCATTGGACTGCGCTCGTCACCCCGAGACATCAGATGTTAAGTCTCAAAGTGCCCAGTAATTTCACTGGCTCCAATGTCCTTCAAACCGGAACTTGTGTTCTTACACACTGCTGTTTGGCGGCAGATATAGACAAAGCGGTGGTACCAACCATACCTACCACCTTGTAAATATTTCTTCAGACATAAGACTCTCTAGTTTTTCTTTTTTAATACCACGTTACCAAATAAAGAATACACATTAACACCTCTCTAAAATGTCTCTTTCTGTTTAATATCTCGGGTGAGCACCCGGGATATTAAACACGCTTTAAAAGCAATAAGAATGAGTTATTAAAGTTTAAGCACACCGCCAACAGTCTATCAAAGTTGATAAGCAGTAAACACCGCCTTTTTAACGATATAATCGTTTCCTGCCACCTATCTAATAAAGCGAAATGTTGATGTTGGGCTTTTGATAATAGATGGCGCTTTTTAGTGTTGCCATATATTCCTGATTGACAACTCACGTTTTTAATAATTGGTTTCAAATACAATACATCCACAATACCTGAAAAATCGTAGCTGTGCACAATGTCAATAAAGGAAAGAGATAATTAGGACTGGTAACGGGAAGGGAGATTTGGGCCTCCGGATATCTCAGTCACGGTCAGCCCCGGATCTACGATTTTTTCGAACCGGGGCAGAAACTTAATAGTGGCGCCCCTCTCCAGCGTTTGAGATAAATTATGTTTGGCATTTTTGTGAATGGGACAAAAATAATCCTTTAATAAATTTGTATTTTTCACTTAAATTTCAATTTAAGTTATTTATTGTATCCATAAAATGTTATACATAATTTAGATTCAGTCAAATTTTGACTCTACCGCCAGGTGGAATGCTGTTTCGCTAGAGAAGAACGAACATAACTCTAACGTTGCTCCTTTCAAAACTGATTGACAATATTGATAAATACAATTTAATTTGAGTTAAAGCAGTTCAGTTTCTGCCAAGAGGAACATTATAACACAAAATAATTAATTTTGAGCATGGCCACGAACCACTTGTGGTATGGGCCTGTGTGGCGCCTTTTTCTTACCAGTCGACGGTGAGCCAACCAGGCTTCCAAATGCTAGGCGCTTTGTGGAGCAAGTTGTTTATTTGTCATAATATTATATTATGATTTTGGCGCCCCCTGAAACTGCCGCCCGGGGCGGGTGCCCCGGTTTGCCATAGATCCAGGGCTGGTCATGGTGCAAAACACAGCAGTACTTTACGTCAGATTTGTATGAGACAGTTTTGTAAAAAGAACAAAGTTTTTTTCCCTTATGGCTTCGCACTTCTTGTGCATAGCCAATGTCAAGTTTGGAACCACAAAGTTGAACACCCATTATCATTAAAAAACACAGGATCGTATTAAGTGCACGAGACATTTACACCAAACGAGCCCTCAAAGACAGGGTCGAAGTATACAAATTACGTTAAAAGTCAGGTACGGATGCCGCGCGTGTCTCACCAGTAGTTAGGCTCGTGGAATGTTAACTATGGGACAAAGAGCTGAGACACACTGGAATTTATTTGTGTATTTTTAGTTAGGATTATAGTGGGAAAGTTTTTAATGTATTTACATATTCTACCATCGTTTATATCTTTTAAACCACGGTATGGTCGATTTTAAGAAGGTTATTTACTTAATTATCTTTTTTTACTACATACATACGTGCTGAGGCCTGTAATCCCCGAAGGGGTTAGGCAGAGATATAACCAGTATACCCACATTTCGCCAAGCTTATTTTCGTCTCATGATGTGATAGGAGGCGAGCCTATCGTCATACCGGGTACAATTTCAGAGTCCGGGCTGATACTGAGCATTTCGAAATAGAAAATGCCAATATCTAGTAGCGTTCCGGGGTCAAAGAATATAACTTCACTGTTCAACTTCACTTGACCATCGAGAAACGCCATGTCTCTTAACGGTCTATATCATATTTGTACTGCATAGTACTTTCAAGGTGGTAGGACCCTCGTATGTAAAGGCCCGTCTGTGGTAGTACCACGGTTCTGTCTATTTCTGTTGCCAAGCAACAGTATGTAAGCACTGTTGTGTTTTTTTTTTATGAGAGAGGGGCAAAACGGGCAAGAGATTCACCTGATGGTAAGTGATCACCACCGCACATGAACACCGTTAATACCAGAGGAATTATGGGTTCGTTGCCGCCCTTTGACCCTTTGAGGAAAGAATAGACTTTTTTCTTGAAGGTTCCTAAGTCGTATCGGTCTGGAAATACCGCGGGTGGAAGCTGATTCCACAAGACTGCCGTACGGGGAAGAAAACTACGCTTGAATCGCACCGTTGAGGAACGCCTGCCATCCAGATGGTGGATATGGAATCCCAACTTGAGTCGCGCTGTACGATTGTGGAATTCCGCAGCTGGTATTAAACCAAACAATTCGTTTGAACACTCCCCATGATATATCCGATAGAAGATACCATTCCAATGAGTCGAGCCGATCACATAAGACCCAGCTATCGACTGTGTTCCGGTTTAAAAGACATTGAAGCCAGTGAAATTACTGGACATTATGAGACTTGACAACTTATGTGTCGGGGGGACGGGACGAGCGCAGTTTAGTGTCATGCAGTGATTTATAAGAAAAATTCTTTTGTGGTGCTGCTTCTGTTTATGAGCAGGCGTGGCGATTACCATCAGGCGAATGACCTGCTCGTCTCGTCATTCAAGCTAATAAAAAAAAAACTAACATATTCCTTCACACTTCAGTTATCTTACACACGAAGCAAACTCACTTTTATAGTTATACAACACATTTTATATTCACAACAAATGCCAACGTATTCTAGACACGAGCACATTTATTTCTAAACAACACCTTGTTTAAAAAGCAAATACGTTGACAACACACAATGTAGTAAGATTCGAAACTTGTCAATACAGATTGTGTAAACTAGACACGTTTTACTGAAACTGCGACACTCTGGTTTAAACATGTGTTTGAATTTATATAGTTACCAAGTACTGCACGTCTGGTGTCTTGCGAGGACAGGACTTCGTTTAATGGAAACTCGTAGTGGAAATAACTGGAGATATCAGATAATCAAGCAGCGTTACAATGGAAAGAACTTTAAATATAAATAAAACCGACTCAAAATAACGTTTAACAAAACTTAGAAACCGACTTCAAGCAAACGCATGTAAATTCCAATACAATAACACAATCGCGACGAGTGTACTGTTGGGCGTTGAGAAGTTTTTTTTTCTTCGTACTCCATCATCAGATCTTAACCAAATTTATATGGGACCACATCGCAGCTAAACTCTATCGAGTAATTTTTTTTTTCAACAAAATCGGTCTACAATAGGCAGAGAAATCGATCCCTGTAATCCCCGAAGGGGTAGGCAGAGGTGTAAACTGTACACCCACATTTCGCCGAGCGTATCTCCGTCCCTTATGTGTTAGGGGGCGAGCCTATTGCCATACCGGGCACAAATTCCAGACTCCGGGCTGATACTGATCATTTCGAAAATAAGAAATACCCAATACCACTTTACCCGACCCGGGGATCGAACCCAAAACCTCAGCACATCAGTCGTACTACGTACGCGTTACAACTGTACCACAGAGGCAGTCACTGAGTGCTATTGTTACTTTTATGGACAGGCGTGGCACATACCATCAGGCTAAGGAATTACTGATCTCATCATTTAGTAGTATAAAAAAACATATACCTAAGCATATTAAAATATCCTAGGAGCCAAATCAATTAAAGATATATTTGTCACACCCGTTTCAAGCTAATTTCAAACACTACTAAGTATTTCTCAAAGTTTCTACCCTCCACACGACATTGCGGTGCGAGTTACATCGTTAGTACTAGTTCATGAATCATTCCTTACATGATCCGATTCATCTACTAAGACTGCGGATCGAATATTCATTGGCCAATTCGACTTACATTCGCGCAACTAATTCAACTTAACTCAGTTCGTTGGAATGCATTATTGTAACCTTTTAACAATGAATGATATTAGCTTAGAATAACTACTTATAAAAAATAAGTCCTCGCATGAAATTTAAGCCGTTCAATTGGAGATATACAATATGTTACTAAAACTCTGTTGGGCGTTTTAACCGTGATATCAGAAACGATATTCAAACGTAATGAAATAACTCGCATACGAAAACGTGACTATAAAAATAATCATATTTATTTTTTTAAGTTTAATTATTTTATTGTTTGTAAGTCGTATTTCGATTGATTACCGCTGCCAGAGCGATGACTCGCGAGTCAGAGCGAGATAGCAATTTGCGGCGCGCTTGCACGCCCGTTCGTCATATGTCACATCAGTCAGCTGTTCATCACTTTTCAGATAAAAATATTTTTTTGAAATTTGTTCATTTTCTAAGCTATCTGTGTAAGGATAATATCACGTTTCTGATTTTTTTTATTTAACTATTTTTATTAAGCTGTCTATATGTCTATCTTCACGACCTAGAAAGGGCCAAAACAGGGTTTTTTTACATACTGTATATATATATGGTTTTTTTTTTATTACATAGGCCGGCAAACGAGCAAGTTGATGGTAAGTGATCTCCACCGCCCATGTACGGCCACAATACCAAAAGAGTCATGGGCGCGTTGCCGACCTTAAAGGAAAGGGATAATTAAGGGATTGGGAAGGGGAGGGGGATTTGGGCCTCCGGATATCTCACTCACCGTACGAAACGCAGCAGCAAGTTGCTACTTTACGTCGGTTTTCTGTGAGACAACGACGACAACGGTAACGACCCGGACGAGCCAAAACTCTACGGCTCCAAACTACGATCACTATAATAATAACTACTCACCATTTTTTTTTTTTTGTTATGTTTATGATTCTCACTTATAAATTAATGTATGTATGCTATCGATGAATAGGAATCAGCGCAGGAGCAATTTATCGATTCCCTTCTTAAAGAAATCGGCTGGACGAGAGACAACGAAACTTAAAAGGCATTTTGTCTGCCTCTCGGGTAATGTTTTTTTTTTCTGCCAAAATTTTATCGTTTAAATGATCAAAAACTCGCCATAGTGGCTCATTTAGGCGAGTCGCGTTCCTGGGTCAGACAGTGGGCGGAGAATATAGAAACAGTTTCATATTCAACTTTTTTATCCGCTTTTATGGAAGAGGTCCCACGTATACGAGAAGCCGTCTGAGTTAGTACCTACCACTTTGTCTATTTCTGTGGCCAAGCGCAGTGTGTAAGCACTGTTATGTTCCGGTTTGAAGGGAATTGAAGCCGATGAAATTACTGGGCATTATAAGACTTAACATCTTATGTCTTGGGGTGAGGAGTGCAGTCCAATGCTATGTAGTGCTAATTCAAAGTTCTGTGTGGTGTTGCTTCTGTTTATGGGCAGGCGTGGCGCTTACTATCATGCGAGCGACTTGTTCGAGCTAATAAAAAAAATGATTCTAGTGAATCACACATGAAGTTCGATTAATTTAAACACTATTCCACTTAGTTCGCACTGTTTTGCGACACGATATAAACAGACTGCCTCAGTGGCGCAGTTATAATGCGTACGCGTTACGATTGAGGCTAACGCTGAGGTCTCGGGTTCGATCCCCGGGTCGGGTGAAAGTGATATTGGGTTTTTCTATTACGAATTGCTCAGTATCAGCCCGGAGTCTGGAATTGTGACTGGTATGGCGATAGGCTTGCCTCCTATCACATCATGGGACGGAAATACGCTCGGCTCGTTACACCTCTGCCTACCTCTTCGGGGATTACAGGCGTGAATGCGTATGTATATAAACAGTTTTCGGTATTACAAACTACGACATACTTGTTATATACACAGTTATTTTGATGAGCATTGGAAATTTGTTGGATCCCGTCCAAGAAACAATCGATTGCCTACCAAAGAATAAGGGATGGAATGTCTGAACTTTAGTGGTTTATACGACTGTACTGAATTGAGTTAATGGGATAGTGAAACAGATCTGATTATTTAAATGACTTGATTTAAACGAAGATTTTAATAAACAGACTGTACTAATTGAAGCAGTGATAGCTCAGTGGGGAGTGGTATGGACTGTCGAGACGAAAGTCGCAGGTTCGAAACCAGCCCCGAGAGCATACAGCTCTGACTTTTCTGAGTTATGTGTGTATTAATTGTTATTTTTCGCTTGTTTTAAGCTTGAAAGAAACATCGTGAATGAAATTACTGGGTATTATGAGACTTAATATCTTATGTCTCGGGGTGACGAGCGCAGTCCAATGCCTTGCAGTGCTTTGTAATTGAAAGTTCTGTTTGGTGTTGCTTCTGTTTATGGGCAGGCATTGTTCTTAACATCAGGCGAGTGACGTGCTCGTTTCGCCACTCAAGCTAATAAAAAAAATGTATAATGGTGTTTTTTTTTTTTCAGAATTTAAAGGATCAGATTCTGACCACCAACGTTTGGCTCGAACATGTAAGTATGAAAATATTCAATTACATTTACACTTTAGTTACACGTTAAAATGCATCACCTTTAAAGACAAACCGTTACTAAACGAAAATATAAACAACAACTAGTATAAACACGATATTGCATTTAGCCAGCAAATCTTATTTAGTTTTGAACGGTCAAAATTAGCGCCATCTACCTCTAAAAGTGGATTTTTTATGAAAATGTAAAATTCATCGTATAGTTTACGTAATTTAGAAAAAATGGCATTACTAACTCAATTCTTGAAAATTTTGTGTTTAGTAACGGTTTGTCTTTAAAGGTGCCACTTGTAACAATTCGCCACACTGTGAAGTGTAACTGTGACAAACACGCTTGAATCGTGACAGAGTAAAGTACGGGCGGTTATCAAATGTTACAACCTTATGTTGCGGTCCTCGGAGCGACTCGCTCTAAGACCCCGTGTCATTTCGCCGTGACATGTAATTTAAGGGTTGAGAATTTTTGTTACATACATTTGATACAGTGCGTGTTACGACATCCGTACTCATGAGCGTAACCAGTACGTGTGACAGTCACGCCTTCCGGTGCGGTGAAATGTCACGGAAATGTGGACACAACTTCAGCTGTTAACCTTAGTGCCAAATGATTGAAATACCATCGAAATAAGGTGACAACAAAGTAACTCAAACAAAAAATGACCTACCTAAACTCTGTGCAAGGGGGCGGGGATATAAAAGGCTGTGCAGCTCGTTCATTCATCAATTTATAAAAAAATATTCATGATCTCTAGTTGATACTTAATACATCTAATTTTTTGCGCGGTGCAGAACGTCGTATCTCGATTTAGAAATTTAATATTTAGACATTAACTTTTATGAAATAAAGTTGATTTTGAACGTGCATAAATTTTTGTTGCGTGTATGAGTATTACGTGTGATTTTACCTTTGCATGTGTAAGTAAGTGGAGCCGTATTTTTGGCAGATTCATATGAGAGTTATCGTTCTAGTTATCTTATTTAGATGTGAAATACACTATATTTATTTTTAATATACAGGAATGGGAAGACCACAAGTTCAAATGGGACCCCCTAGAGTACGGAGGTGTGAAGGAATTGTACGTGCCGTCCGAACACATTTGGCTGCCGGATATAGTGCTTTATAACAAGTTAGTGTATAATTACTATAGTTTGTGCACAACTGCTAGTAACCGATATGCGTAGTACGAGTTTTTATACCTGTCTTTTGTATATTAGTAATGTATCCAATATAATCCGCTAGGGGCGCTGTACTGCTATATACATGTCTTCGTAAATATCGATTAAACCCATTTTTGAATAAACCTCCCATTTTGGCGGGCTTTAAAAATTCATGTGTAATGATATCGTTAGAAAGAAATATCGCCCTTACTAAGTATATAGTACGAAAACTATTTGTTACTCCAACAAACATTACAAAAAACAATAAAACTTGTAAAAGATTGATGTCCGTCTATTTTGCCCTCGTGCGTAGTTTCCAAAAAGTCAAAGGTCGGTTACAAGGTCGTTATGACTTCAGACGCCTATAACCGAAAACATTCTAATGTCATATCAAGAAAAGATTATTTTTTTATCTCATTTTTCTTAAATAATAACCATATATGGGAACACAAACACTTGAAGTGGTAAACCCACTCTGTAGAGTTTTGTTTTGTCTACAGCATGAATCGGCTGGCTCGACCAGATGGTACCAATGTCTCACAGAAAACCGATGAGAAGTAGCAGCTTACTGCTACGTTTCGTACGGTGAGCGGGATATCCGGAGGCCCAAATCCCCCTCCCCTGCTCAATCCCTTAATTACCCCTTTCTGATAAGGTCGGCAACACACCCATGATTTTTCTGGTATTGTGGGCGTACATGGGCAGTGGATACCACTTACTATCAGGGGACCCACCTGCTCACTTGTTTGCGAGCATATGCTATAAAAAAACAACGCGAAATATTTTTTTCAAACAAATATAGAAGCATCGAAATCGGTGCATATTAAAATTTATCGGAGTTGGGCGACATATACATAAAAAATATATACCGCGACGAATTGAAAACATTCTCTTTTCTAAAGTGGTTTTTACAAGGTGGTAGGTCCCTCGTTTGCGAGAGGCTGGCTAGGTTGGTACCACCGCTTTGTCTATTTCTGCCGCCAAGCAACAGTGTGTAAGCACTGTTGTGTTCCGGTTTGAAGGACATTGAATCCAGTGGAATTACTGGGCATTAAGAGACTTAACACCTTATGTCTTGGGGTGACGAGCGCAGTTCTGTGTCATGCAGTGCTGTGTTAAAAGTTCTGTGTTACGTTGCTTCTGTTTATGAGCAGGCGTGGTGCTTACCATCAGGCGAGTGACCTGCTAGTCTCATCATTTAAGCTAATAAAAAAAAAAGGCGGTTAAAAACACAAGCCCATCTGTTAGACACAATCTCTCATCCAAACATCCCATTATCGATGTAAAAAGGGCAATAAAACTTATCTTTAAATATTTTCATCTTGAACATTACATGAAACTACTTGATCTAACTGGCAAGTTGGGCTGAGTATAACAATGCAATTTACTAATGCCTACGTCCAAACGTTCGCCAACTTCGACGGCGCTATGCCGAAATTAATTTGGCAATTACAACTGCATAACTCGGTATCGGATGTCGGCCGTCCATGTAATTGTGGGGTGGACAAATTGTTTGCAATGTGTGGTCCAAAAAGGGGTAGGGATGGCAATATGTTCTCTTAAATGAATGTTCTGCTATGCAAGAATTTGTGCTGTGTAATTATATAAGACTAGCTTTTGCTTGCATCTCCGCCCACATGAACAGCTTTTTCCGGGATAAAAAGTAGCCTATATCTTATTTTAGAGTGGTTTATGAATGGGCCGGCTCATCCGGGTCGTTACCACTGTCTCACAGAATACCGGCATAAAGTAGCAGCTTGCTACTGCGTTTCGTACGATGAGTGAATTATCCGGAGGCCCAAATCCCCCTCGACTCAATCGAATCGTCGGTAAATGAACGCTTCCTACTATATCATACTACTATTATAAATATGAAAGTTTGGATTTTTGTGAGTGGATGTTGATGTTAGTCGATCGCGCCTCAACGGCTGAACGATTTTGAGTGAAATTTGGCACACAGGACCATGACCTGGGCTAGGACCTATTTATTCCAGAAAAATTCATTCACGCGAGTGTAGCCGCGAAAAAAAGATAGTATACATGCTACGAATTTTAACCATTTAAGTCGAGGACCTAATTAATTTTGGTCCTGTCCTGTTAGTGAAGCCCGTTCGTTACAAAACCATTTATCAGGACTAAATTATTTTGTTAGCAGTGATAATTCAATGGGGAGTGGTACGGACTATCGAGGCGAAAGTCGCAGGTTCGAAACCAACCATAAGATCATGCACCTCTGACTTTTCTAAGTTACGTGTGTATTCATTGCTAATTGTCACTTGCTTTAACGATGAAGGAAACATCGTGAGGAAACCTGCATACCTGAGAAGTTCTCCATAAGAATTTTGAAGGTATGTGAAGTCTGCCAACCTGCATTAGGTCAGCGTGGTGGAGTAAAGTCTAACCCCCTCTCATTTAGTGAAGGTTGCCCGTGTCCAGCCGTAGGACGTGTATAATACATGGCTAGTAAGAATATTATTTTTAGTCAAGTTGAGTTGATAACAGCAGAATAGCTACCAACATTATCTGCATCAAATGCCATCCCTTCTTAATTAAAATGTCGAAAAACCACTACATTAGAATGGTCGAAAATGAATTATCGAAAAAGGAGAGTAGTATAATGACAGTATTAAGGAGGCGTTAGTGACGTTTATTGAAGTTAACTCTCCTCTGATGATCTATAGCTGATGTTAGTATAGTAATTACAATTGGTATTTTCTTCTTGAACACTTGTATCCAGAAATAGTGTAGCAAAACGTTATTATTATTGGATCTTACTGCCATACTTAGAGACATCAATTAAATTTAAGTATTCATTAGCCTGTTCTCAGAACTGAATGATTTCATGATTTATGTACTGGAGCTTAAAACATTACAAACTCTGAGTGTGAACTGACTTTTATTTAAAGGATTTCATTTAAGCGTTGCTGACCTTAAAGGAAAGAGATTAGTAAGAAATTGGGAAGGGGAGGGGATTTGAGCCTCCGGATATCTCACTCACTATTCGAAATGCAACAGCAAGCTGCAACTTTACGCCGGTTTCCGTGAGACAGTGGTAACGATCCGCACGAGCCGGCCCATTCATGATGTAGACAAAACTGTACACAGCGTAGCCCTGCCACTCATGGGGTGGCTCTGAGTGACAAATAAAGTTAATTTGACAGCCTTCGTGGCGCAGCGGGCGAGTAGCCGGTTGCGAAGCGTGAGGCCGTGGGTTCGATTCCCACACCGAGACAAATGTTTGTCTGATTCACAAATATTTGTCTCGTGTCTGGGTGTTATGGGACCGCAAGTCCCTCGTAGTTCTTGATACTCACGATACAGGTTTACCTAGTGTGGGGTCAGGACTATGTGTGAGACTATTGGGTATATTTATTTATTATTTTATTTATTTTAAAGCATAAGCCGGCAAACGAACAACTGGGTCACCTGATGGTAAGTGATCTCCACCGTACATGTACGCGGACAATACCAGAAGAAAGGAATAATTAAAGGATTGGGATTAGGGTATATAGTTGACTCTTGTTTCCCAACAACATACACTATTATATAGTAGTACAGCTAGTAGCTACCGGACGCGTCGAATTTGTCGAGTCATTTGCTACAAACAATAAATTCACAGCAAGCTTCATGTTGCGTAACATGTCATCTCTTTGTCTATACCATTAATCACTTCATACGTCATGCTATACTTATTTCCTTCCTGCTTATAAGGGTGTCTTTTGTATATGCTATTCAGGGAATACGTTTAAGTGAAAGTTATTGATATATTACACACATAAAATCACACCTCTATATTCACGTAGCGGTAGGCAGAGGCTGTAGATTTTATTTTACGCGATCCTGACATACCTTCGCTTCATCTGCTTTCATTAATCTGTTCATGAATTCTTGTCAGTTTAGTCTACTCGTCACCTGTCCTATTTAAGGAGCCGCCAATTTGGCAGACGCCGTGGCTTGACAATGTGGCACTATAGATAAACTAGGAACAAAATAACTATGAACTCTTTTAACTAATCATATTCTTGCTGAAATTCTTGACAGTGGCGAAGCAGAGCGACCTGCTCGTTTAGTATTTTAGGCAAACAAAAAATATATATTGCCAATCGCAATAACATAATGAATTAATCATAACTGTATAAACAAACCAAAAAATATTATCGATGACCCAAAGAATCATCTATTAGACGTTGCCCAAACACTTCAAATATCGAAAGCAACAAAAAATTAAAAGCATGTATCACGATCAGTAAGTTAATTGATTACGTCAAACATCGACAAGAAAACGTTACTCGAAATGATACATCATACTGTGTCAAAACAGGCCGGGCTGAGCTATTAATCATAACGCACGTGCCACCAATCTTGGCACAGGTGGTACAAGACTTGAGAATTTCGCTGTTTATGAAGGGCTTTGATACTAAGATGATAGCGCTATAAGTAATATTCAAATAATATTTATACATAATATTTATTTTGCTGCCTCGGTGGCGCAGTTGTAATGCGTATGCGTAACGATTAAGCTCACATTGAGGTCTCGGGTTCGATCCCCGGGTCGGGTAAAGTGGTATTGGGTTTTTCTATTACGAAATGCTCAGTATCAGCCCGGAGTCTGGAATTGGTGCCCGGTATGGCGATAGGCTCGCCCCCTATCATATGGGACGGAGATACGCTCGGTGAAATGTGGGTGTACTGGTTACACCTCTGCCTACCCCTTTGGCGATTACAGGCGTGAGTGCGTATGTACGTATGTAATATTTACAAATCGCGAAAGCCTAAATACAGTTAAGATGATGGTGGTAGATATTTAGAAAATTGATAACGAATTATAAATATAGATATATATAGATCATATTTCCATGTCTAACATTTCTTCTTCTTCCTAAGTGCTGATGGAGAATATGTAGTAACTACAATGACCAAAGCTGTTCTTCACCACAATGGCAAAGTACTCTGGACTCCACCAGCCATCTTCAAGTCCTCCTGTGAAATTGACGTGCGCTACTTTCCTTTCGATCAACAGACTTGCTTCTTGAAGTTTGGATCTTGGAGTTACGATGGTGATCAGGTAATAGTGGAATTTGGGTTTATTTCGTATTTCTACCTTATATTATTATATTGTATATTTACATCGTGAAATACTAAAGATTTTTTAAATTAGGGCGAGGACCAGTGTGACCTGAGGCTCATTTACCTCACCAGCGATATTTTGTATTTGTCGAAAAGTTCGTTTAATAAAATATATTATAAAATAGCCTCTTATTATTATCAAAACTGTTGAAATGTTCTACACTTTTTATCCTGGTACAGCAGGGTGACTACACTGCAACTGATGATAAGTACTTACAGTGCAGTCCAATTATATCGTACGTCAGGAGACATTACTAATCTCGACCATCGCCAGAATGATGCGAACTATTTATTTGATTTTAACAAAACTATTGATTGGATTGCAATGCCAAGCTCCAACGATAAAATAGATCAATTTCTGGATTCACTTAAAAAACTCCATAAAAATCGTATATTATATAATAATAATACCAGCCCTGTATTATATACGTCCCACTGCTGGGCACAGGCCTCCTCTACTGAATGAGAGGGGTTAGGCCTTAGTCTACCACACTGGCCTAATGTGGGCTGGCAGACTTCACATACCTTTGAAATTCTTATGAAGAACTTCTCAGGTATGCAGGTTGCCTCACGATGTTTTTCCTTCACCGTTAAAGCAAGTGATAATTAACAATTAATACACACATAACTTAGAAAAGTCAGAGGTGTATGCACTCGGGCTGGTTTCGAATCTGCGACTTTCGTCTCGACTGTCCATACCACTCCCCGCTGAGCTATCACTGCTATCACTGCTAAAAATCTTAGTATCCGGTTTATTCAGGACCAAAATTCTGAGTACAATGCTTGTTCACAGATCGATCTAAAACATATAAACCAGAAGAAAGGCGACATGGTGGAAGTTGGAATAGACCTTCGGGAGTACTATCCTTCTGTGGAATGGGATATATTGGGAGTGCCGGCGGAAAGGCACGAACGGTATTACCCCTGTTGCCAGGAGCCTTACCCCGGTAAGTGGTAAAGTATGTCATGTGTATGTACTATAAATTGAATTCATCACGTCCCTTGCAACGTCCGGGTAGACGCTACTTCAAGTAATACAGTTGTTTAGTTCAGCTAATTCAGTTTCAAATTGCTATACACGTAATATTTTCGTGCAATATTAATGAAAACAGCAAATACTGCTTCGACGGTGAAAAAAAAATATAATAACAATAAACTCTTTTATTAGCAGACAACTATAGCCTATATATAAATAATTTACAAAGTTACATATACATAATAATTATTAGTAAGTAAAACTTAAGTACGACTATGTAGTAAGTAATACTTTGCACTAAATCGGTAGCGATCGTATAGCATTTGTCAGCGGCAACGGCGGAACACCACGCCCTGCGACCTGAAATTATCTTCCATAACGAGATGCAAGGAGCTTAGAATAATATTATTATGCAACAGGAGATGATTTTGTCAACACTTCTTGTATCATTTAACTTATGGTATACACAAGTTAAAGACTCTAAGTTCATATCAAGATAGGTTGGATTATTTTAATCTCATGTCACTTTCCGATAGACGAAAACTATTAGATCTATTATTCTTACGTAATATCTGTAATGGAGAAGTAGATTGCCCCGAACTAGTTCAGAAAATTTTGGCCATTAATGCCCCTTCTAGATTGCTAAGACCCCGAACCTACAAATTATTTTATTGTAAAGCCTGGAAGACAAACCTGGGACGAAACTCCCCCGCGATAAGATTTAAGATGTTGTATAATTATCTACCGAAGGAGTTTGACATAATGAATTCTCGTAGTCATGCCATGTTTAAGCACCAAGTAATACAACACTTAGCTCCTTGGTGGAGAACAAAAGCAAAAGCCAAACAACTACGCTCATACAATAGGTAATCTGTCATACTGCCTAAATTGATTTCTTAAATAATGTTTTTTTTTTGTAACCTTAATATAATATAATACTAACATTCCTATAATATTACTGTACCTACTAATAATATCTGCTTCCCTATTTTATATTATAATGTTAGCTGGGTCCACCTATAACTAGACGAGCAGTAACATAAGATTTTTTTAATCTATCTTTGTTAGCTTTTTTTTTTTTATCCTGGCTCGGCAAAGTGACTACGCTACACCTGATGGTAAGTATAGCGCAATCCATGAATACTGTCGACCAACGATAGACACTGAATCTATTGCAGATCGGCAGAATTATGCCGGCCTGCTTAGTTGCTTCTTCACACTCCGTTTAAAGGATCCCAAGTTATAGGAAGGAGGAAACACGTGCGCCGGCAAGCTATTCCTGCTAGCTGCTAGCTAGCTCCTGTATCGTCTGTTGGTGGATCAAATATAACTACGAATAAATAAATAAAAACACGTGTTGTCATGAAAAAACAGTTTTATCCAAAGACTTCATGTATAATACTAGACGGGCTGTTTAGAAGTAAAATTCACAAAACGCGGGAGTTTGACAGCTCACAAACAGAGAGCGCGATAGGGGTTCTAGTTTAGAGTAAGTTACGGTCGATTGACCACAACTTAGTGGTACAATTTCTATATACTGCGCAGCTTGTCTAATAGTATACATTTTTGGTTTTAACTGGTTATTTCTACATGTCTATCCAAGCTAACATAGTTGCATAGAATACTCGAAACGGTATATCGAAATAGTACTGTCTCTGTGGTATTTTGTCTACGAATCCTAACTTGACGACGTAATTTTATTCAATGTTGACACTTTTTAGTGGTAGAGCCATGCTGTAGACACTTGTTGTTACCACTGTCTCACAGAAAACCGGCGTAAAGTAGCAGCTTGTTGCTGCGTTTCGTACGGTGAGTGAGATATCCGGAGGACCAAACCCCCTCCCCTTCCCAATCCCTTAATTATCCCTTTCCATTAAGGTCGGCAACGCACCCATGATTCTTTTGGTATTGTGGACGTACATGGGCGATGGAGATCACTTACCATCAGGTGACCCACTTGCTGGTTTGCCGGCCTATACCATAAAAAAAACTTTTACCCATGATATTTGTCGTCCATAGTTAGTCCGTCCATAGTTCCGTTCCGCGCGCGAAGCCCGTAGGAGACAATTTAGCCATTCATAGGGTAGTACAATAGACATTAATCAATTACTTACCTCCATTTCTATTACTGATGATGAAGACACCGCTGTTTTTTTACCCGTCATTCCGAGACCGTTCATCACGGCACTTATTACGCGAAGGTTCGTCCAGTCCAGCGGACTCAGCGCCAACGCGACCACCGAGTAGTGACCGCCTGAGGATCACCAGCCACGGAACTTCAAATGGATTAAAGTTTATCCCGGACAGAATGATAGCACTATCACAAAAATCACAATCAAAGCAAGTCTTGGAGGCACCACAAAACGCGTTAAATAGACACATTTGACGTTGATTATTGGTTTAAGAGAATGCCATTTGCCACTTTCTTGACGCTGAGACTAGATCAGAATGATATTTTTAACATTTAAAATTACGAGAATTGGCCTTCAGATCTGGCATAATCGGAGCAAATAGCACACCCCAAACACCTACATATCAAACTCCCCCAAGGAACAAAAGCGTTATATTGAAACATAAAACAGACAAAATAAGCTCAATCAGAATTCAAACCGCGCTACACTACAGCCATTCCACCTGTAAGCGACACTGAAACGCAGTAATTTAACATAGATAAGCGCTTTCGTGGCTTTGTGGTAATTTACAAGAGCCAAGAGATTAGCTCAGTACCAACTCAAAAGGATTCCTCACGAAAAAAGATCGTAATTTTAGTTAAGGCTTGTTTTGTTTTAAAAATCTTGACAGCGTCCTTAGTTTGGAAGCGATTTTGCGCTTTGAATAGCAATTGGTTGGAAAACAATTTTGAAAGCCATACAAGAACTATTTTTTAAAAATGTTTTCGCTTTAATGATCGTAAATACGCATTGTTCGGAACTTAATAGAAAAGAGGAATACGAAATTTAATGTGCAAATTAAAATCAAAAAGTATTTTCTTTTTTAAAATATTGTCGACAAGGCGATAGGGATGACTGATCGAAACGTTTTTATTTATTTCAAGCTCGTAACTGTAGGGGTACATCCCAGTAGGGGTAGGTAGAAATACAACTAGTACACCCACGGTTCACCGACCTTTTTATTGACCAAGTAGATAGACGAGCATGCGGCCTGCCTAATAGTAAGAGTTCGCCGCCGCCCATGAACTAAAGCAAAGCCAAGGACACAGCCAGGCCGCTGTCTACCGTACTACCGGAGCTTTTTTCAATGACATAGGTCGGATACGAGCAAGTGGGTCACCAGATGGTGAGCGATCTCCTCCGCCCATGTACTCCCGCATTACCAAAAGATTCATGGGCGCGTTGCCAACCTTAAAGGAAAAGGATAATTAAGGGATTGGGAAGGGTAGGCGGATTTGGGCCTCCAGATATCTCACTCACTGTACGAAACGCAGCAGCAAGGTGCTCCTAACGTCGGTTTTCTATGAGACAGTGGTAACGACCCACACGAGCCGGCCCATTCATTCTGTAGACAAAAGTGTCTACAGCGTAGCTCTACCACTCGCATTATTTCCGTACGAAAATATGGTGGAATAAGTTGCTTTTGGGAGGATATCTGATACATTATTATACCTGACTGGATGGCGACCACCGAACACATGGTAAAACACCCGCCATAATGGCGCTATCAGGTGATTCGCGTTATGGGGTCCGCCAGTGTATGCCAGAGTTTACCATTTGCAACTTTCTTGACGCTGAGACTATATCGGAATGATATTTTGAACATTTCAAATTACAAGAATTGGCCTTCTGGTCGGCATAGTTCTACCCACTATCAATGGAAGCAAGTGACGACCTTTGACGATCGACATTATATTTGGCAAATCCAGTGTAGTCACTATACCGTGCCAGAATAAAAAACGAATCAATAATAAATTAGAATCGTCAACAATAATTAAGTCGTCTCTTGAATGGAAGCCATGGGGAAAAAAGCGTCCTCAAGGAAGAACACAAATGCGCTGGAAAGATGACGTGAAGAAGGTAGCTGGTTCCAAGTGGATGCAAAGAGCTCAATGCCGCAATGAATGGAAAATGTTGAAGGAGGCCTACACAAATAGGTTGAAAGAGGCTAAATAAGAAGAAGAATTAAGTATCAAAGACGAAATTCTAACTCATAAAGTTCAAATTGAAACTAAACCCACAAAATGAAATATGGAAACTATCATTTTAGAGTAATTTACTCTACTCTTTTATAATATAACTCGGAACGACCACAACTTTTATCCTGAATTCGAAGCACGTTCCAGATCGAGCGAAGTCAAAAGTAAAACTTGCCAAGTAATAATTATAACTGACATTCAACCGTATCTAAAATGGGAACGAGTTAACAACCGTTTCCCTGATCCCCCAGGATTGGTTGTTCGGAACTTGTTAACCCATATTTATAACTTCTGTAAGCATATTATCCAATCAAAGTTAGCAACAAGTAATTTATTTAGTTGTAAACTTTGATTAGATTTATACCTGGCTAAAATAATATCTTGTACACTTCGCAACTTTGAGGTGAAAAATGCGTAATTATAAAATTGATGTTCTTATATTTTTTTATTTGCCTGAATAAATGAGCAGGTCGTGACGGATGGCAGGCGTTACGCTCGCTCTTGTATAAATATTAGCAACTCTACCTAAAACTTTAAATCATAAAGGCACTGCACTATCTGGATGGACACTCGCATATGAGAGATAATAATAATAATACACCCAACAGTCACACACATAGTCCTGACCCCACACTAGGTAAACCTGTGTCGTGGGTATCAGAAACTACGAGGGACTTGCGGTCCCACAACACCCAGACCCGAGACCAATATTTGTGGTTCACACAAACATTTGTCTCGGTGTGGGAATCGAACCCACGGCCTCTCGCTTCGCAGCCGACTACTCGCCCGCTGCGCCATGGAGCTGTCAATAATAATAATATAATAATATAATATCACTACCGAAAGACAAAATAAACTGTATTATTTATAAGCAAAAAGTATTATACAATTGTATAATTAAAATATATACATACGCACTGACACCTGTAATCCCCGAAGTGGGAGGCAAAGATGTAACCAGTACACCCACATATCGCCAAGTTTATTTCCGTCCCATGATATGATAGGGGGCGAGTCTATCACCATACCGGGCACAAAGTGTTGTATCACATAAGGGACGGAGATACGCTCGGCGAAATGTGAGTGTACTGGTTACACTTCTGCCTACCCTTTCGGGGATTACAGGCGTGAGAACGTATGTCAATAGCAAAACAATACATTCTTCCCCTTTTCCCAGATTTAAAAATAATCCCCATAAAATATCGGAAGCAATATTTCTGTATAACCCTTCACTGCCGTTCGGGAAATCCCATATCCGCTTTGCGATCGAGATCTAGATTTCAGGATGTCTCGCAAATCTAGACCGATTTGCCGAGCTTTAACCCTATCTGATCATGACTAATCGTGTGCTGTTATGGGACAAATTGCACCTTTCCGTCTTGAACACGAGGGTGAAAACGGGTTATAAGCTAATAGGGACGATGTCATAGGGATGTCAGAAATAGTGAGTTTGCTCTAAGCTCACTCGTGCTTCCTCGAAGGGAAGAGGTGCAACTGCATGCACCCACGGTTTGCTGAGCTTATTTCCATCCCCTGATCGTGACAGAGGGTAATCCTATAGCCATATCCTACACAAATTCCAATGCCGGGCAACTATTGTTTTTTAGAATCTAAAACTCAACCGTAATGTTTTATTGTTTCTTGGACCTCAGGTTTCAACCCAGCTCCTATGTAATGTTCTATGTAATTCCAATTGTACATCACTATTGCGATTCTTATAATACCGAAGTCCTCAAATTGTTCTGTTACTGCCAGTTAACAATTTTCACGGAACTTCGTAAACTGGAGGGCGAGCACGAACAACTAACGAATAAGTATTCGAATCGAGAACGCTTGCATTTGTATGAAGGTTCAAACAATTTTTTGACATTTCGATACGAATACGTTCTCGCAAGTTATTTGTGCTAGCCGCTCAGCACATACATCTCAAGCGCCAGCCTACGGTGTCACTACTACAAAGAGAATATTTAATATAAGCTGGTTAATGATGACGCCACGTCACGAAAAAACTAACTTTTAAGGGTCGGTTACATCATCTGTTAAAGTTATTTTAACAAGGAATGGTTAATCCTCATTAGTCCGAGCGTAGAGGCGTAGAGGTCCGTGCCCAGCAATGGAATGTGTATAATACAAAGCTGATATTATATTATGTAAGTGAGACAACAACAACCAAGGCACAAAGGCACAACAAAAACACCTGCACGTGGTACACAATCCACCGTGAAATGATTGTGGAAAGGCGGACCCTAGTATTAAACCGAGATAATGCCAGGCAAAAAGAAAGAAAGCAATATTATTGTTAACGACTACAGATTTTCACCTTTTGATAGGACTGGAAACAAACAATAAGATTACAATTCGATATATGATATACGCCTTTAAATAGTTTAAAATATTTTTTTTTTTATATAACATAGGTCAGATATACACCCATTTGCGCCCACAATATCAAAAGAATCATGGGCACGGTACCAATTTTAAAGGAAAAGGATTGATAAGGGAATGGGTATTTGGGCCTCTGGATATCTCACTCACCATACGAAACGCAGCAGCAAGCCGCTACTTTACATCGGTTTTCTGTGAGACAGTAGTACCGACCCGGTTGCTCCGACCTATTCATGCTGTAGACAAAACTGTCTACAAGACTACCACTCACGACGATTGCTTGTATAACTATAACTTAAACCGGCGTTTGATGCAATCCACCCTAAGACGTATTAGGGAGTAAATACCTAGAAACCACAAGGGCTTCACCACTAGCATTTAGCATTGCAAGTATTAAAGGAAATAATGGATCCACCAGTAATGGAAGGAACAGTAGTTCCGCCTTCCATTACTGGTGTTAATGTCCTTACTCAATTAGTGTGTGGTTACCATGTATTAATTAAGAAGCGGGAAGCCATGTTGTATAGGATCTTGTAGAACAGAGACGATATTGTAAAAGGTGGGGTTCAGGGACTAAGGCTGACATCTATAGTCCATATAGTCCTGCTTTTATGTCAAACAAAAATATTGACAGCTCCGTGGCGCAGCGGGCGAGTAGACGGCTGCGAAGCGAGAGGCCGTGGGTTCGATTCCCACACCGAGACAAATGTTTGTGTGAACCACAAATATTGGTCTCGGGTCTGGATGTTGTGGGACCGCAAGTCCCTCGTAGTTCCTGATACCCGCGATACAGGTTTACCTAGTGTGGGGTCAGGACTATGTGTGTGACTGTTGGGTGTATTTATTTTATTTATTTATTATAAAAAATAGTATGGAAATAGAATATTTTCGTTATATTTGTCATTTATAGTTTCATGTAAATAGTAAAGCTATTTAAAATAAGACTAGATTTGTTTTATCTAAAATTGTAATAGTTTTACAAAACCTAGTCGCCGTTTTGCTGACTTACTTAAACTAAGTCGAATGTCGCTTTTTAGATCTTATCCTAAAATTCCAGAGTTGAAATCGTTCATAGTTAATTTTTTATTGGTTGTATAATGGTATTTTATAAAGCTGTAAGTGGTAGATCCACGCTGTTTACAGTTTTGTCTACAGCGTGAATAGGCTGGTTCAACCGGGATGTTACCACTATCTCACAGAAAACCGACGTGATGTAGTAGATTAGCATAAATATTTTTATATTTATACCTAATCATTCATACGTCTACTTATGATAATGTAGCTTTTGAACAACTTGACTGATTGAGGATATTCATACCATTTATTTGTTTAGTTTAGGCGATGGTTCATAGTTACATAACACGGTACGACCCGCAGGAATGAAGCAGTGACAGTAGTAGGTTTTCGAGTGGTAGAGCCATGCTGTAGACATTTTTGTCCACAGCATGAATGGGACGGCTCGTCCGGGTCGTTACCACTGTCTCACAGAAAACCAGCGTAAAGTAGCAGCTTGCTGTTGCGTTTTTTAGAGTGAGTGAGATATCCGGAGGCCCAAATTCACCTCCCCTTTCCAATCCCTAACTTATCCCTTGCCTTTAAGGTCGGCAACGCGCCCATGATTATTTTAGTATCGTGGGCGAACATGGGCGGTGGAGATCACTTCCCATCAGGTGACCTACTTGATCGTTTGCCGGCCTATACTATAAAAAAACTTAACTTTATTTGTTTCGTCTAGAGTCTAGACGATGGTTCATAGTTACATAACACGGTACGACCCACGGGAATGGAGCAGTGACATGAAAGCGGGTGAAATCACCAGTGACAGATATTGAAATAAAACTAGTTTATACGGATTTTATCGCGGTTTAATTTTTATTTTAGTCCCGACGTTTCGAAAGCTTTTCAGCATTCGTGGTCACGGGAGAGACTGAGGTGTAGGTCGTCTCGAAAAGTTAATGTTACAATGGCTACCTTCATTTTAAAATTATACATTTATTTTTAATTATTTAAAAAAAGTTAGTTGACACTAGTCCGATCTACGCAGAAAGAGCTCACGGTGTCTTGAGGTCTGGCAGTTGGTCTTGGCAACAGTGACAGCTACTTTGTATTTCATACAGTTTATCCAACAAAAACAAATAATAATCCCATGAACACAACATTACATCTAAAGTACCTAAATAAAGCGGAGCTTAAAGCTCGCGGCCCTATGAAGAATATTTATATCCTCTACGTACGGCTTTGTACGAGCGTCCCTAAATCCCCGAAATCCTAGATAAATGCGGTCATTTCGAGGATTCTAATGATACAGGGTCATATTCAAATGACCTTAGGATTTACTGAAACCCTTAAGTACATAATGTAGAGGACAGTATTAAAGTGTATTATGATATTCACTTAGATATCCTTTTCCTTAAGCCTCATTTAGATGAGAGTTTTCCGTACGTTGTAGACGAGAAAATAAGGACAACCGTCATTTACGAGGCTGCGACGCGACGCGACGTTGAATCTTTTCCTTCAAACGACGATGTTGGTTGGGTGGGAAGGTATTAGTAGTGCGTTAGTGGATAGTCATGCATTCCAGTGTCATACATACATACGCACTCACGCCTGTAATCCCCGAAGGGGTAGGCAGAGGTGTAACCAGTACACGCACATATCGCCGAGAGTATGTCCGTCCCTCGATGTGATAGGGGCCATAACGGGCACAAATTCCAGACTCCGGGCTGATACTGAGCATTTCGTAATAAAAACAAACAAAACCACTTTACCCAACACAGGGATCGAACCCGACATCTCAGCGTTATCTTCAATCGTAACGCGTACGCATTACAACTGCGCCAGCGAGTCAGTGTCATAGAGTCCTTTAAAATACAAATTTATGTGTGGTATTGATTCTGTTTATGAGCAGGCATGACGCTTAACATTAGGCTTGCGACCTGCTCGTCTTATCGTTTAGGCTAATAACAATATAATCCAGTTGTTATTTAGGCTGGCGGTTAAGACCGCCAAGTGCTATAGCCACTTTTTCGAGGAATGCGAACTAAAATACCCAATAGATCCTAAGCAATAAAAGTATGTCATTAAATAAACTGCGTTAAAAGTGAATTATTGTTACGAAAAACTTTAGGATGTAAATAAATTCCAATCGCAGCCAAACCCACATTAACTTGGTGAGAAGACGTGAAAATATTTAACAAACTATAAAATTAAATTCTTTGTACATTTATAAATTGCAAAGTTTATTTTCACAGGCGGAATGTTCCTTTAGTAGTTCAACGCTTTGCATCCACGCTAAATTGGCAGCCTCTAATAATAGTCTGTGACAGAATCCTTATTGGCAACTGGCTTTAGCTTGAGGATCCGCCTAGGTACAAGTCTTTCTCGTCATATTTCCGGGATAAAATGGCAGTGCTATGCATGGCAGTGGCACGCCATGCAGTGCTTTGTAATTTAAACATTTGTGTGGTATTGTTTCTCTTTATGTGTAGACGTTGCCCTTACTATCGGATGAGTGACCTGCTGGTTTTTTTCATTCACACTAATTTAAAAAATTTGTCTAAATTACTCTCTGAAAAGTCCTTAATTTGTTAATTAAAGTATGAATGACCAGTCAAATAGCAGAGGGCGATAAACGAGCAATTGTAATGAGTGGTAGAGCCACGCTGTAGGCAGTTTAGTCTACAGAATGAATGGGCCGGCTCGACCGGATCGTTACCACTGTCTCACAGACCGACGTGAAGTAGCAACTTGCTGTTTCGTTTCGTACAGTGAGTGAAATATCCGGAGGCAAATTCACTTTCCTTTAACATTGGCACGGTATCCATGATTCTTATAGTATTGTGGGCGTACATGGGCGGTGGAGATAACTTACCATCAAATGACCCAGTTATTAGTTTCCCGGCCTATGTTATAAAAACAATTGATGGTAGATGATCTCCACTGGCTATGAATACCACAATTATGTATGTGCTGCCGACATATTAGTGACGTTGATTAAACACTGGATCGTTAACACACTGATTAATGTTAATAGGATAATTGTGAATGATGCAGACGTCACAAAAAATTTAGAGCCGCTACAGCTGCGTAGGGACATTGCCTCGCTTTCCGTCTTTTATCGTCTGTATCACGGTGAATGCTCTGAAGAATTGTTTGACCTTATCCCTTCCTCACCTTTCCTTAACAGAACCACGCGTGCTGGCTTGCGAAACCATAGCTTCGTGGTCTCTTCCATCTCGGCTCGGACCAAGAGGTTCGCAAAATCATATTTCTGTCGGACCATAAAGCTGTGGAATAGCTTGCCGGCGCACGTGTTTCCTCCTTCCTATAACTTGGGATCCTTTAAACGGAGTGTGAAGAAGCAACTAAGCAGGCCGGCATAATTCTGCCGATCTGCGATAGATTCAGTGTCTATCGTTGGTCGACAGTATTCATCGATTGCGCTATACTTACCATCAGGTGTAGCGTAGTCACTTTGCCGAACCAGGATAAAAAAAAAAAAAAAAAAATGTAGTTGTGCATTTTGTACCGAATATCACCAACAGTACGTACGTTCAAATCGCGTCATTGGTCTACTTTGGTAGCGTACTTAGGCAGAGAAACTATGAGGCACTGAATCAAATCCTAGGTTAAGCTATCACAATTTTTTTGAGTTTTCGATTCGAAATATCACACATGACTGCCTTGGTGGCACAGTTGTAATACGTACGCGGCACAACTGCTGTGCTGAGGTCTCCGGTTTGATCCCCGGGTCGGGTAGAGTGATATTTGGTTTTTCCAAACGCTCAGTAACAACCCAAAGTCTGGAATTATGCCTGGTATGGCAATAGTGTCGCACCCTATCACATCATGGGACGGAAATAAGTGAAATGTGGGTGTACTGGTTAAGTCCCTACCTACCCCTTTGGGGATTACAGACCTGAGTGCGTATGCTTCATGCAACTTCTTTGTTCCAGATATCTTCTTCAACATCACACTACGAAGAAAAACTCTATTTTACACCGTCAATTTGATCGTCCCTTGCGTTGGCATCTCTTACTTATCAGTATTAGTATTCTACTTACCAGCAGACTCTGGAGAGAAGATAGCTCTAAGCATTTCAATATTACTATCACAGACCATGTTTTTCTTGCTAATATCCGAAATTATACCATCGACATCCCTAGCTCTGCCATTATTGGGAAAGTATTTATTATTCACGATGTTATTAGTCGGTCTATCCGTTGTTATAACAATCATAATACTAAACGTACATTATCGAAAGCCGAGCACGCATAAAATGGCGCCGTGGGTGAGAAAATTCTTCATAACAAAATTGCCTAAATTGCTTTTGATGAGGGTGCCAAAGGATTTGCTGAGGGACTTAGCGGCACAGAAGATTGCTGGGAGGAGTTTGAAGAAGAATAAATTCAAAGATGCTTTAGCTGCCGCTGAGCAAACTAATTCTAACGCGTCAAGTCCTGATTCATTGAGACATCATCTGCCTGGTGGGTGTAATGGGCTACATTCAACTACAGCTACTAATCGGTAAGTTGGTTATAAAAATTATTCGACCGATATACCTAATTACTATGATAATAGAAATGTACCGAAATACTACAAACAAAGTTATTGAAAATTTTGTAGACGTATTTACTATTATCAGGAGGTAATGGTAGGTATGGTAATGGTAATGGTAATGGTACTAGTAATGGTAGTGATATTGTTTGACATATTTTCGCCAAATTTCATCGCCTAAAAGCATAATTACATGATTTCAACTCAACTCAAAAATCCCTACGATAATTTATATCACATTATTAAATTGTAAATGAATGCGTGTTTTAAATTCTATAATATGGCAACGCCGATAATGACGGTATAATCGTCGATTAAAACTGAGCATAAAAATAAAATGCGCTGGTAATGAGCTCGATAATCTATGCTATGGAACACTTCCGGGCTTTTATCTAAATTGCATTTAGGAGAATTTTTTATCATACAAAAACGCGCATTTAATAAAACCGAAATATATCTAGATCATGTTTTTTTCAACACTGTATAGGAGTGGTAGAGCCTCGCTGTAGACACTTTTGTCTACAGCATGAATGGGCCGGCTCGTCCGGTACGTTACCACTGTCTCACAGAAAACGGACGTAAAGTAACAGCTTGCTGCTGCGTTTCGTACGGTGAGTGAGATATCCGGAAGCCCAAATCCCCCTACCATTCCCGATCCCTTTTTTATCCCTTTCCTTTAAGGTCGGCAATAGCGCTCATGATTCTTTGGAGTTGTGGGCGTGTATGGGCGGTGGAGATCACTTACCATCAGGTGAACCACGTGCTCGTTACCGACCTATGCCATAAAAAAACTTATTTTGAAATTTCTTTAACAGATTCAGCGGCTTGGTAGGTGCACTGGGCAGTCTTGGCGCGGGATATAACGGACTTCCCTCAGTGATGTCTGGTTTGGATGACTCTTTAAGCGACGTGGCTCCTCGTAAGAAGTATCCGTTTGAACTGGAGAAGGCCATACATAACGTCATGTTCATACAGCATCACATGCAGCGGCAGGACGAGTTTAATGCGGTTTGTAGATATTAGTTATCAATAAAAAACTGCCTTGGTGGAGCAGTTGTAATGCATAAGCGGTACGACTGCTATGCTGATGTCTTGGGTTCGATCCCCGTGTCGGGTAATTGATATTAGGATTTTCTATTACGAAATGCTCAGTACCAGCCCAGAGTCTGTAATTGTGCCCATACCGGTAACCATACCGGTCATAGGCTCACCCCCTATTAACTCATACGGAAATAAGCTCGACGTAATGTGGGTGTACAAGTTACAGGATTTCTTCGGGGATTACAGAAGTGTGTGCGTATATATGTAAAAAAAACTTATACCTAACATGTATTTAAGGTAAGGTTATATCCGGCTTAAAAAAAGACTACATTTACTTCAACAATACGTGTAATTTAGTCAACAATCACAAACCCAACAAAAGCCTAATATGAATAACCACCACATCGATCTAGAACCTATCAAACTGTCAAACGAGCAAGTGGGTCACCTAATGGTAAGTGATCTACACTGCCCATGTACGCCCACAATACCAAAAGAGTCATGGGCGCGTTGCCAACCTTAAACAAAAGGGAGAATTAAGGGGAGAGGGATTTGGGCCTTCGGATATCTCACTCACCGTACGAAACACAGCAGCAAGCTGCTACTTTACGTCTTTTTTCTGTGAGAGAGTGGTAACGACCCGGACGAGCCGGCCCATTCATACTGAAGACAAACTTGTTTACAGCGTGGCTCTACCACTCGTAAGAACTTTTAAACTGTTTTTGCTATTTTTCTGTTTTATTCGATTTATTGTACTAAGAGTTAATTTTCATACAGGAAGATCAAGACTGGGGCTTCGTTGCTATGGTTCTAGACCGCCTGTTCCTCTGGATCTTCACCATCGCTTCAATTGTCGGCACATTCGCTATCCTCTGCGAGGCACCATCCCTATATGATGACACAAAGCCCATTGACATGATGCTGTCTTCAGTGGCGCAACAGCAGTACCTACCGGTCGACACCGGAGACTCTTAAATTGCTCAATTATATTTCAATCTTCTTTGTACTATTAAGGTAAGAGAGTAGGAATTAGGAATTTAAGCAATCGTTGCTTCTAATTGAAGGTATGGTTGCTGGTTGGTAAATTGAAAGTAATTTATTTAAAGTGAGATTGATTCCAGTAATCATTGTAAGAGAAGCTAAGATTAAGTAGATAGGTAAGGTAAGGTAAATGGTGAGATTTGTGAAGTGTTTTTAGAAGGGTTAGTGTCAAATGACCCAAGCTGGGTTAGTATCGTAAAAGTAGTATGAAATGGGGTTTCCGTATAACTCCAGAATAGTTGCCATTTAAGTGGAACGATATTTAAAAAAAAGTTTCTTTGATTTTAATTTTTATTGTATGTAAAAACGCTATGATGATATACGAATTACTGTCTATTGATAAATGTATAATATGTATTCAGTCAGTTCTGACTACGGTAGACATAGAAGTACTAAAAGTAGTATTTTTTCTCTTGCTCATAATATATAATTATCGAAAAGGGTGGACATTTTGAACAAATGAATCAGTATATTCCAGATTTTATGCCAGGAGGCAAAAGACGGCTGTGAGTTCATCGTAATAATTGAGCAGTGCCATTTATATCTGCAGTACTTTAATACCATACAGTTGACACATCAAGATCCCATGACAGATATATCTAAAGTTGCATGAATATTGGCTTTAAATGAAACTGTCGGATTCTTTCGACTATTGATTGTTACAATGTATACGGGAGTCACAAATCCTGCATAACCAATATGGTCAAAACTATAGCTAGAGTATTGACAAATTTAAGAGATACATACAAAATCTTGTAACATGCAAGTTTTTGGTATAAAACCGAAATTAAAAAGTAACTCTTCGGCGCCATTACGTGAAGTACAATGTCTGGATGTTAAGACATATTACTAGGGTGCAGTTAAACGACCTGATTGTGAAAGCCGAGTATAGAAGAGGTGCAGTATACTCGTATACACGACGTGACAGGTACCGAAATTTCACCTAGCATTAGCAGTAGCAATATACCGTTTTAGCTTCAGTCAACTTTTATTCTACATTCAATCTCATTACGATCTATGTTCACGTTTGACGTTGATTATTGGTTTAAGAGAATGCCATTTGCAACTTTCTTGACGCTGAAACTAGATCGGAATTATATTTTGAACATTTAAAATTACGAGAATTGGTCTACTGATTTGTGTTGCTTATGTTTATGGACAGGCGTGACGCTTACCATCAGGCGAGTGACATGATGGTCTCGTCATTGGAACTTATAAAAAAATAGGTTGCGATTCATCCGGGGCTCATATCGCGATATCATGAATCGTTCAAATACACCATTACATGAACGCCTTGATGTGTCAACAGCAGTATGAATGCTTGAAAAATAATAATTGTGCCAATTTCGTGTCAATAATTTTAATGCATGCCAAATATTTAAGTTTTTAATAAATAATACCAAATTATGGCTGTGTTAGCTTAAAGGTATTAGGTATAAGGAATTGTAAAAGTAGTGTTAATGAATCTATTATTGATAAAGAATATCTTGCAAATATCTTCCTATCGTTATATTCCGTAGTAAAAATAGTAGAATAACTTCATTGTTACATACTCAGAATTACAACCGTAAGAAATTTTCAACAGTAATAATATGTAAAGGCTAATAAAATTGTAATAACTATTCTACCGTATAATTATATCTTTCAAATGTAATATTTTAACTATAATATCTATGTATAATTTAATCATCATACATGTTTGTAAATGTTCCGGAAATGTAAATAAATATCTATCTATCCACTTATCAAATAACAATATTTCTTTGTTAGGACTTTGTTTTTGTTATAATTCAAATTAACTAAAAGAGATAATTGAAAGCTGGGTACGTATATATTTGCATTAGACTTCAAGGCTGTTAATGTTCCATATTTCAATCAAATGAGAGCCATGACTCATGAGTCATACAATTTATATTTCTAAGAATCCAATATGTGCCATATAGCTTATCAATGCAAAACAATATGAATTAATACCCAACTAAATTGTTTTATATAATTTTTGGCATTTATTATGTAAATTTATTATTATTATATAAATTCATATTTATATATTCTTTTCATTACCTATATTGAAAATTCCATACGAGATATAAAATCTGTGTTATAAAATATCGGCATCCTAGGTATATATTAATATATTTTAAGCATCAAAATAAGATAACTAGACCGATAACTCTCATATGAATCTGCCAAAAAATACGGCTCACTTACTAACACATGCAAAGGTAAAATCACACTTAACACTCATACACGCAACAAAATTTAATGGACGTTCAAAATAAACTTTATTTCATAAAAGTAACTAAATAGACATTACTAAATATTAAATTTCTAGATCGAGATACGACGTTCCACACTGCGCAAAAAATTAGACGTAGCAAGTGTCAACTAGAGATTATTATGCACATACTTTTATAGCTCCGCCTCTTGCACAGAGTTTTTGTGGGTTAATTTTTTTGCTTGAGTTATGTTTCTTGTCATCTTATTATGATGATTTTAAGGTATGAATAATAACACCTCAATAAATAAACCCGGCCGCAATAACAAAACATTTGCAAGGCAAAATATCTGTTGTGTTCAATAATACTTGTTCCTACAATTGACTTGTTAACTAAGTATTCTGTTTCGTAATTTCTGTATCGAAAAATATTGTCATTTCGATTAAAATTATAATACGTAAACACAATGGAGTTTGCACGGTTTAACGAACTGTGTAGTTTGTTTAAACTTTAAATAATTCAGTATTTGTAACAAAGACTTTAATACTATAGACGGGCTGTTCAGAAGTAAAATTGTGTTGCATACGCGGCGAGGCGGGAGTGACGTCTAAGGCGCAGGAGCGAGAGGAGTTGAGAGTAACCGAGATGGCAATATTGAGACGGCTGTTTTGTTTTGTATTTGTTTTCATCGGTTTTCATTCACAATAAATGACATTTTCAATCAAAACCATGAAATAAAATAGTTACTTCTAATTAAATGAATAATATATGCACGTAAATAATGACAATGTTTTATGAGTCACAATATAAAATGTTATGTTTGTTTATTGAATTTAACGTTTGCAGCTATTCAAACAACAACAACTGCTCTTGTCCTTGTCTCGCGGGTGACTAAATGAGTTGTGATTAATTGATCGTAACTTAGTGCTCAATTTCTTTGTACCGCACAGCCTGTCTAGTAGTTTAATGTATTAAAATCTTTGATTTGTAATGTTAAATTCAAATATTTATAATAAACTACAAACGCAATGAAGTGTTTTATTACCTGGCATGTAATGGTTACACTGACCTCCGTATTCATAAACGTTACTATGAGAGCTCATAGTGAGAGCGAACGCGTAGTGACGATTTCTCTAAACGTCATTGGTTAGTTAATGGCGCTAAATAAAAACACACCTACCATGTACACAGAAATTTTAGAGTGGTAGAGCCGAGCTGTAGACACTATTGTCTACAGCATGAATGGCCGGCTCGTCCGGGTCGATGCCACTGTCTCACAGAAATCCGGCGTAATTTAGCAGCTTGCTGCTGCATTACGTTCGGTGAGTGAGATATCAGGAGGCCTAAATCCCCCTCCCATTCCCAATCCCTTAATTATCCCTTTCCTTAAAGGTTGGCAACGCGCTATAATTCTTTTGGTATTGTGGGTGTACATAGGCGGTGGAGATCACTTACCATCAGGTGAAGTGAGTCACGGTTGCTGGCCTATGCTATAAAAAAAACTACCCTAATCAAACAGCTCACTTAAGTGTTGATTGTGAATGCGGGCCTAAATTATACTTACACGCCTGCTACAGCAGTAAGGAGCCGCCGAAAACACCTCAGCAGGCGATACAACTTCCCTCCGGCGTTGCCCCAAACAAGGTTACTAGGTGGTAGGTCCCTCGTATGCGAGAGGCCGTCTGAGTTGGTACTACCGCTTTGTCTATGAGCCTATTGAGCCTGTTTCACATTGTGCATTTATATTTTAACTTCCAGATAAGGCATCGCACAGTAAATTTACGAAGTACATATTTGGAATATTATAATCACGGCGCAGCTAATTTTGTGTTTTGTTTGATAAATAATTTTTACTTGGACATTGTGAAATTGTCGCTAAGTCCACAACTAACTGGAAACAGCAATTTTAAACATCCAATATCAGCTCTTAAAGACTGTTTACATTCGTTATGAATTATTCATGGAATTTGACCGATCGTCGTTCATTCACGGACGTCGTCGACTTCCTAAACAATTTAGCAATTCAATGAGCTTAGAATTTAAAATCAAAAATACATGGGCTCTCCAAAAGTTTCAACGTTATTTTTGCTAAAAACCTTAGAGAATTTAAAGAAGGTAGACATGGTTCATGCATATAAACTTAGAGAAGGTGTTGCTTAGGGATGATCGAAATGGGAACGTAATTATAAATAGGTTTATATCTTAGGGATAATCGAAATAAGAACATGACTGTAAATAGAATTATATCTTAAGGATTATCGAAATGAGAACATGATTGTAAATCCTAGCTAGGTGACCCACTTGCTCATTTACCGTCACTGCTATTGTTCGTAATAAATACAAATTCAGAAATTTTTACTTATTTTTATATTAAGTACTGTGAAATGCTCAGTACTTATCAGCCCGGAGTCTGGAATTTGTGCCTGGTATGGCAATAGGCTCGCCCCCTATCATATAAGGGATGGAAATACGCTCGGAGAAATGTGGATGTACTGGTTACACCTCTGCCTATTTTTTTAGGTACTGTAAAACAAATCTGACAATTCTAATATTTTTAAATTCAAATTATTTTCTCATAAAAATTATCATAATATGTACAAAGGTTTTAACTCAACAGCTATAAAAACAACATGTACGACTTACAAGTAATAATCTATTGCACTTTGTTCAAACTGATGGCAATATTTCCCCAATTTGCTTCGACTCTTTTATTAGTAACTTCAAAGCCATTCAGAGGGTAGCAAAATGTTTTTTCTACTGTTCCCAGCAGTGTGATGATTAAAGGCCCGGGGTAAATCCCGGGAACACACAACTGGCGCTGTTCCAATTCGGCGGGAGACGGCGACAATCCCGCAGTTTTTGTACCGAGATTGTGTTAGAAAATATTTGTTAGATTACTTTGAAAAGATTACAACAGTCGAACTCAATTATAACAGAGGCTTCTTAAAATCGGTACTTGTATAGACCGTAAACCTATTCCAAATAATAATCAAATATAAGAAAATGACTTAGCGTCTGAATCCATCTAATGTATATAAATGTATACCATTTAATTATTAAACTATGTCAATAATAAATAATCAATATTGAAGCACGTTCTCTGCAGGCGCAGTGGTTCAAGCCATCTGTAATCGTAGACATCAAAATAAGATAACAAGCACGATAACACTCATATGAATGTGCCAAAAAATACGCCTCCACTTACTTAAAGGTATCACACGTAACACTCATACACGCAACAACAATTAAAGAACGTTCAAAATCAACTTTATTCCTTCTTTAAAAGTTAATGTCTAAATATTAAATTTCTAGATCGAGATACGGCGTTCTGCACCGCGCAAAATTTTTTACGTATCAAGTGTCAACTAGAAATTATTACGCACTTTTATAGCCCCGCCCCATTGCACAGAGTTTTGGTGCGGTCATTTTTTTGCTTATCATCTGATTTGATGGGTGCTTATACCACGCAATTTTTTATTGATAAGTTTCACGTAGAAATAAAATAAGAAGCAGGCATTTTCACAAATTCGAAAACTGTGATCAATCCAGTACCAATATCGAGCCTTACGAGGGCATTGCTCATACTATTTACATTCTATATAAACACACATATACTTACATTTTACCTAATTACTTCACATCTACGCCTACCACCATTTTTTTTTAAATTGTTGGAAATGCAACAGCGGGTGTCTGATTTCTGTAACACTAAAACAGACGGTACCAGGCTCTCATAGCCGCCGAAGCGATTCAACGTACTTCATTGCTTGTTATTAAATTTGTCTGTCCAGGCGCGAGTTAGCTGCCGGCTCACTTGACGTTAATAAACATAGAGCAAAACGAATGGAATCCAGAGAACAGTGAGCTCTGTAATCAGAGATAATTCAAAGGTGAGAGATGGACTCTATAGGTCTTCTTACGCTGGCATAGATTTTCCGCTGGCTGAAGTGCGATCATCTTGAAAGTTTTATCTGTGCGATGCTAAAAGTTTCGCTTGTCGTCCGTGATGCAAATGTAATTGAGGAAATCGACGGCGTATTATAAAATCGGATTTGAGATTTATAACGTTTTGTTTATTAGAGGATTGTCACCGATAAAAAAAAAAGAAATTTAAGAGAAAGCGTGATTGTTGGTTGGCCTTCTTCCACAGAGATACTAGGTAATGAATCCACAGAATTTAATGCAATAGAGATGTGTGGGAGAGTGACATAACTATTTGAACCAACTTAAAAAAGGAGGAGGTTCTCAATTCGGCGGGTTTCTTTTTTATTTTGTTTTATGTATTTACATCGATTTCTCCGCCAACTGTGGACCGATTTTATTGGAAAAAAATCATTCGATAGAGTTTAGCTGCGATGTGGTCCCATATAAATTTGGTTAGCCTATATTGCTATAGGCTAACTATATCCCGGTTAAATGTCAGGAAAGACACGGGCAACACACAGGTGGAGACACGAGCAAAAGCTAGTAAAGATATAAAAGAAAGGTTAGGGAAATAAAATATTTTTTTAGTTTTTTACTTATACACAGTCAGTTAAAGTAAGGAAGGAACTTGACTTCTAAGTTACATTACTCTCACATACGAGTGACCTACCATCTTGTAATCTTCTTGTACCACCTCAGCTAGTGCCAAGATCCGTCGGAATAATGCAGGTTGGTGGTAAGGTATGTATGTCACAAGGTGGTAGGTCCCTCGTATGTGAGAGGCCGACTGGGTAGGTACCACCGCTTTGTCTATTTCTGGCGCGTATTTATGAAACATTGTGTAAGCACTATTGTGTTCCGGTTTGAAGGACATTGAAGTCAGTGAAATTACTGGATATTATGACACATTGACAGCCTCCGTGGCGCAGCGGGCGAGTAGTCGGCTGCGAAGCGAGCGGCCGTGGGTTCGATTCCCACACTGAGACAAATTTTTGTGTGAACCACAAATATTGGTCTCGGGTCTGGGTGTTGTGGGACCGAAAGTTCCTCGTAGTTCCTGATACCCACGAGACACAGGTTTACCTAGTGTGGGGTCAGGACTATGTGTGTGACTGTTGGGTGTATTTATTTATTATTTATTTTATCTAATGTCTTGGGGTGACGAGCGCAGACGAGTGCCATGCAGTACTTCATAATGCGAAGTTCTGATTGATGTTGCTTCTGTTTATGGGCAGGCGTGATGCTTACCAGCAAGAGCGCGACCTTCTCGTCTCGTTTTAAACACTAATTAATACCTTAGAAATTCTTATAGAGACTACGAATTCTTTCCGCATTAACGAGATTATGAAGAACTTTTTAGGTATACAGGTTTCTTCACGATGTTTTCTTCACAGTTAAAGCAAGCAATAAGTATCAACACAGACACAAGTAACTTATAAAAGTCAGAGACAGCCTAAGTGCTGTTTTCGAACCTGCGACTTTCGTCTCCGTCCAGTCTGTACCAGATATCACAAAACTATATACTAATATCACACAAACAAACTATACACAACAGACACATCCGTGGCAGAATTATCGAGTAAGTACCAGGGCCACATAACCGACGGCTGGTATCGCAAACTTGATGATAAAGTGCGAATAACTCGAGCGCCTCGCAAACTTCGCCGAGTGACAGACGCGACAATAATCTCTTGAGTTTTAGTTCGTCGCATCCTCATTCCTCAGTCACCACGCTGTGCTCTACGGAATTATCTGACAATGTTTGTTATTTATTTGGCTTTTGGATAGTATAAACTTGTTGTTAATAGAAAGATTTTTCGCGTCTCATTTACTGTGTAGGAAATAATCATCATCCGAAACGTTATCATTATTTACGTCACTCGACAACATTGAGTGATATGCAATGTTTGGTTCACTTGTACGAGTACCTCAGTGGCATAGTTGTAATGCGTAAGAGGTACGACTGCTGTGCTGATGTCTCGGGTTCGATGCATGGGTTGGGTAAAAGGGATATTGGGTTTTTCTATCACGGAATACACAGTATCGATCAAGTCGGGAATTGTACCCGGTATGGCGATAGGCTCGCCCCCTACGCATTACAACTGCGCCACCGACGCAGTCCTATTTCTGCTATAAAAAAGCCTCCTAACCTTGTTAGGATAATAAAATTCTCGCATACTAATTTACTAGTACATACCTAAATCCGAAAACATTTCAACGCATCCACTATACTTCTAGTATTCTGGGTGTTCATGGGTGATGAAGATCACTTACCATTCGGTGACCCACTTGCTCGTTTATTAGCCTCGGCTATAAGAAAATAAGAAACATTACCCTTCTTTCTTCGTACAGTCGGGTAAAAAAGAATTATACTAGTACTTCATTTGTGCAAATGTAAATCTCAGTACTTATGTGCACAATCCCAACCAATGTTATAAATTTGGAAATGTTCCAATGTTCGTATGTTTGTAACAACCATTGAAACTGCTAAAGTTTGGTGCAGTGTTCAACTGAAATCTTCTTCTTAGTCGTATTCTTCATTACTGAAGGTCGTGTCCTTGAAAGGCCTTCGTTGACCGTTGTATTAGCTGTTTCCACTTTGTCCGGTTCTCAGCTTCCTTCAGGGCGGTTGTCATAGGAAGACCAGTGAGGGTGGTTATTTGGTCACACCAACGGCTAAGCGCTCGGCCGCGGGGTCTCTTTCCTTCCACACACACACTTCCCACAACAACTAACTTATCAAGGTTGTCCGGTTGTCGACGGGCAATATGACCGAAATTACCGAGGATCTTTTGGTAACAAATTGTCGAGAGTCTAACACTCACATGGAGTTGGTCCAAGATAAATTTGTTAGTTTTTTTGGCAGTCCATGGGATACGCAACATTCGAAATGAAACTGAAATCTATTTCTTGTATTATATTCATGTATTTATTCTATGATAATATTATTAGCCCTATATTACGTACGTCTGATTGGTAGAGCCACGCTGTAGACAGTATTGTGCACAGCATGAATGGGCCGGCTCGTCCGGGTTATTACCACTGTCGTTTTGGACGGTGAGCGAGATATCCGGAATCCCCCTCCCCTTCGCAATCCCTATCATTTAAGATCCGCAACGCGCCCATGATTTTTTTGGTATTGTAGACGTGGGCGGTGGAGATAATTTACTATCAGGTGACTCACTTGCTCGTTTGCCGGCCTATGCTATACAAATGTCCCATTGCTGGGCACGGGCCTCCTCTAATGAATGAGAGGCATTAGGCCTTAATCCACCACGCTAGCCTAATGCGGGTTGACAAACTTCACATACCTTCGAAATTCTTATGCAGAACTTCTTAAGTATGAAGGTTTCCTCACGTTGTTACATTCACCGTTAAAACAAGTGGTAATTAACAATGAATACACATGTTACTTAAAAAAGTCAGGAGTGTATGCTCTTAGGGCAGATTTCGAATCTACGACCTTCGTCTCGACAGTCCACCACTTCCAGTTGAACTATCGCTGCTCCATAATAGTTTAAATAAAAATCTTCTAAAAGAAGAGATTATTGATTCCTCTGTTTTTTTTATGTAACGCGATATCTCCGCCAAATATGGGCCGATATAGGTTATATATATACGTACTGACGCCTGTAATCCCCGAAGGGGTAGGCAGAGGTGTAACCAGTACACCCACATTTCGCCGAGCGTATTTCCGTCCCTTATCTGATAGGGGGCGAGCCTATCGCCATACCGGGCACAATTCCAGACTACGGGCTGATACTGAGCATTTCGTAATAGAAAAACCCAATATCACTTTTACCCGACCCGGTGATCGAACCCGAGACCTCAGCGTCAGCCTCAGTCGTAAGGCGTACGCATTACAACTACGCCACCGAGGCATAGATTATTCTTTTTATATTTAAGCTAAACTAATTCGAATGGAAAATAAAACCCGTTTATTTCTCCGTACAAAGTACTAGTTACTAATAAAATTACTACTAAAATTAAATAATTACTAATTCTTTCCAAAAATCGAACCGCCAAAAATCCCCCATTTAATCCGACGGAGTGTAAAGACAGTGGCACGGCACCGAAACATGGCTGCCACATCTGCAATTCAATTCTAAGTTAAATTGCTTCTAGCTTTGTAGTGGCTACATTGAATTATTCGCAAGCTGTTATAAACTGCCCATAAACTGTATTACGCGAGAGATTTATATGCGTAAATAACGTTGTGTTTACACAAGGTGTGACAAAATGCAATAGTATAGTACGATAACTAAGAGGTGAAAATAACATAAGAAAACGTCACATTTCTCTCTCTCTCTCTCTCTCTCTCACACACACACACACACACACACTCTAAACATCTTCATTTATTATTTGTCAAAGGAGTTTTTTGTCATTACTTTCATAATACTTCATCAAATTTAATGATTGAAACACCATTTTAAAGCTTATGTTCGCCGCTATTGAGTTAAAATTGACAAATTTTAATCTATTCTAAAAAAAAGTAACTGGCGCCGCCGCCGCCGCTGTCAAAAGCTTGTCACGCTATCTCCTCCGAAACCGCTGGGGGTATGGGGTCGAGGCCGATACCAATCGATGCAGAATAATGTGGGGATGAAAGTAAGATATGTCTCATATTCGTCGGACTTTAAGTTTTTTTTTATTTTATGTTTTGTGGAAAAACATGGGCAAAGCCCCTAGTGTTTTAAATTAATAGGTTTTGCCAAAAAAGATAAAAAAAATTACAGCGCCATCTATTGACAATATAATCAACTAATTTTTTGTACAGTAGGTCTAGTACAAGTTTTAATAGTTTTCTAAAACGATGAAAGTTTTCGTTTCTCTCCATACGTAGAGTATCTGTTAGCCACTAGTGGGAACTATGATGTATTAAAATTAATAATACGGTCAATTTTATTGCATATTAGTTGAATATGAAATTAGTTTTCAAGCGATTATTTTCTTTATTACCGTATGAATTACTAGTTTGACAATTCGACGGTGGTAATTTTATACGAATTCGAAAACTGTGAACGTATTTGTAACTCGTACTAGGCGTACTGACCACTATCAGTGTGAAGTATTCCTACGGCTCTCCTATTACACCTATACACCTATAAACTTTACTGGTAGAATTAAAATAAGAATAATCTACGTATAAAAATATATTAAATTTATGTATTATTTTAATCAATAAAAAAAACAATCTTGGTATATTTTTATATGGTTTTTAATTTTGTTTGATATTCTGGCAGTACGTGTAAGTAAGCTACCAACATTTTAAAGCCAACCTCATATGCACTTGGTATACACTCTGCTCTTTAACGGACGAGACAATGGCGATTGATTCCCGTTGCGGGTTGTGGGGGTTAGACGGTGGGTCGCCCAAGGTTGCAGGCATCATTTTGGCGGGGGTTAAAAAGCATTAAAAACACAATTTTGATATAATAATATCGCAGTTAGTCCAAACCAGAAACAAAATTGCATAATTGATATTTGAAATAGAGATACCCGTATAAATTCGGCTTGATTTTTATTTTGGTCCCGACCGCGACGTTTCGAGACGACCTACACTTCAGTCTCTCCCGTGACCACGAAGGCTGAAAAGTTTTCAAACGTCGGGACCAAAATAAATAAATAATAACCGCGATATAACCGTATAAACTGTCGCCAAGCAACAGTGTGTAAGCACTGTTGTGTTCCGGTGTGAAGGACATTGAAGCCAGTGTAATTACTGGGCATTATGAGACTTAACACCTTATGTCTCGGGGTGACGAGCGCAGTCCAGTGTCATGCAGAGCTTTATTTAAAGTTCTGTGTGGCGTTGCTTCTGTTTATGAGCAGGCGTGGCGCTTACCATCAGGCGAGCGACCTGCTCGTCTCGTCATTCAATGTAATAAAAAAATAATTAAAAAAAAATAAACTAGGTTTGTTTCAATGATATTAGAAATGTTAAAACTGGCAATATAATTACGCAGCAAGCTCGTGTTTATGTGAGTATTTGATAACTCAATAACAAGCCGAACCGAAACCGGATCAAATCCCGGGACTAATAAATATTCCTCATTCGCCATCCAGTTCGCATGCTACTGAATCTTTCCTACGGGAGTTGAGAATTACCATACCTTCTAACATCGATTTTGCTTTATTTTTGACTTGACAGCCTCTGTGGCGCAGCAGGCGAGTAGCCAGCTGCGAAACGAGAGGACATGGGTTCGATTACCACATTGAGACAAACGTGTCTATCATCTAGAAATATAGGTCTGGATGTTGTGGGACGGTAAGGCGTAGTTCGTGATACTCACGACACAGATTAACCTAGCGTGAGGTCAGGACTATGTCTTTTTTATCTTGGCTCGGCAAAGTGACTACGCTACGCCTGATGGTTAGTGTAGCGCAATCTATGAATACTGTCGACCAACGATAGACACTGAATCTATCGCAGATCGGCAGAATTATGCCGGCCTGCTTAATTGCTTCTTCACACTCCGTTTAAAGGATTCTATGTTATAGGACGGAGGAAACACGTGCACCGGCAAACTATTCCACAGCTTTTTGGTCCGACAGAAGTAAGATTATGCGAACCTCTTGGTCCGAGCCGAGATGGAAGAGACCACGCAGCTATGGTTTCGCAAACCGTGGTTCTGTTAAGGAAAATTGAGGAAGGAATAAAGGAGGATTTCATCTAAAACCATTCACTCGTTACGGCGTGATGGAGTAACAAACATCCAAACTCACAAACATCTAATCTTTCACATTAACAATAGTAGTAGAATTAGAGAAGACTTTTTTAGAGCAAAATTATCTTTGCGGTCTGAATAGAAACAATCCCTCAAAAGGAATTCACCTCTTTGAATGGAAGTTGGGCACGGAAGTTTGTCTTAACTCGTCTTAATTTATGCGTTTCGTATTTAATTTGTACGTCTCCGGTCCGGATTTGATTTTCAATAGGACGGTACAATGCAGCGTCCTGTGTAAACGCAGTCTTAGATAAGTTACCTTCCGCCGTCTGCTGATGTCCAGAGGGCCAATTCTGCTATTTTAACTGACACTGCGAATGAATTTTAACCGAACTGAGATTACATTTTGAATTAATTAAAAATATGGCATTCTGCTCCTTTAAAAATTCGATATCATCTCAGTTAAATTGCATTTAAACTGTCAATTCGATCAACTTTCAATGTCTTTCTTTTGTTGAAAATATGGCTTCGCATTATTATGCATTTCGCCAATGACAAGTATTTTACCGAATTTTACGTATCAGCTGCCATAGACTAAATTCTAGAAATTAAAAATGACCTAAGTGACAAAATCAATGTTACCAACTCACAATAAAATACCCACAATATGACTAATTTCAGTGATTAAAAAATTACGTAACTGGAGGTTATGATTTTTTAATTAATTGATTTGACTAATTCCATGTATTTTATTTATTTCATTAATTTATCTATTCCATGGCATAACTGAAGGAAAACGGCACAACAGCACCACTCAGGCAGTCCTTTCCGGAAATAACCACAATCGCGATTATTTTATTGAAATTTGAAATTCTACCGAATTGCGGTTTTTTTATTTTGCAACACTGCTGAGGACATATCTATACTAAATAAAAATTGTACGAGAGTTTTGGCGGGAATTTTGACAGTGCGATTGCTCTCATAATTTAATCTACACTAATATTCTAGAGAGGAAAGATTTTTTTGTATTTTTGTATGTAACAAATAAACTTAAAAACTACTGGGCCGATTTCAAAAATAATTTGGCCGTTAGAAAGCTACATTATCACTGAGTAACATACGCTGTAAACTCATTTCTAATACTTTACTGGAATAACGAGCACACAAAGTCGCACAATTTTGACTACTTTTAGTTGCTTGCAGTAAAAGAGAATAAAGTTAACTGAATTTGTCTGCAGTTAACTCACAGTCACTTCACCTTAGTGTTGCCAAGTCAGATTTTTGAAAATACCGTGTTGTCCACATTAAAATACGGCATTTGCGTCAAAAATACAGTGCTTGATGGGAAAAAATACAGTCTATTTTACAGTGCAATAAAATGTCATACAAAAAAGGAAATAATTAAATTATTAAATAAAATATAAATTTATTTTAAACTTTATATCCTAAACTAACTTAACATTTTATTTGTATATATCGATCGCTGCAGAAATGGATGGCTGCGATGATGATGATATCGGTTTTTTTTTAATGTGTTTAATCAAAGAGTTTTATGTATACTACTAGACAAGCTGCGCGGTACATAGAAATTGTAGTATAATAAATTGTAGTATAGTAAATTAGTTGTATTACTAAGTTGCAGTCAATTGACCGTAACTCAATATTATCATCTCGCTTACTCTCAACTAGAACCCCTATTGCGCTCCCTGTTTGTGAACTGTCAAACTCCCGCGTTATGTGACGCAGTTTTACTTCTAAATAACCTGTCTAGTAGTATACAATAATACTACGAAATTTTTTACTGTAAAAAAATACTGTGTCTCCATATAAGGTATTTATAAAAATACCGTGTCCAGTAGATGGCATGAAAATACGGCAGATCTGCTGTAATTACAGTGCACTTGGCAACACTGCTTCACCTTCAGTCACATTTCGTTCTCAATATTTTGACGTTTGTCTGTAGACGAAATGCATTTTATATAGTTAAGTGTCTCACAATGGACACTGGCGAAATCACCAATCTACGGTGGAGCCAAACACAATTAAAAGAAGAAGAAGATAGTTAAGTGTCAAAATTGTTACCAGAATACCGTTTTGGTTCAGTCAACTTGTATTCTACTTTCGATATCATTGCGTTCTAAGTTCTTGAATATTGGTTTAACAGAATACCATTTGCAACTTTCTTGTCGCTGAGATTAGATCGGAATGATATTTTGAACAATTAAAATTACGAGAATTGGCCCTCAGCTGGTACTTTTGTGTTAATTGTTTTTTATTCAGGGGCCATTTATTGCCTTTTTAAAGTTTATATTATTGGTTTGATTATTAAATTTGTGTATAACATTGATTCGTAGTTGTATGAAATCGTTTTTAAATATTTTATTTGTGAAGTGTTTGAAGTTGTTAAAATTTTAAACACAACATGTGCTTTAAACTCGGATCTGTCGCAAATCAATTTCACTTTATGTTTCATATCGTCAAAATATTTTATAAAAAGCATACACACGCACTCACGCCTGTTATCCCCGAAGGTATAGCCAGAAGTGTAACCAGTACATCCACATTTCACCGAGAATATCTCCGTCCCATGATGTGATAGGGGGCAAGCCTATCGCCATACCGGGCACGAATCCAGACTCCGGGCTCATACTGAGCATTTCGTAATAGAAAAACCCAATATCACTTTTATCCGACCCGGGATCGAACCCTAGAGCGCAGCGTCAGCCTTAGTCGTAACGTGTAGCGTCAGTGGAGCCGGATTTTTTGGCAGATTTATATGAGAGTTATCGTTCTAGTTATCTTATTTCGATGAGTTAAATTCTATTTAAGATTGTCGTACATAAGGGCCTCAGTTCAAGTTTTTAAATACCAAAGTAATCATATTTGACAATTACATTCCAGTCATCGAAATAAGATAACTAGAACGATAACTCTCATATAAATCTGCCAAAAATACGGCTCCACTTACTTACATGCAAAGGTAAAATCACACGTAACACTCATACACGCAACAAAAATAAATGAACGTTCAAAATCAACTTTATTTCATAAAAGTTAATGTCTAAATATCAAATTTCTAGATCGAGATACGACGTTTAGGACCGCGCAAAAAAGAGACGTATTAAGTGTCAACTAGAGATTATTATGCACAGACTTTTATAGCCCCGCCCCCTTGCACAGAGTTTTAGTGAGGTCTTTTTTTTGCTTGAGTTACGTTTCTTGTCATCTTATTTCGATGATTCCAGCCAATAAAAACAAAATACAAGAATTCACGTTGCGTCGGAATATTTCCCTTTAAAACGCCCTAAACGCTATGCCCTTTGCTGTTATCAAGACCAAGGCAACGCAGACTCCTTTGATGTAAATACAGGTGAAATTTTCGGCATGCTCCGAATTTTACACAGAATTATGTTAGAATAGTTACTTTAGCTACTATTTCTTAGCGGTTTGTGTGGCACCGACAGGAGGTTGTACACGAATATAGTTTCCGAATTTCATTTTGATGTTTAAAGTACAAAATTGCTATGGAAATTGAGGTCGCGAAAGATTTATTATCAGTTGCTGGGTAAAATATACTCGTATTATTAAATGTTGGGGTTTTCTATTACGAAATATTCAGTATCAACTCGGAATTGTGCCCGGTATGGTGGTAGGCTCGACCCCTATCACATCATGGAACGGAAATAGGGGAAATGTGTGAGTACCGGTTGCACCCCTAGCTACCACTTCAGGTGTATATATGTATTATTAGTAGACGTATGATGTGAGTATAATGCGTAATGTTTATAGCAGATACTATTTTTTTTTATGATTATGGTGAGAATTTAGGACTTTTAGAAGTACGAACAATTGCGGGTCTTTTATAAACTTTAGCGCATGAACGGGAATACAAGCACAAGTTTCTTAGTGCCTCGGTGGCGCAGTTGTGATGTGTAACCGTTACGATTGAGGCCAACGCCGAGGTCTCGGATTCGATCCCCGGGTCGGGAAAAGTGGTATTGGGTTTTTCTATAACTAAATGCTCAGTATCAGCCCGGAGTCTGGAATTTGTGCCCGGTATGGCGATAGGCTCGCCCCCTATCACATCGTGAGACGGAGATACGCTCGGCGAAATGTGGGTGTACTAGTTACACCTCTGCGGGATTACAAGCGTGAGTGCGTATGTATGTATATTTCTTAGTGATACCAGAGCCACGCTGTATACAGTTTCGTCTACAGCACGAATTCGTCCACTTCTTGACAACAGGGAATTCTTCTCAATACCTATTTCTTTCCTATAAGGTTGAAAATACACATGATTCTTCTAGAATTATGTGTGTTTATAGCCGGTGGAGATCACTTATTAAGTGACCTGCACTTACATTTGCCAGCCTCCGTTATAAAAAATCAAGTTCAAATCGGACTCTCGCACCGAGGATTCTGTACCACATATTTTTTTTATTTATATTTTTTTATATTTCGTAGGATATCCGCTATATGTAATGGTTTAGATATTACGGTTCAGAAGATAGAGCCCCTTAAAGTTTGAAAAGACGGACAAACTCAGTTTATATTTTCTAATATTATGTTTGTCAGGAGAAATCTACATCATCAACATCATCATCATTATCATCAGCCACAAGACGTCCACTGCTGAACATAGGCCTCCCCTAATGCCTTCCAGGCCGACCTGTTGGAAGCGGCCTGCATCCATCGGCTTCCTGCAACCCTTGTCAGGTCCTCGGTCCATCTTGTAGGTGGACGTCCTCTGTTGCGCTTGCCCGTACGTGGCCTCCATTCGAGAACTTTTCTGCCCCATCGGCTATCAGTTCTCAAATCTACATACCTTCTCTAAATCTGCGACAATCATAATATACACACTAGGAATATACATAAATTGGTTGGCCAAATTCATCGCTTAAACAAAACACAAAACTCCTTTGCGGGACTCGGTGTACGCTTCTACAACCTAATTCCTAGTAGTATCTTGGACCTAACCTTTCATAACTTTAAAATTACTGTTAAAAAATACCTCGCTAGCAGAGGTTATTATAAGATTAGAGACTACTTAAATGATAGGAAACCATGGAGTTAGGGTGTTGCTAGTGCAATATGGCGCAATACATATTTTATTGGTTATAATAAGATTATTATATTGTAAATTATGACATTTTTAAGTGCCCAGTAGGACCTATGAAAATAAAGTTATTTTGATTTTGAACGGAACAAAATCAAATAAATAATATTTATTCTACTGATTAACAAAATAATTATGACAAATTAACTTCGCTTCACATCGGTCGCCTGATTGGAAATATTGGTAAGCGGTTTATCGGTTTTATTGCAGAATTAATTCTACTTGACGCTTTATACAACGTGCGGTTTGATCTCGAAATATTTTTGTGCAATACTATATAATAACCTACTACAATGCTACTGGTGAATGATGAATATCTGTAATTTGGCATACGTATATACAACGTGTTACAGAAAGGTGTGGTCATATTTTAGGGGCATTACATATACCTTACAATTCGTACTTATGTACCGGATCTTTTCAAATCCAAGACATCCAAAAAATTCACGTTAATTTTAATCACTCGTTTATTAAGATCGATAAGATTGATGGCATCACTATTAATTATTATGAACGACATACACTTTTTAATAAACTTAAATAACATGTACGTAATTCTACGGACATACGTACGTAACTGGTAATTTAAATACAAATTAACACTTGAAAGAGGTTGTGTGCTGAAGATGATATAGGTACCATCCTCTAGAAGGATGTTAAAGACTTCATTCTCGGGTCTTCCATCTATGAATTTGGCTTGAATAGTCGACGTTCCTCTTATAAGCTGTTATTAGTTACACCAACACAAAGTACCAATACATAATACTTGTTTTTAGTCAAATACAACGTATGATTGATTACGAGTTCATACTCATAATCAATCATACTTCATAAAATCAGAAATTGCCGAATTGACTGCGTCAAATAAATATTGACATTTGACAACTGATTAATGTTTTTTTAATTATAAAATAATTAAATGAAAGGAGGTCTATAGTAAAATTGTTTATCATTTAGTGTTGTCCAAAGTTGAAAGTCGATATCGACATGTTACTCGATAAAAAAGAAAATTCTATAATTATTGGCCAAGCAATGCAATCGGAATTGGTACTATGGGAGATAAAATACTTAAACCCTACACTATACATTGCTTAAAGTTGCCCGCCCCTTTCTATAACACGTTGTATAACCGACCTGTTGTTGTTGACCCTTGTTGACATTTATTTATTATACAGGCAACAAACAGTATTAATATAAACTAAAAGCAATACATATATAATAGTAATTTAATCAAAATAATTTCCAAAACAAGTTTATACGGCTTTTATCGCGGTTTAATTTTATTTTAGTCGCGACGTTTCGACGTTTTTTTTTTAATAATTTAAAAATAAATGTATATTTTAAAATGAAGGTAGGTTATGTAACATTAACTTTACGAGACGACCTACACCTCAGTCTCTCCCGTGGCCACGAAGGATGAAAAGCTGTCGAAACGTCGGGACTAAAATAAAAATTAAACCGCGATAAAATCCGTATTATATAGTTTTATTTCACTGTGTAATATTCGCGGAAACATAAAAAATCACTAGTTTCCAAAATTTTAAAAAATACAATTATTAGCCCGTCGGCATGAAGCTACCCAAAGTTTCCAAAATTTCTATACACACTCACCTATAATTCTCGAAGGGGTAGGCAGAGGTGTAACCAGTACACCCACATTTCGCCGAGCGTAGCTCCGTCCAATGATGTAACAGGGGGCGAGCCTATCGCCATACCGGGCACAATTCCAGACTCGGTGCTGATACTGAGGATTTCTTAATAAAAACACCCAATATCACTTTTATCCGACCCGGGGATCGACCCAAACAAAACTGGCTTGACGTTTTAAAGGGAGACATGAAAGCCAATGGTCTTACTACAGAGGATGCTCAAGATCGGGCGGAGTGGAGGCGTCTTAGTAGCACGGCAGAAAGCAAGAAAAAGAAACAGTAACTAATATCAAAACAATCGCTTCAGACTCCGTAGCGCAATGAGCGTGTAGCCAGCTGTGAAGCTTGAAGCCGTGGGTTAGATTCCCACACAGAGAACAAATGTTTGTGTGATCCACAAATATTGGTTTCGGGTCTGGATGCTGTGGGACCGGAAGTTCCTATTATTTCCTGATACCCACGCTACAGGTTAACTTAGTGGGGGATCAGGGTTATGTGTAACTGTTGGGTGTATTTATTTATGTTATCATACTAATATTATAAATGTACGTTTGTTTGTTACGCTTTCACACGAAAACAACTTAACCGATCAACATGAAACTTTGTACACATATTCTTGGAGGTATTAGAAGTAACATAGGATACTTTTATAAAAAAAACTTTGTTTGTTACGCTTTCACGCCTAAATGACTGAACCGATTTCGATGAATTTTGATGTAGAGATAGATGGGACCTTGGAGACGGTTATAGGCTACGTTTTATTTCGGAAAAGTCTATTCACGCGGGCGGAGCTGCGAGCAAAAGCTAGTGGTGTATAAAGTAACAACGCAGTCTTCAGCGATAATTTAAAAACAAGAAAGCACAATTCAGCGCGTACATTCGTCCCCGTTCATGGTTCGCTCATCCCTCTCATATAACAAACCTTCTAAACTAGATGACTCGCATTTATCCCGCAAATGCAGTTTATTTTGCAAGATCGTGCATGAAAAGAGTTTAGGCCAACCATTAGTCCTCGTTTCCCGGGATTTGTCGGACACAGGGATGCCCAGTAAACTCTATCTGTGATTTGTTTTTTTTTATTGCATAGGTCGGCGAACGAGCATGTGGGTCACCTGATGGTAAGTGATCTTCATTGCCCATGAATATCCACTACACTTAAAGATACATGGACAACCTTTAATGAAAGGGATAATTAAAGGATTGGGAAAGCGAAGGCAATTTGGGTCAATGGATATATCATTCACGGTATGAAATGCAACAGCAAACAGTTTTCTGTAAGACAGTGGGAACAAGCCGGTCGAGCCAGGCCATTCATGCTGTAGACAAGTATGTTTATGCCGGGCTGTACCACTTGTGAATCAAAATTTATTCAATCTCTACATTGACAAAATATTTTACTATTAAAAATGGGCTATTACTTTCCCTATCTAAACCTTTAGAGGACAAACCTATTTACACTGAGAGGAAGAGCCAAGAAATCCCTTTCGATTGTCAGTAGACAACCCTTACGGTATAAAAACTCCTAAGTAAATATTTGACTACTAAAGTACAAAGCTTTTGATATAAAACGCTATTAAAATAAATCCGTGTTTTTGTTTAGAAATGCCTACATTTAATAAATTGAATAAGAAACCCTATCGAACAATTCGTCATCATCAGGTAGCCGGCTGCGAAGCTAGAAGGTTCGATTCCCACACCGAGACAAATGTTTGTGTGATCCACAAATATTTGTTTCGGGTCTGGGTGTTGTGAGTCCGCAAGTCCTTCGTAGTTCCTGATATCCACAATACAGGTTAACTAGTGTGGGGTTTCAAGACACATTTTTCACTTGCTAATCGATCAGTTACATGCTAATTTCTATGTTGTTTTCTTTATTAAGCGGTTCACCCCGAGCTATTCCATAAAGGGAATGTTCACCAGTAGAGCCTTTGTATCGAATACATACGCACTCACGCCTGCAATCCCCGAAGGGGTAGGCAGAGATGTAACCAGTACACCCACATTTCACCGAGCGTATCTCCGTCCCTTATATGATAGGGGGTGAGCCCATCGCCATACCGGGCACAAATTCCAGACTCAGGGCTGATACTGAGAATTTCGTAATCGAAAAACCCAATACCACTTTATCCGACCCGGGGATCGAACCCGAGACCTCAGCGTCTGCCTCAATCGTAACGCGTACACATTACAACTGCGCCACCGAAGCAGTATCGAATACACCCACCATTATAATGATTTATTTCCAATCATGTCACTTTCCCACGTTTGACGTCATTGCGTATTTTATCCCTCTATTTTGGCATTTTTGGAAATAAAAACAAAGTAAATGTCTCTTCCTATATACATATAAGATTATATTATTGAGGATCCCGAAATAAACCACAAATTGTTTCTCTGAAAATACAAAGTTTTGTTTTATTTAACACGTATTACAATATTACAACACTTATCAAGTTTTGACAATTACATTTCTATCTCACCTGGAAATACAAAGAAACGACATTTAAAGTTTACTAATATCGCTTCCTCAATTGTATCCTCCGATATGTTTTTATAACATTAAATTTCACAAGGTAATTTATGCGTCATCCGCCATTTAATCATAGTTCACACGTCACTCCGTTTCTCTACCATTTTCCACAGACCACATAGATACGCGAAGCGCGGCAAATTCAAATTAATGAAATGTCATTCATTTCATTACATACATAATAAAATATAATAGAGTAAATACTTATGAGTGGGAAAGCCACGCTGTAGACACTTTTGTCTACAGCATGAATGGGCCGGCTCGTCCGGGTAGTTACCACTATCTCACAGAAAACCAATGTAAAGTAGCAGCTTGCTGCTGCGTTTCGTACGGTGAGTGAGATATCCGGGGGCTCAAATCCCCCTCCCCTACCCAATCCCTTAATAATCCCTTTCCTTTAAGGTCGGCAACGCGGCCATAGTTTTGTTGTATTGTGTGCGAACATGGGCGGTGGAGATCGCTTACCATCAGGTGACCCACTTGCTGGTTTGCCGGCCTATGCTATAAAAAAACATGTTATACTAACACCATGAGTAGGGGACTCATGGACCTTAGTTACACGAATAAATATATATTATTATTATTTAACTTAGGCCCGATTCGACCAAATTTTACATTATTCCAGAGTATTTTATAGTTAGAATATTTTTACTCGGTTTCTTATTCACAATATAAATCACTAGTCATTTTTCTATGCAAACCCCAGTCACAATCAATACTTGTGTTAATATACAATATGTAACAAAAACCTTGTTGGGCTTTTTAACTGTGATATGAGGATCAATATTCAAATGCAATGAAAGAACTCGCATACGAAAATTGGACTATAAAAATACAATATTTATTTTTTTAACTTGAATTAATTTATTGTTTGTAAAACGTATTTCGATTGATTACCTCTGCAAAAACGATGACTCGGAGCCAGAGCGAGATAGCATGTTGCGGCGTCCACGTACATCGTGCCGCGCCCTCGGCTTCGTCAATACACACAGAAATTCAAATGCAAATAACATAAAATTAACTTTAAATGTTCATTTTTGAAGTTACCTGTGTAAAGATAATATCTCGCTTCTGTTATTTATTTTTTAATTTAACTATTTTTATTAAGCTGTCTACATGTACGAGTAGCTTTACGACCTAGAAAAAGCCAGCAGGTTTTTTTTTTATATATTATATATGTATTGATGTACGCCTCTCTTAATATTTTACGATAAAACAATATTTTATTATAAGTTAGGATCCGTTTCTCACTTTTCTATTAATATATTTCATACAAAATATAGTAAGAAATAATTTAACACAAGAATGAAACACAATAATGCGCCGATCGCCCGAGGCAATACCGCGCAGTACTTTATCACAACGGGACTAATGAACCCAATAGACGGCCAAATAAAACATCCCCAATATTCTACCGAAACGTGTTACAGAAATTATATGAGATGATATTAGCACGTGACGTCACTTGTTAACAGAAATATCGAAAATTGCGTAACGATGTCATATATTTCACATACATTTTTAATCCCCTACAATATATTTAACATACATACATACGCACTCACGGCCGTAATCCCCGAAAGGGTAGGCAGAGATGTAACCAGTACACCCACATTTCACCAATAGTATCTTCGTCCCATGATGTGATAGGGGGAGGGGCAAACCTATCGCCATAAAATTACCAATATTTAAACTCACTCGAAAAATCAATTTTTTGAGAGGTAGAGCCACGCTGTCGGCAGTTTTGTCTACAGCACGAAAGGGCTGGCTTGAACGGGTCGTTACTACTGTCTCACGGAAAACTGACTTAAAGAAGCGGCTTGGTGCTGCATTTCGTACGGTAAGTGAGATATCCGTAGGCCCAAACCCCCCCCCCCCCCCGTTCCCAATTCCTTATTATCCCTTTCCTTTAAGGTCGGCAACGCGCCCATAACTTTTTTCGTCTTATGGGCGTACATGGGCGGTGGAGATCGCTTACCATCAGGTGACCCACTTGCCCGTATGCCGGCCTATGCTACAAAAAAAATGAAATATCCGGAAGCCCATATCCCCCTCTCCTTCCGAATTCCTTAATTATCCCTTTCCTTTAAAGTCGGCACCGCGCCCATGACTAATAAATAATAAATGCACCCAACACACACATCGGCCTGACCCCACGCTGGGTTAAACTATATCGTGGGTATCAGGAACTTCGAGAGACTTGCGTTCCAACAACACCCAGACCCGAAACAAATATTCGAGAAGCACAAACATTTGTTTTGGTACGGGAATGGATCCCGCGGCTTTTCGTTTCCAATCGGCTAGTCACTCATCGAGCCAAGGAGGCTGTCAAATATAGCTTAGGTTATTCTTGTGTATCTTTGTCTAACTTCGCTTCACTTTGGTATCTGCGACCAAATTAGTTCTAAACAATTCTCAAATTATAATTTGACGTGTAATTAATATTTAAATCTTATTTTATTTTTAATTTCTGTTTGCCAACTTCGAACACCAGTTTCATACGTATATTACTTACTTCTTATTATTGTGTTTTTTATAGCAAAAAACATAAGAGCAAGTGGGCTCACTGATGCTAAGTGATCTCCACCGCCATAAATATGCATGTTTTTTCTACGATAAGGAGGCTCCACATCTTAGACCCAAAGCCAACCTCACCTGCACGTCGTACATGCACTCTGCTGATTAACGGTCTAGGTAATGGCGAAACTTGGTTTCTAATGTAATTTGTGATTCTCAGACATCTACAGTTAAATCATTGGGAAAGTGAACCCTGGCATTAAGCTGGGATAACGCCAGGTAGAAAGAAGGCGAGAATATAAAAAAAACTGGTGGTAAAAAATTTAGGGGTACGGAACCATTGATGCAAGAGTCTGATTCAGACTTCATCGGCTTTTTAGGAATCATCAGGTAGCAACTCAGCAATCAATACGACACACTTGTTACAGTATCTGATAGCCCAAAACTTAGAGTCGTTAAGCACTTCTCAACTAAAATCACTTCGACCAACTATTTGGGACCGCTTAATTGAGTACAATATTAGCAGGGCAAGCGTCATTGCAAACTTAAGAAATTAATCTTAGCGTTGAAAAGCTTTTGTCCACATTTTGGGACTGTTTCGAATTAGTTCGGTTACATTAATAAAGGCACAGTCTTAAAATTTTACAGTCTGTCAAAAAAGAAAACAGTATTTGTTTAAAAAAATCTACGCCTTTTTGATCTGTAGGTATGTTGTGGGCTCGTAAGTCGCTCGTAGTTCCTGATACCACGATACAGGTTGGCTTAGTAAGGGTCACGACTATGTGTGTGACTGTTGAGTGTATTTATTAAAAAAAGAATTACTTAGGTGAGTGTGGTGAAAAAAATTACTACTTACTTCAATGACTTATAGACGAAGTTTGCTTTTGCGTCAACATCAAACGCGTTGATAAACTGTATGGTTATTAGACTGTGCTAATGGATACTATTGTTATTTTCTTGGGTTAGGAATGTTTGTTATGCGGATTCGATCTTCGTTTGGTGCCAGTATTTTGAGTTTCAGCCTTTGTTTCCAAATGACCTCTAACTGGGACGCGGTTCCATAACATCTATAACATAAAATATACTTTCTTAATCTAACTGGCGGAACCCACAATAATTTCAAATCAATATTATGACATAGCGCTACTGCTTGTCACCTCGGTATGTCAGCAACGGAGAGGGCTGCGAGCTTAGCGACAGTTAAATATGAATCAATCATCCTTACATCATACAATATTTACAATTTACCAATATACCAATACAGCTTCCAGAAGTGTTACCTGCAATTAAAACGACCACGTTAAATAAATTCTCCAAACAATAAAGAGGAACAGAATACCATATTTAGTCAAGTCCAAATCGAATCTCAGTTCGGTTAAAATTAATTCGTAGTGTCAGTTAAATACGAGAATTTACCTTCTGATACCATTATGTCTTTCCTACGAATGAACTTCGAAGGTAAGTGAGTATTACCGGTGCTCATAGACATCAGCAATAGCAGAAGTACAGCAGCTCTGCTGCCGACAGTGAAATTCGATTCTTTTTAATCGACTTAAAAATGGAAGCTCTTAATTCGTCTTAATATTATGTCTTTTGAATCACGCATAACTCCGACAATATGCACCGATTTGGATGATTCTTTTTTAACTGAAAGAGCTTCATTCCGTTATAATCCTATATATACGGCTAAGGTTAATAAAAGGACAGAATAAAAGGTATAACCAAAAATGTGAAACATCGACTGCAAAGAGCCACGCATTATTCATGCTTTAAAGTCGGTTTCTGAAGTCTTGTTAACTGTCTGAAAACTAATTATTGTTAAGCCTCGTTTAAAGGACATGTCTTAGATCCAAGGAAACACTGTGGACGGAAGTTCAAAACTGATGAGTGTCAAAATGGCGGATGTACCATAACCAATCTAATCATATTAGATACCAAACAAATGTACTCAAATTCTTCAAGCATAAATACCCTGACCTTATATGAATAAATAATAACTATAATCTAAGCAATCGAGTTTATTTTAAACACGCATATACCAGTAATCCAAACAGATAATCCAGCGAGAAATTCGAAAGGCCCGACAAAATCTCGACAGTGTTATCTGCCGTATCTCGAATTGTTTTCGTTTGTGCCTTGCCTTATCTTAGTGCTTTGTTATAAATTCCTTTTCTTTCTTTATAGCTGTTTCCGATGTCATCTTTAGAGATTATGCGGCTTTTATTTCACCTTAAAAATAACTGAAAAGGCATCGTATTTTAAGCTCCGTGGTGAGGCAATTTTGCTCCGTAGCTGTGGCGGAGTAAAGGAAAGTCGACGCTAATTCCTTTTTACTTCAGATATAGATATAACTAGTATTGTAAGTGAACATACTTCGCGTGCCGCACAGTTGATCGAATATTGGCTTTCGAAAACTTAGCAACATGAATTTTTACACGATTTTGCCTATCAAATAAGATACCATGTTATATTTAAGAATGTAATAAAGGATATAATGTAGAGCCACGATGTAGACAGTTTTGTCTACAGCGTAAATGGGCTGGCTCGACCTGTCTCACAGAAAATCGACGTAATGTTTTGAACGGTGAGTGGATATCCTGAGGCTCAATTTACCCTCCCCTTCTAAATCCCTTAAATATCCCTTCTTCTGGTATTGTAGGCGTACATGGGCGGTGAGAGATAACTTACGGTCAGGTGATCCAGTTGCTTGTTTGCCGGTCTATGCTATGTTTTTTTCGGCCTCTTTGAAAGGTTTTCAAGTGAATGACCTAATACGCTTAACGCTTGTTATGTGCTGGTTGGTAGATCGCCATAGCCTCGGTCGTATGTCACGGGTAGTTGAAGTGGGCGTAGCTTCCGAAAGATGGTATTTTCACCATTGTCGTACGACGAGGGAACTACTCCGCAAAGATAAAATATGGAAAACATATAATTAAATTAAGATTTATCATACTATCAAATAAATTTGTAGACGTGACGTAGATACCATGGGTATGGGCTGCTTTTATCCTGGAAGACGTAATTTACGGTGGTAGAGCCACGAGCAAAACCTAGTATGTAAATATAAAATGAAATAAAAATGCTGAACCGACCAACATTTACTTAACGTCAATGGTGTCCAATCGGATTTCCGAATAATCCATCGAATTTTAAAAGCCGCAACGACTGCGTCCATAATATCTAATCTCGGTGTCAAATAGTTCCATGGGTTTCCAGTATTAATTATATTTTATCAATCTCATTGACTAATAAGGCCCATTCTTGTTATTTTAAATGTTCAAAATATCATTCCGATCTAGTCTCAGCGTCAAGAAAGTTGCAAATGGCATTCTCTTAAACCAATAATGTTCGTTGTTTGTATAAAATAAACTATCATCTGCTTTAATAAAAAGTTTAAACCGCAATAACGTTCGTTCAGAGTAACTATTGATTAAACTGACGAGGTACCAGGGTGACATATTACCAAAGAACTAACTTGCGCGTGTATTATGGAGACTCTACAAGGCAAGTTCAACACTTAACTCGGTCCACTCAGTTTCATGGGCGCGCAACAAGTGCTTTCCATAATTGAACGCACCTGCCTCGCAGTCTCCGCATTTGTTATGAGAGCCTGGTACTTAATATTGTATAGCGCTGATTTTTATATAAGTTGAAAAGTATTTTTTTTATTATTAGCGCCTGTTTCACCACCTCTGCTTAAATGTTACTTACAAAGTGAAATAGAACACGTTGAAATACAAAAGTAACACTCCTCCGTATATACCGGAAGAAAGATGTTATGTATAATACGTTCATTTGTGATAAAATCTTACTTGATTGTGGAATAGACCCTAAGAGGTACTTTTATAATCCGACGAAGAGTGCGTATTAAAGATTTATTTTTAATCGTTGCGCTAAACTAAATTGGCAATTTAGTTAAAAGTATAATAAATATACTTAATAAATAATGTAAGCACATCCGCGTCCTCACCAGCCTAGCATTTGTCTCGCAATACAGCTTCACCGCTATGATTTTTAATAGACTAGTGGCGTTGCCCATGTTTTTCCACAAAACATAAAATAAAAAAAAACTTGAAGTCCGACGAATATTAGACATATCTTACTTTCTTTCCCACATTATTCTGCATCGATTGGTATCAGCCTCGACCCCATACCCCCAGCGGTTTCGGAGGAGATAGCGTGACAAGCTTTTGGCAGCAGCGGCGGCGGCGCCAGTTACTTTTTTTATAGACTATAGAGAATAGAGATAGAGATTCCAAATTCCATAAATGTATTCGTTGAAACTCATAGGTATTTAGTAAAAATGGACCACACACAGATTTATAAAACAAGTTTTCGATAGTTGACTGAAAACGGCAGCCTTGTGTGGTATTTTTCTGTTGTCTTATTTTATAATCGGGATATGAGCTATACTTTCTATGCTTAAATGTACTTTTCTGTTGAATTCATTTAAAATCTCGTTTTATTGTTCGCCTGATGGTAAGCACCACGCCTGCCCATAAACAAAAGCAACGCCACACTGAACTTTAAATTACAAAGCACTGCATGGCATTGCACTGCACTCGTCATCCCGAGACATAAGATGTTAAGTCTCACAATGCCCAGTAATTTGCCTTCAATGTCCTTCAAACCGGAACACAACAGTGCCAACACACTGCTGTTTGGCGGCAGAAATAGAAAAAGCAGTGGTACCAATTCAGACGGCCTCTCGCATACGAGGGACCTACCACCTTGTATGTAAAAATTGTTGTCGTCGTTTAATTGTAAAACCTTATCTTGTACTTTCTACTAAGTTATTGTCATTGATCGACATTACTGTGTCAAAGACACTTGCCAAATAAACAATAATAATGTTAAACATGGCATTATGCATCATATTCATTATATCATTGAAGAACCGGATTTCATTGACTACATCATATGTAAACGTGACGTTGCTAGACGAAGACGCATTTAAAACGTGGAATCAAATATTATTTTAAAATGATCTGGTGCTGTATTGGTTTTGTGTTATATTTCATGGGTATGCTTTTTTAATCATTTAATTTTATTTTATTTTGGTTTTTATCTATAATCATTTTTATTTATTTCTATTTTTAAAAGAAACAATCATAGTAGAAGCACACATTCAAATAACCTTAACAGGATTTTACGGCCTTACTACAAAACGTAGTCTAACTTTAAACTAGGTTTATATCAACAATTTACTAAAGGTTACCATAGCAACCAATAGACATAAAATCAGTTTAAAGTTAGACTACGTTTTGTAGTAAGGCCTGTGATATCTAAATCGCTGAACAGATTTTCTTGAACCATAAATAAGAACCAACTCGATTTTAAACTAGCAACAAATAAAAATAAACAGCATTATGTGTTTAAGCGCTACAATGCCACTAACAGAAAAGAGGGTCAAACATATAATATCCCTCTTTTTTTCAAGGGTAACAAATAAAATACTTACGTACATACTTGTTGATAGGCAGTAATACAACATTTTAACACTTATAAACTAGAATAAAGTTATTTATTATTTTGTTCTAATACACGTTTGAAACAGGAAAATATAAGGTGATAATTATCCATATATTAGGATTTTTATTCTAGCAGTTTATAGCTCTAACAATGAATCTGTTCTTAGAGTGTATTATTCCATAACAGTTTTAAATATAAAAAGGATCATCCAAATCAACCCGTATATAGTTAGAGTTATGAACATAAAAAAAATTAGTTTGCAGATCTCTTCCTTTTTAAGTAGATTTTTATAGCATAGGCCGGCAAACGAGCAAATGGGTCACTCGATGGTAAGTGATATCCACTGCCTATGTACATCCACTATATCAGAAGAACCTTGGACGCGTTGCCGAATTTAAAGGAAAGGGATAATTAAGGGATTGGGTATGAGAGGGGATTTGAGCCTCTGTATATCACACTCACCGTACGAAACGCAGCAGCAAGCTGCTACTTTGCGTAGGTTTTCTGTCAGACAGTGGTAGCAACCCGGTTAAACCGGACCTGGCTGACCGTATGTGGCTGTCTCATATTGCCCAGTAATCAATGTCCTTCAAACTGAAACAATTGCTTTAATTCTTATATTTTGTTGCAGTTACTCATGCTTACCCGGAAAATTTGAAATACGGAAATATAACAAATCCAATTGTAAGTATTTATACCATATTAGATATCTATGATGCAAACTGTGCAGATTACGTGGTACCATACCATACGTTAGCCGTGGCTGCGACTGCCTCGGTGGCGCAGTTGTAATGCGTACGCGTTACGATTGAGGCCAACGCTGAGGTCTCGGGTTCGATCCCCAGGTCGGGTAAAGTGGTATTGGGTTTTTCTATTACGAAATGCTCAGTATCAGCCCGGAGTCTGGAATTTGTGCCCAGTATGGCGATAGGCTCGCCCCCTATCACGTTATGGGACGGCGCTATACGAGATACGCTCGGCGAAATGTGGGTGTACTGGTTACACCTCTGCCTACCCCTTCGGGGATTACAGGCGTGCGTGCGTATGTATGTATTATGCCAGCTCAACCTGCGGGCTTAGCACGTTCAACACGACATATCTCGCGCGCCAGAGAGATAACTATCGACGTCAAATATCTCGGATAAAAGTTAGCGTCGATAGATATATAGAGATAACCAGATAAAACTGGTTCTTCACGACAAAACGCGTCGATAAAATTATCTCGTGTTGCATATGCTAAGCCCCCTGGATTGTCACTGTCTCACAAACAACCGATATGGAGTAGCAGCTTGTTGTGTCGTTTCGTACGATGAGTGAGATATACGGAGGCCCACGTCCTTTTTTATAGTATAGGCCGGCAAACGGGCAAGTGGGTCACCTGATGGTAAGTGATCTCCACCGCCCATATACGCCTACAATACTAAAATAATCATGGGCGCGAGGCCGACCTTAAAGGAAAGGGATAAGTAAGGGATTGGGAAGGGGAGGGGAATTTGGGCCTCCAGATATCTCACTACCGTACGAAACGCAGCAGCAAGCTGCTACTTTACGTCGGTTTTCTGTGAGACAGTGGTAACGACCGGACGAGCCGGCCCATTCATGCTGTAAAACTGTCTACAGCGTGGCTCTACCACTCTTGAGACAATCCTCTGTACCAATCCCTTAATTATCTGTTTCCTTTAAGCTTGGCAATACATTCACGATTCCTCCCATCATAAATAAATAATGAATGGTGCTCAGCTGAATAAATATAGAACCACCCATCCAACCAATCATCCATTGACCACTAAAAAGACAAAAAATTATATAGTTAGTGTTATATTACAATAACCACAGAATTATTATAGTTCCGCAATTACAATTTTGAGTCAATGTTAAACAACAACTCCGATCAGTTTTAATTTACAATTTTTTTGTTGTCGGTTATAGTTATTTAATAAATAGTTATTCAAACATTTTTCCTGTTAGCAAATTATACACATAACTAACGTAACGTTTTTGCGAAATTATTCAAATTAAATATCTTCAAAACCGCTTTTACAAGTTTTACCAGAATTATTAACATACATACATACGCACTCACGCCTGTTATCCCCGAAGGGGTAGGCAGAGGTGTAACCTGTACACACACATTTCGCCGAGCGTATCTCCGTCCCTTATGTGATAGGGGGCGAGCCTATCGCCATACCGGGCACAAATTCCAGACTCCGAGCTGATACTGAGTATTTCGTAATAGAAAAACCCAATGCAATGCAACCTCGGACACGAGCAAGTGGGTCACCTGATGGAAAGTTATCTCCACCGCCCATGTGCGCCCACAATGCCAACAGAATCATGGGCGCGTTGCCGACCTTAAAGGAAACGGATAATTAAGGGATCGGGAAGAGGAGGGGTATTTGGGCCTCCGGGTATCTCACTTACCGTACGAAACGCAGAAGCAAGCTGCTACTTTATGTCGGTTTTCTGTGACACAGTGGTAACGACCTGGACGAGCGGGCCCATTCATGCTGTAGACAAAACTGCCTACAGCGTAATTCTACCACGCATAAAATATAGATATCGAACCGGCACGTTCAAAATGTAGGACTTTAGGGTAGGACTAACAGACGTAGAATTAGTAAAAGGATTCTGTTGGCACACTTTGGGTACGGTATTCCAAAAATATAACATATTTTTTCCCGTGTCTAATCGCTTTAGAGCAATAAATTGGCTATCTAGGCAGTTACCATGATGTCATGATTATTTTTAGGTGGTAGGTCGTATGCGAGATGCAGTCTGTGTTGGTGCTTCTGCTTTGTCTGTTTCTGCCACCAAACAGCAGTGTGAGCACAGCTGTGTTTCTGTTTGAATGACACCGAAGCCAGTGAAATTACTGGGCAATATGAGACTTAACATAACATGTGTCTAGGGGTGACACGGTCCAATGAGATGCAGCACTTTGTAATTGACAGTTCTTTGTGGTGTTGCTTCTGTTTATGGACAGGCGTGACGCTTACCCTCAAGCAAGCTAGCTACTCGTTTAGTCAGACTAATAAAAAAAAACTATGACGAAACAGTCGTGTCTCCGCCTGCCCCTAAGATAATATAAGAGCCACGCTGAAACCTTTTTTTTATTTTGCCGGAATGAAGGGGTCGGCTCGACCGGGTTATGACCACTATCTCATAGAAAACCAACGAGAAGTTGGAGTTGCTATTGAGTTTCGTACGGTGAGTGAGATTTCCGTAGGCTCAAATCCCCCTCACCTTCCCAGCCCCAGTCAATATAGTGCTAATATAATTATAATTTCATTTTCAGAGGGTCAAACGATATGGTAACTATTATCACCCACCCTTGTATAAATTTCCGACACCACCTCCTAACACCCCACAAACCACACAACCATATAGTAAGATAAATAAATTACCGTGGTATAGTAACCAGGATCCTCCATATTATAGTAATCAGAATCCCCCACCATATGGTAACCAGAATCCTTTACGATATGGTAACCAGGATACCCCACCATATGGTAACCAGGACCCTCCACGATATGGTAACCAGGATACCCCACCATATGGTAACCAGAATCCTTCACGATATGGTAACCAGGATACCCCACCATATGGCAACCAGAATTCTTCACGATATGGTAACCACGATACCCCACCATATGGTAACCAGGATACCACACCATATGGTAACCAGAATCCTTCACGATATGGTAACCAGGATACCCCACTATATGGTAACCAGTATCCTTCACGATTTGGTAACCAGGATACCCCACCATATGGTAACCAGAATCCTTCACGATATGGTAACCAGGATACCCCACCATATGGTAACCAGAATTCTTCACGATATGGTAACCAGGATACCCCACCATATGGTAACCAGGATACCACACCATATGGTAACCAGAATCCTTCACGATATGGTAACCAGGATACCCCACTATATGGTAACCAGTATCCTTCACGATTTGGTAACCAGGATACCCCACCATATGGTAACCAGAATCCTTCACGATATGGTAACCAGGATACCCCACCATATGGTAACCAGAATCCTTCACGATATGGTAACCAGGATACCCCACCATATGGTAACCAGAATCCTCCACTATATGATAACCAGGATACCCCACCATATGGTAACCAGGACCCTCCACGATATGGTAACCAGGATACCCCACTATATGGTAACCAGTATCCTTCACGATTTGTTAACCAGGATACCGCACCATATGGTAACCAGAATCCTTCACGATTTGGTAACCAGGATACCCCACCATATGGTAACCAGAATCCTTCACGATATGGTAACCAGGATACCCCACCATATGGTAACCAGAATCCTTCACAATATGGTAACCAGGATACCCCACCATATGGTAACCAAAATCCTCCACTATATGATAACCAGGATACCCCACCATATGGTAACCAGGACCCTCCACGATATGGTAACCAGGATACCTCACCAGATGGCGATCAGGATCCTCCACCCTATGATAACCGGAATCCCCCGCCATATGGGAACCGAGATCTTCCACCATATGGTAACCAGGATCTCCCACAATATGGTAACCTAAATTCATCACAAAGCTATCCGCCAACGTTTTATGGTGGCCTGAATCAACCCACCCCAAAATCAGTGCCGGCACCACTTTTATACGTTGACCCGATTGATCGTGAAGGAGATCCATGCAACCCGAATTTTTCTGAGAAACCAAACTTTTTAGTTGACGGAAGGAGGATCAGTGAAGCGAGTAAGTTCTTTTAACCAACTTCAATAAAACCCCTTAACAAAAATAAAACACACCCGAAAAAACAAAAAGCAAAATATTTTTCTTTTGTTTTTTTTTTTGTCTGTCTTATTTTTATTAAAAAATATTTTACTATTTTTAGTGAAAGAATCATCAATATCGATGCATAAATGACGAATGACATTCACCCCCTTAGGTGTGGAATTTCTTCTTAAAGAAAAATATACGCGTCGAGTTGAGAACTTCCTCGGTTTTTTCCTTCAGGTTATGGTTTTCATTAAAGCTAAAGGTGCGTCCACACTTCAATGACATTTCACCGCACCGTGACACGTGGCTGTCACACGTACTTGCTACGTTAATGTGGATAATTGTCGTAATTACACTGTGGCATTTTGCCGAGACATAAACAAAAAATAAATAAATAAAATACGATACACCCAACAGTCAGACACATCGTCCTGACCCCACACTAGGTTAACCTGTACCGTAGATATTAGCAACTACAAGGGGCCTGTCCTACAACACCCAAACCCGAAACAAATATTTGTGGGTCACACAAACATTTGTCTCGATGCGGGAATCGAACCCACGGCCTCACGCTTCGCAGCCGGCTACTCGCCCACTGCGCTACGGAGGCTGTCAAATGACAAAGCTTAAATGACATGTCACGGCGAAATGTCACGGGTTCTCAGAACGGATCGCTTCGTGATATTAGGTCGTAACATTTCACAACCGTCCCCACTCGGGATTGTCACGGCTACGGGTCTGGCATGGCGTAATGTCTAAGTGGAGACGCACTTTTAGGGTATCTACAAACATTGGCGACAAAGTATACCTCTATATAAACCGGTCCCGGGTTCAATTCAGGTCGGGCAATCACAATTTGTGTGAGAGTTTGAAAAAGAGAAAAATCACACATGAGTTTTCCAGGATTGGAATTGTGCCCGTTATAGCTATAAGCCGCCAGCTATCAACCATATCATGGGACGGAAATAAACATTATTTTTCCTATTGCCATGCACTACATAGCCAATAGTACTTAATATTATTGTAGTAGATAGCAACAGATAACGCAAACAGTGTGCTTAGTGCGAAATTTCTCGATACTTTATTTATTTATTGTCATTTCATCCGTGCCTATCGTGACTGCCTCGGTGGCGCAGTTGTAATGCGTACGCGTTACGATTGAGGTCAACGCTGAGGTCTCGAGTTCGATCCCCGGGTCGGGTGAAGTGGTATTGGGTTTTCTATTACGAAATGCTCAGTATCAGCCCAGAGTCTGGAATTTGTGCCCGGTATGGCGATAGGCTCGCCCCCTATCACATAAGGGACGGAAATACGCTCGGCGAAATGTGGGTGTACTGGTTACACCTCTGCCTACCCCTTCGGGGATTACAGGCGTGAGTGCGTATTTCATCCGTATAGGCTTAAAATGTATGAAGTTAATACATTTTTGATACGATTCGATAAAGGCGTTGTACGGATCTGCATACATATTTTTGTAAATTCGGGTGACATAATCGAATAATTCTCAAAAACTTATATATATGTGACAGCTATCCGAAACTCTCACTAGGGCCACATAATGGATATTATTATTCAAAGTACGCATAATTTCGTGAAATGTACACGCTAATAAGTACGTTATATTTCGTGAAATGTACACGTTAATAAGTACGTTATATTTCGTGAAATGTACACGCTAATAAGTACGTTATATTTCGTGAAATGTACACGCTAATAAGTACGTTATATTGCTTGAAATGTACACGCTAATAAGTACGTTATATTTCGTGAAATGTACACGCTAATAAGTACGTTATATTTCGTGAAATGTACACGCTAATAATTACGTTATATTTCGTGAAATGTACACGCTAATAAGTACGTTATATTTCGTGAAATGTACACGCTAATAAGTACGTTATATTTTTCAGAATGTATGGATTATATATGGAGCTTAAACAGGAAATATCAAATAAGATTCCAAAGTGATTCATGTGAGTAACATTTATTATTGAATCGTTTTGTCGTCTGTGAGTGTGTGTGTGCATGTGCGTCTGTGTGTGTGTGTTTGTGTGTGTGTGTGTGTGTGTGTGTGTGTGTGTGTGTGCGTGTGTGTGTGTGGGAGTGTCTGTGGCACAATATCATCTAAACAAAAATGGACCGATTTCAATTCAGTTTGTTATTATTTGAAAATAAATTTAATCATGATGGTTCTTAGCTACATTTTTCTTTTTTTTATAGCATAGGACGGCAAACGAGCAAGTGGGTCGTCTGATGGTAAGTGGTCTCCACTGCCCAAATTCGTACATAGTACCAGAAGAATTATAGGTGCGTTGCCGGCCTGAAAAGAAAGGGAAAATTTAGGGATTAGGAAGGGGAAGGGGATATGGACCTCCGGATATCTCACTCACCGTACGAAACGTAGCATCAAGACGCTACTTTATGTTGGTTTTCTGTGAGACAGTGGTAAGGACCTGGTCGAGCCGGCCCATTCGTGCTGTAGACAACACTGTCTTTAGCGTGGCTCTACCACTAGAAAATCAAGAAAGTTTGAATAATATCTGTCAGCCGTTTCAAATTTAGAAATGTTTTTCTGATTTTAATGGTTAGGTTAGATGAGGATTATTTCATAATCACCTAAATAATGAGATCGCATAATGGTAAGCGCTACGTATGCCCAAAAACAGACACAGCACCACCCAGAACTATGAATAATAAAGCACTGCATGACACTGTTCTAGTTACCTTAAGACATAAGATGTTAAGTTATATAATGAACAGTAAATTCATTGGCTTCAATGTCCTTCAAACCGTAACACAACAGTTATTACTCACTGCTTAGCGGCATAAATAGGCAAAACTTTGTGACCTATAGCCCCTCACATACAAGGAGCCTGCCAATATACCTGTAAATGACGTTAGAGAAGGATGGGTGTAAACATAATAACTATTTACAACGTAGCTTTTTTTATGGCGAGGTCGCAACTCAATCCAAGATAAAGTATGTATACGCAAAAAATACACCGTATTGAACAAGATTTGAAGCAACAAGGGAACCGAAGAGAATTTTTAAGAGTAGTATACATCGAAATAAGATGACGTAGTATAGGATTTGTTTATGTTTTAATTTATAAATCTAAGAAGAACCATCCAAATTCCCACGGCCACGTCACCTCGCAGATGCTATGCAATTATAAACGTTACGAGTATTCTATTGTTTGTAATTGTAAGACCGTTAAGTTAGGTAATACGACTTTTAATCTGTTATTCAATGTACACATAAGTTTCACCTCACACTAGGTTAACCTATGTCGTGGGTATCAAGAACTACTAGAGACTTGCGGTCCCACAACACCCAGACCTGTAACAAATATTTGTGGATCCCACCAACATTTTCTCTGAATTCACTTGGATCACATTGGATCTGGAAACACTTCTTTCAAAGCCGGCCCGCCCGCTCCGCCACGGAAGCAGTTAATATATTTAAAAGTTGAAATATTCACTAACTCAACATTACAGGTGAAGCAGAAAAAGAAAGAAATAGAACAGTAAACAATAGAGCAGCTCCGACCGCTGTGGGGGGACGACCTGCTTTTCCAGGAGAATTCCCACACATGGTTAACTCCTAATTTTATTTAGTACTGATACAGTACTTATAATAAGACAGCTTTTACGTATATACGGACTTCACAGTTACGAATACATTCATTGTTAATTATCGCTTGCTTTAACGTTGAAGGAAACATCGAGAGGAAACCTGCATACCTGAGAAGTTCTTCATAAGAATTTCGAAGGTATGTGAAGTCTGCCAAGCCGCGTTAGAACAGCGTGGTGGACTACGGCCTAACCCCTCACATTCAGAAGAGAAGGGCCGTGTCCAGGGATGGGGCATGTATTATTTATTTGATTATTACAGTACTTATCATTTGCCTAGTCGCCTGTCGGTATTTAGGCTAAAAAACAATAAGTCGAGCAATAAGAAAATCACATACGTGTTGCTCGGGATTTTGAGTTTCTTCAAAATATGGCATCACATCATGGACAGAAAATATGGTAAACGTGGGTGCATTTTTTTATCCTAGAACGACAATGTGACTACACTGGACCTGATGTTAAGTACAGTGCAGTCTAAATATAATGTCAACCGTCCAGAGGTAATGCGTCCCATGACGATCGGCAGAATTATACCGTCTAGAAGTTACTGGATATACACTAGCTAACCCCGGTACGCGGCTCGCCTGAACGAGGCACTATGGCGAAGTTTTCACCATATGTACGGTGGTCGCTATCTAGTCGGGTACAAAAATATCAGATACCCTTCCAACATCAGAAAGGCATACCTCTGCCTACCCCTTTAGAGATACAGGTGTGAGCGTATACTATGTAACAACTAACATTATGATCTTTTGCCAGGGTGCAATAGGTTGGCTCGGTCTGAATGGAGAATGGCTGTTCAAATGCGCGAGTTCCTTAATCAGTCCGAATTTCGTACTAACAGCAGCGCACTGTTCCAAGGCATCTTCCCTCAATACTGACCTTGCAGATCCAGTTCCGAAGATAGTCAGACTCAGCCACGTGGACCTTGACTTGGCGGTAAGATTCATTTATACACATACCCTCATCTTATTACTTGAATCTTTTCTATTAGTTGGAAAAAGGTAATTGTGAAGATTGTGTACAATCCTCGAGAGGTATTGTTGATGAATATTAGAATATGCCTAGTTCAATAACTTATAAATTACTAGCTTTTGCTTGCGGCTCAGCACGCATGGACGGCAATTTCCAGGGTAAAAGTAGTCTATGTCCTAATCCCGGTCATGGTCTACCTGTGATGGTCCAGATGTTAAAGCGTGATTGACTACCAAACATCTAAATTCACAAACTCACAAACATCCCAACTTTCAAGAAGTTTCATAAAAATAAACTATATTGCAAAAACAGAATTAATTGACTGAAAAATGAGTCTGCAGTTCATGTTTTAAATATTGGTATAAACAAAAGTGAGTGCGTTGAAAATCAACCTATCTCCCTTGCACGCAGCACCGTAATAGGCGGGACCTGTCCTGTGACGTAACATGTCCTATCTGCATCCTTTTTCCATCAATTGACAACTACTACTTCCAGCCTTAGGTTTCACCGATCACCATGAAAGTTAGCACATATATGTATTTTTTCATGGAGAAGATTTTTGTACTATCAATATTGTTGCAATTCGCTACTAGATGGTGTTATTGGTATACACAGGTATCTGTTTTTTTATTATAGGCGAAAGAAATTTAATTTTTCCTTTGTTTATATGCGGTTTATTTAATTCACAAACAACTAAACTATCATTAGACGCCTCCTTTGTCACCAAAAAATAATTTTAAAAATGTTCACTCTTAGACACGCTACGAATTACCTCTGAAATACGACTATATCAAAAGAATAATCGTGCATCCAAACTACAAGCCTCCGAAAAAATACTTTGACATAGCCCTCATGGAATTGAACGAGGAAGTGGGCTTCTCGCGGTCGGTTCAGCCAGCTTGCCTGTGGACAAGCCCTGACACCAGCCAACTGGGTGACATAGCCACGGTGACCGGATGGGGTGTTCTAAAAGAAGGTGAGTAATAAAATTCCACCCAATTTTTTATAGCATAAGACTGGAAAACAAGGTAGCAGATCTCTCGTATGCGAGAGGCCAACTGGGTTGGTACCACCGCTTTATCTATTTCTGCCTCCAAGCAGCAGTGTATAAGCTCTGTTGTGTTTCGGTTTGAAGGACATTGAAGCCAGTGAAATTAATGGGCATTTTGAGACTTAAGATCTTATGTCTCGAGGTGACGCGCGCTGTCATGCAGTGCTTTGTAATTCAAAGTTTTGTGTGGTGTTGCTTCTGTATAAGGAGGCGTGGAGCTTAACATCAGTCGACCGACTTGCTTGTCTCATCAAGTTAATAAAAAACAAGCATATGATCATTTGAGTAGAGAGTGTATCGATTTGTGGCATAGAAGGGTCTAAATAAATGGATCGAATTAAATGCGCCTTTGTTGTTTGAAAGCTGGTTTAGTTCGAGATCGTTCATTTTAACTCCCGAAAAAGGCTATTTTTAACTCTAAAAGGGTCTTTAAAAAATACATAATTTATTTTACAAAGCATGCCTACAATCTCAGAACCAGGAAAAATTAATCAAATATTTGGAATAAGATAAGTAAATTAACATAAATACCTACTCAAGAATTTACACATGTTGTAATCAGAAATATAAACTCTAGTAATGGCTTTAAATAAATCGCAGGTTCGAAACCAGCCTCAAGAGCATACACCTCTGACTTTTCTAAGTTATGTGTATTATTTGTTAATTATCGCTTGCTTTAACGGTGAAGGTAACATCGTGAGGAAACCTGCATACCTGAGAAGTTCTTCATTAGAATTTCGAAGGTACGTGAAGTCTGCCAACCCGCATTAGGGCGTGGTGGACTAATGCCTAACCCCTCTCATTCAGTAGAGGAGGCCCGTGCCCAGCAGTGGGACGTGTATAATACAGGGCTAGTATTATTATTAATGACCTTAATCACACTGGTTTGAAGGTGATATACTCTTGTCCAAAGCAATTGTCACATTCATCACGTTTTTACATATATACCTAAGTAGGGGTAGGCAGAGGTGTAACCATTACACCCACATTTCGCCGAGCGTATACGTCCGATGATGAGAAAGCCTATCGCCATTTCAAACTCCGGGCTGATACTAAGCATTACGTGATAGAAGAACCCAATATAATTTTAACCGACCCGGGGCCCCGACTTTTTTATACTGGTTCAATCGGGATAAATTAGCTATGTTTGAATCAAAGACTTTAATGTTTACTACTAGACGGGCTGTTTCGAAGTAAAATTGCCTCGCATAACGCGGGAGTTTGACAACTCATAGACAGGGAGCGCGATAGGGGTTCTAGTTGAGAGTAAGCGAGATATTGATCGTAATATTGAGTTACGGTCAATTGACCGCAACTTAGTGGTACAATTTCTATGCACCACGCAGCTTGTCTAGTAGTATACATTAAAGTCTTTAGTAGTATAGCACTATCCTGTTTTTTTGCTTTTTTATAGGCAGCTTAGACTTTTCACCAACTCTCCAAGCCATAGTAATTGATTTCATTGGGAAGCAGCAATGCGACTCTTTACTTTACAAGAAACGCAACAGGAATTGGTCTGGTCTACAGAAGCATCAGTTATGCGCTGGAAAACTAGCAGGAGGCGTGGACGCTTGTCAAGTAAGATTATTATTATTCTTTTTTGTTTGTGTAATCCACAAATATTTGTTTCGGGTCTGGGTGTTGTGGGACCGCAAGTCTCTCGTTATTCCTGATACTCACGATACAGGTTTACCTAGGGTGGGGTCAGGACTATTAGTGTGACTGATAGTGTATTTATTTATCCCGGAAAAGGCGGTTCACGCGGGCGGAGACGCGAGCAAAAGCTAGTACGATATAAAGCTAGAATGCATCGCGTTTACACGGAACACGTCAATTGGTTGATTCGTATAGTAAGAACGCGAGACGATATCGCTTAGACGACGCGATGAAGCGTTTCCTTTTTGCATTACAAGAAAACATACCTACATACACACGCACTCACGCCTGTAGTCCCCGAAGGGGTAGGCAGAGGTATAACCAGTACACCCACATTTCGCCGAGCGTATCTCCGTCACATGATGTGATAGGGGGCGAGCCTATCGCCATACCGGGCACAATTCCAGACTCCGGGCTGATACTGAGCATTTCTTAATAGAAAAACCCAATATCACTTTTACCCGACCCGGGGATCGAACCCGAGACCTCAGCGTCAGCCTCAGTCGTAACGCGTACGTATTACAACTGCGCCACCGAGGCAGTCATTATAAGAGTACATTATAAGAGGGCTGATATTTTTGTGCCAATAATAATAATCTATAGTTGACACTTGATACGTCTAATATTTTGCACGGTGCAGAACGCCGTATCTCGATCTAAAAATTTAATATTTAGACTTAAACTAAGGAACTTATATGAAATAAGGTTGATTTTGAACGTTTATTAATTTTTGTTGCGTGTATGAGTGTTACGTGTGATTTTACCTTTGCAGGTGTAAGTAAGTGGAGCCGTATTTTTAGGCAGATTCATATGAGAGTTATCGTTCTAGTTATCTTATTACGATGACTTCGATAGACTTATAGAGATAACCAGAAGAAAAAAAAATTCACGACAAAACATGTCGACAAAATTGTCTTGTGTTACATATGCTAAAATGTTTTGTTTTTAATTTCAGGGTGATTCCGGAGGACCCTTACAGATGAAAATAGATTTAGAGAATGTATTAATCTACAATATGTACTACGTGGTCGGAGTGACAGCTTTCGGTTTTGGATGTGCCCGTCGCGACTTGCCAGGAGTGTACACGAGGGTGTCTACTTTTGTTGACTGGATCGAATCTATTGTTTGGAAATAATAAAAATAAAAAAAATATATAAAAAAAGATTATAAAAAAGATAAAACTCAATTTCGACATTCCGGTGAACATATATTTAAAATTAAAATTACCCAAAAAGGGGTAGCTATAAGTTTGATCCCTTATTCTGTGTCTATCTCTCGCCTAAACGGAGGAGTGGTAGAGCCAGTGAGATATCCGGAGGCCCTAATCCCCCTCCCATTCCCAATACTTTAATTGTCGCTTTCCTTTAATGTCGGCAACGCGCCCATAATTCTTTTGGTGTCGTGGGTGTACATGGGCGGTGGAGATCATCAGGTGACCTACTTGCTCGTTTGTCGGCCTATGCTATAAAAAAGAAGCCATGTTGTTTGGTCTATAGCATAAATGGGCTGGCTGGATCAGGTCACCGTACAAAACTCAGCAACAAGCTGCTACTTTACGTCGGTTTTCGGTGAGACTGTGGTAACGACCAGAGGGCCAATTCTGCTATTTTAACTGACACTGCGAATGAATTTTAACCGAACTGAGATTACATTTTGAATTAATTAAAAATATGGCATTCTGCTCCTTTAAAAATTCGATATCATCTCAGTTAAATTGCATATAAACTGTCAATTCGATCAACTTTCAATGTCTTTCTTTTGTTGAAAATATGGCTTCGCATTATTATGCATTTCGCCAATGACAAGTATTTTACCGAATTTTACGTATCAGCTGCCATAGACTAAATTCTAGAAATTAAAAATGACCAAAGCGACAAAATCAATGTTACCAACTCACAATAAAATACCCACAATATGACTAATTTCAGTGATTAAAAAATTACGTAACTGGAGGTTATGATTTTTTTATTAATTGATTTGACTAATTCCATGTATTTTATTTATTTAATTAATTTATCTATTCCATGGCATAACGAAGGAAAACGGCACAACAGCACCACTCAGGCAGTCCTTTCCGGAAATAACCACAATCGCGATTATTTTATTGAAATTTGAAATTCTACCGAATTGCGGTTTTTTTATTTTGCAACACTGCTGAGGCCTATACTAAATAAAAATTGTGCGAGAGTTTTGGCGGGAATTTTGACAGTGCGATTGCTCTCATAATTTAATCTACACTAATATTCTAGAGAGGAAAGATTTTTTTGTATTTTTGTATGTAACAAATAAACTTAAAAACTACTGGGCCGATTTCAAAAATAATTTGGTCGTTAGAAAGCTACATTATCACTGAGTAACATAGGCTGTAAACTCATTTCTAATACTTTACTGGAATAACGAGCACACAAAGTCGCACAATTTTGACTACTTTTAGTTGCTTGCAGTAAAAGAGAATAAAGTTAACTGAATTTGTCTGCAGTTAACTCACAGTCACTTCACCTCAGTGTTGCCAAGTCAGATTTTTGAAAATACCGTGTTGGCCACATTAAAATACGGCATTTGCGTCAAAAATACAGTGCTTGATGGGAAAAAATACAGTCTATATTACAGTGCAATAAAATGTCATACAAAAAAGGAAATAATTAAATTATTAAATAAAATATAAATTTATTTTAAACTTTATATCCTAAACTAACTTAACATTTTATTTGTATATATCGATCGCTGCAGAAATGGATGGCTGCGATGATGATGATATCGGTTTATTTTTTTAATGTGTTTAATCAAAGAGTTTTATGTATACTACTAGACAAGCTGCGCGGTACATAGAAATAGTAGTATAATAAATTGTAGTATAGTAAATTAGTTGTATTACTAAGTTGCAGTCAATTGACCGTTACTCAATATTATCATCTCGCTTACTCTCAACTAGAACCCCTATTGCGCTCCCTGTTTGTGAACTGTCAAACTCCCGCGTTATGTGACGCAGTTTTACTTCTAAATAACCTGTCTAGTAGTATACAATAATAATACGAAATTTTTACTGTAAAAAAATACTGTGTCTCCATATAAGGTATTTATAAAAATACAGTGTCCAGTAGATGGCATGAAAATACGGCAGATCTGCTGTAATTACAGTGCACTTGGCAACACTGCTTCACCTTCAGTCACATTTCGTTCTCAATATTTTGACGTTTGTCTGTAGACGAAATGCATTTTATATAGTTAAGTGTCTCACAATGGACACTGGCGAAATCACCAATCTACGGTGGAGCCAAACACAATTAAAAGAAGAAGATAGTTAAGTGTCAAAATTGTTACCAGAATGCCGTTTTGGTTCAGTCAACTTGTATTCTACTTTCGATATCATTGCGTTCTAAGTTCTTGAATATTGGTTTAGCAGAATACCATTTGCAACTTTCTTGTCGCTGAGATTAGATCGGAATGATATTTTGAACAATTAAAATTACGAGAATTGGCCCTCTGGTCGAGCCGGGTCCATTCGTGCTATAGACAAAACAATCTACAGCGTGGCTCTACCACTCAACCAAAAAAACCGGTTTCAAGGACATTGTAGCCAGTCTATTTACTTGACATTATGCCAATTAACATCATCAGAATAACGAGCACAGTGCAGTGTCACACAGTGTTTTGTAATTCTGGGTCGTGTTGCTACTGTTTATGGGCAGTCGTGTCGCTAGGCAAGCGTTTTGCTCGTCTCGTAATTAAAATACACGCTACTGTTTTTTATTATGTGAGGGGGCAAACGGGCATGAGGTTCACCTGATGGTAAGTGGTCACTGCTGTCCAAAAACACCGTCAATATCAGAGGAATTATCGGAGCGTTGACGGACTTTGAGGAAGGAATCTGCTCTGCTCTTTTTTACTGCGTGTTACCGCACCGCTAGTGTTTATCGTGAAGGAATAATCGTAGAACTAGCAACGGCCATCCCACTTGTATGGGAAATAAATACTACCAAATCCCCGATCGGTTTAATGAAACGCTCAGGAGACATGGTTTCGCACTATCTATTCTCTACACGGTTTAGTTTTAGCCAATTATATTTTTACATTTCCAGTATTATTATTTGTCTAGTAATACCATACAAAAAAATAAAATTAAAGTGTCTGTTTGTAGTATTAAAATAACCGCTTTTTACTACATTCATATAAATGTATATACGGTAGATATACCAAAATAACATATTTTGTCTGTATGTCTGTTTGTTCCGGCTAATCCCTGGAACGGCTGGACCTATTTTGACGGGACTTTCAGTGGCAGATAGCTGATGTAATAAGGAGTAACTTAGGTACTCTTTTATCCCGGAAAATGACATTCACGTGGGTGGAGCCGCGGGCAACAGCTATAAATAAATATAATTAAATCAATGAATAAATAACACCCTACAGAAAGAAAGAAATAAAACATTTATACAACAAAAGAAAAACACTAATACGATAGGAAAGAAGAAAGTACAATAGTCACACATGTAGCCTTGGCGCCACAGTAAGATACCATTATCTTGTGTCGTGAGTACAAGAACTACGAGAGACTTTCGGTCTCACAACACCCAAACCCGAAACAACTTATGGATCAGACAAATATTTATCTCGGTGCGGGGATCGAACCCGCGAACCTCGTGCTTCACAGTCGCCCACTGCGCCACGGGGGCTGTAAGATAATATCCGAACGAATTTTAGCGAACGGTTTAAGGTTATTATTAACTGATAAAAAACGGTGGGAGTTCTAAAAATACCATTTAAAACTTCAACATTTATCAACTGATTTTATGGTTCCTTTACTAAAAGTGGTATAAATATATTAATAAATATAATCACATGATTAATCCATGTTTTCAATTGGTGAATTTAATCTAAGCTTTTTTTGAGTTTGTTATGAAGCTTTTAACTGACGAAAATACGGAGATTATCAATTCGACACTTGCATTTTTTATTTGTTAAAAGTTTTAAACCTAGAATACATTATAATGAGTGATTCAGATTCACAGCCCGCAGGAAAACTTTATTAAAGGTGTTCCCCGTAGTTGACGGCAGACTCTAAGCTTGTACTTTATAACATTTCCTATAACCTTGTATAGTCATAATGCAATGCTATGCGTTAATCTTCCTTTGAGTGGTAGAGTCACGCTGTAGATACCTTTGTCTAGAGTATGAATGGGCCGGCTCGTCCGGGTCGTTACCACTGTCTCACAGAAAACCGACGTAAAGTAACAGCTTGCTGCTGCGTTTCGTACGGTGAGTGAGATATCCGGAGGCCCAAATCGCCCTCCCCTTCCCGATCCCTTCTTTATCCCTTTCCTTTTAGGTCGGCAACGCGCTCATGATTCTTTGGTCTTGTGGGCGTGTATGGGCGGTGGAGATCACTTACCATTAGGTGAACCACTTGCTCGTTACCGACCTATGCCATAAAAAAAAACACAAAAATAGTTGAGTTTTCCTCTCTGCGTCGTTGGCGTAGATGTAATGCGTACGCGATACGACTGCTGTGCTTGAGGTCTGGCATTCAATCCCGGGATCAGGTAAAGTGGTATTGGGTTTTTCTATTACGAAACGTTCAGTATCAGCCCGACGTCTGGAATTTATGCCCGGTATGGCGATAGGCTCGCCCCCTATCACATCATCACGGAAATAAGCTCGGTGAAATGTGGATGTACTAGTTACATTTCTACATACCTCAGGGAGTCCAGGCGGGAGTGCGTATGTATGTATGTATGTATGTATGTGTATGTAATGCCGTTCTTTTTAGTTTTGCTTCTTATAATAATTACCTGTACGTTTTTATTACTAACAACAATCATCTACCCGGTTGACTAACGTATAACTGAATTTTGTCTGCAGCATGAATGGGCCGGCTCGTTACCACTATCTCAAAGAAACTAGCGAAAAGTATCAGCTCGATGCTGCACTTCGTACGATAAAATTTATAGGTTAACTCCTCTACCCAATTATTAATTTAAGGTAAGCAACACATCCATGATTCTTCTAATATCATGGGTGTTCATGACGGGTGGAGATCATTTAACATTAGTAGGTCTAGTACATAACATTAGTAGTATTAATTAAAACTTGTACTAGGCCTAGTACAAGTTTTAATAGTTTTCCTAAACGAGATTTCATTTTCTCCATACGTCGAGTATTTAGTAGCCACTAGTGGGAACTATGATTAATTAAAATTAATAATACGGTTAATTTTATTTCATACTAGCTGTTTCCCGCGGCTCCACCAACGTGAATGCCTATTTCCAGGATTGAAGTAGTCTAGTCGCATCAAGCGAGTTCCGGTCATCGCGATCGGAAACGAAACGCGCTTGACAAAAATACTAATATCGCTATTAAAAATAGGGTTAGATGGTAGAAGGGTGAAAATTTAGGGTTGTATGTATTTTTTAATGCTGTATCATAAAAAAATAAAAACAAAAAATGTTGTCTAAAAAATAAAATAAAAAATTAGTGGTGGACCACCCTTAGCATTTAGGGAGATGAAAGACAGATAGTAGCCGATTCTCAGACCTACTGAATATTCATATAAAATTTCATAAAAATCGGTGTTGCCGTTTCGGAGGAGCATGGGAACGATCATTGTGACACGAGAATTTTATATATTAGATTAGTCGAATATGAAATTTGTTTTCAAGCGATTCTTTTCTTTATTACCGTATTAATTACTAGTTGGACACTTCGACTGTAGTAATTTTAAACGAATTCGAAAACTGTGAACGTATTTGTAACTCGTATTAGGCCTACAGGTGACCCACTTGCTCATTCACCGGCTTGAACTATAAAAAAACTAGACGTCTCATAATAACCAGAAGCAACAACTTAACTCACACACGACATAAAAATGAACCAAACTTACTAGAAAATAAAAAATGCAAATTCGGCAGAAAAGGCCCGATTACGAAGACTGTAGAAATTTATGCGTCATAAAAAGAGAATAATAAATGTTACCGCCTCGACGGTTAGCTTGCGTGACGCTGGGTACTCGTAACTCGAGAAACGTCTACTCCAGGAGGCCAATTCTCATAATTTTAAATGTTCAAAATATCATTCCGATCTAGTCTCAGCGTCAAGAAAGTTGCAAATGGCATTCTCTTAAACCAATAATGTTCGTTGTTTGTATAAAATAAACTATCATCTGCTTTAATAAAAAGTTTAAACCGCAATAACGTTCGTTCAGAGTAACTATTGATTAAACTGACGAGGTACCAGGGTGACATATTACCAAAGAACTAACTTGCGCGTGTATTATGGAGACTCTACAAGGCAAGTTCAACACTTAACTCGGTCCACTCAGTTTCATGGGCGCACAACAAGTGCTTTCCATAATTGAACGCACCTGCCTCGCAGTCTCCGCATTTGTTATGAGAGCCTGGTACTTAATATTGTATAGCGCTGATTTTTATATAAGTTGAAAAGTATTTTTTTTATTATTAGCGCCTGTTTCACCACCTCTGCTTAAATGTTACAAAGTGAAATAGAACACGTTGAAATACAAAAGTAACACTCCTCCGTATATACCGGAAGAAAGGTGTTATGTATAATACGTTCATTTGTGATAAAATCTTACTTGATTGTGGAATAGACCCTAAGAGGTACTTTTATAATCCGACGAAGAGTGCGTATTAAAGATTTATTTTTAATCGTTGCGCTAAACTAAATTGGCAATTTAGTTAAAAGTATAATAAATATACTTAATAAATAATGTAAGCACATCCGCGTCCTCACCAGCCTAGCATTTGTCTCGCAATACAGCTTCACCGCTATGATTTTTTAATAGACTAGTGGCGTTGCCCATGTTTTTCCACAAAACATAAAATAAAAAAAAACTTGAAGTCCGACGAATATTAGACATATCTTACTTTCTTTCCCACATTATTCTGCATCGATTGGTATCAGCCTCGACCCCATACCCCCAGCGGTTTCGGAGGAGATAGCGTGACAAGCTTTTGGCAGCAGCGGCGGCGGCGCCAGTTACTTTTTTATAGACTATAGAGAATAGAGATAGAGATTCCAAATTCCATAAATGTATTCGTTGAAACTCATTTTTTTTTTATACTGGCTCGGCAAAGTGACTACGCTACACCTGATGTTAAGTGCAGCGCAATCCAAGAATACTGTCGACCAACGACAGACAATGTGTCTATCGCAGGTCGGCAAGATTATGCCGGCCTTTAGGTATTTAGTAAAAATGGACCACACACAGTTTTATAAAACAAGTTTTCGATAGTTGACCGAAAACGGCAGCCTTGTGTGGTATTTTTCTGTTGTCTTATTTTATAATCGGGATATGAGCTATACTTTCTATGCTTAAATGTACTTTTCTGTTGAATTCATTTAAAATCTCGTTTTATTGTTCGCCTGATGGTAAGCACCACGCCTGCCCATAAACAAAAGCAACGCCACACTGAACTTTAAATTACAAAGCACTGCATGGCATTGCACTGCACTCGTCATCCCGAGACATAAGATGTTAAGTCTCACAATGCCCAGTAATTTGCCTTCAATTTCCTTCAAACCGGAACACAACAGTGCCAACACACTGCTGTTTAGCGGTAGAAATAGAAAAAGCAGTGGTACCAATTCAGACGGCCTCTCGCATACGAGGGACCTACCACCTTGTATGTAAAAATTGTTGTCGTCGTTTAATTGTAAAACCTTATCTTGTACTTTCTACTAAGTTATTGTCATTGATCGACATTACTGTGTCAAAGACACTTGCCAAATAAACAATAATAATGTTAAACATGGCATTATGCATCATATTCATTATATCATTGAAGAACCGGATTTCATTGACTACATCATATGTAAACGTGACGTTGCTAGACGAAGACGCATTTAAAACGTGGAATCAAATATTATTTTAAAATGATCTGGTGCTGTATTGGTTTTGTGTTATATTTCATGGGTATGCTTTTTTAATCATTTAATTTTATTTTATTTTGGTTTTTATCTATAATCATTTTTATTTATTTCTATTTTTAAAAGAAACAATCATAGTAGAAGCACACATTCAAATAACCTTAACAGGATTTTACGGCCTTACTACAAAACGTAGTCTAACTTTAAACTAGGTTTATATCAACAATTTACTAAAGGTTACCATAGCAACCAATAGACATAAAATCAGTTTAAAGTTAGACTACCTTTTGTAGTAAGGCCTGTGATATCTAAATCGCTGAACAGATTTTCTTGAACCATAAATAAGAACCAACTCGATGTTAAACTAGCAACAAATAAAAATAAACAGGATTATTTGTTTAAGCGCTACAATGCCACTAACAGAAAAGAGGGTCAAACATATAATATCCCTCTTTTTTTCAAGGGTAACAAATAAAATACTTTCGTACATACTTGTTGATAGGCAGTAATACAACATTTTAAAGTTTACACATGAGATATTTACACTTATAAACTAGAATAAAGTTATTTATTATTTTGTTCTAATACACGTTTGAAACACGAAAATATAAGGTGATAATTATCCATATATTAGGATTTTTATTCTAGCAGTTTATAGCTCTAACAATGAATCTGTTCTTAGAGTGTATTATTCCATAACAGTTTTAAATATAAAAAGGATCATCCAAATCGGCCCGTATATAGTTAGAGTTATGAACATAAAAAAATATAGTTTGCAGATCTCTTCCTTTTTAAGTAGTTTTTTATAGCATAGGCCGGCAAACGAGCAAATGGGTCACTCGATGGTAAGTGATATCCACTGCCTATGTACATCCACTATATCAGAAGAACCTTGGACGCGTTGCCGAATTTAAAGGAAAGGGATAATTAAGGGATTGGGTATGAGAGGGGATTTGAGCCTCTGTATATCACACTCACCGTACGAAACGCAGCAGCAAGCTGCTACTTTGCGTAGGTTTTCTGTCAGACAGTGGTAGCAACCCGGTTAAACCGGACCTGGCTGACCGTATGTGGCTGTCTCATATTGCCCAGTAATCAATGTCCTTCAAACTGAAACAATTGCTTTAATTCTTATATTTTGTTGCAGTTACTCATGCTTACCTGGAAAATTTGAAATACGGAAATATAACAAATCCAATTGTAAGTATTTATACCATAGTAGATATCTATGATGCAAACTGTGCAGATTACGTGGTACCATACCATACGTTAGCCGTGGCTGCGACTGCCTCGGTGGCGCAGTTGTAATGTCTACGCGTTATTATTGAGGCCAACGCTGAGGTCTCGGGTTCGATCCCCAGGTCGGGTAAAGTGGTATTGGGTTTTTCTATTACGAAATGCTCAGTATCAGCCCGGAGTCTGGAATTTGTGCCCAGTATGGCGATAGGCTCGCCCCCTATCACGTTATGGGACGGCGCTATACGAGATACGCTCGGCGAAATGTGGGTGTACTGGTTACACCTCTGCCTACCCCTTCGGGGATTACAGGCGTGCGTGCGTATGTATGTATTATGCCAGCTCAACCTGCGGGCTTAGCACGTTCAACACGACATATCTCGCGCGCCAGAGAGATAACTATCGACGTCAAATATCTCGGATAAAAGTTAGCGTCGATAGATATATAGAGATAACCAGATAAAACTGGTTCTTCACGACAAAACGCGTCGATAAAATTATCTCGTGTTGCATATGCTAAGCCCCCTGGATTGTCACTGTCTCACAAACAACCGATATGGAGTAGCAGCTTGTTGTGTCGTTTCGTACGATGAGTGAGATATACGGAGGCCCACGTCCTTTCTTTATAGTATAGGCCGGCAAACGGGCAAGTGGGTCACCTGATGGTAAGTGATCTCCACCGCCCATATACGCCTACAATACTAAAATAATCATGGGCGCGAGGCCGACCTTAAAGGAAAGGGATAAGTAAGGGATTGGGAAGGGGAGGGGAATTTGGGCCTCCGGATATCTCACTCACTGTCTACAGCGTGGCTCTACCACTCTTGAGACAATCCTCTGTACCAATCCCTTAATTATCTGTTTCCTTTAAGCTTGGCAATACATTCACGATTCCTCCCATCATAAATAAATAATGAATGGTGCTCAGCTGAATAAATATAGAACCACCCATCCAACCAATCATCCATTGACCACTAAAAAGACAAAAAATTATATAATTAGTGTTATATTACAATAACCACAGAATTATTATAGTTCCGCAATTACAATTTTGAGTCAATGTTAAACAACAACTCCGATCAGTTTTAATTTACAATTTTTTTGTTGTCGGTTATAGTTATTTAATAAATAGTTATTCAAACATTTTTCCTGTTAGCAAATTATACACATAACTAACGTAACGTTTTTGCGAAATTATTCAAATTAAATATCTTCAAAACCGCTTTTACAAGTTTTACCAGAATTATTAACATACATACATACGCACTCACCTGTTATCCCCGAAGGGGTAGGCAGAGGTGTAACCTGTACACACACATTTCGCCGAGCGTATCTCCGTCCCTTATGTGATAGGGGGCGAGCCTATCGCCATACCGGGCACAAATTCCAGACTCCGAGCTGATACTGAGTATTTCGTAATAGAAAAACCCAATGCAATGCAACCTCGGACACGAGCAAGTGGGTCACCTGATGGAAAGTTATCTCCACCGCCCATGTGCGCCCACAATGCCAACAGAATCATGGGCGCGTTGCCGACCTTAAAGGAAACGGATAATTAAGGGATCGGGAAGAGGAGGGGTATTTCGGCCTCCGGGTATCTCACTTACCGTACGAAACGCAGAAGCAAGCTGCTACTTTATGTCGGTTTTCTGTGACACAGTGGTAACGACCTGGACGAGCGGGCCCATTCATGCTGTAGACAAAACTGCCTACAGCGTAATTCTACCACGCATAAAATATAGATATCGAACCGGCACGTTCAAAATGTAGGACTTTAGGGTAGGACTAACAGACGTAGAATTAGTAAAAGGATTCTGTTGGCACACTTTGGGTACGGTATTCCAAAAATATAACATATTTTTTCCCGTGTCTAATCGCTTTAGAGCAATAAATTGGCTATCTAGGCAGTTACCATCATGTCATGATTATTTTTAGGTGGTAGGTCGTATGCGAGATGCAGTCTGTGTTGGTGCTTCTGCTTTGTCTGTTTCTGCCACCAAACAGCAGTGTGAGCACAGCTGTGTTTCTGTTTGAATGACATCGAAGCCAGTGAGATTCAGCACTTTGTAATTGACAGTTTTTTGTGGTGTTGCTTCTGTTTATGGACAGGCGTGACGCTTACCCTCAGGCGAGCTAGCTACTCGTTTAGTCAGACTAATAAAAAAAAACTATGACGAAACAGTCGTGTCTCCGCCTGCCCCTAAGATAATATAAGAGATAGAGCCACGCTGAAACCTTTTTTTTATTTTGCCGGAATGAAGGGGTCGGCTCGACCGGGTTATGACCACTATCTCATAGAAAACCAACGAGAAGTTGGAGTTGCTATTGAGTTTCGTACGGTGAGTGACATTTCCGTAGGCTCAAATCCCCCTCACCTTCCCAACCCCAGTCAATATAGTGCTAATATAATTATTATTTCATTTTCAGAGGGTCAAACGATATGGTAACTATTATCACCCACCCTTGTATACATTTCCGACACCACCTCCTAACACCCCACAAACCACACAACCATATAGTAAGATAAATAAATTACCGTGGTATAGTAACCAGGATCCTCCATATTATAGTAATCAGAATCCCCCACCATATGGTAACCAGAAACCTTTACGATATGGTAACCAGGATACCCCACCATATGGTAACCAGGACCCTCCACGATATGGTAACCAGGATAACCCACCATATGGTAACCAGAATCCTTCACGATATGGTAACCAGGATACCCCACCATATGGTAACCAGAATTCTTCACGATATGGTAACCAGGATACCCCACCATATGGTAACCAGGATACCACACCATATGGTAACCAGAATCCTTCACGATATGGTAACCAGGATACCCCACTATATGGTAACCAGTATCCTTCACGATTTGGTAACCAGGATACCCCACCATATGGTAACCAGGACCCTCCACGATATGGTAACCAGGATACCCCACCATATGGTAACCAGAATCCTTCACGATATGGTAACCAGGATACCCCACCATATGGTAACCAGAATCCTTCACGATATGGTAACCAGGATACCCCACCATATGGTAACCAGAATCCTCCACTATATGATAACCAGGATACCCCACCATATGGTAACCAGGACCCTCCACGATATGGTAACCAGGATACCCCACCATATGGTAACCAGAATCCTTCACGATATGGTAACCAGGATACCCCACTATATGGTAACCAGTATCCTTCACGATTTGGTAACCAGGATACCCCACCATATGGTAACCAGAATCCTTCACGATATGGTAACCAGGATACCCCACCATATGGTAACCAGAATCCTTCACGATATGGTAACCAGGATACCCCACCATATGGTAACCAGAATCCTTCACGATATGGTAACCAGGATACCCCACCATATGGTAACCAGGACCCTCCACGATATGGTAACCAGGATACCTCACCAGATGGCGATCAGGATCCTCCACCCTATGATAACCGGAATCCCCCGCCATATGGGAACCGAGATCTTCCACCATATGGTAACCAGGATCTCCCACAATATGGTAACCTAAATTCATCACAAAGCTATCCGCCAACGTTTTATGGTGGCCTGAATCAACCCACCCCAAAATCAGTGCCGGCACCACTTTTATACGTTGACCCGATTGATCGTGAAGGAGATCCATGCAACCCGAATTTTTCTGAGAAACCAAACTTTTTAGTTGACGGAAGGAGGATCAGTGAAGCGAGTAAGTTCTTTTAACCAACTTCAATAAAACCCCCTAACAAAAATAAAACACACCCGAAAAAACAAAGAGCAAAATATTTTTCTTTTGATTTTTTTAGTCTGTCTTATTTTTATTAAAAAATATTTTACTATTTTTAGTGAAAGAATCATCAATATCGATGCATAAATGACGAAGTTTTAGTCTTATTTCACCCCCTTAGGTGTGGAATTTCTTCTTAAAGAAAAATATACGCGTCGAGTTGAGAACTTCCTCGGTTTTTTCCTTCAGGTTATGGTTTTCATTAAAGCTAAAGGTGCGTCCACACTTCAATGACATTTCACCGCACCGTGACACGTGGCTGTCACACGTACATGTTACGTTAATGTGGATAATTGTCGTAATTACACTGTGGCATTTTGCCGAGACATAAACAAAAAATAAATAAATAAAATACGATACACCCAACAGTCAGACACTTCGTCCTGACCCCACACTAGGTTAACCTGTATCATAGATATTAGCAACTACAAGGGGCCTGTCCTACAATACCCAAACCCGAAACAAATATTTGTGGGTCACACAAACATTTGTCTCGATGCGGGAATCGAACCCACGGCCTCACGCTTCGCAGCCGGCTACTCGCCCACTGCGCTACGGAGGCTGTCAAATGACAAAAGCTTAAATGACATGTCACGGCGAAATGTCACGGGTTCTCAGAACGGATCGCTCCGTGATATTAGGTTGTAACATTTCACAACCGTCCCCACTCGGGATTGTCACGGCTACGGGTCTGGCATGGCGTAATGTCTAAGTGGAGACGCACTTTTAGGGTATCTACAAACATTGGCGACAAAGTATACCTCTATATAAACCGGTCCTGGGTTCAATTCAGGTCGGGCAATCACAATTTGTGTGAGAGTTTGAAAAAGAGAAAAATCACACATGAGTTTTCCAGGATTGGAATTGTGCCCGTGATAGCTATAAGCCGCCAGCTATCAACCATATCATGGGACGGAAATAAAAATTATTTTTCCTATTGCCATGCACTACATAGCCAATAGTACTTAATATTATTGTAGTAGATAGCAACAGATAACGCAAACAGTGTGCTTAGTGCGAAATTTCTCGATACTTTATTTATTTATTGTCATTTCATCCGTGCCTATCGTGACTGCCTCGGTGGCGCAGTTGTAATGCGTACGCGTTACGATTGAGGTCAACGCTGAGGTCTCGAGTTCGATCCCCGGGTCGGGTGAAGTGGTATTGTGTTTTTCTATTACGAAATGCTCAGTATCAGCCCAGAGTCTGGAATTTGTGCCCGGTATGGCGATAGGCTCGCCCCCTATCACATAAGGGACGGAAATACGCTCGGCGAAATGTGGGTGTACTGGTTACACCTCTGCCTACCCCTTCGGGGATTACAGGCGTGAGTGCGTATTTCATCCGTATAGGCTTAAAATGTATGAAGTTAATACATTTTTGATACGATTCGATAAAGGCGTTGTACGGATCTGCATACATATTTTTGTAAATTCGGGTGACATAATCGAATAATTCTCAAAAACTTATATATATTTGTTTCGTTGATGTGACAGCTATCCGAAACTCTCACTAGGGCCACATAATGGATATTATTATTCAAAGTACGCATAATTTCGTGAAATGTACACGCTAATAAGTACGTTATATTTCGTGAAATGTACACGCTAATAAGTACGTTATATTTCGTGAAATGTACACGCTAATAAGTACGTTATATTTCGTGAAATGTACTCGCTAATAAGTACGTTATATTTCGTTAAATGTACACGCTAATAAGTACGTTATATTTCGTGAAATGTACTCGCTAATAAGTACGTTATATTTCGTTAAATGTACACGCTAATAAGTACGTTATATTTCGTGAAATGTACAACTAATAAGTACGTTATATTTTGTGAAATGTACACGCTAATAAGTACGTTATATTTCGTTAAATGTACACGCTAATAAGTACGTTATATTTCGTGAAATGTACACGCTAATAAGTACGTTATATTTCGTGAAATGTACACGCTAATAAGTACATTATATTTCGTGAAATGTACACGCTAATAAGTACGTTATATTTCGTGAAATGTACACGCTAATAATTACGTTATATTTTTCAGAATGTATGGATTATATATGGAGCTTAAACAGGAAATATCAAATAAGATTCCAAAGTGATTCATGTGAGTAACATTTATTATTGAATCGTTTTGTCGTCTGTGAGTGTGTGTGTGTGCATGTGCGTGTGTGTGTGTGCATGTGCGTGTGTGTGTGTGTGTGTTTGTGTGTGTGCGTGTGTGTGTGTGTGTGTGTGTGTGGGAGTGTCTGTGGCACAATATCATCTAAACAAAAATGGACCGATTTCAATTCAGTTTGTTATTATTTTAAAATAAATTTAATCATGATGGTTCTTAGCTACATTTTTAATTTTTTTATAGCATAGGACGGCAAACGAGCAAGTGGGTCGTCTGATGGTAAGTGGTCTCCACTGCCCAAATTCGTACATAGTACCAGAAGAATTATAGGTGCGTTGCCGGCCTGAAAAGAAAGGGAAAATTTAGGGATTAGAAAGGGGAAGGGGATATGGACCTCCGGATATCTCACTCACCGTACGAAACGTAGCATCAAGACGCTACTTTATGTTGGTTTTCTGTGAGACAGTGGTAAGGACCTGGTCGAGCCGGCCCATTCGTGCTGTAGACAACACTGTCTTTAGCGTGGCTCTACCACTAGAAAATCAAGAAAGTTTTAAGAATATATGTCAGCCGTTTCAAATTTAGAAATGTTTTTCTGATTTTAATGGTTAGGTTAGATGAGGATTATTTCATAATCACCTAAATAATGAGATCGCATGGTGGTAAGCGCTACGTATGCCCAAAAACAGACACAGCACCACCCAGAACTATGAATAATAAAGCACTGCATGACACTGTTCTAGTTACCTTAAGACATAAGAAGTTAAGTTATATAATGTTCCGTAAATTCATTGGCTTTAATGTCCTTCAAACCGTAACACAACAATTATTACTCACTGCTTAGCGGCATAAATAGGCAAAACTTTGTGACCTATAGCCCCTCACATACAAGGGGCCTGCCAATATACCTGTAAATGACGTTAGAGAAGGATGGGTGTAAACATAATAACTATTTACAACGTAGCTTTTTTTATGGCGAGGTCGCAACTCAATCCAAGATAAAGTATGTATACGCAAAAAATACACCGTATTGAACAAGATTTGAAGCAACAAGGGAACCGAAGAGAATTTTTAAGAGTAGTATACATCGAAATAAGATGACGTAGTATAGGATTTGTTTATGTTTTAATTTATAAATCTAAGAAGAACCATCCAAATTCCCACGGCCACGTCACCTCGCAGATGCTATGCAATTATAAACGTTACGAGTATTCTATTGTTTGTAATTGTAAGACCGTTAAGTTAGGTAATACGACTTTTAATCTGTTATTCAATGTACACATAAGTTTCACCTCACACTAGGTTAACCTATGTCGTGGGTATCAAGAACTACTAGAGACTTGCGGTCCCACAACACCCAGACCTGTAACAAATATTTGTGGATCCCACCAACATTTTCTCTGAATTCACTTGGATCACATTGGATCTGGAAACACTTCTTTCAAAGCCGGCCCGCCCGCTCCGCCACGGAAGCTGTTAATATATTTAAAAGTTGAAATATTCACTAACTCAACATTACAGGTGAAGCAGAAAAAGAAAGAAATAGAACAGTAAACAATAGAGCAGCTCCGTTCGCTGTGGGGGGACGACCTGCTTTTCCAGGAGAATTCCCACACATGGTTAACTCCTAATTTTATTTAGTACTGATACAGTACTTATAATAAGACAGCTTTTACGTATATACGGACTTCACAGTTACGAATACATTCATTGTTAATTATCGCTTGCTTTAACGTTGAAGGAAACATCGAGAGGAAACCTGCATACCTGAGAAGTTCTTCATAAGAATTTCGAAGGTATGTGAAGTCTGCCAAGCCGCGTTAGAACAGCGTGGTGGACTACGGCCTAACCCCTCTCATTCAGAAGAGAAGGGCCGTGTCCAGGGATGGGGCATGTATTATTTATTTGATTATTACAGTACTTATCATTTGCCTAGTCGCCTGTCGGTATTTAGGCTAAAAAACAATAAGTCGAGCAATAAGAAAATCACATACGTGTTGCTCGGGATTTTGAGTTTCTTCAAAATATGGCATCACATCATGGACGGAAAATATGGTAAACGTGGGTGCATTTTTTTATCCTAGAACGGCAATGTGACTACACTGGACCTGATGTTAAGTACAGTGCAGTCTAAATATAATGTCAACCGTCCAGAGGTAATGCGTCCCATGACGATCGGCAGAATTATACCGTCTAGAAGTTACTGGATATACACTAGCTAACCCCGGGACGCGGCTCGCCTGAACGAGGCACTATGGCGAAGTTTTCACCATATGTACGGTGGTCGCTATCTAGTCGGGTACAAAAATATCAGATATCCAACATCAGAAAGGCATACCTCTGCCTACCCCTTTGGAGATACAGGTGTGAGCGTATACTATGTAACAACTAACATTATGATCTTTTGCCAGGGTGCAATAGGTTGGCTCGGTCTGAATAGAGAATGGCTGTTCAAATGCGCGAGTTCCTTAATCAGTCCGAATTTCGTACTAACAGCAGCGCACTGTTCCAAGGCATCTTCCCTCAATACTGACCTTGCAGATCCAGTTCCGAAGATAGTCAGACTCAGCCACGTGGACCTTGACTTGGCGGTAAGATTCATTTATACACATACCCTCATCTTATTACTTGAATCTTTTCTATTAGTTGGAAAAAGGTAATTGTGAAGATTGTGTACAATCCTCGAGAGGTATTGTTGATGAATATTAGAATATGCCTAGTTCAATAACTTATAAATTACTAGCTTTTGCTCGCGGCTCAGCACGCATGGACGGCAATTTCCAGGGTAAAAGTAGTCTATGTCCTAATCCCGGTCATGGTCTACCTGTGATGGTCCAGATGTTAAAGCGTGATTGACTACCAAACATCCAAATTCACAAACTCACAAACATCCCAACTTTCAAGAAGTTTCATAAAAATAAACTATATTGCAAAAACAGAATTAATTGACTGAAAAATGAGTCTGCAGTTCATGTTTTAAATATTGGTATAAACAAAAGTGAGTGCGTTGAAAATCAACCTATCTCCCTTGCACGCAGCACCGTAATAGGCGGGACCTGTCCTGTGACGTAACATGTCCTATCTGCATCCTTTTTCCATCAATTGACAACTACTACTTCCAGCCTTAGGTTTCACCGATCACCATGAAAGTTAGCACATATATGTATTTTTTCATGGAGAAGATTTTTGTACTATCAATATTGTTGCAATTCGCTACTAGATGGTGTTATTGGTATACACAGGTATCTGTTTTTTTATTATAGGCGAAAGAAATTTAATTTTTCCTTTGTTTATATGCGGTTTATTTAATTCACAAACAACTAAACTATCATTAGACGCCTCCTTTGTCACCAAAAAATAATTTTAAAAATGTTCACTCTTAGACACGCTACGAATTACCTCTGAAATACGACTATATCAAAAGAATAATCGTGCATCCAAACTACAAGCCTCCGAAAAAATACTTTGACATAGCCCTCATGGAATTGAACGAGGAAGTGGGCTTCTCGCGGTCGGTTCAGCCAGCTTGCCTGTGGACAAGCCCTGACACCAGTCAACTGGGTGACATAGCCACGGTGACCGGATGGGGTGTTCTAAAAGAAGGTGAGTAATAAAATTCCACCCAATTTTTTTATAGCATAAGACTGGAAAACAAGGTAGCAGATCTCTCGTATGCGAGAGGCCAACTGGGTTGGTACCACCGCTTTATCTATTTCTGCCTTCAAGCAGCAGTGTATAAGCTCTGTTGTGTTTCGGTTTGAAGGACATTGAAGCCAGTGAAATTAATGGGCATTTTGAGACTTAAGATCCTATGTCTCGAGGTGACGCGCGCTGTCATGCAGTGCTTTGTAATTCAAAGTTTTGTGTGGTGTTGCTTCTGTATAAGGAGGCGTGGAGCTTAACATCAGTCGACCGACTTGCTTGTCTCATCATTCAAGTTTATAAAAAATAAGCATATGATCATTTGAGTAGAGAGTGTATCGATTTGTGGCATAGAAGGATCTAAATAAATGGATCAAATTAAATGCGCCTTTGTTGTTTGAAAGCTGGTTTAGTTCGAGATCGTTCATTTTAACTCCCGAAAAAGGCTATTTTTCAAAAGGGTCATTAAAAAATACATAATTTATTTTACAAAGCATGCCTACAATCTCAGAACCAACAGTGTTCTTAGAAATGTCAGGAAAAATTAATCAAATATTTGGAATAAGATAAGTAAATTAACATAAATACCTACTCAAGAATTTACACATGTTGTAATCAGAAATATAAACTCTAGTAATGGCTTTAAATAAATCGCAGGTTCGAAACCAGCCTCAAGAGCATACACCTCTGACTTTTCTAAGTTATGTGTATTATTTGTTAATTATCGCTTGCTTTAACGGTGAAGGTAACATCGTGAGGAAACCTGCATACCTGAGAAGTTCTTCATTAGAATTTCGAAGGTACGTGAAGTCTGCCAACCCGCATTAGGGCGTGGTGGACTAATGCCTAACCCCTCTCATTCAGTAGAGGAGGCCTGTGCCCAGCAGTGGGACGTGTATAATACCGGGCTAGTATTATTATTAATGGCCTTAATCACACTGGTTTGAAGGTGATATACCCTTGTCCAAATCAATTGTCACATTCATCACGTTTTTACATATATACCTAAGTAGGGGTAGGCAGAGGTGTAACCATTACACCCACATTTCGCCGAGCGTATGCGTCCGATGACGAGAAAGCCTATCGCCATTTCAAACTCCGGGCTGATACTAAGCATTACGTGATAGAAGAACCCAATATAATTTTAACCAACCCGGGGCCCCGACTTTTTTATACTGATTCAATCGGGATAAATTAGCTATGTTTGAATCAAAGACTTTAATGTTTACGACTAGACGGGCTGTTTCGAAGTAAAATTGCCTCGCATAACGCGGGAGTTTGACAACTCATAGACAGGGAGCGCGATAGGGGTTCTAGTTGAGAGTAAGCGAGATATTGATCGTAATATTGAGTTACGGTCAATTGACCGCAACTTAGTGGTACAATTTCTATGCACCACGCAGCTTGTCTAGTAGTATACATTAAAGTCTTTAGTAGTATAGCACTATCCTGTTTTTTTGCTTTTTTATAGGCAGCTTAGACTTTTCACCAACTCTCCAAGCCATAGTAATTGATTTCATTGGGAAGCAGCAATGCGACTCTTTACTTTACAAGAAACGCAACAGGAATTGGTCTGGTCTACAGAAGCATCAGTTATGCGCTGGAAAACTAGCAGGAGGCGTGGACGCTTGTCAAGTAAGATTATTATTATTCTTTTTTGTTTGTGTAATCCACAAATATTTGTTTCGGGTCTGGGTGTTGTGGGACCGCAAGTCTCTCGTTATTCCTGATACTCACGATACAGGTTTACCTAGGGTGGGGTCAGGACTATTAGTGTGACTGATAGTGTATTTATTTATCCCGGAAAAGGCGGTTCACGCGGGCGGAGACGCGAGCAAAAGCTAGTACGATATAAAGCTAGAATGCATCGCGTTTACACGGAACACGTCAATTGGTTGATTCGTATAGTAAGAACGCGAGACGATATCGCTTAGACGACGCGATGAAGCGTTTCCTTTTTGCATTACAAGAAAACATACCTACATACACACGCACTCACGCCTGTAGTCCCCGAAGGGGTAGGCAGAGGTATAACCAGTACACCCACATTTCGCCGAGCGTATCTCCGTCACATGATGTGATAGGGGGCGAGCCTATCGCCATACCGGGCACAATTCCAGACTCCGGGCTGATACTGAGCATTTCTTAATAGAAAAACCCAATATCACTTTTACCCGACCCGGGGATCGAACCCGAGACCTCAGCGTCAGCCTCAGTCGTAACGCGTACGTATTACAACTGCGCCACCGAGGCAGTCATTATAAGAGTACATTATAAGAGGGCTGATATTTTTGTGCCAATAATAATAATCTATAGTTGACACTTGATACGTCTAATATTTTGCACGGTGCAGAACGCCGTATCTCGATCTAAAAATTTAATATTTAGACTTAAACTAAGGAACTTATATGAAATAAGGTTGATTTTGAACGTTTATTAATTTTTGTTGCGTGTATGAGTGTTACGTGTGATTTTACCTTTGCAGGTGTAAGTAAGTGGAGCCGTATTTTTAGGCAGATTCATATGAGAGTTATCGTTCTAGTTATCTTATTACGATGACTTCGATAGACTTATAGAGATAACCAGAAGAAAAAAAAATTCACGACAAAACATGTCGACAAAATTGTCTTGTGTTACATATGCTAAAATGTTTTGTTTTTAATTTCAGGGTGATTCCGGAGGACCCTTACAGATGAAAATAGATTTAGAGAATGTATTAATCTACAATATGTACTACGTGGTCGGAGTGACAGCTTTCGGTTTTGGATGTGCCCGTCGCGACTTGCCAGGAGTGTACACGAGGGTGTCTACTTTTGTTGACTGGATCGAATCTATTGTTTGGAAATAATAAAAATAAAAAAAATATATAAAAAAAGATTATAAAAAAGATAAAACTCAATTTCGACATTCCGGTGAACATATATTTAAAATTAAAATTACCCAAAAAGGGGTAGCTATAAGTTTGATCCCTTATTCTGTGTCTATCTCTCGCCTAAACGGAGGAGTGGTAGAGCCAGTGAGATATCCGGAGGCCCTAATCCCCCTCCCATTCCCAATACTTTAATTGTCGCTTTCCTTTAATGTCGGCAACGCGCCCATAATTCTTTTGGTGTCGTGGGTGTACATGGGCGGTGGAGATCATCAGGTGACCTACTTGCTCGTTTGTCGGCCTATGCTATAAAAAAGAAGCCATGTTGTTTGGTCTATAGCATAAATGGGCTGGCTGGATCAGGTCACCGTACAAAACTCAGCAACAAGCTGCTACTTTACGTCGGTTTTCGGTGAGACTGTGGTAACGACCAGAGGGCCAATTCTGCTATTTTAACTGACACTGCGAATGAATTTTAACCGAACTGAGATTACATTTTGAATTAATTAAAAATATGGCATTCTGCTCCTTTAAAAATTCGATATCATCTCAGTTAAATTGCATATAAACTGTCAATTCGATCAACTTTCAATGTCTTTCTTTTGTTGAAAATATGGCTTCGCATTATTATGCATTTCGCCAATGACAAGTATTTTACCGAATTTTACGTATCAGCTGCCATAGACTAAATTCTAGAAATTAAAAATGACCAAAGCGACAAAATCAATGTTACCAACTCACAATAAAATACCCACAATATGACTAATTTCAGTGATTAAAAAATTACGTAACTGGAGGTTATGATTTTTTTATTAATTGATTTGACTAATTCCATGTATTTTATTTATTTAATTAATTTATCTATTCCATGGCATAACGAAGGAAAACGGCACAACAGCACCACTCAGGCAGTCCTTTCCGGAAATAACCACAATCGCGATTATTTTATTGAAATTTGAAATTCTACCGAATTGCGGTTTTTTTATTTTGCAACACTGCTGAGGCCTATACTAAATAAAAATTGTGCGAGAGTTTTGGCGGGAATTTTGACAGTGCGATTGCTCTCATAATTTAATCTACACTAATATTCTAGAGAGGAAAGATTTTTTTGTATTTTTGTATGTAACAAATAAACTTAAAAACTACTGGGCCGATTTCAAAAATAATTTGGTCGTTAGAAAGCTACATTATCACTGAGTAACATAGGCTGTAAACTCATTTCTAATACTTTACTGGAATAACGAGCACACAAAGTCGCACAATTTTGACTACTTTTAGTTGCTTGCAGTAAAAGAGAATAAAGTTAACTGAATTTGTCTGCAGTTAACTCACAGTCACTTCACCTCAGTGTTGCCAAGTCAGATTTTTGAAAATACCGTGTTGGCCACATTAAAATACGGCATTTGCGTCAAAAATACAGTGCTTGATGGGAAAAAATACAGTCTATATTACAGTGCAATAAAATGTCATACAAAAAAGGAAATAATTAAATTATTAAATAAAATATAAATTTATTTTAAACTTTATATCCTAAACTAACTTAACATTTTATTTGTATATATCGATCGCTGCAGAAATGGATGGCTGCGATGATGATGATATCGGTTTATTTTTTTAATGTGTTTAATCAAAGAGTTTTATGTATACTACTAGACAAGCTGCGCGGTACATAGAAATAGTAGTATAATAAATTGTAGTATAGTAAATTAGTTGTATTACTAAGTTGCAGTCAATTGACCGTTACTCAATATTATCATCTCGCTTACTCTCAACTAGAACCCCTATTGCGCTCCCTGTTTGTGAACTGTCAAACTCCCGCGTTATGTGACGCAGTTTTACTTCTAAATAACCTGTCTAGTAGTATACAATAATAATACGAAATTTTTACTGTAAAAAAATACTGTGTCTCCATATAAGGTATTTATAAAAATACAGTGTCCAGTAGATGGCATGAAAATACGGCAGATCTGCTGTAATTACAGTGCACTTGGCAACACTGCTTCACCTTCAGTCACATTTCGTTCTCAATATTTTGACGTTTGTCTGTAGACGAAATGCATTTTATATAGTTAAGTGTCTCACAATGGACACTGGCGAAATCACCAATCTACGGTGGAGCCAAACACAATTAAAAGAAGAAGATAGTTAAGTGTCAAAATTGTTACCAGAATGCCGTTTTGGTTCAGTCAACTTGTATTCTACTTTCGATATCATTGCGTTCTAAGTTCTTGAATATTGGTTTAGCAGAATACCATTTGCAACTTTCTTGTCGCTGAGATTAGATCGGAATGATATTTTGAACAATTAAAATTACGAGAATTGGCCCTCTGGTCGAGCCGGGTCCATTCGTGCTATAGACAAAACAATCTACAGCGTGGCTCTACCACTCAACCAAAAAAACCGGTTTCAAGGACATTGTAGCCAGTCTATTTACTTGACATTATGCCAATTAACATCATCAGAATAACGAGCACAGTGCAGTGTCACACAGTGTTTTGTAATTCTGGGTCGTGTTGCTACTGTTTATGGGCAGTCGTGTCGCTAGGCAAGCGTTTTGCTCGTCTCGTAATTAAAATACACGCTACTGTTTTTTATTATGTGAGGGGGCAAACGGGCATGAGGTTCACCTGATGGTAAGTGGTCACTGCTGTCCAAAAACACCGTCAATATCAGAGGAATTATCGGAGCGTTGACGGACTTTGAGGAAGGAATCTGCTCTGCTCTTTTTTACTGCGTGTTACCGCACCGCTAGTGTTTATCGTGAAGGAATAATCGTAGAACTAGCAACGGCCATCCCACTTGTATGGGAAATAAATACTACCAAATCCCCGATCGGTTTAATGAAACGCTCAGGAGACATGGTTTCGCACTATCTATTCTCTACACGGTTTAGTTTTAGCCAATTATATTTTTACATTTCCAGTATTATTATTTGTCTAGTAATACCATACAAAAAAATAAAATTAAAGTGTCTGTTTGTAGTATTAAAATAACCGCTTTTTACTACATTCATATAAATGTATATACGGTAGATATACCAAAATAACATATTTTGTCTGTATGTCTGTTTGTTCCGGCTAATCCCTGGAACGGCTGGACCTATTTTGACGGGACTTTCAGTGGCAGATAGCTGATGTAATAAGGAGTAACTTAGGTACTCTTTTATCCCGGAAAATGACATTCACGTGGGTGGAGCCGCGGGCAACAGCTATAAATAAATATAATTAAATCAATGAATAAATAACACCCTACAGAAAGAAAGAAATAAAACATTTATACAACAAAAGAAAAACACTAATACGATAGGAAAGAAGAAAGTACAATAGTCACACATGTAGCCTTGGCGCCACAGTAAGATACCATTATCTTGTGTCGTGAGTACAAGAACTACGAGAGACTTTCGGTCTCACAACACCCAAACCCGAAACAACTTATGGATCAGACAAATATTTATCTCGGTGCGGGGATCGAACCCGCGAACCTCGTGCTTCACAGTCGCCCACTGCGCCACGGGGGCTGTAAGATAATATCCGAACGAATTTTAGCGAACGGTTTAAGGTTATTATTAACTGATAAAAAACGGTGGGAGTTCTAAAAATACCATTTAAAACTTCAACATTTATCAACTGATTTTATGGTTCCTTTACTAAAAGTGGTATAAATATATTAATAAATATAATCACATGATTAATCCATGTTTTCAATTGGTGAATTTAATCTAAGCTTTTTTTGAGTTTGTTATGAAGCTTTTAACTGACGAAAATACGGAGATTATCAATTCGACACTTGCATTTTTTATTTGTTAAAAGTTTTAAACCTAGAATACATTATAATGAGTGATTCAGATTCACAGCCCGCAGGAAAACTTTATTAAAGGTGTTCCCCGTAGTTGACGGCAGACTCTAAGCTTGTACTTTATAACATTTCCTATAACCTTGTATAGTCATAATGCAATGCTATGCGTTAATCTTCCTTTGAGTGGTAGAGTCACGCTGTAGATACCTTTGTCTAGAGTATGAATGGGCCGGCTCGTCCGGGTCGTTACCACTGTCTCACAGAAAACCGACGTAAAGTAACAGCTTGCTGCTGCGTTTCGTACGGTGAGTGAGATATCCGGAGGCCCAAATCGCCCTCCCCTTCCCGATCCCTTCTTTATCCCTTTCCTTTTAGGTCGGCAACGCGCTCATGATTCTTTGGTCTTGTGGGCGTGTATGGGCGGTGGAGATCACTTACCATTAGGTGAACCACTTGCTCGTTACCGACCTATGCCATAAAAAAAAACACAAAAATAGTTGAGTTTTCCTCTCTGCGTCGTTGGCGTAGATGTAATGCGTACGCGATACGACTGCTGTGCTTGAGGTCTGGCATTCAATCCCGGGATCAGGTAAAGTGGTATTGGGTTTTTCTATTACGAAACGTTCAGTATCAGCCCGACGTCTGGAATTTATGCCCGGTATGGCGATAGGCTCGCCCCCTATCACATCATCACGGAAATAAGCTCGGTGAAATGTGGATGTACTAGTTACATTTGTACATACCTCAGGGAGTCCAGGCGGGAGTGCGTATGTATGTATGTATGTATGTATGTGTATGTAATGCCGTTCTTTTTAGTTTTGCTTCTTATAATAATTACCTGTACGTTTTTATTACTAACAACAATCATCTACCCGGTTGACTAACGTATAACTGAATTTTGTCTGCAGCATGAATGGGCCGGCTCGTTACCACTATCTCAAAGAAACTAGCGAAAAGTATCAGCTCGATGCTGCACTTCGTACGATAAAATTTATAGGTTAACTCCTCTACCCAATTATTAATTTAAGGTAAGCAACACATCCATGATTCTTCTAATATCATGGGTGTTCATGACGGGTGGAGATCATTTAACATTAGTAGGTCTAGTACATAACATTAGTAGTATTAATTAAAACTTGTACTAGGCCTAGTACAAGTTTTAATAGTTTTCCTAAACGAGATTTCATTTTCTCCATACGTCGAGTATTTAGTAGCCACTAGTGGGAACTATGATTAATTAAAATTAATAATACGGTTAATTTTATTTCATACTAGCTGTTTCCCGCGGCTCCACCAACGTGAATGCCTATTTCCAGGATTGAAGTAGTCTAGTCGCATCAAGCGAGTTCCGGTCATCGCGATCGGAAACGAAACGCGCTTGACAAAAATACTAATATCGCTATTAAAAATAGGGTTAGATGGTAGAAGGGTGAAAATTTAGGGTTGTATGTATTTTTTAATGCTGTATCATAAAAAAATAAAAACAAAAAATGTTGTCTAAAAAATAAAATAAAAAATTAGTGGTGGACCACCCTTAGCATTTAGGGAGATGAAAGACAGATAGTAGCCGATTCTCAGACCTACTGAATATTCATATAAAATTTCATAAAAATCGGTGTTGCCGTTTCGGAGGAGCATGGGAACGATCATTGTGACACGAGAATTTTATATATTAGATTAGTCGAATATGAAATTTGTTTTCAAGCGATTCTTTTCTTTATTACCGTATTAATTACTAGTTGGACACTTCGACTGTAGTAATTTTAAACGAATTCGAAAACTGTGAACGTATTTGTAACTCGTATTAGGCCTACAGGTGACCCACTTGCTCATTCACCGGCTTGAACTATAAAAAAACTAGACGTCTCATAATAACCAGAAGCAACAACTTAACTCACACACGACATAAAAATGAACCAAACTTACTAGAAAATAAAAAATGCAAATTCGGCAGAAAAGGCCCGATTACGAAGACTGTAGAAATTTATGCGTCATAAAAAGAGAATAATAAATGTTACCGCCTCGACGGTTAGCTTGCGTGACGCTGGGTACTCGTAACTCGAGAAACGTCTACTCCAGGAGGCCAATTCTCATAATTTTAAATGTTCAAAATATCATTCCGATCTAGTCTCAGCGTCAAGAAAGTTGCAAATGGCATTCTCTTAAACCAATAATGTTCGTTGTTTGTATAAAATAAACTATCATCTGCTTTAATAAAAAGTTTAAACCGCAATAACGTTCGTTCAGAGTAACTATTGATTAAACTGACGAGGTACCAGGGTGACATATTACCAAAGAACTAACTTGCGCGTGTATTATGGAGACTCTACAAGGCAAGTTCAACACTTAACTCGGTCCACTCAGTTTCATGGGCGCACAACAAGTGCTTTCCATAATTGAACGCACCTGCCTCGCAGTCTCCGCATTTGTTATGAGAGCCTGGTACTTAATATTGTATAGCGCTGATTTTTATATAAGTTGAAAAGTATTTTTTTTATTATTAGCGCCTGTTTCACCACCTCTGCTTAAATGTTACTTACAAAGTGAAATAGAACACGTTGAAATACAAAAGTAACACTCCTCCGTATATACCGGAAGAAAGATGTTATGTATATATAATACGTTGATTTGTGATAAAATCTTACTTGATTGTGGAATAGACCCTAAGAGGTACTTTTATAATCCGACGAAGAGTGCGTATTAAAGATTTATTTTTAATCGTTGCGCTAAACTCGATGTGCCAATTTAGTTAAAAGTATAATAAATATACTTAATAAATAATGTAAGCACATCCGCGTCCTCACCAGCCTAGCATTTGTCTCGCAATACAGCTTCACCGCTATGATTTTTTAATAGACTAGTGGCGTTGCCCATGTTTTTCCACAAAACATAAAATAAAAAAAAACTTAAAGTCCGACGAATATTAGACATATCTTACTTTCTTTCCCACATTATTCTGCATCGATTGGTATCAGCCTCGACCCCATACCCCCAGCGGTTTCAGAGGAGATAGCGTGACAAGCTTTTGGCAGCAGCGGCGGCGGCGCCAGTTACTTTTTTATAGACTATAGAGAATAGAGATAGAGATTCCAAATTCCATAAATGTATTCGTTGAAACTCATTTTTTTTTTTTATACTGGCTCGGCAAAGTGACTACGCTACACCTGATGTTAAGTGCAGCGCAATCCAAGAATACTGTCGACCAACGACAGACGATATGTCTATCGCAGGTCGGCAAGATTATGCCGGCCTTTAGGTATTTAGTAAAAATGGACCACACACAGTTTTATAAAACAAGATTTCGATAGTTGATCGAAAACGGCAGCCTTGTGTGGTATTTTTCTGTTGTCTTATTTTATAATCGGGATATGAGCTATACTTTCTATGCTTAAATGTACTTTTCTGTTGAATTCATTTAAAATCTCGTTTTATTGTTCGCCTGATGGTAAGCACCACGCCTGCCCATAAACAAAAGCAACGCCACACTGAACTTTAAATTACAAAGCACTGCATGGCATTGCACTGCACTCGTCATCCCGAGACATAAGATGTTAAGTCTCACAATGCCCAGTAATTTGCCTTCAATGTCCTTCAAACCGGAACACAACAGTGCCAACACACTGCTGTTTGGCGGCAGAAATAGAAAAAGCAGTGGTACCAATTCAGACGGCCTCTCGCATACGAGGGACCTACCACCTTGTATGTAAAAATTGTTGTCGTCGTTTAATTGTAAAACCTTATCTTGTACTTTCTACTAAGTTATTGTCATTGATCGACATTACTGTGTCAAAGACACTTGCCAAATAAACAATAATAATGTTAAACATGGCATTCTTCATCATATTCATTATATCATTGAAGAACCGGATTTCATTGACTACATCATATGTAAACGTGACGTTGCTAGACGAAGACGCATTTAAAACGTGGAATCAAATATTATTTTAAAATGATCTGGCGCTGTATTGGTTTTGTGTTATATTTCATGGGTATGCTTTTTTAATCATTTAATTTTATTTTATTTTGGTTTTTATCTATAATCATTTTTATTTATTTCTATTTTTAAAAGAAACAATCATAGTAGAAGCACACATTCAAATAACCTTAACAGGATTTTACGGCCTTACTACAAAACGTAGTCTAACTTTAAACTAGGTTTATATCAACAATTTACTAAAGGTTACCATAGCAACCAATAGACATAAAATCAGTTTAAAGTTAGACTACGTTTAGTAGTAAGGCCTGTGATATCTAAATCGCTGAACAGATTTTCTTGAACCATAAATAAGAACCAACTCGATTTTAAACTAGCAACAAATAAAAATAAACAGCATTATGTGTTTAAGGGATTGGGTATGAGAGGGGATTTGAGCCTCTGTATATCACACTCACCGTACGAAACGCAGCAGCAAGCTGCTACTTTGCGTAGGTTTTCTGTCAGACAGTGGTAGCAACCCGGTTAAACCGGACCTGGCTGACCGTATGTGGCTGTCTCATATTGCCTAGTAATCAATGTCCTTCAAACTGAAACAATTGCTTTAATTCTTATATTTTGTTGCAGTTACTCATGCTTACCCGGAAAATTTGAAATACGGAAATATAACAAATCCAATTGTAAGTATTTATACCATATTAGATATCTATGATGCAAACTGTGCAGATTACGTGGTACCATACCATACGTTAGCCGTGGCTGCGACTGCCTCGGTGGCGCAGTTGTAATGCGTAAGCGTTACGATTGAGGCCAACGCTGAGGTCTCGGGTTCGATCCCCAGGTCGGGTAAAGTTGTATTGGGTTTTTCTATTACGAAATGCTCAGTATCAGCCCAGAGTCTGGAATTTGTGCCCAGTATGGCGATAGGCTCGCCCCCTATCACGTTATGGGACGGCGCTATACGAGATACGCTCGGCGAAATGTGGGTGTACTGGTTACACCTCTGCCTACCCCTTCGGGGATTACAGGCGTGCGTGCGTATGTATGTATTATGCCAGCTCAACCTGCGGGCTTAGCACGTTCAACACGACATATCTCGCGCGCCAGAGAGATAACTATCGACGTCAAATATCTCGGATAAAAGTTAGCGTCGATAGATATATAGAGATAACCAGATAAAACTGGTTCTTCACGACAAAACGCGTCGATAAAATTATCTCGTGTTGCATATGCTAAGCCCCCTGGATTGTCACTGTCTCACAAAGAACCGATATGGAGTAGCAGCTTGTTGTGTCGTTTCGTACGATGAGTGAGATATACGGAGGCCCACGTCCTTTTTTATAGTATAGGCCGGCAAACGGGCAAGTGGGTCACCTGATGGTAAGTGATCTCCACCGCCCATATACGCCTACAATACTAAAATAATCATGGGCGCGAGGCCGACCTTAAAGGAAAGGGATAAGTAAGGGATTGGGAAGGGGAGGGGAATTTGGGCCTCCAGATATCTCACTACCGTACGAAACGCAGCAGCAAGCTGCTACTTTACGTCGGTTTTCTGTGAGACAGTGGTAACGACCGGACGAGCCGGCCCATTCATGCTGTAAAACTGTCTACAGCGTGGCTCTACCACTCTTGAGACAATCCTCTGTACCAATCCCTTAATTATCTGTTTCCTTTAAGCTTGGCAATACATTCACGATTCCTCCCATCATAAATAAATAATGAATGGTGCTCAGCTGAATAAATATAGAACCACCCATCCAACCAATCATCCATTGACCACTAAAAAGACAAAAAATTATATAGTTAGTGTTATATTACAATAACCACAGAATTATTATAGTTCCGCAATTACAATTTTGAGTCAATGTTAAACAACAACTCCGATCAGTTTTAATTTACAATTTTTTTGTTGTCGGTTATAGTTATTTAATAAATAGTTATTTAAACATTTTTCCTGTTAGCAAATTATACACATAACTAACGTAACGTTTTTGCGAAATTATTCAAATTAAATATCTTCAAAACCGCTTTTACAAGTTTTACCAGAATTATTAACATACATACATACGCACTCACGCCTGTTATCCCCGAAGGGGTAGGCAGAGGTGTAACCTGTACACACACATTTCGCCGAGCGTATCTCCGTCCCTTATGTGATAGGGGGCGAGCCTATCGCCATACCGGGCACAAATTCCAGACTCCGAGCTGATACTGAGTATTTCGTAATAGAAAAACCCAATGCAATGCAACCTCGGACACGAGCAAGTGGGTCACCTGATGGAAAGTTATCTCCACCGCCCATGTGCGCCCACAATGCCAACAGAATCATGGGCGCGTTGCCGACCTTAAAGGAAACGGATAATTAAGGGATCGGGAAGAGGAGGGGTATTTGGGCCTCCGGGTATCTCACTTACCGTACGAAACGCAGAAGCAAGCTGCTACTTTATGTCGGTTTTCTGTGACACAGTGGTAACGACCTGGACGAGCGGGCCCATTCATGCTGTAGACAAAACTGCCTACAGCGTAATTCTACCACGCATAAAATATAGATATCGAACCGGCACGTTCAAAATGTAGGACTTTAGGGTAGGACTAACAGACGTAGAATTAGTAAAAGGATTCTGTTGGCACACTTTGGGTACGGTATTCCAAAAATATAACATATTTTTTCCCGTGTCTAATCGCTTTAGAGCAATAAATTGGCTATCTAGGCAGTTACCATCATGTCATGATTATTTTTAGGTGGTAGGTCGTATGCGAGATGCAGTCTGTGTTGGTGCTTCTGCTTTGTCTGTTTCTGCCACCAAACAGCAGTGTGAGCACAGCTGTGTTTCTGTTTGAATGACACCGAAGCCAGTGAAATTACTGGGCAATATGAGACTTAACAACTTGTGTCTAGGGGTGACACGGTCCAATGAGATGCAGCACTTTGTAATTGACAGTTCTTTGTGGTGTTGCTTCTGTTTATGGACAGGCGTGACGCTTACCCTCAGGCAAGCTAGCTACTCGTTTAGTCAGACTAATAAAAAAAAACTATGACGAAACAGTCGTGTCTCCGCCTGCCCCTAAGATAATATAAGAGCCACGCTGAAACCTTTTTTTTATTTTGCCGGAATGAAGGGGTCGGCTCGACCGGGTTATGACCACTATCTCATAGAAAACCAACGAGAAGTTGGAGTTGCTATTGAGTTTCGTACGGTGAGTGAGATTTCCGTAGGCTCAAATCCCCCTCACCTTCCCAGCCCCAGTCAATATAGTGCTAATATAATTATTATTTCATTTTCAGAGGGTCAAACGATATGGTAACTATTATCACCCACCCTTGTATACATTTCCGACACCACCTCCTAACACCCCACAAACCACACAACCATATAGTAAGATAAATAAATTACCGTGGTATAGTAACCAGGATCCTCCATATTATAGTAATCAGAATCCCCCACCATATGGTAACCAGAATCCTTTACGATATGGTAACCAGGATACCCCACCATATGGTAACCAGGACCCTCCACGATATGGTAACCAGGATACCCCACCATATGGTAACCAGAATCCTTCACGATATGGTAACCAGGATACCCCACCATATGGCAACCAGAATTCTTCACGATATGGTAACCACGATACCCCACCATATGGTAACCAGGATACCACACCATATGGTTACCAGAATCCTTCACGATATGGTAACCAGGATACCCCACTATATGGTAACCAGTATCCTTCACGATTTGGTAACCAGGATACCCCACCATATGGTAACCAGAATCCTTCACGATATGGTAACCAGGATACCCCACCATATGGTAACCAGAATCCTTCACGATATGGTAACCAGGATACCCCACTATATGGTAACCAGTATCCTTCACGATTTGGTAACCAGGATACCCCACCATATGGTAACCAGAATCCTTCACGATATGGTAACCAGGATACCCCACCATATGGTAACCAGAATCCTCCACTATATGATAACCAGGATACCCCACCATATGGTAACCAGGACCCTCCACGATATGGTAACCAGGATACCCCACCATATGGTAACCAGGACCCTCCACGATATGGTAACCAGGATACCCCACTATATGGTAACCAGTATCCTTCACGATTTGTTAACCAGGATACCCCACCATATGGTAACCAGAATCCTTCACGATTTGGTAACCAGGATACCCCACCATATGGTAACCAGAATCCTTCACGATATGGTAACCAGGATACCCCACCATATGGTAACCAGAATCCTTCACAATATGGTAACCAGGATACCCCACCATATGATAACCAAAATCCTCCACTATATGATAACCAGGATACCCCACCATATGGTAACCAGGACCCTCCACGATATGGTAACCAGGATACCTCACCAGATGGCGATCAGGATCCTCCACCCTATGATAACCGGAATCCCCCGCCATATGGGAACCGAGATCTTCCACCATATGGTAACCAGGATCTCCCACAATATGGTAACCTAAATTCATCACAAAGCTATCCGCCAACGTTTTATGGTGGCCTGAATCAACCCACCCCAAAATCAGTGCCGGCACCACTTTTATACGTTGACCCGATTGATCGTGAAGGAGATCCATGCAACCCGAATTTTTCTGAGAAACCAAACTTTTTAGTTGACGGAAGGAGGATCAGTGAAGCGAGTAAGTTCTTTTAACCAACTTCAATAAAACCCCTTAACAAAAATAAAACACACCCGAAAAAACAAAAAGCAAAATATTTTTCTTTTGTTTTTTTTTTGTCTGTCTTATTTTTATTAAAAAATATTTTACTATTTTTAGTGAAAGAATCATCAATATCGATGCATAAATGACGAAGTTTTAGTCTTATTTCACCCCCTTAGGTGTGGAATTTCTTCTTAAAGAAAAATATACGCGTCGAGTTGAGAACTTCCTCGGTTTTTTCCTTCAGGTTATGGTTTTCATTAAAGCTAAAGGTGCGTCCACACTTCAATGACATTTCACCGCACCGTGACACGTGGCTGTCACACGTACATGCTACGTTAATGTGGATAATTGTCGTAATTACACTGTGGCATTTTGCCGAGACATAAACAAAAAATAAATAAATAAAATACGATACACCCAACAGTCAGACACATCGTCCTGACCCCACACTAGGTTAACCTGTATCGTAGATATTAGCAACTACAAGGGGCCTGTCCTACAACACCCAAACCCGAAACAAATATTTGTGGGTCACACAAACATTTGTCTCGATGCGGGAATCGAACCCACGGCCTCACGCTTCGCAGCCGGCTACTCGCCCACTGCGCTACGGAGGCTGTCAAATGACAAAAGCTTAAATGACATGTCACGGCGAAATGTCACGGGTTCTCAGAACGGATCGCTTCGTGATATTAGGTACCGTCCCCACTCGGGATTGTCACGGCTACGGGTCTGGCATGGCGTAATGTCTAAGTGGAGACGCACTTTTAGGGTATCTACAAACATTGGCGACAAAGTATACCTCTATATAAACCGGTCCCGGGTTCAATTCAGGTCGGGCAATCACAATTTGTGTGAGAGTTTGAAAAAGAGAAAAATCACACATGAGTTTTCCAGGATTGGAATTGTGCCCGTTATAGCTATAAGCCGCCAGCTATCAACCATATCATGGGACGGAAATAAAAATTATTTTTCCTATTGCCATGCACTACATAGCCAATAGTACTTAATATTATTGTAGTAGATAGCAACAGATAACGCAAACAGTGTGCTTAGTGCGAAATTTCTCGATACTTTATTTATTTATTGTCATTTCATCCGTGCCTATCGTGACTGCCTCGGTGGCGCAGTTGTAATGCGTACGGCGTTACGATTGAGGTCAACGCTGAGTTCGATCCCCGGGTCGAGTGAAGTGGTATTGGGTTTTTCTATTACGAAATGCTCAGTATCAGCCCAGAGTCTGGAATTTGTGCCCGGTATGGCGATAGGCTCGCCCCCTATCACATAAGGGACGGAAATACGCTCGGCGAAATGTGGGTGTACTGGTTACACCTCTGCCTACCCCTTTCGGGGATTACAGGCGTGAGTGCGTATTTCATCCGTATAGGCTTAAAATGTATGAAGTTAATACATTTTTGATACGATTCGATAAAGGCGTTGTACGGATCTGCATACATATTTTTGTAAATTCGGGTGACATAATCGAATAATTCTCAAAAACTTATATATATTTGTTTCGTTGATGTGACAGCTATCCGAAACTCTCACTAGGGCCACATAATGGATATTATTATTCAAAGTACGCATAATTTCGTGAAATGTACACGCTAATAAGTACGTTATATTTCGTGAAATGTACACGCTAATAAGTACGTTATATTTCGTGAAATGTACACGCTAATAAGTACGTTATATTTCGTGAAATGTACACGCTAATAAGTACGTTATATTTCTTGAAATGTACACGCTAATAAGTACGTTATATTTCGTGAAATGTACACGCTAATAAGTACGTTATATTTCGTGAAATGTACACGCTAATAAGTACGTTATATTTCGTGAAATGTACACGCTAATAAGTACGTAATATTTCGTGAAATATACACGCTAATAAGTACGTTATATTTCGTGAAATGTACACGCTAATAAGTACGTTATATTTCGTGAAATGTACACGCTAATAAGTACGTTATTTTTCGTGAAATATACACGCTAATAAGTACGTTATATTTCGTGAAATGTACACGCTAATAAGTACGTTATATTTCGTGAAATGTACACGCTAATAAGTACGTTATATTTTTCAGAATGTATGGATTATATATGGAGCTTAAACAGGAAATATCAAATAAGATTCCAAAGTGATATATGTGAGTAACATTTATTATTTTGTATTACTCATGCGGGAAAAGTAGCATCTTGACGCTCGCTGTTACGTTTGAAAAAGAACCGTTTGCCCATTTTAAAATTACGCGTGAGTTTTTTCATAAATAAAACTGTTATTTGAGTGCGACAAGTTTACTTGTCGCACGTAAATTATTCTTGGCACACGCAAATTTAGATAAAATTGCTAAAATTAAAAAAATAATAACAAAAAAAAACACAATCGACATATTAAAACTGAATTGAGGTTGACGCGTCTGACAGTTTAATTTAATAAATAAAATTGTAATTAAATTAAAATTAGTTTAAAAATGAATATAGAGTCGGAAATAATACCGGAAACTCCAGAAAGTTCGAGCGACGAATCCACACCACCTGAAATCCTGAAAAAAGCCGATGAAGTAAGAAATAATTTAGTTCCTCAAGTATCGAGACCCAAATATGAAAGTTTTTATTAATTTTTTTGAATGCTTAATTTTTCAGCTATTATTTCTGGTCCGAAAAGGCTTCGTCCTTTTAAAAAATTGAAAAAATTTATTTTTTGTTTATTAATATTAATTAATTTTTATTTATTGTTTAAAATATATTTTTTTCTTCTTTTAAAACTTTTTATTTGTTTTGAGGGGGGGTTCCGCCCCCCCAACCCCCCGCCGGGGCTTCGCCCCTGGACCCCACCGGGGCTCCGCCCCTGGACCCCAATTTTGTACTTACATATATCACCGCATTTGTAATACAAAATAGTATGTGCAACTCGTGCGACGTTGTCGATTGTCGACTCAAGCGAATGACCGCACTCGCTTCGCTCGTGCGTTCAACTTCGCTTTCGTGGGCAATCGACAACTTGTCGCACTTGTTTCTCAATATACTATAATCGTTTTGTCGTCTGTGAGTGTGTGTGTGTGCATGTGTGTGTGTGTGTGTGTGTGTGTGTTTGTGTGTGTGTGTGTGTGTGTGTGCGCGTGTTTGTGTGTGGGAGTGTCTGTGGCACAATATCATCTAAACAAAAATGGACCGATTTCAATTCAGTTTGTTATTATTTGAAAATAAATTTAATCATGATGGTTCTTAGCTACATTTTTCATTTTTTTATAGCATAGGACGGCAAACGAGCAAGTGGGTCGTCTGATGGTAAGTGGTCTCCACTGCCCAAATTCGTACATAGTACCAGAAGAATTATAGGTGCGTTGCCGGCCTGAAAAGAAAGGGAAAATTTAGGGATTAGGAAGGGGAAGGGGATATGGACCTCCGGATATCTCACTCACCGTACGAAACGTAGCATCAAGACGCTACTTTATGTTGGTTTTCTGTGAGACAGTGGTAAGGACCCGGTCGAGCCGGCCCATTCGTGCTGTAGACAACACTGTCTTTAGCGTGGCTCTACCACTAGAAAATCAAGAAAATTTGAAGAATATCTGTCAGCCGTTTCAAATTTAGAAATGTTTTTCTGATTTTAATGGTTAGGTTAGATGAGGATTATTTCATAATCACCTAAATAATGAGATCGCATAATGGTAAGCGCTACGTATGCCCAAAAACAGACACAGCACCACCCAGAACTATGAATAATAAAGCACTGCATGACACTGTTCTAGTTACCTTAAGACATAAGATGTTAAGTTATATAATGTTCAGTAAATTCATTGGCTTTAATGTCCTTCAAACCGTAACACAACAATTATTACTCACTACTTAGCGGCATAAATAGGCAAAACTTTGTGACCTATAGCCCCTCACATACAAGGAGCCTGCCAATATACCTGTAAATGACGTTAGAGAAGGATGGGTGTAAACATAATAATTATTTACAACGTAGCTTTTTTTATGGCGAGGTCGCAACTCAATCCAAGATAAAGTATGTATACGCAAAAAATACACCGTATTGAACAAGATTTGAAGCAACAAGGGAACCGAAGAGAATTTTTAAGAGTAGTATACATCGAAATAAGATGACGTAGTATAGGATTTGTTTATGTTTTAATTTATAAATCTAAGAAGAACCATCCAAATTCCCACGGCCACGTCACCTCGCAGATGCTATGCAATTATAAACGTTACGAGTATTCTATTGTTTGTAATTGTAAGACCGTTAAGTTAGGTAATACGACTTTTAATCTGTTATTCAATGTACACATAAGTTTCACCTCACACTAGGTTAACCTATGTCGTGGGTATCAAGAACTACTAGAGACTTGCGGTCCCACAACACCCAGACCTGTAACAAATATTTGTGGATCCCACCAACATTTTCTCTGAATTCACTTGGATCACATTGGATCTGGAAACACTTCTTTCAAAGCCGGCCCGCCCGCTCCGCCACGGAAGCAGTTAATATATTTAAAAGTTGAAATATTCACTAACTCAACATTACAGGTGAAGCAGAAAAAGAAAGAAATAGAACAGGATACTATAGAGGAGCTCCGGCCGCTGTGGGAGGACGAGCTGCTTTTCCAGGAGAATTCCCACACATGGTTAACTCCTAATTATATTTACTACTGATACAGTACTTATAATAGGACAGCTTTTACGTATATACGGACTTCACAGTTACGGGTGTATTCATTGTTAATTATCACTTGCTTTAACGTTGAAGGAAATATCGAGAGGAAACCTGCATACCTGAGAAGTTCTTCATAAGAATTTCGAAGGTATGTGAAGTCTGCCAAGCCGCGTTAGAACAGCGTGGTGGACTACGGCCTAACCCCTCTCATTCAAAAGAGAAGGGCCGTGTCCAGGGATGGGGCATGTATTATTTATTTGATTATTACAGTACTTATCATTTGCCTAGTCGCCTATCGGTATTTAGGCTAAAAAACAATAAGTCGAGCAATAAGAAAATCACATACGTGTTGCTCGGGATTTTGAGTTTCTTCAAAATATGGCATCACATCATGGACAGAAAATATGGTAAACGTGGGTGCATTTTTTTATCCTAGAACGGCAATGTGACTACACTGGACCTGATGTTAAGTACAGTGCAGTCTAAATATAATGTCAACCGTCCAGAGGTAATGCGTCTCATGACGATCGGCAGAATTATACCGTCTAGAAGTTACTGGATATACACTAGCTAACCCCGGGACGCGGCTCGCCTGAACGAGGCACTATGGCGAGGTTTTCACCATATGTACGGTGGTCGCTATCTAGTCGGGTACAAAAATATCAGATACCCTTCCAACAGCAGAAAGGCATACCTCTGCCTACCCCTTTGGAGATACAGGTGTGAGCGTATACTATGTAACAACTAACATTATGATCGTTTGCCAGGGTGCAATAGGTTGGCTCGGTCTGAATGGAGAATGGCTGTTCAAATGCGCGAGTTCCTTAATCAGTCCGAATTTCGTACTAACAGCAGCGCACTGTTCCAAGGCCTCTTCCCTCAATACTGACCTTGCAGATCCAGTTCCGAAGATAGTCAGACTCAGCCACGTGGACATTGACTTGGCGGTAAGATTCATTTATACACATACCCTCATCTTATTACTTGAATCTTTTATATTAGTTGGAAAAAGGTAATTGTGAAGATTATGTACAATCCTTGAGAGGTATTGTTGATGAATATTAGAATATGCCTAGTTCAATAACTTATAAATTACTAGCTTTTGCTCGCGGCTCAGCACGCATGGACGGCAATTTCCAGGGTAAAAGTAGCCTATGTCCTAATCCCGGTCATGGTCTACCTGTGATGGTCCAGATGTTAAAGCGTGATTGACTACCAAACATCCAAATTCACAAACTCACAAACATCCCAACTTTCAAGAAGTTTCATAAAAAGAAACTATATTGCAAAAACAGAATTAATTGACTGAAAAATGAGTCTGCAGTTCATGTTTTAAATATTGGTATAAACAAAAGTGAGTGCTTTGAAAATCAACCTATCTCCCTTGCACGCAGCACCGTAATAGGCGGGACCTGTCCTGTGACGTAACATGTCCTATCTGCATCCTTTTTCCATCAATTGACAACTACTACTTCCAGCCTTAGGTTTGACCGATCACCATGAAAGTTAGCACATATATGTATTTTTTCATGGAGAAGATTTTTGTACTATCAATATTGTTGCAACTCGCTACTAGATGGTGTTATTGGTATACACAGGTATCTGTTTTTTTATTATAGGCGAAAAACATTTAATTTTTCCTTTGTTTATATAATTCACAAACAACTAAACTATCATTAGACGCCTTATTTTTTGGTGACAAAGGTTGTCACCAAAAAATAATTTTAAAAATGTTCACTCTTAGACACGCTACGAAAAACCTATGAAATACGACACCTATATCAAAAGAATAATCGTGCATCCAAACTACAAGCCTCCGAAAAAATACTTTGACATAGCCCTCATGGAATTGAACGAGGAAGTGGGCTTCTCGCAGATGGTTCAGCCAGCTTGCCTGTGGACAAGCCCTGACACCAGCCAACTGGGTGACATAGCCACGGTGACCGGATGGGGTGTTCTAAAAGAAGGTGAGTAATTAAAATTCCACCCAATTTTTTTATAGCATAAGACTGGAAAACAAGCTAGCAGATCTCTCGTATGCGAGAGGCCAACTGGGTTGGTACCACCGCTTTATCTATTTCTGCCTCCAAGCAGCAGTGTATAAGCTCTGTTGTGTTTCGGTTTGAAGGACATTGAAGCCAGTGAAATTAATGGGCATTTTGAGACTTAAGATCTTATGTCTCGAGGTGACGCGCGCTGTCATGCAGTGCTTTGTAATTCAAAGTTTTGTGTGGTGTTGCTTCTGTATAAGGAGGCGTGAAGCTTAACATCAGTCGACCGACTTGCTTGTCTCATCAAGTTAATAAAAAACAAGCATATGATCATTTGAGTAGAGAGTGTATCGATTTGTGGCATAGAAGGATCTAAATAAATGGATCGAATTAAATGCGCCTTTGTTGTTTGAAAGCTGGTTTAGTTCGAGATCGTTCATTTTAACTCCCGAAAAAGGCTATTTTTAAATCTAAAAGGGTCTTTAAAAAATACATAATTTATTTTACAAAGCATGCCTACAATCTCAGAACTAGGAAAAATGAATCAAATATTTGGAATAAGATAAGTAAATGAACATAAATACCTACTCAAGAATTTACACATGTTGTAATCACAAATATAAACTCTAGTAATGGCTTTAAATAAATCGCAGGTTCGAAACCAGCCTCAAGAGCATACACCTCTGACTTTTCTAAGTTATGTGTGTATTATTTGTTAATTATCGCTTGCTTTAACGGTGAAGGTAACACGGTAACGGTTCTAGTTGAGAGTAAGCGAGATATTGATCGTAATATTGAGTTTGTACCACTAAGTTGCGGTCAATTGACCGTAACTTAGTGGTACAATTTCTATGCACCACGCAGCTTGTCTAGTAGTATACATTAAAGTCTTTAGTAGTATAGCACTATCCTGTTTTTTTGCTTTTTTATAGGCAGCTTAGACTTTTCACCAACTCTCCAAGCCATAGTAATTGATTTCATTGGGAAGCAGCAATGCGACTCTTTACTTTACAAGAAACGCAACAGGAATTGGTCTGGTCTACAGAAGCATCAGTTATGCGCTGGAAAACTAGCAGGAGGCGTGGACGCTTGTCAAGTAAGATTATTATTATTTTTTTTGTTTGTGTGATCCACATATATTTGTTTCGGGTCTGGGTGTTGTGGGAGCGCAAGTCTCTCGTTATTCCTGATACTCACGATACAGGTTTACCTAGGGTGGGGTCAGGACTATTAGTGTGACTGATAGTGTATTTATTTATCCCGGAAAAGGCGGTTCACGCGGGCGGAGACGCGAGCAAAAGCTAGTACGATATAAAGCTAGAATGCATCGCGTTTACACGGAACACGGCAATTGGTTGATTCGTATAGTAAGAACGCGAGACGACGCGATGGAGCGTTTCCTTTTTGCATTACAAGAAAACATACCTACATACACACGCACTCACGCCTGTAATCCCCGAAGGGGTAGGCAGAGGTATAACCAGTACACCCACATTTCGCCGAGCGTATCTCCGTCCCATGATGTGATAGGGGGCGAGCCTATCGCCATACCGGGCACAATTCCAGACTCCGGGCTGATACTGAGCATTTCTTAATAGAAAAACCCAATATCACTTTTACCCGACCCGGGGATCGAACCCGAGACCTCAGCGTCAGCCTCAGTCGTAACGCGTACGTATTACAACTGCGCCACCGAGGCAGTCATTATAAGAGTACATTATAAGAGGGCTGATATTTTTGTGCCAATAATAATAATCTATAGTTGACACTTGATACGTCTAATATTTTGCGCGGTGCAGAACGCCGTATCTCGATCTAAAAATTTAATATTTAGACTTAAACTAAGGAACTTATATGAAATAAGGTTGATTTTGAACGTTTATTAATTTTTGTTGCGTGTATGAGTGTTACGTGTGATTTTACCTTTGCAGGTGTAAGTAAGTGGAGCCGTATTTTTAGGCAGACTCATATGAGAGTTATCGTTCTAGTTATCTTATTACGATGACTTCGATAGACTTATAGAGATAACCAGAAAAAAAAAAAAACACGACAAAACATGTCGACAAAATTGTCTTGTGTTACATATGCTAAAATGTTTTGTTTTTAATTTCAGGGTGATTCCGGAGGACCATTACAGATGAAAATAGATTTAGAGCATGTAAAAACACCCTACAAGATGTACTACGTGGTCGGAGTGACAGCTTTCGGTTTTGGATGTGCCCGTCGCGACTTGCCAGGAGTGTACACGAGGGTGTCTACTTTTGTTGACTGGATCGAATCTATTGTTTGGAAATAATAAAAAAAAAAAAAATATATAAAAACGATTATAAAAAAGATAAAACTCAATTTCGACATTACGGTGAACATATATTTAAAATTAAAATTACCCAAAAAGGGGTAGCCATAAGTTTGATCCCTTATTCTGTGTCTATCTCTCGCCTAAACGGAGGAGTGGTAGAGCCACTGAGATATCCGGAGGCCCTAATCCCCCTCCCATTCCCAATACTTTAATTGTCGCTTTCCTTTAATGTCGGCAACGCGCCCATAATTCTTTTGGTGTCGTGGGTGTACATGGGCGGTGGAGATCATCAGGTGACCCACTTGCTCGTTTGTCGGCCTATGCTATAAAAAAGAAGCCATGTTGTTTGGTCTATAGCATAAATGGGCTGGCTCGATCAGGTCACCGTACAAAACTCAGCAACAAGCTGCTACTTTACGTCGGTTTTCGGTGAGACTGTGGTAACGACCCGGTCGAGCCGGGTCCATTCGTGCTATAGACAAAACAATACAGCGTGGCTCTACCACTCAACCAAAAAAACCGGTTTCAAGGACATTGTAGCCAGTCTATTTACTTGACATTATGCCAATTAACATCATCAGAATAACGAGCACAGTGCAGTGTCACACAGTGTTTTGTAATTCTGGGTCGTGTTGCTACTGTTTATGGGCAGTCGTGTCGCTAGGCGAGCGTTTTGCTCGTCTCGTAATTAAAATACACGCTACTGTTTTTTATTAGGTGAGGGGGCAAACGGGCATGAGGTTCACCTGATGGTAAGTGGTAATACCATACAAAAAAATAAAATTAAAGTGTCTGTTTGTAGTATTAAAATAACCGCTTTTTACTACATGCATATAAATGTATATACGGTAGATATACCAAAATAACATATTTTGCCTGTATGTCTGTTTGTTCCGGCTAATCCCTGGAATGGCTGGACCTATTTTGACGGGACTTTCAGTGGCAGATAGCTGATGTAATAAGGAGTAACTTAGGTACTCTTTTATCCCGGAAAATGACATTCACGTGGGTGGAGCCGCGGGCAATAGCTATAAATAAATATAATTAAATCAATGAATAAATAACACCCCACAGAAAGAAAGAAATAAAACATTTATTCAACAAAAGAAAAACACTAATACGATAGGAAAGAAGAAAGTACAATAGTCACACATGTAGCCTTGGTGCCACAGTAAGATACCATTATCTTGTGTCGTGAGTACAAGAACTACGAGAGACTTTCGGTCTCACAACACCCAAACCCGAAACAACTTATGGATCAGACAAATATTTATCTCGGTGCGGGGATCGAACCCGCGAACCTCGTGCTTCACAGTCGCCCACTGCGCCACGGGGGCTGTAAGATAATATCCGAACGAATTTTAGCGAACGGTTTAAGGTTATTATTAACTGATAAAAAACGGTGGGAGTTCTAAAAATACCATTTAAAACTTCAACATTTATCAACTGATTTTATGGTTCCTTTACTAAAAGTGGTATAAATATATTAATAAATATAATCACATGATTAATCCATGTTTTCAATTGGTGAATTTAATCTAAGCTTTTTTTGAGTTTGTTATGAAGCTTTTAACTGACGAAAATACGGAGATTATCAATTCGACACTTGCATTTTTTATTTGTTAAAAGTTTTAAACCTAGAATACATTATAATGAGTGATTCAGATTCACAGCCCGCAGGAAAATTTTATTAAAGGTGTTCCCCGTAGTTGACGGCAGACTCTAAGCTAGTACTTTATAACATTTCCTATAACCTTGTATAGTCATAATGCAATGCTATGCGTTAATCTTCCTTTGAGTGGTAGAGTCACGCTGTAGATACCTTTGTCTACAGTATGAATGGGCCGGCTCGTCCGGGTCGTTACCACTGTCTCACAGAAAACCGACGTAAAGTAACAGCTTGCTGCTGCGTTTCGTACGGTGAGTGAAATATCCGGAGGCTCAAATCCCCCTCCCCTTCCCGATCCCTTCTTTATCCCTTTCCTTTAAGGTCGGCAACGCGCTCATGATTCTTTGGTCTTGTGGGCGTGTATGGGCGGTGGAGATCACTTACCATCAGGTGAACCACTTGCTCGTTACCGACCTATGCCATAAAAAAAAACACAAAAATAGTTGAGTTTTCCTCTCTGCGTCGTTGGCGTAGATGTAATGCGTACGCGATACGACTGCTGTGCTTGAGGTCTGGCATTCAATCCCGGGATCAGGTAAAGTGGTATTGGGTTTTTCTATTACGAAACGTTCAGTATCAGCCCGACGTCTGGAATTTGTGCCCGGTATGGCGATAGGCTCGGCCCCTATCATCACGGAAATAAGCTCGGTGAAATGTGGGTGTACTAGTTACATTTCTACATACCTCAGGGAGTCCAGGCGGGAGTGCGTATGTATGTATGTATGTATGTATGTATGTATGTATGTGTATGTAATGCCGTTATTTTTAGTTTTGCTTCTTTTAATAATTACCTGTACGTTTTTATTACTAACAACAATCATCTACCCGGTTGACTAACGTATAACTGATGTTATATAAGCAATCACGCCAGTAATCACCGAAGGGGTAGGCAGAGGTGTAACCAAAACACCTACATTTCGTCGAGCGTATATCCATACTGGGCACAATTCTAAACTCCGGGCTGATACTGAGCAAATCGTAATAGAAAAAAAATCAGTTTTACGACCCGGGGATTGAACCCGAGACCTTTACGTCAGCCTCAGTCGGAACGCGTACGCATTACAACTGCTCCACCGAGGTAGTTAATAATGACAAATAAGAGATGTTAATTGCCATTACTCAGCATTTCGAGGTTTACATCATAACAACGTTAATAGGAACTTGAGGAACCAGTTTTAGCACGGCCGCAGCTGTCCGTCGTTGTATCACTTATGACATTTAACTGTGAGTTCTTGGCGCATTGTTGCTAAGTAAACTTAACTGACCTCTAACTTTTTTTTTCAAATGGATTTGTGCTGTTAGCATTTCTTTTGCAGCTTCACCTTACAATAAAGCCGACACTTATGGCGCTCTAGCCAGAAATATGTATAGTGTATTTAGTAGCGATTAAGCACAGAGGCGCCTTTTAGATGGCTCAGACCTCGGCATGAGAAATCCCTTGGGAGTATAGTTTAGGGCCGCCTCTGCACATCATTATGCCGAGGGCCAGTTGTGGGAGCTCTTTGGACTCGCAATCGTGTCCTATGTCGGGGTCGCGTATTATTATTGCGATTCGTGTTGGGCAAGGAAAGTGCTGCTTCGATAGCGACTGTGATGGAGTCGTTGGGATTTGCCAAAACTTGTTTGGGACGTCGACGAAGGAACCTCTTACTGAGACAGTTACTTAATATAGTAGAAGACTGAGTGACTGAAGTCTGAAGTGGCGTCCGTACGTCACATTTACTAGGCGGTAAGTCCCTCGTATGCGAAATGCCCTCTGGGTTGGTACCAGTAGGTTGTCTATTTATGCCACCAAACAACAGTGTATAAACACTGTTCTGTTTCGGTTTGAAGGATATTGAAGCCAGTGAAATTATGAGACTTAACATCTTACTCTCGTGATGACGAGCGCGTTCAGTGTCATGCAGTGCTCTGTAATCCAGAGTTCTGTGTGATTTTGCTTCTGTTTATGAGCAGGCGTAATGCTTAACATCAGTCGAGCGACCTGCTCTTTTATTAATAATGCAACATGCTTTATAAATACATGTTACAGAAAGATTTGGTTTATTGTTTTTACGACCGGCCGCCTGCCTGACGTCAACCCCTCGGGGGAGAATGTACAGCACAGTGTTAATATATAATTAAATGAAATGGACATTCAAGATTGACTTCGCCCTCGCATGGACTAAGGGATATCCCCTATTCAAAGTACTAGCCGGAATTTACCGTTGTTGACAAATCCGACAGCCATTGGCATATAAATACAGTCGGTTGTGAGATGATGTCATTTCTTCTAAAGCGGTTAAAGCGCCCGTAGTACTAAAATAACCATTAATTCTTATTGTTATTTAAAAAAAGCGTTATTAACGTTTAATATTTTCTTACATTATGAAGTCGTGTAGTGTTTTATTAATTGTGTGTTTTTGTTCAGGTATTATTTTTGTACTACCTATGTTTTTTTTCATTGACGTAGTTAGAAAGTGAATTTAGTGTTTGTTCGCAGTGTTCACGAAGGAATTGCGCACCGAAAATAAATGGAACATAGATAGATGGAGACAAAAACGGGTAAGTACATTTTCTTGAAAAACAGAAAATACAAACGCACTCACGCCTGTAATCCCCGAAGGGGTAGGCATAGGTGTAACCAGTACACCCACATTTCTCCGAGCGTATCTCCGTCCCAAGATGTGATAGGGGGGGATATCGACATACCGGACACAAATTCTTGACTCCGGACTGATACTGAGCATTTCGTAATAGAAAAACCCAATACCACTTTGCCCGACCCAGGGATCGAACCCGAGACCTCAGCGTTGGCCTCAATCGTAACGCGTACGCATTAAAGCCGCGCCACCGACGCAGACAACAGAAAAATACTGATTCAATTTAATTACATAGAATACGAAGCTCAAATCCCTCCTCCCCTTCCTAATCCACATTTATTTTCTTAAAGTTGGGCAACGCATCTTTGATTCTTCTAGTATTATGGGCGTTTATGCATACATACTTACTCACACCTATAATCCCCGAAGGGGTAGGCAGAGGTTACCAGTACACCCATACTTCACCGGGGTTATTTCCATGACATGATAGGGGGCAAACCTATCGCTATACCAAGCACAATTCCAGACTCCTTGCTAGTACTGAACATTTCGTAATAGAAAACCCAATATTATTTTTACCCGACCCGGGGATTGAACTCGAGATCTCAGCACCTCATACCAATTACGCATCACAACTGCGCCACCGAGGCAGTCACTAGTCACTACACATAAGTAGACCACTTGATCAATAAGTTGCAATTGCAATATCTATTCCATGGTAACTAAGTATAGCAGTAAGCAGTAATATTGAGCAAGACACAATTTTTAAATGAATTTGTAAGAGTAGCCTCTTTTTTGTACTAAATTCAAATTATTTATTGAATCCATAAAATGTTATACATCATTTAGATTCAGTCAAATTTTAACTCTACCGCCAGTTCGGAATGCTGTTTCGCTAGATAAGAACAGACAAGAAACTCTAACATAACATACATAAACATACATATTGTATGGGTGGTTTATTTAAGTATTATATACAATAATTCTTTAGCTATCTTCTTGTTTCGTCACGTAGTAGTGTGTCAATTATTTATATCGGCTGGCTGGCGTCCGCGTCCGTACGTCACACAAGGTGACCACTGAAAATCAGCGCTGTGTTGTGGTACGCGCCACAGCACAGCAACATGCTGAGTGTTCACCTACCTGTCACAGCTGCGGCGCGCAATTGTACTTTTTTATATTATTTCTTAATTTTTTTAATTTTTTTATGTTAATTGTAGTGTATGAATGTAGCGATACACTCATAAGCGCGTTGGCGGCTGTACAAATAAATAGTTTTTCTTTCTTCTTTCTTCTTTCTCTTCTTTCTAACGTTGCTCTTTCCAAAACTGATTTACAATATTGTTACTACATTAATACAATTTAATTTGGGTTAAAGCAACTCAGTTTATGCCAATAGGAACATTAAAACACAAAATAATGATTATTGAGCATAACTCCCATGACCCAGTACAAGGTCTACTTCTCATTAGAAGTAGACCTTGTACTGGGTCATTAGACGAGGCGTCTTGAAGGTCACTCATTCATTCTCACTCTTTCACGTACGCAGCGCGTGTCGTGGGAATAGTTACAGAGAAACGCGAAATTAAATTTGAGGTAGTACATGCAAAAAACTTGAGCCGCTTTTATATTATTTCGTCATGTACGGGACAAATTTAATACCTCTCAACACTAGTAAGTATTCCTACTTCAACGCAATCACAACTTCAATCAAAACCGCAGCGGTCTATCGGATTCCAACATCAATAAAAAACTCTCTCAAGTTGACCGGCGAGTCCGAAGCTCTCTGCCGTCCGGTTTGAATGAAATACAAATAGTAGTATTGAATTTATTAGTAGTATATAATAATACTAGCCCTGTGTTATACACGTCTCAATGCTAAACATCCTCCTGTAGTAAATGAGAGCGGTTGGGTCATAGTACACCACTATGATCGATTGCGGGTTGATAAACTTCAAATGCCTTGGAAATTCATATGAAGAACTTCTCAGGTATGCAAGTTTCGTCGCGATGTTTCCTTCACTGTTAAAGCGAGCGATCACTAGCCGTTCGAAACGCAGCAAGAATCTGCTACTTTACGTCGTTTTTCTGTGAGACAGTGGAAACGACCCGGTCGAGCCAATCCATTCATGCTGTAGACAAAACTGTCTACAGCGTGGCTCTACCACTCGTTAAATCTAACGAGGCCCAACCCCCGTTCACTTCCCAAACCCTTAAAATTATCCCTTTCCTTTAAGGCCGGCAACGCGCCCATGAATCTTTTGGTATTGTGGGCGTACATGGGCGGTGGTGATCACTTACCATCAGGTGACGCATTTGCTCGTTTGTCGGCCTATGCAATAAAAAAAGGCGGTTAAAAACAAATAAAAAATACGTTTTAACTTAATTCGATGATTGAGCTGAATTCAATCAATTTTAGATTCATAAGTAAGACTAACTTAAAAAAACAACCTGATTAAGAACCTACTTTTTGAAGTCGGTTAAAACACATACACAAGCCCCGCGAGGACACGGTACTTCACCTTGCATGACTCACTTATTCATTAGTATATAAATAGCTGCAAAGCGATCTCCTCGGAAATGCATATAATGTACCAATAATTGCTATGTAAGAAGTAATATCATTAACAGGAAAATCGACACTTATTAATCGACAGCTAGCCGGCTACCAAGTGAGAGGCCGTGGGTTCGATTTTAACACCAAGACAAATTGTTGTGTGCTCCACAAATATTTGTTTCGGATCTGGGTGTTGTGGGACCGCAAGTCCTTCGTAGTTCCCGATACTCACAATACAGGTTAATCTAGTGTGGGGTCAGGACTATGTGTGACTGTTGGGTGTATTTATATTTCTATTTTATACTAGCTTTTGCTCGAGACTCCGCCTGCGTGAATAGACTTTTCCGAAATAAAACGTAGCCTCTATATAACCGTCTCCAGGGTCCCATCTATCTCTACATCAAAATAAATCAAAATCGGTTCATTGATTTAGGCGTGAAAGCGTAACAAACAAATAGATTTCTTTTCAAAAAAAGTATCCTATGTTACTTCTTATACCTCCAAGAATATGTGTACAAAGTTTCATTATGATCGGTTGAGTAGTTTTTGCGTGAAAGCGTAACAAACAAACTTACATTCACATTTATAATATTAGTATGATTTACATGTCGTCTCATTAGTCTAAGGGCGACGTACTTCGGCTAAGAAGTCGTGCGTTCCCGGGTTCAAAACCCAGGTCGGGCCATCACAATACGTTTTTGAGTTTTCGATTCGAAAAAACACACATGCATTTCTACCCAACATGGCAATAGTGTTGTCGTCTACCACATCATGGAACGGAAATATGGTTTGTAAACCATATGAATTGATTGTATCTTTACCTACCTATTCGGAGGTTCAGGAGTGAGTACCTTTAGATATTTATTACTAGGTTTTACTCGTGGCTCTGCCTGCGTGAATGTATTTTCCGGGACAAAAAGTACCCTATGTCCTTACATATTTCATTTAAATTTATTGAGCCGTTCAACCATGATGATGTTACAGACAAACAGTTAATTTCGGATTTATTTCGGATTTATAATATGAGTGTGGATTTAAAGTCACAGATCTGTAAGTATCTACATACGCACTCACGTCTGTAATCCCCGAAGAGGTAGGCAGAGGTGTAACCAGTACACCTACATTTCACCGAGCGTATCTCCGTCCCTTATGTGATAGGAGGCGAGCCTATCGCCATACCGGGCACAAATTCCAGACTCCGGGCTGATACTAAGCATTTCGTAATAGAAAAACCCAATACCACTTTACCCGACCCGGGGATCGAACCCGAGACCTCAGCGTTGGCCTCAATCGTAACGCGTACGCATTACAACTGCGCCACCGAGGCAGTCTGTAAGTATCTGTGACTTTCATATCTTAATAGGCAACCCGACAGAACCATATTCCTCTACAAATAATATTTATAAATTGCATTTTAATTAAAAACAGATTTGCATACGATCTTATATCTTACTATCCTACTACTATTATAAATGTAAAACTTTGGATATTTGTAAATTTGTGAATTTCGATGTTGTTAGTCAATCACGTCTTAACAGGTGAACGGTTTCGGATGAAAATTGTCACACCTGGATTAGGACATATGCTACTTTTTATCCTGGAAAAGACCGTTCACGCGGTCGGAGCCGCGAGTAAAAGCTAGTATACTATAATAACAATAATATAATATCACCCATAACTTCCGTATTATCTTACACATGACGTACTCAATTCACGCCACGCCACGCTGCGCCCTTGACAACGCAATAATGACTAGTGTAGAGCAGAACACGAGTTTTTAAATGAGTTTGGAAGAGAAACCTCTTTATTGTTCTGAGCCTGTACAAGGTCCTACTTCAAATGAGGCGAGACGTCTTGAAGCTCACTCACTCGTTCTCACTCTTTCACGCATGCAGCCCGCGTCATGGGAATAGTTGTTACTATTCCCGTTGTTACTGTTCGCGTTACTCTGTTGAGTAAAGGATCGCGCACATTACGTCGCGTATTTTATATAAATAATCGCACACTATGCCAGGGCACAGTGGCCCGTCACTAATAGGCTAAGCATTTTGCGCTGCGCTGCAGCATAATGCATAAGGTGCGCCCTTAACGCAACATAACATTTGGAATTATTTCGTCATGTACGAGACAAATGTAATGCCTCTTGTATGTCCTAGTCAACACTAATAATGACGTGGAAACTATGAGAGTTCTTTTGATGTATATCATACAGAATTTAGTAATAAATTACTATCAGGGATAACGTTTTAATTACAAAATAATTTATCCTACGATTACTAGATTTTTCTTGCGACTCCACCCATTGAGAAAATGTAACATTTTACCAACTCAATGGGAGCACCAGGCGGCTGAACGCCTGGAATGGAGATCTTTGGTATGCACTCCAAGATTATGAGGAAAAACGCTGCTTAGAACTTGATGTCAAGCGCGATGTGTTGAAAGCCCGACCACCTACGGCTATCAATTACTTTTTTTTTTTTTATAGTATAGGCTGGCAAACGAGCAAGTGGGTCACCTGATGGTAAGCGATCTCCACCGCCCATGTACGCCCACAATACAAAATAATTATGGGTGCGTTGCCGACCTTAAAGGAAAGGGATAATAAGGGATTGGGAAGGGGAGGGGGATTTGGGCCTCCGGATATCTCACTCACCGTACGAAACGCAGCAGCAAGCTGCTACTTTACGCCAGTTTTCTGTGGGACAATGGTAACGACCCGGACGAGCCGGCCCATTCATGCTGTAGACAAAATTGTCTACAGCGTGTAATTATGTAGACAAAGTACTCACATGCATTGCATACAAGGTGGTAGGTCCCTCGTTTGCGAGAGGCCGACTGGATTTGTACCACCGCTTTGTCTATTTCTACCGCCAAGCAACAGTGTGTAAGCAATGTTGTGTTCCGGTTTGAAGGACATTGAAGCCAGTGAAATTACTGGGTATTATGAGACTTAACACTTTATGTCTCGGGGTGACGAGCGCAGTCCAGTGTCATGCAGTGCTTTGTTATTTAAAGTTCTGTGTGGCGTTGCTTCTGTTTATGAGCAGCGTCGATCTGCTCGTCTCGTAAAATAAAACAATAAAATAAAATGCCCGCAATGAGCGCGGATCTTTTCAAACAAGATTGGCTACTTCAGCCACATGCGAGCCCACGAACGTAATCAGCAACGGAGCTGAAGTGGTCGCTGTCGAAAACGGCTAGGAGGATAACATCTTTTTTTTAAAGCAGCCTGTGTCCTAATCCAGGACATATTGACCAAACTGGACATATAGGACAATCTAGGAACAAACCATCGGCTTCAGAAAAAAGAGGACCGCGTCTCATACATCGAAAGTGAAACACCAAATCTGTAATTTTGGAAGCTCTGGATTACTGTAGAATTTAGCGTAGTAACATACTAATAAATATTTATATTAAATGCATTCTGAACTGCCACGGTGGTGCAGTTGTAATGCGTAGGTACGCGTTACGACTGAGGCTGACGCTGAGGTCTGGCGTTCGATTTCCGGGTCGGGTAAACGTGATATTGGGTTTTTCTATTACGATATGCTCAGTATCAACCCGGAGTCTGGAATGATGTCCGATATGGCGATAGGCTCGCCCCCTATCACATCATGGAAAATGTTGATGTACTACTATTAGTTACACCTCTGCCTACCCCTTCGAGCAGTAAAGTGCGTATGTATGTCTAATTGCAGGATAATCTTCAATTTTATATTTATTTTTATCTTTAGATTGTGAACGAAAAACTCCTCGCATTATTTATTTTTCAGCAAGACGACCAATGGAGCTGGGGATACGTATATATCACTGAAGTAAGTCTTTAAATTACCTTAACTATTAGGTACTAGGAGGTTGTCGCCATAACTGGAGGCCTTTTGCCCGCAGTCAGTCGATCAGCCCCCATTTCAGTAAGATCAGAACTCAGTCAATAGTCCAAGTGTTATTTACGCGTTAGCTTTGCTGGTTTACTATTCGGTCCTAGTTACATACGCATTCACGCCTGTAATCCCCGAAGGGGTAGGCAGAGGTGTAACCAGTACACCCACATTTAGCCGAGCGTATCTCCGTCCCTTATGTGATAGGGGGCGAGCCTATCGCCATACCGGGCACAAATTCCAGAATCCGGGCTGATACTGAGCATTTCGTAATAGAAAAACCCAATACCACTGTACCCGACCCGGGGATCGAACCTCAGCGTTGGCCTCAATCGTAACGCGTACGCATTACAACTGCGCCACCGAGGCAATCCCAGTTGTCTTAATAATAATTAGAGAACGGTCTCTAGAGAATCCTAACATGGGGTTGTGGTCTGTAAAGCAGTAACATTGTAAATGTAACCAATAAACTATGAGTTAGTGATTACTGTCGTTTAAATTGAAATAAAACTAGTTTATACGGATTTTATCGCGGTTTAATTTTTATTTTAGACCCGACGTTTCGAAAGCTTTTCAGCCTTCGTGGTCACGGGTGAGACTGAGGTGTAGGTCGTCTCGAAAAGTAAAGAAAGCGATAAAATCCGTATAAACTAGTTTTATTTCAATTTAAACGATGTGTAATATTCGCGTAAACCTAAGAAATCACTACTGTCGTTTAGTATTCATAAAATAATACTCGTCTCACGTAATTTCTAACACTAGTTCAACCATTTACTAGATTCTTATTTAATTCCAGAGAGTGAATGAAATAATGAGCACCGAAGCACCTGTAATACCAGCTCAGGACACAACACCATGTTCTCCGTACGTACGCCCTCCTACTCCAGACTTTAGTGCACCGGGAAGAAGGATCAGCGAAGTCAGTAAGTACACCTTCATAAGTAAGGGCCAGGTTGTAAACACTTTCGTCTTCAGGATGAATGGGCCGGCTCGATCGGTTATTATTGTCTCATAGAAAACTAACATAAAGTAGCAGCTTGCTGTTGCGTTTCGTACCGTAAGTGAGAATTCCGGAGGCTCATATCCTCCCCTCCCTATTCCCTTTTTTCTTGGCACGCCAAAGAGACTACACTGGACCTATATGAAGTACATTGCAGTTCAAATATAATGTCGACTGTCAAGTAACAGGTCAAATATTTATGCCAGCCTGATGGTTCTAGATATAAAATATGTAACAAAAACCCTGTTGGGCGTTTTAACCGTGATATCAGAATCGATATTCAAACGTAATGAAATGAGATATAAAAATAATCAAATTTTTATTTTTTTTATTATTTATTGATTGCAATCCATATTTCGATTGACTACCTCTGCAAAAGCAAACGCGCCGCGCGCGTCGCGCGCCCGGCACCAGTCGGCTGTTCATTACTTTTCAGATGAAAATAACATTTTTTAAATAAGCTAAATATTTATTTTCCTTTTCTTTTTTTCTTGTATAAGGATAATATCTTGCTTCTATTTTTTTTATTGTTTTATATACCACTTTTTATTAAGCTGTATATGTATATGTCTATCTTCATGACCTAGAAAGGGCTAACAGGGTTTTTTTACATAATGTATACTGGCAGACCCCGAAAAGTGACTTTCCTAAACCAGCCTTTATAGCGGGTTTTTCGCTATGTGTGCCGAGGTCTGTATCCATTCGTAAAAATTATCAGGTACCCTCCCTCCAGCAATCCCGATTCCCTTTAGACTCGGCAGCACATGCATGATTATTCGAATGTTATGGATGTTCATGAGTGGTGGAAATCACTTACCATCGAGGAACACACTTGATCATTATTATTATTTTTTACACCTAACAGTCACACACATAGTCCCTACCTCACACTAGGTTAACCTGTATCGTGGGTATCGGGAACTACGAGGGACTTGCGGTCCCACAACACCCAGACCCGAAACAAATATTTGTGGATTAGACAAACATTTGTCTCGGTGTGGGAATCGAACCCACAGCCTCACGCTTCGCAGCCGGCTACTCGCCCACTGCGCTGTCAGCCTCTTTTAAATAAAAACTACTTTACTTGTTATTTAACAACGTTTGGTTTTCAGAATGTTATGAGTACATCTGGGATATGAAAATAAGAGATGATATGGACAAGAAAGCAGCAGAATGTGAGTTATTGATAATTAATAAATGTAATCTTAATAATATGTACTTTTTTTTTAAGTGATTGCCTCAGTGGCGCAGTTGTAATGCGTACGCGTTACGCTTGGCGAAATGGGGGTGTACTGGTTACACCTCTGCCTACCCCTTCGGGGATTACAGGCGTGAATGCGTACAAAAGAACCTACATTTTTATAATCATATTAAAACTTTGATTACCAACTTCCTTATTATAAACTATTATATGTATTCATAGGTACAAAATACAGACTACAACACAGAGGCCCTTTTGAACCCCACTTTGCCATCGGAGGCCGTGACACCTCGCCTGGGGAGTTCCCACACATGGTAAGCATTTTATAATATTAGCAAATCTCACACCACAAAATTTTTTGTACAATAAAATTCAAAATTGTGTGTCAGGAACTTCATTTTTACCGACAAAAAAAGGAGGCTCGTGTATTTATATTTTATCTATTACCATGCTTAACTTCTAGATTAAAAGTTCTCTGAAGAGACTGTTTAAATTGTTATGTCGGTACCAGGGTGCCATAGGTTGGAAGGCGGCGATCGGGACGTGGGTGTTCAAATGCGGCAGCTCACTCATCAGCAACAAGTTCGTACTGACAGCAGCACATTGTTCCAGCGCGTCTGCCTTGGACACCACCATTGCTGATCCCGTACCCAAGATCGTAAGACTTGGCGACAAAAATATTATTGATGTGGTAAGTTTCAATGAAGTATTGATGAAATCAGCGAAACAAACAGCGATAGCGTTCTTACAGTGGTAAGAACTGTCCAGACGAACGTCGCAGGTTCGAAACCAGCCCCAAAAGCATACACCTTTGACGTTTATGTGTATTAATTGTTTATTATCACTTACGTTATCGGTGGAGCAAAAATCGTAAAGAAACCTGCATACCTGAGAAGTTCTTTATAAGAATTCGAAGGTATGTACAGTCTGCCAACCCGCAATAGGCCAGCGTGGTGAGCTAAGGTCTGACCCCGTCTCATTCAGTAGAGGAGGCCTGTGCCCAGCACTGGGACATGCATTATAGAGGGTTAGTAAAAAAAATGATGAAGTCGTTTACTAAAATGCACCTATACCTATACATCGTCCAAAAACAGACCAGTTTAATAATATATTTTATTACAGTTCGCGAACGGCGCGTTTCCAAAAGACATGAATATCACCAACATCATAGTGCATCCACAATATGCTTCTCCGAAGAAGTACTACGACATAGCTCTGATGGAGTTAGCTGAAGTGATTACCTTCACGAAGTTCATACAGCCCGCCTGTATTTGGGGCAAGAGGGACACCAGCAGTCTCGGGAGGGAAGCCATTTTAACCGGATGGGGTGTTGTGGAATCAGGTAAATTGTTTTGAAATAAACCTGATAGTAAATTTAGAGCAAAGGAAAATGAGTATTTTTTACATACATATGCACTCACGCCTGTAATACCCGTAGGGGTAGGCAGAGGTGTAACTAGTACACCCACATTTCGCCGAGCGTATCTCCGTCCCACAATGTGATAGGGGGCGAGCCTATCGCCATACCGGGCACAAATTCCAGACTCCGGACTGATACCAAGAATTTCGTAATAGAAAAACCCAATACCACTTCACACGAGCCGGGGATCGAACACGAGACCTCAGCGTTGGCCTCAATCGTAACGCGTACGCATTACAACAGCGCCACCGAGGCAGTATAAAATCTTACTAATAATTTAAATGTGTAACTTTGGACGGTTGTAAGTTTATGAATTTGAATGTTTCTTAATCAATCAGGCCTTCGGAACTTGATGAAATTTTTCCGTGGCACTAAATGGATAGCGCCAGGCAACAAAAAAATGCTATAAATCAATTTCTCACAATACAAACCGTATCTTTTGTAAAGAAATTGCAACATCTTATGTAAAACAATTTTAAATGTAACCGCTTCAGTATCATAAATAAAATTCCTACCGGGAGCTGCGCCAGTCCAGGAATAAATCATAATAAAGCGTTTCTCGAGAACTATACAAATAAGTTTAAAATTTAAGACGGTCCGGCTCCCATGCTGCAGATTTACAGATTACATTAAACATCTTGATAGTATATATAAGACAGTTTAACATAAGATGCTGAATCACGATGTAGAAGGATTAGGATTACAGCGTGTATTTATTATTGTCCACTAGTTTTTTGCTCGCGGCTCCGCTTGCATAAGCGGTCTTTTCCTAATACAGATCATGGTCTACCTGTTTCCAAAGTTCTTCCAAAACCATTCAGCCGTTACGGCGTTTTTTAATTGCCTTTAATAGACAGGCGTGCGGGCGGCTCACCTGATGGTAAGTGGTTTCCGCCGCCCATGGACCTCAGCAATGCCAGAGCATAGCCAGGCCGCTGCCTACCATTATGCGTAACGGCGTGATGGACTAATGAACATCCAAATTTTCAAACTTAGAAACATCCATACTTTCACATTTATAATAGTAATAAGATAACCGCTATGTCAAAAGGTGAAGGATCAGCGTGAAGAAACCTGCATACCTAAGAATTCTTCATAAGAATGTCGAAGGTATGTGATATCTGCCAATCCACATTAGGCCAGTATGATGAACTGAGGCTTAATCTCTTTGGTTAGTAAAGTAGGCACGTGCCTAGAAATGGGGATGTATAATACAGGGCTGATATTATTAGAATATGCTTCAGAAATATACATTGGAAAGAATGATAAGTAATAAAAGAACAATTAGCAGTCTTATCGGGTAGACAGAGATGCAACTAGTACATCCACAGTTCGGCGAGCTTCCATGATGTGATAGAGTTTATCGCAAATTCCAATCGCAGGCAACTCGTAAGTGATTTATGACAATAATTATAATTGCCCGAACTGGGATTTTAACCCGGTTTCTTAGCGTAAGTTCACTGCGACTAGACCAATGAGGTAATTTACATTTATTATATTTTATTAGAGCCACTCTGCAGACTATTTTATCTGGAGCATTAATGGGTCGACTCGACCAGGAGCTTGCTGCTGTGTTTCGTACGGAGAGTGAGATATCCGAAGGCCCGAATCACTCTCCCCAATCACTTAATTATCCCTTCCCTTTAAAGTCGTCAATACGTCCATGATTCTTGTAGTATTGTGGGTGCTCATGAGCAGTGGAGATCACTTACCATCAGGTGACGAACTTGCTCGATTACTGACCTCTGCTAAAAAAACATTACACTGCATTATACCAATGAGGATTTATTTTTAATAAATATAGGAGGGAGGACCATATCACCAGAACTGCAAGCAGCTGCAGTAGACATAATCGACACGCAGCAATGTACGCCGCTCTTGAAGAACTACTGCAACAGGCAGTGGTGCGGCATTCAGGATCATCAGCTCTGCGCTGGCAAGTTGGCAGGAGGCGTTGATGCTTGCCAGGTTAGTGTTTTGACTACACTTGAAATCCTAATGACGGTTTTCTTGGTCTGAATGACGAAGGGCCGCTCATCTGAAGGTAAGCCACAAGGCCTGCTCAGAAGCAACACTCATAACTTTATATTATAGACTGCACTCGTCACCCCAAGACATAAGATGTCTCATAATATCCAGTAATTTCACTGGCTTCAATGTGCTTCAGTCCGAAACCCAATAGTGCTTGCTTACTGGTAATTGATGGCAGAAATAGAAAAGGCAGTGGTACCAACCCAGACTGCACCTCGCAAAACAGGGTCCTGCCACGTAGTATGTTATTGAAGATAGAAGGACAATTCCAGATTTAAGTTCTAAATAATCAAAGTTTAAGAGTTGACAATTAAAATTAACTGACGTCTATGTGTTTAGTAACTTTGAAATAAATAACCGAAATAAATTCTTGTTTTTAAATAAATTCATACTTTAACACGCTTTTTATCTACAGGGTGATTCGGGAGGGCCTTTACAAATAAAGATATCTGTACCAATCACAACGCAAGGCACAATGAGCCACGTCATCGGCGTGACGTCATTTGGTATCGGGTGCGCACTCCCAAACCTGCCGGGCATTTACACCAGGGTGTCTAATTTTATCGACTGGATTGAAGATAATGTATGGAGAAAGTAATGTTTTAGATAATATTAATTAATTGTGACTGAAATATATTAAGATAATGAAAGTTTTAGTTTTATTCATACTACGTCGTTAAGTGGGTCCTATCACGTGAGCTGTTAAATTAAATATTTCTAATACCGATTACATTTTTGTAATTTCACGCAACGCACCTAAAAAATTCAATGAGTGGTAGAGCCAAGCTGTAGACAGTTTTGTCTACAACATGAATGGGCCGGCTCGTCCGGGTCGTTACCACTGTCTCACAGAAAACTGGCATAAAGTAGCAGCTTGCTGCTGCGTTTCGTACGGTGAGTGAGATAACCGGAGGCCCAAATCCCCCTCCCCTTCCCAATCCCTTAATCCCTTTCCTATATGGTCGGCACCGCGTCCATGATTCTTCTAATACTGTGGGCGTACATGGACAGTGGAGATCAATTACCACCAGATGACTCACTGGCCAGTTTGTCGGCTTTTGCAATAAAAAAACAGGCCTTAAAATAAATATTCCTGTAAGTTATTATCCAGGAAAATGTAACTTCAAAATGAATGTAATGAAGACAAAATAATAAGAACGACGAGTAAATGTGAAGTCGGTAAGCTGGCTATGATTTAAACAATTAGACACTCGGTTCCACAGTATTTCGCTGTAAATGAGTCATGAATTCCTCATAAAACAAAAACAACAAACAATAAAACTAGCAAGGATGGAGTAAGAGGATCTGAGGGCGTGGACTAAGGAGGCAGTCTCTTACACCGTGCTGTAACATAACTTAAGCTCACTGTATACCTAAAGGATTAGGCAGAGGGGCAACTAGAGTTGTGGTAGAGAATCCACTGTTCGAAAAGCTTATTTCCATCCCTTGACGTTTTTAGCAGCGAGCTTATTGCCATGCCGGGCACAAATTCCAATACCGGGCATATCAAAAACTATTTTTTCAGTCAATAATTCCCACAAAATTATGATTGTGTCATCTGGGATTTGAATCCAGGAACTCACTGGTGAATATCGATGTCGAGAGAAAAAAAATTATATCAAAAAAAAAAATTGTAGCACAGCTCACAAATTCAGGGGAAGAACAAAGAGTGTAATTGGCTCGCCCCCCCTGACTCAAAACTGTAGTCTGAAGTAGGTACTCAATTTTAGTATATTATGGAGAATTACCCCCGATAAATTGAATAAGAATTCATAAAATAGTGCATTCCAAATTCTAGTTCCGATCTATCCGTCGAAAAGAACCACGCTAAGTTAATTGCTCTAGTGGTACAGTCCCATTACACTTCGATGCAACAGCACTCGGGGTTTACAGTAATCTTCCATTTGAGGGAGCGATTTGTCTACTAGGGAGACAGATAGCAGTAGTTGAGCGAAGCCCGCCTGATCCTGCCCATTCGACTCGAGATGGGACTACGAGTATTGCTTTCCTTGTACATACATACACATTCACGGCTATAATTCTCGAAGGGATGGGCAGAGATGTAACCAGTACACCCACTATTTGCCGAGCTTATCGCCATACCGGGCACAATTCCAAACTCCGAGCTGATAATGAGCATTTCATAATAGAAAACCCTAAAGTTACTTTAAGCGCACCCGAGGATCGAACCTGGGACCTCAACACATTACGCATTATAAATGAGCCTCCTAAGCAGTTGCGTGCGCCTTGTGTATTAGATTACTACGCCTGTTGCTCTCTTTGAGTGGTAGAGCTACGCTATAGACAATTTTGTCTGCAGCATGAATGGGCCGGCTCGTTACCACTATTTCACAGAAACTAGCGTAAAGTATCAGCTCAATGCTGCATTTCGTACGATAAAATTTATAGGTTAACTCCTCTACCCAATTATTCATTTAAGGTAAGCAACACATCCATGATTCTTCTAATATCATGGGTGTTCATGACGGGTGGAGATCATTTAACATTAGTAGGCCTAGTACATAACATTAGTAGTATTAATTAAAACTTGTACTAGGCCTAGTACAAGTTTTAATAGTTTTCCTAAACGAGATTTCATTTTCTCTCCATACGTATTTAGTAGCCACTAGTGGGAACTATGATTAATTAAAATTTATAATACGGTTAATTTTATTTCATACTAGCTGTTTCCCGCGGCTCCGCCAACGTCAATGCCTATTTCCAGGATTGAAGTAGTCTAGTCGCATCAAGCGAGTTCCGGTCATCGCGATCGGAAACGAAACGCGCTTGACAAAAATACTAATATAGCTATTAAAAATAGGGGTAGATGGTAGAAGGGTGAAAATTTAGGCTTGTATGTATTTTTTAATGCTGTATCATAAAAAAATAAAAACAAAAAATGTCTAAAAAATAAAATAAAAAATTAGTGGTGGACCACCCTTAACATTTAGGGAGATGAAAGACAGATAGTAGCCGATTCTCAGACCTACTGAATATTCATATAAATATTTCATAAAAATCGGTCATGCCGTTTCGGAGGAGTATGGGAACGATCATTGTGACACGAGAATTTTATATATTAGATTAGTCTAATATGAAATTTGTTTTCAAGCGATTCTTTCCTTTATAACCGTATTAATTACTAGTTGGACACTTCGACTGTAGTAATTTTAAACGAATTCGAAAACTGTGAACGTATTTGTAACTCGTATTAGGCCTACAGGTGACCCACTTGCTCATTCACCGGCTTGAACTATAAAAAAACTAGACGTCTGGACCAGAAGCAACAACTTAACACACACACGACATAAAAATGAACCAAACTTACTAGAAAATAAAAAATGCAAATTCGGCAGAAAAGGCCCGATTACGAAGACTGTAGAAATTTATGCGTCATAAAAAGAGAATAATAAATGTTACCGCCTCGACGGTTAGCTTGCGTGACGCTGGGTACTCGTAACTCGAGAAACGTCTACTCCAGGAGGCCAATTCTCATAATTTTAAATTTTCAAAATATCATTCCGATCTAGTCTCAGCGTCAAGAAAGTTGCAAATGGCATTCTCTTAAACCAATAATCAACGTCAAATGCACCGAGCATTAGCAGTAGCATTATACCGTTTTGGCTTCAGTCAATTTTTATTCTACATTCAATCTCATTACGATCTATGTTCACATTTGACGTTGATTATTGGTTTAAGAAAATGCCATTTGCAACTTTCTTGACGCTGAGACTAGATCGGAATGATATTTTGAACATTTAAAATTACGAGAATTGACCTCCTGGGTTTATACTACTTTAGATGATAAGAATGAATTTAAAGTTCTAGAAATGCTTTCGAGAATTCCAATGGCTTTGTCTATTGTTTCCGTAATAAGATGCTTGTGATTCTTAATGTGGAAGGTCGTGGGTTCGATTCCCGTACCGAGACAAATGTTTGTGTGTTCCACAAATATTTGTTTCGGGTCTGGGTGTTGTGGGACCGCAAGTCCCTCGTAGTTCCTGATACCCACGATACAGGTTCACCTAGTGTGGGGTCAGGACTATGTGTGTGACTGTTGGGTGTATTTATTCATTTATTAGCTTGAGTGCCGAAATGAGCAAGTAGTCGCTCGCCTGATGGTAGGCGCCACCTTTGCCGATAAGCAGAAGCAACACCACACATAACTTATTGGACTGCGGTCGTCACCCCGAGATATAAGATTTCTTGTAATACCCAGTAATTTCACTGGTTGAATATCCTTCAAACCGGAACATAATAGTGCTTACACACTGCTCATCGGCGGCAAAAATAGACAGAACAGACAGACGGAATAGACGGACGGACGGAAAGCGGTGGTACCAACCCAGACGGCCTCTCGCGTACAAGGTACCTGCCTAGTGAATCACCATTTGTTATCGAGTTGTGAAACTACACGTATTTTTGGAATGTAATAAAAGATAATTATATGGAAACAGCTACATAGTTCTAGAATGTTCTTCAGACTTTCAAGTAGAAGAGACTAAATTCGATTAGACACTCGTTGACACTAAAACAGCATTAAAAAATTTAAAATTTATCTGACGTCACCATCATTTTACTATACGTATACGAGTATTAGGGCCAAAAACTCTCCTGTGTCCGTAACTTGGTAAAACTTAAATTAAGTTGGAAACTCGGATTAATTTATCCTATAAAGGCGGAATATAATAAGAAAAAATTGTGTATTTGACAGATTGTGTTCGCGGAATTTTTGTTTTGCATTTGTCTTCATCCGGGTGATTTATGAACAGGGAAGATTTGTAACATTTCAGTGTTCATTTAGCCCCCCACAAAAAAGGGGGGTGTTATAAGTTGGACCCCTTTGTCTTGTGTGTATGTATGTCTGTGACATCGTATTACATTTTTTTTATTGCCTAGATACGAGACTATCCCGCCCACACACCCGCCACTGTAACTCCTGTAAGCCAGGATTGACAGTGGCACGCATATTTCGACACCAAGCAATGAAGCTCGGCGAGTCTCTAGGAATGCAAATGTGTCTTTATCCCGCAACGAAATTAATCAAATAGAAGATTAAGGAGGAGTTGGAAATAATAATTGTCCACTTCCCTCCATAGCAAAACGGGAGACAAAATAATGAACTAAAGAGGTCTTAACCTCCGGCACAAGGACATTTACAACTGGAGAGGCCAGATGTAAAACACCACGGATGATACTAAGTGGGTCCTATCATGCGAGCTGTTAAACTTGATTCCAATAATAGGTATGGCAAAAACTAGATATTGCCTAGATAGGCAGACGAGCAGGCGGCCCACCTGATGGTAAATGGTTACCGCCGCTCATGGACCTCAGCAATGCCAGAGCACAGCCAAGCGGCTGCCTACCGTTGAAGGAAAACTTAAAGGCATTCTTGGACTAATTTGTTCTTTTGTTTTTGTTTTAAAGGTGTTTTAATCGAGATGGTTCTAGCTATATTTGACGAAACCTGTTCAGCCTGTAGTGTCCCGTGTCTGTCGTGTTTTTACTTGAGCTCCGTTCGTTCCCTACACCCAGTCCTGTCACCAGGGTCCGCCTTCCCATCACGATTTAGTGATAGATTTGGTTTTATGTTATGCGATCTGCCGTCTGATCCACACAACCCGCAACGGGAACCACCATAGTGTACCACTTGCTGGTGTAAACTTACTATCACTTTATGTTCACTATAGATAAATAACTGCGTCAGGATTTTCAATAAGTTTAATGGTCTTTACACAATAAATGAATTAGATTACTGTTCACAATTTATTGCACTTGGTATGAATAATCACAATTCTAACTGCACTCGGACAGCGTTTCCACGGAAGAGTTCTTAGCTAGACTAAGTCCTATCAAATAATAATGTACCCTCTTATACAATTTGTAACAAAAACCCTGTTGGGCGTTTTAACCGCGATATCAGAATCGATATTCAAACGTAATGAAATAAGTCGCATTCGAAAATAAGACTATAAAAATAATCATATAGGTATTTTATACTTTAATTATTTTATTTTTTGTAAACCGTATTTCGATTGATTACCTCTGCAAGAACGATATCTCGGAGCCAGAGCGAAATAATACCACTTTACCCGACCCGAGGATCGAACCCGAGACCTCAGCGGTGGCCTCAATCGTAACGCGTACGCATTACAACTGCGCCACCGAGGCAGTCATTAGTGAGTTTATGTTATTGAGAAAATACTGTATAGCTAAAAATAAACATTTACTCCAAGCATTAAATTTAAATATGATAACAGCGTCACCAACTAATTATTCATAGAATCAATTAATTCACAGTCACGCCGTCAGTAATTAAATACATCTAACAAAATAACTCGAATCTCCTACAATCTAATCAAGATATCTTACATAATAACGCCAAATTTGTCCGACTTTATCACCTTAAACATATTTGAAGCATACTAAACTTTAAATCTAATGCATAGAGTTTGTATTTCATTGGCGATAAATATGTTCTTTTATGTGCCACCTTGAGCAATAAAGAGCGTGTAACGAGGCACATAAAAGAGTCCACTTCGATTAAAGTGTAAGTAATAAATGACCTTACTAACTTCCAATTAAGATTTAAACTAGTTTCAAATATAAAATAATCGGTGACAATTTTATTGTCACTGCAATTTTGGATGAAAAATAATTTAAACGATTTTTTAAGGAATATCAACAGGACGTTCTCAATTCAAATATACATACATGCAAGCACTCACACCTGTGATCCCCGAAGGAGTAGGCAGGGGTGAAACCAGTACACCCACATTTCACATGTCCGTCCCTTGATGTGATAGGAGGGAGCCTATCGCCATACCAGACACAATACCAGACTCCAGGCCGAAACTGATATTTTCGTAACAGAAACCCCAATATAACTTTTATCTGACTCGGAGATCCAACCCGAGACCACAGCACAGCAGTCGTGCCGCATACGCATTACAAAAATCTCTATTCAACAAAACTCTCTCCCACCTGCCCTTATTCCATTCGCAGTGAGGTCGACGCAACATGCATTTAACACATGTTACAGAAAGATTTACTTGTAGTTTCTACGACCGGCAACCTCTCTGGGAAGAAAACACCCAGACCCGAAACAAATATTTGTGGATCACACAAACATTAGTCTCGGTGCGGAAGTCGAACCCGCGGCCTCTCGTTTCATAGCCGGCTCGCCCACTGCGCCATGGACGCTGTCTCTATTCAACAAAACTATTCCACATAAAAACAATAAATCATAAACAAACATGGATAGACAGACAAAGCGACGTCAAACGTGCTCCGTTTAATTTGGGTATTGTCATACACATCGACTCACATCGCATGGTGACCTCAGTTCGGTGTAAGGCGCAACACTCATGGACGCTTTTAAGTAGTGTTACCCACATCAATATAAGATAAGTAGAACGATAACTCTCATATGAATCTGCCAAAAATACGGCTCCACTTACACATGCAAAGGTAAAATCACACGTAACATTCATACACGCAACAAAAATTAAAGAACGTTCCAAATCAACTTTATTTCATAAAAGTTAAAGTCTAAATATTAAATTTCTAAATCAAGATACGACGTTCTGCACCGCTCAAAACTTAAGACGTATCAAGGGTCAACTACAGATTATTATGCACAGACTTTTATAGCCCCGTCCCCCTGCACAGAGTGTTGGTGGGGTCATTGTTTTGCTTTAGTTACGTTTCTTGTCAATTATTTTGTGTTTTCGATTTTCTGTTAAAATTGTTTCATTCTATTATTTTTTGTGAAAGAATCCTCACTGATGCCTAAATGACGGTGTTGTTTTTCGTCCCCGATTTCACTCTTTAGGGTTGTAATGTCAGAATTTCAAATGGTACCAACTTTAAAAATCAGATCTTAACCAACTTTATATGGAACCACTATACGAAAGACATAATTAAATTCATCCATATGTCGTGGAGTCCTGCGTGAACATACATAAAAAGTAAATACAAATTGTTAGCTTAATTTTTTTTTTTATAGTATAGGCCGACAAACGAGCAAGTGGGTCACCTGATGGTAAGTTATCTCCACCGCCCATGTACGCCCACGATACTTAAATAATCATGGGCGCGTTGCCGGCCTTAAAGGAAAGGGATAAGTAAGGGATTGGGAAGCGGAGGGGTATTTGGGCCTTCGGATATCTCACTCACAGTACGAAACGCTGCAGCAAGCTACTACTTTACGCCGATTTTCTGTGAGACTGTGGTAACGACCCGGACGAGCCGGCCCATTCATGCTGTAGACAAATTGTCTACAGCGTGGCTCTACCACACAGAAAAATTATAGTAATAGCACCGTTTATTGGTGTTGTAGAAGTTACTCTGGAGAATAACTATATACCTATTGTATACTATACTATATACTATTTATAGTTGCCCAGTGTATTTTGACGATGCTATGTATGTTATGTATACATTAGTTGATATGATTTCTATACCTACATAAGTTTCTTTATATTGTACTGACTTGTCATAAGTGTTAAACAAGCAAAAACTTTGTCTGTATAAATAACTATATTAATCAGAATAGTCCCAACGAACAGCCATTTAGCGCACACCAGAAAACAATTGAATAACCCCGCGGCCACCGATTCGCCAGTGGCGCCTCTCGCTAGTTTTGCGCGGTGCGCCTGTGCAGCCGAGTGTAATCGGGCGCCCGAACGCCGCCGAGCGCAGCCGAATGTTTACGAAAATACCCGATGTTATGTACAAACGAAGCGGCGCGTAGCATAAGCGCTATTTTTGCCTACATGATTAATAAAACTATTTCATTTCATTTCATCAAGTGGGTAGATATAGGATTGTGAGGCATGGTGGAGGTGGTTGGTGAGGTATTTAAGAAGGTCCGTTATTAATTAAAGGAACTCAGTCCAGCTTGTAACTTTTACGTGGAGACGCTGGTCAAGTACGATTGTAATCATTAGCAAAGTGATAAGACTTCTTTCAGAATGAATTGAGAACCACGTCTTTTTTGAGGTTTGTAAAAAATATATATGCAGCTTTATCTGCCGTCTGCGTTCGGCGTAAAACCAAAGTGTCAGAACAGTCGTCGAGTGCTTGTCAACTACACAATACGCCGAAGCGAATAGATTCCTTTGTCCTTATGACAACAGCACATTTCCTTGAACTTCATGAGGTAAGCCGTTTTGGTGGCTTTTTTAATGGTAGAGCCACGCTGTAGACTCTTTTGTCTACAGCATAAATGGCCCGACTCGTCCGGGTCGTGACCACTGTCTGACAGAAAACCGACGTAAATTAGCAGCTTGCTGCTGCGTTTCGTATCTCTATCCGGAGGCCGAAATTCCCCTCCCCTTCTCAATAGCTTAATTTATCCATTTCCTTTAGGATCGGCATGCACCCATGATTATTCTGGTATTGTGAGCTTACATAGGTGGTGGAGATCATTTACCATTAGGACCCACCTGCTCGTTTGCCGATCTATGCCTTAAAAAAACAATAAATAGCTATTAAAATGACGTAGTTAGTTCGCGAATAATCAAACGACATCGTTGTTGTTCGTAAGCTTATTAAAGTTAAGCGGGGGTTAATATTTAATCCGAGTTTGGCACGAATGGCGTGGGGCTGTTAATGTATGCGATGTCACGCCTCGCCCATGTACTTTTGGGATAAACGTTGGCTTATCTCACACCAACTCGTAATACTTACATAGGCTTACGCCTGTATCCCCCGAAGGAGTAGGCACCGATGCAAATAGGAGTTTTGCCGAGCTGATTTCCTTCCTATGATGTGATAGAGGGCGATCATAACGATATACCGCGCACCAACTCTAGACGTATGATTTAAAACGCGTAATACTGGTATTTGGTCACTTGTTGAAATAAATATATAACATCACGAGTGTAACACTCGAGGGGCAGACAGTGGTGTAAAGGGTGCAACTAGATAATATACAATATCAGCCAAAACCAATTACTTTCGAAACTTTGGAACTTTCCGATGGATCTGATAGCTTTGTACACACAATTTTTGTACCAGCTACGAACATCGGTGTGAGAAACAGCGTGTTATCTCACAACGCAATACGTTACAATCTCCATGATACGCTGGAACTCCACGCAATTCCAGGAACTTTCCGACGTATCTGCTAGCTTTGTACACACAGTCCTTGTGCCAGCACCGAAGATCAGTGTAAGAGACAGCGTGCTGTCTCACAACGCAATACGTTACAATCTCCCTGATACGCTGGAACTCCACACAATACCTGGATCTTTCCGACGTATCTGCTAGCTTTGTATACACAGTCCTTGTGCCAGCACCGAAGATCGGTATAAGAGACAGCGTGCTGTCTCACAACGCAATACGTTACAATCTCCCTGATACGCTGGAACTCCACACAATACCTGGATCTTTCCGACGTATCTGCTAGCTTTGTATACACAGTCCTTGTGCCAGCACCGAAGATCGGTGTAAGAGACAGCGTGCTGTCTCACAACGCAATACGTTACAATCTCCCTGATACGCTGGAACTCCACACAATTCCTGGATCTTTCCGACGTATCTGCTAGCTTTGTATACACAGTCCTTGTGCCAGCACCGAAGATCGGTATAAGAGACAGCGTGCTGTCTCACAACGCAATACGTTACAATCTCCCTGATACGCTGGAACTCCACACAATACCTGGATCTTTCCGACGTATCTGCTAGCTTTGTATACACAGTCCTTGTGCCAGCACCGAAGATCGGTATAAGAGACAGCGTGCTGTCTCACAACGCAATACGTTACAATCTCCCTGATACGCTGGAACTCCACACAATACCTGGATCTTTCCGACGTATCTGCTAGCTTTGTATACACAGTCCTTGTGCCAGCACCGAAGATCGGTATAAGAGACAGCGTGCTGTCTCACAACGCAATACGTTACAATCTCCCTGATACGCTGGACCTCCACACAATTCCTGGATCTTTCCGACGTATCTGCTAACTTTGTACACACAGTCCTTGTGCCAGCACCGAAGATCGGTATAAGAGACAGCGTGCTGTCTCACAACGCAATACGTTACAATCTCCCTGATACGCTGGACCTCCACACAATTCCTGGATCTTTCCGACGTATCTGCTAACTTTGTACACACAGTCCTTGTGCCAGCACCGAAGATCGGTATAAGAGACAGCGTGCTGTCTCACAACGCAATACGTTACAATCTCCCTGATACGCTGGACCTCCACACAATTCCTGGATCTTTCCGACGTATCTGCTAACTTTGTACACACAGTCCTTGTGCCAGCACCGAAGATCGGTATAAGAGACAGCGTGCTGTCTCACAACGCAATACGTTACAATCTCCCTGATACGCTGGACCTCCACACAATTCCTGGATCTTTCCGCCGGATCTGCTAGCTTTGTACCTTAGATCTTTGTACCCACCGCCCTCGTGTCACTTCTGCCTTCTTCACTTTCTTCGAGCTACGTAAGTTTGTACTCGGTACTGAATATGATTAGAAGTTGAAGTGAAACTTAAATAATTAAAAATAATAATACCAACCCTGGAATATATACGTCCCACTGCTGGGCGCGGGCTTCCTCTACTAATAGGAATGATTAGGCCTTAGTTCAACACGTTGGCCTAATGCGAGTTGGTAATGTGCGCTGGGCTGGTTTCGAACCTGCGACTTTCGTCTCGATACTCGTAGTCCGTACCACTTCCCGCCAGCCCATCGCCACTTTTAATAATATTACAGATCCTTTTCCCCCTGTCCTTATTCCACTCGCAGTAGGATCGTCGCAACAAGCTTTTTAAAACACATGTTACAGAAAAAAATGGTTTGAAGTTTTTACAACCGACCGCCAGCCTGACGTCAATGCATCTGGGGACAATAATATTACAGTAAAATGTGCAATTAAGTGCATAATATTTCGGAACAATTTATTCGACCAGAAATTACTGGCAGAGAATGCGTCCCGCATTAAGTCCGCCTATACTATATGAAGTGTGTAAAATAAAATAAATAAATTCGCGCAGAACTATTATTTTTTTAATAATTATTTCACTAAGTCTAAAAATTGTGATTTCTTATGTTTACGCGAATATCTCGGGTATGCATTAATCAGGCCATAGAGTTGAGTTGTTGTTATATTGAAAATATAACTTGTGTACGACTTCTTATCACCTAATGTGGCCTTTATGTGGCTATGAGGTGGGGGGGTCAGAAAAAGGTTATTCAACGACTTACTCCCGTCCATCCCATGTACACCGCAGGGGAAGTCTTTTTTTTGTTAAAATGATACTCGTTGGTATTTTAACAGAAGAATATAAAATAAAAATAATAAATAACAGAAGTACAAATTCCCAGTATCGTTTTGTTATAAATAAAACAAGCAAACTTTAAGTATCTTTTCGAAACTATCTGTAGATATTGAGTTCGACCGGTTGAAAACTTCACTTTAGTTTCACGGTCAGGGTTCGTTATAAACTATTGTAGTCAAGTTAACTTTAAATATAAAATCATATAAAAAAGTAAAAAAGATATATTAATATATATCACACTCCAATGGCGAGGCCTAGGACCCAAGCCACTGGTGATTTGGACCTCAGAGTGAGATTTCTCACTCTGCCTCACTTGATTTCTAAATCTGGCTCTTGACTGAACGACCAACTGAGTGCCTCTGGAGGTGTTGGTCGAGGCTATTTAGTATCAACACATTAACAGTAATGACTATCGGGACATTAATTGTTGAGTCCACATACCACATGTCAGTAACCTCGTGTGTCAGATTTAGATATATGGTCATTTAACCTTTTTTGCTTTACTGACTAAAAACGTATTATTATGAGTCAGTAAAGAATTTTTTCTTAATATGTCGATTATACAACGTGATTCAGAAAGGTGTGGTCATATTTTAGCGTCATTACATACACCTTACACTTAGTACTTATGTACCGGATCTTTTCAAAACCAAGACATCCAAAAATTTCACGTTAATTTTAATCACTCGTTTATTAAGATCGATAAGATTGATGACATCACTATTAATTATTATGAACGACACTCACTTTTTAATAGACTTGAATAAGATGTACGTAATTCTACGGAAATACGTATACTTAACTTGTTATTTATACACAAATGAACACCTGTAGGTGATTGTGTGCTGAAGACGACATAGGTACCATCCTCTAGAAGCATTTTAAAGACTTCATTCACGAGTCTTCCATCTATGAATTTGGCTTAATACAGTCGACGATCCTATTAAAAGCTGTTATCAGTTACACCAACACAAAGTACCAATACATCACGCTCGTTTTTAGTCAAATACAACATATTTTTTGAACTCGTAATCATACTTCATAAAATCAGAACTTGCCGAACTGACTGCGTCAAATAAATATTGACATTTGACAACTGTTTAATATATTTTTTTAATTATAAAATATTTAAATGAAAGGAGGTCTATAGTATCAGTGTTTATCTTTTAGTGTTGTCCAAAGTTGAAAGTCGATATCGACATGTTACTCTTTCAATAAAAAAGAAAATTCTATAATTATTGTCCTAGCAAAGCAATCAGATTTAGTACTATGGGAGATAAAATACTTATACTTATACTATACATTGCTTAAATTTGCCCGCCCCTTTCTATAACACGTTGTATATATGAATAAAATAAAAGGAAATATATCCAACCCAATGGTCACACAGCCCCAACAACTCATCACACGAAGATAAGCGTCTGGTGTCGTAGCAGGAGTTACGAGAGACTTTCAGTCTCACAACACAAAATCTATATATTAATACGTGAAGAGAAAGCTTTGGCCCCATTTGGATGCAATATACGCGCACGGAGTATACTTTAAATTTATATGGAGAAACAGTGCAGAAAGCTTATAATGTCTGTAAAAAATACATTAAATGAAATTAAATAAAACATAATATTGTTTACAGGATAAACCCTGTTAATCCATACCATATACATACATATATACATACGCAATCACGCTTGTAATCCTCTTAGAGGTAGGCAGAGTTGTAACCAGTACACCCACATTTCGCCGGGCTTATTTCCGTCCCATGATGTGATAGGAGGCGAGCCTATCGCCGTACCGGGCACAATTCGAGACTCTGGACTGATACTAAGCATTACGTGATAGAAAACCCCAATATTACCATTACTCCACTCGGGGATCGCACCCGAGACCTCAGAACAGCAGTTTCACCGCGTAGGTACGCATTACAACTGACTCCTAGGTAGTCATATAAAGTCTGAATGTCACATCTCGCAACCGACGTTATAGAACAAAATTATATGATTATAGAGGTCCAATTTCGACCACTACGGGACCACTAGTACATATTATTCTTTAGACAAAACATTTCAAAAACTAAATTAGTAACAAAGGATACGTAACATTTTGGACGAACCAACTCAGTTGTGGGAAATATCGTTGAAACTGGTTGCAACCAACTTTACATAAGCAAATAAGTGTAAGCGTAATCTGATAATATTGGTATATTGAGGGTGTCTGAGAAAGCAGCGTTGGGTACACTGAAATAATAATGGTGCGATATAGTTGTGGAAGGGTAGTTATATGGTATAAAAGAGGTTGTCGCCATAACTGGAGGTCTTTTGCCCGCAGTCAGTCGGTCAGCCTCCAGTTCAGTAAAATCAGTGATCAGTCGATAGTCCAAGTGTTCATTACGCGGTAGCTATGTTGGTTTACTATTCGGTTCTGGTTGTTTTAGTTGTAGAGAGCGGTCTCTAGAGAACCCTGACATGGGGTTGTGGTCTGTAAAGCAGTGATATTGTAAATGTAACCAATAGACTATGAGTTAAAGTGATTACTGTCATTTGGTATTAATAAAAAAATACTCGTCTCACGTAACTTTGAAAACAAATAGGAAATAATAGTCAACAGGTGCCCTGGGGATGTAATGCGCGAACTAGAAAACACAATGTAGATAAATTCCATTGGTTTGAACTCGGAGATAGTTTGACCCCATTTCGTAACTGAGGGGCTAGCACGGAAACTTGCGAAAAGTTATTCGAGCTGTCATCGACAACAATTTCTATGAGATTTTAGTACAGCGCCTCTATCGTACGTAAAAGAAACTAATATATATGGAATATAGACCAATGATATTTAAGGAATTATCTATCGAGCCCTCGATACCTTTACATAACGATTTCGATAGTTTTCCGTGCTAGCCCCTCTGATCCGAAAGTATCAGAGACATTACAAACTGTGGGTGTATAGCGTATGTAGATATATACAGGCATCGAAATTAGATGACAAGAAACGTAACTCAAGCAAAAAAATTACCCCACCAAAACTCAGTGCGAGGGGGCGGTGCTATAAAAGTCTGTGCAGCTCGTTCATTCATCAATTCATAAAAATGAATTCATGATCTCTTTTCACACTTAATACGTCTATGTTTTTCGCGGTTCAGAAAGTCGTATCTCGATTTAGAAATTTAATGTTTAGTCATTAGCTTTTATGAAATAAAGTTGATTTTGAACGTTCATTAATGTATATTGCGTGTATGAGTGTTACGTGTGATTTTACCTTTGCATGTGTAGTAAGTGGAGCCGTTTTTTTTTGAGATTCATATGAGAGTTATCGTTCTAGATATCTTATTTCGATGCCTACAGCTCGCAGCCTACAGTCATTAAATTTCAATGACTGCCACGAAAGTCATCTATTACTTTAAAATTACTTAACAGATTTTCTTCAAATATAGCTAAGGCTAAAATAATCGTAAAAACTACAAGCCAAATCTTTCTGTAACATGTGTTAAAAAGTATGTTGCCGACCCCACTGTGAGTGGGATAAGGGCAGGTAGAGGGAGATAGCTAAAGCTAAGAACCCTTTAAGAGACACTGAGAGAAATAAAGGACTTCAAACTAATAACCTCCCTCTTTTCGTCAACGTTTAAAAATTGATATGCAACTCATACATACATACATACGCACTCACGGCAGTAGGCCTAGTACAAGTTTTAATAGTTTTCTTAAACGATGAAAGTTTTCGTTTTCTTTCCATACGTTAAATATTAGTAGCCACTAGTGGGAACTATGATGAATTAAAATCAATAATATGGTTAATTTTAATTCATATTAGTCGACTAAGAAATTTATGAATTATTAATTTGACATTTTGACGGTACCTAGTAATTTTATACGAATTTGAAAACTTTGAACGTATTTGTAACTCGTACTAGGCCTACTGTAATACCCGAAGGGATAGGCAGAGGTGTAACTAGTACTACACCACACACACACATTTTGCCGAGCGTATCTCCGTCCCACGATGTGATAGGGGGCGAGCCTATCGCCATACCAGGCACAAATTCCAGATTCCGGGCTGATATTGAGCATTTCGTAATAGAAAAACCCAATACCATATGTAATTTAAATTATTATGTAATTATTCTGTTGGTATTTTATGCTAAATAACATAAAAATAAAATAAAATACCACTTTATCCGACCCGAAGATCGAACTCGAGACCTCAGCGTTGGCCCAAATCGTAACGCGTACGCATTACAACTGCGCCACCGAGGCAGTATGCAACTCAATCATACAATAACAGTGTGAGAATGTTTATAAAAAGATATTCATACCATTTCGCTGACACTTGTCTACAGCATGTATGTGCCGGCTCGTCCGGGTCATTACCACTGTCTCACAGAAAACCGGCGTAAAGTAGCAGCTTGCTGCTTCGTTTCGTACGGTGAGTGAGATATCCGGAGGCCCAAATCCCCTCCCCTTCCCAATTCCTTAATTATCCCTTTCCTTTAAGGTCGGCAACGCATCCATGATTCTTTTGGTATTGTGGGCGTACATGGGCGGTGAATATCACTTACCATCAGGTGACCCACTTGCTCGTTTGCCGGCCTATGCCATCAAAAAAAGAAAAAGTAACATGGCGGGAATGTTTATAAAAGGATAATCATACCAAATTAATAAGGTAAGAAAGAAAACTGTCAGGATCACGCGCGTGGGTCACGTACCGCCGCAATTTGCCGGAGCAGTCCTACGTGTCGCTTTACAGTTGGCTTTATCCAACAAAATAAGAAAATAACCTTAGTGTGTATTTTTACAGTATTCAGTAGTTATTCTAAGACTAGCGAGTCGTTTTTTGCTTTTTTTGTTGTTATATAGCTTGAGTAGTAACGAAAGCAGCAGTATCTACGCTCGTCTGTAGGCCTAGTACGAGCTACCAATACGTTCAGTTTTCAAATTCGTATAAAATTACTACCGTCGAAGTGTCAATCTAGTAATTCAAACTGTAATAAAGGAAAGAATATTTCATTATTTCATATTCGACTAATATGAAATAAAATTAACCATATTATTAATTTTAATTCATCATTGTTCCTACTAGTGGCTACTAATACTCGACGTATGGAGAGAAAACGAAAACTTTCGTCGTTTTGGAAAACTATTAAAACTTTTACTAGGCCTACTGATGGTAAGCGTCACGCCTGCTCATAAACAGAAGCAAAACCACAAGGAACTTTGAATTACAAAGCAATGCATGGGATTGGATTGCGATCGCCACCCCGAGACATAAGATTTTAAGTCCCATAATGCCCAGTAATTTCACTGGCTTCAATGTCCTTCAAACCGGAACCCAACAGATCTTACACACTGCTGCTTAGCGGAAGAAATAGACAAAGCAGTGGTACCAACCGGCCCTAGAGGCCAGTTGATACCACCGCATACGAGGGACCTCGCATAGTTGACCTTCAAGATCAACGTGACCTTATTACTAAGCATATGCATAGTGATAAAATTAGATGCTCTAATTTCAGCCTGGAGTCTGGAATTGTGCCCAGTATGGCTATAGGCTCAGTCTTTATTACATCATGGGACGGAAATAAGCTCGGCGAAAGGTGGGTGAGGTGTAATCACACTTCTGCCTACCCCTTCGCAGATTACAGGCGTGAGTGCGTATGAATATTTATGTGCGTACAAAAAGTTAAATAAGCGGGGTGGTATTGGTACAGAACCCTTGGTGCACGAATCCAACTCACCCTTGACCAGCTTTTAATCTTATATTTCTTGTTAATATTTCTCATTAAATACTAGATATTTTAAAGGGAATTATAAATTTAAATGTTATTTAGAAGTAGCAACTGTTTCTTCGGATAATAGACATAAAAAAGCCCTTAAAAGTTTGTTGAAACGTTTTCTTGAACCTCAGAAAGGTTGGGAACCTCCTTTTTCAATTAGCAGGGTGTGGCACGTGGTTTTACTTGTTTTGTAGTAAAGAAACATAAAGTATAGAATGGCAATCCTACTATTATGTTAATGTGAAAGTTTGGATGATTGTGAGACTGTGCAAGGCTCACTGGCTTCAATGTCCTTCAAACCGGAATACAAAAGTGCTGACACACTGTTAATTGGCGGCAGAAATAGACAAAGCGGTGGTACCAACCCAGGCGGCCTCTGGCATACAAGGGACTTACCACCTTGTTGGATGTCAGAAGTTCCTACTATAGTCCCAAAGACTAGGTAGAATTATATTATCCTAATCTTATAATCATTAGGATTTGCAGAATTATATTACTTTCCTGAACATCCAGTAGCGCTCAAATCCTTATCGAACTTAAAAACGTGTGAAAATAAATATACTGAAATAGGTAATTCCACTATCTGTCGACAATTGTGGGAATGACCGAGCCGGCTCGCGGTGAACGGCACGCCTATTACCATAGATTCAATAAACCACTGAACTCTATGGCACTTTTGTTCGAGATAGCTACAGGGGTGTCACAGATTAGTTACCATTATTATACATTTGGGCGTAAATCCTTTTAAAAATGCATATTGGTTTTTCCGGAAAAGGCAAAATGTGTGCTTTAGGTATTGTTTGAAAGGTAACACAGACAATTTCGTTTATATATGTGTCCACCACACTGGTCTAATACAGGTTGGTAGACTTCAGATAACTTCAAAATTCTTATGGATCTTTCTAAGATATGCAGGTTTCCTCATGATATTTTTCTTCGCAGTTGAAACGAAGGCGGTAGGTCCCTCGTATGCACGAAGCTGTCTATGTTAGTACCACCGTACCGTCTATTTCTGCCGCCAAGCATCAGTGTGTAAGCACTATTTCAGTTCCTGAAGCCAATACAAATTACTAGAAATCTTGTGATTTAATATCTTATGTTTCGGAGTGACGAGCGCACTCCAATGCCAGGCAGTAATTTGTACTTAATTCACGGTTTTGTGTGGTTTTGTTTCTACTTATGGGCAGGCGTGGTGCTTACCATTTACCGCGAGCGACCTCCTCGATTCTTCACTCAAGCTATTCAAAAACACAATACAAACGTCACTTCAATAAGTCAGATCCGTGTGCCCTAGGTGCTGATTTTGATCTCAGTCAACAGTTATATTGTCCATGTTGGCGAGAGAGGAAAGCAGTAGCCCCCTTCTGTGAAACCGTTATGGTCAGAAAAGATACCGCCAAACGTTATTAGGAGAGAGCTTATCACATTTGGAGGCGTAAACGCCGAAGTGATGGAAGTAATCGCCCCGCTTTCTCTGCATAAGAGCAAGTTAGGGTCATGATGAGAGAATAAAGTCAAAGTATCTTGGTGACCTATTACAGCGTTGTCCGGGAGGTCGTGTTTCTTTTAGAGGTTCCGGTGTCCCTCTATAGTGCTGATGAAGACCAAAGGATTTTTAGTCGGTAAATATTCAGCATACCATGTCTACCTCTCACGAAGGGCATGAATCCAAGAGGATTTACTCCATAAAATGGGGCTGGTTTTGAAGCCGAGACTATCGCTGCAAGAAAAGACACCTTTAAACATAATTTATGACTTGTTTAGAGTAAGTGGAGTATGTTATCGAATAAAGACTTCATTGTGGTTGACTTCAAGTGTAATTTGAGTGCTTAGTGTAAGATTACTTTGTGTTTTGTGACAAAATGTTTTTATTCGCCGAGTGAAAGGTCACTTGTTATTATTACGCGCGGTATCGTAAATATTTGTGTTATAAACATAATTTATGACTTGTTTAGTGTAAGTGGAGTATGTTATCGAATAAAGACTTCATTGTGGTTGTGTTCAAGTGTAATTTGAGTGCTTAGTGTAAGATTACTTTATGTTTTGTGACAAAATATTTTTTTTCGCCGAGTGAAAATTATTGTTTTTTACTCGTAATCTGCAATATCACAGGTAAGTTTATAATTAAATTACTAGTTTTGTTAGATATATTATAGATAATTTTATGTAGTTTCTAAATATATACAGTTTTTATTGTCTAAATGTAGAGAGACCATCAATATTTGGTTATTTCGATACCATATACAAAAAAAATGCAATGTATGGCGCGCGCGACAACCAATTTTTTTTAAATACCTAAAACAGGCCCGCACTCGCGGCACGGGTTAAAAAGTTCACTAATTAAAATTCATACTGAAAGGAATAAAACTTAGAACCCCTTGGTCAAAGTGAAGGAAATCATTAAGAAAATATCTTGAACATTTTTTGCAATAAATCGTCGGAAAGATTACACCGTCCATGGGAAGTCATTAATAATGTTCAGTTCTTAATTATGAAGAGAAAAGGATATAATTAGTTCCCCGTGCCATCCCTAACTCCGCCGTTCCTTGCTCGTCTTTGTAATTTTTTAATCACGTTAGCTAATTCTCGTGGATTACTTCAATAGGGTCAATACTTCAGTTAATTTTCAGAAAATAATAAATTTAAATTACGTTTCGAGTTTTTTTATCACGTCACTTTACGGAATTAATTTTTGAATATCCATGTTTGAGGAAATCATTATCTAAGTAAAGTAATTGTGTGACTGTTGGGTGTATTTTTTTTTAAATAATAAAACTTCCGCAGCGGCGCGAGTAGCCGGCTGTGAAACATGTGGCCGCGGGTTCGATTCCCGCACCAAGAAAAATGTTTGCGCGGTCCACAAATGGACTAGGTATGTGACTGTTGGGTGTATTTATTTATATTATTTTTAAATATGTATTTTTCTGTAAGTGGTAAAACCACGCTGTTGACATTTTTATACATACATACGCAATAACATCTGTAATCCTCGAAGGTAATAATGTAATCGCCGAGCTTATTTTCGTCCCATGATGTGATAGAGGGCGATCCTACCGCCATACCAGGCACAATTCCAGACTCCGGGCTAATACTGGGTATTTCGAAACAGAAAAACCCAATATCACTTTTACCCAACCTGGGGACCGACTCTGAGACCTCAGAACAACAATAGTACCGCGTACGCATTACAACTGCAGCGCCTAGGTGGTTTGCTCACCCTTGCTATAAAAAATCAATTTTAGACTCTAGCATATTGACAAAGATAGTCTGCATTCCAAAAGAACCCGTCAACCATCATGCTGTATTCATCACACTACAACAAATATTTAACAAGACTAGAGCAACAGAATCTGTCAGATATAATGGCTAAATCAGACTCAAGACTGATTGATTATTTCGACTGCAACATTATTTTAAAACCCTATTTGGCATTTGTTGCACATTTCACACAACTAGGGCGTCAGAGACTATGAAGTATTGTAACTAAACTCTAGCGCATCGATTACTCTATTATGGCCGTTCCCTATATTCTATCTATCGACAGATTTGCTTACTGTCAATAGTGTTTTGACAGATCTTCCATACAAAATGTGTCAAAATTTTACTGCCCGTAAGCAAATCTGTCGATAGACAGAATATTGGGAACGGCCATTAGTGCTTATGAATCCTTCAAACTCAACTGCACTATTTGACAATAAAGATTTAATATTACCAGGGCAACAGAGACTAAAAGGTACTATGGCTAAACTTTAGCGCATTGACCAATTTACTCTATATTGCCACTGAACCCCTCAATCACCACACTGCATTGTTTGGCAACAAAGATTTCACTTTACTAGGGTGACAGAAACTACAAGGTAATAGTGCAACAGTCATAAAAGTTGTGCATCGGTGCGACCCAAAGTTTGTTCGCTGCACTTATCAAGACATATAGTCCGCTGGCCGACACATTGTCGCGCGGTTACGCTAACTTACGGCCTGGAGGCCAATTCTCGTAATTTTAAATGATCAAAATATCATTCCGATCTAGTCTCAGCGTCAAGAAAGTTGCAAATGGCATTCTCTTAAACCAATAATCAACGTCAAATGTGAACATAGATCGTAATGAGATTGAATGTAGAATAAAAGTTGACTGAAGCCAAAACGGTATAATGCTACTGCTAATGCTAAGTGCATTTTACGTTGATTATTGGTTTAATAGAATGCCATTTGCAACTTTCTTGACGCTGAGACTAGATCGGAATGATATTTTGAACATTTAAAATTACGAGAATTGGCCTCCAGTTTGCGGAAGCATAAATCGGGTAAGACGGGCTATTCGTAGGTAGGATACTTCCTGTGCTAGTCGGTTTACCTGCCGTGTTTAACAACTGCTTTTGTAGGAGGTTTGCATTTTGTGAATTGAAATTTTATTATCGGCTTATATTCTTTTATATTTGCATTGTATTGAAATTGATCAAGAATATCGTCAATATTATATTCATTGAATGTAGATCTGATCTGAGTGGTAGAGCCACTGTGTAGATAGTTATGTCTACAGTATGAATGGGCCAGCTCGACTGGTTTAATACCACTGTCTCACAGAAATCCCGACGTAAAGTAGCAGCTTGCTGCGTTTTCATTGGTGAGTGAGATTTCAGGACGCTCCAATCCTCCTCCCCTTCCCAATTCCTATTCCCTTCCTTTAAGGTTGGCAATGCGCCCATGATTTTTTATATATCGTAGGTATTTATTCGCGGTATTTATTAGCATTATACCGTTTTGGCTTCAGTCAACTTTTATTCTACATTCAATCTCATTACGATCTATGTTCACATTTGACGTTGATTATTGGTTTAAGACCACTTGCTTGTTTGTCAGCCTCTACAATAAAAATAAAATAAGTTTTAACAAAACTTAAATACCGACTTCAAAATAAAAATACTGAAAAGTCAACAAGTGGCTACCGGTCAAATATAAAATTGTAGGGTAAAAATTGTGAGGTCAGGACTATGTGTGTGACTGTTGGGTGTATTTCTTTAATACGGCTCTACAACTATTAAAATATGTCATCCAACAAGTATGTTGATTTATCTGCCATCCTCAATGTCCGTATGTATCATTAGCCACTAAACTTACTCTCTCATATTTCGCGAGCATTACAGCGCATCATCTAAAAGCTTTTTGCATACGGAAGTCGCAACACGGCCCGTCCTAATGGAATCCTTAGTTTTTAGTTTGTTTAATACTGGTTTTAGTACTCAAAAGTTAGTATATTAGCTCGCATAACATGGAAGACGGGGAAAGTGCTTCACCAGACTCAACGCAAGATCACGCCTGTTTCCCTGAAAGGGTAGGCAGAGGTGCTACTACCGCGCCCATGACTCGTCGAGCTTATTTCCAAATGATTTCCAAGATTCACTCACCTATCCTCCGCTGAGCTATCGCTGCACTTATATAGAAAGAAAAATCCCTCACTGACTCATCAACGTCCAGTACAAGTAAGCCCTTAGACTTAGAGAGCTGAAATTTCACATAAAAATTACCTTAATGATAAAATCAAGGAACAAGGAAGGATGTTTCGATATAAAAGGTAAAGGAGTAAAAAAGTGGTTCAAAGTTTGTATGGAGAAACAATATTAAGTAGACATTCGCCGCGAAATTTCATAGAATACTTGTAAAATAAAGAAGTGTATGTCGTGATTTTTCGAAAATCGACCCCTTAGGGGATAAAATGCTTTAAAGGGGTGAGGGTTGTTTCGGACAAAGACATTCACGCAGGCGAATCAGCAAGTAAAAGATAAAGCTTTTTATTAAGTGGTAGATCCCTCGTATGCGAGAGGTCGTCTGGGTAGTGACCACCGCTTTGTCTATATCTGTCGCCAAGCTGTGTGTTAACATTGCTGTGGCAGTTTAAACATTGAAGCCAGTGAAATAATTGGGCGTTATGAGACTTAACAATTTATGTCTCAGGGTGATGATTGCAGTTCAGTGCCATGCAGTACTTCATAATTTGAAGTTCTGATTGGTGTTGCTTCTGTTTATGGGCAGGCGTGACGCTTACCATCAGACGAGCGACCTGCTCGTCTCGTCATATAAAGCTAATAAAAATAATTCCAATAAAAAAATGGCAATAGGCTCGCCCCCTATCACATTGTGGGACGGAGATACGCTCGGCGAAATGTGGGTGTACTGCTACACTTCTGCCTACCCCTTCGGGGATTACGGGCGTGAGTGCGTATGTATAAAAAAAATGCTTCTCAACAAATAATATATAGCTAAGTACCCTGTTAAAAGGTCTAGACTCTAGAACTCTAGACCAAAAAGATTTCAGAAATATTATCAATCAATAGGATTGTTGTTTTCTTACAAGTCCATTGTCCACTTTTGAAATATTGCCGCTTTTAAGCGAAAACATTTTGATAAAGCCGTCACATTTTTTTGTATCCACTGGATTTCTGTGAAAAATATCATAAAAGTTGCGTTAAATTCTGTTGAGGAGCAACAGGGTTTTTATAATTTTTTGTGGTTGAAGTTATAAGCTTTTATCTTAATTTAAACATGTTCTTTAGTTCTGGTGGTTGCATTGAGGTGGTAGATACACGCTGTTCACACAGTTTTGTCTACAGATTGAAAGGGCCGATTCGACCAACCACAACAACCAAAACAACCGTTACCACAACAGAAATACGATTTAAAGTAGCATCTAGGTGCTGTGTCTTGTGGGGTGAGTAAAATATCCAAAAGCCCAAATTTCCAAGCCTTTAATAATTCCTTTCCTTTAACGTTGGCAACGAGTCCATGATTGTTCTGGTATTGTGGCCGTTCATGGGCGGTGGAGACAGCTTACCATCCATCATTATTCAGGGTAATAAAAAAAATTACCCACAAAAAAGCCACTAGGATCCCACAGACATACACACTCACATACAGACATACACTCACAGACAGACATACACTCACAGATAGACATACACTCACAGACAGACATACACTCACAGACAGACATACACTCACAGACAGACATACACTTACAGACAGATATATACTCACAGACAGACATACACTCACAGACAGACATACACTCACAGACAGACATACACTCACAGACAGACATACACTCACAGACAGACATACACTCACAGACAGACAATGGAATCAAAATTACAACAGTTTTAGTCAGGGGTTAAAAACGAATATTGCAGAAATGCATCACTTTAATCGTAGTAGATACTTTACGCGTTGATATTTAATACGGACACGCCCAGTTTCTGAAAGGCTGAACAATGTAAAAAATTACTAATCAAATGGCAATTCTCATGCCAATCGATATTGAGTTGCGAGAATCGTGATCAACACCTTTGATTTAACACACTTGTTAGTTAACATAGCTTTCAAATTAATATGTAAAATCGTATATCAAACGCTATTAGAGACATCAGATAATATTTTTAAAAAAATCACTAAATAACGTCTCAGCAACTCAAATTGATTTGACAGCCGTGTCAAAATCAAAGATCTGCTAGATGAATGTTGATTTGATCAGCCAGAAACCAGGTGTAACGCGAATAAATACATCACAAAAATACATAATTCGCTAACGCTCATCACTAACACCAAATTGTTTTGCCGACAAGAGAAATTAACAGAATGTAGAGGAGACGTCGACCCGTGTCACCGGCCGCGCAATCCAAACGATATTGCCTTCTGATATTCATTTACACTGTTCACACAGAGGATATGTTGCTGAGAAGTTGTGAATCCGACATTCAGGAAAATGTCTGGGTATATTACATTTTTAATTCGAATATATAATTGATTACATATTGCACAATGTCGGCATTCGATGCATGCTGTAGAAAGATGTATCGATAGCATGGGTGGTTACTTTGATTAAAAGTAAAAGATGGAAAAGAAATACTTTAACTATTTTCGTACAGAACGGCAATTGCATAGGTAAAAACCTAGTAAATTCATTATTGTTACGACGAGAGATAAAAAAACTTTTACTTATTTCATAATTAACTGTTCAGTAATTGAGCTCGTCATATTGACACAGACAGGACATTTGGAGGCTAAAGCTGATTATAAATTATATTCCTTGAAACTATTAGGTTTTTTATGCAATTCCTTGACATTCTATAGATTGTCGTATAATACAGACTTCCAACACATTTATTACACTTTACAAGAGTTACGGCGATCGAAGAGTCTAGGGTTGATATGGGCTAATAGTTTGTTTTGGAAGAATTTAAGGTCTTAACGCAAAATACAAGTGGCAAACGTTCTACATGTAGGGCACTGACCCTGAGCAGCGAATTTGCGTCATATATAAATCTTTTTCGCGAACTTATAAATCGACAATAGGGATTTATAATACTGAAAGAATTATCACGAAATCTCTGGAATTATGAAGCCTACAAACATGTTTGGCAGGTTATCTACTAGTTGCTGGAGTACTAGGTGCTAGGCCTTCTGTATAATCTCATAATGCCCAGTAATTTCACTGACTTCAATGTCTTCAAAACGGAATACGACAGTGCTTACACACTGTTATTTGGCGCCAGAAATAGACAAAGCGGTGGTACCAACCCAGACGGCCTCTCACAAACCTATCTAGCCCACCTTGTATTTGTATATCTTAAACGTTAAAAATCTAAATGTGTTGTGATGCTAGTACTTAAAACTAGGAATAAAAATGTTATAGCACTCGTATCTGTGCTGTTTACTTAATTTTATTTCCTAGCCGTAAACGTAATGTTATAGCTAACTCATGTGTCAACACGATTGGTTTATGTTCTTGTTTAAGAGTCAACTCACTGATCTTCAGGTTTCTAAATCGTTAAATCCACCCACAGTATTTAAAACAGTGCTAAATTCAAGGTATTATTTGGGTAATTTAATGAGAGTGAATGAGGCCAAAGAGGTATGCAAGGATCTTAGCAAGTGGGAATCCATTTTCTCTGCCTGCCCCTATGGGTAACAGTCGTGAGTATATGTATGTATGTAGTGCTAAGGTCTCAGGTTCGATCGCGTGGTAAAAGTGATATCGGGTTTTTCTATTTCTAAATGCTCAGTATCAGCCCGGAGTCTGGGTGGTATGGCGATAAGCTCGCCTCCTATCACGTCATGGAACGGAAATAAGCTCGGCGAAATGTGGGTGTACTGGTTACACCTCTGACTACCCTTCGGGTATTACAGGTGTGAGTGCATATGTATGTATTGTGTAAATGTAGTCATGTTAGAGGAATGTAAGTGATCCACCAACATCCTACGCCCAGAGTCACCGTCACCTGCACGTAATACACTCCGGATTAACAGACGAGGCAATGATGAAACTTGGTTTCCGTTGCGGGTTGTGTGGGTCAGAGTGGGGTCGTCCACCATAATACTAAATACCGTCAAATCTGTGGTATAAGGCAGACCCTACCATTATATGCCATAACGGGCACAAATTCCTATCCCGGGCAATTCATGTGTGATTTGTCAAACCGAAAACTCAAGCACAAGATGTGATTGCCTGATCTGCAAATTAAACTCCGGACCTCACAGTTCCCGACGATGAGACCACTCTGGCCATCCGAGGGATGGAGGAACTTCGACAACAAATACACTGCACAAACCGATTTACCGTCCTCGCCGTCGAGGACCTCGCTGCGCTCCCCGAAGCACCCCCGACCCTAGTACGGGCCCGCGTGCCGATGAGGAAATACTAAATTTATAAGTAGCTTATAAATCCCCCCTAAACCCCAATCGTAAATGTCTTTGCCTTCTCCAGTGGCCGTCCTGAGCCGAGGTCCGTATCCCCCATTAGGGTGGATGCCCTCAGCGAAGGTCACTTAAGTCTCAGGGTTGGAGTGCCCAAAAGCATTCGCCCGAAAGTCCGGTGAGGCTGACCAAAGCAGACTTGCGTCAGGCTATCAGCATGCTCCAAAAAAAAAACAGCCTTAATACGCTGCTACTAGACCGTTGATATTATGAGATACTAGATATGAAATTTAATTCGATAGAGTTTAGTTCCGATATGGTCCCATATCAATTTCTTTAAAATCTGATGACGAAGTACGGACTAAAAAAACTAAACTCCTCAACGGGTAACAGCATAGTCATTGCGATTGTGTTATTGTATTGGAATTTACATGCCATAATTGCACCTATCACTTAAAATTAAATAAGTTTTAGCAAAACTTAAAAACCTACTTCATAAATAACACTGAAAATTCAAAAATAACAATTTCTATTGGTTAATTTTATATATGGTTCTTTGGAGTCGATGCAATTTCATTTGACGGGTAGCTGCACGGGCACCGACTCCAAAGAAACCTAGATTTTATGTTTTGAAATGAAATAACAGAGAAATTTATATTGCAGTAGATTTAATAAAGCCGAGTACGCCGTGCCTCCGTGTACGAGACGCCGCGGCGCGGCGCGGCGTGTGTCGAAGACACTTCTTTGATTTAAACCCCTTCGGATAAAGGAAATGTCCCGCATTTACGGCGGCACTAAAGGGTACCTACTGTACTTTACTGTCGATGCTAAAATCTAGTGGGCAAATAAAAGTTTTCCAAATTGGTGCAAATGGTCTGCTTGTAAATTATTTGTTAAATTATGTTTAAATGCTAAGATTCACGTTTTTGTGTAGATTTTTATACAATTCTGCTTTTTATTATCCTCAATTTTGTTCTGCATATTTTTAAATCGAGTGCCGAATCCCCTGATGTTCTATAAACTAAAAAAACGTATTTTTTGTATTGTTTGTTGATTATCACGTCCTTTATAACTTGACTGTATTAATTCCATTACAGAGCTATCGGCTACACTAACCACCTGTGCCTCACTTCAATATACATACGCACTCACGCCTGTAATCCCCGAACGGGTAGGCAGAGGTGTAACCAGTACACCCACATTTCGCCGAGCGTATCTCCGTCCCATGATGTGATAGGGGGCAAGCTATGACGGTATTTAAAGGTAGCTGTACCTATCCGCACCGCACTGCTTGTACGCGCGCCGCACTCATCGAAATAAGAAAACTAGAACAAATATGAATAAACGAATATCTCATAAGAATCTGCCAAAACACACGGCTCCACTTACTTACACAAGCAAAGGTAAAATCATACGTAACACTCAACACGCAACAAAAATTTATGCACGTTCAAAATCAACTTTATTTCATAAAAGTTAGTCTACACTAATATTATAAAGAGGAAAGATTTGTATTTTTGTATGTAACGAATAAACTTAAAAACTACTGGACCGATTACAAATAAACTTTTGCTGTTAGAAAACTACATTATCACTGAGTAACATAAGCTATATTTATTACTAGGAAAATATAGAATTCCTAAGAAATCCCTACTAAAACCAACACAAGGTGTAAAATCTATATAAAAAAGGCGAAACTAACTATATATGTCTATTACGTTTTCACGGCTAAATCGCTCTACGGATTTAAATGAAATTTGGTAAGGAGATAGGTTATATCCTGGGGAAGGAGATAGGGTACTTCCGTCCCGGAAAAAAGATAATCACGCGGGCGGAGCCGCGAGCAAAATGTCTAAATATTAAAGTTCTAGATCGAGATACGACATTCTGCACCGCGCACAAAATTAGACGTATCAAGTGTCAACTAGAGATTATTATGCACAGACTTTTATAGCCCCGCCCCACACATAGTTTTGATGGGCTCATCTTTTTCCTTGAGTTATGTTTCTTGTCATCTTATTTCGATGCCCGCACTCATCATTTTGTAAATATAAACATTACACCGCGGCTCGTGCGGCGCGGTATGGTGTGCGAAGTACGGCTAATATTGTAAATGTGACGGTATGGATATTTGTGAATTTGGAAGTTGGTTAATCAATCATGTTTTAACGGCTAAACTAATTTGAATGAAGTTTAGCATACAAGTAGACCATGGATGATTCGTATTAGGACATAAGATAGGACTTTTTATCCTGGAAAGAGACTTTCACACGAGCTGTACCGTGTAATTTTATACAATGAATCTCGAAATTCGATGACATTGGAGACTACCGTACGGACATTCATCTTTACGAATCTGAACTACTACAACATACCATCCCAATCGACTAAAAACCGGGCAACATTGCACCAAACCAAACAATATTTAATTATTTACACCGAAGGAGTCGCTGTCATCAAAATTCATGAGGTTAGGTTCTGCAGATTAACAAGTTAAACTCTAAGTTCAGCATCTCGGCTAACTCCGACTTGGCAACATTACAATATGACTTGGAGGCATAGATATAAATCTAAGTAGATGCACGCACTTCAAACTGTATAAGAACCAAACGACATTTTGAATTGACTTAGAAGTTAAAGGAGTGATTTCTTATGCTTAAGCGAATATTACACATTGAAATAAAACTAGTTTATAAGGATTTTATTGCGGTTTAATTTTATTTTAGTCCCAACGTTTCGAAAGCTTTTCAGACTTCATGGTCACGTCAGTCTCTCCTGTGAAACTCCGTATAAACTAGTTTTATTACAATGTAAAAACAGAAGTTTATACATCCCACTAGCATACGAGTCGAATATAAAACGATTTTTAATATATTTATGTTCACGATTTTATCGGACACTAATAAAATAATTCTGATGATTCATTCAGTAAAGTAATTTACATACTGTAAGGAAGGTTTCAGTATAAATAACATTTATAGGTTATTGTATAATTAATATGCAGATATTAATTATTGCATATATGATAAATGTAATTTAGGGATGAGAAACAGCCTTGAAACAGTTTTAAAGAGATTTTACAGTGCTTCACGCTGCGATACAATTTTCATGTGTTCGACTTATGTCTATACAGGCAAATGGTATTTGGAGTGCAAAGTGATCTAAATTATCTACCGACTGCACAGTCCACTTGCAGCTATTATGCAGTTGTAACAAAATGTAATGTGTAATGAAATTACTCTGACTGCCAGCTTTAGTTGATTTACAGTTTCGATGCAACTATTTCAACTGCATAAAACTCGCATCTAAACATACAGCAAGCGTGCAAAAATGCAACTTTTCTGACTAAACCGTTACGTGGCAACATCGAAACCGGACGAAATTGGAGCTTGTGTCATCTAGATAGATTTATATCTGTGTTTGGAGTCTTGTTTCGTATTTAAAATTCACTTTTGTTTATGTTCTTCGCTTGTTTCGGAGACTTGGATTGTTTATGTTTTAGTTATACCCTTCTGTGTTTTAATTGGACGTAGTTTATCAAAAACGTTTCAACCCACAATAAAATCATTTTCAACTTTGTGTTTGAAGTTCATATAATAATTCATTATTCATTAGCTCGATACGTCTTAGTTTTATTTTTATTAATTTGAGTGACGTAACGAGCAGGTATCTCGTCTGATGGTAAGCGCCACGCCTGCCTATAAAGATAAGCAACACCACACTGACATTTGAATTACAAAGCACTGCATAGCACTGGACCGCGCTCGTCACACCGAGACATAAGTTGTTAAGTATCATAATGCCCAGCAAATTCACTGTCTTCAATATCCTCCAAACCGTAACACAACAGTGCTTACACAATGTTGTTTGGTGGCTGAAATAGGCCAATGGTACTAACCCAGACAGCCTCTCGCATATGAGGAACCTACTACCTTGTAAAAGAAAACTTACTTATGCGTTTAAATGTCCAAAACGAACCAGTATCATAACAAGTACAACACTATTGGACTAAAGGCCTATTTTGATTAAAGTTAAAATTAGTTTAGGCAATTTATTATGCAAGTATTGAAGCGGTTAATGACTAATTTTGATCATATAACATAGATTAGCTTTAAGTAGGTTACTTTCAGGAAGTATTTTCAGGGGTATGGATAGTAATATAAGAGAGAGAAAGAGAAAAAATTGGCAATTGACCAACTTCGGACCAATTTTAATAAACGATTTTAGTTTGATTAATCAACCATTCATACTATGTAATTCTCGTAATAAATGAGTAACGTACGTTAACTGTCCGGAGAATCAAATCGAGAATAATATCATTTATTGAAATTGGCCTGCAGTGTGTTGCAATAAAAAGTTATGTATTACTTCTGTGTATGGCGTAGCGCTTAATACCCGACGAGTGATCGACTCGTTTCATCATTTTTACACACATAGCATTAAGCGTTTATATACTGGAGCTTATCAAAATCTAACGCCCGATTTCTGAAAGGCTGATCAAATCAACATTCAACTAACAGAAGTTTGATTTGACATCGCTGTCAAATCAATTCGAGTTGCTGAAACGTCATTTAGTGAAAAAAATATTAATATTTGACCTCTCTTTAGTACCGTTTGACATACGATTTTTCATATTAATTTTAAAGTTATGTTAGCTAACATATTATGTGTCAAATCAAAGGTGTTGATCACGCTTCTAGCAACTCAATTTCGACTTAACATGAGATTTGACATTTGAGTAGTTAATTTAACATTGATCAGCCTTTCAGAAATCGGGCGTAAGGATCGTAAAATTCACGCTAATTTTAGTCACTCATTTATTACAATCACTAAGAGCGATCACATTACTATTAAATAAAAAAAACTTTTTTATTTATGCCCTAGCAATGCTTTTATAATGCACTATACGTTGCTTAAATTTAATCACGCCTTTTTGTAACACGTTGTATCATTATTTAAATATTTTATCAAATATTATTCCAATAAACTTTCAAAGCCAACTTACAGCCAGGGAACAGTCGTTCAAAGTTAGTCTGCATCATCAAGCACAAAGTTCCCATGGGATAGATGTCATGTGGCGAATTCGGGAGTGAGAACACTTAATTAATTATGTACATCTGGAAGTTATGGTGTTCGTAGCCTGTAAATTGGGTGATCGAACAATTGGTATAATGTTTGGATTTCCTTTACGTAAGGGTAGCTTACAATGGTCTAGGCACTATGTAACTCTATGGGAGCCCATTCGATAGCGTCACTCACGTTGTGACCAGCTCATCATCATTCGCCTGCCCCAGGTCCTAATTCTATTTGGGGTCTGCGCAGTATGTTTTCTTCTTCCATACATGTCTATCAGCCGTCGTCTCGTCATTCATCCATTTTCTTTTATATCCTTCCTCACACACTCCATCCATCTTTTTTTGGCCTCTCTATACCTTACCAACCATCAACATTCATATTCATCACTTTCTTACCCACATACGTTTCCTCTCTTCTCATAACACGCCCATACCAATACAGACGGTTTCCTTTCATCTTATCCACCATAGGTGCCATTTTCAATCTCCCTCGCCATTGTCACCAGCTATCAAATTGAATTTTAGTATTGTGTTGACTAACTAGAGCGTGACGTTCGCCAGCGTTTGACGTTTGACGTGACCATTGGAAGTTGCTCTTCATATTTTTTGGAGTAGTACACCCGTGATATAGCTATTTTTTATTTTTATTACCCTGCGGAGCCCTACTACATACTACTACTAACGGAATACCAGGAGGAAGACGAGCAAATAATAGTAAATGATCACCCCTGGCTGTGCAAACTGACAATCATTTTTGGTTTCCTAACTCTCAAACTCACCGAAATACCACTTATAACAATTTTCTACACCAGAAATCACAAGTATGGGAGAGTTTTTTGCACTATGCCTGTATTGAGCTAACGAAGAACAAATTGTCACCAAAATCTCCAAGAATATTACAGAAACAACACGGGAGGCGAGTTACTACAATAGCTGACATTATAATCCGCTACACATATACTCGGAAATTTGCGAAGTGACACAGTACAAATTCCTGCTGCATCCGACGCTAAGATTGCAACTCCGAATTTAAATCATAACTTGAGGTCTTTTGTGTAACTTGCCATCTGGAGCCGTCTAGTTGGTTGTCATGTTTCCAAATTGTTGTAACATTTCGCTATTAACTAGTCCAACGCTTCGTTTACTGGTAATTGCTGGTGTAATTACACTTGTCTGTTAAAATAGTGGAGTGTCAAAATTCATGCTTCGATATTTAATTTGAACGCAACTACGTTTTTATATTACGAGTATTTATCCTACTTTCATAAACTAATGTGAAAGTTTGCAGTTTGTGAATTGAAATTGAATCAATTACGCCCTAACAGCTGAATTGATTTGTATGAAAAATACAGGTAGACAATGAACTGAATAAGGACATGGCTACATTTCATCCCAGAAATATATATTTACGGGTGGAATCGAGTGCAAAAGCTAGTCTATAAAGTGTAGAAGATGGTAGGTCTCATATGCAAGAGGCCGTCTGTGTTAGTACCACTGCTTTGTCTATTTCTGCCGCCATGCAGCAGTGTGTGTAAGAAGTGTTGTGTTCTTGTTTGAAGGACGCCTTGACTTGCTTATAAGAAGCCATCTGACGTAGATGTCACCCCTATTTTTATCTACCGCCACTATCAAATCTACCATACTTGATAGTTGCGGTACCCTTAATAGCAAATATGGTTCCAATTGAACGGCTTAAATTTTGTGCGTGTACTTAGTTTCTATAAGTAGTTATTCTAAGTCTATAACTATGTAATTGGAGTTAATTATTCCTATAAGAGCACTCTACACTTGCAAGCAGATGATCAAACATTGGGGCCAGATACTCTACTACATAACCAATTATATTATTTCGTCCAATATTTTTTCAAAGCAATCTCGTCTTACATCTTACATAAAAGCTCGTATTAAAGTTAGATTAAGTCGAATCGCAGCGGAGCCCTCGTGAATGAGTCGCCGAAAGTGGTTCGGCCCTACTTCAAACTTGGAGTACACGAATAATGGCGACGAATAATTGAATTTTAACCAATTCTCACGGACTTCGTATACTAGAGACTGCCTGGTGTTACTTGAACCTTCGCTGCCTCCATTAAAGTCGGTCGTGAAGATCATTGTCAATGGTCCATTGGTCAGACCTTCACTCAAAGGGCCTGACAGTATAAAATGCACTTACTTAGCGAGTGTTTTGTTCAAAAGGACCTCTCTGAAGAAACGAGATTATTTCACTCGATAGAGGCTCCGTTTTGTATTCTTTTATAGGACTCAGATGTATTTGCTTTGAAACGTCTAGAAATGTGTAGGGTTATTTTGGGAGTTGCCTTTTTTCAAACAATGTTTTATAAGTATCTGGATATTTTTATTAGCTTGAATGACAAGACGAGCGGGTCGCTCGCCTGATGATAAGCGCCATGCCTGCCCATAAACAGAAGCAACGCACCATAGAACTTGGAATTACAAAGCACTGCACTGCACTAGACTGTCCTCGTCACCCCGAGACATAAGTTGTTAAGTCTCATAATGCCCAGTAATTTCACTGACTTCAATGTCCTTCAAACCGGAACACAACAGTGCTTACACACTGGTGCTTGGCGGCAGGAATAGATAAAGCGGTGGTACCAACCCAGACAGCGATGGGTTCGATCCCTAGGTAGGGTAAAAGCTATATTAGGTTTCTCTATCACGAAATATTTAGTATCAGCCCGGTATCTGAAATTGTGTACGGTATGACGACAGGCTCTGCTCCCTATCACATTATGGGACGGAAATAAACTCGGCGACATGTGGGTATTCCTACAGGCTACACCTATGCCTACCCCTTTGTAAGATAAGTATAATATGTAGCATTATAATCAGTCATCATATATATATAAAATTTTAATCAACCAAAAAAAACAAATCTAAAATATATTGAGCTTAACGAAGATTGATTCCAGCTGATTTCAAATTTTATAAAAGGTATCCTAGATGGTTAAGCGATTCCTTAAATTCAATAAAGAATGAGATTAAAAACTAAGAAATCAAAGATATAAGACATTGAAATCAATCAAAAACTTATCGAATTTTCTCCATAAATTAAACATTTCCTTCAAAACTGTCAGACATGAAAAAGCCGATCCATTTTAAGTATTATTTTTTAATTCATATTTTATCATCCCCTCATTTATCACGTCTAAAAGAAAGTTGGCCGTATTAAAGTCAGCTGCCATTTTTCTTCGCGATCTATGTGATTGGACGGGAATGGCAACTGACGTCACTTGGCAAGCGAGAAGCGTCGTTAGGAAGACACCGTGAACTAAGTAACGTTGTTCGAACATTGTGATCTTTAGCGGTGATGACTTGCTGTAAATAGCTGTTTGTTTTATGTTACAAATGGCACTTGGTTTTAAAAAAATATGTCCGCCATCTTGGATTGGAAAATGGATGTCGTTTTCGTGATCAGCGCACTAAGGCCGCCATTCCACTATCATATTTGCACCATAGATATATGACGTCATATATGATCCTATGTCACAGCATGCTGTGAAATAGGACCATAGAAATATGATCATAGAAAATATGAAGTTTATGTTGCTGTTACACTGTCATACATTTCTCATATATATATGAGCTATAGAAGTAGGATCATTTTTATATGATAGTGGAATAGCGGCCATATATGTCCGCCATCATGGATTTGAAAATAAATGTCAATATCTAATATGATTATAAAATAAATATCTTGAGTGTAGTATCACTTCAGTCTATAGTAAAGGAAGATTTATCGACTAACTTCATGGTGTCGGAAAAAATGTCACTGCACGCATCATAAAAAATTCACTCATAATTTTTCCCTAACGCCCCAAAAGAAGTGTTACTTCAATAACGAAGCATGATGTGTTTGGCTTTACAATTAATAAAAATAAGTTAATAAGTGACTGCCTCGGTGGCGCAGGTGTAATGCGTACGCGGTACGACTGCTGTGCTGAATCGATCCCCGGGTCGGGTAAAAGTGATACTGAGTTTTTCTATAAATAAATACACCCAACAGTCACACACATAGTCCTGACCCCACACTAGGTAAACCTGTATCGTGGGTATCAAGAACTACGAGGGACTTGCGGTTCCACAACACCCAGACCCGAGACAAATATTTGTAGATCAGACAAACATTTGTCAAGGTGCGGGAATCGAACCCACGGCCTCACGCTTCGCAACCGGCTACTCGCCCGCTGCGCCACGGAAGCTGTCAAATCTATCACGAAATGCTTACTATCAACTGGGAGTCTGAAATTGTGGCCGGTATGACGATAGACTCGCCCCCTATCACATCATGAGCCCGAAATAAGCTCGGCGAAATCTGGGAGTAATAGTTACACCTCTGCCTACCCCATCCAAATAAGAAAACAATAACTCTTATATGAATCTGCCAATAAATACGGCTCCACTTACTTACACATGCAAAGGTAAAATCACACGCAACAAAAATTTATGAACGTTCAAAATCAACTTTAATTCATAAAAGTTAATGTTATATAATTATTAAATCGAGATACGATGTTCTACACCGCGCAAAAACTTAGACGTATCAAGTGTCAACTAGAGATTATTATGCACAGACTTTTATAGCCCCGTCCCCTTGCATAGAGTTGTGGTGGGGACATTTTTTTGCTTGAGTTACGTTTCTTGTCATCTTAATTCGATGGCCTACCCCGATATAGGCGTGAAATTATGTACGAGTACCTTATTTATTTATTTATTTAATTATTAAAATACCAAAAAAAGAAAAACTTATGAATTACTACAATGTCCCACAAAACTGCACAAACAGTTTGACTGCAGGATCAGCAAAACAATACAAAGTATTAACTACGAGAACCTTCATAATGTTATGTTCTTATAAATTACTAAAAAAAATATTAAGGTAGGGTATCTAATAAGTATTTCTTTAAATTAACTTATGCACACTATTTTTAGTATTTTTGTTAAATCATGAAAACAACAGGTAGACACCTCCGATCGTAGTGGATTACGCGTCCTTTATTAATAAAAGAATATAATCCCTGTACGCAGGACCCAAAGTAACTTACTTGTATAGAATTACGTTGTTATGCTCCTTTGAGAGGCTCAAATACCCTCATTTTGTTGCGGGAGGGAATTAACGAGCCGCCGCCGAGAAAAAAAAATGAATTATGACGTCACTCGACGCTACGCGATAATAACAATCTCTGTGCTTTATCGCTCACTTTGAAGGATTCCTTGGATATTGTTTTTGTTATTAGTTTTTTTTAGGTGTGGATTTTTGATGATGTCTTTTTAATTAGGTATTAGGGATTCAGTTTGAGTGATAGAGCCACACTGTAGAAAGCTTTGTTTACAGCATCAACGGGTCTGCCAGACCAGAGTAGGTAGGAGTAGATACACGATTCTTCTTAGTGCTTTAATGTTGGCTGCGATACTTAGAGGTCCGAATTAACGTTAATTTATAATTAGCTATAACTTAGAACTCGATTATTTTTCAGAGAAGTCGATTAAGATTATCTGATCTCATGTTATTATATAAAGAATTTTCCGTAACTAGAAACGGAGCATAAATCATTAACTGGTTCTGCGTGTAGAAATAATTCAATTTTAATTTAATAATGACTAATTGACAATTAAAGTTAAATGTCGTCTCTGTATGTGGCAATCAACATTTTTAACTCCAGAATTATTCTGTACACATTCTGGTGTAGTAGGCTCATTGATGCTGTGAACGTTTTTTTACGCCTCTGTGTGCCACGTGTCCATGTCGCGGAGATGAAGATGCTGCGGTGGATGTGCAACATTACACGGCTACATCATATTCGTAACGAGTACATCCGCGGCAGCCTTAGTGTCCGCACGTGGCTGATACTTCAGGAATGTCGCTTGAAAATGTTTGGTCACGTTTTAAGGAAACCGCAGGAGTGTGTCGGTCGCAAATGCCTGAGCCAGATTGTACCGGGAGTATGATCCCGCGGACTCCCCAAAAAGCGCTGGCTTAACTTAACAGGAGGAGCTCCAGATCTGATGCATTGGACGCGTTGTACGTAGGAAGGCGGGCCATTAGTCACCTAATTTCGCTTACGCTACAAGCAATTTGGTTATCCATTTATCTTCCCTATTATAAAAAAAAACAATAAACTATAGAATGATAACCTCTTATCAATTAAAATGTAAAAGAACCCAAGTTTTACCAGTTTTTGTACGGCGCAAGTACATTCAGCCCGAGGTCCCGAAACTTGTGGATCGAAACTCCCACTCTATTTCAACTTAATTCGTTTTGAAAACTTTTGTACGCCAAGTTTGACTATAATTTTGAAAAGTTTCCATTTATATCGGTACTTTGTGAATTGTGTGTGCACTCTTTGTAATTGTTACGCATGTTTTGTTATGAGTTATATTAATGTGTGCATATTAATTTTTGGTATTTAAGCCACGGCTCACGTGTTGCACATTTTTTTTTATCGGAAAGTTTAGTGTCAGTACCGCAATACTTGGTTTTAATTTATTCTTAAAGTGTGATTAAAGTTCTGGATTGTGTTGGTACTGTTTAAAGAGAGGCGTGGAGGAGGGAGTATACAGCTTTATTTTTATCTCTACCTACCTATATAATACTCATTCACCTGCTAAGAAAATATATTATTAAATTTGAAGGGAGTAAAAGTGGGTTGAACTTTATATGAACATTTTATGGAACGGAATATTTTATCCCAAAAAAAGATATACACGCGGGCGGTGCCGCGAACAACAGCTGTTTAAAATAAATGTATCAAAAAAATTTAACAAAAATATCGTTCAATTTAAATATACTTAGTCGACCCAGTTTCCCGCACCTGCACTCTCCATCGGAATAAAGTCGAAACTCCCTTCATTATGTCAAAGATAATGACTATAATGGGACATAATAAAAATAATGGGTGGTTAAATGTTGCGCGTCACCGCTCACCGCTTCGCTCGCTTCGTAATTGGTTAAGACTTAAATTGCTGACTGTATGGACATTGTATGTTTGAAAGTCTCGTAAATTCGTCTTATTTCGAGTCATTGGTCGCCCAAAGCACCTGCACGTGGTTTAATGTGCCTGATCATGCCTGAAACGATAGATAGTATTAGGCTGAGAAACCGAGGTACTCAATTCAATCCCTTGGTTAACTAAAAAATAACAAACTTTTAGGGTAATTTTTGAGCCGGTGACAGTTAACGGAAATCAAATCAATCAAGAAATTAATCTTACTTTGGACTTTATAATATTAATTTTGATGGCAGTTTTAAAATTTTGTTTAAACTTATTTTATTCAATGTTTATTGGTATGTACATCGAAATAAGATAACTCTCATATGAATGTGCCAAAAATACGGCTCCACTTACTTACACGTGCAAAGATAATCATACGTAACACTCATACATGCAACAAAAATTAATGACGACATAAATTAATGACAACAATAATTAATTAATTACGACGTTCTACACCGCGTAAAAAATTAGACGTATTAAGTGTCAACTAGAGATTATTATGCACATTACTTTGATAGCCCCTTGCACAGTTTTTGTGGGGTCATTTTTTTGCTTGAGTTACGTTTCTCTTTTTATTTCGATGAGTAAGTACAGCTATTGCATGTAAATCCCAATAACACAATCGCAATGAGTACGCTACACCTTTGAAGAGTTTCTTTTTTTATTCGAACTCCATCTTTTATGGGATCGATACAGGGATCACATTACATCTAAACTCTATCTAAAATATTTTTTCACCATAAACTTACGAACGATCACGACCTGGGATTGAATCCAGGATCTAAAGGTTTTTCAGTCTAAGTAGTCTGCCACTAGAACAATTAGACCATATATCAACCCAATTTAAAGTACTTCTTTAACAAAGTAGGTTCACTTAAAAAACCCCCATGCGTTACCGACTTTAATCTTTCCTTCCACACCATTAGGAACTAATCGAGAAAACTGCTGTCATCCAACCATTATACACAGAGCTCTTTAATTACTCTATCAGGAGCTAGCTGCCATAATTTTACAAAGTAAAGGGAGGAGGGAGAGGTCAAACAAAACTGGTTATCATGTAGGCATTTCTCGCAATAAGACTTGTACGTTATCTTCATGAGTTATGATTTTATATCTTAGTTATAGCTGGAATAAAGCAAAGAATTGTTATTTTAGAGCATGTTTTGATATCCATCTACCAGTACTTTTGACTTCCCGGCATGTTGTCGGTGCCTTTAAATAAAAATATACCTATTGCTAGAAGTTACGTGAGATGAGTATTATTTTATTAATACCAAACGACAATAATCACTTCAACTCATAGTTTATTGGTTACATTTACAATATCACTGCTTTACAGACCACAACCCCATGTCAAGATTCTCTATAGACCGCTCTGTAATTATAACTCAAACAACGAGGACCGAATAGTAAACCAGCATAGCTGCCGCGTAATGAAACTTGGACTATCGACTGAGCACTGATCTTACTGAATTGGAGACTGTCTGACCGACTGCGGGCAAAAGACTTCTGGCAACAACCTCTTTTATACCATTTAACTACCCTTCCACAACTATATAGCAACCATTATTATTTCAGTGTACCCAACGTTGCTTTCCCAGACACCCCCAATATGCCAATATTAAGAGAATACGCTAACTACACAAGGTAGTAGGTCCCTCGTTTGCGAGAGGCCGGCTGGCTTGGTACCACCGCTTTGTCTATTTCTGCCGCCAAACAACAGTGTGTAAGCACTGTTGTGTTCCGGTTTGAAAGACATTGAAGCCAGTGAAATCACTAGGCATTATGAGACTTAACATCTTGTCTCGGGGTGACGAGCGCAATCCAGTGTCATGCAGTACTTTGTTATTTAAAGTTCTGTGTGGCGTTGCTTCTGTTTATGAGCAGGCGTGGCGCTTACCATCAGGCGAGCGACCTGCTCGTCTCGTCATTCAAGCTAATAAAAAAAAACAAAAAAAAGCACTATAATAATTATTATTATGTCAGAACAACTCACTTCGCAGCCGGCTACTTTCCCACTACGCCACGGTGGCTGTAAAATCACAGTTTTTCTCAAATAAAATTCCACGCAGACGGCGTCGCGGGTACAGCGAGAATTTAAATAAAAATACACAAGCGACATTTGAAAGGGGCCGTGTGTCAATTGTTTTGTGTACCAAACAAGTTTCCACGTGACCGACACCGAATTGTTGAAGTGTAATATCGGAAGAGCAGTGCGAACATTTTATATTCAAACACTATAGACCTAAGGCCAAAATAGATGCCGTAAGTACTTAATGCCAAAACATCCGTGGCGTAGAGGGCGGCTGCAAAGATGAGACCGTGTGTTCGATTCCCGTACCGAGGCAAATGTTTGTGTGATCTACGAATATTTCGGATCTGGGTGTTGTGGGACCGCAATCCCTCGTAGTTCCTGATACCCACGATACAGGTTAACTAGTCTGGCATCATTACCTACTATGTGTGTGACTGTTAGGTGTATTTATTATTATTTATTTGCACCCACGAAAAAAGAAGGGTGCTATAAGTTTGACCATTTTATCTGTCAACCACTACCCATTTTTTTGTTTGATAACTGGTTCAGTCGACATGGTTTAAACTTTTTTTTTTATGGCAGGCCGGCAAACGAGCAAGTGGTTCACCTGATGGTAAGTGATCTCCACCGCCCATGTACGTTCACAATTCCGAAAGAATCATGGGTGCGTTTCCGACCTTAAAGGAAAGGGATAATTAAGGAATTGGGAAGGGGAGGGGGTTTGGGCCTCCGGATATCTCACTCACCGTACGAAACGCAGCAGCAAGCTGCTACTTTACGTCGGTTTTCTGTGAGACAGTGGTAATGACCCGGACGAGCCGGCCCATACATGCTGTAGACAAAAGTATCTACAGCGTGGCTCTACCACTCATAAAATACACTATGTTTAAATTAAACCTGTTTTCCTGTGATAATCTGTTTGTATCTGTAACTTACAGATAGTTCTCTAATTGTTCTAAATGTTTAATGATTTTAACTTAAAAATACGTACACTGACGTTATCAGTACGCATTAAATAATAATACATGGCGCGTTGCCCAGATCGACCAAAATGTCGCTACGCGAAGTACTAGGGCATACTTCGTCTATTTTGATCTTTGGTCCATGTCAAAAACCTATGCTCCGAGTCCATCCTATTGTTTATGTTTTCCCAATACATTTTATAAAGACTCGTTGTTTCTGCGACGTGACTTGCTCAGGAATATCATATTTTTAACCCCTGACACAAAAAATGGTGTGTAAAAGATGAAAACCTTTGTATGTCTGTCTGCGGGATTATAGCTCCGAAACCGGTCGACCAACTTCAATTCTTTTTTTTCAGGTTTTATTGGATTATTGTGACGTGGGTAGGAATATTCGTATGTGTCAAATGCCTAAAACCCGGTTTAGGTGAAGAAAGTTAGTTGCTCGTACGACATTTAAGCGAGAATATAATACGAAAATAGTATTTACGTGGCCGCGTCATACGTTCTTTTTTTAATCTCGAATCCAATCAAATCCTTTTTAAATTAAAAGGCTGCCGAAGACATTTTTACACGTCAAGTTTAGAATCTACTGGTGCTTCGGAAATGTTCGCTGCTCTGAGAAGCACCAAGAAAATAAGCCGTGGGATTTAGCTTTTTTGTATTTTTTTTATTATTTACATTTGGTATATAAAATACATTTATTAAAAAAAACAATTAAGAATTGATACACGTGCCAATACAGAGGATCTAGCAGTAATCCGAGCCTAAATCGAACCCAACCAACTATATGAAGCAGCCTCTTAAACAAGAGTTTTCTGTAATATGCTTGTCTGTGTCATGCAATAAACTCAGCATCTAAATGAGGCTTAAGTTAAATTAGTTGACCAATATAAGAAGCCATTGAAGGCAGAAATTAGACACAAGATACTACGCTCAAAAGTGTAGGGCAAAAATTAATCTTTTTTGTTAGTTTGAATGACGAAACGAGCCAGATGGCTAGCCTGAAGAGCGCCACGTATAGCATAAATAGATATACCGAACTTTGAATTACAAAGCAATACCATACCGAACTTTGAATTACAAAGCACTGCATTAGACTACGTTCGTCACCCAGAGATTATAAGACATTTAGTCTCATGATGCCCAGTTATTTCACTGTCTTCAATGTGCTTCAAACCGAAACATGACTACTACTACTACTATTACTACTACTACTACTACTTACAGACTACTGATTGGTGGTAGAAATAGACACAGCAGTGGTGCCAATCCAGAAGGTCCGTAACACCTAATAATCTTAGTAAAAAAATATTTTATTCATTCATGTTTTCATTAACAAAGGGTAAGTGAACGTCAAAATCAATTCATTAATTTATCAATTCGTCAAGTTAGTTCAAAATATAGAAAAAAGAAACCACACTAAGAAAATATTTTTGAGTGGTAGAGCCACGCTGTAGACACTTTTGTTTACAGCATGTATGGTCCGGCTCATCCGGGTCATTACCACTGTCTCACAGAAAACCGGCGTAAAGTAGCAACTTGCTGCTGCGCTTATCTCATCTGAGACATAAGATGTTAAGTTTCATAATGTCCAGTAAATTCACTGGCGTCAATGTCCTTCAAACCGAAACACAACAATGCTTACACACTATTGTTGGCGGCAAAAATAGACAAAGCGGTGGTACCAACCCAGACGGCCTCTCGCACACTAGCGACCTACCTTGTATAGAATACTCGACTCGTTATATCAAAAGTAGAGATAAAGTAGATAAAATTGCACTTTCAACTTCTCTATGGTGTTTTGTCTACGAACCGTAACATGATATTTCATCCGACGTAATTTCATCGAATTGAACTGTCTCACAGAAAACCGGCGTAAAGTAGCAGCTTGCTGCTGCGTTTCGTACGGTGAGTGAGATATCCGGAGGCACAAACTCCCTCCCCTTCCCAATTCCTTAATCATCCCTTTGCTTTAAGGTCGGCAACGCACCCATGACTCTTTTGGTATTGTGGGCGTACATGGGCGGTGGAGATCACTTACCATCAGCTGACCCACTTGCTATATATCCAAGCTGGATCATCCAGCTATATTAAAGGTGTTCGAACGTTTAGCCGTCGCGTATGAACGTATCCTATTCTCATTACATTTAATTTCCCAAATAGCTGGACAAAAACACTCATGGATTTATTTAGTCTAGACGAGGTGTTACGTGTAATGATATGATATGAGATACTTGTCTATACACATTTATTCCCATAAGGGCATTAGATTTTATTGAATCCTAGTTTCCAGAAGTTGTGTGAGTTTGCCATGAGATTTTGCAAATTATTTTATGTACATACATACGCGCTTACACCTGTAATTTTAGAAGGGGTAGGCAGAGGTGTAATACACCCACATTTCGCCGAGCGTATCTCCGTCCCATGATGTGATAGGGAGCGAGTCTATCGCTATACCGGGGCCAAATTCCAGACTCCGGGCTGATACTGAGCATTTCGTAATAAAAAAACCCAATATCACTTTTATCCAACCCGGGGAGCGAACCCGAGACCTCAGCGTCAGCCTCAGTCGTAACTCGTACGCATTACAACTGTGCCACCGAGGCATTCATAATCTGTTATTGAATATTAATTGTGTTTTACGACAATACAAATCTAAAACACATTTTTTTAAAATTCATATCATAAACATAATTTGAATTTGATTGCATTATTTTAAATATAGATATATACTTCGTTATTGTTTTATTTACTACCCTGACTGACCCTACCCTTCTTAGTGGGAAGACGGACCCTGGCAATGGCCGGGATAATGCCACGTACACAATGTTGCTTAGAGGCAGAAATAGACAAAGCGATGGTACCAACCCAGACGGCTTTTAGCATATGAGGGACCACCTTGTAATTACCACATACCACCTAGATAAATGTATCAATGTAATAATCCTTCAAACATGATGCATCCATCCCCCGAATAAGAAAACATAAATAACATCATTTTCAGTTAAAAATGAAGCACGCATCAGGAGGCCAATTCTCGTAATTTTAAATGTTCAAAATATCATTCCGATCTAATCTCAGCGTCAAGAAAGTAGCAAATGGCATTCTCTTATACCAATAATCAACGTCAAATGCATCTAGCATTAGCAGTAGCATTATACCGTTTTGGCTTCAGTCAACTTTTATTCTACATTCAATCTCATTACGATCTATGTTCACGTTTGACGTTGATTATTGGTTTAAGAGAATGCCATTTGCAACTTTCTTGACGCTGAGACTAGATCGGAATGATATTTTGAACGTTTAAAATTACGAGAATTGGCCTTCTGGCTTTATACTCGACAAATTTGGTTATATCCGAACAGAGGCGTTGTCGAGTAATCACCCGGCCCAAGCCAGGCTAGCGTTGGGTAACTGTATGGATACAAACGGTCGGTACGTGATGTTTGTGTCTACGTTTGAGAAACTGCTGGATAAGGTACTTGGTCTTTTATATGCGCACTCACGCCTGTAATCCCCGAAGAGGTAGGCAGAGGTGTAACCAGTACACCCACATTGCGCCCAGCGTATCTCCGTCCCATGATGTGATAGGGGGCGAGCCTAACGCCATACCGGGCGCAAATTCCAGACTCCGGGCTGATACTGAGTATTTCGTAATAGAAAAACCCAATCACTTTTACCCGACCCGGGGATCGAACCCGAGACCTCAGCGTCAGCATCATTCGTAACGCGTACGCATTACAACTGCGCCACCGAGGCACTCTTGGTTTTTTATACATTGACAAAATAGTGAGATAACCATTAACGGCCTCCGTGGCGCAGCGGGCGAGTAGTCGGCTGTGAAACGGAAGGCCGCGGGTTCGATCCCCGTACCGAGACAAATGTTTGTGTGATCCACAAATATTTGGTTAGAGTCTGGGTGTTGTGAGACCGAAAATCTCTCGTAGTATTTTTTGTTTGTGTTTATTTTTATATACTCTGTAATTATTGCTCTTACAATAAACTTCCTTCTTTCTTTCTTTTTCTTATCTTACCGTGGGGTCAGGAGTATGTGTGTGACTGTATTTATTTATTTAGATAAATGACATGTCTTACAAAAGGCTATTCAAAAGGCATTTCATGTTTCCTTAGCGCATGGCCGTCTTCCAAATAATACCCACGAAAAATAAAATACAAAATTTGAGTCGGTGTTATTGCAGTTACTCAATAATTGGTACTACCAACTCAAAATTGCTGCTTAGTTTTATTTTTAGCATTTTAATGTTGTTTTTTACCACCTAGTAAAGCAATTTAGTTTTATTTTATACCCCTTAGTAAATATGTACGATTAATGATTATCGAATGCATTTTGAATAAATTACCCAATGACATCAAAACAGGTTAGTTTGATTACATCCACACATCCACGTTGATTACATCGAATTTAAACAAATAGCCACCACGGCGCAACAAAACACATGTCGTACGCCTATCGCATATACGACACGCACATAAACACAGCATGTGTACGTCACGCTGCAGTAAAGTGCGGGCTTAGCATAATATTCTGGAACACGACATATCTCGCGTGCGAGAGAGATAAATAACGACGACAAATATCCGGTAAAACATGCATTTTTTTTGTGGCATAGACCGGCAAACAAGCAAGTCGGTCACCTGATGGTAAGTGATCTCCACCGCTCATGTACGCCCACAATACCAAAACAATTATGAGTGCGTTGCCGACCTTAAAGAAAAGGGATAATTAGGGATTGGGAAGAGGAGAGGATTTGGGCCTCCGGATATCTCACTCACCATACGAAACGCAGCAGCAAGCTGCTACTTTACGCCGGTTTTCTGTGAGACAGTTCAATTCGTAGACAAAACACCATAGAGAAGTTGAAAGTGCAATTTTTTCTACTTTATTTCTACTTTTGATATAACGAGTCGAGTATTCTATACAAGGTAGGTCGCTCGGGTGCGAGAGGCCGTCTGGGTTGGTACCACCGCTTTGTCTATTTTTGCCGCCAACAATAGTGTGTAAGCATTGTTGTGTTTCGGTTTGAAGGACATTGACGCCAGTGAATTTACTGGACATTATGAAACTTAACATCTTAGGTCTCAGATGAGATAAGCGCAGTCCGTCCTATGCCATGCAGTGCTTTGTAATTCAAAATTCTGTGTGGTGTTGCTTCTGTTTATAAGCAGGCGTTGCGCTTACGATCAGGCAAGCGACCTGCTCGTTTCGTTACGAATAAACAAAACCATTATAGCTCCGATAGACATATAGAGATATCCAGATAAAACTGTTTTTTCGCCGAGTCGCCAAAATTATCTCATGTGACATATGCTAAGCCCCGTGGTATGGGCAACAAATACTCCCAATCTGTAAGCGCGAATAAATGCCAAATGATGTGACGGTAATGAGCTGCACGATTTATAGTTCAGGTGATTTTGCATGTCAACACGTTAACAAATATTGTGGTTTTGCGTATTACTGTGATCAATATGAAAAGGCTGTTAATCTGCTTTATCCGTGTTGATTCGACGGAAATTTCAATGAATTGTATTGTTTTTTTTTTGGTAAATAAAAAACAATGATCCTGTCTCGTTTTCCTAAGCTGGGTAATTAAAGTTTTAAAAAGGAGAAGATCAACAAGGAGGAGGTATTAATTTCATCCTTTTGTTATATAGTATAGACCGGAGAACGAGCAAGTGTATCTATCATCTGATGGTAAGTGATCACCGCCAATGAACACCCAGAATATCAGGAAAACTATGGACACGTTACGGATTTTAGAGGAAAGGGATAATTAAGAATTTGGGAAGGGAGAAGATTTGGGCCTCTGGATATCTCACTCATCGTACTAAACGCAACAACAAACTGCTAGTTCACGTCGGTTTTTTGTGAGACAGTGGTAACAAGCCGGACAAGCCACATTCATACTATGGAAAAAACTGTCTACACCGTGGCCAAAAGTAGACATACAAGGGATGAAAATTATAAAATATTAATGATACATATTTTTGTAGGTAGCTAAAAATCATATACCACATCCATTATACATACTTAAGCGCAATCTATGTAACATGAAGCTCGTACAGTTGATCTGTCACGCAAAGCCCGCTGCTTGCTTAGACTATTGCATGTGTAACAAACTATTTTATATCCCTCCCTCATTACCCATTCAAACGGGGACTTGCTCAAATTATTACTTAAAACCTAACATTAATAGCTGCTTTGTTTGAGTTTGTATTTCTTTTTTTATTTACTGGAATGACGAGAAGGTTGCTTGGTTGTAAATGCCACGCCTGCTCATAAATAGTATCAACACCGTCCAGCAAGCTTAGCATATGCAACACAAGATAATTTGGTCGACTCGTGTTGTCGAGAAAAACCAGTTTTATCTGTTTATCTGTATATTATGTCTATCGAAGCTAACATGGTTACATAATGTACTCGATACGTTATGTCTAAAGTAGAGAAAATATTACTTTCAACCAAAGACTTTAATGTATAAGAGTACTACTAGACAAGCTGCGTGGTACATAAAAATTGTACCACATAGTTGCGGTCAATTGACCGTAACCCAATATTACTATCTCACTTACTCTCAAGTAGAACCCCTATCGCTCTCCCTGTTTGTGAGCTGTCAAACTCCCGCGATATATGACGCAATTTTACTTCTAAACAGCCCGTCTAGTAGTATACATTAAAGTCTTTGCTTTCAACCTCTTTGTGGTATTTTGTCTACGAACTCCAACATGATGACGTAATTTTATCGAATGTTGACACTTTTAAACAACAATCAATCAATCAAACAAACAATCATAAAATCGACAGAAAAAAATGAAAATTTAAAAATAAAAGTAGTCAATTTTAAGTCGGTGCTTTCTAACAATAATCAACCATTAAAGTTCAATAGTACCGACTCAAAATTGGTACCTTTGATTTTTAGATATTTAGTTTCTTTAAACGTTTTTATTTTAATTAGAACCTATACGTCTCTATTTGATATTTCATTAGCAAAACACTTTTAAAAATCACTTACCCGTATATTTAAATACAGTAATAAAGTTCTTTTTACATCGAATGAGAGAAATGTCGAATGGCACTAAGATCAGGAGAAATCCAATAGTCTTAAGATACTAATTGATCAAAGGTATAGCACAAGGAGCTCGAGTATGTCGAGAGATTGTTAAAACGGTGGGAAATGGCAGATGGATTTCATTAGGTTCTTTTGTAATTGTTAAATATTTAAAGACAGTTAGCAAGTATTTATTTTAACCGACGCAAAAAAAGGTTTTTAGTTTGTCTGCTTAATTTTTTTTATGCCTGCCTCGGTGGCGCAGTTGTAATGCGTATACGTTACGATTGAGTCCAACGCTGAGGTCTCGGGTTCGATCCCCGGGTCGGGTAAAGTGGTATTGGGTTTTTCTATTACGAAATGCTCAGTATCAGCCCGGAGTCTGGAATTTGTGCCCGGTATGGCGATAGGCTCGCCCCCTATAACATCTTGGGACGGAGATACGCTCGGCGAAATGTGGGTGTACTGGTTACACCTCTGCCTACCCCTTCGGGGATAACAGGCGTGAGTGAGTGCGTGAGTGCGTATTTTTTTTATTTTTCACGCATAACTCCGCCAAATGTTGGATGATCTCTACCGCCCACAATACTAGAAGGATCATGGGCGCTTTGTCAACCTTATAGGAAAGGGATAATTAAGGGAGTAGGAAGGGCAGGGGGGATTTGGGCCTCCGAATATCTCACTCACCGTACGAAACGCAACAGCAAGCCTCTACTTTATGTCGATTTTCTGTGAGACCGTGGTAACGACCCGGTCACGCTGTAGACAAAACTGTCACATCTGAAGAACAATATGTCAAATTATGTTTATGATATGAATTTTAAAAAAATGTGTTTTAGATTTGTATTGTCGTAAAACACAATTAATATTCAATAACAGATTATGACTGCCTCGGTGGCGCAGTTGTAATGCATACGCGTTACGACTGAGGCTGACGTTGAGGTCTTGGGTTCGGTCCCCGGGTCGGGATAAAGTGATATTGGGTTTTTCTATTACGATTTGCTCGGCTCGTACAACGATAGGCTCGCCCCCTATCACATCATTGGACGGAGATACGCTTGGCGAAATGTGAGTGTACTGTACTGGTTACACCTCTGCCTCGGGGATTACAGACGTGAATGCGTATTTTTTTTTTAACAGATTATGTTAACATCTATATATTACTAGCTTTTGCTCGTGGCCTCGCCCGCGTGAACTGCCTTTGACGGGTTAAAAAGTATGTAATAAAGTAGCCTATGTTCTAATCCTGGTCATAGTCTACTTGTGTGCCAAATTTCAACGAAAACCGTGCAACTGTTAAGACGTGAATGACTAAAAAAACAAATTCACAAACTCAAACATCCAAACTTTCACTTTGATAATAGTAGTAGGATTTACCGATTTTTTTTAATGCTTAAAACCCGGTGTTTGAAACGCTGATCAAATCAACATTCAACTAACAGAACTTTGATTTGGCATCGCTGTCAAATCAATTCGAGTTGCTGAAACATTGATTAGTGAAAAAATTAATAATATTTGTATTACTCATGCGGGAAAAGTAGCATCTTGACGCTCGCTGTTACGTTTGAAAAAGAACCGTTTGCCCATTTTAAAATTACGCGTGAGTTTTTTCATAAATAAAACTGTTATTTGAGTGCGACAAGTTTACTTGTCGCACGTAAATTATTCTTGGCACACGCAAATTTAGATAAAATTGCTAAAATTAAAAAAATAATAACAAAAAAAAACACAATCGACATATTAAAACTGAATTGAGGTTGACGCGTCTGACAGTTTAATTTAATAAATAAAATTGTAATTAAATTAAAATTAGTTTAAAAATGAATATAGAGTCGGAAATAATACCGGAAACTCCAGAAAGTTCGAGCGACGAATCCACACCACCTGAAATCCTGAAAAAAGCCGATGAAGTAAGAAATAATTTAGTTCCTCAAGTATCGAGACCCAAATATGAAAGTTTTTATTAATTTTTTTGAATGCTTAATTTTTCAGCTATTATTTCTGGTCCGAAAAGGCTTCGTCCTTTTAAAAAATTGAAAAAATTTATTTTTTGTTTATTAATATTAATTAATTTTTATTTATTGTTTAAAATATATTTTTTTCTTCTTTTAAAACTTTTTATTTGTTTTGAGGGACTAAGCTCGACGAAATGCTCAGTATCAGCCCGGAGTCTGGAATTTGTGCCCAGTATGGCGATAGGCTCGACCCCTATCACATCATAGGACGGAGATACGCTCGCCGAAATGTGGGTGTACACGTTACACCTCTGCCTACTCCTTCGGAGATTACAGGCGTGAGTGCGTATGTATGTATGGTTAATGGCCAGCCTAGTGTCAAAGTATTAGTTTTTATGAGGTAGAGTCACGCTGTAGACAGTTTTGTCTACAGCATAGATTGGCCGGCTCGACCGGGTTGTTACCACTATCTCACAGAAAACCGACGGGCAGTAGTAGCTGTTGTGTTTCGTACAGTGAGTGAGATATCCGTAGGCCCAAATACCCCTCTCCTTCCCAACTCCTTAATAATCCCTTTCTTTTCAGGTTGGCAACGCATCCATGATTCTTTAGATATTGCGAATGTTCATGGGCGGTTGAGATCACTTACCATCAGGTGACCTACTTATTCGTTTGCCAGCCTGTGCTCTAAAAAAGGTTTCAAGCCGCCCGAAGGCCTTCGACTTGGCTTAACGACTGTTGTTACTTTAAAAAAAAATGTTAATAATCATAATAAATACACCCATCAGTCACACACATATTCCTGACCCCACACTAGGTTAACCTTTATCGTGGGTATCAGGAACTACGAGGGACTTGGTCCTACAACACCCAGACCCGAAAGAAACATTTGTGGAACACACAAACATTTGTCTCAGTGTGGGAATCGAACCCACGGCCTCTCGCTTCGCAGCCGGCTACTCGCCTACTGCGCCACGGAGGCTGTCTAATATTGTTATTTATTTACACCTGTATCCATTAAAGTTCCACGATATCAAGCACATTATCGTTGTCCAATGTTACACAAGCTGATAACAGTCGAAATCGAGACCCCATGTCGCAACTGCAAACCAAACCTCATTACCGACCGAGTGGTTCAAGCTCTCGGCTTGTGCAGGTGACAAATGTATACCAGAAGGCAAGTCATAAGGTTCAAGCGACTGTGTTGAGTATTAAATATTTTTTTATAGCATAGGCCGGCAAACAAGCAGGTGGGTCACCTGGTGGTAAGTGATCTCCATCGCCCATGTACGCCCACAATACCAAAATAATTATGGATGCGCTGCCGACCTTAAAGGAAATACTTATAATAGCTTGTAATTAATTAAAATCGAACTATGTGAATCCGTTATAACAATATTATTACCAGCACTGTATCATACTGTTCCACTACTGGACACATGCCTCCTCTACGAATGAAAGAGGTTAGGCCTTAGTCCACCACTGAGGCCTAAACCTTTCTTCTTCCAGAATTCCACATTTTCGGATCGTCTTTCATTCTATTACCGTTAACTATTATTGATTTTCATTTGACACCTCCGTGGTGCAGTGGACGAGTAGCCATCTGTGAAACCCGATGCTGCGGGTTCTATCCCCGCACCGAGATAGGTTTTTTTTCTTTTTTATGGCATAGGGCGTAAACGAGCAATTGGATCAACGGATGGTAAGTGATCTCAACCGCCCATGTACGCCAACAATACCAAAAGAATCATGGGCGGATAATTAAGGGGTTGGGAATATCTCACTCACCGTAAACGCAGCAAGCTGCTACTTTACAACGGTTTTCTGTGAGACTCTGGGCGAGCCGGCCCATTCTTTCTCTAGACAAAAGTGTCTTCAGCGTGGCTGTACTACTCAAAAAACTTAAACATATATGTGTGATGCACAAATATTTGTTTCGGGTCTGGGTGGTGAGACCGAAAGTCTTTGGTAGTTCTTGATACCCACATTACAAGATGGTCGTACCTTACTGTGGAGTCAGGACTATGTGTGTCACTGTTGGGTCTTTTTTTTAATCATTACCCATTTTTTTAGGAATCGCTAGTAGCGTAACTCTTGCCCCGCATTTTACGGATTCAAGTTCTGCACCAACTGCAAATACCTTAGTAACAGCGCGACCAAACTGTTCGAATACTACAAATCAAGCGCACCTGTTTGACAGCTCCGTGGCGCAGCGGGCGAGTAGTCGGCTGCGAAGCGAGAGGCCGTGGGTTCGATTCCCACACCGAGACAAATGTTTGTATGAACCACAAATATTGGTCTCGGGTCTGGGTGTTGTGGGACCGCAAGTCCCTCGTAGTTCCTGATACCCACGACACAGGTTTACCTAGTGTGGGGTCAGGACTATGTGTGTGACTGTTGGGTGTATTATTATTATTATTATTATTATTGCACTACTCGCATTATACAAAAAAACGACTGTTTAAAACTTTTTGCACTCACTAATCGTTTACCGATTAGTGAGTGCTAGTTTTATTTTTGCCAAAAAGTCTTTAAGTTACATCTTTTAGTGAAAAAATCATCAAAATAGATCAAATAAATATCGACGTCTTAGTCTTCCATCCCGAACTTCACCCCTTTAACGGTGGAATTGGGTCTTTTAAATTAGACTTACTTTGAGGTAAACCCATTTCGAACAAAAAAGTACTTTTAAAATCTAATTTGTGTATAGATATGCGTGGTCTTCTTCTTCCACTTGCCTTATCCCACACACAGTGGGGTCGGTGTAGCATGTTACAAAAAGATCTGGCTTGAAGTTTTTACGACCTGCTGCGCCGCGTGACGTCAACATATACGTGGCCATACATTAAAAGGAGCAACATTAAAATATTATACGCGTTAAATTTATTTTATATTTTTTGCATGGGTTCAAAACCAGTTTAAACTCTGGTCACCGCTCGGAGTACGTCCCGCGCGATGTGTCAAAGCAGCCCTATTCAAATGTACTAAAAGCATCCCCATATTTCCATATTTACTTACCCTTCAATACCATTAAGGACATAATCAAGATGAAATAATGCGCCATATCGGTTTATGTTATCCCTATATGTGTTCCTATATGTATTCCACGTAAGAGGCAGAAATGAATTTCTAGGGGCGATATATTCTTATTTAGTCTGTCACATTCAGAGATGCGGGGTGTGAATCAAAACAATAAGTTGATTGACAATGGTTTAAGAATAGTTGTTGTAGAAACCATTATAGACTTCGCAAATTGCTGCTTTAAATATGTATAAAGTTTTTATAGCCTGAATGACGAAACTAGCAGGTCGCTCTGATGGTGAGCGCCACACCTGCCCATAAACATAATATACAACACCACTCTATACCTTTTTTGTTTCGAATAGAATATGAACTCAATCGGTCAAGCCATTTAAAAATTACACAATCACAAACAGACGCACCAACAATTTTATAGAAGTACTAGCTGTTGCCGCGGCTCCGCTCGCGTGTATGCTTATTTCCAGGATTAAAGTAGCCTAGTGGGCGCCCCCGGTGAGAAACGCGCTTGACAAAAATACTAATGTCGCTATTAAAAAATAGGGGTTGATCGTAGAGGGTTGAAAATTTAGAGTTGTATGTATTTTTTAATGCTGTATCATAAAAAAATAAAAACAAAAATGTTTGAGTAAAAAATAAAATTAGTGGTGGACCACCCTTAACATTTAGGGGGATGAAAAATAGATGTTGGCCGATTCTCAGACCTACCCGATATGCACACAAAATTTCATACAAATCGGTCCAGCCGTTTCGGAGGAGTATGGGAACGAACATTGTGACACGAGAATTTTATATATAAGATATATTTATTAGCAGAGGTCGCGAAACATGCAAATGGCTTACCTGGGTGATCTCCCCGTCCATGAACATCCACGATGAAGAATCTTGGATGCGATGCCGACCTTAAAGGAAACTGGGACGTGAAGTAGGAAGAGTTAATCACTAGACCCGCCATCTTCGTTTAGTCTCTGAAATCAATAAAATGAAAAAAAAACCTTAATTTAAATAAACAATGATATAAAACCATTTGCCAGGGTTTCTCAAATTGAGAAATTAATTGAGGGTCTTGAGAAACCAATTTAAATTATGAAATAATACGTTAGCGTGAGTCAAGTCAATGAGCGTGTGTGAGTGGGTGTGTTGTGCTACGATGGGTTTTAATAGCCGCTACTCCACGCCGCTCGAGACTAACTTAAGGCTGATCAAAGTATTTTGCGCGTATTAATATTATGAGTAAAATAAAGTCACTTAAGGTCGTTTGGTCACGTTTTGAGGACACCACAAGAGTGCGTCGGTCGCAAGTGCCTGTGCCAGAACATACCAGGAGTACGATCCTGCGGATGGTTCAAAAAACGCTGGCTTGACGTATTAGAGGGAGATACGAGGGCTAACGGTCTTACTACAGAAGATGCTCAAGATCGGGCGAAGTGGAGGCGTCTTAGTGGGAAGGCGGACCCTGGCACTAGCCGGGATAACGCCACGTAAAAAGAAAGAAAAGAATATTATGAGTTATTAATTATATGAGTAAAATATAATCACAAATCTAACAATGAAGAAAACTCCCTACCAAATTAGTTTTCTCATACCTCCGCCATTTGACTTGTAATGACGATCACGTAACTGTGGTACGGTTAACATAAACAAAATCACTCGCGTTCACTACCGACTGTAAGTCAGACAACTTCCAATACTTACGGACTAACATCGTCGCACTGTGGTGCTTTAAAGCCACATCTACACTACCCTGTTGGATGATTGGAGCCTATTTGAGCCAATGTTTGAATACCAAAAAGCGTTTTAATTGTATATAGGTATTACAACACAAATCGTCGCACTCATAGATGTCAATTAAGTTTGATTGACAAATAGTCATTTCTTAGGCTTTGATTCTTTTCAAGAGGTGCCAATTAAGAATATATTTTCTTGCTCTAACTGTACTGCTAACTGAAGTTTTCTGCAGGCAATAAAGAGCACAAAACTTTAATAAAAAATACTAATTTGTGATTAAAGTAAATTGACGTCACTGAGAACGTACGAAAATAGCGATGTTACAAAAACATGATATAAAAAATACGAATATAATGTTTTTTTGCATTCTTTCAAATTATCTACAATCAATAAATAGCGCAACAGAAAAACAAATCCGCTTGGATGAACGTCGCAATATAATCTGAAATACCAAACGAGATGCAAAATGCATATTTTCATAAGAAATAAATTATGCATCACCACGTGGAGTTTGCATATTTACACACAAATTGTGTTTTCGTTTCGAATTCACATAAAACATCTTCAAACTGCATGCTTACTCAAATATTCAAAGTGCCAATGCATAAATCTTCACATGGATTTGTGAATATTTTATTTCTACGAATTCGACGATAGAGTGAAATTCTTAAAATTGAGTTACAATGTATTAAAATTTCCTTGTTTGTGTGTGTTTATTAGCCCTGTATACTATCACACCGCTGGGCACGAATCTCCTTTACTTATGAAGTGTTAGGCGTTAGTCCACCACGCTGATCAAATACGGTTTGGTATACTTTACATGTCTTTACAGAGTCTAACGAAGAACTCTCAGGCATACAGGTTTCCTTTACCGTTAAAGGGAGCGATTTAACAATAAAAATACAGATGTCGCCAAAAAGTCTGAGGTTATTTAGTATTAAAACTTATGAAATTCATGTCTGTAGTCAGTTCCACATCCCGGTAGGTTCAATACTGTTTTTTTAAACTAAAATAAATAAATAAATAAAACAAATATTCATGATCCTACTGGTTTCTGATACGATACTAATCAAGCAAGGTCAAGCATTTTTTCGTGAGTATCATAAAGTGAACTCAGAATCTTTATTCTATGATAAACCCATCGAAATAAAATGACAAGAAACGTAACTCAAGCAAAAAAGACCCCACCAAAATCCTGCGCAAGGCGGCGGGGCTATAAAAGTCTGTGCAGCTCGTTCATTCATTGATGCATGATCTCTAGTTAACACTTAATAGGTCTAATTTTTGGCGCAGTGCAGAACCTCGTATTTCGATTTAGAACTTTTATGAAATAAAGTTGATTTTGAACGTGCATAAATGGCGACAACGCGGCCGTGATTCGTAAACAATACAACTACCCGCTTATTTAAAATTGGACCCAACATTTGCCAGCACATGTGAACACACCTCGCAGTGCGCGGTAATTTCGAACCGCCGCCATTTTGTGGAGCGCCTAATTGCAGAGCTGTCATGGCGCGGCCCGCATTCCCGCGCGGCTCACAAGATTTACACTGAATACCTGAACGGCCCTGTGTCTTACAGTCAGCGGGAATTTCAGCCCGTCTGAGTCAACACGCGCTCGCTGGAATTCCACCAGATAATTTTAACTTTGTATTAAACTCCAGCGGTTTTTCGGTACGTTTATATTATGGATAAAGGTTGGTGGTTACTGGATGGCTAGATTTCAACTAATTGTAAACGTGGTTTTAGGAGACGAATAATCTGTTCAGAATGTATCTGCCTGTATAGTGACTTCCGTAATGTACTATTTTTTTATAGCATAGGCTGGCAAACGAGCCAGTGGGTTACCAGATGGTAAATGATCTCCTACACCCATGAACATCCACAAAATCAGAAGTATCATAAATGTGTTAACAAAATAAAGGAACCTTAAAGGAAAGCGATAATAAAATTAAGGGATTGGGAAAGGGCCTCCGGATATCTCACTCACCGTTCGAAATAAGAAGCAAGCTGCTACTTTACACCCGTTTTCTGTGAGACAGTGGTAACAACCTAGTCGGACCGGCCCATCCATTCTGTAGTCAAAAACTGTCCACAGCGTGGTTCTACCACCCAGTAGATTAATATTTACAGCCTCCGTGGCGCAGTTGGCGAGTAGCCGGCTGCGAAGCAAGAGGCCGTGAGTTCGATTCCCACACCGAAACAAATGTTTGTGTGATCCACAAATACCTATTTGTTTCGGGTCTGGGTGTTGTGAGACCGCAAGTCCCTCGTAGTTCCTGATACTCACGAGACAGTTTAACCTAGTATGGGGTCAGGACTATGTGTGTGACTATAATAATAATGATTATAATAATAATGGTATTATTTATTTTAAAAAATCATTATAATAAAATTATGCGTGAGTGCGTATGTATGTACATACTATTTAGTTTTCAGTCTAGCGCACGAATGTTAACGTGACGGAAAGGTTTTTCGGACTCGCATTCCTTTTTATTTAGGGTTCCGTACGTAAAGAAGGCCAACGGACCTCTATTACTTAGCCTACGCTGCGCCGTTTGTCTGTCCTTCATTTAAAGGAACGTCTTTTGAACCGTTATATGTAGCCAGCTGGAATTTTCGCAGAATGTATATAATAGTACATTCTGCGAATGATACATATACTATATATATATCATTGTAAAATAAAATAAAATACCTTAAAGGAAAGGGATAATGATGGCATTGGGAAGGGGACGGAATTTGGGATATCTCACTCACGGTACGAAACGCAGCAGCAAGCTACTACTTTACATTGGTTTTCTGTAACACAGTGGTAACGACCCGGACGAGCCATGCCATAGACAAAACTCAAAAACATAATAGATTCATTAATAAATATGAAAAAAATAGCAGGCTTTGGGGGTACAAGCGAAGCCTTCAGTACGCGAGTCCAACTCTCAGTTTTTACATATTTGTTTTCATTGACCACAATTAGATCAGACGGAAGTATAAAAACATTTGATTAGTAACAATCAAAGTGAAAATATTTATCGAATCCGAAAATATAATTTATATCTCATTTTACTCTTCCGCTAGTTTCAAAGGCAGTATAACATTGCTGTTTTCATATTATAAAGTGCTTATAAGATGTTTTAATATTTAAACAATGACTTTAAATCAGTAAGCAGTATTATCTGCATGGTATTACAACCCATATCGAACGAAATAGTAAAATAAATAAATACACACATAGTTCTGACCCTAGCTAACACTAGGTTAACCTGTATCGTGGGTATCAGGAACTACGAGGGACTTGCGGTCCCACTTTTGTGGGACCTGGGTGTTCCCAGACCCGAAAAAAATATTTGTGGATCACACAAATATTAGTCTGGATGCGGGAATCGAATCCACGGCCTCTCGCACAGCCGGCTGCTCGCCCACTGCGCCACGGAGGCTGTAATTTTCTATAAGTTTATCAAATAATCAAGGCCTTGTATTTTCGAATTCACTTATGTTAGGGTATACTCTATTTTTAGTGGTGTATTGAGGGTGTCTGAGAAAGCAACGCTCGGTACACTGAAATAATAATGGTGCGATATAGTTGTGGAAGGGTAGTTAAATGGTAGAAAAGGGGTTGTCGCTAGAACTGGAGGAATTTTCCCCGCTGTCAGTCAACCAGTCTCCAGTTCAGTAAGATCAGTGCTCAGTCGATAGTCTAAGAGTTCATTACGCGGTAGCTGGCTTACTATTCTGTCCTAGTTGTTTTAGTTATAATTAGAGAACGGTCTCTAGAGAATCTAGAGAAAGAAGGTTGTGGTCTGTAAAGCAGTAAAATTGTAAATGTAATCAATAAACTATGAGTTAAAGTGATTACTGTGGTTTGGTTGTAATAAAATAATACTCGTCTCACGTAACTTCTAACACTTAGGTATATTTTCTTAAATTGTGATAACCACAATATTTTTCTTTTTAACTATACGTAATTTCCAAAACTTTAATAAACTACCCGCAAAAACAAAAGTACGAAATATTTGCGATCCCACGTTTATTTTAGTTCCGAGCTTTCGCGCAGGAAGGAAGTGGCAAACGAACTACGTCACTTCCGCTGTTCTTTCAGCGAATTGCAACGAAAGTTTAGTGTCAAATGTAATTACAGTGCCGTTTTCAGACGCTTTCAGAATCTCATGGTTACTGCAGCTATATTTGCACAAACTTTTATGTTATGTGTATCTATCTATGTATTTGGATGCTTTTGCTTGAAAGTGCATTCTTGAACTGATGGATAGGTAAGTGCAGTCATATTTTACTAAATATGTTATTTCTTTTCATAATTAATAATTATTATTAAAATATTCATAAATGTAAATTTTTTGAAAATCATTAGTACTAACTAGACTTTACTATAATTGTATATCAAATTAAGTCCTTACCTGTTCATGTTTTGTTCTATTTAAAATTAGTTTGTTCCAAAGTTCCATTTGTAGTGTAGGGAAGGACTATTTCCTACTTGTAATTAAGACTCTTCAAGACTGGAATCACGTATATATTTTATTGCCCAAAATACCCTAATTATATTTACAATCTAGACATATGATTTATTACAAAGTGAGCTATTTACAAATTATCCCACCGACCAATCAGAGTGGATCTTGAGGTTTCCTGCGCATTCCGTGAGGTGGCGCTAGAGCTGCGAGGCGCGAGTTCCCCTCGCGCCCCCGCGCGTGATCGTTGCTACGCGACGCGCGCGGTCCGGCGGCGGCTCAGGTATAAATATACCGAGCCAGCGCAGCTCGTCCATTTTGGCGCGATCCGACCTGCAGTACACATCTCCCCAGCAAGAGTGTTGTCGCCGTGTGCGTGCTTCAGCGACGTGGAACCGTCGACTGCTTCGGGCTCCGCTGCATGTACTGCACGCAACTTGTGATGTCGTTTTCACGGCGCACTCGTTGATTCTTGTTTCTAAGCTTCACGACTTCTTGTTTCTTAACGGCAGACGTCAAAAGTGTGGGGGTGTGTGTGTACTAATAAATGTGTTATGTATTGCATGTGTATCTGTTATTTACTAACTGCTTTTCTAAATGTTGGTTATGGTATGGTGTTGGTCGGTAATGGGTATGGTATGTGGTATGTGGTATGTGGTATAATTATGGTAATGGTAATGGTGTAAGTGTTCGTAAGTATAATGTGTAAGTATGTAGTGAATGTAAGTGTAAGTGTGGTCGTGACGCCACAGTACTCCCCCCTAAGCGAAGCGTACAGAGGGTCTTACCGGGCGTCCCGATCGAGTGACGTAGGGCTGCTTTGACGGCGGCGGTGCTACCTCAGTCGCTCGCGGCGCAGTCTTCGCTGGTACGGACGGTCGTTTGTGCGCTGCAGTAGTTGAAAAGTCCTCTGCATTGTACAAGTGTGCCGGTTTCAGTCTGTCTATGGACACGATGGTAGTGCGAAGTGGTAACTGCACCTTGAATGTTTTTCCACTGCGTTCTAACACTTCGTAGGGTCCGTCGTACGGCGGTACCAGAGGGCTGCGTACTGTGTCGTTGCGGATGAAGACATGGCTGCACGTTGCAAGTTCTTTATAAACGAACGTATTCTTGCTTACACGTAGGGCTGTGCGTAGGCCGAGTAACACGGTCGGCAACTCTTCGCTCCAGCGTGCGTTTGCGCTTCTTGCCATGAGCGCGGACTTAAGTGAGCGATGCCATCGCTCGATTTGGCCATTTGCCTGTGGGTGAAATGCCGTTGTTCGTATACGTTCAACCCCAAACTTCTTCATAAGCGCGTTGAATAGCGCGGACTCGAACTGACGACCTTGGTCGGTCGTGATTCGTAGTGGGCAGCCAAATCGGGATATCCATCCTTCATGCAATGCTTGAGCCACGGTTTCGGCAGTTATGTCCCGAGTAGGTATGGCTTCCGGCCACTTCGTGCAACGATCGATCATGGTGACGCAGTACTTGTATTCGTTTGATGCCGGTAGCGGTCCAACTATGTCCATGTGAACGTGCTCGAATCTGGCTGACTGCGGGAATTCGCCTAACGGACTGTTGACGTGTCTGTGAACTTTCGCGCGTTGACATCCGATGCAACCTTTTGTCCACACTCCAATGTCCTTGTTCATGGAAGGCCAGAAAAATTTTGAGGTTACGATCTTCCTTGTCGTTCTGACACCTGGGTGGCTTAATTCGTGTTGCGCTTTGTAAGCAGCAAAACGATAAGCGATCGGTAGGTACGGTCGCGGGCTTGCCGACGATGTCTCACATGTCAGAGGTCGTTGAACTCCCGGTAACGTGATTGTTGCGAACTTCAAGTTTGGTTTCGATTTTAATTGGTCCAACACGTTGTCAGCGTCTTGATCTTCGGCCAATTGATTGTAGTCAATGAGGGAAAAATTTTCTATGGCTTCTATCCGAGACATGGCATCAGCTGCGTGATTTCGATCGCCGTGAATATATTTAATATTCGAACAGAATTGACTAATGAAATGTAACTGACGCTCTCTTCTAGGTGTGTCACTGCTGCTCGGAGATTTCGTAAGTGCATGCGACAGAGGCTTGTGATCGGTCCATATTGTGACATCGTTACCTTCTATAAGGCGACGGAGGTGTTTTACAGCTGTGTAGATCGCTAATAATTCGCGATCGTATACACTGTACCGACGTTGTGTTTCACTCATTGTTTTCGAGAAAAATGCAAGTGGCTTCCACACGTCGTCAACCTTCTGTTGGAGAACAGCGCCTATGCTCTTGTCGGAGGCGTCGGTCATTAGACACAGTGGAGCGTTTGGTATCGGATGCGTTAGCGTAGTGGCCTCGAGAATGCTTTGGCGGCATTTCTCAAAGGCGGCGTTAGCTTCGGGTGTCCAAACAATTGCGGTCTTGTCATTTTTCTTGCGATTCTGTAGGTATTTATTCAATTCATGTTGATGTTCCGCTTGATGGGGTAGGCAGTCACGATAAAAATTAATCATCCCAAGAAATCTTCTCAATTCTTGAACGGTTTGTGGCTTGGGGTAACTTGATATTGCTTTCGTTCGTTCTTCAGTAGGTTTGATTCCGGCGTGACTGACTTCGTAACCCAAAAATTGAATTGTTTCTTTGCCGAATTCACATTTGTCGATGTTAAGTGACACTCCGTAGGTATTGAGGCGTTCCAGGACCAACTCGAGATGTCTTCTGTGTTCTTCGGGATTCTTCGAGTGCACCAGTAGATCATCCACGAAACAAAAAACAATGTCGTCCAGACCGCGTAGCACTTCATGCATGAACCGCTGGAAGGTTTGACCAGAGTTGCGTAAGCCAAACGTCATGCAGTTAAATTCGAAGAGACCAAACGGAGTTATGATGGCTGTCTTCGGTGCATCTTCTTTCTTGATCGGGATCCAGAAGTAAGCCATTTTGAGATCCAGTTTTGAGAATATTGTTTTTCCGTGTAGTTGGTAGGTGAAGTCTTGAATACGCGGTATCGGATATCTGTCGGGAACTGTAACAGCATTGAGACGTCTGTAATCGCCACATACTCGTAGCGAACCGTCTTTTTTCTTAACCACGTGTAATGGACTGGCCCACGGACTCTTTGATGGTTGACAGATGCCCATACTGATCATGTTCTCAAATTCTTGCTTCGCAGCTTTGTACTTGTCTGGCGGTAACGGACGAGGTCTTGAGAAAATGGGTGGACCCGTTGTTTCTATATGATGGGTCACATCATGTTTTGCAGGTGACTTCAGTGACATCGGTCGAAGTACGTCTGGGAATTTCGCCAAGATGTCATGGTAGGCGTGATCCCTGTTGAGTGTGTAGACAGCTGGATCGGAGTTCTTGATCTTGATCGCATTAATTGTCAGTTCTGTTACGCTGTCGATAAGTTTACGGCGATGCAAATCGATTATCAGCTTATGATGTCGTAAAAAGTCAGCACCCAGTATTGAGGTTTTCACGTCAGCGATTACGAATGTCCACTTGAAACTGCGACGTAGACCTAAGTTGAGCTCTAATGTTCGCTCTCCATAGGTACGTATCGGCGTGTTGTTTGCGGCGAATAGCTGGTATGACGTGTTTGAATTCGACTTGTCGCTTCTCTTAACTGCAAGCACTGATATGTCTGCTCCAGTGTCTACGAGGAATCGTTCCCGCGTACGGACGTCGACGACGCACAGGCGGTGACTAGTGAGAGGGACATCGATACCCGCCACGATCGATGTCGATTCTAGTTTAACTTCTTAGAGCAGGGTGATTCGCATCTTTTCGCTTTATCACCGAATCTGTAGTGGTAGCGGCATACCCAGTTTTTATCACCCGGTTTGATCTTCTTGGCATCGTGGTCGGCCGGCGAACGAGCGCGTGAGCGGGAACGACGACGAGAGTGAAAGGGACGGCGATAACGTGTCCGTTCGGAGTGTCGCTCGGCGCGCAATTCAGCGATTTCGATGGACAGTTTTTCAAGTTGTTTGGCCATCAATTCCATTTGTAAATTCTGCATGCCGGAGTTGTTTGGTGAGGTAACGCAAGCTACTGTTGGGCCAAGGTCTTGCTGTTCCATTATTTTGTCCGCTATTTCCGCTAGCTTGTCGAGAGATCGTTCGGTTGTTACGGCTAGTATGCTGCGGACTTGCTGTGGAATCTGTCGCAGCCATATGTGCGTGAGAGCTTCGTCTGTCAACATGTTGCGGCTTAAATCGCGCATTCGACGGAGGAGTTGGCTAGGTTTTTGCTCGCCAAGTTCTAAACCGCCAAGAAGCTTCTCCAGTTGACTATTTGCAGATTCTTGATATATCGCTATTAATCTGTCCTTCAGCTTAGTGAATTTGTTGCCTGACGTGGAGTCGAGGATTATGTCGCCGATCTGGTCGATATCCTTTGAGTCCAATGCTGGGATGGCAAGCTCAAACTTCTGTTCCTCGCCTAGCTTCTGAGGAGCGACGACGGCTTCGAATTGGGCGAACCATAGGCGTGGATTTTGACGCCAAAATGGTGGAATTCGCGCTTGAAGCGATACGGCGGCGACGTGACGGACTTCCTGGTCTTCCTGCTGCATGATTTGCAGACAAATTCTTCGGCGGGCAGGAATTCGTTCTCGACGGACAGCGAATTTTCTGGAAACCGGGCAGGGATTCAGTCTTCAGAAGGCCTTTTTTTTTTCTTTTTTCTTCAGTCGGTGGTCACCAATTGTAGGGAAGGACTATTTCCTACTTGTAATTAAGACTCTTCAAGACTGGAATCACGTATATATTTTATTGCCCAAAATACCCTAATTATATTTACAATCTAGACATATGATTTATTACAAAGTGAGCTATTTACAAATTATCCCACCGACCAATCAGAGTGGATCTTGAGGTTTCCTGCGCATTCCGTGAGGTGGCGCTAGAGCTGCGAGGCGCGAGTTCCCCTCGCGCCCCCGCGCGTGATCGTTGCTACGCGACGCGCGCGGTCCGGCGGCGGCTCAGGTATAAATATACCGAGCCAGCGCAGCTCGTCCATTTTGGCGCGATCCGACCTGCAGTACACATCTCCCCAGCAAGAGTGTTGTCGCCGTGTGCGTGCTTCAGCGACGTGGAACCGTCGACTGCTTCGGGCTCCGCTGCATGTACTGCACGCAACTTGTGATGTCGTTTTCACGGCGCACTCGTTGATTCTTGTTTCTAAGCTTCACGACTTCTTGTTTCTTAACGGCAGACGTCAAAAGTGTGGGGGTGTGTGTGTACTAATAAATGTGTTATGTATTGCATGTGTATCTGTTATTTACTAACTGCTTTTCTAAATGTTGGTTATGGTATGGTGTTGGTCGGTAATGGGTATGGTATGTGGTATGTGGTATGTGGTATAATTATGGTAATGGTAATGGTGTAAGTGTTCGTAAGTATAATGTGTAAGTATGTAGTGAATGTAAGTGTAAGTGTGGTCGTGACGCCACAGTAGTATTGTGATTAATAATGATGTCTTGTTTCGCACTATAGTATTTATTATCAGTATTATGGACACTGTTGACTGCCTCGATGGCGCAATTGTAATGCGTACGCGTTACGATTGAGGTCAACTCTGAGGTCTCGGGTTCGATCCCCGGGTCGGGTAAAGTGGTATTGGGTTTTTCTATTACGAAATGCTCAGTATCAGCCCGGAGTCTGGAATTTGTGCCCGGTATGGCGATAGGCTCGCCCCCTATCACATAAGGGACGGAAATACGCTCGGCGAAATGTGGGTGTACTGGTTACACCTCTGCCTACCCCTTAGGGGATTACAGGCGTGAGTGCGTATGTATGTATGGACACTGTTGCTACTCTCTGTGTTCTACTAGTTTATAATTCCGTACATATCCCTGAAAACCTATAAATGGCTTTCTAGTGTTACTTCAATAACATATTTACATTGTGTTAGCTGTTGGTTTTCCTAATAATAAATAAATAAATGTCCAATAACCTAACGGTTAGCCTCGATATCAATTTTGAAATGATCTGTTATTTCATAATCTTTCTATACGCACCCCATCGCAATCACTTAATTACCCCATTCCTTTAACATTGGTAACGCGTCCATTATTCTTCCGAGTATTGTAGGCGTTTATGGTGGTGGAGATCACTTACCAATAATGCTATTTAGTAAGTAAGTAAGGACACTAAAACAAACAATAAAAACAAATACACATATTCTTAAACAATAAAATTACCCCCTTATTAAGCTTGGACCCAACATTTACCAGCACATGTGAACACACCTCGCAATGCGCGGTAATTTTGAACCATTTGTTCTTCGTTCATGGGTTGTGTAGATCACCTACTATTAGATGACATACTTGTTCGTTTACCGGCCTATGCTATAAACATTTAATCCTCATCAGAAGTTCCCTATATTTCTAACACCCCAACACAAAGATCCTAGATCCTAATCCGGACTATGTCATGTATTTACGTCCACTGCCACTCAAGATCTTACTCGAAAGCCCTAAAAACCCTCGGTCCCCTACTACTGTATCATAATTTATGGAGGTAGTAAACGTCACGCGAGCCGACGACGGCACGACGACGCGGCGGATGACCGGCCCGGCTTTAACGACCCGCCTTTAGAGCTGTGGACTCGCAAACATTTATTATTTAACACACAATCGAGTCACCAACCACTACTTGTGATTCTCGAAAGGGAATCCGAAATGCTAGGGTACAAGTTTAGCACTTTGCCAATAGAAATTTGAAAAACGAAGAAGTTTTATCGATCAAGAAGTTTATGATGAAAAATAAACAACGACATTACTAGTGGTGAATCCACGCAGTAGACAGTTGTACGCCATGAATCAGCCGGCGCGACCGGGTTGTTACCTCTGTCTTACATAAAACCAACCTGAAGTAATAGCCTGCTATTGCGTTTCGTACAGTGAGTGAGATATCCTGAGATCCCCTCTCCTTCCAATCCCTTAATTCTATCTCTACTTTATTATCGGCAACTACGTAGTATTGTGGGTGATTATGAGTGGTGGTTTATGCTCTGGAATGAACTCCAGCCTCGGTGTTTTCCGAGCACTATGAAATATTCTTCTTTAAACGAAGCAAGAGTTTTGCTCCAACGGTAGCCAGTGATTTGTCTGTGCTCTGGCATTTCTGAAGTATATGGGTGGGGAAACCGCTTACCATCAGGCGGGCCGCATGCTCGTCTGTCAATCTGGGCAATGATACAAAATAAATAAACAAAAATTTTCTATTACTTTCTCGTCTGCCATGCGATAAACTCTCTCCATTTAAATTTGATGAATTTGCTCGCCGATCGGTGAGATAAAGCATTGTAGTAGAGTCTCATTCCATTGAACAAAATTCACAAACAACAGGCCTACAAACTTTGTTCTTGTTGTTATTAATTAATAGTTTTACTTTATAAAATGTACTGTTATTCTCTCCATCAAAATATATCTAGTGATTCGCCTTTATAATAAACTCAGTATTTTAAAGGGCTATTGTGGGTATCCTTCGTCGAACATCATTGAAACAACATTGAAGTTATCAGGTTTAACGTTACGAAATCTAATCTAAGCTTACACCTTCTACCTGTTTGTCCGTCTTTCTATCTATCCTTCCTATAAGTGCTATATCTTTTAAACCATAATATGATGTGCAAAGACTTTAATGTTCTAGACGGGCTGTTTAGAAATAAAATTGCTTCACATAACGCGGGGAGGTTGACAGTTCACATACAGGGAGCGCGATAGGGGTTCTAGATGAGAGTAAGTGAGATGGTAATATTGAGTTACGGTCAATTGACCGTAACTTAGTGGTGCAATTTCTATGTACCGCGCAGCTTGTCTAGTAGTATACATTAGTCTTTCTGTATACATAAGTCTTTGATTATGTGTTATTTTGGTGGGTATCCTAACAAATAACTATTAAAAAAAAACTATTTTGGGTATGGGAACTGAATCCCCAGCCCCCGAGTCTGCTTCACACTCGCTGGTTCTTTCTAACGTAATTAAAGCTCTGGTTTGAAGATTAACAATAATCTGGTCCTATGTCTCCAAATAAATGAATTTACTTCAAAAATACATAAAAATGTACGGGTGGTTTGAAATACATTACGACAGTCTACCATTCTTATCAAATTCGTGACCTACATTTTATCAACATTTTTAAATGCAACCGTATCGTTGTAATGGGCAACGTTTACACAAAACAAATCGGGAGCCGCTGGAAGGACGCCAGCATGCGTGCATCATTCCTCACACAAACTTATTCTAAATATTATGTTTAGTTATATTTTCCTTAAAATTTGGCAACACCGGCGCTTTTATCTCGTTCAATGGCATAAAATATTTGAGTTTTATGACGATTACATTCAAGAGGCCTTGATAACTTCTGTGCGTAAAGATTTACATTTCGATGTTTTTATAGTAGAAGCCGGCAAACGAACAAGTGAGTCACCTGATAGTTAGTGATCTCCACCAAACATGAATATCCAGACCAAAGAATTGTGTATGTGTTGCCAACCCTAAAGAAAAAGGATGGGTAAAATAAGTGCGTTGCTTCTATTGATTTGGCATATTTTGGCACTGCAACATCGCGAAATAGATTCAGTTGCATAAAATATATTTATTTCTCTTTACGTAGGTCAGCCTTGGCCGTAATGCCAATGACTACCAAACCAATGGGCTTTGCTCTGGCCAATACTACAGCAATTAAAACAAATACCCAATTAGCCCGACACAAATCATAACTATCACTTGGTCTATCACGTATGAGCAGTCAATACCTCGCCTCGCCTCGTCCGAGTTCATTTAATACAATAGCGCCGCGTTGGAGTGCGATATTCCTCACACAATTCGATACAATGATACACGAAGATAAACTGACGATCGTGACGCGAATAAAGAGATACGCAAGTGTTACGCATTATACGATGCGATATGTCGGATGGTAAGGAACTATCCCGCTTTTGAAATGTGGTTTTAGGATATGGATCTTTTCAATTCAAATCAAATCAAATACACCCAAGAGTCACACAGATAGTCCTGACCCCACTCTATAGGTAAACCTGTATCGTGGGTATCAGTAACTACGAGGGACTTGCGGTCTCACAAAACCCAGACTGAAAAAAACATTTGTGGATCACACAAACATTTTTCTTGGTGCGAGAATCATACCCACAGGCTCTCGCTTTCCAGCAGGTTACTCGCCAACTGCGCCACTGCACTTCATTTATTACAACTTTACATTAATGACATTGAGAAGAGCTAATTTAAATTAAATTTCATTAATCTAGTGGCAACCTACATAGGTTGAGAAACTGGGAGGTCCAAGGTTCAAATACCAGGTCAGACAATCTCAATTTATATGTTTATATAGCAGAGGCCGGCAAACGGGCAAGTGGGTCACCTGATGGTAAATAAGCTCCACCGCCTGCGGACTCATGGATACGTAGCCGATGTTAAAATAAAGTGATAAATAATAGATTGGGAAGAGGAGGATGATTCCGGCCTCCGAATATCTCACTCACTGTACGAAACACAACAGCAAGCTGTTACTTCACGTCGGTTTTATGTGAGACAGAGGTAACAACGCGGTCGAGGCGAAGTTTTCCATACGAAAAATCACACATGAGATGCCCGTAATTGGAATTTGTGTGGCCATAGGGTCGCCCCTATCACGTCATGGGACGGATGTAATCTCGATGAAACATAGGTGCAGCTTTTGTTGCACCTCTGCCTACCTCTTCAGGGATACAGGCGTGAGCCTTTTTTTTTTTATAAATAATAAATACACCCAACAGTTACACACATTATCCTGACCCCACACTAGGTAAGCCTGTATCGTGGGTATCAGGAACTACGAAGGACTTGCGGTCCCACAACACCCAGACCCGAAAAAAATATTTGTGGATCGCACAAACATTTGTCTCGGTGCGGGAATCGAACCCACGGCCTCTTGCTTCGCAGCCGGCTACTCGCCCGCAGCGCCACGGATGCTGTCAACCTTTAATACCGCTCCGATAAATCGTAGAGTCTCAACCGGTCGGTTACTTAACGAGGTCCTATAAAAGTTTGAGGCCAGGATCAACGACCAAACTAGCCTCTTAGTGCACGTGAGGTGTATTGTTATAAATACGTTTGTCGGCTCTCAGTTAAGGTACGGTTCCACACATGACCACATCTGAAAACCGCAATTGTAATACACATTGGATATTTAAACGCAGACGATTTTAAATTTCGAATGTAGTTTAATTCGAAATTTAAAATCATAAAAACCAATGACACTGCGATGAACGATTAAGTCTGCCGCTTTGTTTTTACTGCCGTCACGTTCGGAACTGTCCATTTAGTTAGCCAACTTGGTCTATAACGCTATTGTTAGAGCAACGTCGTAAAAACTCCGCGAAACTTACAACTTTATGAATTATTAATGGATTGGGGGATAGATAGGAGGTAAATGCATTGTGTGTCGTCTAATATAAAAATGTTAGTTTGCCTTCAAGTAAGTTAAAGTATTGGACGCGTGTGAAATATATGTGATGTTTATGCCTGCCTCGGTGGCGCAGTTGTAATGCGTACGCGGTACGACTGCTGTGGTGAGGTCTCGGGTTCGATCCCCGGGTCGGGTAAAAAATTATATTGATATTTTCTACTACAAAATGCTCTGTATCTGTTTATGAGTGGTAGAGCCATACTGTAGACACACGGCTCGTCCGGGTCATTACCACTGTCTTACAGAAAACCGGCGTAAAGTAGCAGCTTGCTGCTGCGTTTCGTATGGTGAGTGAGATATCCGGAGGCCCAAATCCCCTCCTCTTCCCAATTCCTTAATTATCCCTTTCCTTTAAGGTCGGCAACGCACCCATTATTCTTTTAGTATTGTGGACGTACATTGGCGGTGGAGATCACTTACCATCAGGTGACCCACTTGCTCGTTTGCCGGCCTATGCCATAAAAAAAACATATTGAGCCTGGTATGGCCATGACCTGGTTTAGCCGAGCTTATATCCGTCCCATTATGTGATAGGGGGTGAACCTATCGTTATACTGCGCACAAATTCCAACCCCGATTAATTCATGTAAGATATTTCAAATCGAAAATTCACACACAAATTGCGATTGCCCAACTTGGGAATTGAACCCAGGACCTTAAGGTTCTCACTTAAAATACACTGCCGCTACACTAAGGACACACTGCGAATCATTTTTTTTACCTTCCTATGAGATGAGTTTTTAGAAAATGGCGTATGCTAATTTTGTTTTCAGGTTATTCAAATGTGGGGTTCACTTATCTAGATTGCTAGACGAGATAATACCTACCGTACAGACATCCACGCCCGACAACCCTCGTCACGACTCGGTCTACTTGTGAAATGGTTTCGTTTTATTATAATTAAATTTTAGAAAATCATGATACAACCGTATTCCTTAAATCGCATCAATGGTTTAGTGGCAGCCAACTAAGGCTGAAAACCGTGAGATCCTGGTTTCGATTCCCAGATCAGGCACTTACAATTTGTGTTTAAGCTTTCTATTCGACATATGAATTGTTCGGGATTAGTTAAGCTCGCCATTTTTCCGACCCCAGTATTTCCGCCATTCCCAAAAGCTTTAAAGTTCCGAGTCTCGACGCTGGTTTAGTTGAATCGATCGGATGGCTGAAACTACTTGTGTAAAACCTGGTGACTGAGGTGACTGGGTGGCAATTAAAACTTGCCTCCTACCCAAATAGTTAACATTACTCGATGTAAAAACTAAACAAATCTAACTTTGACTAGCTTTAGTCAATCAACGTCAATCGTGCAAGCTCTGGAATGAACTCCCTGCAGCGGTGTTCCCTGAGCGCTATGACATGTCCTTCTTTAAACGAGGTTTAAAAAGAGTAATCCTTCGACGGTAGGCAGCGGCTTTGCTGTGCCCTGGCATTGCAGAAGTCTATGGGCGGCGGCGACTACTTACCATCAGGTGGCCCGTTTTCTCGTCTGCCTATCCTGGCAGTACAAAAAAAAAAACGTCAGTGATGTTACTGAAAATTGTAAACCGATTTTAAGTTGCGCGACCAAGAAAAGAGACCGCGACACGATGACAGGAACACGTCTTATAGGCAATTCTATAGGCACGCTCGAGGGATGCGACTCGCAAATTTAAATTCAAAATTCAAATCATTTATTCTGTAAATTGGATCATAAATATCACTTTTACATGTCAATCATTTTTTATGCTACATTATATTTAAGACGGCATTTCGCAGCATTGGTGGCAGTAATCGACAAAGCCGTGGGACCTAGATGGAGTCTCGCGTAAGATTATCCTACCACCAAGTAACATATCGAATTGCTTACATGTTTCAATAAATAAAATCTCCAGTTTTTTTATTGCATAGGCCGGTGTGGCGTAAGCTCATCGGGGAGTGGTAAGTACTGGCGAGACGAAAGTGGCAGCTTCAAAACCAGCCCCAAGAGATTGCACCTCTGACTTTTCTAAGTAACGTGTGTATTAATTGTTAATTATCGATTGCTTTAACGTTGAAGGAAATATCGTGAGGAAACCTGCATACCTGAGAACCACTTTATAAGTAGTTCGAAGATATGTGAAGCCAACGCCCATTAGACCAGTGGGGAGTACTAAGCCCTAACCCCTCTCATTCTTAGAGTAGGATGGTGCCCAGCAGTGGGAAGTATGTAATACAGGGCTGGCATTATTATTATAGGCCAGTTAACTATCGAGTACCCACTTAACCTGATGGTAAGTGATCTCCACCGCCCATGAATACACACAATACCATGGACGCATAGCCAACTTTTTTTTTTATTGGTTGAATGACGAGACCAGTAGGTCGCTCGCCCTATGTTAAGCGTCACGCCTGCCCATAAACAGAAGCAACGTCACACAGAACTCCGGATTACAAAAACACTGCATGGCACTAAACTACGATCGTCATCCCGAGAAATAAGATGATAAGTCTCATAATGCCCAGTAACTTTACTGGATTCAAAAATTCTTTGTCCTTCAAACCGATTACAACAGTGTTTACACAGTGGCGGCAGAAATAGACAAAATAGTGGAACCAGGCCAGACGGCCTCTCGCATACCAGGGACCTACCACCTGCCAGGATCCGTCTTCCCATCATGATTTGACGCTGGATTTGGTATTATACGGGGCGACTCCCGCCTAATCCCCAAAACAACAGGCACCAAGTTTCGGCATCGTCTCGTCCGTTAATCAACAGAGTGTAACCACGTGCAGGTTGGTGTTGGCCCTAAGATGTTGGTGGCCAACGTACACTCGCCTCGGTGGCGCAGTTGTAATGCGTATGCGTTACGACTGAGGCTGACGCTGAGGTCTCCGATTCAATCCCCGGGTAGAGTAAAAGTGATATTGGGTTTTTCTATTACGAATTGCTCAGCATCAGCCCGGAGTCTGGAATTGCACCTGGTATGGCGATAGGCTCACCTCCTATCACATCATGGGACGGGGATACGCTCGGCGAAATGTGGGTGTACTGGTTACACCTCTGCCTACCCCTTCGGGGATTACAGGCGTGAGTGCGTATGTATGTATTTACTCCAAATCAGTCGTTCCGTACTCCATGCACATATTTACCGTCTTCTAAAGCCGCACAGTAACAAACTTCAGGACAAACTTGTGTTGAATCGACTAAGCTTCTCATGATTAAACTTGCTTAGCAGTTAGCGCCAATCACCGATCAACTTCGGTGTAATTAAATGCCTATTCAAATGTAACTATTTAATTAGTTTATTGGTAGCTATTTTGTTACTATCCAACTAAACTAATACATTTTTTTTTTATTAGCTTGAATGGCAAGACGAACAGGTCGCTCGCCTGTACGCGGCATATCGCCATCATCATCATCATCAGCCACAAGACGTCCACTGCTGAACATAGGCCTCCCCTAATGTCTATATCGCCATAACGGGTACAAATTCTAAGCCCGAGCAAATCATGTATGATTTTTCGAATCGATAACTCAAACACAAATTGTGATTGCTTGAACTGAGAACTCAACCCAAGACCTCATGGTTCTCAGCCTTAGTACACTGCCACTAGTGACTATACTAATGAGTATATCCCGTTTTCACATGACCATGAACATTTTACATAACCAAGTTATAATAGAAGTGACGTGACCAACCAATACTTTTTCCGATGAAAGATTTGAAAGTTATGTCAACTTATTATCATGACAACTGATGTCTCGGGGTGAAGAACGCAGTCCAGTGACATGTGTACTTTGTAATTCAACGTTCTGCGTAGAGGGCGAATACCTAGAGTAATTCATAGCTTTTGTCGCATTCGCACAAGAAAAAGAGCTACTTATGGTGATATCGTATAAAAGAATGAAACAGAACGATTATATTTTTTGGTTCATGACGAATGTTTAGTATTTGAAGTATATCAAATAACTTTCATAAACAAAGTTTGACAGTTGACGTATATTTGTCTATCGTCTTCCTGGTAAAATTCGTTAAAATTTATGTAAAATGTTGATAAGAACTTCGTATTTATATCATTTTCTATGAAACTATGGTGCGGTGTAGCATTATAGGGTGAAAAAGTGATAGTGGAAAGAAAATGCCGACTTATCTTTTCATTCGTAAGTATACCATGCTTTATCAGTAATAAGGCTTTTAAAAATATTATATATTGTGTTTAAAGTATTCTTATCGTAAAATTCTTCGTAGTAAAGCATTAATCGTAATTCATAGATCCGAGGCTGATTGTTGTGTCTGTTTATGGGCAGGCGTGGTGCTTACTATAAGAAGGCCAATTCTCGTAATTTTAAATGTTCAAAAAGCGTCAAGAAAGTTGCAAATGGCATTCTCTTAAACCAATAATCAACGTCAAATGTGAACATAGATCGTAATGAGATTGAATGTAGAATAAAAGTTGACTGAAGCCAAAACGGTATAATGCTACTGCTAATGCTAGGTGCATTTGACGTTGATTATTGATTTAAGAGAATGACATTTGCAACTTTCTTGACGCTGAGACTAGATCGGAACGATATTTTGAACATTTAAAATTACGAGAATTGGCCTCCAGGTGAACGACCAGCTAGTTTCGCCATTCATGCTAGAAAAAAAAATACTTTCTTCATTCGGTAGCAAAATAGGTCATTCTAAAATATTCGTTGAATTTAAACACAAGGCACTGAGGAACAAGGCCTTAACATTTAATTCTATACACCACTACAAAGTCCACTGTACCGCACTAATTTGATCTAAAACGTTCTTCGCTTAGTCATTTCCACTGTGTAGCTGCTACGTGTTAGGTTCATCGTAGACCTGGCGGAAAATTACGCGAGCATTTACTACGAATAAGGCAAATTCAACCTTGTACCAACTCAATAGAGTTGACAATATCATGCAAAAAAACAATTGCATTACGATACGCCTACGCTCGCTAATTTTTTATTTTTATTTATTTTTAACTTTTTGTAGAAAATTGTATAAAGGCAGACATAATGCCTGAGGCGTTCTCTACCTGTCCACCTTTGCGTGTTGAAAGATTAAAGAAGTGGAGTATAAAATAAATAAATATAATCGTTTGCATGCGATTTTCAACTCTACATGAATATCATAAGACTTATAATATTATTATATGGCCTATGACTTAGGTATTATTGTTGGATGTAAATTTCTTAAAATAAAACGTCTTGGAAGTTTATCAATTCTTACAATTTTTTACCAGCACAGTCTTTACAGTCTTAACTTAAAAAATCCCTTTCTCGCAATCGTGACCCGCTTCCGCTCGACGCTATCCCTTCCTTCCATCAATTCTCTTTCTCTCTCTCGCTCATAACACTACCTTTCACCCACTTCCTCTTACGTTCCGTTTCCCACATTATATTATATGATTCTATTATTATCACGAGCATGCTCGAGCAGTTCTCCGCAACGTTTGCCCTGATCTTTTTGGAACAAAATTTGCTGCCTAAATCCTGTACTTAGCGTTAATCTTTATAATGACAGTTCGTTTTCTGAGCTAATCTTCCGTACTTTCGCTGAATATAAATATTTTCTGTTGTGGAATATTTAACAGCGCTTAGGTTGTTAGCTGATTGTTTGCTTGTTGGATTATCTCCATTCTTTACCTACTTGACTTCTTGTAATGCAGAGTTTTAGCATTTGTGATTTGATTGAATAAGAATTTTCGTTTTAACTATTTTTTAACTCTGATAATTATAAGTTCTGACATTTCTGAGCTACGTGTGTATTAATAATTGTTAATTATCACTTGCTTTAACGATGAAGGAAACATCATGAAGGACCTACATACCTGAGAAGTTCTCTATAAGAACTTTAAAGGTATGTGAAGTCTGTCTTCCCCTATTCGGCCAGCGCGGTGGACTAAGGGCCCAACCGGTATCATTCAGCAGAGGATATAATACAAGGCTAGTATAAATATTCTTCAGAAACATTAAAGCCTAATCGCGTTTTTTTTGCTGTTTCCCATTTTCCAACGTATTGCGTCATCAGACATTAATATGGGACAACCTTGGAGTGAACCCTATCGAATACAAAAAAAACATCAAAATGTGGGCTACATTTGGCGAAAATGTTACTTAACATACATAACCGTGAAAACCTCCTTGGCGCAATTGGCGAATAGCCGGCAGCAAAGCGAGATGCCGTGGGTTCGATTCCCACACCGAGACAAATTGTTGTGTGATACACAAATATTTGTTTCGGGTCTGGGTGTTGTGGGACCGCAAGTCCCTCGTAGTTTCCGATACCCACGATACAGGTTAACCTAGTGTGTGGTCAGGACTATGTGTGTGACTGTTGGGTGTGTATAAACAATACAGAACCTCCTTTTTGAAATGGGTCAAAAACTTAATTATCAATCAAGATCATTCTACGAAATGATATGCTTATACAAACTATAAACAAGAAAAATGTACTTACATGTCGAATAAAAAAACTCACATCTCCGTTTTCCATCGTTGATTGATTAAAATAAGAAGAATTTAATTTTATAATTTAGTAAGATCAATTCACAGCTCAACAGAGATAACCTTATATAAAAGTTTGACTCAGAATTATCCCGAAATACGCACAACAAAACTACTGACACCAACACCAATGTAATGTTTACTGTGACCAAACGGGCGCAAAACGATTTTTTAAATTAAATTTGACAAACCAACAGCAATTTCTTAGGTTTACGCGAATATTACACATTGAAATAAAACTAATTTATACGGATTTTATCGCGGTTTAATTTTATTTTGGTCCCGACGTTTCGCCTTCGACGTTGGAGCCTTCGTGGTCACGGAAGAGACTGAGGTGTAGGTCGTCTCGAAAAGTTAATGTTACATTGCCTACCTTCATATCAAAATTAAAATTTATTTTTAATAATGTTCGAAACGTCGGGACTAATATAAAATTAATCCGCGAAAAAATCGGTATAAACTAGTTTTATTTCAAACCAACAGCACTCAAGTTTGCAAGGTGGTAGGTCTTTCGTAGGCGAGCGGCCGTCTGGGATGGTACCACCGCTAAGCACTGTTGTGTTCCGGTTTGAAGGACATTGAAGCCGGTGAAATTAATTGGCATTATAAAACCTAGCAACTTATGTCTCGGGGTGACGAGCGCAGTCCAATACCATACAGTGCTTTGTGATTCAAAGTTCTGTATGGCGTTACTTCTGTTTATGGGAAGGCGAGCGAAAAATCTAAACTTTCATATTTTTAATAATAGTACCGAAGATTTTCATGAACAAGGCTCACAAATAGGGAACCACGAGCAAACACTTAAATAAAAATCGAATATATTACCATACAATCGTTATAAAGCAATTTCAGCCAACTTACGTACGACACAGTAACTGCTGTCATGGGGGCCGTTTGATTTTTAACCCCACCCTAGCGTGAAATAGACAGAAGCATGAAGCTATAGAATTAAAAACGCCTTACAAACTCGTTCAGGCGAGTCGCGTTCCGAAGGCAGCCAGAGTATATCCAGTAAGAGCGGGCCGGCATAATTCTGCACGCCATCGATGGACCCAATGTCTCTTGACAATCGACATTACATTTACACAGCCACATACAACCAGGGGTCTGAAACTGATATTACAATTTCCTCATAATGGTCTAACAGTGGCTTCATAATAGTTCGTTTTGGTAATCTAATAATTCAATTAACAGAACCATTGCGAAACCATAGCTTCGTGGTCTCTTCCATCTCGGCTCGGACCAAGAGGTTCGCAAAATCGTATTTCTGTCGGACCATAAAGCTGTGGAATAGCTTGCCGGCGCACGTGTTTCCTCCTTCGTATAACTTGGGATCCTTTAAACCGGCCTTTAGGCCGGCATAATTCTGCCGATCTGTGACAGATCCAGTGTCTATCGTTGGTCGACAGTATTCATGGATTGCGCTATACTTACCATCAGGTGTAGCGTAGTCGCTTTGCCGAGCCAGGATAAAAAAAATAAAAAAAAAATGTGTCATCATTATAGTTTTCCGACGGCGTACCAATGAAAAATTACAATATTTGGTAATCACCTTTCTACCACAATTCCATGAAGACTATTGGCCAACCATTGTGAATTTATTATATTACGATTTTTGAAGTGAAAACTTCTTTAGGCGCGTTGAGCACTTTATGGGTGAACAAAAATCATGAAACTCGCGTCATTGTCACCGAACGCTTTCCATGCGCTTTATGTATACTGTGTATAAATGTGTACTTTTTGGGTGAACATAAAGCGAGAAACTCGCGTCATCGTCACCGCACCCTTCCCATGAGCTATATGTAGGTATACAGTGTATATATATATACATAGATATACCTACGTGCGCTATTAGTATACATTATATATATACAAATAGTATATCTCTCTACATATATATTAAATTGATCATTAACACTTCTTTACAAACCAAAAATAATAATCTAATAGCTTGACAATACAATTCAAAAGTTACTTAGTGTTTACTTCTATCGGCAGTCCCCAAAGACACAAAAGTAAGGAATGGTAGTGGTATGGTTTTCATTAGAACAACTAACTTAAATTAGCAGACACGTCAGTAAAGTCAGATTCCTGGGCTAGAATAAAAAAGAAACAAACATAGAGTTCTCAATCGTTGGTCATAGAAGCACCAATAATTTAGGTATAGGCATGCTGTAGACAGTTTTGTCTACAGTAGGAATGGGCTGGCTCGACCGGGTTGCTACCACTGTCTCATAGTAATCCGACGTAAAGTAGCAGCTTGCTATTGCCTTTCGTACGATGAGTTAAATATCCGGAGATCCAAATCCCCCTCCCCTTCCCAATCCGTAAAGTATCCCTTGCTTTTAAGGTCGGCAAAGCGCCCAAGATTATTTTAGTATTGTGGGCGTACATAGGCGGTGGAGATCACTTACGATCAGGTGACTCACTTGCTCATTTGCCGGCATATAGGTACTATAAAAATAAAATAAAATAAGCAGTGATACCTACCCAGACGGCTTCTCGCATACGAGGATCCTATCATCACTCTACACGTGCAGCCTGTGGGCTAACTACACTAAGAAAAGGTACAACGAGTACTGTATAAAAATGCCTTTAGGATGTTGTTGGGGCTGCCCCGATACTGCAGTGCCTCAGGTATGTTCGCAGACGCGCGCACCGCCTGCTTCCACACAACTATGCGTGCGCGTGCCGCGTCATTAGTACGCAGGGTGCGGGCTAGCTCCAACATTGTCCTGAAGATGATAGGATCCAGGCTTGACTGCCCTTTCCTCCGGCATTGCTGCGAGAGACATGTTTCAGCACCAATGCCGGAAAGAAGATTCTGAATACGGCACTATTTTATTTTATTACGATGTTATTTAATGTAAAAATATGGATTTAGTCTGAAATAAATGAATTTTATTATTATTATTATTATATTTAAATATGTATAACATTTGATTTAATAGAAATTCACACAATAAATAGACTCCATATAAAATAGTAATAAACAATTAAGTACAGTTATCCATCTTCATATATACCACTTCTTGAAACAAATACTCAATACTGTAGAAGTACTTCAACAATTTAGCCCCACCTTTAAAATGTTTTCCTAACAATAAACTTCATTCTCTGGAAAATATTTTAGAAAAATGCAGCGCCACTGCCCCTTAAACAGTTAAAAGAGCAAGTTTAACTGCGTCTTTTAAAACTTTATTTAAGTTGCCCGGCAATGTACTTAGGGTTTATTTTTCGACTGAATGTAACGGCAACTGAACTTTAATAACGTTACAAGGTTTTAGCGACTATTATTTAATTAAAATACTAAGCATTTGTGGCTCTCGTGGCGTACAATAGCGCGACGGTTTGGAAAATATATTTTGAAGAGAATTTGAATTAGCCAGAATACCAATATGATACCAGATTACTTTTACACTGGGCCACCAACACATTAGGCCCAGAGTCAACCTCACCAGCACCTGGTACAATCTGCTGATTAACAGACGAGGTAATTGCGAAACTTGGTTCCCGTTGCAGGTTGTGGGGTTCAGAGGGCGGGTCGCCCCGACGGAATCATGATGGGAAGGTGGACCCTGGCATGAAGCCAGCTGAACACCAGGCAGGTATAATTATTATAAGCTGTATGTACCTCAGGCCAGTGCGCTTGGTTTGAGTTCCGAAAGATGTTAGTTGAATAATTAAAAAAAAAATATTTACAGAGTTCTGACTCGACACTGCCTCGTTGGCGCAGTTGTACCTAATGCGAACGCGGTACGACTGCTGTGCTAAGGTCTCGAGTTCGATCTCATGTATAGAATCAAAAATATGATTATAAAGGTGGAATTTTGACCAATACGCACCACTAAGTAGATCTTTGAAAGCCTTTAAAAACCTTAGCAGGACCGAGAAACCGAATATTATAACATCTAATAACGTCAAAAATAAAGCAGCACCTTTATCAAATAACCACAGAAACCGACGATGTAATATTGCGCGTCTGTTCATTAACTAATTTATTCGTGAGAAAGTCCCGGTTATCCGGGGCTAGTCTGCAAGAAACAAAACTAATGGCGCTGGCAACACGAGAGCCTGGAGGTTCTACTATGACTCCGCTTATGAGAGGAGGCGAGAGCGGATTAAAACTTTTCCCCAATGCATTTATATAAAGTAAGGCAATTTATTGGTATATTAAGCGCGAAATAATTTGGTAGGACTGAAGTTGACAGCCTCCGTGGTAGAGCGGGCGAGTAATGTGAATGTTTGTGTGATCCACAAATATTTTCTTCGGCACTGTGTGTTATGGGACCATAAGTCCCTCATAGTTCTTGATACCCACAATACAAGTTAACCTAGTGAGAGGTCAGAACTATGTGTGTGACTGTTGGGTGTATTTATGACTGCCTCGATGGCGCAGTTGTAATGCGTAGGTACGCGTTACGACTGAGGCTGACGCTGAGGTCTCGAATTCGTTCACCGGGTCGGGTACAGTGGCGGACTAACAGGGGGGCGGAAGGGGCGGCCCGCCCCGGGTCTACGGTCTTGGGAGGGCCCCAAATATCTCTGCGTTCCCCTGATCAAATCCTAAACGAGACTTTAGGCCCGGGTTCACAAGTAGCAGACTGCCAGTCACAGTTGCCAAGTCCTGCCAGTCACTGGTATCAACCCCAATGGTATGAAAATAAAAGATAGAACTAGATATTAGTATATAGAACGTTTTTTGTTATAATTTAGGTTATAAAAGCTTTATAATTTAGTTACTTAATTTTTAATCTATTGGAGTTGGTATCAGTGACTGGCAGGAGTTAGCGGCTATGACTGGCATTCTGCTACTGGTGAACCCGGGCCTAAGTAACTTCATAATATTATCAAGATCAATATACTGTAGCCATCTAGACCTATTGCGGTACTAATATTCTTTTAACTTTGCTGAACGCTTCCAATACACTCTGGGTGAATCCCTGTCTTTGTAGCGAGTACTTCCCCAGGAATCCCTGAATGAATAAAGTGCTAATGATTCACTCTTGTACGTCTACATTTACATTCACTACATTATATTTACGTCGAAAAATAATCATTGACCTCCCATAAAATAAAATTAATAAATTTTTGTTGATTGATTCGTATTTTATTGTCTAACCCATATCCATTTCATACTGTAGGTACGTTTGTTTAGCCTAAATGTATGTTTATTTAGCCTAAATAATTTAAGTCGAATTTAAATTTCACTTGCCAGATTTTAACGAAATAAACATAAATATTTATTTATACATACAAATATGAACTGAATAAAAAGCTTGTAAAACTATTTTGTTTTATAGCTGGGGGGCCTCATTTAGCTTTGCCGCCCCGGGCCTCTGACGGACTTAGTCCGCCACTGGTCGGGTAAAAGTGATATTGGGTTTTTCTATTACGAAATGCTCAGTTTCAGCCCGGAGTCTGGAATTGTGTCCGGTATATCAGATCATGGGACGGAGATACACTCGGCGAAATGTACTGGTTACACCTCTGCCTACTAGGGTATTACAGGACTGAGCGCGTAAGTTCGTCACTTCATCTTGTGTCTATGCCTCCCACCATCCTTAAAGTCTCTCAAAACAATAATTGCCGACGCCGCTCGTGACTAATCACAGGCTGGTCAAGTTATTAACTAGATGATAGGTCGCTCATATACGAAAGGCCGTCTGGGTTTGTACCACCACTTTGTCTATTTATACCACCAAGCAGCTGTGTATAACTAGTATGATCATTACCGCCCGGGTACGCCCTCAATACCAGAACAATCATGGACGCGTTGCCGACCTTAAAGGGATAATGAAGGATTGGGAAGGAGGGGAGATTTGGGTCTCCGGATATCCGTAGTGTAAGTGTCCGTCCGTGATCTCGAAATGAAAGCTTTTTCTTAATCTCCTGTGAGTATATATATGCACGATACCAAACCGAAACACGCTTTTTCAAAATTCGAGCCAATCTCTAAAACGACTGCAAGAATTTGGTCGGGCAAATTCAGGAGAGTAATTTAGGCTATTTTATCGCGAAAATATAACGGGACAGACACCTACGCGAGCAGAGCTGCATGCAAAGGTATTCGTTAATAAATCTCAACTCCCAGCATCCCTTAATCTTGTTGATTAGCCACCACTCGTGGCTTGCACCGCTTTATAATTTATGAACGCCAGCCGAGACGGGGACGCAGCAATTAGCCGGCGTAACGAACGTTTGAAATAAATATCATTTTGTAATGAATGCGACAACTCCGATAAATATAGTCTTATTCATCAAAGACTTTAATGTATACTACTAGACAAGCTGTGCGGTACATAGAATTAGAAATTGTGCCACTAAGTTACTGTCAATTGACCGCAACTCAATATTACTACCTCGCTTACTCTAAACTAGAGACTCTATCGCGCTCCCTGTCTGTGAGCTGTCAAACTCCTGCGTTATGTGATACAATTTTACTTCTAAACAGTCCGTCTCGTAGTACCTATACATTAATGTCTTTGTTATTCATTGTACAATTGTACAGTGACGCAGGGTAGCGGAGTGGACATTGGCAGGGAACTCGAGTTTGCCTAGGTTCTTCCTATTCTATCCTTTAAGTAAACAAAATACAATACAATTGGTATTCGTCTCGCATTAATTAATTAGATACCTATAATGAATAGGTAATCTTATAATAATATATATGTATTGGTATAAAAAGGTAATCATTAAGCTTCAAATTCAAATGACCAAGGTATAGGCAATCTAACTGTTAAAAATCCCAGATGTCAGTTAGAAAAATCTGTATAAATAATAATAATAATAATAATAATAAATACACCCAACAGTCACACACATAGTCCTGACCCCACACTAGGTAAGCCTGTATCGTGGGTATCAGGAACTACGAGGGACTTGCGGTCCCACAACACCCAGACCCGAACCAAATTTTTGTGGATCACAAATATTTGTCTCGGTGCGGGAATCGAACCCACGGCCTCTGGCTTCGCAGCCGGCTACTCGCCCGCTACGCCACGGAGGCTGTATTTTATTGTATTTTTTCATACAGTTTTTATTTTCAATGAATCTAAGAAACGTCTCGGTTAAACTAGCTTTCAATCAAGCTGGCACCTAAATATATCCATTTGTCTAGGCGCTACAATAATACAGATAAAGGGGTCAAATATATAACACCCCTCTTTTTTGTCGGGTGTTAAATAAGTTTCAGTGAAAATTAAAACCGCCGTAATAATAAACCTGATAGCTGTAGACAATTCATGCATATGATGCCCCGTTAAGGAACCTATTCTACCATATGTCATATTATGAAATAATGAATTAGTGTAAACAATTCCCAGCCAGCAAAGTGTGTCTAGTACATTTTTGGAATTTTATTCAAATTCGGCTGTAGAATTTTAAACATAATATGACTGCCTCGGTGGCGCAGTTGTAATGCGTACGCGGTACGACTGCTGTGCTCAGGTCTCGGGTTCAATCCCCGGGTAAAGTGATATTGAGTTTTTAATTATGAAATGCTTAGTATCAACCCGGAGTCAGGAATTGTGCCCGATATGGCGATAGGCTCGCCCCCTATCATATAATGGGACGGAAATAAGCTGGGCGAAAAGTGTGCGTACTAGTAACACCTCTACTTACCCCTTCGGGGAGTACAGGCGTAAATGCGCGTGTAAAACATAATATGATAAACATTAATATTTTGTTCAAAATTAATATTTTTTAAGTGAATAAATAGTTGTCTACCGTACACAGGCATAAAACCCATTCATCTGAAGGCCAATTCTCGTAATTTTAATGTTCAAAATATCATTCCGATCTAATCTCAGCGTCAAGAAAGTTGCAAATGGCATTCTCTTATACCAATAATCAACGTCAAATGCACCTAGCATTAACAGTAGCATTATATCGTTTTGGCTTCAGTCAACTTTTATTCTACATTCAATCTCATTACGATCTATGTTCACATTTGACGTTGATTATTGGTTTAAGAGAATGCCATTTGCAACTTTCTTGATGCTGAGATTAGATCGGAATGATATTTTGAACGTTTAAAATTACGAGAATTGGCCTTCTGGTATAAACCTTTATCATAAATTTATTGAACAAACACATTCTCACCTTCTTTATGATAATAATTATGCATTAACACGAATGCAAACATAAACCTATTAAAATTTGCAAAATCTAAAATTTTATAAAATATATCAGGTGACAATGTTGGCATACTGTTGTAATATAATTTAATTGCCAAATGCAACAATTCTGCAGGTCATAAAATATGTAATGTTACATACATACATACGCACTTACGTCTGTAATTCCCGAAGGGATAGGCAAAGGTGTAAACCAGTACCCCCACATTTCACCAAGCTTATTTACGTCTCATGATGTGATAGGGGGCGAGCCTATCGTCATACCGAGCACAATTCCAGACTCCGGGTTGATACTAAGAAAGAAAGAACATACACAAACAATAAGATACTATGCATTTCATGGTAAAAAAGCTAATATCACTTTACCCGACCCGGGGATCGAACCCGAGACCTCATCGTCAGCCACAGTCGTAACGCGTGCGAATTATAACTGCGCCACCGAGGCAGTCTATAATGTACAGCTGCCAGTATGTAATATTAACGAGTTTAATTATTGATATACTCGTAGATCCATCCTTACACAGTTTCCTTGAAGAGGGAACTAAGCCTAACATTTGGATTCATAGGGCCATCAAAATCGAGGTCGAGATGGGCCGCGGCTGCCATACAATCTACAGATTATTTAAGTATTCAAAATATGTACTTGGTCATTATTTAAATTTTTAGGATAAGCCGACAAACGAGCAAGTGGACCACCTGATGGTAAATGATCTCCACCGCCCATGTACGCCCCCAATACCAGAAGAATCATAGGCGCGTTGCCGACCTTAAAGGAAAGGGATTGGGAAGGGGAGGGGGATTTGGTCCTCCGGATATCTCACTCACCGTCCAAATGCAGCAGCAAGTCGCTAATTTACGTCGGTTTTCTGTGAGACAGTGGTAACGACTCCGACGAGCCGCCCAATTCGTGATGTAGACAAAACTGTCAACAGCGTGGCTCTACCACTCAACACTTAACTATTTGACTCTAATTTTCCACTACATACGTACTTCCTCGACAATTATGCGTACATCTTTAGAATACACAAGTAAGCTTGGCCGACGCCCAGGTCCGATAACGTAGGACAAAGATGGGAAATTACCACCACGCTGCGCCACGCTGTTGCAAATAAGTTTTTCATTGCTCTGTCAAAGACTGTCTTATCTTTCACCCTAAAAAAACGGGTATTGTAAGTTTAAACTCTTTGTTTGCCGGTGGGTGGCTAAGTGTAAGTGGCAACGTAGCACCTAAACGACTGTACCGATTTGTATGCGGTTTTATTTAATTTTAAAGTTAGATAAATCAGGGTGGTTCTTATTGAAATAAATCTATATTATATATAACATTAAATTTCTTTTCTGTTCGATAAAAAGTTATTTTTGCCATCTTTTTTATTCCTATTTATTCAAAGTAAAGTTATTTTTTACATCTTTACACAAGTTACTGTATTAAAGATACACCTTTCATATTTTAAGTACCAGCTTATTTAAATTCAGCTACGTAATCCAATCTTATTCCAGGACAAACATAATTTCATAGCATTAATTTAAGTGCTTGAAACGCTCAAAAATATTCCCATTTATAAATCTGAATGTAACAAATCAATTTTTAAAACCCTAGCGTAAGAGACATTCTGGCGATGCTCCAACTACACTACCGCGGGTTAGAATGCAATGCCATTAGACTTAAGACCTCCGCGACTTGAGAACACGAGCCGTGAACCGTAAAACGAAGCTATTTGCTCAAAGATTTTCATGTGATTCAGCTTTGAAGTTTGTAGTTTGGATGTTTTTTTTATTGTAATGTTTCCAAAGACATTTTGTACTCCATTATCGGGAAAGAAGTCGATTTAAAAAATATATAGATATTATAGTATTTTTTTTAAATAGGCACCTCTTGTGTCGATACATCGCTTTCTACAAGATTTCCAGGCATCGAAGGCGTCATAGTAGGCTTCCTCCGGAATCTCCAATTTACTAGAGGCACGTTGTAAATATCTTTGTCTACAGCATGAATGAGTCGGCTCGACCAGGTTATTACTACTGTCTCACAGAAAACCGACGTGAAATCGCAGCTTATTGTTGCGTTTCATACGGTGAGTGGTATTGTGGTGTTACTGGAGGCCCAAATTCATTCTGCCCTACGCAATCCCTGAATTATCCCTTTCAACGCATTCACTGTTCTAATATTGTAGGTGTTTATAATATTAATCTTGAGAAGAGTTAGGGACAGTCGAAACAGCATTCTGAGAACTGTAGCTGAGAACATCAACTCTCAGATCATGAAAAAAATTGTGCCTAGAGTTATCGGTACTAACACTAGGTAATAAGTTTTTGTTGTGTTACTAATACCCTATGGATTTGTTGTCTGAAATAAAGTTTGGTATTATTATATTATTAATATGCGTGGTGCGTTGAGAATACATTATCATTTTGTAACTAACAGCCTCCGTAGTGCAGTAGACGAGTAGCCGGCTGCGAAGCGAGAGGCCGTGGGTTCGATTCCCACACCGAGACAAATGTTTGTGTGATCCATAAATATTGGTCTCGGGTCTGGGTGTTGTGGGACCGCAAGTCCCTCTTAGTTCCCGATACCCACGACACAGGTTTACTTAGTGTGGGGTCAGGACTATGTGTGTGACTGTTGGGTGTTTTTTTTTTTTTTACTAACTCATAATACCTAGTGGTTTCACTGGCTTCAATATAATTTAAACCGAAACGCAACAATCCTTACACACTACTGCTTGACTGCTGAAACAGACAAAACGGTGGTGCTAACCCAGACGGCCTGCGCATACGAGGGACCTTTTTTATAACATAGGTCGGCAAACGAGCAAGTGTGTCACCTGATGACGAGTGATCTCCACCGCCTATGTACGCCCACAATACAAAAAGAATTATGGGCGCATTGCCGACCTTAAAGAAAAGGGATAAGGAATTTAAACCACCGGATATCTCTCACCGTACGAAACGCAGCAGCAAGCAGCTATTTTACGCCGGTTTTCTGTGAGACAGTGGTAACGACTGGTGGAGCTTTCAACCTAGTGGTAGAGTAAAAATTTTACAAAATCTAAATAATTTATAGCATTTTAGGGATTCAATAATTATTTCGAATTCTTTATTTTGATATAAATCAAACCAACCAAACGCATTGTAAAACATTTTATTTCAACTATAATTTGCAGTAAAGATCTAACAGAAGTTCATATTGCGATCTCTTCCACTATTTTAGTTACACTTTGAATGTTTTATAATAATTTACAATTTCCAATAGTTTTGTATGTTTGTTCCCAACGAGTCACACCCACAACATGTCACAGTGAGACACACTGGAAAAATAGTGAAAAAAAAATCACAACCAGTAACAGTGTGACTCAAATATATATTTTATTCCAAACGAGTCCACTGCTCAACTGCATGCAGATACACTGTAACAAGTTGACACTACTTCTTCGTTATTGGGTTATATAAAAGAACCCTAATGATTTTTTTTTAGTTTACAAATAATATGACTTCATAAACCTTTCATTAAAACCATTTGATACATTTTAATATGTAGATCTACTGATTGATTGGTCTCAACGGTGTTGTTCTGGCTGGGAAGTAGTGTAAACTTGGTACAATGTTACTGCACGTTGAGTAGTGTGACTCGTTGGGAATCCAGTCCAGTGACTGGATTCCCAACGAGTAACAGTTTACTGGTTGGGAATTTTACACTATTCCACCTAACGCGTCACACTGTGACACTTTGAGGATGTGACTCGTTGGAACAAACAGTTTTATATCAACTAGAGTTATCTACGTCAGTTTCTAGATTTTATGGGCATGGTGGGAAAAGTGTAGCTTTATGTGTAGAGCCACGCTGTAGTTTTGGCTACACCATGAATGGGCCTGCTCGATGGGTGGCTCATTATCTAACAGAAAAACTGCGTCAATTGGCAGCTTGCTGTTGTAGCGTTTAATACCTGAAGACCAAATCCACCTCCTCTTCCCAGTCCCGTTTCTTTCGGTCAGCAATGCTTTACAATTGAACGATTAACGATAAATTGATACGATTATTCTGGTATCGTAATTGTCCATTGGTGGTGGAGATCGCCTTACATACACCACCCACTTGGACATTTGCCTCTGCTTAAGAAAACGTAATTAATACTTAAATACGAATAATCGATTATGTAATCAATATAAATTTTAAATCGATTTAACTGAATACATTTTCCCGTTGAATATATAAAAGAATATACACTCTTCCCACCATTACCACTCTTACATTGCCAATAATGATACTACGCCGAAACTTGTCTTAATTCACAAAGGCTAACATTATATTCGAGCGTTAAAAAAATATGCATTAATCATTCTCATTTCATACATATTATACAAACTTGTTGGGAGGCGTTTGCCTAGGAGTACTACTAGGGTACTTGAGGCTCTAGTAATCATAGGTATACAATGAAATATTTCTATAAAACCTTACTTTAGACCAGAAGCATTTCTTGTACGACAGAATATAACAGAAGGCTCGGTTTACGAGACCGCATCTTACGATTGTCACTGTCAAATTGCAAGATACAGCATAGAAAACGGGTTGTGTTAGTCTTCTCGTCTCTGTCGTAAAAGAAAATCTTCTTGTGTAAATCAAGCATAAAAAACGAATCCACCGATAAATAAAGTACTAGACGCCACATTACAGAGTATTCTTGTTCATGAAGCTTAGTGCTAAAGACGAGGCTCGATAGCTGTAATTGGTGGGTTACTCTGTCAACTCTTGTTCTGACTGGCAAGTGTTTATTGAATTGACCAATTAGTACACTTCGCCTGGTTACTGTCGCTAGTGTTAGTGTTAGTAATGTGTATTACATCTAAAAGTTAACTTATGCGGCGTCTATAGGATTAATAATCTGTGAATGAACCATATGTCGAAATTACATTACTCTTATGCTGGTATTTAAGAACATTTAAGTGAGCTCTTTGCTATGTGTAGATTCCTGTATACCTCCTTTTTTAAGATAAAGTATAAATAAATAAAATAAATACACCCAACAGTCACACACATAGTCCTGACCCCACACTAGGTAAACCTGTATCGTGGGTATCAAGAACTACGAGGGACTTGCGGTCCCACAACACCCAGACCCGAGACAAATATTTGTGGATCAGACAAACATTTGTCAGGTGCGGGAATCGAACCCACGGCCTCACGCTTCGCAACCGGCTACTCGCCCGCTGCGCCACGGAGGCTGTGTGTATCAATCACGTATACAGAAATCGCCCATAAGCATTCGCGCGTACTATGAGACTTCATAATAAGGTGTACGAATACGAGGCTATTTTTTTCATGCAGAATATAGTTTCGCATCTCAAGTTCATACAAGACGTTGTTGAGTAATTTGTTACTATTTACAAGTTAGAGATAATGTAATCTCGACTTGGAGCCCGTATTTTCTTTTTCCCGTATTTTCAAAAAACAAACTATGTACTCAGAAGCATACAGACGTAAGTTATACAAAATTTATATATGCTTTACACCCGTATGTGCACAGGATGGTACCCTCCTGACTTCCCGGTGTTCTCGGTTAGAGGCTATTGCCACGCTATACGAACTGCGCCAAGCGAGACATGGTCATTCTGAAAACTGACCACCGAGACTGGATGTTTTATTTCGCGTTTTTTTTAATTCTGGCAATATGACTGCACTGAGCTTGATGTTAAGAGCAGTTTAGTCGAAGTATAATGACGACCAACAAGAGAAATTGCGTCCCACGACGGTTGGCAGAATTATGTCGACCTGTTTTTTTTTATATAGCATAGGCCAGCAAACGAGCAAGTGGGTCACCTGATGGTAAGTGATCTCCACCGCCCATGTACGCCCACAATACTAAAAGAATTATGGGTGCGTTGCCGACCTTAAAGGAAAGGGATAATTAGGGGATTGGGAAGGGGAGGGGGTTTGGGCCTCCGGATATCTCACTCACCGTACGAACCGCAGCAGCAAGCTGCTACTTTACGCCGGTATTCTGTAAGACAGTGGTAACGACCCGGACGAGCCGGCCCATTCGTGTTGTAGACACAAGTGTCTACAAGTGGCTTTTTAATAATGCACAAGTCTCTCGGTATCCTGCTTAGTGTCGCCTGTCGCAGTCGTAATTTGGTCGTGCACCCAAAAAATACCAAACGAATAATAGAGCTACTCAAAATACGGACCCCATAAGACACTCTCACAAAAGTCAATTTTAAGCCTTATTATTAGTATTGACGATAAGACGTTTTAATTAAACGCTTATTATGAAAAACCTCTTCGATTTATAATACAAGGCAAAATATATTTCCCTATCTTAAGGTCAAATAAGTACGCGTTCACACTTGACGATAATTCAGCCATCAGTATCTGTTAGTGATTATTACTAAAAAATACATTCATCCAAAGAATAATATGTAAACTCGTTAACAGACTTCAAAATAATAACTCTGAAACGTCAAAAATACAATTTCTACAGTTCTCTTTGGAGTCGGTGCAATTTTATTTGACCGGCAGCGACACAGGCACCGCCTCTAAACAGAATTATAGAAATTGTTATTTTCGAGTTTACAATGCTTTTATATTAAAGTCGGTTTCTTAGTTTTGTTAAAACTAATTTTATTTTTTCTTATGTGAATCACAGACCAAAACCACAAAACTATTGTAAAATTATTTTCACTCAATTAGAATTGGCACAATAGATCACTCTATATAGAAACATGATTTTAATAGTAAATTGTAAAAGAAATAAACAAATGACAGAATTCCATACACTTAATTTCTCGATACACGATAAAACTATTCAATATTTCCTAAATAAACCTTTAACGTTAATTAAAATCTTGATTATAAAACGCAGCCTTAAGATCGCAAGTGTGAACGCGCCGTAAGGAAGATATCTATGCATATGATCGTCGTTAGTTTACAATTAAGTAGTGCAATAACTCGTCTATATCTATTTAGACGTTCTGTATGCAGCACGAGGAAATAAATATATAGTTTCGTAATCAGAATAGTCTTCATAATTATACACTGGAACATAGTTACATTCACAATATACCACATCTATTATACATTAACAACCGCCGTGGCGCAGTGGGCGAGTAGCCGGCCGTAAAGCGAGGGGCCACCGGTTCGATTGGTGCACCGAGATAAATGTTTATTTCGGGTCTGTGTTTTGTGGGACTTTTAGTTCCTGATACAAGGTGTTAATTCCCTGGTATGCGAGAGGCCGTCTTAAGATTTGTATAGTGATGCTTCTGTTTATGGGCACGCGTGGCGCTTACCATCAGGCGAGCGACCAGCTCGTTTCGTCACTCAAGCTAATAAAAAAAAACCTCCACCATACAGATTTATCATATTGTAGGGTCAGGATTATGTGTGTGAATGTTTAGTGTATTTATCATCCATTGTCGAATAATCCGTACAGATAATCACATTTACAATACTTGTTTACTTGTTTAATTATAGCAACTCTTCATTCATGAGACGTGAGATAGTTTAAGAAGATCCTGGTAGATATATGCACTCGATCCCGCAAGACTACAGACTCATCCTTATTTCCTTCTCAATACGTCTCATATTAGCATAAAGAAAAGGTACGCGCGCCGCTTCGAGACGTCGTGTTTGGTTTCACCAACGGATGATGATGAGATGGGGTTCTCATTACGATATTTGTTCCGGTGTACCAATCGAATTGAATACAATAAGATTGGAAATATATATGATTTGATTCGATATTTATACTTGATAAGAACAATAACTACGAAAAACGGTGTACGGTGTCGTGTACGTCCGTGGCTCGCGCTATTACGAGCCGTTTAACTGGATCATAAAGCGGCCTTAATCCAAAACATAGAGTTACGTTAGTATACGATAATAAAAACTCTTTACTATGTATGCATACAAAACGTCGAATCACTTATTTTAAAGCTATAATTATAGGAAATATGTTTATCACATACAGATATATTTGCTTGTATTAAGGCTAAATGTTTAGTATCCCAAACAAAATAAAACAAAAAATGTATTACGTTGCCGTATTTTATATTTCGCAATATAGTCCTTATGTCACATACTTAAGGTCTAATATTGCATGAGGTTTTTAATATCATATGACCAAACTAAATAACATGTTGCAATAATAGAATAATAAATTCACAAACATCAGCCATTTTGAGTTGCGTATTTACAAATACGCATAGATGTATATATTATTTTAGTGTCAAACTTGCATGATTACTCAATTTCAAAAATGTTTTTTTTATCGACTACCTATTGGCGACAGTTCCATCACATTTGAAATGTAAAAATCAACTAATGATTTATAATAACCGTGCCACGCCCATGCCGTGACCGTGTACTCTTTGAATACCAGTAAACCTAGTATGCGTCTCACAAGAAATCTTGCAAGTGAAAAAACTTACGTTCGATAAAATTACGTTATGTTATGGTTTGTAGAAAAAAAAACAAATAAAAGTAAAAATAACTATTCTCTCTTTTAAAATAATGGTTCTAGTTTCATGTACGACCATGTTAGTGATAGAAATAACCAGTTTTGTAAGTCACTAGTCGACAAAAATTTCTCGTGTCGTGTATACTTATTACGTGGGAAAGACGTAATTTTATATGAGCACTGACTGACAACTGAAGTGCTGGATGTTAAAGTCGCACTGCTCAGCCACGGCCTGTCCGGGGCACGGATATGATAAGATTAGTCAAGTTATCCGTTATTTTATTTTATATAGACAAATGAAACTCAACCTTATTCCCTTCCACTTACCGCTGAGAGTAATATAATGGCCGGTCTACATAATTTTAATGGGCGCTCATCCCAGCGATACTGAAATAGCATAAACGATCAATTCAGTGTCATTCCAGTGCATTTTTTCCTATCTGTTTTCTTCATGGGATCATTGTCACAGCAATTATTCAAAATTCAACAGCTTTTAAATTACTGTAATAATATAGATTATATTAACCCTCCCGGTCCAATGCTGGTATAAGATAAAACAAATAACCTGTTATGTAAACCGGTCACAACCAAACACGCCAAACAGCTCTATGCTGAGAGACAAGTCTTTTCGTTACACCGTATATCAAAGCCTCTAAGGTTGAATTTTCTTTGTTATCGAATTCAGTGATCGCCGTAACTGTCCATCAGCACCGAGTCTAACGGATCCGTTACACAGTACGAGCTGCTAAGTTGACAGTGGACAGCTACTGCTGTCGATATTTCACATGTCAGTAGGTCGACTTGCCTCGCAATTAGCTGCTATAAACATGGCTTAGTTACTACTGCCAAACAGTAGCAAAAGGCAAGCGGCGAGTAAAAACAAAAATGTAGTGATAACTCCGATAGAATCTGCTGTCATAGCGGGTTGAAGCGGTTTGATTTTAGTTGAACTGCTAAATCGCACACAATTTCAACCGTTTGAACAGACTTTCAATCAAATTGATACTGAACAGCTTTTGATTTATGTCAGTTGGTGAATAAAATGGAACAGTGTGAACCCGAACATGCAGACTGGCACGAATCGCACTGTGTAACTAAGACCCGTATTCATTAACAACACTTACGTGAGTTCTTTGCTATTCGTAGATTTCGGTATACATGATTGCTTAGCGCCAAATCGGACCAATCACGAATACAGAAATCGAGACTATGCGTTTGCGCACGTTTGAACCCTCTATGCAAGGTTTATCAATATGTTAGGCATTAATTGCAGGTTTTGGCCATATATTTGCAATAAAATTTAGATCACCGATAAGAAACATAGACAAATTTTTACAGATATTATCATCAGGATTTATTTTTTACAATCCAATGCTTATATTACATTTCTTAGCTTTACAATAGATTTTGTAGAATTGTAACAAGCGAGAAGTCATTTTTTATATGTATAAGCGATACAAAATGTACAAATATAAACAAAGATTACAATACGATGGGATTGAAAAAGCAAAGGTTTACAATAATTTATTGATATCAGTACATTATGGGAATAATATAAGGGAAGCATTTGTATGATCTATACTAGTGCGTAACGCGTATTATAATTAAAAAAAACAGGTCCTAATTACGTAATATCGGAAGTGGGATATTGTACTGTCTCAGAACAAAATAAAGAGACCACTCTTCCAAACTTTCTCTGACTGCCTCGGTGGCGCAGTTGCAATGCGTACGCGGTACTACTGCTGTGCTGCGGTCTCGGGTTCAATCCCCGGGTTGGGAAAAGTGATATTGGGTTTTTCTATAATGAAATGCTACAAAGTATTTCAAAAAATTAGGAAAATATTTAAATGTTATATAAGGAAGACTATTTATTAATTTTTTAAACGGATTAAATAGGGTAATTTCTGAGTTACTGGACTTTGAAGTATCTAGAAATGTCCATCATGGGTTCCTTAGTCAGCTGCCATGTAAGTAATTATATAAAAATTAACATTTGTTTCTATATCAATAAGGAGGCAATCTTAAAACCCATTATAACAAACTATAGAATGTCGACCGTTGATGTACTTTGCGTCCCTCGACTCTGTCCAGATTTATGTCAGCCTGAATAAACTAGATATACACGGGCTCACAACGGAACGGTCGTCCCCGGAACGAGTCTGTAAGTTTGGTTTATCACCAAACTAATAGAAATAGAATATATCAACTGCTCCCACCCGAAAAACCAAACAAATATATCGTATCTAGTTATAGATCATAACAAAACGTCTTCCCACTTCAAAATTTCATTCAACAATGCACTTAAACTATCTTATTAATGGATATAAACATATCTGTATTTAGAGCGGTATGTACTCTCTGATCTGTTGCAACGTTTCTTGATCCGTCGACTGCAACAGTCGGTCAAACGTCTCTGCTCCTACTTGATTCTTTAACGTTTCCAACTGTAAATAAAAATAATAAATCAATAATGCTACTACTACGGAAGCAGCGATAATTCAGCGGGGAGTGGCACGGACTTGCGAGACAAAAGTTGCAGATTCGAAACCAATCCCAAGAGCATACATTTCTGACTTTTCTGAATTATGCGTGTATTAATTGTTAATCATCGCTTGGTTTAATGTGTAGAAACATCGTACGACAGCATATCATAGTGAAATTTTCAAACCTACATGGCCGATCGCTTCAAACCCTAGTTAAATGTTGACTAAAGTTGGGTATGTGAGTGGAAGAGCCATGCTGTAGACAATTAATTACTATTGTCTGTAGAAACTATTGTCTACAGCATGAATGGGCCGGCTCGTCCGGGTTGTTACCACTGTCTCACAGAAAACCGACGTAAAGTAGCAGCTTGCTGCTGCGTTTCGTACGGTGTGAGATATCCGGAGGCCCATATCCCTCTCCCCTTCCCAATCCCTTAATTATCCCTGACCTTTAAGGTCGGCAACGCGCCCTAGTTGTTGTATTGTGGGCGTACATGGGCTATGGATATCACTTACTATTAGGTGATCTACTTGCTCGTTGCCGGCCTGTACTATAAATAAAAAATAAAAAAAACCGTGCCGATGATATCGATAATGATATGCGTACCTGATGGTGCGTGTACGCGCTGAGGTCCACCGTGTGCGCGGGGTGCGTGCGCGCCACACGCAGCTTGCGCGCCTCGTGCAGCGACGGCACTGCGTCACGCGCGTCACGTGCGTCACGTGCGTCACGTGCGTCACGTGCGTCACGCGCGTCACTCGCGGGGGAGCCGGGGGAGCCGGGCCGAGACACCGCCGCCGGGACTAGGCCGCTGCAGGAACAGTACACACTTTTTGTATTTATGGTGGGGACGCCTGCAGGTTGCACAGACGGGTGATCGGCTCACGTTAATGGAACCATTTCACCCTTAATCCCAGTTTAGGTGTTGCTGCCTATATAGCGTCGGCTTGGCTAGATATCTCCATCCCCGGGAGATGGTCTCCACCGTTGAGGTTTCGGCTGCAGTTCAGACGCGTCTGTGGGGCGTCGTGGCCAGCTCTACTAGATTTACACCTTGCAGAGTTGTCCACTACTGCCCAGCACAGTCCACCCATTGAACAGTACACACTTACACACTCATGGCCGTTCCCTATATTGTCTATCGACAGATTTGCTTACTATCAATAGTGTTTTGATAGATATCCCATACAAAATGTGTCAAAATATTACTGCCAGTAAACAAATCTGTCGGTAGACAGAATATTCGGAATGGGGTTAACACACTTACACAGATAACTACTAGAGACACTCTGTACTCTGTAGACAGTTTTATAACGTCACCCAAAGACTTTAATGTATACTACTAGACAAGTTGCGCGGTACATACAAATTGTAACATTAAGTTACGGTTTACTCAACAGATTTTTGAAGCTGTCCGAAGGCCTCGGACTTGGTTTAACGACTGCTTTCAGTTAATAACAGCCGGGCAGTGTTTTTACATGCCCTCTGAAGCACGAAAACGCTCAGTTGAAATACCACTAAGCACTCATCCATAGACTGACCGAGCCAAGTGTTTCTAAACTCGCTAATCATTTACCAATTAATGAGTGCAACTGGCTATGAACACCTACATTCAATGACCCAGTTACTCGTTCACACAATGCAGCAAAAATATATCGAATGTACTCACTCAACATACAAGCCGGCGTATGGCGTGATCATCACATTATTTAGGACTTCAGTCAGATTGAGGAGTATGGCGGGGAACCTCTGCAACACTGCCGCGTTCTGTGTCGTCAACAACGACGCGAGACCTAGACCTGGAATTGATTAATCACGAATCAATCTACGGCTTACTAGTTCATAATAATGTCTATACTTCAAATAGCAATACTTGTATATAAATGTAATTGTTTTTTTTTTAAACTGCTCGATGGTTTTGAATGAAATTTTGTATTTTGATGTTTCAATTTTATATTTTTTTAATGACACTCGCCCAGGTGTTCTTACGACATGACAGCTATGTTGAGCACAAATTCCTCTCCCAACCAGGCAACACCTGTCTGATATTTTGAATCAAAAAACTCAAAAGGCAAGTTGTAATTTCTCGCCTTGGGTTTGATCCCAGAACCTCACCAGTTTCACAATCCAAATACGCTACTACTGAACCAATAAGATATATATAATAGACTGACTATTAAATCATGATTTCCATCACTCACCGACAACCTTCGACCTTTCCACCTGTGTCACCAGATTCATCTTCTCAGTCCAAACTTGCAGCACTTTGTTCAATACTTTGTCAGGATCAGAGTCGTACTTCGTCAGTCCATTGGCTGCCTCCTGCACTGCCTTGTAGAAGAAATCCGTTGAGAGCAGTATCACCCGGGACAGGAGACACAGTTGCACTGACAGGACTAATGGTATGTCCTCACCATCTAGTAAACTCCTGGAATGAAAAAGTCGATAAAATACAGCAGTTAAAGATTGGGTTTTTTTTATTCGGGCATGGCGAAGTGTACTGTAACGTACCTGATCGAAAGTATAAGTGTAGCAAGTGAGTCAGCAGTGCCGGAACGCGAATTTTAGGATTGAGTGAGATCAAAATATTGCACTCATAGTTTGGTATATGTAAAGTCTGAACTCTGACATTTGACAAGCAACGGCACCTCTAATACAGGGCAGTGTCTGGAGTAGAGATGTGTATTAAGGTCGGCCTTGCAGGTGACCTGAGTGGCCCTGTCCCACCCCGAATCCACCTCGTAGGCGTCTTTATATACTTCTATTTTTTTATAGCATAGGCTGGCAAAAGAGCATGTAGGCCACTTGATGGTAAACGATCTCAACCGGCCATGTACGCCCACAATACCAGAAGCATCATGTGCGCGTTGCCGACCTTAAAGGAAAGGGGTAATCCCTTAAGGGTTGGGAAGTGAATGGGGATTTGGGGCTTCGGATATCTCACTCGCCGTACTTGTACTATCTTACTCACTTTACGTCGTTTTTTTGTGAGACAGTGGTAACGACCCGGTCGAGCCGACCCATTCGTGCTGTAGACAAAACTGTCTACAGCGTGGCTCTACCATTTCTATATTTAGTAATCGTGAGTAGTCATTTAATATCAGACCCACCATAGAGAAAACTTATCCCTACATGTAAGTAAAATCCAATAAATATAATATCGATAATTTTTGACATGTTGTTGTCTCCTTCGACTGTCGACAAAACTATGCCGGCTTAAAGTAACTGTATATACACAGGCTAATATTCCAGGAACGTGCCTCGCCAGAACGAGCCTGTAAGTTTTGTTTTCACCTTCCTATTGTGGTGGCTATCTGGTATCCTTCTTCTTCTGACTATCAGGCGAGCGTTTTTTTTTATTAGTTTGAATAACGAGACGAGCAGGTCGCTCGCCTTATGGTAAGCGCCACGCCTGCTCATAAACAGAAGCAACGCCACACAGAACTTTAAATAACAAAGCACTGCATGACACTGGACTGCGCTCGTCACCCCGAGATATAAGGTGTTAAGTCTCATAATGTCCAGTAATTACAATTGGCTTCAATGTCCTTCACACCGGAACACAACAGTGCTTACACACTGTTGCTTGGCGGCAGAAATAGACAAAGCGGTGGTACCAACCCAGCCGGCCTCTCGCATACGAGGGACCTACCACCTTGTAAAGCGTCATCTTGTAGCGTCCTGCTCGTCTAGTCATTTACTAGCATAAAAAAATAACAAAATTACACCAATACCGATAATGCAATAAACAATAACTTACTTACCGCACCACTCTAATGAGTATAGGCCATATAACCTTGACTCCTAGAAACGCGTTCCTCTCCGGGAATGTGACACTGATGCAGACCTCAGCCATCCGCATGACAGTGATGATGCCCTCCGTCCTCATGTCACTCAGCATATCCTCCAGTAAGGCCACACATTTGCCACCAGCGGCAGAGAGGAACTCCTCAGGACAAAGGAGGGTGTACGCTTGCAATATGTGAACCACTATGTGGAGATGCTCTGATGATTGTTCTGTAGACGAAATTATGTGATAAATTTTGTAATTTTTTTCGTGAACTTAACGTTCCACACATACATACATACGTACTCACGCCTGTAATCCCCGAAGGGATAGGCAGAGGTGTAACCAGTACACCCACATTTCGCCGAGCGTATCTCCGTCCCTTATGTGATAGGGGGCGAGCCTATCGCCATACCGGGGACAAAATCCAGACTCCGGGCTGATACTGAGCATTTCGTTATAGAAAAACCCAATACCACTTTACCCGACCCGGGGATCGAACCCGAGACCTCAGCTTTGGCCTCAATCGTAACGCGTACGCTTTACAACTGCGCCACCGAGGCAGTTCCATAAGTTCCATATTACTTTCATAACTTCATTTAGCAGCTTTCAGTGAATAATATTTTGAAATATATTAATCTGATACATTTTTGTAGTCAGATAGAGATGAGATGGAGATACACAACCAAAGAAATCAAACTAGTGGTACGTTCAAGCGAGTCGCGTTCCAGGTCGACCAGTATATATCCAGTATCTTCAGGTCGGCATAATTCTGTCGTCGGTCAAGGAACGCAATGTCTGTTGACGGTCGACATTATATTTCAACTATATAAATATACTTAACATCAGATCATTTTTTTTTTTTATTAGCTCGAGTGACGGAACGAGCAGGACGTTCGCCTGATGGTAAGCGCCACGCCTGCCCATAAACAGAAGCAACACCAAACAGAACTTACAAAGCACTGCATGGCATTGGACTGCGCTCGTCACCCCATAAGATGTTAAGTCTCATAATGCCCAGTAATTTCTCTGGCTTCAATGTCTTTAAACCGGAACACAACATTGCTCACACTGCTACTACTTAGCGGCAGAAATAAACAAAGCGGTGATACCAATCCAGACGGCCTCTCGCATACGAGAGACCTACCACCTTGTAAGTAATCTTCCTAACAATTGGGCACACAGACTGATTTCTTCTGCCTATTCCGACTGCATTGCTGGCATGCCCTTCGGTGCACATATAACTCAAAATAATCTAAACACGATCACCCCATTACATTTTTATTCATAAATTGTTAGTAGTAGACCCACACTGTAGACAAAACTGTCTATGAATGGGCCGGCTTGTCTGGGTCATTACCACTGTCTCACAGAATACTGGTGTAAAGTAGCAGCTTGTTGCTGTGATTCGTACGGTGAGTGAGATTTCTGGAGGTCCAAATCCTCTTCCCGTTCCCAATGCCTTAATTATCCCTTTCCTTTAAAGTCGGCAACGCGCCCATGATCCTCTGGTATTGTGGGCGTACATGGGCGGTGGAGATCACTTACCATCAGATGACTCATATGCTCGTTTGCCGGCCTATACTGTAAACAAAAATATACACAAATAAAATGTCGATAAAAAATTCTCACCCAAAATCGGATACAAATTGTTTGCCAGCTGCAACGTGGCAGGATCCGCAACTTGCGTGGTCTCCAATATCGCGAGCCATAACTCCAACGCGTCCTCCAATAAATACACGTGCGCGGGCTCAGTGAGCGTGGTCGACTCGTTCACTATACTCAGTATCCACGGTCGAACGTCTGAAGAACACTCGCCTATCGCCTGTTGGGAATTACAATAATTATTATTATTATTAGCCCCATTACTAGCCCTGTAGTATATACGTCCCACTGCTGGGCACGAGCCTCCTTTAATGAATGAGAGGGATTAGGCATTAGTCCACCACGCTGGCCTAATACGGGTCGGCAGAGTTCATATACCTTCGAAATTCTTATGGAGAACTTCTCAGGTATGCAGGGTTCCTCACGATGTTTCCTTCACCATTTAAGCAAGTGATCATTAAGAATTAATGTACCCGTAATTTAGAAAAGTCAGATAATACCACATAATAGCAAATATCGTTTAGTCTACGATATGAGAAGGCGGACCCTGAGATGAAGCCGGGATAACGCCGGGTATAAAGAAAGAATACCTAATAGTACCCCAACACTAAGACACGATTCTTGCGTCGTAGGTATCTACTGCGGGAGACTTTCGGTCTCACAATACCCAAATCCAAAATAAAAATTTGTCGATCACACCAACGTTTGTCGAGGTTCGAGAATCCAATCTGCGACCTTTCATTTCGCAGTTGGCTATTCGTGACTTTCTTAATCAAATACACTTTTTACTATTGAACGGATTTGAATGCAATCTAGGAGACAGGTAGACCAAGACTGCCTCGGTGGTGCAGTTGTAATGCGTACGCGTTCCGACTGAGACTGACGCTGAGGTCTCGGGCTCGATCTCCGGGTCGGTCGGAAAAGTAATAAAAAGTTTTTCTATTACGAAAAGCTCAGTATCAGTCCGGATTCTGAAATTTGTGCCCGGTATGGCGATAGGCTCGCCCCTTGTCATACGACATCATGGGACGGAGATACGCTCGGCGAAATGTGGGTGTACTGGTTACACCTCTGCCGACCCCTTCGTGGGTTACAGGCGTTAGTGCGTATGTAGACCATGACCTGGCTTAGTACACAGGTTACTTGTACCTAAGAAAAGACATTTACAAAATAAAATCGCCTCGGTCTGTCGACTATATGACAAGAGTTGAATGGCCAGTCTTTCGGTTGGTCGACTATATGACAAGAGTTGAATGGTCACCTTCAGCAGATGCACGATGGTGGAGAGCGCGGCGGCGCGGAGCATGTGGTGGCTGCGCGCGGCGGCGTGCGCCCACAGCTGCGGCAGCCAGCCCAGCACCGCGCGCGCCTCCCGCCGCGCCGCGCCGCCGCACTGCTCCGTCACGCCCGACACTACTACTAGCACACGCATCTTCGTCTCGCACTCCTCGCACGACACCTACAACAAAATGTAAACATTCAATTGACGGCCTCCGTGGCGCAGCGGCCGAGTAGCCGGCTACGAAGCGAGAGGCCGTGGGTTCGATTCCCACACTGAGACAAATGTTTGTGTGATCCACAAAAATTTGTTTCGGGTCTGGGTGTTGTGGGACCGCAAGTCCCTCGTAGTTCGTGATACCCACGATACAGGTTTTATCTAGTGTGGGGTCAAGACTATGTGTGTGACTGTTGGGTGTATTTATTATTTATTTATTTATTATCCTCATTGTACTGACTATGATAAAACGGCGAATATTATGTCGACCAACGAGAGACAATGTATTTATCTCTCGACGGTATGCAAAGTTATGCCACGCATCTTTCTCGGGCCACGTAATATTTTATCATGTCAACAATGTTCGTTATTCCGTCGCGTATAAGTAATTATCGGGTATCTCCTTATCACTATCAATATCGACATATAAATTTTTATCGATATCGTCGTCTAGTGTCACAGAAAGAGCGCGGAGATGACGAGTCGCATTTTGTAAATCGCAAAGCTTCGGGTGAATAACGCTGTCCATAATACAATTATCGATAGTGTAGTCTCACTTACTCACCAACAGATCGTAGAGCGCATAAATGGTGAAAGCGATGCGTACATTGCAAAATGTTTTATGTCGAAGTTGAAGTCGCCTTTTGTACTTCGCAAAGCCTCGGGCGAGCGTCTCGGTTCATAATACATTATCAATAGTGTCGTCTCACTTACTCTCCAACAGATCGTAGAGTGCATAAATGGCGAAAGCGATGCGTACGGCGCGAAATAATCCATGTCGAAGTTGAAGCCGTCTATAAAACTCCATAGAGCCTCGGGCGAGCAGCTCAGTTCACAATACATTATCGATAGTGTCGTCTCACTTACTCACCAACAGATCGTAGAGCGCGGATATGGCGAGCGAGGCGTACGGCGCGAACTGTCCCATGTCGAAGTTGAAGTCGTCTATAGTACTGCGCAGTGCCTCGGCAGCGGCGAGCTTGACGGCGGCGTCCTCGCTGGCGCGCGTGAGTGGCTCGAGCAGTGCGGAGTACATCGCCGGTCGGAGGGACTTTGATGCACGGACACCGCACCACTGTCCTGTAGGACATATCTATACATAGTATAAAACAAAGTTGATAGCCTCCGTGGCGCAGCGGGTGAGTAGCAAGTTGCGAAGCGAGAGGTCGTGGGTTCGATTCCCGCACCTAGACAAATGTTATGATTCACAAATATTTGTCTTGGGTCTGGGTGTTGTGGGACCGCAAGTCCCTTGTACTTCCTGATACTCACGATACAGGTTTACCTAGTGTGGGATTAGGACTATGCGTGTGACTGTTGGGTGTATTTATTTATGTAAAAAAAGTAGCTTTCTACGTCTGTCTGTATATCCGCTAACTCCTCCTAAACCACGCAACGGATTTTGATGCAGTTTTCGCTATCATTTAATTTTTTTTTATCTTTAAATCATATTTAAAGATTTTTTCCGGAAGATTTATATGTATATCACGCCAGGACCCACGGGAGAGGAGCAGTAATAACACATCATGCCTCTTATCCTACCTACATTATAATCGTGGCGCGGCCGCAGTTGTAAATTTGTATTACCAAGCCGTTTTTGCTTTCGTTGCATGGGTGACTTGTTTTTGGACCGCAAATAAAGTTGATAATCGCTATTAAATTTAATTGAAACGGAGTTTAGTAATACCAGAGGGAAATCTCCAATTTACTTGTCGTGTCATATAAGTGAAATAAAATGTATGGAATATGTGAAAATAACGTAATAAAAGAATTGCGAAATAAATAATTGGTTCAAATGAAGAATATTTAAATGAAACAAACTAACCTACTAATTGACAGACACGCCGCCTAATAATCCTGTAATTATTATCTTGTATTTTCAATTCTTGACTTAAAACGTTTGTAAACCATTCGTCGAAGTCAACCTGAAAACAAACATGTATATAAATGAACAATATTTAAAATATTTACACTGACTATTTGGAGATCATTATATAATTAACATGCGTAACATCGCTGTTGATAATTCTTTATTTAAGTAAAACTACCATACTACTATACTGCAAATCTACTAAACTACAAATCTACTATTCTACTAAACTACAATCCTACTACTCACATGGTCGTACAAATTGAACGCGGCCAGCCCCACAGCGTTGTATATGGCATCCTTCTTCAGTATCGCGGGCAGATCGTCGGGAGATATCTGTTGCTGTTGCAGTGAAGCTAACATTCGCACCAACTCCGTCGAAAGTACTTTACGGAACCTGATGAGTCTCATGAATAGGGCTTCTGTGCATGGCTGTTGATAAAAAAAAATATTAAGGAGACAGTCACCTCATTGGTATAGGTTTTTTTATAGCATAGCCCGGCAAACAGGCAAATGTGTTACCTGATGGTAATCTCCACCGTCCATGAACACCCACAATACCAGAAGAATCATGGATGCGTTGCCGTACTTAAAGAAAAGGGAAATTAAAAGATAGGAAAGGGGAGGAGTATTTGAGCCTCCAGATAACTCAGTTACCATACGAAACGTGACTGCAAGTTAATACTTCACATTGGTTTTTAACCGACTTCAAAAAAGGAGGAGGTTCTCGATTTGGCGCGTTTTTTTTCTTTTTTTGCATTTTTGTATGTATGTAGAACGATTTCTCCGCCAATAGTGGACCGATTTTGTTGGAAAAAAATTAACACGATAGAGTTTAGCTGCGATGTGGTCCCATATAAATTTGGCTAAGATCTGATGACGGAGTACAGAAGAAAAAATAAAACTCCTCAACGGACAACAGTACACTCGTCGCGATTGTGTTATTGTATTGGAATTTACATGCTATTGCTTGAAGTTGGTTTCTAAGTTTTGTTAAACATTATGATTATCTATGAGACAGTGGAACAACCCGGTCGAGCGGACCGATGGATGAATTGTCTACAGCCTACAGACAATTCTGTCTACAGCGTGGCTCTACCATATAAGCTATAAAACACATCTTACCCTAAGGCTATACTTCCATGACTCTCCCGACTCATCAGTGGCGAAGCTCTCTGGCTCTGCGTCCCATAGTGCCAGGTCATCAGCGCTCAGCAAGAAGTAATGTGTCACGAGATGTCTGCACATGTGACACACAGTGTTCTCGTCTAACACTTCCATTTTTGTTTCGTATGCTTGGATTGTCACTAGAAAGAAATATTTCTATTATAAATCTGGAATGATGTACTAGAAAATTTTATGAATAATCAAAATATTATTATTGCAAAGTCTGTTATTGAATTTTTATTCAACTAAGTTAATTAATAATTATGATTTTCGTTTTCTTAGATAATTATCCTACACACAAAAGCAAGTCCTACAAACAAATCTCCAAACCACTTTCCCTTGTTCCTGCTTGTCATCAGATAATGACCAACTTAATATGAAACCACCATATCTTATTAAATACAAAGAAATATCAAAATAGGGCCGGAGCGGAGTTATTAGCATATTAGCGAAGTTATATGTGAACATACATGAAAAACTACATATAGAAAATAAAACAAACAAACAAACTCACTAGGATCCGTAGTCTGCTCCGTCTTCTTTGGCAGCTTATACTCAACACACTGTAATATCCCCTTCACAATATTCAAACACTGTATTGTGAATCTTTCATATGTTAACGCCATTCCTTGCTCGGTGAAGCAGTAGTACAAGGCAAACTCTAGAGAAGGCCGTATCAGAGGCACGTAAGAGAATGGATGTGTACATAACACACCGAGGGCAACTTTTGTTAGATGGATTATAAATTTCTCGCATAACTCTAATGGATATATGCCGCGTCCTTTGAGAAGCTTTCCTGTAACGTATAATATTTATATTAATATATATTCAGACCATCATCTACACTAATATTATAAAGAGGAAACATTTTTTTTTTGTATGTAACGAATAAACTTAAAAACTACTAGACCGATTGAAATAAAACTAGTTTATACGGATTTTATCGCGGTTTAATTTTTATTTTAGTCCCATATCAGTCTTTAAGCCATACTGTGTATCGGAAAATGACCCATACTGATAAATACTTGAACGGTGAATCTCACCACCATCCAAAACAGTTAGCTACCGTGGGTAAATCCTTGTTTCAGAGAGCACAAGGAATCTGTGACGAGGAACATCTGGCTACTGAGCTACAGCATGTCAAGCGAGTACTGCGAGACAATAAGCTCCAAATTCCACGCCGCCGTCACAGAAACCGAGTGAAACCAGCCACAGTTGAATGTGCCCCTGTTGTATTACCATATGTTAGAGGTGTCACAGACAAGATTGGCTATATACTGAAGCGTGCTTCTATTAAAACTTATTTCAAGCCGCCCAAGAAGATTAGTCAATTTTTACCATCTGTCAAGTGTCACATACCTCTACAAGAACAGGGTGTATATAAAATAGATTGTGACTGTGGACTCTCCTATATCGGACAAACTAAAAGAAGCATAGGGACCCGCGTAAAAGAACACATAGCTGATGTTAAACACCGACGCTCTACGAAGTCTGCAGTTGCTGAACATTCAGATGAAGGCTCCAAACATTACCTTAGATTTGACAAACTACAAATCCTTGCCAAAGAACACCGATTCCTACCTAGGATGATTCGCGAGGCTATTGAAATTAAGAAACACCCAAATTTCAATAGAGAAGATGGTTGGAAGCTTGCACAAGCCTGGGATCCAATTATACATTTAATTCAATCGGAACCCAAAAGACCAACTGCCAGACCTCAAGATACCGTGAGCTCTTTCTGCGTAGATCGGACTAGTGTCAACTAACTTTTTAAATAATTAAAAATAAATGTATAATTTTAAAATGAAGGTAGCCATTGTAACATTAACTTTTCGAGACGACCTACACCTCAGTCTCTCCCGTGAACACGAAGGCTGAAAAACCTTCGAAACGTCGGGACTAAAATAAAAATTAAACCGCGATAAAATCCGTATAAACTAGTTTTATTTCAATGTGTAATATTCGCGTAAACCTAAGAAATCACTACTAGACCGATTTCAAAAATTCTTTTGCCGTTAGAAAACTAAATAACCACTGAGTAACATAGGCTACTTTTTACCACGGAATAGGCAGTTCACGCGGGCGGACCCGCGAGCAATGGCTAGTATTACATACATATATATACATATGCACTCACGCCTGTATTCCCCGAAAGGGTAGGGAGAGGTGTAACCAGTACAGCCACATTTCGACGAGCGTATCTACGTCCAACGATGTGATAGGGAGCGAGCCTATCGCCATACCGGGCACAAATTCCAGACTCCGGGCTGATACTGAGCATTCCATAATAGAAAAACCCAATACCACTTTACCCGACCCGGGGATCGAACCCGAGACTTCAGCGTTGGCCCCAATCGTAACGCGTACACATTACAACTGCGCCACCGAGGCAGGCTAGTATTATTATATAACAAATGTTTTATATGGTAAAGTTCATCAACTTTATCTTTTAGGCAAACATGGCAAACACTTTCCGACATCACGTCAGGAAAATAGATCTTATATAATTCCATGCCTATTAATGTTCGACCAGCGAACATCTCTGAGCAGTGAGCTTGCATACTAAAATATTGTGTTGGCACAAAAAGTCCAACAAATTAAAGACTAACACATGATTTTACAAGGTGGTAGGTCCCTCGTTTGCGAAAGGCTTGCTGGTTTGGTACCACCGCTTAGTCTATTTCTGCCGCCAAGCAACAGTGTGTAAGCACTGTTGTGTTCCAGTTTGAAGGAAATTGTTTTTTTTTTTAAGTGAAATTACTGGGCATTATGAGACTTAACACCTTATGTCTCGGGTTGACGAGCGCAGTCCAGTGTCATGCAGTGCTTTGTTAAATTCTGTGTGGCGTTGCTTCTGTTTATGAGCAGGCGTGGCGCTTATCATCAGGCGAGCGACCTGCTCGTCTTGCCATTCAAGCTAATAAAAAAAAATCTAAGTCAGTGGCCCCTACAAGTTATTGCATACTTGACTTACTGACAACTGTCACTTGATAACAACATATGCACATACTTACTGCATTCCAAACTGGTCTTAGCCCGATCAAACACCACATTAAGGAATGCAGTAGCATCCTGACTCTCATGGGGCTTCTTGAACCCAAACACAGTGAGTTTCCTCAATATCCTGAGACAGAGAAGTGCTTTTTCCAAATGTTCTGTTATTAACTCGGTAGCTGCACCTTCTTGGATGTGACGCAGGAACAGTTCAGTGTTTGCGTGCCAAAGGTTCAGGATGAAAGAGTACACCGAGTTTGTTAGTTCCTGTAATTAATCAGATGACGTCATACAATGATAATCATTTCCTATAGTAGCAGCACCTTATTATGGCACTTAGGACTACGTACAATAGTGTTGTAAGTCTAGTACAAGTAAATGCAGTACGGCAATTGTATTTTCATACATAGTTATCAATATTTACAGAGCTTCATGAGCGTGGATACGTCCCAAGTGCCATCCGACGGTGTTGTTCCTGTAGCATACAAAACCTTATATGCTTGCATGTTTACCTTCATGGTTACTTTTATGTTAACTCGTAAAAGTATTGTATGTATCATACAAACAAAATATTTTGCTTTAGTACAAGAAACAAAAAGTACATATTTTTAAAGATTAAACTTAGACAACGCATAAACTAGGACCCAAAAATAAATAACATAATTTATGCCTGTCGTTAAGAAATAAAATAACAAACATGAAACATCAAACACGAATTGTGATTGTCCGACCTCGGATTTGAACCCAGCCTGTTCATCAGCCTGAGTACACTGCCACGAGAGCTAATTGGATTCCTAACATGTTATCGCAAACATATACAATATGTAACAACCCTGTTAGGCGTTTTAACTGTGATGTCAGAATCGATATTCAAACGTAACGAAATAATTCGCATACGAAAATGAGACAATAAAAATAATCATATTTATTTGTTATAATTGTTTTTTTTTATTTTTGTGAACAGTGTTTCGATTGATTACCTCTGCAAGGGCTATGACTCGGAGCCAGAGTGAGATAGCAAGTTGCCGCGTCTACGTGCATCAAACAAGCCAAGCCGCGTGCGCGCCCGGCTACGTCAGTACGTCACATGAGACAGCTGTTCATCACTTTTCAAATATATTTTTTTAAATATGTTCATTTTTCTAAGCTGCCTGTATAAGGATAATATTATTAAGTCGCTTACGTATTTTTTTTTTAACTTAACTATTTTTATTAAGCTGTCAATATGCCTATCTTCACGACCTAGAAAGGGCCAACAGGGTTTTTGTTACATACTGTATACACCACCATTAATTAGCTGAACTCACCTGAAAAGTCACCTTATCCTCCAACAATCTCTTCGAAGCCAACGCTTTGACAACATGGTGGAAGATAAGCAATGATCTGTGCTGGACTAGAGGCTGAGGTGCCTTCAATGCACCTATTATCTCAGGCACCAGGCTCGGCCACTGGTTTGGACAGTCAAACCTGGCGACAATTTGAAGACGGTGAATTGCCAGACATTATGACACTTAGCTTAGCTTAAACTTATCCTTATATATACTACCATTCTTTATTCTACTCTTCTTTAAAGGTGGAATTCCGATGGTCGCGGCAAGCGTTAGACGCTGGCGTCGCGTCAATGACGCTTTCGTACGTCATTTTTATAATATAGATGCGATCAGCAAACTAGCAAGTGGATAACCTGGTGTTAAGTGGCTCTCACTACCCATGATGCCAGAGTAATCACGGATGCCTTGCCGGCCTTAAAGAAAAGGCTTGAGTGGAAATGGTGACACTGATGCCTATAATGCAACCATCGGAAATCTGCTATAACACACAACTAGTTTCAAGGATCCTCAATGAGGATTTACGTCAGTGGAATTAAGTTGCCTATGGATGCCTAGGTATTCTTAACACCCCCTGCCCTGCCGTTACCATGGCCGCCACTGTAGCCAGTAATAACAAGGCGATCGGAAACTGAGGGCCATTGCTTGATGGTGTTGGTCATTTGGGGCTGATGCCCGTAGTCGCCAAGTTGGACATGCGGGTTGGTGAACGCAGAGCGTAGTATCTCGCACCGATGTCTCTGCTCCGACCTGTGTCATTTGACTACGCATGTATTGGATGGATAGACCGTCATCTGCCGGTTCGCCAGTTGGCAGGATGCACCGCATGCAGGTGAGGTCAAGCCTTAAAGATCATGGCTCTACCCCCTTACATCCCATGAGGAGTCTTTAAAGTTCTTACCTAGCTATTTTAGAGATCAACACAGCTTGCTGCGTAGCAATCTGTGCTACAGGCTCCCCAAATATATTAGTTGTGAGCAGACCCTGACGCAGTTTCTGTTTCTCCTCGTCAGTAATTGCGTTGGGAGCGTTACGTCTCCAATATCTGTCCACGCCATTCTTGAAACACATCACGGCCAGCCATCGCACGTTTATGTCGATTGAATGGTTCGAGAGAACATTCTGGAAACAACAATACCGATTTACGTATCTGGTCGATGCGATACGCAAAAGCAGAGTCGATAAAACAAAGACCCATATTTGACTAACTTACTTACTCTATTTTTAATGGCGACTTGCTTAAAAATGCTAAATGCTTTAGGATTTAGTTCAGTACACTGGCCTAATGAGACTTTACATACAATAGAAATTTTATGTAAATAAATTATAAGTCAATTGCCAACTTGCCACATTTTTACGCGATAACATCAATTGCACTCTAGTTCATACAATATTTTGCGCGTACATAAAAAGTTGCCGAAAACCTGTAGAAGTCGGTATTAGAAATAGGTGCATATGTACATAAATTGTCTATTTCGTTTCTCTTTGGCACATGATTAACTTTTATGCGCTGTAAAAATCACCACTACGTTTTATTTGATACTAGCTTTTGCTCGCGGCTCCCCCCTTTTTCAGGATAAAAAGTAGCATATGTCCTAACCCAGGTCATGGTCTGCCTGTGTGCCAAATTTCATCCAAAACCGTTCACCTGTTATGGCGTGATTGACTAAGAAACATCCAAATTCATAAACTCACAAACATCCAAACTTTCACATTTATAATAGTAGGATGTATTTGATTAGGTCCTAACCAACTCGATCCATCACCACAAGGTCCACATGACGGTAGGATCATTATTAACAGAAGAATAATTTTTGAAAATGAAAACGAAGATTATTTCATTCTGTCATGGCAGGACACAGCAGAGACTACACTAAGATGGTGTACATTATCAAATATTTTATCGACCATTTGTACGTCCACCTATAGGACATATGGTCGTCGCCATAGTTTATGCCTATAGATATAGATTCATAGCTGATCTATATCTAGCATGTACATGTGCTGACCCTCTGGGGTCATACTCTGACATGACTTACTGGAATGAGCCACAGTCACCACTTTTCACCATGCATGTATGGTGGAAGCTATCTAGTACAGTCCAAATATGTATTAGGTTCCCTCCCACCAGTAGAAGTGTAATCTATGTCTTACCAAAAGCACAGAATAGAATCCTGGCTCTATCTCCCATTCTTGAAGCTTCTTCTCAGCAGGCTTCAGTACCTCTGGATCCTGACTAGTCGCCCTGTTGAGCGTATCCAGAACTAGTGCGTAAATGTTTGGATCCATGATGGTTAACTGTAGAAGTTAATTCATTTAAATTTTAAATCAATTAATTAAGATCTCCCCAAAGGGGTTGCTGTCAGGCAGGCAGCCGGTCGTAAAAATAACAAGCCAAATCTTTCTATAACAATGTGTTAAAAAAATGTGTTGCACCGACCCCACTGCGAGTGGGATAAGGGCAGGTGGAAGAAGAGTTTAACTCATTTTACAGTCTTTCTATGTGTGCGTGGGCTTGTAAATATGTAGTTTTGATTTGTGTGGCAGTAATACTTCTGCCATGATGTCATCCATTCACATCAATGGTAGGTATGTATTGACAGGCACTTACAACAGGCTATTAACTTGCCATTTTGAAAACGTAGGCCCGCAATGTAAAGCATACTATTGCTAAAGTCGGGGTCAATGACACCTGCGCATTACCGCACTCCAATACTCAGTAAGCATAACAACACACAAGACTTTTTTGGGCGTAGATGTTTTTTCTTGGTCTTATATTACGTTAAGAAAAATACGATTTAAATTATTATTCATATGTTCATGATTAATTAACTTGCTTCTATTCAAATTGATAGGTTGATATAGATTTGATTGATAATTTTCATAATTAGTAACATCAATAACTGAATTTTAAACCTAGATGGTAATGCTAGGCAACTTCTTCTTCTTTCAAGTAGTTGCTTGTTTCATAATGACTAAGTAAATGTTACTTATCAAATAAAATATGAAGACAGCAAATAACAAAATTATCAATGTGTATTTCATAATGATACTATGTAAATTGACTGTTAAACGCATTATTGGATAAAATTTAAACAGATATTGTGAATCAAACTGAGACTACTAGCATCTTAAATACCCTGTTTCTGAAAGGCTGATCAAATCAACATTCAACTAACAGAACTTTGATTTTGACACCGCTGTCAAATCAATTTGAGTTGCTGAAACCATTAAAAATAAGATGACAAGAAACGTAACTCTAGCAAAAAATGACCCAACAAAACCCCTTAGGGTGGGGCTATAAAAGTCTGTGCAGCTCATTCATTCATCAATTCATAATAATGGATTCATGATCTCTAGTTGACACTACATCTAATTTTTTGCACGGTGATTGATTTCGAATTTTTGTTATGTGTATGAGTCTTACATGTATGTGTAAGTCAGTGGAGCTGTATTTTTGCCAGATTCATATGAGAGTTATTATTCTAGTTATCTTATTCCAATGGCTTAAACATTATTTAGTGATGAGAGAATAATAATATTTGATGTTCTCTAGTAGCATTTGACATACGACTTTTTGTCTTAATTTGAAAGTTATGTTATACAAGCATGTGTGTTAAAATGAAAGGTGTTGAGCACACTTCTAGCAACTCAATTTTGACTTGAAATGAGATTTGACATTTGGTTAGTTAATTTTACTTTGATAAGCCTTTCAGAAACCGGGTGTGAACCTATTATAATTTACCTACTCTATTTTTTATAAATAACTAATGGAAAAATTTGATGGATCTCAATTCATTTAGTTTTTAACTATTGTACAAAATAAAAATATATGATTATATTTATAAAACAATAAACATATCATAATCAAATATCTATAAATGCTATCAAAAACACATACAGTTACAATGTCTGTCTAACATCAAGTAAAACATGATAGATAATAATAATAACATGATAAAATTATAAAAAAATCCTCAATATACAAAAGAAAATGCATGAAACTTTTCCCATACTGCTACAGTACCTATGTAGGTATAAACACCACGTCTGAAAAATCTGAGAAATTTAAACACAAGATCGAATTTTACCTCGCTTTGGAAATCAGATGACGCGCCATATTCTAGTGCATCAATTACTACAAATAATATTATATTTCACAAAAGCAAGTGTCTACATTACACGCAGTGTGATTTACCTTAAATAACTCAACACGGTTATATTGCTCTCTTCACTTAGACTAGACATGAATAGGTAAACAAGAATGTGAATTTGACAGAACTGCTGATTTGCAAAGACAATATCTATTGAATAAATATGCAAATGACGCATTGACGCATAAAGTGTTCTAGTAAATCTTTAATCGGCTATATTTAGTGCACATAGAAAGTTAATTAACTATTATTATCAATAAAAATCAATTATCAACAAATATATTGCTCACCCTGCAAAGGAAGAGGCCATAACATAACCTAACGCAAAGTGCGCAAAGAACTTAATGCACAAGAAAAATTAAAATACGAAACAGTGTTCCGATTATCACTGCTTTTAAAGCTAATTATAATGATTTATTAATTCAATGAAAGAAACATTTAATATTCATCGGAAAAAACACCACACAATTCTCACTTTCAATTTTACCAAATTTTTCATATAGCGAAATTTCAATGTTGCCAACACGATTATTGACGATTATCAAAACGTCATGACAGATGAACGTCGCAGTTTAGAGGTATTTTTGGAGTTTTTGCGGGAGTTCTAACAGTGCGGTTGATCTTTTACTATAGATCATTCCGAAACTAGTCTACAGTTGTGTTTGTTGTATGAATTTGTGCAATAAACAAGAACAGTGATAAACAGTGTATAAAAACAGTGAGTGAATTTAAGTGATTTTTGAGCAAGGGTCTTGGTCAACCTTGTGTATTTGATTTGCTTGAAGAAAGTCATCAGAGAAGCATCGTACTGAAAGGAATTAACCCCAAAACTCCGGCAAAACCTTGAAATTGACCACATCCGTGTTTCATCGTTCTTGGAAATTAAAGGAATTGAAAAAATATCCAAGACAATGCTCAAAAGACAAGTACCCAGTGTCGTAAAACAATGTATTAAAAAAAACGCAGGTGGAATGTCAACACTAGCGAGTTTTGGCGGGAATTCTTACAGTGCTCTCTTGATTTAATTATTTCCTAAACTGGTTTAAAGTTGTGTTTGTTGTATAAAAGTGGTGTGGTTTTGTGCAATAATCATTTACGATGATGAATAGTTTATGGCGACATCAAGATAGGGAATTTAGGTGATTTTTGACCAAGGGTATCGATAGACCTTGTGCGTTCGATCCGCTTGAATAACTAATGACTTGGCAGCATGATCTCTCTGATCCTAGCCGGTTCCTTAAGGAACAAACAAAAAAAGGAAAATTGCCATCTCATCAATGTCAAATGGGTGTTTTGGCGGGAATTCTTACAGTGCGGTGGCTCTCTTGTTTTAATTATTTCCTAAACTGGTTTAAAGTTGTGTTTGTTGTATAAAAGTGGTGTGGTTTTGCGCAATAATCATTAACGATGATGAATAGTGTATGGAAACATTGAAATAAGTGGATTTGGGTGATTTTTGATCATGGGTATTGTCGACCTTGTGCTTTCGATTCTCTTGAAGAAAGTCGTCTAAGAAGCATTGAACTGAAAGGAATTATCACCAAAACTCCAGCAAGGCCTTGAAATCGGCCACACCCCTGTTTCATCGTTCTTGGAATATAAGAAAAGATATAACTAATGACTTGGCAGCATGGTCTCTGATCTTAGCCGGTTCCTTATGGAACAAAAAAACAAAAAAAAAAAAAACTATGTCAAATGTCAAGATAGGTAAACAAACAGGAGTTATAAAATTCAACAAGACCTTGAAATCGACCACGCCGCGCCGTTGCGCTGATATTTCGTCGTTTTTGGGAAGAGTTGAAAATATATATTATAGTACTCGTCATTGGCGAAATGTATAATAGGACGAAGCCGTTATAAATAAAGAAAAATAATAAATTAAAAAAAAATATTTTAGTAGACCATTGATATATTACCTAAAGATGGAGCCATTATTCTACTTCCTAAAGTGAAAGCGAGATCGCGAGATACCAAACATTGGTAAAAGAGAGAGACAAAAGGCTTCTTTTTGTCCCCGTCGTTATTTTGTTTGTCAATAAGTCAGATTCATTTGTTTGTCATATTGTCAGTCGGTTGGTTTGACAGAAAATTTTATTCAATAAGTTTTGCGAGCTAATAAAAGAATTGAAGACGCTTAAAGTAAATATACACATTGATTGACAAAACAAGAATGGTGGGGTGTAGTGTGCTAGGCTGTAAAAGCCGTAGTGAACGACAAATTGCCGGTATAACCTTTCACTCGTAAGTAGTCGAAAATGTTACTATTTTCCTGTTGTAATGTCATGTGATGTAAAAATTTGTAAACTCTGAAGAAAGATTTAGCATCGAATCCATTAGGAATATAGATTAATAGAGTATTTTTACTCAAAAATTTAAATCGTTTATAGGTTTGGTGCTGCCAGGTTGTAAATTTTATTTACCCAGATTTATTCAAACAATGTTTTATTCTACTATTTCAATGTAGGTTGAATTGGGAGCCTGCAAAATATACCAAAATGTGCTATGAACATTTTAGTGAAAGATCACCTATGTAAAAAAATATTGTTACATGCAGAAGCAGTGCCAACAAAACTTAGACATGTGAGTATATATTATTTAAGTTATTGACCGCTACCCCGATTTTATTGGTATTGTGATTCCACTCTGAGCAATGTGAAGGTCGTAGGTTGGATTCCCAGCCATGCAGCTATGGTATATTTGAATAGCTGTTTCGGGTGTAAGTCTGGGTGTTAGATATTTGTATGGCGGTTGTTTACCTTAGTATCCTCAATAAAACTAGTATTATCATAGTGCTGAGTTCACATAAAAAGTTTTTTATATTACAGGTTGTGAGCTCAGAAGGTCTGAACGTTTTACAAGAACTGCAAACTACTGAGCGAAATCTATGCTGGGTAAATTTTGTAACTATATTACAGGTCGCCACATTAAATTGCTGCTAAACAGCTGATTTTTATATTGAGATTCCTGTGGATTTGAGATTGATCATAGACTTTGTATTCCGTTTCTTGCAGTTTAGACATTAAAAAAAATAGCTGACTGATGGCATTCCTTTTTGGCATTATCTGTAAAAATGTTAATTGTCACCTTACAAATGTTAAGTTATTTATTTAATTAAATGTGCCTCCAGGTACTACAGAAGATGTTTCTATTACAGAACAACCTAGTCCATCTGCATTGACATCAACCAATAAGAAGAAAAAAAAAATTAGGTCAAAAAGCAAGATCAGTTATTGAAAAATTGCGTGTTGTGCGTGAATCAAAACATAGATTAGTAAAAAAAGCTAGCTCCGTTAGAAAGTGGTGTAGCAGAGCTAAAGTGTATGATGAAAATGTATTCAAAAGAGTTCGATTTACTATCAAATAATGAAACAGAATATGCTGATTTTCTGAAACGGTATACTGATATAGAAAACTGCCACTAAAAATATTCACCCGCACTAATAAATAATAATAAATAAATACACCCAACAGTCACACACATAATCCCGATCCCACACTAGGTAAACCTGTATCGTGGGTATCAGGAACTACGAGGGACTTGTGGTCCCATAACACAGATCAGTAACAAACATTTGTCTCGGTGCGGGAATAGAACCCACGCCCTCTCGCTTTGCAGCCGGCTACTCGCCCATGGCGCCACGGAGGCTGTCTTTAAATTTTATAACAGAGTTTTGTTTTGTTTGTAAATTAATACTTAACTAAAATAGATAGTGATTATAGATAGTGATTTCTTTTTACCAACCTCAGTTACCCATATGAGTGGTACATATAGTTCGGGTTCAAAAGCTACAAGCATTTTTTTTCATCTATTTTGTCTACAGTATAAATGAGCCGGCTCGACCGAATTGTTACCACTGTCTCTCAGAAAATCGATGTTAATTAACGACTTGCTGCTGCGTTTCATACAGTGAGTGAGATATCCGAAAGCCCAAATCGCCTTCCCTTCTCAAGCCCATAATTATCCCTTTTCTTTAAGATTGGCAACGCGACCATGATTCTTCTGGTATTTTAAGGGCGTTCATGGATGATCACTTACCATCAGGTGATCCACTTTCTCGTTGCCCGGCCTATGCTATAAAAAATACATTTTGAATTAAGAAGAAGTAGTTTTGAGTTACCAACGTTTTTCCTAAATGCTGGACATAGTTGTGTTTGCGTTACTTTAATGTGAGTTTAAATTTAAAAGATAGGGATTTGACAGTTGTGATATTTTTCCCCAAACATGAAATGCGGAAATATATGTAACGTAGCAACATTTCAAAAAATCTAGCTGTCTCATGTGCGGTCACACCATGGCTCTATCTCTAAGTAATATATCAATGCAGTAGACGTAAAATTAAACGTCAAATATGAAACGAGTTGACCGATGTCGGCCATGTTTTTCACTATCGAACGCTTAAAATAGGTTTCTATAAGGTTTATAGCTTCTATAAAATAGTGACACTTTATAGGAGAGTTAATGAGCGTTTTATCGTTATTGAACGATTATGAATAACAATTTTTATCAATCATCTTATAACGGCGTAATAAAGCTTCGATAACTTATTATGAATAAGACCATTTAGGGTTTAGTGAAAAATATATTTATCAAACACTACCTATTTTAAAAACAGTATTATGTGTACGTTCGTACCTATGCATTCAACAGCAGTTCAATGTCCAAGGTTCCTTAGTATATATCTATAGTTATATTCTCTCTGTATATACCAATAAGAAACGTTTGTCGAGTAGGTTTGTGTATATTTCGCCATGCAGTGGTAAACAACATTTTCATCACTAAATTTTTTTTTGATTGAAAGTTAATTTATTTTATAGACAAATAGTAGATGGCTCACCCGATAGTAACTCATCATCAGCGCTCATAAACATTTATACTATACTAACTATATATACATTTTTCACTAGATGTATTCGGTCGAATTGATTTTAGTTAAGTATAAGTTATAACCATGGAATTAGTATGTATTAATGTATTTCTTCTTCCACTTGCCCTTGTCCCACTAGCAGTGGGGTCGGTGCAATATGCTTTTTTACCACATGTTACAGAAAGATTAGTCTTGTAGTTTTTTAAGACCGGCCGCCTGCCCGACGTCAACCCCTCTGAGGAAAACACACCCAGACCCCAAAGAAATATTCGTGGATCACACAACCGTTTTGTCTGTAGAACCCGCAGCCTCTCGCTTCACAGCCGGCTACTCGCCCACTGCGCCACCGAGTCTATCATAGTACATATTAACCCCATGGATTAAACATACAAAATTCTATCATTGAAATCACCATCTCCCTTACATGATTCCTGGCTAGCACTCCTGCTCAGAACACTGAGTATTTTAAGATTCGTATATTTTTACGACACACTGATACTTTATTTCCAATCATAAACAAGCTTACCTCATAGAAATTATATTTTATATACTTTAAATATTATAATTAGCCTAGCCGTAAGACTATTTGGTTTGTGAAACCGATGAGGTCCTAGATTCGATCCCTAAATCAAACCAACATAATCTGTTAGTTTTTCAATTCGATATTGTCTTGTAATTAGACTTAAACTCGATTTATTAAACCTCACCCCTCCTAACGTCATGGGATAGAGATAACCTTGGCTTTTTGGCTTTAATTTTGGTGCCATCTTTCAAACATATTTTTATCTCTTGAATAAGAAATATCTTCTAGAACAAAATACTACCCTTTGCGTCGGGATACAATTATTTTTTCTTTATTATTAACTGGGTATATTATGAACATCGAGGTTCATAGCAGATTGTACGATCGTTACTTAATTATTATCGTATTTTATCAGTTTATCATATTTATGATAACAACGAATAAGCAAATCGGCAATGTAAAAATCAGTTTAACTGTAGATACGTAACTTATAATGGTAAACACAACATGACAGGGGATAACTGTGTGGTACGTTTGAACAGTGATTCTACAGGTAGTTTTTATACGGGTGATATTGTGACTGGAACTGTTGTGCTGGATTTTGAACAGGATCAAAAGATTGAAAGTAATTCATTTTGATTTTTTACTAAACATGCATGTTTAATATGAGAAAAATACTCATAAACTCTTCCAATATATTCTGATTCCGAATAAATTAAAGGTCCTTAATATTGATTTTATCGGGTAATAAAGTATAATACGCAAAAAATAACTTGACTGGTCTGAAACTAGTCACGAGCAGCGCGGCGTCATTCGTGGCTATCGTTTTTAGACTAAATCGAGAGACGGGGGAAATAGAGAGCGGTTGAAGTGGCAAACTTTAGTTCCGTTAGTTATTTTTCCCATAGGTATTGTATCTTTCCCACATGCCGGTAAGAATCCATCGAATTACACTTTATGCAACAAAGCATCATATTATAATGATCAAGCCAGTGAATTTACTAGATATACATAAGAGCCTAACGCTGAATGTATGCCGAAATGTAGTTGATAAAACTCTGCGCATCGTAGATTTTATAATAAATTAGATATAGAGCCGCGTAGGTATACTGCCATGCGCCAGGGTGTGGTAGATAGTTATATAAAAAATGTTAATATCTGTAGTTTCAAGTACGCTCCTACGCCGACGTGTAAACCAATATAAACACTTATACGTAGTTTGTTTTAGATTTTTTTAAAATTTTGTTTCCAGGTATAGATTTTGAAGTCATTGGAACAAGTAAGGCGCAATGGACCAGGCCAGCACCAACAATACCTTATTTAAAAATATATTCAGAGAAAAAGAAACTCCTTAGTATCACAATCGCCAATATTTTTAGTCAAGTTATAACCGGTATGAATAAACTTAAGGATTCATAATAACCGACCTAAAAAAAAAATGATCTCAAATCAGTTGTATTTTTTACGTACGTTAAGCTATACCTCCGCGAAATGTGGAACAACTTTAATGATTGTTTTTTTATATAATCACTAATAATAGCAGTGATAGCTCATCGGGGAGTGGTATGGACTGTCGAGACGAAAGTCGCAGGTTCGAAACCAGCCCCAAGTGCATACACCTCTGACTTTTCTAAGTTATGTGTATATTAATTGTTAATTATCGCTTGCTTTAACGGTGAAGGAAAAACATCGTGAAACCTGCATACCTGAGAAGTTCTTCATAAGAATTTCGAAGGTATGTGAAGTCTGCCAACCCACATTAGGCCAGTGTGGTAGACTAAGGCCTAACCCCTCTCATTCAGTAGAGGAGGCCCGTGCCTAGCAGTGGGACGTATATAATACAGGGCTGGTATTATACTAATATTTACCTCAAGAGTCCTACTACCCTACTCTTACATCTTTCTTTCATTCTTCCTTGTGATATCCCGGGTTAATACCAGGGTCCGCGTTCTCATCATTATTTGACGGTGGAATCAGTATTATGTGGGGCGATCCGCTGTCTGACCTCTACAACGCGCAATGGGAACCAAGTTTCACCATTACGTCTTCTTTTAATGGCTAAAAGAAATTTGTTGTAATTTTGCACACAAGTATTCCATGATCTGAATTAGGATTAAGCTACTTTAAATTCCTAAAAAGTCATTCAAGCGGGCAAGGCCGCGAGGAAAAGCTAGTGGTTTTATATATATTTTGCTATGGTCTGATGACGGAATATGAGGAGGTACCGTCGGAGGTACTCAGAAGTTCCACAACGGTTAGTATGTGAAATAAAAATAAGTTTATATTTAGAACAAACTATGGTAAGTTTATGTAGATGAAGGTCCTTTAATATCAACAAAAAATAATATTCTTGTTTTAGGAAAGAAAATAGTCGCAGGATTGTATACGTATCCATTCCACTTTGTACTACCAGATGATTTGCCATCAACATTTGAGAGTTCAATCGCAAAGATTCAATACCGAATTAAAATTAGAAGTAAACCTTTTTACAAGATTAGGAAGACAGTACCATTTATTGTACTTAGCAGTGTTAATATTAATCACATAGACGCAATGCTGGTGTGTACCTACTGTATTTTTCTTTTAACTATCAACATCTTTATATTAAGACGGCTTGAAACCTAATACTTAATAATAATAAACAAACTATTGGTCTTGCTTTCAGAGGCCATCTGTACACGAATTCGAAAAGACGTTTAGAAGTTGTGGAAATTTTTCTATCACTGTTAAAACGTTAACTGGTTTTTCCCCAAAACAGACCATACCGTTTCATGTCACGCTGTATAATGAGAAGAAAGCGATTGTACATAAAATTAATGTTATATTAGTACAAGTGAGTTTAAAACTGAAGTTTTTTCTTTTTATTCGTAAGTTACTTTTATTTCAACTCTGGTACAATGTTTGTACAAGGCCTGTAAATCAATTACAATGACTGATACTAAAGCAACTTGCGTATTTATTTTCTACTTATCAAACTGTGTTAAATTATTATTGTCCATTATGGATATTTTATACAAGACCTATCAGTCTGAAATGGAAAAAAGACAAACCACTTGAGTAATTTTGAAATGATGAACCATTATTAAAATAATTTATATATATTTTATTTCATCTTATTTCATAGTAATTTGATTGCAGAAATTAAAATACGAGGTACAAAGTGGATATTATGAAGAAGAAAAGAAAAAGTATAAAGTGGAATACAAAAAGTTGACATATACTGTCTCTGAAACCTGTAATTTTCAAATGGAAATACCACAGCTAACGCCATCTAGTATTCATTTGATTGAACCTATGGTCAATATTTCATATGAATTCAGGGTAAGTTAAAATATAATATAAAAAAATCATATGCTGAGTCATATCAATCATATGTCTACTTAATCAGAACTTTGTTCGTCCGAACACGCCTTTTGTTAGGCCAAATAAAGCAAACAAGTTTTTAATATTATAGGAACTTCTTCTTCCACCTGCTCTTATCCCACTCGTAGCGGACACAGCATGCTCTAAAACACAATATGTTACAGAAAGATATGGCATAAAGCTTTTACGACCAGCCGCGGCTTGACGTCAAAACTAAAGTGTTAAATTTAACGGATAATAATTATGAAATAACTATTACTTTATGTTTCAGGTAGAAGTTATATTCCCGTTTCATTTTACTCTAAATGGAAGTATACCAGTGACATTGGCAACAATTCCTGTTCTCCATTATGATTTTTGAATAAAGTCTACTGTTTATAATTATTTTATTTTATTCAGATCAACAAAGTTCTGAGTAACTAAGTTAGTCATTTAGCTTAAAGCTGTATGCGACTCATTTAGTTAATGTTATTTTGCATGTTGAATAAATAGTGTCTCGAACGAAACCAAAGTTCTAGGTGTCTGACTTCGACTACTCAGGACTTTGTTCACACGAACACACTTATTGTGATTATTAGTGTGCACAGATTATTACCTGTCAAACGTGAGTAGTACATTTTATATATATTTCTTGGCGGCTTCTCTACGTATAATTATAATTTTATACCATACACTAGTCAAAAAATGGTATTCTAGATTTCGATAATAAAGAGTTAGGACACCAAACATCCTGTGTAAGGACTTTATAGGAGTTTATGCCGTACCTACATATACATACGCACTTATGCCTGTAATCCCCGAAGGGGTAGGCAGAGGTATAACCAGTACACCCATATTTCGCTGAGCGTATCTCCGTCCCACGATGTGATAGGGGGCGAGCCTATCGGAGTTTATGCCGTATATTCTCAATTTAAAAACAAAGTGTGGTCTAGCGGCAGTATACATAAACTGAAAATTGGTGAGATCCTTGGTTCAAAACCACGAAGGGTTTTTAGCTTGAATGACGAGATGGGCAGGTCGCTCGCCTCATGGAAAGTGCCACGCCTGCCCATAAACAGAAGCAACATACCACATAACTTTAATTAGCACTGCATGGCATTAGACTGCGTTCGTCATCCCGAGACATAAGATAACCCAGTAATTTCCCTGCCCTCAATGTCCGGCAATCACAAGTAGTGTTTGAGTTTTTCGATATGAAAAATGCACATACACGGTATGGCGATAGGCTCACCACCTGCCACATCATGGGACGGAATTATGCGTAATGAACCGTGGGTGCAATAGTTGCACCTCTTCCTAGCCTGTGTTGTCCTAGTTATTCGGGTTACGTGTAAGCTTTGGTGTAAGTATTTGTTTAATTGTACGTATATAGGTAGGTACAAATACTTTTGCTTCTTAGCACGTTACCGTAGATTAGGTTTCTTTATCTACGCCATCGAAATAAGATAATCAGAACGATAACTCTCATATGAATCTGCCAAAAATACGGCTCCACTTACTTATACATGCAAACTTATTCACACGTAACACTCAAACACGCAACAAAAATTAGTAAACGTTCAAAATGAACTTTATTTCTTAAAAGTTAATGTCTAAATATTAAATTTCTAAATCGAGATACGACGTTCTGCACCGTGCAAAAAATAGGCGTACTAAGTGTCAACTAGAGATCATGAATCAATTTTTATGAACTGATGAATGAACGAGCTGCACAGACTTTTATAGCCCTGCCCCCTTGCACAGAGTTTTGGTAGGGGTCATTTTTTTGCTTGACTTACGTTTGCAGTCATCTTATTAGGCACTTTACAGATTCTTTTTTTCGAGTACTTGTCATTTTAAATACTGGCAACATCATAACACGTTATGCAGCGCCACCTAGTTTCAAACAGAGGTAAACGTAGAAGATCATATGTATTTCTTTTTTATATATTTCTTGTATTTTGGGTCAAATTCAACAAGGTATATTGCTAAAATACATAATTTAATTTAATAAATGTAACTGATTTGAGTTTTGTATACATAGGGTAAACATACTAAAATTTAAAATATTTTTTTAACCTCAATCTATTTCCATGACTTTTTGAGAAAGCGGAAATGGTTGGTCCGCCATAATCATTCGTGTGGGTCTGTGCTTGTGTGGTTTGGGTGTCTTTACCGGTGCCAACCATTATTTTTAATTAGTAGTAAGTTATGCGTATGAATCCAGACATGGACGATGATGAGAAGGGGTGAGTGTGTTTTTAATTGTATTCCTCTTGAATTAAGACCGAAAGCTACCTGCCAACTATAATAGGTCAAACTGGCATGTTCGCTTGGTGTGTCGCATTTCACGGATAGCCAGCGAGGCTTGTGAGGTATGGTTACGTACGCGTTTACGTATCCTGTAAACTGTATATTTATTATGCTTTCTATGTTTACTCTTGTCAATCATCCCTAAACTCGGATAATGGGTACAAATCCCCATTTAGCCTTTTACTTTATGCCGGCTAGCGGACACCGACCCCAAGCCTCGCCGCGCGAGCTGCGTGGTACTATCATGGCAGCTATCACTTTCCCATGATACATATTGTTGATTAACTAGTTAATCAACACAGATTTGCATACAATGTTTATGTAACGGTAGATGTAGCGCGAAAGCTGTGATGTGGAATGGTGGCAATACGTAAAATTAACCTTTCTGTGACTAATCGTTGCTTTCTCTTATCGGTGATTTCGCATTATTTGATCATGAGCGGAGCATTTGCGTTGAAATAGTTGTAATTTGGACGGACGATTGATTAATGAGGTTATTAGATCAATGTTCGAAATGCCGCGTAGCTCGTCCCCATTTACCTACAAGACTATCAACGTGCTGATTCATTTGCATATGCTAACTTACGCACGAGTTTATGTTCATAAACATATTGTAGGTACCTCGGTATGTTCTGTAGGTAGTCTGTACGCGTTATTTTCTCGCTGAATGCAGTATCTACGGACGCTCGGATTGCTTATTTTCTCGTGAGACAATTGGTTATTCATTCATGCGGACAAGTAAATGCTGGATAGTGCTGCGTCCTTGTCTCGGCGCATATTGTACGACAGTGACAAAAAATGCTAATTAATTCGCGCAATTAACATTCTCAATGTTGAACTCGGTCTGTTCCTTCAAATATTCGTGATTATAACCCTGGTATGATACTTACATTTTCGTTGAATTACTAAGTCAGCTCAAGTTTATCTATTCATAACCTATTAAATCAACCAGTACTCAGATTGTTACATTTTGTTTGTGACTATATAATGTACATTGAAATCTGTCCATATGGACAGATGTACTCAGTATCTGACATTGAGTGCATTACTTTCTAAATACATTTTTTCTTGTGGCTGCATGTTTAAAATCCAAAATGATAATAATTAAGATCTGACTTAAGATTCTATGAAAAGAAAAAGTAAGAGAAACATTGTCCAAAGTGAATGGTACTTTCACTACAATAATTGTACTTGCAAATCGCTTGATGGTATTAATAAACATAAGGAGTCTTCAAAAACTGAACTAATGTCTCAAGCAATAATACTCAAGATTAGATAAAGATATCTTGCTAAAAACTGTAATAAAATGTTTGCTATTAACTTGTTCACCTTATATTTACAATAGCAATACATTAATACAAAAATATTATTTGTTACACATTTTTGTTACCAACTTCTTAAAATATAAGTTCTTTACATTGGCAGTGTGTAGTATAACATCTGTGACCTTATTTTGATTTTATTATGAATAAAATGTAATGAATTGCATTGTAAAATTATTTTCTTTCATTGCCAAATTAATACTTAATATTAATTATTTATAAATACTTGTGATGCAAGAATACTTAATTTCATTTTAAACATTATATACATTAATGTATACAATATACGCTGTAGTAGATTCATTTTTTTATGTAAGAAATTGAATAAAATTATATTTACCCTCGACTGTCACATAGTAAATTTGATATTACACTAGTATCACATGTATTGTGGGTATACAAAAATTATGATGAAAGTCTCACAACACACAGATCTGAAACAAACATTTGATGATCAAACAGATTAGTGTAGAGTAGTGTAGAGATTGAATCTGCTGCCAGTCATTTCACAACCAGCTAAACTATGGGTGACCCCTGATCACAACTGACCTGAAGAAACCACTATTTGGTTTTCTATCATGTATACAGTGGTTGATATCCAGTCAAGTATAAAAATTATCATGTACCCTCCTCCTACCAGCAAGTGTCCAGCTCATGGTACCTCAGTTTGCACAAATCTGAAATTGATAGTGAAATACTTTATAATACAAGTAGCCTTTGCTCGTGGTTCCGCCCGCGTGAACAGCCTTTTCCGGGATAAAAAGTAGCCTATGTTACTCGGTGATAATGTAGCTTTCTAACGGCAAAATAATTTTTGAAAAAGTTTATTCGTTACATACAAAAATACAAATCTCCTCTTTATAATATTAGTGTCTACACTCTAGAGATCTATCTCTTATTGGATTTTAAATTCAACATCTTGTTTAGTTTTGAAATCTTTCTGATTGTATAAGTTTTCTTTTACATTCCTGAACGACATGAGGTGTTGCCTCTGCCTATAATCATGATGATGGTGATGCTAATGCATCATCACTCAGAATGTTGAGTTGACAGGACAGGTTGATAAGTCTCATCATACTCAGTTATTTCATTGGCTTCTTGTTTTCTTCAAAAACACATTTGACCAAATAGTATGTTTAGCTCCTGTGTGGCAAATATAGACACAATTATGTTACCTATCCAGGTGGTAGACTGCAACAATCAATTTTAATAAACAATCATACTCTATGGATTTGATCCCATAAAAATATGAGCCAATCGGAATATAGTTTGAAGATCACACATACAAATTACTTATTCAGCAACAAAAAAAGGAGGTTCTTAACTCAGTGTGTATAATTAGTTTTTTGGTTTGTTAGTTGATAGTTTACCACCTAATTTAATTATTTAATTCACTTTCCCATTACGTCTGATACAGTCCAATAAGAAGTTACATCTTAGTAAACTTAGAATTCATAAACACTAATAAATTTAGAATTAAAGTTTCTAAGTTAACTTCACAACTTTTGATTTCTTATGTTTACGCAATATTACACATTGAAATAAAACTAGTTTATACGGATTTTATCGCGGTTTAATTTATAATTTTACAATGAAGGCAATGTAACATTAACTTTTCGAGACGACCTACACCTCTCACCCGTGATCACGAAGGCTGAAAAGCTTTCGAAACGTCGGGACTAAAATAAAAATTAAACCTCGATAAAATCTGTATAAACTAGTTTTATTTTAATTCACGACTTATGTAATTGTATAGGTTTTCCCAGCAGACTTAACACTAATATTACAATAATGTTTAGCAAATAGCAATGCTTTATAGCAGTTCCAAGGATCCAAGGATTCCAAAAAGGATCCAAACAACAGCTAGTGCAAATGGAGGTATTGATTTTATTTTTGTAATATTCATTAAAATAATCCAATTTAATTTTGTAGCTTTTTGAAATAATTATTCATGAAGCAATTTCCATGTCTTTGCAAAAAATCTATATAAATTAATGAATTTAGCAAAATAATAATATCTCTTAGGTTTGCGCGAATATTACACATTGAAATAAAACTAGTTTATACGGATTTTATCGCGGTTTAATTTTTATTTAATTAAACCGCGATAAAGTCCGTATAAACTGGTTTTATTTCAATAATAATATCTCCACCTGACTTTGCTGTTAGTTGGATCCTTTTTGCATAACTACGTCCAATTGGCTTCTTTTTACGCCTTAACAGTTTGACAGTGATACACAGCATACAATATAAAGACCTGTATTCACAAAGAGTGGCAGCTCACTTAGCTAATAAATCTTACTTGGTTTGAGTGGTAGAGCCACGCTACAGACACTGTCTACAGCGTGAATGGGCAGGCTCGTCCTGGTTGTTACCATTGTCTCACAGAAAACCGGCGTAAAGTAGCAGCTTGCTGCTGCGCTTCCTACGGTGAGTGAGATATCCGGAGCCCCAAATCCCTCTCGCCTTCCCAATCCCTTAATCCCTATCCTTTAAGGTCGGTAATGCCCATAATTTTGGTATTTTGAGCGTACATGGGCGGTGGAGATCACTTATTATCAGGTGACCCACTTGCTCGTTTGCCGGCCTATGCTCACGAGATCCTAGTTTCAAACCCCAGGTCTGGTAATTACAATCACACATTTATTACTCAGGATTGTAATTTGTGCCTCGTATGGCGATTTGCTTGCTCCCTGACACATCGTGGGACGGATATAATCCTAGCGATCCATGAGTGTACTGATTGCACCTTTACCTACCCCTTTGGGTATACAGGCATGAGCTTATGTATATGTAAGGGATCTCCTTAATATAATGTATAATGATACGATTGCCCTTATCGATAATAATGTCTGTTGGAATATATTTAGCAGATAGTATATACATTATACATTATGTAGGTTTCTAGGTCATTGTTTATTCTTGTTTTTATCACAATAGGTATATTATTCTCTTTGGATATTTGTTTTATTAAATTATAGTGTCCTAATAGTGACAGCCTCTGGCGCAGTGAGCGAGTAGCTGGCCGTGAAGCGAGAGGTCGTGGGTTCGATTCGGGTGCGGGAATCGAACCCACTGTCTCCTGCTTCACAGCCGGCTACAAGCCTACTGCACCATGGAGGCTGTCACATTGACGTCACTTTCGCATTTATAATATTAGTTGGGATTTTATTTATATGAAACTAAGGCAGGCATAGTTAATTGCTGTTTGGCTCCACCACCATATCGACAGTCTATATCCATAGGTGTTTTCGACTATATTCAAAATTATGACCACAAATTAAAAATCCTTTTGTAAAATATTATATCTTGTGTGATGTGACATGATTATTTATTTATTATTTCCATACAGAAAACTGTTCGTCGGTGGTCTGTCATGGGAGACGTCCCAGGAGAACCTGCAGCGTTACTTCTCGCGCTACGGCGATGTAATCGACTGCGTGGTGATGAAGAACAGCGAGTCGGGCCGCTCGAGGGGATTCGGCTTCGTGACCTTCGCCGAACCGTCGCTGGTGAATGTCGTGCTGCAGAACGGGCCGCATCAACTCGACGGCAGGTGAGTGACTGGAACTTTTATACATGTCCTTTCTCAGGTGATATTAGGTACCTCGACAAATAAGGCTTCGGTTTAAACGGCCACTTATTATCTATGAGATGACGTGCCACTTTACACCCAAGACTTTTTCTTAAAAGCGAAAGATACTAGCGGTCAAGACGAGCATTGGGAACTGGCAGAACCGACTTAGAAAGAATGCAGACACCTAAAGTTTTCGCCTAGTCCTATCCTAGCTTCCCTGTTTTCCGAAGGCTTCTCAGAACTGCTTATCAGGTCATCCGTTCATTTAGTGGTAACTATTAGTGCATATTCTGCTTTCCCAAGAGCTATGTTTGCGTGGGAACAAATATTTTTTTCTCGCACTTGAAATTCATTTTAAATGGAGGTCTTTCTTATCCTTTACATAAACTTGACGTATGACCGTGAAACGCCTTTATTTGTGGCTTTGTTCGCATTTTGATAGATTAATTTTACTTTCGAATAACAAGTTGAAAATTCTTTGAATTCATACGCCCACGGTGGCGTGGAATTGTAAAGGCGAACGGTATTGTGCCGCTTCGCCTACACGCGACGTCTGATGACCTTTATCACGTTGGACATCAATTGGACCCCCGAATATGTTACTTTGTATATTTTAAGAACAAAAATATTTATTTTGGGAAATTGAAATGGAACGGTATTTTTGCTGTCTTTTACATTAACCCTTTGTTACGTAATGACGGTAAACGTTATCGCTTGCCAAATATTTTCTTTCTATTATTTACATAAACATACATACGCACTCACGCCTGTAATCCCCGAAGGGGTAGGCAGAGGTGTAACCAGTACACCCACACTTCGCCGAGCGTATCTCCGTCCGAGCGTATGTGATAGGGGGCGAGCCTATCGCCATACCGGGCACAAATTCCAGACTCCGGGTTGATACTGAGCATTTCGTAATATAAAAACCCAATACCACTTTACCCGACCGGGGGATCGAACCCGAGACCTCAGCGTTGGCCTCAATCGTAACGCGTACGCATTACAACTGCGCCACCGAGGCAGTCATTCTATTATTTATTGTTTTTTTTTAAAATATAGTATGCGTGTGATCTGTTGTGTTTTCGACACCTAATTTGATAATTATCGATGCTTTTAGCAGATTTCCTGTATGTATAAACAATTAAAATATTGATTATTTGTTAGGATAGCGTAGTAAATCGTGTTGAGGAAAATCTTAATACTGTAATTAAGAGTTATAAATAAAAAATATATTTGTTTGGGGAAATCCATAACATATATTATCATCCGACTGTGATGAAACTCTGTGAGTTGGCGCACGACACGTGGGAAGACTTATGAAAAAAAAACCAAATGAAAACAAAGACTAAATGTATACTACTTAAATAAAGTCTTTGAATGACAAGTGTACCTACTTACAAATAAAAAGAAGCATTGCAACGCATGCCAAGCACATAGCTAGCTACGTAGCTACGCATAAAAATTACAATAGTTATCATGGTGTGGATATTGCAAAAAAGCTAGGTTATTTTCATGTAGTTTTCCACAAGAATCACGACACTTGGTGACTCGCACCACGTGGCGAGGTTAATGAACTCTTGCACTGTCGGTGCGTGTGTTATGTTACATGTTATGGTAACTCGATCGAAGGAGTTTGGATTAATTGAGACCGGACATTGAGTGTATATAAAAAAAAATCTATAGTTGGATATTTTAAGAGAAACCTAGTTCTTATTGAAAGTTTTTTTTATACTTTGTTCTTTCAGTCAGTGTAAATTTACTGGCCTGATAAAGTAGTAGTACTACTTACTAGCCTTCTATTAAATACGTTTTCACTGCCCTGCACAGGCCTCCTCTATTCAAAGAGGGGGGTTAGTGCCTAGTCTGAGAAATTATCCAAGATAAAGTGTTTACCCATAGAGTAAAAACATTCTTGGTATACTATGAAAGCTCATATACATTATTATTATATTATTAGAAATCTTGGAACTTTGTGAATTAGAATTTTTTGAAAATGTAAAACGCATGCAAACGTACATGCTGCTACTTTACGTCTGTTTTCTGTAAGACAGTGGTAACGAGCCCATTCATGCTGTAGACAAAATTGTCTACAGCGTGGCTCTAACACTCAGAAAATTGTGCAATAAATAAAAATTAAGACACACGATTGGCCCGATTATTCATTTTCTTACATTAGATTTGCTTAATTAGATAAGCTTATTTGCCGTGTTACATGATACGGTTGTGTGAAATTTTAATTTCTTTTGCGTGAATGTAACTTGCTGTGGTGATTTATTGCTTCGAATGTGTGAATGAAGGCGCTTGTGTGGGAAACATTGCGTGGTGTGATTTTACTAATTTACTTAGCAGTAGTCTGGCGGTTTGACGTTAAGTGTCGCTGATGAGAAATGTAGAAATGAATGTACAGCTCCGTCAGAGGACCGTTGAGGTATTATGTGCTATTTGGGCACGGCTTTTCGATACTTATGGTATGGGCAGCAGTATTTACCACCAGGCGAGATGCTTGCTTTTATCGCCATTCAGTAAAACACTTGGACCATAGCCGAGTTTTTTTATTTATTTATTATTTACACACTACACACACCATTACAGGTTAGGTAACCTAATGCGATAATGCAATTTTAAGTTATGCACATACATAAAACAAAAACTAAAAATGTTGGCTCAAATATGATATTTAGCTTTTCACTACCGGATTTAGATGCTGTCAATGTTAAGATTTATCTAGATTTCAGTGATTAGATATTAGGTGTAATTTAGTAGCGTTGTGTCACTACACGGAACACTTTCTGTGTCAGTAGTGTTTTTATCTGGGCTCTTCCACCCCTGCATCCAGTCCTGTCGTACACCACACATGTGCACACGGATAACACTCAGTTTCGGGTACCTCGCCAGTCGGGAGGGAGCTCCGTGTAGTAGCGAGCGTATTTATAAGGTGCCATCTGACGTAGATGTCATCCTTATTCTTATCTATCGCCACTATCAAGTCTTCCAAACTTGATAGTGGCGGTACTCTCAAAAGCCATACACTACAGGTTGCATTTGCGGGCAAAGGTTAATTACATAAATAAAATATACCGTTTTGGTTAGAGTTTGCATATTTCTGGTCGTTTGCGTTGTTGACGCAACACTGATGAGTCAGAGATAGCTATAAAATCACGTTTGAACATTTTTGTCGAATATTTGCATGTACATTCTAAACTGAAAGAAATCGTGAATCATACGTTGTTTTCGAAAAAAGCTTGATAATACGTCATTAATAGTGTTGGCAATATCTAGGTATTTGTTTAATGGTCATTCCCAATATTCTGTCAATCAACAAATTTGCTTACCGGCAGTAATATTTTGACACATTTTGTATGGAAGATCTGAAAAAACACTATCGATAGTATCCAAATCTGTCGATAGACATAATATAGGGAATGGCCCATTAAAGGCCCGTGATGTCTAGACGTGATGCAAAAAATATATACAGTGAAATTTTAGGGTGAGCACATACATGCCCTTGCTCCCCTAGCTACGCTTAATATCGTTTTCTATGCCCACCCTTTAGAAGACAGCGTGAAATTGGGATATACGCCCTTTCACATTTTAGGAAGTACACTCTTTTTAAACGTGTAATTACTGTACACATTGGTTAAACCACAGTGCAAATACGCTTAAACTCATCCGAGATGCCTATAAGAATATTGTTTAAAAAAAAGCGAAGCTCTAATTAAATAAATCGAGTTATGATATTTTTATTATTTGGCAAATTCCATGCTGTCGATATATGAATGATATATAAATGTTTTATCGCATACATTCCGCTAAGATAGAAAAAAAAACATTGTATTTAAATGAGAGCTAGATGCTACTATCTTGTTTGCACTGGTGTATCAAACGCGACTAAAGTTAGGACTATGACGCCATAACTAAGTAATATATGACTGTAGACACAGTTTTTCATTAAAATAAGTCTTGAGATAAGTACCAATAACTTACGAGCAAGTGGTTCACCTGATGGTAAGTGATCGCCACCGCCCATATACACCCACAATACCAAACGACTCATAGGTGCGTTGCCGACCTTCAAGGAAAGGGATAATTAAGGGATTGGGAAGGGGAGGGGGTTTGGGCCTCCGGATATCTCACTCGCCGTACGAAACGTAGCAGCAAGCTGCTACTTTACGCCGGTTTTCTGTGAGACAGTGGTAATGACCCGGACGAGCCGGCTCATACATGCTGTAGACAAGTGTCTACAGCGTGGCTCTACCACTCATTAAAAAAACTGTGTTTTATAAAGCAATTGAGCAATTGAAAGTGTGCGTTTACTGGTGACTCGAGCGTTAATAATTTCATACATTCTGATTTGATAAGCCATTACCGTAATATTCTTTGATTAGCTACGCTATAGTGCGGTGTGACCACGGACCAACCGATAAATCTTAATGTTAAGATTTCGTATGTGTAATCCATTCGCGTGCTGCGATTGAGCGCAACATTCAGCACAAGGCGCACTATAAAATCTATGCGCATCGCATTGACACTGTAGTAAAAATTGTCACGCTTGGGTTCTATATATATCGAAGTATATTATATCATATCTATTATCTACTATATAGTATCCGTGATCTGTGGATATAACGCGTTGAAAGATATTTAAAAAACAATATGGTGACCCAGATTTTGAACGGAATTAAACTGTCTCACGCCGTCATATAAATCGGTCACGTCACGTTAATGTCACTTTGAGCGAAAATGTTCTTTAAAAAACATTTCTCTACAATGTGGAATGATTATCATGGTCGGGTAATGTAATTGGGTTTCTGATTACTTACTTCCACCGGTCCTTATCCCACTTGCAGTAGGGTCGGTACAACATGTTCTTTAACACATATTACAGATTGGCTTTGGCTTGTAGTTTTTACGACCGCCTGTTTGACGTCAACCCCTGTGGGTAGAATTGGGTTTTTGATTATGCCCTTTTATTTACTGCGGCGTAGAACTGTTAGCTATCTATCGTGGTTGCTCCCAATGTCCAGAGACTGTAGGTCTATTTTAGTGGCGCAATGATCCCAGCGGTGTCTTTATTTGAGAACAATATTTTGTTACCAAAATGTTTACTAATGGCCGTTCCCTATATGAGATTGCAAGTCCCTCGTAGTTCGTGTGTATCACACACGAGACAAGTTAATCTAGTGTGGGGTTAGGACTATGTGTGTGTTGGGTGTATTTTATTATTATTCTATATAAAGATAGATGTGCCTAATATCAATAGTATTTTGACAGATCGTCAATACAAAATGTGTCAAAATTTTACTGCCGGAAGCCAATCTGTCGATAGACAGAATATTAAGAACGGCCGTAAACTGTTATTCCTATCTATCTGTCCGCAGTATCTTTCCGCAGTGATCCAGTATTTTGTACTATTTTAGAAACCTTTGAATGGATGGAGGTACGGGTCTCAGTTGAGCTACATACATGTTATTATAATTTATGCTAGTCATGTTGCTTGTTACCGGTGTTTTAAGTGAAATATCGTGTTAATGGTTTGTCGTTATGGTAGAGTGTCATGTTAATAGAGAAAGGGAACGAATTGAACATCTGAACATGGGTTGTGTTTAATTATAGTTGCACGAAGTCACGACTTTTGTCTCGACCTTATACAATCGGAATATTTGTCTGAACACACGTGGCAATTTCGAAGTATGGACTACAGACATGACCTACGATACTTTCAGCATCGGGCGATAAGTTAAGTTGCGGTTGCATCGATCGATCGATTAATCTACATAATTGCCCAGATACAAACAATAATATTAGCCCTGCATTTTTTGCGGGCCTCCTCTACTAATGAGAGTGGTTAGGCCTTAGATCTTAGCTTTAGTCCTTAGTTAGCCTGAATTTGTTCTAATTTTACAATAGTCGTTTTTGGGGCCATTTCACAGCGGCTCATTTAATTCCACGTATATTTTAAATCTTCATAATGAAAGCTAATTTATTTTGCATTACAAGTATTTGTGGGAAATATAATTCACCGAAATATCCGGGGATTTGTTTTGGTTAAATCCTGCAACGCGTTTTGGCGAGTCACTGCGTTCGATCGCCGTTGCTAAAAATATCATGCATGGTGTTGTTCTAAGTAAAGCAGTAACTACCGATTTCGGAATTATTTTGAACACGAACGAATTGTTTCTTATGTTCTTAAATGATAGCAAGTGTCGTTGAATTATTTGCAAATTAAAGAAACCTCGGTGACTGCCTCGATGGCGTAGTTGTAATGCGTAGTGCGTACGCGGAACGACAGCTGTGCTGAGATCTCCGGTTCGATCCCTGAGTCGGGTAAAAGTGATATTGGTTTTTTCTGTCACGAAATGCTTAGTATCGGCCCGGAGTTATGCCCGGTATGACGATAGACTTCCCCCTGCTATCAGATCATGGGGCGGAAAATAAGCTCGAAATTTGGGTGTACCTACAGGTTACACCTCTGCCTACCCCTTCGGGCAACACAGGCGTGAGTGCGTATGTATGTATATAATATGTTAAATAAACAGTAAAGTGAGAGGCAGACTTCTAGTGAAAGTAATCATTAAGATGTCGGTTTCCATTGAAATTTTATTTGTTCGACCCGTTATCTGATGTCCACAGAGGGCTATCGATGTCTTATTTCCTAATAGGATATTGACAAGGTATTCTGAGATATCTCAGAACACCTTGCTCTTATGACCATATGGTCATAAAGAGCTAAGTGCCTGTTGCACAAATTCGGCGGAGACGTCTCATCAAGTGAATGATGTTACGCTGGAATACAAGTCACACAACTGTTCTGGTAGAAAAAGTAGGTGCCTACTATGTATTTCTTTAAATCAGCTGTCCGGTACGTTAATTGCAGTTATAGGCGAACATAACATATTGTTACACACAAGCCCTATCCTCACGTAACCGCTCCTAACCGTTGACTACCACCGACATCAATTAGAAAAGGATCTGTAATATCGTAAGTTTATGGACAGATTACTATTCAAACATAGTCGAGAACAATCTCCATTAAACCAGCTTTCAAATAAAACTCGTTCAGAACGATCTATATTTATATAGGCGTTGCGATGCCGTATACAAATTCACAAAAGACAAAACTATCAAACTTCGAACACGACTCATTTTTGTCGGAGGTAAAAAAATGTATCAACAACGTATCCGTCCCTCATTATTAAGGACATTTGGGTAATAATTATTCACTAATAAAGAACGTGTTAAATCGATTTAGATTCTGCAATGTATATTTACATAGCAACTGCATAGGATGTTATTAACCCAGATACATACATGTCTGGTTTCTGAGAAAGCATCGAATTTATCGCAAGTCTGTATCTTTGTATCTCTAAATACACTCGAGTGTCGGTCCATGGTTAGGGGGCTAGGGTTGCTAACTGAAATACATAATAAATTATTCAATATCCTTCTGATCATTCTTATATTTACTGGTAGATATTGCCAGCAGGGCGGGCCATGGCGGCAATTTATACGATTCTTTCATTTAGGTATTTTTGTATATACCAGAGGCCTAGTCTCCTGATAGTTAGTGGTCTTCACCGCCCATGAACATCCAGAATACCAGAGGAATTATGGAGGAGTTATATACCTTGAAAAGTGGGGTAATTAAGAGATTGGCAAAAATAGGCGGACTTGAGTCTCCGGATACCTTGCTCAGTGTACAAAATGCAACACGTAGCAAGCAGCTACTTCACGTTGGTTTCATATGAGACAGTGGTAACAACTCGGTCGAGCAGACCCATTCATGCTGTATACATATTGTTTCCAGCATGACAAATACTTACAAATGACGGTAAACAGATAAACTCTGCGACACGATAAAAAAATGTATTTGAAATTATAAAGACATTATTTAGTAGTACTTAGTAGATATTCTTCTTTGAAATACTGTTTATTCTGATCGTAAAATGTGATTTTATACAAAACGTGAGCAACCCTATTCGCGGGTTTAATCTAAAGCGTTCCAGGAAAGTGAAATTTAGATTTTCATCAAACGAAGTCGATGGAACGTGACATTGGTTAGCTTATGAACGTGACTGAATTTGATGTGACATTCAATAAATTTCAGAACGTGATTGTCGTTGTTCGTTGTTATCATTATACTAACATTTTTTTTATCGACAGCTGTTGCTTTAGGAAGGTTAGAGGAAAGGCGATTTGAGTTTTCCGGTCTCGATCACTTAGCTCCTAACTTGTAAGATAAAGTATTTAAACCGATATGGTATTCTAGCTTTATTGATGCGCTTCGGCAATAAAAAAAAACACTCAACTGTGACACACATAGTCCTGACCCCACACTAGGTTATCCTGTATCGTGGGTATCAGGAACTACGAGGGACTTGCGGTCCCACAACATCCAAACCCGAAACAAACATTCGAGGATCACACAAATATTTGTCTCGGTGCGGGAATCGAATCCACTGCCACGCCTCGCAGCTGGCTGCTCTCCTACAGCGCTACGGAGGCTGTCATCTTTATCTATTTTTGGATTGGAAATATGAACGCTTACTGACGATGTCCTAATACATACCCGTACCCGTAACATTTGATTATCTTTTTCTGACTGGCGGTAAAACTGATTTTTGCCAGGGTCCGGCTTCCTACTTCGCTTCCACTTCGCCCGGTCTTAAACATCCTCCTTGAGGCCTTTGGTACTCGAAAGATACAGACCAAAGCTTTTTGGGTCGTCCGTACCTCTAGTACTATCCGTCGTAGGAATTTGCGACCGTTACTCCTGTGGTTTCTTTAAAACAATAACATACAACATTCGATTATATGGTGATATTTTTCTGAAGGTGCGAATTGCTAGAGATCAATTGCATATTCGTGTTGGTCCATAAAAATGACGATTGCCGAAGCGCATAACTTTGAACGTAGTATTGTATGTTGATGTAGGTATCATTTAACCGTCGCTTGACCGTTTGGTTATCATTATATGTATTATGCAAAATGTTTGAGGAAAAATATACGTTTTATATTAGCACAATGTTTTTATACATGTTATTTCGTAATTGAGTAAAATTCAGATTCTTTATTCTTTCTTATATTTGATGACTTTTTTCCTTTCGAATATTCACACAATTTAAACCTTTTGGTGTTGAAATAATAGGTCGTCTTGAAAGATTAATGTATACTACTAGACGGGCTGTTTAGAAGTAAAATTGAGTGATTGAGATGGTAATATTAAGTTACGGTCAATTGACCGCAACTTATGGTAACAATTTCGATGTACCACGCAGCTTGTCTAGTAGTATACATAAAAGTCTTTGGTTGCCTTTTCGTAAGCACCCACAATTTGTACAATATTAATATTCTCACGCGGATGGAACCGAAAGCAAAGGTTAATTATTGGTAATACGTAGTTGGTACATCTTTATATATATAATTCTACTGTACGTGTGTATGTGACTGAACTCCTCCTAAACGGTTGGACTGATTTCATTGATTTTTTTGTATGCGTTTTGGTGGCGCCCTGGATGGTTTAGATTGACAATTGGACCCGGTTTGTGGAGCTGCTGTAGTTGCGGGAGAAACCGCGCGGGGCAGCTAGTTGCATATATATTTCACAGGCTGTTTCATAATGAGAACGTTCATCTTATACCCCATTACACGAAGTTGACAGAACATTGACCAAATAATTAAATTTTTAAAGAGTAATTCTTGTTTCGTTACCAACTCAGAATTCATGTCACGTCACGAGCAAAACCTTTATACAAACAATATTGAGGAAAAACCTTTACTTATTGCATCTCATTTACTGGCCCTTTAGGTTGGGGAATCGTGAAGTGTTGGGTTCAAATCCCAGGTCGGGCAATCGGAAATTGGTGTTTGCGATTCGAAAAATCACACATGATTTGCCGGGGTTTAGAATTTGTGCCCGATATGCGGATGTAAATTCCAATCCCCTTATCACATCATGGGACGGAAATAAGAGCGGAGAACCGTGTGTGCACTAACTGTACCTTTTCCTACCCTTTTGGAGATACAGGTGTGAACTCACGATTCATTATGGATATACATTTTAAATTTTAAATTATTTTTTAAACATACAATATACGCACTAACGTCCGTTCTCCCAGAAGGGGTAGGCAGAGGTGTAACCAGTACACCCATACTTCGCCGAGCGTATCTCCGTCCTATCATGTGATAGGGGGCGAGCCTATCGCCATACCGGGCACGAAACCAGACTCCGGGCTGATACTGAGCATTTCGTAATAGAAAATCCCAATTTCACTTTTACCCGACCTAAGACCTCAGCGGCAGCTTCAGTCGTAATACGTACATACATTACAACTGCGCCACCAAGGCAGTCAGTCAGTCAAGTATTTTTTAAACAGGTTCTAATATTAATGACATTTTAAAACATACGATTTATTTTCCATTTCATTAGTTGAGGGTCTTCCGCTTTACCTTATGTTATTTCGCCTCCCGACATCCTTGCAACGTCTGGTAACATTAGTCCCGACGACGCCACGCCGCTCTTGACAAACTTCAGGCAGGCCAAGTAATTTTGTACGTATTGTAAAATTGATTCAAATTAAACAACCACATCCAGGCAGTGCTCTCGGTCTAATCGTCGTGAGTACGTTCAGATGTTTGTGGGACATTAATAGCAAATTAGCATATACTTCTTGTTAAAATAGCAATGGAGTCTACAAGGTTTGCTACATTTCTTCTAATAGCTGAAAGGCATACATTTCAATATATAATCATGTTTTGAACTTTGGTAGCCCACCACCGTGGGCGTAGCTAGGGCTCGTCAAGGGTGGGCACTGCCCATCCTAGAAATCTCATTACCCAATGGGGAGAGTGCCTAGCTACGCCAATGTCCGCTATGTAACTTACGTCTACTAACGGGATCAATAACTTTTTTTTTTGTGGTAATCAGTATTTGTAATGAAAAAAAAGATAACAATTTTAATTTAAATTTTTTGACAGCCTCCGTGGCGCAGCGGGCGAGTAGCCGGTTGCGAAGCGTGAGGCCGTGGGTTCGATTCCCGCACCTTGACAAATGTTTGTCTGATCCACAAATATTTGTCTCGGGTCTGGGTGTTGTGGGACCAAGTCCCTCGTAGTTCTTGATACCCACGATACAGGTTTAACCTAGTGCGGGGTCAGGACTATGTGTGTGACTGTTGGGCGTATTTATTTATTTATTTAATCATTTTTTCGACAACCTGTAACAGAATATGAAGTAAAGTGAACATTATATAAAATTATATATGTAATTTATTGTAAACTCAAAATATCAGGCGTAGTATATTGGTGTACAGTGACTTGTACTCGTTAATATTTATTCTTCCACCTGCCCTTATCCTACACGCAGTGGGGTCGGCGCGACATGTTTTTAACACTTGTTACAGAATGATTTGCCTTGCAGTTTTTCGATCGGCCGCCTGCCTAACGTCAACCCCACTTGAGAGAAAACATTCAGACCAGAAACAAATATTTGTGGATCACACAAACTTAACTCGTAAATATTTATATGAACCATAATATCCCAACATAAATTCACCAAAATACTTGATGGTGTTTCAGTGAGCTCTCACACTTTTGTAAAAATAATTTGAAAAAAAAAATTGCAGCGATAACTCTGCGGGCGGTGGTACGGACTGTCGGGACGAAAGTCGCAGGTTCGAAACCAGTACCAAGAGCATGCACCACTGACTTTTCTAAGTTACGTGTGTATTAATTGTTAATTATCGCTTGCTTTAACGGCGAAGGAAACATCGTGAGGAAACCTACATATATGAGAAGTTCTTCATAAGAATTTCGAAGGCATGTGAAGTCTGCCAAGCCGCATTAGGCCAGCGTGGTGGACTAAGGCCTAACCCCCTCTCATTCCGGAGAGGAGGCCCGTGTTCAGCAGTGGGACATGTATAATACAGGGCTAGTATTACATACATACATACGCTTGTAATCCCCGAAGGGGTAGGCAGAGGTGTAACCAGCACACCCCATTTCGCCGAGCGTATCTTCGTTCCATGATGTGATAGGGGGCGAGCCTATCGCCATACCGGGCACAAATTCTAGACTCCGGGCTAATACTGAGCATTTCGTAATATAAAAACTCAATATCACTTTTACCCGACCCGGGGATCGAACCCGAGACCTCAGCGTCAGCCTCAGTCGTAACGCGTACGCATTAAAACTGCGCCACCGAGGCAGTATTATTTTATAATATAATTTGAAACATAAGTACACTGTTCCACTAGTCGAAAGCAGAAAACCGTTGTCGTCAGCACACCTCATTTAACCTTATTTGCATTACAAATACATTTACTCTGATCGTAATAACCTTTGTTTGTGTTTATGCCAACATTTGACCAAATACCTACAGCTTGCCAGCGTTCATTATCCCTTGTGGAATTATTAAGAGCTTTTGCATGATTCTCGCTCTAACTGCTTAGTACTATGCGGTACTATTAACTTTAATGTATCTATTATGACGTCATTCGACAAATAACACGTAGTTTAATGGTATAACGGTTGTACTACATCTATATAGAGGTCCATGAACCTTTTTTACTGACTTATTAAAAAGTCATATAGCACAAAGTACAGCTTCCTGTTACTCACCGTCATACAATAGTGACGTCAGCTTTACAGCGATAAGTTTAATGAGAAACGCTTGGGTAGAATCACGAGATATTGCCTTGACCTTTCGGTATGTGTAATGAAAATGTACGGCAGAATGCATATAGGCATTTGAGTGGTAGAGACACGCTGTAGACAGTTTTGTCTACTGCATGAATGGGCTGGCACGTCCGGGTCGTTACCACTGTCACAAAGAAAACCGGCGTGAAGTAGCAGCTTGGTGCTGCGTTTCGTACGTGATGAGGATATCCGGAGGCCCAAATCCCCCTCCCCTTCCCAATCCCTTACTTATGCCTTTCCTGTAAGGTCGGCAACGCGCCCATGAGTATTTTAGTATTGTGGGCGTTGGAGATCACTTACCGTCAGGTGATAACACTTGCTCGTTTGCCAGCCTATACAATAAAAAAAGGCAGTGAGAAAATATTTTACTTCATACTAGCTTTTGCTCGCGGCTCCGCCCTCGTGAACCTATCGTTCTGGGATAAAAAGTGTTTTACGTTTACTGACGTTTCTCTTAATAGCCGGTTCGCACGGTTCCATTTTAGTTGATCAATTGACTTCAATCAACAGAAGCTGTATGTATGGTTATCAATACGAAACCGTCTGTTTTCAGACTGTTCAAGTCGCATGTGATTTAGCAGTTGATAGACTCGAAACCGTGTGAAATTATAGTGAAACATGCATCGAAATCCATTTCTCCATTTTACGTGAAGCGCGGTCAAATCAACGGACAGACAGACAGCTGATAGATTAAGCTATTTCATTATATGTATAGACTGAGCTTTTATAGATCATAAACAATGGTATCCCATATTATAGATTTTAATTTCTTTTATCCTGGACTGCACATTAATTATTCATTAAAATGTACACAAAAACGTGGACACATTAACATCGCGGATCAATTGATTTTTTTCTATAAGCTCAATCTAAAAATATGAAAGTTTTCATAAAAGAGAGAGGTCCGCTTGAAACAATCTTATTTCTGTAGAACGGATCAATATCTTAACTTTTTTTTAAGACGGAGATAAAGGCTAGCTATTATCCTTAATGGAATCGGCGCATTAAATCTATTTACTCTAAACGCCTAATGCTATCAATATCAATGGACTATTTCCTATGTGATAGTAAGTAGCCCCTGACTATCAATGAATTCGCTACGTTGACATAATTAGCAATCTGGACACGACATTTTTGGCACTCAGCCCGTTTTTAAACCCAGTTTTAAAATTGTATTTACTGTCTGTAAACAGTTTCTTTTGTTTGGCAAGTAAAGGTGATGATATGTTGCAAAATTATGCCTTAAGTTGCGTGCTTGTTGATGTTCAGGCGACATAGTACAGTAAAAGCAGATTTTTAAGTATCAAATACAAATTCAAATTTTATACACGACGAGCATAACTTAAATTAAGTCCATTTAAATGTAATATTTGATAAGAAACTAAAAGTAAACACGTCTGTTAGCTTGAACTTGCACACCCATTTGATAGGAGTAAACAATTTTTAGTTTAGTCGGCGACAACAGAGACACAAGCATATAGTGCGTACATACGAACGAGCCGAAGACAGATTGTATGTATCCGACGTTTCGGTGTTTTGCTATGTTCCGTCGACTACGCCTCAACATAGGCATAGCGTTATTGTTGTCAAATTTCAGTTGGACTCGATATGCTGCTTGACATGATTTGAAATTAGAAAAATATTGTGGAATAAATATGTTATGAATGGTATTTAACAGATTTTCTTGTGTTTATTGACAAATAATGTATACTACTATGCAGATATAGGATAATCTTAAATGAGTATCATTAAAATTATATCTATATTAAATGAATGATGAAATGGAATCTTTCTGTAAACTATTGACAAATATCTGCCTACGTTAGGACAAGTTATCAAGACTACGTAACTTTTCCAAACTTACGACTTCTTGTAAAGAAATTGACTACTTGTAAAGAGTAAGTTCATATTCTACGATTTTCAACAGAAACGTTAATCATAGTAAAGCTTGTAACATTTTTAATGTTACAATCGACTGCGTGTATTGTCTTTTTATTGTCGTTTCAAGGAAGTATAGATAGATATATATTTTATGTTGTACACACAATTACGTAGATAACTCTGTTATTCCTTGGACTAATCGTATGATCGGTCTCATGTAAAATACGATAAATAATAACATTATCAATGTGTTACAAAACCACGTAAGCACCTGTGTAAGCGGAAAGTTATGCGTAACAACTATAATGTTCAAATATACAGTTTGATTAAAATAATATTATAAGGTACATTCTCATTTTATTATTTTGAAGAAATAAAAAGTTAAAAGTGGGGCAAATGGAGGTAGAAGTGTAAAGTTTATAGTCACCATTATCCACTTTAAGTGACGTCACGTAAATTAGTAATTTCCTATAATATTTTCCCTACTCCACAGCAGACTAATAATGCTTTATCGAATATAGAAAACACTTAATGCTCCGTTGCCGAGTGCAGAAATTATCTTGATTGACGTCTGAATTCTAAGAATGTTCTAATTGATAATCAAAGTGCAACAATCCATAGTAAAATATGGCATCCACTCAGCAATAACCTTGAATATACTTCAACAGAACCATCGACCCGAAGCCGTGCAACCCGCGTACGCTGCAAAAGCCGAAGCGCGGCGGCGGCTACCCGAAGGTGTTCCTCGGTGGGCTTCCATCCAACGTCACCGAGACTGACCTGAGGGTGTTCTTCGGACGATATGGCAAGGTCATGGAGGTCGTCATCATGTACGACCAGGAGAAGAAGAAGTCTAGAGGTGAGTTGCAGCAATAGATGCTCACAGTATATTCTACAATAATAAGGCCGTCCTCCTCCTCCTTGCGTTGATTCCCCACTGCTGGGGGTCGTGACCCATCAAGGAACCAACTTCTTGCGTAAGATGTGCCACCTGCTCCTGCTTTCAGCGATATGAACCGCTTTGGCGACAACCATGTTGAGTGTGGTGCGGATCTGATCAGTCCAGCGCATTGGATTCCTTCGTCTCGACTTCTTGCCCTCCATTTTCCCAGTGACGCAATAAGGCCGTCACGAACGAATGAATGATCCATTAGGATTACTGAAACGCATTTTTCTGACTTATATATTATTTTCTTTGGCATGGCAAATGCACATGATGGTAAGTACAGTTTAAATATAAGGTCGACTATAGAGAGACGTTGTATCCTTCGAAAGTCTCCATAATTATGCCGGCCTGAAGTTACTGGATATACACTGGGTGATACCGGAACACGTCGAACGAGCTACTATGGCGGGTTTTTCACCACGTGTATGGGTGGTCGCTATCCTATTGGGTACGAATATGTCTTGGGTACCTGACACCCAAGACGTGTATTAGTATAGAATTAGTATGTGTATTAGTATAGAATGTGCGATCGGAGACGACAGTGTCACGGTATTTCATAAAATCATAGAAACTAGTGCAACGGGTTGTTGCAACTGCTAGATACTTTCATGGCGCGTTCAAAAATCGACTGACAGTATTGTCAGAACTGAATTTTCGTTCTAAAATACTTTCGGGATACTGTGAAATGAATGGCCATCACAGTTATGCTGGCCATGGGTAGTATCTTATTACTGACTTCGGTTTTTACAAGTAGAGGGAGACAGCACTGTCAGTAATTAACAGTAAAAAATGACACCATTTTTTGTAAAATGAAGACACGCAAAATTGGGTGCAATTTATAGACAGGATCATTTTGTATTAGACGAACTATCTGAATGCGATTTTAAAAAGGATGAATGTACATAGTTACGAAGTATCAATTTCAAACATTAATATAATTGCTTAATATTAAGGAAGTAGATAAAAACTAGAATAGAAGGTAACACTGATAATACTATACACTTAAATACGCGTACGATGTGATATTTAAAGTAAACATTGCTTTCAATACATTATTACTCGTGTAAGCAAGAAAAAGAGGTCACATTTGTGATAATACAATGTTGCAAATATAGTTGTAAAACCGCCAAGATTGCAAAATGTATTAGAATTTTTCGATTACGATCGAAGTATGAAACCATCTCGACCAGTGCTCTATAAACTGACATTAATTGACTGCATATTTATACAAGTTGCATTTAAAGTCGTTTTAATTATACAAGATAAGCTTAACCGCTTACATTTTAAGTAGTTTTTAGTATTTAGCTATTGGATTTTATTACTATGTTAATATGTTCGATACACGACATGAGATATGATATTATTATTGAATAAATAACGATATTTATGTTCTTTTCTTAGAATTGTGTTAGTTATTTTTTTTTTTTTGAGTTTATTGTTGTTTTAACTTTAGGTATATTTTAAAGTCGTATTAAAATATATTTTATATTTATTACCCTACTCAATCAGTCAATTTGTAAAAAATTACTTTTTATAATTAAATTAATTATATTCGGAAATCCGAAACAGTCTTCCTTTATGTTAATATGCGTATTTTTTACACTATACCACATCCAGGCAGTGCCGTCGGCCATCTTTGCCGTCGATACGTTCAGATGTTTGTGGGAAAATAACGCAGGCCAATAATCTTTCAATTCATATGAGCTGAGAGTGTATAGTTTGCCACATTGCCCAAGAGCTACTACAGGATTAGAGAGTGTCGTGAAGGCCGAGAGAACACCCGGTGAAAGGTGACTCTACGCCACCGTCAAATAACAATGTACATTATGAAATTACTGCCTCGGTGGCGCAGTTGTAATGCGTACGCGTTACGACTAAGTCTGACGCTGAGGTCTCGGGTTCGATCCCCGGGTCGGGTAAAAGTAATATTGGGTTTTTCTATAACGAATTGCTCAGTATCAGCCTGGAGTCTGGAATTGTGCCCAGTATAGCGATAGGTTCGTCCCCTATCACATCATGGGACGGAGATACGCTCGGCGAAATGTGGGTGTACTGGTTATACCTCTGCCTACCCCTTCGGGGATTACAGGCGTGAATGCGTATTATGAAATGAATCTGTCTGTAACCGTGTGTGCGTAATTTTCATCGCCATCGCAAAACAGTCGGTTTTAAATTTTTCGTGTGCCATTTAAATGTTTAGGTAGTGATTAAACTGGACATTTATGTTAGTTTACCACTCTGAAGGAATTTGTGGATGACTTTCATTAGTTCAGCTTTTGTTAATTCGCTGTCGAAATTATTAACTTCATAAAGTTTTCCGAACATTGCCCATTTTATTAAAGAACTATTGTATTTTATTTTAATTTCAAGTTTGATAGTTTATTAAAATATTTCCATTAAATGCCTGTTTTTGCAAATACATTGGGGCGTTTTTTTGCTGTATTTCGTACAATGAGACAAATAGGTTTAAGTTTTGGAAGATTTGATGGAATTGTGCCCAATACGGCGATTCATGGGACGGATATAGGCTCGCCGAAATGTGGGTGTACTAGTTACACTTCTGCCTACTCCTTGGGGAGTACAGGCGTGAGTGCGTATGCATATATGTATTTGGAGGATTATATAACTTATATAATATAACTAGCCCTATATTAAACGTCCCACTGCTGGGCTCGGGCCTCTACTCAATGAGAGGGGTTAGGCCTTAGTCCATCCACCACGCTGGCCTAATGCGGGTTGGTAGACTTCACATACTTTACATATACATTTGGATCATTACGATCCACGAAATTACAAAAATGGCACATATCCATAATATTTGCAACAAATCTATTTATATTGTTAATGTCGGTATGGCGATAGGTTCGCTGAGGTCTCTGGTTCGATCCCCGGGTCGGGTAATGTGGTATTGGGTTTTTCTATTACGAAATGCTTAGTATCAGCCCGGAGTCTGGAATTTGTGCCCGGTATGGCGAAAGGCTCGCCCCCTATCACATAAGGGACGGAGATACGCTCGGCGAAATGTGGGTGTACTGGTTATACCTCTGCCTACCCCTTCAGGGATTACAGGCGTGAGTGCGTATTGTTATTGTGTTTAAGATGAATAAATGTTGTTGTCGTTTGTTCAAGGTTTCGGGTTCCTGTCGTTTGAGGACGAGATCTCCGTCGAGCGGGTAACCCAGGAGCACTTCATCAATCTCAACGGGAAGCAGGTGAGCTGGCAATTTTACTCCTCACGAACTACCATATGCTTAATGATTAAATGAAAATACAGATGTTGTAGAACAGAGGTTTAATAATAAATTACATTTTAGCGCAAACTATTTGTAGCTTACAAGATAAAAATTGAAAATTTTACATAATTTTAGTATAGCGATCATATTTCGTCGCTAAAATTAACAGATAAAATCGACTAACTTACGAGAAATTACGGACGCACAGAATTTACGAATATTTTACCTAAGATGTCGGAGGCCCATTAACACTACAGCCCCCTTAGAATGTTGAAATTCATAAACGAAAAGTGCCGTCGCATCGTTCTCATCTTTGTATCGTATAATAAGGTGGTAGGCAGGTTCCCTTGTAGGTTTGAAGGACATTGAAGCCAGTAAAGTTACTGGGCATGAGACTTGACAACTTATCTTCGGGGTGACGAAGTGCCATGGAGTGCTTGTAACTCACAAGTTCTGTGTGACGTTTTCTTCTGTTTATGAGCACTTACCATCATGCGAGCGACCTGCTCAACTCGTCATTTAAGCTAAAAAAAAGTCACACGTTGGTCCCTCGACCAATCACAATCAAACGGCACGACCGTTGATGTCGTGTTTTTACGTCACGTTATTTGAGACACATTGTACAGGGCATAGTTTAGGTTCCTTAGCGATAGTATAATGTTGTGTGGTGTGTTGGGTTGTATAAGGTGGAGATCAAGCGCGCTGAGCCTCGCGACGGCTCCGGCAAGCTCGGGTCCGGCGGCGGCGGCATGGGCGGCGCGGCCATGGCGGCGCCGGGAGACCAGCCGCAAGCGGGACAGTGGGGCCCGCCCGCCGGGGCACCCATGAACATGATACAGGGTCACAACGGCCAGATGGGGGGACCACCCATCAACATGCCGATGGCCGGGCCCAACATCATGCAAGGGTACGAGTACGTTGTCTAGTGGCTTGTGCCGCCGCTTGTTATTATTTTTTTCTTATACCTAATTGAGATGAAAGCGAGTGCGATGAATGGTTGTCAATTTCCCCCCCTTTTTCATTTTTATTTGCCAATTGTTAAAGAGTTTTCCGTAGTTTTTATTTTTATTTTGCTGAAGACGTTTGCACATAATTATGTTTTTAGTTCCATTAGGGATCAGTTTATTAGAAAATTATTAAAATGTTTCATAGATCTAGTTTTAGCAGATCATGGACTGTGAAACAGGGGATTGGATCCCTAAGTTGATTAAAAAATCAATTGATTTGTTTGGAATTTTATTTGTGCTACGGTGACTATCAACAGTCGGTAACACCGTTGTTGGAGATTGAATGTACACCACTGCATACCTTATGGCTATAGACGTGGCTGTGTGGGTTCGATCCCCAAACTGATGCAAATGTTATTGTGTTAAATATAAAATTGATCTCGTTCCTGGTTGCTGTGAGACAGAAAGTCAATTTTAATTCCTGATAGCCACACCACAAGATAACCTCGTTTCAGTGTGGGTTCAGGAGTGTGATAAGGGTGTTGTGTGTATTGATGTGCATGTGTGTGCAGGTATCAAGGCTGGGGCACGTCGCCGGGCCAGACGTCGTACGGCGGGTACGGCGCGGGCGGCGGCGGCGCGGGGCCCGGCAACTACCAGGGCTGGGGCGCGCCGCCCGCCCCGCAGGCGCCGCCGCACGCGCCCACGTGGCCCGCCACCAACAACTACACGCAGCACGCGCAGCCGCCCGCGCAGGGATACGGCAGCTACGGTACGTACCCGCACACCCACACACCCACACACCCACACACCCACCACTCTCAATGAACTGAGCCAGCGTAACCACGTAGTAATGTATTCGAGACTGGTGACTGATTACCGAGAACCAAGAACAAACAGAACCCAGAGAACTGAGAGCACTCGCAGCACTCACATTACTCACAGTACTGACAGCACTTAGCTCCCATTGACGAAGCGCTCTCTTATAAAGCAACTGTCACCCCACCAGGCGTACAACTTACGGCTATTATTTCAATCTACCCGGCATTATAATCTCGGACACCTTCATTAACAATAGGGAGTAACCTAAAACTACTATACCATACTAACAAACAATACACATTGCACTTGAAAACCCACAACGCGAACATACTCAATTTGAACCAAAATGAAGTTGCTCTTGAAGCTTGACAAGGAGCTCTGACCGTGACTATAAACCGGCACATTATTGCTCGTCCCCAAGACGACGAATTACTTCGTGCTACGCAATGAGGTAAATTTGCGTCTCCATGCGAGTTACCTCAACTCGAGGCGATGTCTCGACCCGGGGCTGCCTCTAAAGGATCCAGAGCTTAATACTTTTGAATCCTTCTAGATTTCAAGTACCTTTATCCTGAACTTTTATTTTTTACCCGTTAAAATAGCCTGCGAGTTCTATTAGAAAATACGATACACTACCCTACCATAGGAGTTCAGCATAAATATGTCACATGGACTGGTATATTTAACACATTCGTATTATGTCAGCAAAGGTAAGTAGTGTATTTGATTAGTCAGCAGAATAAAGTATTGACGTAAATGATCGAGAACAAACTCAAATTAAATCGACAAATGGAGGCATTTGACGCAACGGGTACTGACTGTACGTAAGCTTCGTGTCTTGGAGGTTTATTTATGGCCACCACACAACACTTTCGCCCATTCACTCGCCTACTTTCACTTAAGCCTTCGCGCGGACTAAGCGGATAACCACGTGGCGAATGGTCGCCTCTTTTATAGCGGTCACTTTTATATTGAAACCGATAAGGCCTTATATAACAAGACTTACTTATTACAAATTTATTCATACTTTCGTTCACTCGTTAGGTAAGACTATTTCACAGTAGGGGTGAACGTTACTAAAATATCATCGATGATAATATCGATATGAACGTCGCTAAGTACATATCGATGTCCAATAAAAATCGAAACAAAACTAAGACAGTCGCGCAACGGGCGAATAATCAGCTGTGAAGCGACAGGCCCGACTTCGATCCCTATACCGAGACAAATATTTATTTCGAGTCTAGGTCTTTTGGCATCGTAAGTCTCTCGTAGTTCCCGATACCCACGATGCAGGTCTAACCTAGTGTGGGGTCTAAATTAATGTGTGACTGTTACGCCTGGTTTCTGAAAGGCTGATCAAATCAACATTCAACTAATAGAACTTTGATTTGACATCGCTGTCAAATCAATCAGAGTTGCTGAAACGTTATTTAGTGAACAAATTAATTATATTTGATCTCTCTTTAGTACCGTTCGACATACGATTTTTCATATTAATTTGAAAGTTATGTTAGCTAACGTGTGTGTCAAATCAAAGGTGTTGATCACGCTTCTAGCAACTTAATTTCGACTTGACGTTTGATTAGTTAATTTAACATTGATGAGCTTTTCAGAAACCGGGCGTTAGTGTATTTATTTAATGAATGCTTCGCGAAGTTTCAATTGTGCATTGCTAACGTGATAAAATTTTAAAAGTTCATATTTTTTTATAAATTTTATGCCACACACTACGTTAATTGAACAAATGTGAAAACATAGATTATCTTTATTTTTGTTCACATCGCTCTATCGATGTTTTAAAAACCTAGTATCGATGTTTTTCGCTCGGCATCGATGTTTCGGTAACAAGGATGAATATCGATCATCCCTATTTCATACCCCCATTGAACCCACTGAATTACACACGGACCAATTAGCTGAGTGAAATAGTATAAGTATATATTGTAAAGATTACACTAACACATGCTATTCAGCAGTATCTTCAAAAACAAGTAAGACTTGCTTTTATATCATCATCGATTAAACTGCTCTTGAATTATGGAGAAACTTCTTGTGATTTTCCTTCTGTGCAGTAGTATAATATTTACACTGAATCTTATTTTTATAAACTACAGTAACTTTAGACCGAATTACTTTTTGCAGTAATAGCGTCGATCATGAACTTGACTTCTAATATTAATGAATACGCAATAGAAAATAATACAAAAAAAAATCTATTACGAAAACAATCAAAATTGGTTGAAAAATGAGACCACAATTGATATTTCAAATATTGATTACAACGCGTGTGAAATAAAATGTAGCAGTGGGGCCAAATGGACTCTGATTGGTTCCCAACATTGATATCGAGATCGCTATCTTCCTCGCACGCGTGCGCAGCGTTATTATGACCATCGTATATCGTCGTTGCGCGTGCAAAAGTGGCTATGTATTTTTTTAATTTTCGGTTCTATCTGCTGTGATCATTTTTTCAATACGCACATAATGTAAAAACAGCTATGTGATAAATTCAATATTTATCAATATTATAATAAATAAAATACATAGCGACTTTTGCACGCGCAACGTCGATATGTGTATACGTCATCGTACATGGCGTGCATCTTTTTATTGTCATTGGAAAGTCATGGCCTCCCATCAGATTTAAATAGCCTATAACTTAAATATCTTTGAGGGGGATTAATAAAATTCTGTCTATTATGAATTATGGGCAATGTAAGCTATTTAAAATCACATGCATCGAACCTATTGTGATCATACATGCTACAAATTATTTGGAGGATTTTAAGGGCCAAACAATAGTGACTAGAGCATGATAAAACTTTTTTTTCTTTGAAAACGATTTTTCTGCCAGTTATTTTTCCAGGAGCTTGAATGATGAAACGAGCTGGTCGCTCGCCTGATGGTAAGCGCCACGCCTGCCCATAAACAGAAGCAACATCACACAGAACATAGAATTAAAATGAACTGCGTGGGTAATCGACTTCGCTCGTCACCCTTAAACATAAGATGTTAACATAATGCCTAGCAATTTCCCTGGTATCAATGTCCTTCAAACTCAGAGAAACACAGAGGTTACACATTGCTGCTTAGTCACCTACCCAGACGTCCTCGCATATGAGGGACCTACCACGTAGTAAAACAGTTGTGACAACATCTAACCTATTTTTAAAGTAAATTTCAGTCCTATGATCGATTTTAGAGGCCGAGTTATAAATACATCGACTTTCATTCTGCACTAAAATCGTTAAATTTGAACAAGAATCGATAAATAATAATCAAAAATAACGAGAATCGCGTGTTTCTATCATTAACCTGTTGATGGTATAATTCAAAAAGTTTAAAAAGGGGTAAATCGAAATTATGATGAAAACTTCGTCATTTATACACCGATTCTGAAGATTCTTACTGTAAATACAGTACCTACATAAAATAAAAACTTTTTAATAAAAATAAAATATCAAAAAATAACCAATTTTGAGTAGGTACTTCGTACGTTTAATTGACCATTAGATTTAAATAGCAACGACTCCTGTTTTTTTTCCTTTGGTCAGTATTTATTGTTGTTAAAAAGTTTTTATACCCGTCCTTCTGCATGTTTTACAACCTTAATTCAACTATCGCCGTGCGGATATCCCAATATTGGCGTGGTATTGCTCCGGCATCGGTAAATGGTAACTCATATTATTTGAATTTTGTCAGTTTTGTTTGTGTATGTAGTGGTGTGTGTTTACTTACAAAAAATAATTTGCGATTTGATCAACTGTTTTTAAAAGAATATACGAAGGCTGGGTCTTTCGACGGGAACATTTATAATACTGAAAGAATTGCATACGCATAGCATGCGGGTTCACAGTATCCACAACACCAGAATCACGCTAACGATCGCCCAGATATCTTTGTCTACAGGCTGACAGGCTTTTCACTTTCAACAATTTCCAAATTTATAACTTCCCGGTCGACTGGATGATTGACATAAATAAAATAAAAAATATTAACTTGAAAATCAAACCAAACAATCGATATATTTACTTAACCACTACATACGCAAACGACTCGCTAATTTATCTATAGGTAGTAATGTAATAGTTGACTTGGCGCCATCGAGTTCTACACATCGACAGGTTTGGAGTAAGCTTGCAAGACTCCGGAAGGCACGGCACGGTTATCATAAATTACTAATACGTTAACAAGCATCAGGACCCTTGTAAGACTTGTACAGCTGCATACTAATTCAATAGAAATTACAAATTTATGAGACGAATTACTAATGAAATAAAAATTAACACGATATTGATTTCGTGTTACAAATAACGAATCGAGAGTATATTGTATTCATTATGACGTGAAAACACGTAGAATAACAATTGAAGAGAAATAAAAATTGGCGTGGTTTCGAAGCAATTGCCAATTGGTCATAGGGTATTTACACGAAACATGCGAAATGAAAATATGATGTTTCGTTTGGTGCGCAGCTAACTACAGCTCGGGACCGGCCGGCGCGTCCGCCGGTGGCAGCTGGACCAACTGGAACATGCCGCAGAACTCCAACTCTACCGGTTCCGGTGAGCTGATCATTATATAAATAGCGATACACGACAAATATATAATCGTCTCATAATAGTTTAGCATCATACATGTCGATATAGTATGCACTAACTTTCGCTATAAGCTTATGTTAGTTTTAGTTATTAAATATTGTCATAATGCGGCGCAGCTAAATAATTACATTTAAATAACTTAATTAACAAAAATAAAAGTGGATGTTATAAAAAAGGGTCTTGATATAGGCGTCATTTGAATGGACAAAACGTATGCTGTTCAAGTCTTATTTGGGTCCTTATTAGCCTAAGCTTAATGTTTAAAATCTAGGAATACGTTTAAGTGATTCGGTGCCTCTGGTCAAAACGCTGACATGTAATTTTCATGGAACTCGTAAAGTTTTGTAAGGCTTTTATCGTTGCATATAGATGATAAATGACAACGTTTAATTAGTATGTATTCTAAATTTAAGCAAAAATCTAACGACGCGCGTCGTTGTTTTTTCCTATCTGATAATAAGCGAAGGTAACGCTTCTCAGGAAATTTTGCACAGTAATTTTAAACATTGGCTCACATGACTTAAACTCGGCATTGAGTGTTGACTTAGCAATGCCATGTGAACCAACTCCAACATTGACTACTGTCGGACTTAGTGCCACGTGACTATTCAAAGCAGGTCGCTCGCTTGGATGGCAAACACCACGCCTGCTTATAAATACTAGTAGCAATACCAATGCGATTAATATAAGGCATCGAGAGGGTTTTGTCGACTTGTTCTCTCGTGTTATCCCTACATGTCTATCGAAGTTAACATGTCCGCTATTCACACCACAAGAAGAAAATGTTGTCACATCGTTTTCGCATGCCGTCTTTGTATTTCTATCTCTATGTCGTGGGCTGCACATTACAGCACACTAGTCGATATCTTTCTCTCGCGCGCAAGGTTTGTGGGCCCATGCGAAGCGGGTTGAACTTTGATTTCTTTAATTCCACTGGTTTTAATGCCTTCTAACCGGAACACAACAGTGCTGACACAGGTGATTGACTGCAGAAATAGACGGTGATACCTACCCTGTTTGCCTCGCATAGGAGATACCTAGTAAGTAAAGTATGGTAGTTGATGTAGTGCATTCTCCCGCAGGCTCGTACGTGCCGCTGTCCGAGGGTGGCGAGATGTACGGGCGGGGAGCGGGAGGCGGCACCCCCGCCGCGCCCCTCACCACCGCACTCTCCTCCGCCGCGCTCTCCAAGTCGTCCTCGGCAGACTACTCCGCTTACCAGCAGTACCCGCCCGCCTACCAGCAGGACCAGGTGCGTGCATACACATACACATAACATAACGTAACGCACAAGGAACACTATAATAAGGCTCGTGCACACGGCTCGGTTTTGTAAACAACATTGAAAAATGTTTTCTGTATTGCCAGATCTATAAAAATATTTGTCTGTGAAATAAAAAAGTATATCTATCGAGACGTCTGGGCGAGCCATGTAAAAAACGGTCGTTGATATTGCACAAGCGCACACGGTTGTTGTAGAGAAAAAATATATTTGTTACACTGAAATTTTTATCGATGTTTTAAAAAGTAAAATAAAACAATCGTAATGCCTAATATTGCCATAAAAAATGTTTACACTTGTTTTTTAACCAACCGTGTGCTTCTGTCATATTGGTATGAAAACGTTACATTCGCGTGATTTGGGAAAAAATGTTTCAAGCGGTTACAAAACTACTATATTCTTCCAATAACATTTTAGAAGATGTAATGTTCTAATACTTTTTTTTTTACATAATAATACAGTTTGTACAAATTTTTAACTTCGTTTTTCTGCACATAACATTCTGCAATAATGTGGCATAAAGTGTTCTTAACACCATTCAAAGTAAAAAAAAAATCTATAACAAGGAAAACAAAAAAAAAAAATGGTGCTAGCAACATTATATCGGTATTCTGACCAGCTTGAAGAGAGTTATACATTCAAACTTTATTTTGTGTTTTATTTATTTAATCGACCAGATAATGTGATTAATACAATATTATCAGACTCTTCAACTGGTTATTCAGAACAATTAAGAAAAAAATAACCTTAATTTTCCCTCCAATTTGCTGTCTCTTTTTGTTCCAATATATTGTTTCAGTGTGTTTAACATTTTTAAAAAATAATCACAAATTCGTATTCGAACATAAATAGACAGCAAATTGGTGTTTTCAGTTTCATATTTTAACGAAATAAAAATGGATGTGTTTATAATTTTCGATTATTGTTTTTTTTTTACTTTTCGTCGTTGCGAAAGGTCGTAATTTAAAAGATTTTTTCTTCCAGCTCAGAAAATATTCAGAATAATTTTAAAAAATGTCGTAAATTATAAGTACATCTTGCGCATGAACCACAAAGTACAGATTTTAATAAAGAAAAGATTTTTAAAGACATTGGTTATGGTTTTTGCTACATAATATCACAATCATTAATTGAATAGACGAAATACACTTCTATTGTATTTGAAATAAAAACTTGTATGTTGGCCTGTAGAAATGTATTTCTTAATTTTGACCATCACGCTTATCATACAATTAAAATCTCCTCAGCTTCGCACGTTAATGTTTCAACAACAAAAACTATTTTCTATTGACTACAAATCTAATTCTCATAATCAGCTTGTAACACAATTCGCTACTTTAATCATACTTTACATATAATCATCAATTCCAGACAATGAAGTTATTATAATTACAAATAATTATTGTTGAAACACTAACGATGTCAATGGGTCGCAGTATGAAATGGTTTCGGAACACAGTTGAATGGCGTTTAAATGCGAACTAAGGTTATTTGTCTTGAAATTATTAAAATTAGACGCAATATCACCAGGCCGCGTCCCGATTCGCATCTGCTTGATTACAGTAGATTTGTTGCGGTACGCGAGAGTAGACAACTAGGGTTTGCACAGACGGACAGAATGGCCGCGGTAGACTAAATTCAATAATAATTTAAATTCTACTTTATGCTCTTACACATACGTTGGTATTAGTATAACGAAAAAACTACGTGCCGTTTCGAGCTCCTCGGAATAATTTATTTTCGTTATAATATACAACCGTATATGTAAGCAAATAAGGATGTATTTCAATTATACGAATTTAGCCTCTTCGGCGCCGGTCCGTTTGGCTGCGTTGATTTTAAACGTTGCTGTCGATATTGGTTGCTCTAATTTGGACCGTTATTTTACTTTTTCAAGCTATTTTAAAGCATTAACAATCAGCTATTCAATTTAATGTCGATTTATTTGCTAAATATTCCTGGAATACTATTTGAAATAAGTTAGTAAAAGTGACTAGAAATGTCAATATTAAGTGCATCAAATTCTTTAGTCACAGTTTTGTCATACCGTGGTATTATAGTTTCAACGTTCGCATTCTGCTGTGTTCTGCACACGTTGAATGGAAGATCAGTAACTATGTACTCCTCGTACATAGTTGTTATTTATTTTTCCATTCAATGTCGGAAATAATCGCAAGCAATCCACATTTCACGGACTATATCTTGAAGTATAATATGTAAACAGACTTTATTTATTTATGAAAAAATAATTAAAAGAATATAATTTAGTACAAGATATAGTTTGTGTTGGTAACACTACCTCGTAGCTGGTTTTTGTTGCGAGGGTATTAATACAAACAAAAGTACAGCCAAGTTGATTAATATTATTCCTAAGTGCCTAACCCATATTGTTTGTTCATTACCTCGGGCCTTGCTTCCTACCCTCCATTGACCCTTACATGTGCTTCTACTCTTTGATTTTTCCTGCATCCAATCAGTGTCAGCATGATTGGTGGCGCGAGAATTTTTTTTTTGTACCGTGCGTTGTGTTCATTCAATTGCTGTCTCATTATGTTTCCCCCTCCCCGCACAGATCAATTTGGTTGTACTTGTTTTGTTTGCGATTCATGTGTGTATGTTGATGAATGATGAATCCTGGTGAACGAGCGATATTCAGCGAAAAGTCCCCCCGTAAGCCAATATAGCGGCTAAAATGCAGCATGAGATGTATTATAGAGCCATTTTTAGACTAGTATTACCCCATGCATCCGTGTGCTGTGTTCCGATATGCTTGTTTATATTGATGATATACCACGCGCCGACGCGACGACTCGAGTCCACTTGTTTGCATGTTTTCAGTGGCGAGAATAAAAAGTGCGATGTCTTTTTGATTTTGTGTACTATGGTGTGGATCAGAATGAGAACGATCTCGTTTGACGCCGTGCCATTAGTACACTCGCACCGCTATCCATAGTGAAAAATCAAGAAGATTAGTGTTGTTATATAGTTTCGCTGAAGGTCTCTCATCACCGGCCGCCCTGGCCAACTCCATCTCCCACCATCCCTGCCATCCCCACTCCTCTTCCTTCGCATAAACTTTCATCTCGCCCTCGGGGACAAATCACACGCTTTATCGCCCGGTACATCTTCACGCGCTGCGCTACTTACATAAATCTGCTAAAGATCGAGTTGAATTGTGGCGAGTGGGACTTTATGTCTTGTTCTTCTTTTCCAGTTGGTCGATCAGGGCCCACAAGAGTGGCTCCTCCAGAAAGACAATTAGAGATAAGGGCGGGTATCGGATGAGGGAATGTCGCGAAACGCTGGGGATTTCTCACTATGGACGGTTCCGTTGTCGCGACGATAGAGCGCGCTCATCAAAAAGGCATCGCATCGCACTAGTTATAAGCTTACCCTTAGTTCAGTTCGATATTCATATTGCATATTTTTGTGGCCGTACGAGATGATTCAACAGCCTAGTTTCATCTCACTTGTAAATTGACATTTAAAGTACAAATTAGTAAAATTTGGATTTTCTCATATTGTTACAGGTTCATTCATAGTTAACTTTATCTATAAAATAATATTAAGAGCTGTACTTTAAGTGTTCAGAGATGAAATTCTTTTCTATTCCGTTAAATGTAAAACAGAGTGAAATAATTTTTAAAAAATTGTGTCACGTTATAATAAATGATGGAGGGCGAATGTGTTCGTGACCGGACGGGCGTATGTCTGCCGGTGCACACACGGTCACATTGAGTCCTCCATGAGCGGCGCCGTGCCTTGTTGAGCCGTGTATGTCGCGCGGTTCGACTCGGTGGCACGGCGGTGCTGTGACGGGTGTGACGCGGTAGGGCTCCTCGTACGGCGGCGGTGCGTCGCGCTACGGAGCCGGCACCGAGTACCACGGGTCGCAGCCCGCCGCTCAGCCGCCAGGTGTGCACGCGCATCCGCATCACGCGCCCAAACACTTCAATGCCAACGAGTTTAACAAGGAGTGGCCCGCCGCCTAGAGCGTGACCGTCCCGCCGCCAGACAAGCGCACCACACTCACTACTCAATACTGATTACTGATTACTGATATACTCCGTTTGACGCTTCCCTTCGACCAGACAAAAAATCGCATTCTCCTTTCATAGTAGTTGTGGCGATTTTGCTTCACTTGACAGAACGAATGCGCGTTCGAATTATTCCACGTTACGACGGTTGCAAACGATCGACTCCGTTTTTTTATCGATTATATTTTAGTCGATATGACCCACGACTTACGTAATAGGGACGGAATATTATTAGTTACGTGTATGTCAATTTGTGTTCATGAAGTATGTTCTCGGTTAATATGAAAAATGTAGTTAATATTCTCATGATATTGTTTGTCTAATTGCAACTTTATTATCGTCGTAGTTTTGAATTTAAATGTTAAAGTAAATAACGATTAATCCATGAGCGAGTGGGCCAGCGATAATGCTTAGAAATAAGTAGGTTTAAAACAATGCAAAAAAAAAAAAACTAACTCGACACGCTGATTGATGAGTATGTAGAGACGCATAGAAATAAACGTGACTGCATTAACACAAACCCACACGCGTAAAGTAAGCATTAATTTTTTATAGATAAAATTATAAAATTAGTTACGATAATGCACCGGCTTTTAGGTGTTTTTAACTCTTGCGCTTTTCTACTAATTTACAATATTTTCCACTATGACGATTTTGGCACTCTGCCGTCTCTGAACGCTATTTAATTTTAAGAACGGATGATATTAAATCAATCGATATGGATGCAATCGGCGCATCCGTTTAGTAGTACGTCGTCCGACCAGGAGTTTTCGCGACCCCTCTTCTAAAGCTGAAGGACGCTGTAATACACTCGTGTACGCACGTACACATTTTTTAATTAACTTTGCTTTTAATATTCTCTTTGGATGTGGGCTTTTTGTAATTGGAGTGTATATCGTTTTTTTTTAATATTTCCTTTGGGAGTTTAAAATTGATTTCTTTTAATGATGTCATTGCTAAGGTTACATGAGATCTCACGATTCGGTGTAGTGGTGATGTTAGGAAGCGGCCGCGATGGCGGCGTCGGCTTGCACGTTGGCACGTTGACACGTTGACACGTTCGTACACTCGCCCGCACGCCCGCACGCACGCTCACACGCACGCGTGACGCACATTTGACAGACACTGTTAAACAAGGCCAATTTAGGGAAAATTACCTAAAAGAACTTAACTTAAGCTAATAACTTGTATAAATATTTGGTATATATATCGGTATGTATGTTTAATATTAGAATTTTGGTTATTTAACACCCACTAGAGTTAGGAAACGGTAGACATATAATCAAATAATTATGTGTTAATATTTAACAAATCATAGTAGGACTGAACGTGGTAATAATATTTTTAATTTTTTTCCCACATTTTAAAGGGAACAAACTGTATAAATATTTGTAATTTTAATTTGTTTTCTAATATGCATTTTAGTTTATCGCAATTCTTAAGTTGGTTATTGTAATGGAATTTATACGTTAATGAATTAAATTTACCTGCCAAATTGTTAACGAGCAAACTATATCGTGGAGTATGTGTTAAGTAATTGAAGCTCAAGCATTTAGGATATAGAGTTGGCACGGCCACCCCTCGCGCCTCCGCCGACGTGTATATACTTACTTGTGTGTAAAGCATAATTTTAATAGATCCTCTCGTCATATAGTTTTAAAGTTTTAATTTATATGATTGCCAAATATTTTTAAAAGTGTATAGATCAGTGAGGCAAGTTAGTGGTTACGTACTATCGCGTATCGCGGCCGCGGCGCCCGGTCGCCCCGCTCTCCCTCACAAAGTGAGCTATAATTTTAAATAACATTGTTAGATTAAATTTAATGTTAGTCCTTTACTGTACTATATCGCTCAATCGTTTGACCGATCGACTGATTAAAATTTTAGTGGTAAGCTAAGTAATTAATCGGGGAGAGAGGGACTCGGACCGGGCGACGCGCCGCGGTTCCATCATTATTTGTTGTATAATTAATTATCGTTAGAGTTTACGAAGGTACGTGCGTACGTACGTACGTGCGTTCGTGCGTACGTGCGTAGGTACTGCGTGCGGACTACGTACGGACTACGGAGAGACTGTGGCGCCGTCGCTGTACGGTCAGCGGGGCGTTGTTCCTTTAATTTTAAATAGACGCGCGCCGCGTTCGCTAAGATTTGTTATAAATGTTTTTAATAGACAAATTGTTGATTATTACATGAATGCATAATTTGATCGTTTAGAATAGGGTTATTTAAGATCGCTCCATAAGTAAAGTATAATTTATCTATTGAAGAATATTGTGACGTGGTTGATAAGCAAATTTATAAGTGACGCGGTACGGAACGAGGGGTGCGGTGTTCCAAATTAACGGTATAAAACATAGCGAAAAGCCTTTACATTGTGATGTTCATAGTTAACGCGCATATTGATACATTTTCTTATAGCTGATATGATATTGTGAGTGAGACGCGATCGGTGTGGTATACTGGTTGTACTCGTTGTACACGTACCTCGTAATACATTTATCGTGTAGTTGCGACGCTTGGTGCCGCTTGATGCCGCTTGTTCTCTTCGTTCCTATGTTAGTTAGTTTATAATTTGTCTCGAGCATTCCGCTTTAGTTTCTCGCCGCGAGCAGGTCGCGGTCGTATAACATTAATATGTGCCAGCGGCTTGTTCGCACGCCCGCGCCGTTCGGTTCGCATACTGTTCATTGTTCACTGTTCATTGTTCAGTTTCATCGTGTTCATAATGATATTACTTACTGTAGGTTTAAATGTACAACCACCGATGATACGAACTAAATTGTTCACACCTGTTTTTTAATATTAGGAAACGATGCCTTAAAAAAGTTAAGTGAATATATAGAGATGATTTATATTATGTTATTTTCAGTGATTATGTGTAGCAGTAAGCACTAAGGCGTTAGAACTGGGTTCGTACCCTGCATCCACAAACATATGGAACAATTTTTAAGAACTTAGTTTGTAATGAACCAACGTGGCAATCTTATAATAATGAATATAATTTATTTAAAATAAAAGTATAATATGTATTAGAAATTTTAGATTTACTCAACATTAAACTTAGTGCAAATTATTATGATGAGGAAAAATCAATTGATACTATTTATATGGGTTTTTAATTATTATTATATAGGAGAAACATTAAAATATTCGATGAATTTATTAATTAAAAATAGTTAGCAAAATACAAATACGGTAAGACTCGTTAGAGGCTCGTCTGTCAAATGTGGGTAGTCCCTCGTGTGTGTCGCGTCGCGCTGCGTGTCCATCGCGGCTTTGTAGGTCCCCAGCTCCTCCCCTGTCTACCCTCTATCCTCTCCATTCTATCCCGTACCCAAAGTCCCGTAGTTCCTATCTCCCGTACCTTTCCACGCTCACGGATGATCCCACAAGCATATTATAATATATAGTCCTATTTAACTATATGTATTCAATATAATTATAAAGGTAAATTTTCATACATAGCTAAATAACACAACCTGACTTCCCTTCACTGGTACGGTGAACACAAAAAAAAACATATGTATTATATGCAGCACCGTGAGTGATAACTGATAACACAACGTTGTTCCCTTGCATTTTGAATATTACATTGAGTAATATCGACATAAGATATATGATAATGTATCTTAAAAAAATATATATAATGTTAATGAAATATTTTAATCATGGCTTAACTGTAGTAATGTTGTGTAGTTAACATTTCGACTCTTGTTTGTATTACTTTATATAATAGTGTACGCGGTTTTATATGTGTATGTTTATTCATTAGAATATAAAGGAAAACTTTTTGTGTAAAAGTGTATTTTGGTATAATGATAACTAACAAGGCCGCACCAAGCACAGTGCACGGCGCGCCTGTCGTGCCTGCCGTGCCTGCCGTGCTTATTCATATTCATAATAATAATATACTTATGATCGTAATTGACTAATTATACCTTCAACTACCCTAGTGTTAACTTTTAGATTAACGGACGTCTTTTTAAGTTCACATTTTACACCTGATAATAAAAATGCATTTAACACGCGACGGCCGACGGTCGATTTCTACTGTAGTGTTTGCTAAACTTATTTTAAAAATCAATAATGCAGGTGTAATTAAATTTAATATAAAAAAAACCTCATTTTTATACTAGAATTTAATATAAATGTAATTATGGTGTCCCGCATGTATGAGAGTACGCGGGCGTTACAATTAACTAATAACATTAATTATAATGAGAGACTAGGGAAAGTTGTTATTTATTTCAGTTTTAATTATTAAAAATAAAAATAAAAATGATGTTGATTATTTTTTAAACTTTAGTATATCATATTAATATACGTTTAATTTCTTTGTAGTTGATAAAGTACATAATTCTCGATTGATTAGATTACAAAATTGTTAGGTGTCACGTATCGACTGATTACAATACAATATATAAAGTAATGTTTACTTACTACCAGTATATAAGTTTACTTTACGCCGCCCGTCGCGGCTCTCCGTTAATATACACACTTATATTAATTTCATTAAATGTAATTAATTGGAAGCGGCGACCGCGACCGAGCCACAAACTAAGAAATGTTACGATTGTAAGACTATTATCTAGATTTGTTGTAATCATGTAATATGTAACTATTATACTAAGCCCTAACGGATACAGAACGCTCGAGGCAAGGGGAGAGTCGGTTGCGGACTGCGGTCGTCCACTTTAGTAGTACACGGGTCAGTCAACCTACTCTCCCCGCCCTCCCCCGACAGTTCTATTAATATAAAAAGGAAAATTATGATATACTTACACGTGAATCCTTGTTTCATTATTTAATGAGTACCTAATGATAATTAGTTAATTACGGTTTTAATTATTAATTTTAACCGATGCACTAAGCCGGCAAAGCTTGTATGCAGAAAGTATATTAATGTGTAACGTTAAACGATGTGCTATCACACGACATCAAATTTGAATCATATTAAAATTGAAATTACGCATTAATCATATTAGGTATTTTGGGTAATATATTAGTGTTAGATGTAACTGGTAACATAAGTATGTAGTTTGTAATGTAATGAAAAAAAAATACAGTTTGTCGTAGTTTTCTATTATTAAGCTTCTTCTATCTTATAAGTAATACTACAGGTTGATTAATTGAAATATTAATATTACCACTTGCAAATATTTGAGATAACTTATGATGAAATATATATCTACTTTAAGGACATTATAAAACGTAGATAATTAAAAGAAATCAAAAATTTCAAAATATCACATGTATTTTTAATGTTTATCTGACCCCGTCTTCCTCCCGACCCTGAGCCCTCCTCCCCGTAGTGTTAACACTCCAATTGGGTTATTATCATAATTTTTGTTTTTATACGACAGTATCGTACACCATAATAGTCTTACTTTAACTGAAATAACACGAGTAGTGTACCGAAAGAACGGAACATCATTGAGCCGTTTCAATTAATTATGTTCTCACACATTTAACACTATACGATATCAAACTCCTTCCCTCTTCTCTTATCACTTCTCTTATAGTCGACATTTGTATTATTTGCACTAACATCATATTTTTTCCCGACACTAACACGTATACTTGTAGTTTTTTTTTTACTTATTACAGTGGCATCCAAAATAATATGTATTGAAATGACTTGTTTAATATGTTCAAAATTATACGTTTTTTCTTCTTTGACAACATTTTTGTGTTACCAAGAACGTTCTAGTTTTAAAAAGTTGAAAAAGTTATGTGGATACAAATTTAATAGCTGTTTGTTCTCAATACCCCATAAAATCGTATTAGAAGATTTCAATAATAACAAATAAGAAGCCAACAAAATAAGCAAAATACCGCTAACTATGCTTAGCTAATATATGCATTTCTAAAGAGATGTTTTATACGACATAATTCAAAAGATATAAAAATATGGTAGCCTAATTTTTATACAAAGTACACTTTGTATGAAGTCGTTTCATAGCTTATTTTATTTTGGATGCCGCTTACAGATGTGTAAAACTTATCAATAATGTATGTTAGAGGGTGATGGTGTAAGCAGTAATGCTGGAAGTCCCAAGTACATGAACGTACAGCTTATGAGCGATGCCATAGGAACACCGTCACAGGTGAAACTAATTTACTATCTTCCTTAGTAGAAATGTTGATTTTATTACACAATGATGGCAACACAGCACAGGCGCTAAAATCTCAATTTAAAAGTGCGCCATTTGACAATTGAAATATACAGCCATGAAGAGATTAAAAGTTTAAGAAAGCATTAGTTGATTTCTTAGGTTTACGCGAATATTACACATTGAAATAAAACTAGTTTATACGGATTTTATCGCGGTTTAATTTTTATTTTTATTCCCGACGTTACTTTTATCGGACAAACTAAAAGAAGCATAGGGACCCGCGTAAAAGAACACATAGCTGATGTTTAAACACCGACGCTCTACGAAGTCTGCAGTTGCTGAACATTCAGATGAAGGCTTCAAACATTACCTTAGATTTGACAAACCACAAATCCTTGCCAAAGAACACCGATTCCTACCTAGGATGATTCGCGAGGCTATTGAAATTAAGAAACACCCAAATTTTAGTAGAGAAGATGGTTGGAAGCTTGCACACGCCTGGGATCCAATTATACATTTAAATCGGAACCCAAAAGACCAACTGCCAGACCTCAAGACACCGTGAGCTCTTTCTGCGTAGATCGGACTCGTGCCAACTAACTTTTTTAAATAAATGTATAATTTTAAAATGAAGGTAGCCAATGTAACATTAACTTTTCGAGATGACCTACACCTCAGTCTCTCCCGTGACCACGAAGGCTGAAAAGCTTTCGAAACGTCGGGAATAAAAATAAAAATTAAACCGCGATAAAATCCGTATAAACTAGTTTTATTTCAGCATAAGTTGACATTAGCTACTCAGTATAGACTACTGTTATCCTTAAAAATTACTAAATATGTTTTTAAAGCGCCTCGACTGTGGCGGATTTCCGATCATTGCTTTATACGACATTCACGTGCTAGTAACGTGCACTTCTGACTACTGCTAAATTTTTTTATTTTTTTTTATGGGACCTTTATCAGATTAATAAAATTAAAGTACAAAGAGAACCAAAATAGGGCCACATATGGTGGTGTAATATGTGAAAATAAAATATATATCTACAGACGAATTGGGAAACTGATATTCTTTTGTTAAAAAGCGCATATGACTGTGTCGATGATACTTTTAGGCATAAAACTGATGAAGCGCGCCTCAATAATGCGCACGTCTGTTGCTTAACGCGATGATCGGTAGTCTCTTTAGATCAATCGATAGGATTACGGTAGAAAATATCAATACTTTACCGATTCCACAGGTCCCCATGATATTCTGCGGTGGTATGGTATCGCCACAGCCATCGTTCTGTAACGTGTCGGATGTATCTGCTTCTGCGTCAGGTTCATACACTTTCTAAACACTGTATTTATTCACATGTAAAGTATATTAGAACAGCTTTCATTCTCCAGTATATTGCCTACTAAAACCATTGCCACGTACCGTAGTTTTGAAAGCTTCTTTGACACAATAAAATTGGTGTTGTCATTTTACAAAATTAACAAAATATGGTAGTTTCAGAATTTTATTACAATTAAAAATAATTACGTTCATAAACGAACACAAATCGAGAAGTAAGATTAGGTATTTTTATAGATGTAATCAGTCTTATTACAAAGCGTAAACTAATTTAAATATTGGAATTAAAACATCTAGTTGCTTTAATAACTAGTTGTTATAAACTAAGACTAAATTTAGTCTCCGTTTTGTAATAAAGCCGTATTAGTCCTAATTATTTTGATGTTTATACGGAGTAATTCAAGTCACGCTTTTATGGTAAGTACATAGTTACTTTGACACATTTTAATTCATAGGTTCATGATATTACATAGAGTATATACTTGATGTTTAAGAGTATAGTAGGTAATTAATTCTCAGTGGAATTAATCCGATCTGTGGACCGTTAAAGAGTGGTGCGTGGTGCGGGTAAGTTTTTTTTATTTCCTTATATTTAGTTACCTAAGTAGTTTTGAGTAGATATTAAGATTTCTTTGAAATTGAATTTGCAAATTCTCAAGGTATAATATCCTCAGTTTCTAAATATTGCATGGGATTATTTACACAACTGGAATATCAGTCAAGGCGCTTGTTTCACAATCTCCAAAACGTTAGTAAATTAAAAAAAGTATGACTGATAAATTTGCCACGTCAATATACATTGAGTCAAATTGGCTGCATAATGTGTGGTCTGGCGGATAAAAGAAAATAAGACGTTGTGAAACAGGGCTTTTATAAATGGTTTCCAATATGTTTTTGGTTAAATATAAACAATTTCTATGTAAGAATATTATCTTTGGAGTGTTTCACAATTCACAACTAAATGTATTCTAAAAATATTATCACATCAATTTAACCATCTGTTAATATTGCGAGATCACTTGATTTCCTTTGTTATGCAAACTAAACGTTAAAACAGGCGACGATTACGAATACACCGGGGGCTCCGGCGACGGCTACCAGCGAGCATCCAAGAGAAACTACCACGGGTCTTCATCTGGAACGGCATCGGCGTCCTCCTACCATCCTTACAGACGTTAATTGACATCCTCGTGAAGCCCAGAGGTTTCTGGCATCATACACACTTGATGACTCAGTACTCAGTAGACGCTTGTTGATTCTGTGAGGCTGACGACAAATAAAGCTGAGGCTATTTTTCCTGTTTTTTTTATGAACTATTTTTTTCGTTGTTGATAACTGCAAATATGCCGTCAACGTTATTCAAAATAATGAACTATATAATACTTACTAAATCTCAAAAAAAAAATTAATTTAAATAAAATAACAAATATGTTATTTAGGACTATTCAAGAAGTGTTGGCGCTCAGGCCGATATAATTCTGGTGATCGTCAAGAGACGCAACGTCTGTACCTCACTGTACCTACCATCATGTGCAGTGTACTCATTTGACGCGCCATAATAACTATGCGTTACTATTGAAAACTTATTTTTTCTTCAGCCTCATAGATCCGACAAACATTACTATTTACTTGTAAAGTAATCATTATACTCCATATTTTTCTACGAATGCAATCATTGTGTTTGTAAATCGTTTTTAGAGTACACGAGTCTGTAGGAACATATTTAGGTACTTCATTCACATAAACTAAGAAAGTATAGTTCTTGTCTGTATTTATGGCCGCTCGGAAGACTGACGCTCGAATACTAAAACGCAACTCAAGCATATAGGATCATATTAAACATGATCGAGTCCCTCTTCTGTCAAAATTGTATAAAAATAAGTAGCTGTTAGACAGTCTGCTGTTGAATAGCGTTTCAGTAAGTATTCGGTCGTAAAAGTGACTGAGGGTAGACAGGGACAGCTCAGAGCGGCCATAAAGTGTGGCGAGAGCTATATCTATGCTTTGATTTTATAAATTTACATATCTATATGGCATTAAGAGATTAAATTATTTTGTTGATAAGCATTTAGAAATTGTGTAATGTGTGAAATTCGCGGCGGCTGTTATGTCATTTACTAGATGTCTAGGCAATATGGCGCTCCCTAGTTTTTATAAGCACCATGCCCAGTTTTTTCATGCTATAATTTCCATACTATATATAATAACAATATCTTGTATATAATTTGATTACTTCCTACGGACTCAATTTTTATGTTAGTTGTTAGTTTAATTTTCTTTTCTCTTTTTGGACGTATTTGTGAAGTATGGACTGGTTGGTTGATTACTCAATTTAATGAGGTGAGTGTTTGTGTTTAAATTCGCAGTTGTAATAACTTTGAAATAAATAGCTTACGTCTATTGTTTATGTGCATACAGACCCTGGATCAGTCCGATGTATGTGAGTTTCTGTGTTACAATGAATAAGAATTTTTATTTTTATATTGTCATTACTATAGTTTGAGGTTAGTTAAATTCTCGTGGTTACTGTTTGGTGATTTCAATAGCTTGGTCTGTCGCATGTAAGTACTAGGTAGTCCGTATGTTCGCCCACCAATAATAGAATTTACACCATAACTTGTCGCCTATTTCCTAACACTAAGTCTAAATATGACTATTTTACACAATTAATTCTATTTTTGTATGTTTTATTACACACGGTAGTACTATTTGAAGAATATATTGTAGGTGCGTTTTATTAGCATAGCGCTAAAACTGAAGTATATTTAAAATAATTTTACTACTACATACTATACATAAGGTTACTAGAGTAGGTTAAATGTATGAACAAATTGCAGTGTCCAGACAAATGATGAAATCAAACTATTATGGAATTTAGAATAAGTACGAAAGGAATCATGTTATTACGCATTTGCGGTGAAAAATTTACATGATCGTGTAATTCTGGTTGATTGAAATTTTTGTCACTTGGACTCTACGAGTTTCACTTGTTTCTCTCCATTGACACATGTTTGTTCTGTTTATTCCAATAAAATTACTAATAATATTAAGTTTTATTTAATACTTCACCGAAAAGACTGGATGTGACCTCTCCTTCGTTGAATTTTACTCTCTAATAGTTCGCAATAGACGGAAGATAATGGCATCTGTATTTTTATAATAAACTTTATTTTTGAATAATTTTAAATTACATTTTATAACGCGCTTAGGTAGGCCATTTAATACACAGTGTTAATTAAATTGTTGTATAATTTACAACAATATTTTATTATTTCTTCATTTGCAGCATACCATTTAATTTCTTGCAGATCATCTATATAGTCGTATAGACTTTCATAGGTCATACAAAGTATTGCAATAAATACATGTTTAACATTTATACTGAAATTTAATTAACACTCTGTATATATAAATAATGTACATTTTTAAAACCACATCGGATAAGAACAATCGAAAATAGATCACATATAATGTAATAATGTAATTAAAATTAATGTTTAGTATTATAAACGATGTAATATAAAATAGTATATTAATATAATGTACATTATTAGAATGGATATATGAATGCACAAAAGGACCGGTATACAATGTTAGGTTTCAGATATTTAGAAATAACGATTTAGATACCTATGCATAATTTTAATTTAAAATTAAGAGGTTAAAATGTTTAACACACTCGATAACTATAATTTTAATATAACGTTTGACGTTTCATTAACATAAAACAATAGCCATAGTGGGCCTCCGTAGAACTTACACCTAAGCGATCTAAATATTCGATTCTAGATGTTTAAAAATATGTTCTTACTGATAGATTATACGGAAAATTTATTATGTAGACGAATCTAAATAAATTGTGTAAAGTTATATTTACATTATTTCATTAATTTAGGTCAGTAATTTATTTAAGCTTATTGATTACTTTATTGGACAGACTGAATTTTTGCATAAGTACAGAACGCGAATTTCTGGAGCTATTTAGACATTTAGATTTATTAAAACGACGAGTCAGGAAGTGGTACAAATGGTGCTCGGGAAAATGCTATTGAGGAATTACTTTTTGATCAAACGGTTTCGATAGTTCAGCGGAACAGGTAAGGCACTAGGAGAGAAGCAGATTCTAAAAGGCTTAACATCTAATATGGACTCACAAATTGACCAATTGTTCCTCTGATGGGTAAAGGCAAAGACAGTCTTCGACAGCCTAAGGTAAGGGGAAGTATACAAGTTATAACACACTCTCTAAATAAGATAACAATTCAAGAAGCGATTCAAAAAACACATAAGAATATAATTGCATTTAAAATTTCTTTTAAAGTACATCAGAAGGTACATAAAGTTTAATTTTATTTCAATTTAAGTTTGACATAGATATACACCAAAATTGCTTAAAAGTATTAGATAATTTCCAAATATGGCTCCATGATTACATTGAGCATTACATCTTAAATATAGATTACCTCTGATGGGCGTACTAATAACAAAATCTCAGAGAACAAACTAGCAAGTGGGTCATTCCATAGTAAGTGACCGCCACCGTAAATGAACATTCCACAGCCACGATTATTTAACAAAAGGAGTGATTGGGGAAAAGGAGTATTTTAAAGCTGCTGGCAATCTCACTGACCATATGGGACAACAACAAATCGTTCACATCACGTCGAATTTCTGTGAGACTGGCAACACTATATACAAGGTGGTAGATCCCTCGTATGCGAGAGGCCGGCTGGGTTGGTACCACCGCTTTGTCTATTTCTGCAAGCAACAGTGTGTAAGCACTGTTGTGTTCCGGTGTGAAGGACATTGAAGCCAGTGTAATTACTGGGCATTATGAGACTTAACGACTTATGTCTCGGGATGACGAGCGCAGTTCAGTATCATGCAGTGCTTTGTAATTTAAAGTTCTGTGTGGCGTTGCTTCTGTTTATGAGCAGGCGTGGCGCTTACCATCAGGCGAGCGACCTACTCGTCTCGTCATTCAAGCTAATAAAAAAAAACACGAGCCGGCAACAGCGTGGTTCTATGACACAAATTTAAGCTCTAGTCTTAATGCGCCATCTGTTAGAGGTAATCTATAGTTGTAAGCGGTACTCGGTAGTGGTCTGTATGGGCTTGGTCAGTGCAGGCGTGAGCCGCACCCGCGCTGATGTGCCCGCCGCTTACGGCTCCGGCGTGGACTCGGTGGAGTGGCGCCGCGCGGTGCAGTTCACGCACTCGCAACTACGCGGCGCAGCGTCGCTCGGCAGATGAGCGTGCGCGGCACGGTAGCACAGCTCGCGGTACCGAGCACAACCTGGGATGTGGGAACATTAACTTGCAACTGTAAATTGGCGGTGGCAGACACTACAATTTTTTTATGCTATAGGCCGGCAAACTAGCAAGTGGGTCACCTGATGGTAAGTGATCTCCACCGCCCAAAAAGAATCATGGGTGCGTTGCTGACCTTAAAGGAAAGGGATAATTAAGGAATTGGGAAGGGGAGGGGGTTTGGGCCTCCAGATATCTCACTCATCGTACGAAACGCAGCAGCAAGCTGCTACTTTACACCGGTTTGTGAGATAGTGGTAAAGACCCGGACGAGCCGGCCCATACATGTTGTAGCCAAAAGTGTTTACAGTGTAACTCTACCACTCTCAAAAGTCACCTCTGCTAGGTGGTAGGTTGTATGCGTGAGGCCGTGTGACTTGAAACCACCGTTTTGTCTATTTCTGCCGCCAAGCAGTAATGTGTAAGCAATACCTACTATGTTTTGGTTTGATGGACATTGAAGCTAGTGAAATTACTGGGCGTTATGAGACCTATTATATATTTGTAGTCACGAGCGCAGTCAAATTCCATGCAGTTCTTTGTAATTCAAGGTTCTGATTGGTGTTGCCTCTGTTTATGGGTACCTAGGCGTGGCTCCTACCATCAAACAAGCGACCTGCCGGTTTCCTCATTCATGGCAAAAAAACATTGTTAATGTAGGTGTTTTTTCAAAAAGTTTCCAAAGTAGACCATGACCTGTATTAGAACATGACTACTTTTTGTCCCAGAAAAGGCAGTTTAAGGGAGCAAAGGCTAGTAAGTTATAATTGATGCATTATTTGTGTGATGGAGAGAGAAGAGACTGCTCTACACGCAGTGAGGGACTCCCAACGGACCAAGGCTGAGGAATTGCGTTAACAAGATGGTGGCAGAAAAATAATTATTAAGGTTGTCTGGAAGAAATCGCTGTTTGCGATAAGACCGCCTATTGTATCACCCTTACTGTATGATCCTCGTTTTATAAGCTACCTACTTTATTTAGTGTGCAATAAAGAATATTCTATCTATCTATCTACTTTGATACAAGGCTATGAGCGTAATGGATTGTAGTATCAATTCACTGTTTACTGTAAGTATGGTTTACGTAAGTACGCTGAATAGCATAGATTTAAAATTGACTAAAATCTAGTCGATAGTATGCTAGGTATAAGTATATGCAATAAAGAAGGTTGTCACGAATATGTACAGCCGTAGGTTAGGGGTACCGCTACATCACTAGATACTTTAGTAGGTTGTAGGTCCTTTGTACGCTATAAGCCTAAGGTTAAAGGACATTCATGCCGTGAAAATACTATACGTTGAGATTTAATCATATATCAGGGGGGTGATAACCACAGTGTACTACAATGCATTTCTTTGAAATACATAGTTCTGTATGGTGTTGCAACTACATATGGGCAGGCGTGGTGCTTACCACTAGACAATCGACCTCTTCATTCCGTAATAAAGTAGGTAACCTAACCGTGAAAATTCCACTGACGTCAATCGGAAAAAGATCTCTAATTTGTAAATGGCTGAATACGATATTCTACAAACGGCAAATAAGCAACCTAACTAATAATTGCGAAAGTGATTTTGTTTGTTATGCTTTCGCGCCTAAATCGCTGAACCGATTCTGATGAATTTCGGAACAGAGAGATTTACGTTCACGCAGGCGGAGCCGTGAGCAAAAGCTACTCTCAAACATAGCTTTCAAATAAATTTATATCGGTTTATTCCTTTAGGCGCTACGATGCCACAAAACCCCGTACATTTCCTTTTACATTTAGACGAAGGCTGATGGTAACCTGTTGGAGGCAGTGCAAGTCGCGTGTCGGCCGCAAAACCTCGTTGCGCCAGTCGGTCGAGAAGCGTTGTGGCCGACCATCACCGCTCATCGACGTCACCACCTACATTTAAAAAAAAAACAGAATAGCTAGGTAGGTACTCTGAATGGAAAGTTCAAAGAACGTCAGGATGGACGTTCACCACACATATTCTTTTATAGAAGGTGGTAGGTCCCTCGTATGCGAGAGGCCGGCTGGGTTGGTACCATCGCTTTGTCTATTTCTGCCGCCAAGCAACAGTGTGTAAGCACTGTTGTGTTCCGGTTTGAAGGACATTGAAGCCAGTGAAATTACTGGGCATTATGAGACTTAACACCTTATGTCTCGGGGTGACGAGCGCAGTTCAGTGTCATGCAGTGCTTTGTTATTTCAAGTTCTGTGTGGCGTTGCTTCTGTTTATGAGCAGGCGTGGCGCTTAGTACCATCGGGCGAGCGACCTGGTCGTCTCGTCATTCAAGCTAATAAAAAAAAATACTTAAAAATGCTATTACATTACTACACTTATCGTATCGTAACCAGCCATCCTGACATCCTGCAGAATAGCTGGTTACTTACTTACGTATTGTATAACCTATACACAAACCATAGGGTATTAAAATGTTTCAGTAAATGCAGTAGGCACCTTTTATGTTAGGTAGGTAGGTAGTTACAGATACCGTTTTTATAGCATATGCTGGCAAACGAGCAAGTGGGTCACCTGGTGGTAAATGATATTCACCGGCCATGTACGCCCATAATGCCTAATGCATAATACGAATCATGGGCGCGTTTCCGACCTTAAACGAAAGGGATTGGGGAAGGGGAGGGGAATTTGGGCCTCCGGATATCTCACTCACCGTACGAAACGCAGCAGCAAGCTGCTACTTTACGTCGGATTTCTGTGAGACACTGGTATCGACCCGGACTAGCCGGGCCATTCATGCTGTAGACAAAACTGTCAACAGCGTGGCTCTACCACTCGTAAAATAGATAGGCAAGCTACGTTTTGAGAAGTAGTTGGTTAATTGGACAGTACCAAGTCAGAATTGTAAAGTAATTATTATTATTATTTTTTTACTGCCTGGATAGGCAGACGAGCAAACGGGCCACCTGATGGTAAGTAGTCACCGCCGCCCATAGACTTCTGCAATGCCAGGGCACAGCAAAGCCGCTGCCTACCGTCCTAATTTACCCTCGATAGCAGCGGGCGAGTGACCACCGGACTTGTCGTTGGCACGGGGCGTTGTTGATCCATCCGATTGATCCTGAAAAATTACACCCATCTATAAAGTCTCAGTCTAAAGGAGTCATCACATTAGGAGTAGGTACCTACACTCTTTGTTCAAAGCAAGTGGACAATTATTGTTTCCAACTCCTCCCTAACTTTCTAATTCTAACGATTAATTTCGTTGCGGGATGTTGGCATTTTATTTCGTTTTAAGAAAGAAAAATTAATCTCTGATTATTGTTTGTGTTCTTTAAACCGGCAACACAGTCTTTAAAACAGTCTTGGTCTATATAAGAGCCTGTAACAAGAAATATTTCTCACTTCATCTTTTACTGTGCTAGCGAATAGACATAGACCTTCCTAGATGCATACTTATAGGTATATTGAATATAAGTAAGTAGGTAATGGTTATTTTAAATTAATTGAGTCTATTTTATTTACGCCTTTATCCTTATTTCCTTTATGGGACAAAGACAATTTATTACTCCCAGTGACTCGCCGAGCTTCGCTGTTCGGTGTCAACAAAAATGCGTGCCACTGTCGATCCTTGTGCACAGGAGTTACAATGGCGGGTGTGTGGGCGGGATAGTCTTTTCGCTGAAAGCATCCAGGCTCTTTGGGATATTCATCGAATATATTTAATTAATGTTTTTTCCAATAACATGCTCAAGGTCTAGAGATAGATGAAGCTTTTCTAGTTTATTTAACAAGTAAGTATACTTACAGCACTAATGCTTAAATTAGAAGTAAGTATCTAGTTATTCCTGATAGAAATTAAAGGTTTCTCAATTTATTCGACGTATGTATAAACCATCATTGAATACATTATTATGTGGTATGCGCTCGTATGTGAGAGGCCGACTGGGTCGGTAGCATCCCTTTGTATATTTCTACCACCAAGCAACAGGGTATAAGCACTGCTGTGTTTCGGTTTATAGGATATTAAAGCCATTGAAATTACTGGACATTATGAGGCCTAACATCTTATATCTCAAGGTTACGAGTGAGGTCTAACGCCATGCAGTGCTTTGTAATTCAAACAGAGTGGTGTTGCTTGTTCATGGGCAGGCGTGGTAAGTACTTACTGCGACTGACCTTATCTCATCATTCAAGCTAGGTAAGTACCTACTTAATAAAAATAACATACTTAATAATATGTTGATAACAACGAAGGACGAATAGAACCTTGAATTACAAAGCACAGCATGGCATTGGAGTGCGTTCGTAACCCCGAGACTAAGTTTTTAATGGTCTCAAAATCCGAGTAAGTACCTAATTTCAATGTCCTTCAAACCATTTCTTATTTCCGTGCGTTCAAAAAATAAATTATATTTCTTTACGTAGCTGGAAAATAAAATATTGTCGGTATTAAACTATAATTGAACGTCAATTAAGATAAGCATTAAATCCAACCTTTATCAAATTTGCATGCAAAGCTGCGTAAAACGAGAACGATCTTTGAATCATTCCTCATGACGGGTAAACCGCCGAGGCGCGGCTAAATCGAATGAACCCGGTCGCATGGGAAATTGATATTATGACAGGAAATTGGTTTTGCAGCTCGCTATAAGGTTATGGGGGTAATGTTCCTCTCTTAACTTATACAATATACGTTCTAAGTGCGTATTAGAGATGCTATTAAATGTAAGTTAATTTTTTTTTATCCTGTTACCTACGGCAAAGTGATACAATCTAATCTAAATTCCAAACATAATGTAGTATCGAGAGATATGGTGTCTCATTATAGCTGCCATCTTGAAGTAACAAAATACTTTATTATCATACATACATACGCACTCACGCCTGTAATCCCCAAAGGGGTAGGCAGAGGTGTAACCAGTACACCCATATTTCGCCAAGCGTGTCTCCGTCCCACGATGTGATAGGGAGTGAACCTATCGCCATTCCGGGCACAAATTCTAGACTCCGGGCTGATATTGAGCATTTCGTAATAGGAAAACCCAATACCACTTTACCCGACCCGTGGATCGAACCCGAGACCTCAACGGTAGACTCAATTGTAATGCAAACCCATTACAACTGCGCCACCGAGGCAGTCAACTTTATTAACAATACCACTATATTTTTAACACGAAACGATATTTCAAGACAATTCGTTTGTTTTTTTTTTAGCTTGAATGACGTGACGAGCAGGTCGTTCGCCTGATGGTAAGCCACGACTGCCCATAAACAGAAGCAACAAGAACACGGTTTTGTTGAAATGGCAAGATAACAAAAGACTTTAATACTCCAATTAGTAAGAAAACCTCGGGGCACAAATCCGGTACATTTTCCATGAATAATGTATAAAATATGTTACGGGATCAGGCTTGGAGAAATGGAGATTCTTGACCTCACTACGAGTGACTCAACGTAGGTACCTATTTGTTTGAAGTGTGCTTGGCAACGATGAACGATTGTGAATATATGGTCCTTTTTTACCGACTGCACATAGAATACATACATACCGAACGGATAGGCAGAAGTACAAATAATGCTTTGACGTTTCGCCGAGCTTATTTCCATTCCATCATGTGAGGGGTGAGTTTATCGCCATACAGGGCATACATTATCTGATTATTTTAATCGAAAACACTGATTGCTTGACCTGAAATTTGAATCCAAGAACTCACGGTTCTCAGCCCTACCGCGATACCACTAGACCAATGAGGCGAACATGCCATAGAATGCAGGAGTATTTATTGCAAAAACATTAAGCCTACTATATGATTTTGAATAATTTTGTAGAAGATACCATACTGTGTTAGATATAAAATTTATTTTGCATAAGAAATAGGTTAAGATAACAGACTAGTCTGCTAGATTAACAATTTGCTGCAAACAAGCAAGTGCGTCACTACCGCCAATGTACGCCCACAATATCAGAAGAATCATGGGCGCGTTGCATAAAGGAAACGGATAATTAAGGGCTTAGGAAGGGTACGAGGATTTGGGCCTCCGGATATCTCACATAGAGCTCTCGCTATGTTTAAACACGCCTTTAGACTTCACGTAACGTCCCAACTTCCAGTAAATTATATTCAAAGGTCGTTTAGAATAATTTATACGATTATCAATGCTCCTCTACATTTCAATACTACTCTATTCAGATTTACAAGTGGTAGAGCCACGCTGTAGACAGTTTTGTCTACTGCATGAATGGTCCGGCTCGTCCGGGTCGTTGCCACTGTCTCACAGAAAACCGACGTAAAGTAGAAGCTTGCTGCTGCGTTTCGTACGGTGAGTGAGATAACCGGAGGCCCAAATCCCCCTCCCCTTCCCAATCCCTTAAATATCCCTTTCCTTTAAGGTCGGCAACGCGCCCATTACATTTGGTATTGTGGGCGTACAAGGGCGGTGAAGATCACTTACCATCAGGTGACCCACAACCGAGCAGGTTGCCTTCTTATGCAGTAAAATCAATAAAATAATTAAGTTATCTTTGACATCGAAAGAGTTGACGGACGCGGACGGTCGACGATTAATTGTCTCTAGGTATTGGATCTCGGTTTACCTCTAGACCTCTGCATGTCAATTCTCTCAGGCTTTACGTAGATCCTAAGCATACACCAAGCTATATGGACTAGGGGCGCCATATGTACCTAGATCTTAGTACACTCAAAACTTAGCCTTACTGGGCACTGTTTCTTGATGGAAGTTTATATTGCATTAAAAGTCATCAGAGCATTTCATCTCTATTCTCTTCCACCTGCCCTTATCCCACTCGCCGTGGGGTCCCAGCATGCTTTTTAACACATGTTATAGAAAGATTTGGGTTGTTGTTTTTATGACCGGCCGGCTGCCTGACATCAGCCCCTCTGGGAAGAAAACACCCAGACCCGAAACATATATTTGTGGATCACACAAACATTTGTTAGATTTCATCAATTTTGTTATTATTACGTTAATGATTTCTAAGTAATCAGTATGAATTCTTAGTCCACTTTTAATTTAAAAACAAATTTATCATTACTTCAAACAATGCATTGATTAAATGCCATCATGATTATACTGATTGAAAAGATTTACAAAAATTCTAATTGATCATCACGTGGTACTATTACGCAATAATAAAGACTGCCAAAAAGCATAATTGTAATCGTAAGTATGTACGTCCTCTAATATTCCACATAACATTCGCTTACGAGTTCACTTTAGTATGATCGTTGCATTTTTACGCTGTATAAGTATTCATTTTTATAGACGTGTTGAGTTTCATAATATTTTATGAAGGCGTAAAAATGATATTAAATTTAGCTTGGTATGAAAAGTGACGCAATGTGAGGATGAATATGAATTAATAATGAACAATGTCATATCGATATCTACATAGGTGGGGCACAGACTAGCATCACGTCGTACAATGCTGGGTTTTAATTAGAAAGTCAATTCTCTTATTTAACTGACATTGCGAATGAATTTTAACCGAACTGAGATTAGATTTTGAGTTGACAAAAAAATTCTATTCTGCTCCTATTTAGGTTCAGTCCGGTGTGAATTGAATATGTTTTACTGAATTAATTGACCATTATACTAAAATAAACAGATTTGCTAATGATCCGCCATGCATTCTTAGAATGAATTGCTTTTTAATTGCGCAAAGTGGCCATTTTAGACATATGTCACGTCATTGGGTTGAATAAAAAAACCTCAGTCCGCTACGTTATATCGCGCGTAATGTGCTTATTTATTACCAATTACAATACTTATAATGAGTGATTCATCGGGAATTTCACGCCAGGAGCCGCGAGCTGAAGCTAGCCTCTTTAGTCTGCCTACTTAGTTTTTTTTTTTTTTTTTTTATTGGGGGGACTCCCCCCCGGCTGCTCCCTCTGATACTTTTAATTCAGAGTGTGTCTACCTATTTAATTCACATGCCTTTATTAAAAAACTCATCATCTAAAAAAAAAATATTATTTGAAATTTTACATCTTTTAGTATGCCTATAAAAAATCCAACTCTAACATACATATATACAACATTAGACATACTATAATACTGTGTTTTATATATTAAAATTTACATTTATACGGTCTTAGATAATAACGTGTCTTTCTCACAAATCCAGCTTGTCCTAGGCAACTAGGAGTATATAATCTAATATTACAGACTGTAGTTGCCCTTTCTATTTGTTGCCTTTTATAACGGTACACGTTATTTCTTTACAAAATTTTAAAAACTTAGGTCTTATCACATCATCTTCCAACATACCGCTCAGACTATCTCGCCTACTTAGTTAGTTCCACTTCGCAATAGTCTTGAGTACTCTAGCTAGAGCAGACCTCACAAATCGTCGAGATTCTTGTAGAAAACTCTCAGGATCTCTTCACGATGATTCCTTCACCGTTAAAGCAAACAATAATTAAGAATGAATACACACATGATATATAAAAGACAGAAGCGCATGCTCTTGGTGCTGGTTTCAATCCTGCGATTTTTGTCTTGACGTTTCGTAGGTACTACTTCCCGCTTCACTATCGTTGCTAATATTTGAATAATTTCTACAACAATCATAAAGTTTACAAGGCACTGTTAGACAAGCTACAAGATCGTAATTTATGAATATCAAGAACCGAGCGACTCTTTAGTATTCTAGGTGGTGATGAATATTACAATACTGTACTAAGTTATTGGGCCTAAGTTAGTATTTATTAGGATTGACTTTGGAGACAGTCGGCCTTAGTTATAGCTTAGTAAACAAAGTGATAGAAACTCCGACGTCCATTAGAAAAAACTCTACATTTATTATGTTATTCAAACTCAGCTAGGAGCCATGTCAATTAATCCGATATATTCGTCAATAACAGATACATCATTAATACTTATTAGTTTGAATAAAGTTATTGGGAATTATCAGAAATAAAACATCTCATACATCGAGCCCCGAGCCTCAGGGTGACGACCGCGACGGTAGTCCATACATTACTTTGCGATTCAAATTTAAGGCGTTACTGTTGTTTATGGTCAGGCGTGGCACTTACCTTCAGGCGAGTGACCTGCTCGTCTCGTCATTCAGATATATAAAAAATACCAAATAGAATATTAATTAGATCATGATGCAAAATAGTATTTCCGCAAACTAGTAGTTTCAGTACAGACACGTCCTAAAAAGAGACAAAACTACTTTATGATACAGTGAGTCATTAGTGTAGTGTGTTAAAATGGAATATAAGCCGTATTACTATTAGATTTTAGTAGATTTTTTAGACTGATCAAAGCTGCCTACGTAAAACATTTCCATTTCAAATATTCTAATAACAATAAGCTGATGCAGTATTGCCTCAGTTCTATCGGGGATATAGCTCAGAGGTAGAGCATTCGACTGCAAATCGAGAGGTCCGCGGTTCAAGCCCAAGTGTCTCCTAATAATGTAGACTTTTTGCTACTTACATTTTAAATCAATGGTAATAGAAATATGCTTGACATCACCGTTAATCCATATATAGCTACATAGATTGTTATTGGAAACGAAGCAAGTGAATTATACTTGCATATTATGCATTATTGTTACTCTATGTTTAGTTATGTGTCGACAAAATATTTAATGAACGCAGCAATTCAGTTGAAACATTATCATTTATTGGAGTTGTTGGCCAATCGCTAGCATCTATAGGTAGATTTTTGTGTGGTAGAGATACGCTGTAGATAATTTTGTTTACAGCTCGAATGGGCCGGCTCGACCGGCCGTTGCCACTGTATCACTGAAAACCGATGTAAAGTAGCGGCTTGCTGATACGTTTCGTACGATGAGTGATGATGAGTGAGATATCATCATCAGCCACAAGACGTCCACTGCTGAACATAGGCCTCCCCTAATGCCTTCCAGACCGACCTGTTGGAAGCGGCCTGCATCCATCGGTTTCCTGCAACCCTTGTCAGGTCGTCGGTCCATCTTATAGGTGGACGTCCTCTGTTGCGCTTGCCCGTACGTGGCCTCCATTCGAGAACTTTTCTGCCCCATCGGCTATCAGTTCTGCGAGCTATGTGGCCTGCCCACTGCCACTTCAACATGCTAATCCGCTGGGCTATGTCGGTTACCTTCGTTCGTCTACGGATCTCCTCATTTCTGATTCGATCACGTTTATCGTTATCACGTCACGTTTGTGGACTATGAGAAAGCCTTTGATTCAATCGAGATCTGGGCGGTGCTGCAGTCTCTCCAGCGGTGCCACGTTGACTATCGGTACATCGAAGTGCTGAGATGTTTGTACAATAACGTCACCATGTCGGTCCGAGTACAGGAACAGAACTCGAGGGCTATTCCACTGAAGAGTGAGATATCCGGAGGCCCAAATCTCCTCCACTTTCCAATCCCTTCATTATCTCTTTCCTTTAAGGTCGGCAAGGCGGTTATCATTATTCTGGTATTATATGCGTACATGGACGATGGATATCTCATATCACTTACCATCAGGTGACCCACTTGCTCGTTGCTGCCGTATGATATAAAATAAGATTCATACTACGGTGTTGTGTTGTCTCGTGACGCATCAGATCTATTGATTTATCGTAATAAGATCTATCGAAACCATGTATTAAATTTCAAAATTTTACTATATTTTCATTCAATATTACTTTTATAACACTGTTATAATAACAGAGCGCAAATGAACAAGCCGGTTGCCTGGTAGTAAGTAAGTAATCTCCACCATACTATAAACATTTACAATACCATAAGTATTACGGGTACGTTGCTGACTTAAAAGGAATTGGATGGGAATTTAGGACTTTGGTCTTATGGATGTTTCACTCACAGTTAGTACGAAACGCATCAAGAATGTCACTTCAAGTCGGTTTACTTTAAGTCTTTAAGATATTGGTAACAACCCGGTCGAGCCGGCCCACTCATGTATGCTGTAGACAAAAGAATCTATGTACAATCTACAGGATGGTTCTATCGCTCATGTTCTTTTTAATTAATCCCAGCTTTAATTTGTAATAACAAGTCCAACATAACATTAGAATATAGAACAATACCGTCGTCTGGGGATATAGCTCAGTGGTAGAGCATTCGACTGCAGATCGAGAGGTCCCCGGTTCAAACCCGGGTGTCCCCTAATTTCTCTATGTTTTTGGCTCATTCAGTTTAGATCGTAAATTAATTTATGAAGCCTATGCTGTGATGAATGTTGTCTGAAATTTCGTCGTTCGATTTAATATTATGCAAGATTTCAAGAATTATGCTTGCAAGCGTTGTAAAATATATTTTTTATTGACGATTATTTAACTAATGTGAATTAAATTACCATATTATTATCGCCTTATTGATGACATCGTACACGTGTACTTAGCAGATGAGGCCCTGAGTTCAAATCCTAGGTAGGGCAATCACAATATGTGTTTTAGTTTTCGATTCGAAATATCATATACTAGCTTTTCCTTGCGGCGCTACCCGCGTGAACGTTTTCTGGGGTAAAAGTAGCATATGTCCTATTCCAGGTCATGTCTACATGTGTGATGGACTTTTTGAAAGTTTTTTTTAAAGCTGGTTACAAACTTGCGATTTTTATCTTGGCATTCTGTAGGTACTACTCCTCGCTGGTTATGTTTGAATAATTACTATGATAACCATAATATGGTTATGGTAATATAAAACTATATTATAGTTTACAAGGCACTGTTAGACAAGCTACAATATCGTAATTTATGAATGTCAAGGGTCGAGTTAGTCTTCAGTGTTCTAGGTGGTGATGAATATTACAATATTGTATCAAGTTACAAGGTGGTAGGTCCCTCGTATGCGAGAGGCCGGATGGGTTGGTACCATCGCTTTGTCTATTTCTGCCGCCAAGAAACACTGTGTATAAGCACTGTTGTGTTCCGGTTTGAAGGACATTGAAGCCAGTGAAAATACTGGGCATTATGAGACTTAACACCTTATGTCTCGGGGTGACGAGCGCAGTCCAGTGTCATGCAGTGTTTTGTTATTTAAAGTTCTGTGTGGCGTTCCTTCTGTTTATGAGCAGGCGTGGCGCTTACCATCAGGCGAACGACCTGCTCGTCTCGTCATTCAAGCTAATAAAAATAATTGTCGTGCCATAACTTAGGATTGAATTTGTGAACAATCGGCCTCAGTTATGGCTTAGCGCTTACCATCAGGCGAGTGATCTGAAGGCCAATTCTCGTAATTTTAAACGTTCAAAATATCATTCCGATCTAGTCTCAGCGTCAAGAAAGTTGCAAATGACATTCTCTTAAACCAATAATCAACGTCAAATGCACCTAGCATTAGCAGTAGCATTATACCGTTTTGGCTTCAGTCAACTTTTATTCTACATTCAATCTCATTACAATCTATGTTCACATTTGACGTTGATTATTAGTTTAAGAGAATGTCATTTGCAACTTTCTTGACGCTGAGACTAGATCGGAATGATATTTTGAACGTTTAAAATTACGAGAATTGGCCTTCTGTTCGTCTTGTCATTTAGGCTAATAAAAATGCCAAGTTAAATATTATATATATAATAATATAGCTGCAAAGATATCTGGCAATCGTGATCTGTTTGCCCAGTACGGCACGTCCTAAAAAGAGACAAAACTACTATATGATAATAATGATTCACGAGTGTAGTGTGTTAAAATGTAATATAAGCCATATTACTATTATATTTCAGTAGATTTTGCACTGATCAAAGCTGCCTATGTAAAACATTTCCATATAAAATATTCTAATAACAATAAGCTGATGCAGTATTGCATCAGCTCTTTCAAATGGGGATATAGTTTTGCTACTTGAATTTTAAATGCCTCGGTGGCGCAATTGTTATGCGTACGCGTTACGATTGAGGCTAACGCTGAGGTCTCGGGTTCGATCCCCGGATCGGGTAAAGTGGTATTGGGTTTTTCTATTACGAAATGCTCAGTATAAGCCCGGTGTCCGGAATTTGTGCCCGGTATGGCGATAGGCTTGCCCCTTATCACATCGTGGGACGAAGATACGCTCGGCGAAATGTGGGTGTACTGGTTACACCTCTGCCTACCTTGGGAGATTACAGGCGTGAGTGCGTACATGTATGTAAATTTTAAATCAATGATAATGGAAATTTACATGACATCACCTAAAATATAGTTACATACGTTGTTATTAGAAATGAAGAATAGGTGCACGGGCGATGGTTATCACTTACCATCAGGTGACCCACATGCTCATTTGCTAGCCTTTGCTATAAATAATGATTCATACTACGGTGTCGTGCTATCTCGTGATGCATCAGTAGATCTATGGAAACTGTGTATTAATTTGTTTACTTTTAATTTATTGGTCCTTATTATTTTTTTTATAGCAGAAGCCAGTAAATGAATAAGCGGGTCACCTGATAGTAAGTCTCTCCACCGCAGTATGAACATTTACAACACCAGAGAATTACGGGTGCGTTGCCGACCAACCGGAATGGGGTGGGGATTTAGGAATTTAGGCTCCTGGATGTTTCAGTCACAGTACGATACGCAGCAGGAACGTCACTTCACATCGGTTTACTTTGAGATAGTGGTAACAACCCGGTCGAGCCGGTCCAATCATGCATGCCGTAGACGAAAGAATCTATGTATATATTCAACAGCGTGGTTCTATTGCTTATGCTTTTTTTAACTATTCCAATTTTATGCCCAACATTATACTAGAATTTAGAATAATACCGTCATCTGGGGATATAGCTCAGTGGTAGAGCATTCGACTGCAGATCGAGAGGTCCCCGGTTCAAACCCGGGTGTCCCCTAATCCTGTTTTTGGTTCATTGAATTTATATCGTGAATTTTACGAAGAATTTGTGATGAATTTCGTCTGAAATTTAGTCGACTGATTTATGGCATTATGTCTTAATTTTTGTTATTAAACTTCTAAATTGACTTATTTACTAATAAATTTAATTACCTCATTAATTACGCTATCGACGATCGCGTAATTAATGAGGTAATTCGATGGCAATCCTCATTGGTCTAGTGGCAGTGAACTGTAAAACCGATGAGGTCCTGAGTTCAAATCCTAGGTCGGGCAATCACAATATGTGCTTTAGTTATCAATTTGAAAAATCATGTATATGAGGAATGAATACACTCAAGTTTGGGGTTAATCGACACTTTTAATTATAATTTTACACAGAAACATCCACAAACAATCTGAAGTACCAGCGCGGAACCTGGCGCGTGCTATCCTTCTTTTTGTCCTTAAAACGGGGTTCGCGCGGCAACGCAGGCCGCGCGCTTATTGGTGCGACGCGTATTGCGTGTTACGTCGGGAGCCATTGGCAGCGTTCGGTATAAAGCGCGCGAAATTTAAATAGTGCTGAATGCACCCGTCACAGACTCCCCCTCTGCTCCAAACAAAGCGCCCTCGCGTTTGGAGTAGCAAAACGAGAATATACGCTATCGAAAACATGTACACACAAAAAAACTGCCTCACATTAAAACCTAATACTTCTTGCGCGGACGCCCCCTCCTACGCTTCTCGTGTACCGGAGCTTGGAGTTGCCCGATAAAAGGGGTAAGCTGAGAAACGTGATATTTGCCTAAAGTATCACCGTTGCTATGTTCTAAACGATAAGTCGTGCTGCTCAACACTTCCTTTATTATATAGGGACCATCGCGCCGCGGTATGAACTTGGGTGTTTGACCCCGACCAGCATCATTTAGTCCCTGGGTCTTTAGTAAAACTAAGTCACCTACTTTATAATCAGGCGCGGGTCGGCGCTTCTCATCGGCGTATTTCTTCTGAGTGGCCTGAACCTTCTCGTGCGTGTCCCTGGCATCTATCAGAACAGTTGTCAGGCGTTTCAGATAGGGCGTAACATTAGCTACGAATCTGTCACCATCTAGAATTACGCGCATGTCGTTCACGACATCGGCAGGAGCTCGAATTTCGCGCCCAAATGTAAGCATCGCTGGTGAGAACGACGTACTGTGGGTGATAGCAGAGTTCATTGCGAACCTGATAGCAGCCAAATGGGTATCCCAAGTAGAATGGTCCTGACCAACGTAAATAGCAAGCTGCGGCTTGAGGTCACGGTTCTTACGCTCGACCGGGTTGGCCTGGGGATGATAATAAGGAATCAACGCTTGATCGATCCCGAATGCAAAGCATACCTGCTGCATCACCTCGCTGATGAACTGCACACCGTTGTCACTGATAAGCCTGCGAGGGACTCCGTAACGTAGGAAAACCTCGTCGATTAGGGTTTTAGCGCAATCCAAACTCGTTGCGTTCTGTAGTGGAAACAATTCCACCCACCGAGAACAAACGTCTTCAGCTATAAGAATCCATCGATTACCTGACTCTGTTACAGGGAGCGGACCAAACAGATCTACGGCAACTACTTCGAACCTCTGCGCCACAGCTGGGGACTGTACAAGCCCTGCCGGCTTGCGCGTGTCTACCTTATACCTCTGGCACGAAGGACACTCTATGACGTAATCTGAAATAAATGACCTCATCCCTGGCCAATAATAGCGTGCGGCAATACGCTGCAGAGTACGTTCGACACCTAGGTGACCTGCAGTGGGAGCGTCGTGATATTCGAACATTATCTTGGCCCTCTCACTTGCCGGGACGACAAGGCAGGCGTCTTCATCTTCACTGGGTTCCGGATTGTACCTCAAAAGTACCCCATCGGATATAATATAACCACGATCAGCCCACGGTTGAGCCCTAAAGGGTTCATCTTCTGCTTCCAAGTCCTCTATTATCTTTTGGACATCAGGGTCTTGCAGTTGCAAAGCCCTGTAGTTGGACGCATTCTCTGATGGCACGTCCACTACTGCATGACATAACTCACATCTACTAGACGCATCTGTACAGACTGGGCGTGAGAGTGTGTCGGCGATAACGTTTGACTTACCAGGGGTGTACTCGATGCGTAGATTAAATTCTTGCAGAGTAAGCGCCCACCTGGTCAAGCGACCGCTCGGAGACTTGACGCTCATCAACCACCTCAATGGCTGATGGTCCGATTTAACAACAATCTCCGCGCCTTCTATATATCCACGGAACTTAGTAACGGCCCATACTACCGCCAGTGCCTCTCTCTCGGTAGTCGTGTAGTTCCGTTCGGCCTGAGTTAAAAGTCGACTAGCGTATTCAATGGGGCGCTCGTCGGGCCCCTCCCCCTGCATTAGGACCGCCCCGAGGCAATAGCCACTGCTATCGGTCCTCAGCGTAAATGGCTGGGTATGGTCAGCCTGACGCAATATAGGCGCAGACACCAGGAGCCGCTTTATGTGGTCAAAAGCGGATTGCTCGTCGAGTGACCAGCGCCAAACGCTACCCTTTTTTAATAGCGACGTCAGCGGTCTAGCTATTTCGGCATAGTTGGGTATAAAGCGTCTAAACCAACTCGATGTCTGAAGGAAGCACTTTAGGTGCTTCAAATTCGTCGGAACAGCCATGTCGCTAATAACGGCCGTTTTGTCCGGATCTACCTGGATTCCACCTGGTACAATCAGGTGCCCCAGAAATTTTACAGAATCGCGAGCAAATACACTTTTCTCGCGGTTCACCCGTAAGTTAAAAATTTCTAACCTGTCGAAGACGGCTTCCAGATCTTCCAGGTGCTTGTCAAACGAGTCAGAAAGGACGATAAGATCGTCGAGATAGCATAAAAGGGATATACCTTGCAAGTTGGACTTGAACCTGTCCATCAAACGCTGGAAAGTCGCTCCAGAATTCCGGAGGCCCATGGGCATACGTTTAAATCTATATGTCCCAAGAGGTGTGACAAACGCAGTTTTGTCACGGTCTTCTTCCGCTAACGGTGCTTGGAAATATCCAGACCGTAAATCCAGAGTTGTCATGAAGCTCGCCGTTTTAGCTGCGTGAAGCACGTCATCCATGCGCGGCAGCGGATACCTATCGGGCTCTGTGACAGCATTCAGCTTCCGATAGTCTATACAAAGCCGTGTGCTTCCATCCTTCTTAGTAACTAAGACGACGTTGGCTGCCCACGGTGACTCACATTCCTCGATCACGTCTGCTCGTAGCAGCTCGTCTAACGACTTCTCTAAAACGGCTACTTTACCAGGTGACATGCGATATGGCGGGGAAGCGATAGGTTCTTGCTTCTCATTTACTTTAATACGATGAGTGATAAAACTTGTAGGCTCACCTTTTGCGGCGAATCGGCTAGCCTTCCTAGCGATCAGCGTGTTCAGCTGGGCACGTTGCTCCTCGGACAGGTGAACGCACTCCTCAGGTCTCAAGGTCAAAGCTTCGGTGACGTCACTGCACAAAAGGTCCGCGTCACTAGCGTACTTTAAATTATACGAGTTCACGAGGTCGTACTTACGGTCGGGTGCAGTGGCGAAACTCCATTTACCTTCAACTAAGTTGAGTACCATGCCAGCGCGCATGATGAAGTCGCGCCCTAAAAGCGTTCTTGTGTCCGCCCCTGGGATCACAATAAACGTAGTAGGTACTTCACGATCCTGCAATTCTACCTTAACAGTGTAGAAAAGAACACTACGCAACTTTTCAGTACCGTCGGCTAAGCGTATATAACGCTGCGATTCTGAAAAGTGAACACTACTCCTTTGTAATATGCGGTAAAGCAACGGACTCGCAATGGAGTGCGTGGCTCCCGTGTCTACAATAGCGACACCAAATTGACCCAAAATGTTGATGTTTACTAAGGGATGACACTGGTCGTGATCAAAATCATCGGATGAATACTTAGCTTCCACGATATCGGTGGATACGTCATGGTTAGTAACCATCTGGTCGTGACCGGAAAACAACTGGTCACTCTTGTTTATATTTGTAGAATAAGATTTCTCACTACACGGATAAGTGCATTCATCAAAATGAGACCCCTTACTAAAATAAATACAGTCATCAGAATAAGGCCTTTCATCAGAATAAGTATGTTTTTGAACAACGTCCGAATACGGACGATCGCGATCGTGGTCGGCGGCTATCAAAGGGTTCGACTTATCGTTGCGAACGCGCATCGATGTTTTGCGGGTCAATGAACTCTCGGGTAAACGGCTGTTCGAAACAGAATTGTCACAAGTTATGGTATTAAAAGTTGCGCTGTTAGGTAGGGCCCTCTTATTATCATTACATTTTCCACACTTAGATTTGACTACCCCGGGCTGTCCGCAACCATAACAACGTAAAGACTGATCGCCTGGATAACTGTCTTTCTTATTGTTATTCTTATAATTCCTACATTCATCTATCTCATGACCATAATTCCTACAGTACGAACAACGCTTCCGCTGCGGTTTGGAATCATTGTTTGGAACAGAAGGGGTACGCATAGGCTTCACTACGGATTCGCGAACACTATCATGAGTACTACTATGCACCCTATTAGATATTTTAGGAGTACTTACAGTTTTGGTTTGACTATTTTGTACCTCTGCCATTGACTCCTCGACATAGCGTAATTTCGCGACTAACTCTTCGAACGTATTCACAGTTTCGCGAGATAAACGTTTTCGGATCTTACGATTTATTAGTCCGTATACGATATCTATTCTAGCCGCGTCACACAAATCATACGGTAGCTGGCTCATCAGCGCTCTAAGCCTGCACGCGAACACTTCACTGCGTTCCGGCGGGGAATGTTCGTACGCGAAAATCTCCCGGAACAGTTTGTGCGCAGGTTTCAACATTCCGTACATCCCGCGAATTTTCACGACGGCGTCCTCCCAGTCGTGGATGTCTTTCTTGACGCCCTGCCACCAGACTGCTGCGTCTCCAGCGAGCAGCATCGGCAAGCCTCGTAACGCATTCTCGTCGCTGACGCCAGCGCATTCCTTAAAAACTAACACCGCGTCGATAAATGCTTCTAGAACTTCGGCGTCCCTTGACGCTCCGTCGAAGCGGGCGGAGCACTTACTGAAGTTGCCCGCTGACTTCATTCTGACGGCGCCACCAGGTCCAGGTGAAGCCGTGGTTGAGGCTGCGAGGATAGTCTCTAGCAGCTTCCGGTTGGACTCCGCTTGCGATTTGGCGAAGGTTTCCATCAACATATACACGTGTTCCGGTGTCGGTGACGCTGGGGCCCCTATGGGCGCAGCCGGCGTCGGCGTCGACATACGTGCCGACGGGTCGACAAACGTAGCTTCGTGTGTTTCTGAGTCTGAGTCCGTCGTAGGAGGCAACTCTCTATCGTTGGGCTGGATGTGGCCACGCCGAGTACCATTTTTCTTGCATGGAGGGGCCATCTCCCGCGGTAACTTCAGACGACGATTTCTTCTATTTTTGCCCGGCGGCGTGATTGGCCGCAAGTTGTGCGCCACTATGAGGAATGAATACACTCAAGTTTGGGGTTAATCGACACTTTTAATTATAATTTTACACAGAAACATCCACAAACAATCTGAAGTACCAGCGCGGAACCTGGCGCGTGCTATCCTTCTTTTTGTCCTTAAAACGGGGTTCGCGCGGCAACGCAGGCCGCGCGCTTATTGGTGCGACGCGTATTGCGTGTTACGTCGGGAGCCATTGGCAGCGTTCGGTATAAAGCGCGCGAAATTTAAATAGTGCTGAATGCACCCGTCACATGTATCATTTTTGCCCTAAGGCGACAAACTTGCCAACTACCATAGAATAAGTGTTGGAAATAGGCTTAGCGAACTGTGAGTGTAGGTACTAATTGTACCTCTAGCTACCTGTTCGGGGATAGAGGCGAGTTTATGTAATTATTTTTTTTAAGATACAAGTCTTAACATGTGAACAAAACAATTCAACTCTAGGGGGCCTAGCATATGCATATCTCGCGCGCGAGAGACATAACTATCGACAGCAAATATCTCGAGTAAAAGTGTCAATATTCGATAAAATTACATTGTCACGTTGGGGTTCGTAGACAAAATACCACAAAGCGGTTGAAAGTACTATTTTTTCTACATATGCAGTCACGCATGTATTCCCCGAAGGGTTAGGCAGAGGTCCCTTATGTGATAGGGGGCGAGCTTATCGCCATACTGGGCACAAATTCCAGACTCCGGGCTGATGATGAGCATTTCGTAATAGAAAAACCCAATACCGCTTTCGAACCGGGATCGAACCCGAGACCTCAGCCTTGGCCTCAAAACGCGTACTGCGCCACCGAGGCAGTCCGAGGTATTTTTTCTACTTTATACAAAACGAGTCGAGTATTACATGCAATAATGTTAGCTTCGATAAAAACATAGATATAACCAGATAAAACTGATTTTTGACGACAAAACCAGTCGACACCGTTTTCTCGTTTTGCATATGCTAAGCATGATGTATCCGTCCTTCTGATATTATGAGTTTAGTTGAGGCGGTTGTACTCACGTTGTTGTGGTCCAAGTTGGCGATGGCAGCCAGCAGATCCACGATAGCAGAGAATGATCCCCTCGCAGCTCGTCTGAACCCTTCTGGTGGTGATTCAATGGCACCTCCGGCTACACTCATCGGCGATTGGGACCACTGGAATTAGTCAGAACATTAACTATTTTTTCTGAGTACTTGGAAGCAATTTGTTAGAGTAAAATATATTTTTATTTCCCTTCAACAGTAGGCAGCGGCTAGGCTGTGCATTGGCATTGCTGAAGTCCATAAGCGGCGGTGACCACTTACCATCAGGTGGCCCACATGCTCGTCTAGATACCTGGACGATAAAAAAATACACAAATATAATGCTTTGTAGCTATATTAAAGTAGCAATAGGTACTGTACAATGTCATTTGGGATAACTTACATTGTAGCACTCTATCGTTTCGATACTTTATGAATAGGAAAGGAATAGGGAATAGGGTTATTGCTTTTTCACACATCGTTTCTTCATAACTTCATCGTTTTAGTCTAAATAACGAGACGAGCAGGTCGCTCGTTTAATGGTAAGCGTTGAATCTCAAAACACTCCATAACACTGGTCTGTGCTCGTCATGATCATAAGGAGACATAAGATGTAAGTCTCTTATTGCCCAATGATTTCACTGGCTTCAATGTTCTTCAAACCGAATCACAACAGTGCTGCTTGACGGCAGAAATAGACAAAGTGGAGGTAAATACTCAGACGGCCTCTCTCATACGAGGGGCCTATCACCTCTTATGAAAAAATGGGCTAATGAGTAAGAGGTTCACTTGATGGTGATTGGTCACCGTCACCTAAACTAAGTTCGGATATTAACTTAAAAAGTGTAATTATTAATATTAATAAAGTTGAGCGATGTACTCAGCCCGCAGCAAGTATTTCATTTTCATCAAGTTATACATATCAGCAATTTGAACTTAACTTTTGCAAGCTCCTTCAGTGTTTTAAAATTACAGTAATATAATGAAAAGTTTTGACGAGTTTTTACTTTTATAACATTTTATATAAATAAGTTTATTTTTATAGCCAAAGGCCTACGATCGTACATGTTGGACACCTGAAGTTCAGACCCCTATAAGATATAGACATATCTAGCTACACCGCTGCTCTATTAGTTACTTAAAATGTCGAGCAATCTGTACTTAACAAGACAATCAATTTATTTAAGACTAGCTTTTGCTCGCGGCTCCGCCCGCGTTAACTGCCTTTTCCGGGATAAAAAGTAGACTATGTTACGCAGTGATAATGTAGCTTTCTAACGGCTAAAAATTTTTTGAAATCGGACCAGTAGTTTTTAAGTTTATTCGTTACATACAAAAATACAAATCTTTCCTCTTTATAATATTAGTGTACATTGGATTTATGTTCAGAAATATGGCGATGAATAGTGATCTCATGGGACGACAATACTGTTACTTACCGAAATGTTGCTCGAATACGTACGTGGTCGCGCATCGTGTCTATCATGGCCCATGCTAAAGATTGTTCTTTTTACCCTGAATCTACTCTTCTTTTGATCGCGATCGGTTTAAGTTGGCAATGCGTATAGTTTTTACAATCAGTCCCTGCTTGGCACTTTACAGCAAAGTAATTTCTTATGTTTACACATTGAAATAAAACTAGTTTATACGGATTTTATCGATTATTATTTCAGTCTCTCCCGTGACCACGAAAGCTGAAAAGCTATCGAAACGCCGGGACTAAAATAAAAATTAAACCGCGATAAAATCCGTATAAACTAGTTTTATTTCACTTTACAGCAATCCCTCTAGGATCTAGAAAATTAAATTTCGGAAAAATCATGTTAGAAAACCTCACATAAAGCTGTGCCTGACTCGGCACGCAGGATTTGCCAGTCCACAAACCTTTTTTTTTGCCATTAGACCCATGTGATTTGTTACCCCCTCTCTAAAATTACCTTACCTAGAAATTACCTTACAGTAATAACACAAAATTATCTTGTTAGAAACTTGTTGTGATCAAGTTAGCATATTCGATGAAAGTTGCTAGCGCTAATTTCCCTTGAGTGAATACGGTTTTCCTTATTTAGGTACAAGGAGATCATTTTAATTTTTAAACGACAGTTAAACAGTATTGTAATATCTTTTAAGCAATTCAACATTGTTCTTGTAAATTGAATATCTTTTAGGGTTTATCTTTTGAGATTTTAATTAGTAATGCCAAATAATGCTTCCGAGTCTTTCACGCACGACACGTGCGTGTCCTTTTATTTGGTATCAGTAAAATATAAGATGCTTGACTTCAAACCGCCTATCGCAGTGAATTTATGTTGAGGAGCTTACCACTTTTTACATCTTACCCAAATTTAAATGGTATAATTTCAGAAGAAACTCATTCAAATAAAAAAATATCATCCAAGTATACTTACATTTACAGACTATTTATATTATTATTATGATTGTATAAGACTTTAAATTAAAAGCGTCTATTTTTCGTATTAATTATGTACACACAGAATAGACGCATAAAAATTACAAATAGAAAGAAACATATTTTTAATCCATTTTTACCTCCTAGCAGGTTTATGAGACAAAAAAAAACAAAGCAGATTGATTGCTGCTGCTGGCTGATTCACAGATAAACTTTATTATAACAACAATACAAACAAACAATAAAAAAATCCATTTCGCAATTTGCATTATGCAACAGACGAGTTTGTACCAGGAGAGTAGATTCAGTGCGGAGGTCGTCGTGTTTCAATAATTCAGTAGGTAATGCGAGCTTGCTGCCTTATTCTGCGAGCCTGGTACCAAGTTTCGACTTACTCACCAACTCGCAATTCAAAACTACGGTCCGGTCCGTATTTCGCTCGCCCATAAAGTAAGATAATAAGATGATGATGGCAAAGAAAGCAAAACCTCGAACTCGAACTTTACTTCAACTTTAATGTTATAGATATTTATATAGATATTTATTCCATTAGTAATGAACTAACTAATGATGATCAAAACTCAAACCATCAATCTAGACATCAAATTCAATAATAATAGAAAAAATACTAAAAAGTATTGGAAACGTGACATCACGTATGCCGGCAAACGAGCAAGTAGGCCACCTGATAGTAAGTGACGCCCACAATACCAGAAGAATCATGCACAGGCGTGAGTGTGTATGTATAATAAACAGATGAATTGTTTTAATTTGACAAAATGTTTGACATGGACAAATGTGATGTAGAGTAATGTCTAATCTGTAAGCTTTTAATTGTCAGAATCATAAGAAAGTCATTTTTACAACTAGGCTGAGTGCAGCCTAAAAGAATAACAAAAGTTTTGCTTTCTTTCATAGACGAAGTACTTTCGTTTTATGTAGCTCTAGTAGCACTATCGCAAAGTGCAAGTAACCATTACACGTACAACAAACAAACAAAACTCTGTGTACTTGTTACATTTGTTTGTACAAATATACATTACATAAAGGGGCTGCCCCTTTGCAATATTTAGTGCATCAATTAAATTATTTACTAGAGTTTAGCAATAAACTGTGCAAAAATCTGTGCTGATGAGTCAGAAGAGCTAAATAAAGTATAGTGGCACTAAATATCATTGAGCTAAAGGAATGGGGACCACCTAGACTATGTATTAAGTGCTTTTTGATATCTATAGCTAGTAATAAAATATGCATGTACAGAGCATATTACACATTTGGTCGACTTACGGCTGTTCAACTCATTCGAGGTCGCTAAATATTGCATACGAGAAGATAAACCCGTGAATTTAAACAAACATTTCTTTTTATGTTGCCCTGGTGTATTGGTGGACATAGCAATGGAAACCATTTTGTGTTTTTATTTTTGTAGGATTTTTCATCAAATAAACGGGACACAGGGTTACTTTCGCATTTATAATATTAGTATGGATTAAATTCATCCTCCCCAGAGGGGTTGACGTCAGACAGGCGACCGGTCGGGCGAGTGGTATAAGGGCAGGTGGAAGAAGAAGAGTATGAATTATATTCATTGTATTTGTTTATTATGTACATAAATAAAAAAATACTGTGTGTAATCCGACATTGGAGTTAAAATATTTTCTAATGTATTCATGTATTTACGCAAATAACAATTAATTATTGTCATTAATGTTATGTGTACGTATAATTTTTCTTTAATTTTGTTGATAAGCATTATTTTTACATATATACATACATAGACTCACGCCTGTTTCCCATAGGGGTAGGCAGAGATAACGGATTCCACTTATTAAGCATTATTTTTGTGGTAAAATAATAAAGACATTGGCAGTTAAAGCCCAGAACTGATTGGGCGATAGTAAATATTCTCCTCACTCCAATCATTATTCGAATATATTTTATGCGAATATGGGTCGAATTACAACTAGTATAAGAGTCAACACAGTCTTTCGTTATCATAATAAATAAAAAAGCAAATAATATTATTTTAATCATCATCATATTATATTACATACATACATACATACATACATACATACGCACTCACGTTCTTAATCCCCGAAGGGGTAGGTAGAGGTGTAACACTATTACACCCATACTTCTCCGAGTTTATTACCGTCCCATGATGTGATAGGAAGCGAAACTATACAATTCCAGAATCCGGGATGATACTAAGCATATCGTGACAAAACCCTATCACTACCTGACCCGGGGATCGAACCCGAGACCTCAGCACAGCAGTCGTAACGGGTACGCATTACAACTGCGCCACCGAAGGGCAGTTATCATAAATAACAAAACAATCCCATTTATCAGTGGGCGGATAAGTTTTATCAAACTAACGTGATTATGACACATGTTTGTTTTAAGAATATAATAGCCTATTTCACCACATCATGCAAATGGGGATATAGCTCAGTGGTAGAGCATTCGACTGCAGATCGAGAGGTCCCCGGTTCAAACCCGGGTGTCCCCTGTAATATGTAAGCTTTTTTATTGTTATTTAAATTAACCGTCGTTTTTTTTATTGTATAAGTTAAAAATAAAACGCGTATTTATTTAATCTGACGCATTACCTGACGTAGGCTTTTTTTTGTTTATTTTGTAAAAGTTTCACGGGTGAGGTGGTTATTTAACTTGAACATAGATAGATCCCTATAATTTGTCTCTCGTATGTCGTATAGAGGCTATCTGGGTTGGTAGCACTACTTTGTCTATTTCTGCCGCCAAGCAGAAAGCAATTTGTAAGAACTGTTTTTTATAAAGCCTCAGAGAATGGATATTCGGAGGTGCAGACACTAGCATAGAGTAGGCCTCCAAAAGTTCATTCTAGCTTGGGGTCGGCGCGTTTACCACACCTCTACCCTGGGCTGATGCCTTAAGCGGCCGCTTCATTAGCATTGCGAGTGGGAGGGTACCTTTTTTTTATTAACTTGAATGGCGAGACGACCCGGTCACTCACCTGATGGTAAGCGCCTGACCATAAACAGAAGGACAAAACTTTGAATAAACTTTGAACTTTGCACTGCATGGCACTGGACTGCGCTCTTCATCCCGAGACATAAGTTTTTAAGTCTCATAATGCCCAGTAATTTCAATGTCCTTCAAACCGGAACACAACAGTGCTTCCACACCGCTGCTTGGCTTAAAACTGATACCTGATAGTTTTCTGCCAGTCTAGTTAGCGACCACCTTGGGACACATGGTTAATGACCCACCATAGTGGCTCTATGTGGCGACTCGCGTTCCGGGGTCAGCCAATGTATATCCAATACCTAAAGTCAGGTCAGCATATTCTGGCGACCTTCGAGAAATTCAATATACCTATATGAATATTGTATTTGGACCCCAGAGGCATTGACGTCAGGCAGGCGGCCGGTCGTAAAAACTAAAAGCCAAATCTTTCTGTAAAATGTGTTTAAATAGCATGTTGCGCTGATCCCACTGCGAGTGGGATAAGGGCAGTGGAAGAAGAAGATTGTATTTGGAATGCACTATACTTACCATTAAGTCCAGTTTAGTCACTATATCGTCCTAAAATTAAAAATAGATATGGTAGGGCCGGCTCTCGTATTACCCCAGTCGAGATGGCCCATTCATGCGGTACACAAATCTGGCTCTGGCTCTATTCAGTTAGCAATTTACCTTACCTGATCAGTAAGTGCAGGATCAGCTCCATGAGCTAGAAGCAGTTCGACAATGTCCGTAGCGTCGGCAGCGCAGGCAGCGTGTAATGCGGATGACCCCACCTGAGACCAATTCAGAAGTTACACCTTGCTTTCTATTTTTTATTCAGTTGGTTCACAGCTTGGTATATAGTATAAGTTACACTATAATATTATACAGAGTACATACACTGTGTTATTTCTATTATTAGTGAGCACAAAACAGTTCTAAGAACAATTCCTGCAGGACATAAATAATAATATGTAGGCGACGCGTTATAGCTGGCCGGCACATATTAAACCATGTTGTAACCTTCGTTTAAAAAAATATATAGGTATATGCACATCTAGACGGTTGATACATTGTAGGTATGCACATGCCAACAACGGTGTAGAGGCGGTGCGCAGAGAGCGGGGAAGGCGGGAGTCCGCGAGCTCGGGCGAGCGTTTTGGCGCCATTCGGGCGAGTTTGGGTTGGACTTAAGTGGGCGCACACCTACTTTTTATCATTATCTCTTATTCCATTATATCAATTCCAGACTCCGGGCTGATAAGTGATAGTGAGCATTTCGTAATAGAAAACCCAATATCACTTTTACCCGACCCGGGGATCGAACCCGTCAGCTTCAGTCGTAACGCATACGCATTACAACCGCACCACCGAGGCAGTTTGCTAAGATAGGCCTACCTATACCTATATCAATTACACCAAATACAATAGAGGTATTGGTAAGCGCGAGACATATCTATAAGCTTAGTCTATAAGTACCTACATTAAACTTACATACTTGCATAAAATATATAGGTATTATTCAATGATTTGAAATATGCCAGTCATGTCATGAATAATGAAAAAAACTCTTTTTGTGGAGAAAAAGCGTGGTGTAAAAATATTTCTTTTCTGTTTCGTATCTCGTTTCAACGTTGATTGATGTAAAATTGATGAAACCGGTACATGACACAGCGCTGCCAACATAAATAATAAACAAAACGGAACGTCCGTCATCTCACGTTGTTTTGCAAATGGACGTTGGCGCCAAACGATAGCAGATGTTCCACGATACCCCTGCAGCCTTGGGCACATGCCATTTGCAATGCTGTCACGCCGTTCTGCAACAAAGCAAAAACATCTCTATTTGTGTATCATTAAGCTTAAAATAACAAAACTGGCGGATTTAACAGACGTGTACTCGGCAACCGCTATGTTTTATTCATAAAATGTTATTTCCCTCATAATTGGGAGTTTTGTGAACGTGTTTTACTAGGCCCTTATTAGGTCATAGCCCCGGGTGTGTCGGTGCTTTTGTGATCGCAATATCGAATATTCTTTTTAATGTTTTGTTTGTACGTTGTAGGTTTAAAAGCAAGGGAACGAAAATTTTAAGATTATTAGGTACGAAACTATTGATTTATTTAGGTATTTGAGCGTGGTTTCTCTCGAAGTTTATTCCTTACTGCTTGCTTTAAAACTCCAAGCTTTCTCCCGCATACATAGATGTCAATTGACATTACTTGTAAATCAGTTATTTCTTAGAATCCTATTAATTCAACACTCAGGCCCGTAATACAGAAAGCGTCTCAAACACTGTTTAACTCTGATCATTAAAAACTAGTTTTAGGTTGAAATCAAAACTCAAACATGCATCTTATTTCAGAACGAGTTTTAAATTCTACTTAGCTAAAACTACACTCAAGTTTCGTATTGATAGTAATTCGAATAATAACGCCGCCAGTAATTTATCTTTTGACTTGTTTTCGTCCATGAGCCTATCCTTCATCTGTTTTCAAGAGCGCTCTTGACAGTTTTTAGGTACGTAAATCACGATTGAGCAATTATCTCATATCAAATACCATTCAAAAATATGAAACTACTCAGCTGAGCGCCGATTGATGAATCTAGTTTTAAAAGTCTAAAATAGAAACAATACTTAAAATCAGATTTAAAACTAGTATAAATGACTGAGTATCGTTTTGTAATACGGGCCTTTTTTAATACTTTATACTTACTTCGTTATTCTCTTCTTCCGGCCTTTTTCCCATTTCCACTTGAGGTCGGCTCTCCTAGTCATTCTTCTTTAACTAACATTAATTGACGACTAATAAACAAATAACCTTATGATTGACGACTTTAATCAATTAGCCATTTCTTACAATTCGCAAGTACCTAATAAGCGAATTGTAAGAAATGGCTAATTGATTTATACCGTATAAGCCTAACAAAACGGATGATTTTCATCTATTAATAATATGCAGTGTTTTAAAACTCATTAGGTATTGCGAAATACAAAGAAATTTTATTAAGAGTTTATGAAATACTTCAGTCATAAATACTTAAATAATCAACCAAAAATAGTATATTTTGGGCTGAAATTTTATTACTTTTTAAATTGCCTAAAGTTATTATTTCAATTTTCGTCTCCAGACTCCAAGTTGTCATGTTTGATCCTGAGTGGATTTGACATTTAATTATATTTTCATTTTTTTTTTTTTTTATGTGACTAATAGATATTTAGATGTAGAATTTATGGTGTAATGTATGTGATAAATTAAATTTAATTGGCGCCATCGAAATAAGATGACAAGAAACGTAACTAAAGCAAAAAAATGACCCCACCAAAAATCTGTGCAAGTGTTATAAAAGTATGTGCAGCTCTTTCATTCATCAATACATAAACGTTGGTTCATGATCCTTAGTTGACACCTAATACATAAATTAATTTGCGCGGTGCAGAACGCCGTGTCTCGATTTAGTTTCTAATGTGTCTATGATTTAGTTTAATATTTAGACATTAACTTTTATGAAGTAAAGTTGATTTTGAACGTTCATTAATTTTTGTTGCGTGTATGAGTGTTACGTGTGATTTTACCTTTGCATGTGTAAGTAAGTAGATCCGTAGTTTTGGCAGATTCTTATGAGAGTTATCGTTCTATTTATCTTATTTCGATGATTGCCACGCATATAGAGAGGTAAGGTTTGATGGCCCCTTCGGGGACATCGTAATACTTGTCATTCGGCCTTTATTTAAATAATATTTTTTGTTTTCTTTTACTTTAAGTAAGCCGTTGAAGCACGCTGCGCGCTGACTTTGGCCAAGGTGTATTGCGGAATTATAATTAATATTTTAAGCGTATATTCGTTTTCTATAGTCTTTTATATTCTATAGTTTAATGTCGTATAAGTAAAAAACATTAGAGGAACTGTTTTTAGCCGTTAATCAACAAAATCTTCATATTATATCCCTCGCTCGTCTGTCGGTCTGACAGATTGATAATATGAAGATTTTAATACGTGTGAGTATCAGGAGAACATAAACTCACGCACATTGTCTGTAGCATCCACGTGACACTGGGCGTCGAGCAGCGCGCGCACGAGCTCCGTATGCCGATGCACGGCCGCGATGTGCAACGGCGTGCGGCCCGAGTTGTCTCGCGCTTCCCGAGCCGCGCCGCGAGCTACCAGGAAAGCAGCGGCCGAGCAGTGGCCTCCTTCGCATGTCACGTGGAGAGCCGTGCGCCCTACCTGCGAGATGACGGTAATAGTTATTGGACGTGGTTTTTTGATAATTGCATATATTTGTTACAAAAAAACTTTTATTACATGGATTTGACTGAACGTATTTGATCAAACAGCCGCAATAAACTAAGAAGATGTTTTCTTTTTCTTGTTTTATGCCATAGGCCGGCAAACGAGCCAGTGGGTCACCTGATGGTAAGTGATCTCCACCGCCCATGAACGCCCACAATACCAAAATAATTAGGGGCGCGTTGCCGACCTTCAAGGGATAATTTAGGGATTGGGAAGGTGAAGGGGATTTGGGTTTCCGGATATCTCACTCACCATACGAAACGCAGTAGCCAGCTGCTACTTTACGTCGGTTTTCAGTGAGACTGTGGTAATGACCCGGACGATTCGGCCCATTCACTCAAATATTATTTCCTTCCTTTTCTCCCCAGAGGGGCTGACATTAGGCAGGCGGCCGGTCATAAAAACTAGGTACAAGCCAAAGACTTTATACATTTTCTGAGTGGTAGAGCCACGCTGTAGACACTTTTGCCTTCGGCATGTATGAGCCGGCTCGTCCGGGTCATTACCACTGTCTCACAGAAAACCGGTGTAAAGTAGCTTGCTGCTGCGTTTCGTACGGTGAGTGAGATATCCGGAGGCCCAAACTCCCTCCCCTTCCCAATTCCTTAATTATCCCTTTCCATAAGGTCGGCAACGCACCCATGATTCTTTTGGTATTGTGAGCAAAATGGGCGGTGGAGATCACTTACCATCAGGTGACCCAGTTGCTCGTTTGCCGGCCTATGCCATAAAAAAAAGTCTTTGGCACAAGCCAAATCATTCTGTAACATGTGTTATAAAGTATGTTCCGCTGTCTCCACTGTGAGTGGGTCAGGAAATACGAGGAACTTGCGGTCCCACAACACCCAGACCTGAAACATAATAATATCGTCGCGGAAAACTGCGAAATATTTAGACTATTTACATTTGTTCATTTAAAAGTCGGTATATAGGAAATCTTATTTTTATAATAAAATAGTGGGTAGATAAATAAATACTGCATGAAAGTATATCGACAGCCTCCGTAGCGCATCGAGCGGGTAGCTGGCTGTGAAATGTGAGGCCGCCGGTTCGCATCGAGACAAATGTTTGTGTGATCCACAAATATTTGTTGAGTCTGGGTGATGTGAGACCAAAAGTCTCTCGTAGTCGTATCTTACTGTCGGGACAGGACTATGTGTGTGATTGTTGGGTGTATATTTATTTATTATATATTGGAGGCAACGGAGGGCAGAGGCTTTTTACTGTTGCGAGTGGACAGTGTAGTTAGTGGGAATATACGAAGATTGTGTACCGAGTGCGGCAAAGTCGAGTTTAACGGTAAGTGCTAGAACATAATCATGGTGACTTTATAACAAAAGACTTAATGTATTCTACTAGACAAGCTGCGCGGCACATAGAAATTGTACCACTAAGTTGCGGTCAATAGACCGTAACTCAATATTCCCATCTCACTTACTCTCAACTAGAACCCCTATCGCGCTCTCTGTTTGTGAGCTGTCAAACTCCCGCGTTTTGTGATGCAATTTTACTTCTAAACAGCCCGCATCTAGTAGTATAGTTAATAATGCGATATTTCTTTGTGCTTTATGATTTTTTCTATATTTTTTTGGTTGCGTTGTTGTGGCGACAAATGTATATGGTTATCCTGCTGCGGTAGAAGTGTACGTTTTTACAGAATTGATGAGTCAGGGGTGACTTTAGGGGAGGTTGGAGGTCACCTGGGCGAGTGCCCATAATTTTATGGGCATACTGCGGTCACTACCCGGCTCAAACTGCGGTCACTGAGCCTAAGTATTAAACATACATTACCGTATATTATATATGTTGGTATTTCAATAGGCGTAATATTTTCTTTTCTTGTGTGCATGTTTTGAAATCCTTAATTTCGCTAACCCAACATGTAACATTTCTCTAGATTTAGGAATCCAACCCGCGGCCTCTCGCTTCACAGCTGGTTACTCCTCCGTTGCGCCATAGAGGATGTTCGTACCTATTTTCTAACTGTTAAAAATTCTGACGTCAATTAGAAAAGCATGAAAAATTAAAAAGTCTTTATTTAAATAAAGAATGATATAAAAACATTTGCACCAGGGGTTCTCAAATTAGGCGGGGCCTGTGTCTTGAGAAACCAATTAAAATAATGAAATAATTGTTAGCGGGAGTCAAGTTAATGAGCGTGTGTGTATGTGTGTTTATGTTTGTGTGTGTGTGTGTGGCGGTGTGTGAGATTACATGTGTACAAACTGCTGAACCCATTTTCATCAGACATAGCTAGGAATAGTCTCTTATTTAACTTTCCAGCAAAAATGCGCATTTGAGTGCGTCAACGAAATGAAATGAAATGAAATAAAATGAAATGAAATGAAATGAAATAAAATGAAATGAAATAGTTTTATTCATCATGTAGGCAATTAAAATAGCGCTTATGACAAGTCAGTACAAAATAAAGAAACTTATGTAAGTACAGAAATCATATCAACTAATATATACATAACATACATAGCATCGTCAAAATACACTGGGCAACTATAAAGTTTACAATATTTTTATATTAGTCCAGGATTGTTAAGTATTATTATTATTGTTATTTTTTCTCTGTTTTAAAGGTCGATATGGACCATAGGCATTACCGAAACGGCACGTGGTTTAAAACTACCACCGGATCCAAAACCCAACTTGAGAAAACCCGGCGAAACAAACTCAGTGGGCTTACTTTACCACTGGATTTTACGCGGCGCGACCCAGTCCTGAGAAGATCCAGCTAGTCAAACTCAGTGGGCTTGTTTTTGGTCCGATTTATCATACCAAAATAAATTAGGGAAATAAAAAGTCCTATTTTTATTTTAAGGTGATTGATACGGACCATGTGTACCTCTAAATTGTTGTTTTAAAACTGCCACCGGATCCAAACGCGACCCTGTCTGAGAAGACCCGGCGAAACAAACTCAGTGGGCTTGTTTTTGGTCCAATTTCTATAATCTCAACAATAATGACTTGTCAATTTAAAATTGGCAATTTTATTTTACGTGATACGTACACAATGTACGATTATTGAAAACAATATTTATATTTATGTCCAAATCTTGTCCAAAATCACATTATTATTATTAATGCCGAATTTTACCAACCAAAACTGTTTTATAGCCGAAGTCGGCAAAAGATCTCGAGGTCACCTGATAGTGAATTCCACCGGCCTTGAACAACACCTTAATACCAGATAGATTATAAACGCGTTCGACGTTGCCGACCTTAGAGGAAAGGAATCATTAAGGAACTAGGAAGGAGGGTGAGTGGAAGGAGGTGGTGGTGAGTTGGTATCTCCCCACCAAACGAAACGCAACATCAAACTGCTACTTCACATTTTCTTAGAGAGGTGGTAACCACCCGGACGAGCCCACGCATTCATAAAGTCAACTTAATGTGTTCTAAACTATATGGGGCTATACTATTTGAATAGTATTAAATTACCTCGGTGGCACAGTTGTAATGTGTACGCGTTACGACTGAGGCTAACGCTGAGGTCTCGGGTTCGATCCCCGTGTCAGGTAAAAGTGGTATTGGTTTTTCTATTACGAAATGCTCAGTATCAGCCCGGAGTCTGGAATTTGTGCCCGGTATGGCGATAGGCTAGCCCCCTATCACATAAGGGACGGAGATCGGCGAAGTGTGGGTGTACTGGTTACACCTCTGCCTACCCCTTCGGGGATTACATGCGTGAATGCGTATAGTATTAAATTTTCTATGAAAATTCTACCCTATTATTAAGATACCCTCAATAATGTCTTATACGAGAGGTGTGCACTTAAATAGAGTGGTGTCTAATTACGGAATTTACAGACAGTGGTGCTGGGCGGTGGAAACTAGGCCGCTCTCATTCAGTAGCAAGAATAACCTTTTATTGCAAGGCAGTAGACAACCCTGTCTTACTAGCAATCAAGTTCACTTGCATTAGGGCTCCTTTATTATCTCCTTTATCTTATGTCTAGTTTCATTAAGGTTGTTTTTGAAATAATCTTCATTTCGAGCTTTACGTGTAACATTTTTATTATCTTATTACTATTATAAATGTGAAAGTGAAGTTGTCTGCCTCGGTGGCGTAGTTGTAATGCGTACGCGGTACGACTGAGGCTGTCGCTGAAGTCTCGGGTTCGATCCCCTGTAATCCCCGAAGGGGTAGACAGAAGTTTAACCAGTACACCCACATTTCGCCGAGCGCATCTCCGTCCCACAATGTGATAGGGGCATAATTCCAGACTCCGAGCTGATTCTGAGCATTTCTTAATAGAAAAACCTAATATCACTTTACCCGACCCGGGGATCGAACCCGAGACCTCAGCGTCAGCCTCAGTTATAACGCGTATGCATTACAACTGCGCCACCAAGGCAGTCCATGATACATTAATCGTATATTATTGTGAGGCAAGAACAATGTGTGTGAATGTTGGGTATATTTATTTATTTTCGCATGTGTTTTGTGACGAATGGCGGTGCAGAGTTAGATTTGATCGGCAAGGCCTTTAATGTGGCGGAACTCGGGACAATAGAAAGCCAATCGACGCTTGTTACCCGGGGCACCGGAAGCACTGCCGCTGGCCGATTTAGGCAGATTGCACACAATTGAGACTAATCTCAACCTGGACAATAAACGAAAGATGAAGTAATAGGCAGTGACGGACTTAGCCTGTCGGCAGCCCAGGGAGGCTAAAGGAGGCCCAGGGCGATTATTAATTATTAATTCAGAGCTTTTTAGTTCTCTGTAGGGCAGGCGTGGCGCTTACCATCAGGCGAGCGACCTGCTCGTTCTGTCACTCAAGCTAACAAAGATAAAAAAGGTTTCTGTCATATTCTTGCCTATATAGATGGAAAACTATACACGCTCACGCCTAGATCCCATGAGGGGTAGGCAGAGACTTGTGTGCCTCAAGCTACAATCCTCACAAACCGTTTTCGCCTCTTCCACATTCACTAGAAATTCTCTCCGTTTATATATCTTTAAACTCTTATGTCTACGCTAGGTTTTAGCACGTCTATCCGTATTATTCACTGCCTTCAGTGGCATGATCTATGGCGTGCAGTTTGTACGGATGTTGGCAGTTACAACGGTGGATAATTGGAATATTAGAAACACGAAAATTGAAGGTACAGTAATGATTGTTCGAGTTGTAGGTTGCGCTCGAGTGCATTTTGTGTGCATATTAGGTGATTTATTTTGTGGGGCGATGTGTTATCAAACATGGGATCAAATGTGTCTCGTAGTTCCTGTACCTGTTACATAACACTTCTTAGTGTGGGATCAGTACGTGGGTTAGTGATATACGTGTGATTGTGGGCTGTATTTTTCCTATCTTTTTTTCTGCCTGGCGTTATCCTAGCTTAATGCCAGGGTCTGCCTTCTAATCATGATTTGATGGTGGATTTGGTATTATGTGGGGCGACCCATCGTCACACCCCCATAACCCGCAACAGGAACCAAGTTTTAGCATTGTCTCGTCCGTTAATCAGCAGAGTGTGTACCACGTGTATGTAAGGTTAGCTTTTGGCCTAAAAACTTGGTGGGCTGTATTTTTTTCTATACTTAATTATCGATAAATACTTTCATATACCTAATGTTCCATACTAAGGTGATGTTACGTTTACATTAGGAAATTCATTATATTATTATTTTGTAAATCTAGCCTTATGAATGTCCAGAATCAAACCTATATATCAGCGGTAACGTCACCTAACGTCCACAAGTGCCATATTATTAAAGTGGACACGAACTAGGGATGTCACAATTTTGAAAAAAACAAACCTAACGTGGACTTAATTTCGTTTAAAATTAAATAAGTTCATTGCGTCATATTTAATGTGATTTTATTTATGCACTTCAAAAATATAATTTACTATTATGACAGTAATACCCTAACGTGCAGTTACTGTAAGCGCACATTTACAACCAAAATAGGATATGTAAGCCATATCAGAGCACACCTGCGAAGCTCTACTCATTTAAGCAAAAGCTAAGTCGCCGTGGCCGAAATCGGCTTGGAAGACATCCTCATCATCATCATTTATGCACTACCGCATAAAAAAATCACATACGCTGTACACTTTTTATCTTGAAGATATCATGAATTATGCATGAAGAGGCTACGTCCGAGGCTCGACTGGGTTATTAACACTGTTTTTCTTCCACTTGCCCTTATCTAACTCGCAGTGGGGTCGGCGCAACATGCTTTTTAATACATGCTATAGAAATATTTGGCTTGTAGTTTTTACGACCGGCCGCCTGCCTGACGTCAACCCGTATGGGGCTAAAACACCTAGGCCCAAAACATATTTTTGTGGACCACACAAAAATTTGTCTCGGTGCGGGAATCGAACCCGCGGCCTCTCGCCCACTGCGCGACTGCGCACGGAGGACTAGGTTATTAACACTGTCTTAATACATACGTACTAATTAATACATACACCAAAGGGGTAGGTAGGGGTGTAACTGGTACACCCACATTTCGCCAATCTTATCTCCGTCGCATGATGTGATAAGGGGCGAGCCTAACGCTATACCGGGCACAATTCCAGACTCCGAGCTGATACTGAGAATTTCGTAATAGAAAAACCCAATATCACTTTTATCCGACCCGTGATCGAACCCGAGAGCGCAGCTTCAGCCTCAGTCGTAATACGTACGCATTACAACTGCGCCACCGAGGCAGTCAATTTTAAAATCATATAATAAAAAAAAAGAAGCACAAAATTTTTTTTTTCGTGCCAACCCTATACAGTTCAGTAATTGGCTGCGCTCGATACTACCCACCCTGATATCACTCGGCTGATTTTTGTTTGCGATGAAAAATTGATTTTGCGTTTGTTTGGAATAATTAATCTGGGAGAGGCCGCAGTTTGGTGATTAGCTATGTTGGTTATAATTATGCACGAGCGTGACTGCCAATATCGCTGAATTTCAAATCAGAGCGTTTTATTTATTGTTCAATTTAGGGGAAATTCAGGCTGCGGGTAATGAGTTACCTTACCATAATATATTCGAATGGCTCTACCATAAAGTCTAATAATTTATAAGCGGTAGAGCCACGCTGTAGATAGTTTTGATTACAGCATGAATGGGTCGACTCGACCGGGTTATTACCACTGTTCTCACAGAAAACCGGCACGAAGTAGCTACTTGCTGTAGCGTTTGGTATGGTGAGTGAGGTATTCGGATGTCCAAATCTCTTCTTTTTTTAAGTCGGTTAAAAATATGAAATACGTGTCTCATTATTTTTATAAGCAATATGTGTACTCAATTTCACAGCTGAATTTCATTCCATAAAAGTTTTATACAAAGTTCAACACACGGAGCACAAGGGAAATGGGAAACTTCATAACAAAAAACGGCAAAAGCTTAGCATTTCGGGATTTTTACTGGCAAAATTGGTGTTTGCCAGAATTTCACGCGGGCGATATTGCGAGCAAAGTCTATTAATTTATAAATGTTGCACAGTTCCGAAATGAAATACCGAACTATGGGAATGTAGACTGAGGTAGAAAAGGTACAAAAGAAGAAAACACGAGTTTTCTGAACGATATCAAATCTATGCTAATATTATAAAGCTGAAGAGTTTCGTTGGTTGAACGCGCTAATCTCAGGAACTACTGGTCCGATTTGAAAAATTATTTTAGTGTTAGATAGCCTATTTATTAAGGAAGGCTAAATAAGTACTACTACTACTACCACTTTGTTCCCGGAATAGGCCGTACACGCGGGCGGAGCTGCGAGCAAAAGCTAGTGCAAAATGAAACCAAGCAACAACTGTTGCTTCTCAGAAGGTTATTGATAATATTGGAGCAGATATTTTTCTTCTATTTGTATTATTGCGTTCCCTCGCCTTACCGTGTTTGATATTTTGTTACTGCACAGTGTCTACAATATAACTTTTGTTTTTACTTTTTATAGTAGTTCGTAAGAAATAGTAAACCGGTCCGGACAGTGAGCTAATTGCTATAAAACAAATATTTGTGCGGAAACTCGATTCACGGAAACGAGAGTCATTCTTTCGAGGTGCTACGGCTTCAGTTTTATAAAAAAAAATAACTTTTGTATTAATTATACTGTCCCATTGCTGGGCACGGGCTTTCTTTTTTTTGTATAGCATAGGCTTGCAAACGAGCAAGTGTGTCACCTGATGGTAAGTGATCTCCACCACCCATTTACGCCCACAATACCAAAAGAATTTTGGGCGCGTTGCCGACCTTAAAGGAAAGGGATAATTAAGGGATTGGGAAGGGGAGGGGGAGGGGGATTTGGGCCTCCGGATATCTCACTCACCGTACGGAATGCAGCAGCAAGCTGCTACTTTACGTTGGTTTTCTGTGAGACAGTGGTAACGACTCGGGCGAGCCGGCCAATTCATGCTGTAGACAAAAGCGTCTACAGCGTGGCTCTACCACTCAAAGCTATTACCTTTAGATTTACGAGACGACCAAGTAGCTTGCCTGATGGTAAGCGACACGCCTGCCCATAAACAGAAGCAACACCACACAGAAGTGTATTACAAAGCACTGCATGACACTGAACACCGCTCGTCACCCCGACACATAAGATGATGTCCCATTAACGCCCAGTAATTTCGCTGGCTTCAATATCAAACCGAAACAACAGAGCTAGCACACACTGCTGCTGGCGGCAGAAATAGACCAAGCGGTGGTACCCACCTAAATGGCCGCTCGCATACGCAGGACCTAATAAACTGAGGTGGGCTGGGCTAGGGCTGGTATCGACCCTACGACCTTTGTCTCAATAGTCCGTTCCATTTCTCTAAGTTATGTGAAGTCTATCAACTCGTATTCGGCCAGCGTGGTGGACTAAGGACTCGTCAATTATATTTTTATTTTATTGCCTAGATAGGCAGACGAGCAGTCGGCCCACCTGATGGTAAGTGGTTACCGCCGCCTATGGACCTCAGCAATGCCAGAGCACAGCCAAGCCGCTGCCTACCGTTATTAGTAGAGGAGGCCCGTAAGTACCCAGTGGGACATTGTATAATATCATTACAGAGCTGATATGAAAGCTTCAAATGAAATGGAATGAAAACAAACCTTTTTATTTGATTTAAGAAACATCAATATAGTTTGAGCTGAATTCCAATAAAAACAATTTTCAATATAAATCTGTATCGAGCTTCAGAAGAAAATACCGCTCCATGCAAATAATATATTGATTGTTTCTCTGAACTGTGACATTAAAATATGTAATGTGGTGTGTTATTAACTTTAGCTACTTTATTGATCCATATTTGTATTATTTCTTTAGCATTTTTTTGCGGCTCCGCCCGCGTGAACGGCCTTTTCCTATGTAATGTCCTTATCTAGGGCTTTGTCTACGTGTGTGCCAAATTTCACGGGGATAAAAAGTAGCCTATGTCCTAATCCAGGTCATGGTCTACGTATGTGCCAAATTTCATCCAAAACTGTTCAGTCGTTAAGGCGTGATTGAAGAACAAACATCCAAACTTTTATATTTTTAATAGTAGTAGGAAGTAGGACTAGCTTGTGCGCTCGCAGCTCTATGCTCATGTTATATACAGTGTGTTAGAGAACCGCTTCCGAAGCTGAAACGGCAATATAAGACTCCCTTAACATAAACGGAAAACACTATTTCTTTGCTGTTTACTTGGAAACGTAAGCCCGCAATGTAAAGCAAATTAATTTTCATCTTACATTTATATTACTGCGTTCCAATACTCAGTAGGTAGATACTCGTATATCGCGCCGAGCGACGCGAGGGCTGACCCGCGCAGCTGATTCCGAGCGTCGATGTTTTTTATTGGTTTTACAAAACGATTTTATAAATTAACTGAAAATGTCATTGTATTTATTGGTACCAACACACAGATAAAAAAAATAAAAAATAATGATGTATTTTATTTCACGATTTCTTTAGCGGAATTGTGTCTGTAATCACCAGCACCACCTGTCTTCGTTTTCGGGAGCGCTTTCCATTGCACCCTGTATATGTAAACTTTGCAAACCCCTATCCAAGCGATAGGGGTACGCCGACGTTTAACTATTGTAAAAGGTGGTAAGTCCCTCGTATGCGAGAGGCCGTCTGGGTTGGTAGTACCGCGCCGTCTATTTCTGCCGCCAAGCAGCAGTGTTTAAGCACTGTTGTGTTTCGGTTTGAAGGACATTGAAGCCAGTGAAATTTCTGGGAGTTATGAGATTTAACATCTTATGTCTCGAGGCGAGCGACCTGCTCGTTTCGTCACTCAAGATAATAAAAAAAAAGTAAGTCAATACCAAATTTAAAAATTCCACGATAATTCTAATAAATCGCTTATTACGGTCGATAAGATCGATCATATCCAATCATATCACTATTATTAAAATGAAAAGAAAATGTTATTTATGTCCTAGCAATGCAACATTTAATTCCTAGGACATTGCATTTTTACATGAATAAGTAAATGTAATAATCTGACAGAAACAAAGCTCGGAAAATGTTATAGCCAAATTGAATAAAGGCCCTTTGCGTCGAGTCGGGTCCTTATTTTGTGTAACTCAATAATAAACGTGTTCAACTTGGTTCACATCACACAAATTTATTTCAAGGTCTGCTTTCAAACATTGATATCGTGAGTTTAGAGATGAAAGTTGAAATGAAAAGTTATATGATATATCCTTAGTAATATTATAAATGCGAAATGTGTTGTAATAAATCGCTCAACCGATTTTGATGAATTTTAATACAGAAATAGATGGTACCCTGAAGATGGTTATAGGCTACATTTCATTCCGGACAAAACTGTTCACGCGGGCGGAGTCGCGAGTAAAACCTAGTTATGATATATAATAGAGTTTTGGCGGGAACTCTGACTGTGGTTGGTTACATATTTAATTTATTTCCATCGAAATAAGATGTTGTCATCTTATTTAAAACATAACTCAAGCAAAAACATAGAGGTGTAATCAGTTTACCCACATTTCGCCGAGCGTATGTCAGTTCCATGATGTGATAGGAGGCGAGCCAATCGCCATACCGGGCACAATGCCAGACTCCGGGCTGATACTAAGCATTTTGCAACAGGTAAACCTAATATCACTTTTACCCTACCCGGGGACCGAACCCCAGATCAACACAATAGTCATACCGCGTACATATTACGACTGCGCCACTGAGGCAGTTGTTATGATTGTTGACTAGTTTAATAAAGCTGGTCATCCACCATCAGATCCTGATCCATATGTAAGTAAATAAGTCATAGAAAACTATTCGATAAACTCAAATACGAAATACATATATAGAATCACGCCTATTTCCCATAGGGGTAGGCAGAGACAACGGATTTCCACTTGCTACGATCATTGATCACCTCTTAGGCCTCCTTCACTCTCTTTAAATAACGAAGTATCTGTCAATACTTTACAAGGATTTTTTACAAGGTTTGCAGCATCAGGTAAAGGTAACCTAAGAAAATTCCCAATCAAATTATTTTTTCTTTTAAATAAATAACGAATCCATATCGATATTTAATAAAGTTCGAAGATGCTACAACTATCTATATAGATGGACAAAGGGGTTGAACACCCCCTATTTTGTATATTTTATTAACTACGAAGACTAACAAAATCACAACACAGGCTCAAAATACAGACTACAAAGCAACTGAATATACTTAAAATTGGCCAAGTCTTGAATACTCAGAATTAGTTCAAGTGCAGCTTTTGGCTCATAAAGGCTATGTTTCCCCGAAACCAGCAATAGAACTACAGACAAATTTAGCTTCATCTATTCCGATTCCTGTAACTCAACTTGTTGCTCGGATACTTCGAAACTATTGGCTTAAACGATTGAATATGTGAGTGAGTGCATATTTTAGATAAAGCCTGAAACTATTCACTTTGAAATATAAACGCGTATTTGCTTTAGTAATAATATTCTATGAAGATATAAATGAAATGAAATATACCTAAATAGTGTAATGGGGCCCAACCACCATTTCTTGTCTCTTTTTTGTTTCCGCGAGAAAATTATTTATCGCTTCCGTACTATCCCGGAGGTAGACGGGACGGTTAAGATGGGCTTATCGGTTTTATAACCCAGCGTTAGGGAGATCTAGATAATAGCTGGGCAATATATAACATCATACACAAGCAATACCAATCGAAAGTCCGCGGTGGCTCTCTTCGGCGCATTAGGAACAGCCTTGGAATTCTGTCCGCCCCAGCGCGTTTCACGTCATGGGTCGTCTCCCATTGTGGCTGTGCTCAGAGCCCCCGTACACCGCAGGATGCTTCTTTTGGACCTGAATCCAACCTCATTAATCCATCTTGTACTCGGCCGAACAACAGGTGAGGCAATGATTCCTTCAACCCACACCGGACTCGCCTGATGACATCACTAACAGCTTATTAAATGTGGACAGCGACGATACAACAATGCTAGAAAACACTCGTTTCGTGAGTTATATTTTGAGATTACCCAGTATTTATCCACTTTTGATAGCTTCAGCCACACAGTGAGTGAGTAGCTTGGTTGGATCTCCGCACAGAGACAGATGTTTGTGTTGTCCACAAATATTTATTTCGGGTCTGGGTGTAGTAGGACCGCAGACTGCCCGCAAGTCTCTCGTAGTTTCTGCTACGCACTATAAAGGTAGGTAGAACATATTGTAGGATCAGGACTATGTGTATATGTTGGGCTTATTTTGACTTATGATTGCGAACAATTAGAGGTGTCCTTTGCTTAACTTTCAATTAATTGAAAATTTGAGAACGTCACGGGATGCACTCGCACCACACACCATTTTAACCAACATCGCTACAGCGTAATAACCACTGAAACCGCTTGTTACTAGCTGTGTATTATGAGCCTTTCAGGGTACTTTAGTTACTAACTTTCATAATAATAGAGGTTATTTTTCGATATGTCTTGAAATGGATCCCTTATAATTCTCCTATTGCTTTTGTTAATACAAGTGGTTGTATTTGGTATGGTTTCTTATTTAATATGCTATTCTCCCGTTATAACATGAGACTAAAGAGGGCTTGAAGGACATGTCGGTAAAAGAATCTATCAACTCTATGAAAGAACATGGCAAATAGTTTTATAATGTATGACTAAACTGCACATGAGGATAAGTACAGTGCAGTACAAATATTATAATGTTGATTAAAGAGAGTCGTTGCATCTCTCGATTGTGTCCAGAATTATGTCGGCCTGAAGTAACTGGATATATACTGACTGATTGCGACTCGCTGGAACGGTGTATTACGGTGAGTTTAAAACCACGTGTACGTCAGTCGCTATCCAGTTAAATAATTGATGAAAGAAAGGATTGAAGAAGAAGAAGAAGAAAGAAAGAAGTGATGACAACAATAAAATGCACAAAACAGAATCCTTTAAACATAATATAAGTTAAGAGTTTACCTTATTTATAATAAAATATATTTCTTATAAATAAGGTAAACACACCACTTTTTGCAGATGGAGTCTCATCAAAACATACTTAATTAGGCGCTGATACGCGAGCGGTGGCGAGCGAGCCAAACTGGGTCAAACAAACAATAAACCCTTTCCAAAAACCGCTGTTCGTCTGTCAGCTTCGCATGAACGCTCTCATCTATCAAGTCGCGTGAATTAATGTTTATGTCTTTTATTGAGAGCCTTTACCTTTACGAGCAAATATTGTTTATGAGCAATTGAACGTGGTAGCTACTGATTTCCAGTTTGATTTAATAAATAATATAAGTAATCTATACGTATATAAAATTAAATCTCCTGTGTTTCTGACTGACTAATTTAAGAACGCTCTGACTAAACCCCTGAACAGAAATATCTGAATTATTATTATGACACAGAAAACCACTATTTTTTATTATTTTATTTATTTATTCGAGCAACTTACAAAACATACAATGATAAGAGTATTTCGTACAATAAGTATGGTGTCTTATGCTAACACAGCATAGGACACTATACTTATCTAGTTGTCTTATGACAGCCTCCATGGCGCAGCGGGCGAGCAGCCGGCTGCGAAGCGAGAGGCCGTGGGTTCGATTCCCGCACTGAGACAAATATTTGTGTTATCCACAAAAAAATATTCGGGCCTGGGTGTTGTGGTCCCACAATCAAATCCCTCGTAGTTCCTGAAACCCACGATACAGGTTTACATAGTGTGGGGTCAGGACTTGTGTGTGACTGTTGGGTGTATTTATATTTTATATTAAATGTTGTTTATTTACAAGTTGCCAAATTAAACTTAAAAAAAAAAACAAAAGTAAGTTCAGGATGTCATCACGCTCGTATCTGTATGACTATTACTTAATCATACAGATACGAGCGTGATGACTAACAGTTAGGTTGTAACAGACAACCTCACGTTAATGATATGGTGTTTCAAACTCATAACTTTCAATTACTGGGCATTATGAGACTTAACAACTTATATCTCCGGGTTACAAGCGCAGTCCAGTGCGATGCAGAGCTTTAATAATTCAAAGTTCAGTGTGGCGTTGGTTCTGTTTATGGGCAGGCGCGGCGCTTACCATTAGGCGAGCGACCTGCTCGTCTCGTCATTCAAGCTAATAAATTAAAGTTTCCGACCTCACGTCAGTATAAGATATATTTTTTTATTGCCCTAGATAAACAGACGAGCGGGTGGACCACCTGATGGTAAGTGATTACCGCCGCCCATGGACCTCAGCAATGCCAGAGCAGTCAGGCCGCTGCCTACCGTTAAAATAAACGTTAATAGAGGTGCATTATAGCCGGGCTGGCTTTAATTTTCAATTAAGCCAATTTATGTAGGACGTAAGTGGAGTAATGGCAGATAATTTAATATATTAGTCCCTGGGCGCAGACGTAATACAATTTTGTACGTGATAATGCTTTTTATACGAAATTTAATGTAAGTAAATTAAATTTTTGGTGTTAGGGCATGTGTTGGGGTACGCGAACGAGACAGGGAGACCGCGACGCGTGACGTGAGTCATACGACACTTCCACTTTGTACGAAATAGTATGGAAACTAATTATTATTATTAAGTATTCGCTTTCCTCACTAATAATAATAATTACTCGCATCTAAAATAAGATGTAGTTTTTATCCGTGAGAACCTATTACATACGCACTCATACGCACTCACGCTTGTAATCCCCGGAGGGGTAGGCAGAGGTGTAACCAGTACACCCACATTTCGCCGAGCGTATCTCCGTCCCACGATGTAATAGGGGGCGAGCCTATCGCCATACCAGGCACAAATTCCAGACTCCGGGCTGATACTAGGCATTTCGTAATAGAATAACCCAATACCACTTTACCCGACCCGGGGATCGAACTCGAGACCTCAGCGTTGGCCTCAATGGTAACGCGTACGCATTACAACTGCGCCACCGAGGCAGTCACTGCGCCACCGAGGCAGTCAGAACCTATTATTAGGACTCTATATTCTATATCTTACTGTTATTATTTGTTGGTTGTCCTAAAATAAAATAAATAAATAAACGGTCTGTGTCACGGTCGTATACCACAAAACGTACATATTATATACAATAGGATTGATGCATGAACGTGAATTATGACATTACTGAATGTATACTTTTACTGTATGTATATTTTTTGAATGGTAGAGCCACGCTGTAGACAGTTTTGTCTACAGCATGAGTGGGTCTGCTCGTCCGGGTCGTTACCACTGTCTCACAGAAAACCGACGTAAAGTAGCAGCTTGCTGCTGCGTTTCGTACAATGTTGACAGATAGGAGGGTCTTAACATGTTACGACCTTAAGACTTGAGTTGAGTATTCGGGTGTTAGTCGCGAACCACAAGACGTGCCTTCGGAATGATTGAAATGTTATTAACAAAAAAAAACAAGGTGTTTAGCCAAATCTTTCAAACGTAGTACTTCTTTATCCTTTTGTTGAAAACTGGAATTTCATTATTACGGAATATCTAAATTTGAATTGAAAAGACAATAAAATAGCTCAGAAACAACTTTCGGAAAAAACAATTAAGAGGCTCAAACAAAATAAAAAACAAAAGGAATTGGTATTAATTGAAATTAGAGATAGGTAAGGAAATTTTCCAAATACCTTTATATTAAACATCATCGTCCGATTAAACTAAAGGTGTACAAATTTATTTTATTAATAAGTATAAATATTATTATTTTATTCTGTTAGCTGTAAATACCTTTAAAAGGTAAGCACATGATTTGTTACTTAATTGATTTTTATATTATGTTAGTAGTGTGTTTTACCTAATGGTATTGCTATTAAATAAATAAATAAATAAATATAATATTAATAATTTTCATATAATAAATACACCAACAGTCACACACAAAGTCCTGACCTCACACTAGGTAAACCTGTGTCGTGGGTATCAGGAACTACGAGAGACTTAGCCCCACAACACCCAAACCAGAAACAAATTTTGTTTATCACTCAGACATGTCTCAGTGCGGGAATCGAACCCACAGTCTCTCGCTTCGCAACCGGCTACTCGCCCGCCGCGCCACGGATGTTGTCACGGAAGTTGATAACTTCTTGTTTAATTAGCCTGAATGATGAAATGAGCAGGCCCCTCGCCTGATGGTAAGCCCCACGTGGCATGCTTACCCATGAACAGAAGCAACACCAGACAGAAATTGAATTATAAAACACTGCATGGCACTGGACTGCACTCTTCACCCCGAGACTACTTGTCTCATAATTTCACTGACTTTTATGTCCTTCAAATCGAAACACAACATAACTAGTTAATACTCACTGTGGCTTGTCTTGGCGATAGAACTAGACACAGTTGTACTAACCCAGACAGCCTCTCGCATACGAGGGACCTACCACCAAGTATTCATTAATAATAATGACATACGCTTTCTTTTAAACCGTGGTTCTAAAAACTATTGTAGAATTGGTAGCAATAGTGTTTTTTTATATAGCATAGGCGAGCAAACAAGCAAGTGATGAATGATTAGTGATCTACACCGCCCATAAACTAATAACGTGTTGCTGTCCTTAAATGAAAGGAATAAGGATCGAGAAGGAGAATGCTTTGGTTCTCAGGAAATCTCACTTACCATCGGAAGTGCATCAACAAACTGCTACTTCACGCCGGTTTTCTAAGAGATAGCGGTACTACCGGTCGAGACGGCCCATTCATACTGTAGACCAAACTGTCTACAGCGTGGCGCTATCATTTAAACCGAAGTGTGTTAACTTCTGTTTGCATCAATAAACTACAGGATGTCTTTCTCTATCAGCAATTTATCTTCTGCTATGCATACCTTGTTAATAGCATCAATATACGCTCCTTTATCAAGCAGTAACTCTGCAACTGCAGTGTGTCCTGCTCTCGCAGCCAGGGCTAGTGGTGCGTCTCCAGCCGCGTCGACGCTCTGAACTTTGGCTCCAAGAGATATAGCGTACTCAGCGACGTCTGTAGCACCGCGTGCACATGCGCATTGGAGAATGTCGTTTTGTTTCTGGGGACAAATATATCAGTTATTGGTTGTTGCAATTGGATCATGTTAAAATAGGTAAGTTTAATTTAAATTTAGCGCCTTCAGCTTTATTTAATTTACAATCTGTATCAAAAGTTTCTCTGTGGTCTATGGCGCATCACTACTGTTTTTAAGTACTCTTTGTATACGTGGAACTTGAGTGTGGTTTAATTTAATAAATATAATATTTCGCTAATTAAAAGGATTTACAATTATTTAAAACCTAACAGACCAATTAAAGTTATTCCAACTATCATTAAATTGTTGTTAAATTAATTTACACAATCATTGATGATTTTTCTGTAGTTTAAATAAATCCTTCGGGATTCAGTGAAGTGACACAGTTTCCGTATAATAGATACAAAGTAGACATGTAGCGGACGCCTGACTCATGTCGCGTGTTGGTAACTCCTGTATCGGTCGTGCATCTCCAAGTCTACCTTAACAGGACTTAAACTATTCCATATAACTTATTCTATGATTACCTATTGTCCAATGATATACGGACGTAGAAAGTAACTAGATATAAACTGTGCTAAACCAAGCTGATATCGATCCGTCCACTAGAATCCCCAGCTTAAATTTACTGGGGATTTATATACCTTTTTTGCCACACCGATCCGCAGATTTGTATATTCGGTTTTTTATTATATTTTTAACCGACGCGACATAAAATTAGTTTTTGTCTTTATAGTGGTGTCGTATTCGTAACCACCAACACTATCACCTGTGGTTTTTATTAAATAAAAAATACACCCAACAGTCACACACATAGTCCTGACCCTACACTAGGTAAACCTGTATCGTGGGTAGGTATTGGTCCCACAACACCCAGACACGAGACAAATATTTGTGGATCAGACAAACATTTGTCTAGGTGCCGGAATCGAACCCACGGCCTCACGCTTCGCAACCGACTACTCGCCAACTGCGTCACGGAGGCTGCCAAAGATTATGATTATCTGTATTAGATTGAATGATGAGACGAGCAGGTCACTCGCGTGATGGTAAACGCCACGCCTGTGTAGTAGATTAATGACCTAAGCCTGTGTCAGTTTTCGTAAGTATTTCCCTTAAATCCTTTATTATTATTATACTCGGTACGAGTCTATTGTACAACCAATTAGATTGATAATAAAATATTCATTGAAAACAACCTTTGTCTAACTAATAGAATAATATTTGATATTAAACCCAATTTGGTGTTTTCACAATAGTGGAAGTAACAAAAGGAGGCCAATCCAATTATAATGGGTGTAATAGTTAATAAATCATTATGGCAATATATAATTATACATAAGCTCACGTCTTTATCCTCAATTGGGTAGGCGGAGATGCAGCTAGTTTGCACACTTTGCCGAGCTTATTTCCGTCCCATGACGTGATAGAGGGTTAGACTATTGCCAAAATATTCTGTAATATAAATTTTATTAAAGATATCAACTTCTTACAAGAAATTATATCTACCTCTCTATAGAATCTCCCGCTTGAACCGTTGTCCCCTCTTTCATAAAAATAAGAATAATAATACTAGCCCTGTATTATATAAGTCTCATTGCTGGTTAAAGGCCTCCTCTTAATGAGAGGGGTAAGACCTTATTCCACCACGTGGACCTAATGCGGATTAGCAGACTTAATTTAGCACATCTCCGAAATTCTTTTAGAATCTTCCCAGCAATCTTCTTAAAGCAAGCGATAATTACATAACAATGAATGTAAACATAACTTAGAAAAGTCAATGTGCTCTTAGAGCTGGTTTCGAACCCGCAATTTTCGTCTCTGTATTCGAAGATAGCAGCGGCTTGGTATGGACCACTCCCTGCTGCTCTTCGAGAAATTACGAGTCTATAAATAGCAGAATTAAAAGTACTCAAAGAAACTTCACTTACAAAAGGATGAAAAAGAGAACGGTCGTTCAATATCCGGACACTCAAGGCACCGCGTTGTGCTCAGCTAATTAAAACGCGGGTCACATGAAACTTACTTAAAACTGAGATTATTTCACTTCTAATTATAGTAGGATTGATCCTCAATATATGGCATGACCGTGGTTTTTTTACAAACCTGAATGACGAAACGAGCAGATCGCTCGTCTGATAATAAGGGCCAAGTCTGTCTATAAACAGACTGCACAAAGCACTGCATGCCACTAGACTACATTCGTCACCCCAAGACATAAGTGGTTAAATTTCGTAATGCCCAGTAATTTCACTGGTTTCATGTCCATCAAACCGAAAACAGTGCTTGCATAGTGCAGCTTGGTGGCAGAAATAGACAAAGACGTGGTACCAACCGAGACGGAATAGCGCATAGGAGAGGCCTAATACATTGTAAAGAACTTTGCTTGTGGCACACAATAGTCTCTGCCTACTCTTATCTGCTAGTAAAATTACAGCCAAGTCCCAGAAATGCCAAATTTACCAAAACAGGCAAAATTCACGCACCAGAAATCTAAAACACCACAACTAGTGGTAATTCCACGAAGTTGGCAACACTAAGTGCAATATATGTTGTATACACACTACGCAGAAATACGATCGAACCACGGGTACAGACGTGAATATATATATATCTATATGTATAAAATACCATACAAGTAGCCAAGTAGTACATTTCGTGCCAAACACTCGTTAACAAAAAGCAAACCCATAGAAATGTAAGGAAACATTTTGAAATTAAATTACGTAATTAAAACAAGCATGATTCTAACGTGAATATTACCCGCTAATTAGAGGAAAATATGTAATTGGAATGGTTACTAACCTCTGCAAAAGATGTAAATATTGATAAATATGTAATTGGAATGGTTACTAACCTCTGCAAAAGATGTAAATATTGATAAATATGTAATTGGAATGGTTACTAACCTCTGCAAAAGATGTAAATATTGATAAATATGTAATTGGAATGGTTACTAACCTCTGCCAAAGATGCAAATATCATTGATAAATTATCTCCATTCTGTATTTTTAAAGGACCTTTGCCTCTGTGGTGCAGTTGTAATGCATACGCGGTACAACTGCTGTGCGGAGGTCTCCGGTTCAATCCCGGGTCGGGTAAAAGTGATATTGGGGTTTTCTATATCGAAATGCTCAGTATCAGCCAGGAGTCTGGAATTGTGTCCGGTATGGCGATAGGATCGCCCCCTATAACATTATGGGACGGAAATAAGCTCGGCGAAATGTGGGTATATTAGTTACACCTCTGCCTACCCCTTCGGGGATTACAGGCGTGAGTGTGAATGTATTTATTATATTGAACTTTATTTAAGCACCTTTTGAACCATCTAATAAAATGTAATAAAAATAAAAACCAATTGCCGCATGTATGGAAGATCATCACTTGAGATCGGCTTGACCTATTTCGCAAGGTTGTATGAAAGGACCTTTTTGAATATTCAGCGAAGATGTTAGAAATTCGAATAATATTTATGCTCTCGGGGTTGGTTTCGAACCTGCGACTTTCGTATCGACAGTCTGCCAATAGGTCAGGGTAGCAACCGCCCAGAGTTGAGGGCCAATCAGCTATATTCTAAGGTTTCATTCTTTAAAATACACATTTGCGTATTTAAAGCCGCTCCTATTTATTGCCAGTTTTTGACTCGTCTAGCACTCTAATCGTAGTAGTCTAAATCTAATATGATAATCAGCAATTATATAATTATTAGCGTTTGCTCCCGGCTCCTCCAACATGAATGCCTTTTCCTGGGAAAAAGGAGACTATGTCCTAATGCAGGTCATGGTCTACCTGTGTGCCATATTTTATAAAAAACCGTTCAGCCGTTAAAACGTGATTGATTAACAAACATTGAAATTACAAACAATATAGCAGTAATATACTAGGAAGTGTGTGTTCCACAGTTATTTCTTTCGGGTCTGAGTGTGCAGGCGGTCGGTCGTAAAAATTACAATCCAAATCTTTCTGAAACATGTGTTAAAAAGCATGTTGCGACTCCACTGTGAGTGGGAAAAGGGCAAGTGACAGAAGAAGAAACTATGTAGTAGGAAGTAAGATATTCAACCTTTATATTTGTACACAGCAGCGGCATCTTGCCTTAGATGCCGAAGACCCTGTTCTGATAGCGGTAACATTCCAATTCTCCATTCGACAAGGCTTGTACGTTGCCAAATAACTAAAAAGCATTATTTCCGTACCTTAATATTCGAAATACCATTCCACTCGCATCACCAAATAATAGATCTTTATCGTACATTTCAATAGCCTGAGGGTTTCGGCCATTTTCCTTTAAACTGTTCCTTTGAAATTCCTGTACAGTGTTCCAATAATTTGCTCTCGTATTTGATTTCCACATTTTAGAAACGATTTTGTTCTATAATTTCTCAGAAGCGCTAAGTTTCAGAAATGGGTTAATAATAATGGTTAGCTTTTGTGTTTAGACTGCTCATTTTCCCTCTTTCATAAAAAAGCTTTAATTACAAAATACTCATACATACGCATACGCACGTATGAGGCCGACGCTGAGGTCTCTGGTTCGATCCCCGGGTCGGGTTAAAGTGATACTGGGTTTTTCTATTACGAAATGCTCAGTATCAGCCCGGAGAGAATAATAGGCAATTAGTACAATTTGATAACAATGAAAGTAGTATTAATGCAGTAGAAATGTAAGCTTTGAGAAGTATGTATGGTGTGACTATGAGAGATAGAGTAAAAAAATAGTGAGGCAAGAGAGAGGTATGGTGTTAGAGAGGATGTACTGATGAATATTTAATATTGAGATGGCTTGGGCATGTAAAGAAGATGGATGAAAGGAAAATGACGAAACAAACATGGCGAGTATGAATGGTACAGTTGGGAGGGGAAGGTTTCGGCGAACTTTCTCAGTTCAAGTCGGAGTTATTCTCCAGAAAGGCCAGGTCAGAAGTACCCTAATCCGACGACCATGCATAAAGAATTGAATGAGAGTGAAGGATGCCAAAGAGGTGTGTACGGATCGTTATAGCATAGTAGTATCAATAGTATTTGCCTACCCCTATAGGGAACAGGCTGAGTCTAGTTAATTAGTACAATCCGTTAATAAGAAGATTAGACCGATTAAACCTTATATTTGGAACTAAGCCTCATCGACTAATCTGCAGATATGTTTTAATAATTACCAACGTAATGATTTACTAAAAATATTTTTGAAACATTTAAATTTCTATTTATTTCGGTAATATTACCATCACGAACCAAGTGTTTTTTGGAATTATGAATTGTGTTAAGTTTGGCAAAGTAAACATGTCAAAGCGCTTAATTAAAATTCCTCGAAAATATATTGTGTAGTGAATTTGCAAACGAAAATAAGATTTTATTTTTATCTATTTAAATACGAAGCGATAGAGTTAAAACATGTAGGTTATGTATAATAAAAAATTGTCTTGGCAATGACTTTTTGTTTTTGCAAGCTATCATTGGCAGGTTCATTAACCGCCGATATACGGTTCGTGAGAAGTACGTGTTGAATTGTATTTCTATAAATCAAATTTCAAAAAGTACAAACTAATAGCATTATGTGGAAGATTCACGCTGTACGTAGACTTTCTTTCCCCTTTTAAATATACGGAGGCCCATAATGCCGAACCTTCCCCCGCCCTCCTAATCCTCATGCGTTTCCTATAAGGTCGGCAAAACACTCATAATTTTGCTGCTATTTGGTAGTGGACGGTGGAGATCAGTTAAATATTATGACATTATTATAAATTATATATTATCATTAAATACTTAGTTTAACAGTTGCTTATGTGCACGCGAATACCACACATTGAAATAAAATTAATTCAGACGGATTTTATCGCGGTTTATTTTTAACCAACTTCATTACTTTTAGTCCCGACATTCGAAAACTTTTCAGGCTTCATGGTCACGGAGTAGACCTAGTTTAGCTTAAATTTACATTCAAAAACGTTATATACGCGTCAGTACTTAAACGTTTTTAAAGGCTTGCGCTGTTATACTTTACAAAATGTTCTATAGATAAGGCACATTATAAAAATATGATATTATACCCAATGATTATACCTATTATATATATTACATAATTAAGTTCTGACTGCCTAAGTAAGACTGCCTCGGTGGCGCAGTTGTAATGTGTAAGCGTTACGATTGAGGCCAACGCTGAGGTCTCGGGTTCGATCCCCGGGTCGGATAAAGTGGTATTGGGTTTTTCTATTACAAAATGCTCAGTATCAGCCCGGACTCTGGAATTTGTGCCCGGTATGGCGATAGGCTCGCCCCCTATCATATCGTGGGACGGAGATACGCTCGGCGAAATGTGGGTGTACTGGTTACACCTCTGCCTACCCCTTCGGGGATCACAGGCGTGAGTGCGTATATAATTAAGTTCTTAATGTTTTTAGATTTATTTATTTAACATTAGCGCCCCCAAACGGGGTATAGTTTAAATAGCAAATCCCAATAAATTATCTCTGGTACACGTACCTCAACCGTCACCTATTTTATATATTTAAGTCTTATTTACTACTTTCTAAGTATATTATGTTCATCAATTACTGAACTCCTAGGTTTGGCCGCCGCACCGGTCGGAGTTAGAGAAAAGTTTATAAGTAATGGCTTCTTCTAATGCACCTCGAAGATGGTTGTTAGACAACTCGAAGGCAGTCTTATTAAAAGTTTCCTACTGGATTTTCGATTCCAAATAACGAAGCTTTTTGAACTGGACAATAAATCAAAGTATAGAATTTTATTTGAAGCTGTTTGTTTTGACAAAGTATCTGCACTTGAACGTGGTGGAACGTGGTTTTATAGTGCTTCGTTCAAAATCTACTTAACTCTGTAATGTGAGGTTCGGGATTTTTTTCAATAAATCGGTCACAAAAAAAATACTACATTCATTATTGTGATGTTAAAATTAATGTAAGTTTTACGTACGACTTATCGAATTTATTTCTAGATAATTTACAGCTTACGTAATTGTATACTTTATATACTCGTATAAACAACTTACAATGATATTTGTATTTTTAATTTCTTCGTAAGTTCAGTTTAGTAATTATCATACAGGAATAAAAGTTATCTATGTAAAAAGCCTTAGAAGAAGGTACCCAAATCATATAATTATTATTTAATCATATAATCATTATTATGTGGGTTCCACGTATTCCATATTTCGAGTACTAGGACGTCATACCTTGTTAGTAGCAGCGAGGCATGCACCGGCTTGCACTAGGGTTTTCACCGCTTCGAGATGGCCGTGCCACGCGGCCATTAGTAGTGGCCGCATTCCAAACTGAAAGTGAAGTTGGCGGTTAGGAACTTACGTTTTATGCTGGCTTGGTGCTTTGAAATGTTATGTTACATTACGCCCTAGTACATAAAATAAATTTAGACTTTGCTGATTGGTGGTGCCCAACATACACAAGTATGTAACAGAAAATTTATCGCGGCTAAGCAATATCATGTACAGGCATAGCCTATTTCTAATATAGGTAGGAAAACGGCCATAATCAAATGAATTCTTCAAGCTGTATACTGCGTTTAGAGTTATTCAAGCAGCTTAAGATTTGTTGCACTTAGCCGTGTTGGTGTACATCTCATAACGTGTTCTAAGACATCGAGGCATCGGGCTAAGGGCTAAGTGCTCAATCTTCACAGAAAATGCACACACATGCAAGCTCTGGAATTAACTCCCTGCATCGGTGTTTCCCGAGCGTTATGACCTGTCCTTCTTTAAGCGAGGTTTAAAAAGAGTTTTCCTTCAACGGTAGTCAGCGACTTGGCTGTGCTCTGGCATTGCTAAGGTCCATGGGCGGCGGTAACCACTTACCATCAGCTGTCTATGGGTAGGCGTGGCGTTTACCATCAGGCGAGCGACCTGGGGGCCAATTCTTGTAATTTTAAATGTTCAAAATATCATTCCGATCTAGTGTCAGCGTCAAGAAAGTTGCAAATGGCACTCTCTTAAACCAATAATTAACCTCAAATGTGAACATAGATGGTAATGAGATTGAATGTAGAATAAAAGTTGACTGAAGCCAAAACGGTATAACGCTACTGCTGATGCTAGGTGCATTTGACGTTGATTCATGGTTTAAGAGAATGCCATTTGCAACTTTCTTGACGCTGAGACCAGATCGGAATGATATTTTGAACATTTAAAATTACGAGAATTGGCCTCCTGCTCGTTTCATCATTCAGGTTATTGAAAAAATTTGTCAAGTTACCTTATCAGCCGCTTCTATGTCGCACTTGGCTTCAATCAGTAAATTGATTATTTCAACGTTGCCACGACTCGCAGCCCAGTGTATCGGAGCTCTGCCGTACTGTAAACATTATTTGGGTTTAATTTTATTCATATAGATCCCTGCGCAGACGATGTTTATCCTCGTTTAAGAACCTGCGCAGATTTATGTCCTTCGTCGAAACGTGGAAAAAACTACCACCGAAATGTTACCACGGACTTAACGCACACGGTGTGCGATCATTTGTTATTCGGAAGTTCACTAAAGCGCACGCTATCAAAGCAAATTCTGAGATTACGTTGTGTTAAAACTTATATGAATGTCCTCGGTTATTCGGGGTACTATTAGTCCATCGTATGCATCATTCGATGTGGTTATTTTTTTTGTTAAAAAAGTATTTATTCACTATTCTTAGTGCAAGAATTATCAATATCGGTGCTGAAATGACGAAGTTTGAATATTTCATACTCTATTTCAGCCCCTTAGGGGTAAAATTTCTTCTTGAGATGGGCCCAATGTTGCGTTATACTGTTAAGAACGAAAAAAGAATCATCCGAATCGGTCCACATTTGGCGGAGATATACATAAAAAAAAAAGTGTCTTATTGAGAATCTCCTCCAGTTTTTTGTCGGTTGAAAATAATTAAATAAGATAAAACTAGTTATTTTAATATGTTTAATTTGTAATACTTAAATCTGCAAGCAGTTATCATACACCTTATTTTAAGAAATTTTATTTTCTACAGTCAAAAGCTTTCGAACTTGTAGTTCGCAACGGAAAATACAAAGTTTGTGCAGTATTTTCTAAGAGAAGGGTGAATGTGTACGGAGCTTTCATACATTTTTAAACAACACGTTTCGGCAAAGGAACACGGCGCGGCGCTGCTTGAGCCGACGACCGAGTCGTTAAAATGTAATTTTGTAAGTGAAGCCTACTTCTTGTTCGGATGGTTAAAGAATTTCATTTCTGCTGGATGTAATTTCTACGTGTTATTTAAGTATTTATAACTTTTGCCCTTGATTCCGTTTTTATGAAACATCTGCTCGTAGACATGAAAGGTAACAGTTTTATAAGATATTTGTTAATTGTTGATGATTCTTCTGGTATTGTGGACGTACATGGGCGGTGGAGATCACTTACCATCAGGTGACCAACTTGCTTGTTTGCCTGCCTATGCTAAAAAAACTCAAGCCTGTATCCTCAGGTGAGTGGGGGCTGGCTGCCATGGTTGATAGACGGAGGTCATAGCGTGTGATCACATACCATCAGACGAGCCACTTGCTCGTTAGTGGTCTGCAATTAAAAAAAAAATCCCGAACAAAAGAATAAAAATTTTAAAACAATCTTTCTGAGTTCTATTGTTTGTCCTACCGTTAAATGGCTATATTTTTTAAGCATGTATATTTAGGCTGGCTGCAATTTTCACAGAATAGGTATTATTTATTTATTTAAAACTTTATATACACAACTTGTATAAAGGCGAACTTAATGCCATTAGGCATTATCTACCAGTCTACCTGTACCTATTATCAAAGCGGACATCCTAAAAAATAATAAAAATAGCATAAAGATAGATTTTAAGGACATTGAAGCTAGTAAAATTACTGGGCATTATGAGACTTAACATCTTATGTCTCGGGATGACGAACGCAGTTCAGTGCCATGTAGTGTTCTGTAAACCAGGATTCTGTGTGACGTTGCTTCTGTTTATGGGCAGGCGTGACGTTGAACATTAAGCGAGCGACCTATTCGTCTCGTCATTCGATCGAATAAATAAAATAAATAAGGGAATGACTACAGAATTTCACAATAGTTTCTTAATAACCAATTTAAAGAGACTGGCTTAAGATAAAAGGCATAAAGCCATCAATAATCATCATCAAAAACATCTCGAAAGCGAGAAAGACGGCATCTGAATAAATAAAGAGACTGAATAATTACTATACCAATGGTGTAATTACTCGGGAGGGGCGGGAAACAAAAAAAAAACATTTTCAATATTCCCTTTTGTTAGTAGCGCGAGTTTGACGCTATTGTTTTCATAAAATGTTACACATTATAAAAACATTTATTTACAGTACTAGGGGCGTTGCCCATGTTTTTCCACAAAACATAAATTAAAAAAATCTTAAAGTCCGACAAATATGAGACATATCTTACTTTCTTCCCCACATTGATCGATTGGTATCGGTCTCGACTACATACCCCCAGCGGTTTCGGAGGAGACAGCGTGACAAGCTTTTGGCGGCGGCGCCAGTTACTTTTTTTAGAATAAAGAGATTCTTATTTCCGTCTCATAATATGATAGGGGGAGAGTCTACCGCCATTACCATGGTTTCGCTTCTGTATTTAAGTGACGTCAGCAAACGAGCAAGTATTTTTTATTCCGAATAGTGAAACGAGCAGGTCGCTCGTCTAATTATATGCGCCACGCCTGATCTTAAACAGAAGGAATACCACACAAAAACCTTGAATTACAAAGCACTGCATTGGACAGCGCTCATCATCCCGAGGCGTAAGATGTTAAGTCTCATAATGCCGAGTAATTTCACCGGCTTCAATGGCTTTCAAACCGAAACACAACACTGCTGCTTGCCGGATGATATAGACAAAGCGGTGGTACCAACCCAGACGATCTCGGGCATACGAGGAACCTATCACCTAGTAAGTCAATGGGTGGCGGTAACCCCTTACCATCAAGTGGGTCGTACGCTCGACAGAGTACCTGGTCAATAAAAAAGAAATTTGTAATCTGGAGATTACTTAATCTCCAACACCCACAATACCAAAAGAATCATGGACGCGTTGCCTACATGGGGATTGGGAAGAGGAGGGGGAACGAAACAGCAAGCTATGTAGGTTTTTCACGAGACTGTGGTATTAATTCGGTCGAGCCGCGCTATTCACGCTTTATTTTGAATGGATTTGTGCTGTTAGCCTATATTTCTTTTACAGCTTCACCTGACAATAAAGCCGACGCTTATGGCGCTCTAGCCAGAAATTTGTATAGTGTATTTAGTAGTGATTAAGCACAGAGGCGCCTTTTAGAAGGCTCAGACCTCTGCTTGAGCAATGGCTTGGCAGTATAGTTTACGGCCGTCTCTGCACATTATTGTGCCGAGGGCCAGTTGTGGGAGTTCTTCGGACTCTCAGGCGGGCGGTGTGCTATGTCGGGGTCGCGTATTATTATTGCGATTCGGGTTGGGCAGGGAAAGTGCTGCTTCCATAGCGACTGTGATGGAGTCGTTGGGATCTGCCAAAACATGTTTGGGACTTCGACGGAGGATGCCATTCATGCTGTGGACAAAAGGTATATAGCGTGACTCTACCACCAGAAAATTGTAAATAATTTTATTACATGACTAGATTTTGCTGGCGGCACCGCTTAATTCTAATCCAGGTGATGGTCAACCTGTGTGCCAAATTTCATCCAAAACTCGTCGTTATGGTGATTGTGACTAACAAACATACAAATTCACAAACTCACAACCTCACAAATATGCAAACATTCATATTTATAGTAGTACTAGCTGTCCCGCGCGATTTCACCCGCAGAATACAATTGCAGCGCCACCTTGGTCGAATTGTGATTCTAAACCATCCAGTGCGCCACCCAAACGCATACAAAAATATTCATTCAAATCGGTCCAGCAGTTTAGGAGGAGTTCAGTCGCATACACACGTACGTAGAATTTTATATATAAAGATATAGGATATAGGATCTACAATCTATATTATATTTTTAGCCGATTAACTCGTAAACACTTCGAATGTGCAATAAATTGACATTTCGAAAGGTAAATCACATAAAACAAAGTAATATAAAAAGCCTCATTTCTGAAGTAATTTCACACGAGCCCGTTTCAGAGAGAAAGTAATCTAGAAAAAGTTTCCGACTCAATCAGACACGTGAAACTAAAGTCTAGACTCAAGATTAAGTAATCTAACTTTACTGTACATACCTAGTAATCGTATTCACAAGTAAAATAAATTTTTGATTGAAATTCTGTAAGTGATAGAGCCACGCTGTCTCACAGAAAACTGACGTAAAGTAGCAGCTTGCTGCTGCGTTTCGTACGGTGAGTGAGATATCCGGAGGCCCAAATCCCCCTCCCCTTCACAATCCCTTAATTATACCTTTCCTTTAAGGTCGGCAACGCGCCCATATATTTTTTTTAATCGTGGGTGTACATGGGCGGTGGAGATCACTTACCATCAGGTGACCCACGTCGACCCTCGTTTGCCGGCTTATGCTATTAAAAAAACAAAATTCGTATTTTCGCTAGGAGCTAGTTAGTATAGATAGGTATGTATATACGAAGATCGACGAAGTTCGGAATTTATTACTTTGAGTACTTCTTTTTTATTTATGGCTTCGCATTATTATACATTTCGCCAATGACTACTACGCTCTTCTTTAGTATTGAGAGGGATTAGGTCTTAGTCTACCACTTTAGCCTAATGCTCAATATTAAAGATAGATATTTAATATGAGCATTCCAAATTCAAGCAATAATGAGAAAAAGGAGACGCAGAGTTTGTATAGGAACTAACTTTTATGGTTCAAAATTAGCGAAATGGTTGTTAGTTACGTTTGAATAAAATCTATTCAGCCGTTTAAAAATTATAAATGTTAGATTACATACATACGCACTCACGCCTGTAATCCCCGAAGGGGTAGGCAGAGGTGTTCGAAATAGAAAAACTCAATACCACTTTACCCCACCCGGTGATCGAACCCGATACCTCAGCGTTGGCCTCAGGCGTAACGCGTACGCATTACAACTGCGCCACCGAGGTAGTCAGTAAATGTACCTATAATTTTAAAATGAAGGTAGGCAATGTAACGTTAACATTTCGAGACGACCTCCACTTCAGTCTCTCCCCTGACTACGAAGGCTGAAAAGCTTTCGGAACGTCGGGACTAAAATAAATTACACCGCGATAAAATCTGTATAAACTAGGATTATTTATACTTACATTATTTCTGCAGTTTACATCTGTAGGCCTCTGCAGTGCCTCTCGAACTGCGTCTGGTTCATTCTTGATGACAGCTTCGTGTAACAGAAGGTCGTTCTGTTGAACGCGCGATCGAATCTCCGCCATCTGTGGTAAATAGATTATGTAAATATTTGTAGTAAGTATATCACCTCATTGGCCTAGTGGCAGCGTACTAAGCGTGCGAACCGGGTCCTGGGTTCAATTACCAGGTCCGGCAATCATAATTTGTGTTCGACTTTTCAATTCGAAAAACATAGTTATCAATAATCGTAGGTAATAAATTGTGCCCGGTATAATGATAGTCTCGCCCGCTATCATATCATGGGACGGAAATAAGCTCGGCGTAATGTGGGTGCACTAGTTGCGCCTCTGCCTACCTATTTGTGGATAAAGGCTAACGCAACAACTGCGCCACCGAGGCAGGTTGAAGAACAGTTAAAAAAACATATATAAAGGTATATAGAGGCCCCGAGTGGATTTACCTAGGTAATTCAAAATCTATCTAGATACCAAAGAGCTAAGATACTAGAAAGCTAAATCAATGAACAATATCTAAGTTGTTAAGTTTTGTAATTGACAGCGCTCCAAAACTCGCCTGGGGCGAAGTTATAGCAACAGGACCCGGCCATGAGTTCGGATTGTTCTCGACTCACAAACTATTGTTACAACGCCTTTGTGCCCTTGAACATACTTAAGTGATAATGGATTGGGTAATCCCGTTAACGAATGTGAAATTGTGAAGGCTAGTTTATGATTTCTTGTGTTTTAAGTCTGATGAATTTAAATAAGTTTTATTATGAGTAAGAATCATACTAATATTATAAATGTGAATGTAAGTTTGTTTGTTACGCTTTCAAGCTAAAACTTCTTAACCGATCATCATGAAACTTTGTACACATATTCTTGGAGGTATAAGAAATAAGATAGGATACTTTTTATGAAAAAAAAAACCTATTTGTTTATTATGCTTTTACGCCTAAATCACTGAACCGATTTTGATGAATTTTGATGTAGATTTTAGATGGGACTCTGGAGACGGTTATAGGCTACGTTTTATTTCGGAAGTCTATTTACGCGGGCGGAGCCGCGAGCAAAAGCTAGTATAGGAATAAAAATAAAATCGTTTAATGATCATTTAGATTGTACGCAATTAAAATAACACTTATGACAGTCATAGCAGTGATAGCTCAGGTGGGAGTGGTGTGGACTGTCGAGATGAAAGTCGCAGGTTCGAAACCAGCCTCAAGAGCACACACCTCTGACTTTTCTAAGTTATGTGTGTATTAACTGCCTCGGTGGCGCAGTTGTAATGTGTACGCGTTATGACTGAGGCTGACGCTGAGCTCTCGGGTTCGATCCCCGGGTTGAGTATAAGTGATATTGGGGTTTTCTATTACGAAAAAGCTCAGTATCAGCCCGGAGTCTGGAATTTGTGCCCAGTATGGCGATAGGCTCGCGCCCTATCACATCATGGGACAGAGTTACGCTCGGCGAAATATGGGTGAACTGGTTACACCTCTGCCTACCCCTTCGGGCATAACAGGCGTGAATGCGTATATGTAATTTTTTGTTAAACTATTCAGTATTCATAGCTAGCACTTCAAATCTCACAAATCTTAGCATATTCTATTCCCTTTTGTGAACATTATCAACGAAATGCACAAAGCGCGTCCGCATAAATTGAATTTCACATCGTTGGTTTCTACAGTACCTAATTTGGACTTGCTTCATCTATGTGTTTAATGTGAGTGCACCGTTTGTCTTTTATGGTGAACTGTTCATGCATCGAAATAAGATGACAAGAAACGTAACTCAAGAAATAAAATGACCCCACTAAAAGTCTGTGCAAGGGGGCGGGGCTATAAAAGTCTTGAAACTAGTTGGATATATTTTAATTAAATACTCGTAGTAGGGCGATTTAAACTAAACAATTGAATTGAAAGAAATTGATATGAAATAATAAAGGATTCCAACTTTTTAATAAATAATAATGTACTTAACTTATTACTAAAGCGTAAGCGCTGTTTAATACAATTCAATTGTAAGATTGCGCGAGCCAAGATCAAAGAACATATTTGGTTATTCTGGATGCTTTGATCAGAGTGATTTGCCAGGGGCAGGCGTCAAGGGAGAAACGTTTACGGTCTACCAGAGATTTGTAATATTGGCGTCTGTCTGTTGAATAATCGATTTTCGGTAAATAAATGGTCCTTTATTTAAAGTATTGAAATGAAACTAGGTTATACTTTAAAATGAAGGTAAGGTCTATAATTATATTTTGTATAATTTAAAATGAAGGTGGCCAATGTAACATTAACTTTTCGAGACGAACTACACCTCAGTCTCTCCCGTGACCACGAAGGCTGAAAAGCTTTCGAAACGTCGGGACTAAAATAAAAATTTTACCGCGATAAAATCCCTATAACCAAGTTTTATTTCAATGTGTAATATTCGCATAAACCTAAGAAATCATTATGGAAGCATTGAAGTTACAAAAAGAACTACTGACATTATTGGAACAATTATCATATCCTGGACTGAAATTTGTTAGGCAACCCATGTGCAATATATTTATTGACATATTAAATTAAATATAAAAACGTTTCATAAAATAAGCATCTCGGTGAAGGTCGTTGTATGACGGGATCTTAGACTATAACAGAACTTTGAGTTAACATCGCTGTCAAATCAATTTCAGTTGCTGAAACGTTTATTAGTGATAAAATTAACAATATTTGATGTCTCTTTAGTACCGTTTGACATACGATTTTTCATATTAATTTGAAAGTTATGTTAGCTAACATGTATGTCAAATCAAAGGTGTTGATCACACTTCTAGCAACTCAATTTTGACTTGAAATGAGATTTGACATTTGATTAGTTAATATTACTAGTTAATAACATTGATCAGCCTTTCAGAAACCAGGCGTTACTGTAACAAATATTGTTATTTTTATTTTGTGTGTTGTATTGTTAAGTGTTTTAGTATAAAACGCCTTTATCTTTCTTTCTACTGCACAGTCTAACCTAAAATATTTTGGTATTGGTATTTTTTTTGCTGCACAAGCCATCACAATTCTTGTAAAAACTGGCTACCTAATTGCAGCGTGAAATGGAATTGAAAATGACAGGCTTGAACCTGCCTGACCTCAATCCACATTTAAAACCTTAATGACGTATCTATTTGTTGCAATACAGACTTTCTTTTTTATTTGGAACTGTATTATCGAAGCGAGCGATTTTTGTTGAGTGGTAGAGCCACGCTGTAGACAGTTCTGTCTATAGCATGAATGGGCCGGCTCGTCCGGGTCGTTACCACTGTCTCACAGAAAACCGGCGTAAAGTAGCAGTTTGCTGCTGCTGCGTTTCGTACGGTGAGTGAGATATCCGGAGGCCCAAATTCCCCTCCCCTTCCCAATCCCTAACTTATCCCTTTCCTTTAAGGTCGGCAACGCGCCCATGATTATGTTAGTATTGTAGGCGTACATGGGCGGTGGAGATCACTTACCATCAGGTGACCCACTTGCTCGTTTGCCGGTCTATGCTATAAAAAAAATGACGTATCTATATGTTGCAATACAGACATTTTCTTTTTATTTGCAACTGTATTATCGAAGCGGACAGTAAGTACTCGCCCATCTCGGCCGAGCGGTGGAGGTCAAGCGAGACGATTGGAAATACTGATATTCAACGGAGTGTTTGTTCAAAGATGTGCTTGCTTTCAAAAAACAATATTTTCTAAGCAACGTAATTTATATATACAGAAATATAAATATAGGTAGTTATTGTTATTTCTTATGTTAACGCGAATATTACACATTGAAATAAATCGCGATAAAATCCGTATAAACTAGTTTTCTTTCAATAGTTATTGTTGTTCCGTCACTTTACCACTTATCGGTATTATGATTTAGTTCATCACGAGAAGTCTTCTTATTTCACCTGTCCTTATCCCACTCCCAGTGTGGTCGGCGCAGCATACTTTTTAACACTTGCTACCGAAAGATTTGTCTTGTAGTTTTTACGACCAGCCGCCTGCCTGACATCAACTCCTCTAGAGAGAAATCACCCAGACCCGAAACAAATATTTGTGGATCATACAAACATTTGTTTCGGTACGGGAATCGAAATTCCTTTTATCGCATTTTTTTGCATTACCTTAACCAAATAAATATATTTTGATAAAGCTTTCAGGCCGGTCTTGTATCAATAACGCTAGTTACCATATCAAACGGAGTGTAAAATGTAAACAAGGCATTCAGCTATCATGAATAAAAGATTTTCTCTTGTGGAAAAGAGAACGCGCCGTGTGAGAAAATACGGCCCTCAAAGTTTTGCTTTTATTATAGAATACGTGTAGATATTGCTAAATGGAATGTTCCACTGATGTTATCTTAAATACTTGAACAATTCGATGTCAAATGGGTTCACACAGTTCGATTTTAGTTCATAAACTGACTTGAACTTGCAAAAGCTGTATGGATTTTGTTGATAAATTCGATTGAATGTCTTATATGCGAAGTGGCAAAGGTCTATTATGTGTGCATACGCTTCAGAGAACTAAAGTAACATAGCCCGTCGAATTAGCAAGTTGAAGTGACGTGTGCTGGCAATATTTGTCGCCTCAACGATGGCTGTTGGGGCTGCAAAATACTAGAGTGGAGACCACGTCTATCCGAGCGCAGTGTAGGGCAACCTCAAGCCCGCTGGACCCATGACTTAAGATACGTAGCGGGAAGCGGCTGGCTAAAGAAGGCAGAGGAATGTCAAGGGTGGCGCAAAATTGGAAATACCTATTTCCAGCAGTGGAAGGATTCAGGCTGATGGATGGAAGCTAATATGTAGTTTTAAGTTGTGTGCCAGTGACGCGTCAGCTCTCATACTTCTTTTTACCTGGCGATATCCCGACCTATGTGAACTTACCAAGTGAGTACGGAATACATTATTCCGTTATAATATACAGTAATAAAATCATCAATATCATCATTATCTTTGAAATCAATTAATAAAAACCTTTTTCACTTAAGGCGGTGGTTGACCAAATTTTCGCCCCATCATATCTCTTACCCCCTTGGGCTACAAACAAATTTAAAAACGGTACAATCCGGTACAAATGTAGTACAATCGAATAGAAATAGTAAAATTGAATTATTCCGTACTCACTTGCTAAGTTCACATAGGTGATATCCCGGCCTATTGCCAATGTCCATCCATTTACAATTATTTCTTCTCATAAGCAAAGACTTACGGCTGAGTTTGTTAAGTTTATTTTGATCACTAAGTATTTCCGAGGTGCAATAAATACATCACCAGATTAGTCTTTCATCCCCATCTTCACTGTTATGGTTGTAAACCCTATCAAATACAAAAATAATCATTCACATCGGTTCATATTGGGCGAAGGTATGCGTGAACATACAAAACATTATATATATGATTATTAAGAACTTTCCTGCATTTTTTTCGTTGGTTAGAACACCTTTAGCGGCCCATTTACTGAATAAATTATTTCGAAGCTGAGAGTAATGGACCATTATAGCGAGGCCAATACTGAAGCATTTCGAGTAAAGCATGCCATTACTGGCGTCGTGTAAATAGATAATCTACCAACCAATCAAGGACAGTTACATATTTCAATATTAATTAACTAGCGTATTGGAATAGCTTATTGACCAAATGTAAATAGCCCGTTAGAGAGTCTATTCTTGTATACCCCCGTCAGTATTATGCCGTAGAGTTGCTCACATTATTTCGGCTGTTTCAGAATTAATTACATACAAAAATACATAAAATATATGTAGTGTTTTACGGAAAGAATAATAAATTGAAATAAAACCAGTTTTATTTGAACTTGACTGCCTCGGTGGCGCAGTTGTAATACGTACGCGTTACGACTGAGGCTAACGCTGAGGTCTCGGGTTCGATCCCCGGGTCGGGTAAAAGTGGTATTGGGGTTTTCTATTATGAAATCCTCAGTATCAGCCCGGAGTCTGGAATTTGTGCCCGGTATGGCGATAGGCTCACCCTCTATCACAGATAGGAGATACGGTCGGCGAAATGTGGGTGTACTGGTTACACCTCCACTTATCCAATTGCATCCACATTGAGCGGAGCTATGTGTCAACATACATATGACTTCAGAACCTCCTCTTATCGAAGTTGGTTAAAAATCGATCAAAAATAATAACCCATTAAATTGTGAAACAACTTAATCAACAACTAACACTGTAAACACAAGTTGAGAAAGAAGAGAAGAGAGAAAGAAAATGCATTTATTTCCACACTTACAACAAACGACACAAATACAAGAATCGACAATAATATTTCTAAATTAATGTGTGGAAATTGGCTGACACTCAACTTAATGCTGCATCGTTGCCTAGAAGCAACGTCAACAGCGCTGATTTTCGGTTAAATTTAATACAAATCTACTGGAACGGGTGGGCATGACTTACGAGCGTTTCGCCGCTATTTGTACAATCCGCCGCCCGGCTCCTTTGACACGCGCTCTCAGTAACCAAACAAAACCTTGAATTTATAATGTAGGATTGTGTGTGTTTGTTACTCTCCCCGTGGGGTTCCGGTATAGTAGAACTGAGTACTCCACATCATACTAATATTATAAATGTGAATGTAATTTTGTTTGTTACGCTTTTACGCGAAAACTACTTAACCGATCATCATGAAACTTTGTACACATATTCTTGGAGGTATAAGAAGTAACATAGGATACTTTTTATGAAAAAAAAAAATGGTTTGTTACGCTTTCACGCCTAAATCACTGAACCGATTTTGATGTAGAGATAGACGGGAGCCTGGAGACGGTTATAGGCTAAGTTTTATTTCGGAAAAGTCTATTTACGCGGGAGTAGCCGCCAGCAAAAGCTAGTAGTATAATAACCACATAATGTAAGAAGTAGAAGGCGAGTACTTTTTATCGACACTTTTCTTGTAAGACTTGTTACTCTGTACCTTTTAAAAGAGAAAAACTTGAAATAAATTGCGCCTGCATTTTATCATAGTAGGATAAAAATACATACATTCGCATTCACGCTAGTAATCCTCGAAGGGGTAGGCAGAGGTGTAAGCAGTACACCCACATTTAGCCGACCTTATCTCCGTCCCATGATGTGATAGGGCACGAGCCTATCGCCATACCAGGCACAATTCCAGACTCCGCGCTGATACTGGCCTATTTTTGTAATAGAAAAAACGAGGGTAAAAATCGAGCCCGAAATTCGGCAACCCATGATTCCTTTGGTGCTGTAGGTGTTTATGGGCGGTGGAGATTGCTCGCCATCAGGTAACCCACTTATTCCTTTACCACTACATACATACACAGTCTCACGCCTCTTTGTCGTAGAGGCTGGCAGTGACAACGGATTTTCATTACCATATATCCCACTTATACTTAAAATAATCTTTTCATTATGTTGCTTTTTATAGGCCAGAAAACGCTCAAGTGGGTCATCTAATGGTAAGTGATTTCCGCCACCCACGTATACCCATAATATCAGAAGAATTATAGACGCGGTACTGACCTCAAAGAATAAAGTTATTTGATGGATTAGGAAGGAGAAAGGGTATTTGGCCTAAGTAAGAACTCGCCATACGAAACGCAACAGAATCTGTTACTAACAGAGGGGCTAGCACGGAAAACTATCGAAATCGTAATGTAAAGGTATCGAGGGCTCGATAGATAATTCCTTAAATATCATTGGTCTATATTCCATATAAATTACTTTATTTCACGTACGATAGAGGCGCTGTACTAAAATCTCATAGAAATTGTTGTCGATGACAGCTCGAATAACTTTTCGCAAGTTTCCGTGCTAGCCCCTCTGGTTTTCTGAGACAGTGGTAACAACTCTGTCGAGCCTGCCCATTCATGCTGTAGAGTGTAGACAAAACTGTCGAGAGCGCGGCTTTACCACTTATGAAGTAGTCTTTTTTTATTAGCTTATGTGACGAAACGAGCAGGTCGCTCGCCCGATAGTGAGCGTCACCCTTGTCGATAAACAGAAGCAACACCACACATTGAATTACAAAGCACTGCATGCCATTAGACTACGCTCATCACGCCGAGCCATTAGATGTTAAGTCGCATAATGCCCAGTAATTTCACTGGCTTCAATGTCCTTCAAACCGGAACACAACAGTGCTTACACACTGCTGTTTGGCGGCAGAAATAGTCAAAGCGGTGGTACCAACCCAGACGGCCTCGCATATATTAGCTTCATAATAGTAATAGCACCGTTTATTGCTGTTATAGAGGGTACTCTGGAGAATAACTATATCAAATGGGTAGATGTAGGATTGTGAGGCGTGGTGGAGGTGGTTGGTGAGGTATATAAAAGGGTGCGTTATTAATTAAGGGAACTCAGTCGAGCTTGGAACTTTTACGTGGAGACGTCAAGTACGGTTGTAATCAGCCTCCGTGGCGCAGTTGGCGAGTAGCCGGCTGCGAAGCGAGAGGCCGTGGGTTCGATTCCCACACTGAGACAAATGTTTGTGTGATCTACAAATATTTGTTTCGGGTCTGGGTGTTGTGGGTTGGCAAGTCCTTCGTAGTTCCTGATACCCACGATACAGGTTAACCTAGTGTGGGTCAGGACTATGTGTGTGACTGTTGGGTGTATTACTATTATAATCATTAGGAAAGTGGTAAGATTTCTTTCACATACGATGGACCTACCACGTTGTAGCCACCACTTTGTCTTACAAATACACCATGTCATATAACAGCAACATTTTCCAGACACGAGCGAAACGGGTAGCAGTAAAATATATAACATCCGTGTGAGTTTTAATCAAGGACGGTCGGTGCTCGGAATGAAGGGCCGGCAGTAAAACGTATGCGACTGCAGGCTTCATTAACTTTAAAAATTCATCAAGAAACATGTTGGAATGAGAAGTTCTATAAATAGGGAACGTGAAGCCGAAATGATAATGATTTTCTGAGCGGTAGAGTCACCTTAAAAGAAAGGTATAATTTGGGAGTAGGAAGAAGATGGGGGATTTGGTCCTTCGGATATCTCACCGTACGAAACGCAATAGCAAGCTGCTACTTAAAGAAAGAAAAGAAAGTAAGAAAGAAAACATTTATTCAGCACGCATACACAACATAGACAAAGGTAGATAATAACAAGAATACACAATACTAAAACATACATACAGAGTAAAAAATAATAATAAAATAAAATAAAAAATAGTATAAAGGGACGGGTAGACGGGTCTTGTGATATGCTGCTGAAAGGGTCTTAGTTCAGTAAAATGCCAGGCAAGGTACGAGTAAATTGCCTGGCGCTGGTTTTCATCTAAGACCCCCTGTAGTGACTCACGGATATAGTTCGAAGATTTTTTATTTTTTTTAAACGTTAACTACTTACTTAACGTTAGTTTTCAGTGAGATAGTGGTAATAACCCGGTCGAAACGGCCCATTCATGCTATAGACAACACTGTTTAAAGCGTGACTCTACCATCTAATCAACTTTTAAAAAGGATCGTATGCGCGGTTCTTATTTTTATTTATGGCATAGGCCGGCAATCGAGCAAGTGGGTCACCTGATGGTAAGTGATCTCCACCGCCCATGTACGCCCATAATACCAAAATAATCATAGGACCCGACCCGGGTGACCCAGGTGACCCGGGTGACCCGGACGAGCCGGCCCATACATGCTGTAGACAACAGTGTCTACAACGTGGCGCTACCGCGGGCTCGTTATTGTCAATTTTCTGTCATATTTTTAAGTTGTACGAAAAATTCTCTGCATCTGAATGTAACAAATCTCGTGTAAAATCCACGTAACAGAAAAACATAAAACAACCTGCATAACATTTGTACTGTAATATAAAAAATGTAATAAAAGCTGCGGTCTCGAGGCATTTTATCTCAGTTAAAGGCACCTTGTGGCGTATACCAACCACCACGTAACACAGAGACAAAGTGATCCACAATTAATAGATCTGTCAGCTCTGTATAAAGTTATATGGGTGGTATTTTTCGAATTAATAATGTTTTTGTTTTGGCAGTTTTGCTAGTAGAAAGGGTTGTGAATAAAATAGAAGTATTTATATATAAAAAAGTAACTTTATGATTGAACTAAATGAAAACTATAGTTGTCTCATTAGTAGTTAGTAGCGCAGTACAGACGCTGTGAAACAGATGAAGCCCAAGTGCATTCCAATTCGAGATTTAAAAAAATATTTGAGTATCTGTTAAAAAGCGCATGATTTTCCAGTTTTAATGTGTGCTCAATATGGCAATAGGCTTGCTCCTACAGGCTATAGATATAAATAGACATAGCAAATACATGATTACGTATAAAACCAAGCGTGCCATGTTTTTAACGTTAGTAACTGCTAAACCGTAATAAGAGCAATTTACTGATTAGTAACACGCTTAGAATCGTAGACAAGTTTTACACTGAAAATATATTTTTGTGTCCGGCCGATCTTACTGTAGTTGAATCACGTACAGACTTGAATCAGATTAAGCCCTATTTACAGGGGCAGAATTTATCGTATGACAAGAGGCGTGAATCTGCTACTTTCGTCTCAACAGTCCGTGCCACTTTCCGCTGAGCTATCGCCACATTATTAGTTTTAATAGGTACCTAAAATAATTAATACTTGGGGCCGGGTGATAACCGCGGTTCATCTTATTTAAATTCACTGCATTAGTAAATTAATATTTCAAAATTTAATCCCACAAACATTATAAATGTGAAAGATAGAATGTTTATGACTTTGTGTAGATGTTTGTTAATCAATCACTTTTTAACGGCTGAACGGATTTGAATGTAATTTAGCACACAGGTAGACCATAAAGCCTGAGAACTGGAATAGGATATAGGATACATTTTATCCCGGTTCTCCTGGCATGTCATTAAAAAAGTTTTGCATTCGGGCGAAGCCCCGAGCAGAAGCTAATGCCGAATAAGCTCAACATAATCATTAAGCGACTATGAAGTTGACATACCTCGTAAGTTGTAGTTAATAAGTTGCAAAACTTTACAGTCTCGTCTATTCATTACACCGTAAATGTTAAACTGAATTTTAAGGAACATTTATATCACAAAATCTTTTATGAATTAGTTTAAATTTGAAATAAATTATTTAATAAAGAATATACAAAAGCTTTATTAAAAAAATGCAGACCTAAATTGTATAAGATAGATGCATCCCATGAACCCATTCATGGGAACGGGAGGGGGAATTGGGCCTCCGAATATCTCAGACACCGTACGAAACGCAGTAGCAAGCTGCTACTTTACGCCGGTTTTCTGTGAGACAGTGGTAACGACCCGGACGAGCCGGCCCATTCATGCCGTAGACACAACTGTCTACAGCGTGGATCTACCACTTAAAAAAATAGATTTTCTAAAATATAGATGGTCTATATATCCACGCCTGTTTCCCATAGGGGTAGGCGGAGATAACGGTTTTCCACTATGAATACTGTAGATATAATACTGGTCTAATATTATTATTAAAATATTTCTGCTCGTTAAGGTCATTTTTTGGTGAACAATGTATTTAACTCCATAACTTGTGCGCCTGCAAAACACTTTAATGTATATAACCCCTTGTAATGGGGTATCATTAGCCATGATAGCGAGATGGGGTAGTTTAATGACGATGTTACAGACTGCCTCGGTGACGCAGTTGTAATGTGTATGCGGTACGACTGTGCTGAGGTCTCGGGTTCGATCCCCGGGTCGGGTAAAAGTAATATTGGGGTTTTCTATTTCGAAATGCTCAGCATCAGCCCGGAGTCTGGAAATGTGCCCAGTATGGCGATAGGCTCGCCCCCTATCACCTCATGGTACGGGAATAACCTCTGCGAAATGTGGGTGTACTGGTTACACCTCTGCCTACCCCTTCGGGTATATTTTTTGAGTAATAGAATCACGCTGTAGACAGTGCTGTCTACAGCATGAATTGACCGGCTCGTTACCACTGTCTCATCCAAATCCCCCCCCCTCTCTCCTTCCCAATCCCTTAATTATCTCTATCCTTTAATATCGGCAAAGGATCGTCGATGCTTTTCGTATTTTGGGCGTACATGGACGGTGGAGATCACTTACCATCAGGTGACCAAATTGCAGGTTTGCCGGCCTATGCTATAAAAAAAAGATTGCAGGCGTGAGTGCGTATGTACTATGTATGTATGTTAAAGACGATATTGTGTGATGAAAATGCCACAAATGAAGGGCTCTTTTCAAAAATGTAAACAAGAAGGGACTTGATTGATAGTCATGCGGACTCTGAATAAATAAAGTAATTTTTTTAAGGGTATACGTAGCCAAGTCTTTCAGAAAACGTAATTTATGAGATTATTTAAGAGATTACTTGATACATTTTCGTACCTGATTGTATATTGACCATCGTATATATGGTAAAAGACCAAAATAATATTGTCTGTCTTTCTTGTAATAATTGTATTGAAGTTGTCCGGAAGAAATCGCAGTTAGCGATAAGGCTGCCATTTATCTTCGCTATAATTTTTAAAGTTGTTTTGTTTTTTAATTTTCTTTTGTTTTTGAAGATGTACAATAAAAAGTCAATAAATAAAATAATGATAATTTTTTACAAGATGTACATCCTGTATGCTAGAGGCCGACTGGGTTGGTACTAGTGCTTTGTCTATTTCTGTCGCCGAGCAGCAGTGTGTAAGCATTGTTGTGTTTCGGTTTGAAGGACATCGAAGCCAGTGAAATTACTGGGCATGCCACGCAGTCCAATGCCATCCTGTACTTTATAATTCAAGGTTCTATGTGGTGTAGCTTTGTTTAAGAGTGTGGCGCTTACCATCAGGCGACCGAGTTGCTCGTTTCGTAATTCAGGCAAAAAAATAGTGGCTCAGTGTGTATTTTATTTTATTTTTTATTTTATTTATTAAGGAAAACTTACAGCTATGACACTTGAAAATAAATAAACAGTTACTGATGGCTAATAACAAGTTTTCACATATATAAGTACAGATACATTTTTTTTAATATGAGTTTATACCAATTGGTGTATCCAGTGATTCGGTCCTGGGATTTGAACTCGGGACCTCATCGGTATCTTACCTTATGTTCGCGGCCACTAGACCATTGAGATGATTAGTTAACATATCATCTAAATAAATTATTATAACGAAAGAATGATTTTTCCAACGCATTAAACAGGGAAAAATCTAAAAAAATGGCTTCAAAATTTGCACAGTTCCATAAATAAGTCCAGACAAAAATATGCTTAAAGTCGCTTCACACTCAAACGCCTTTGGTGGGTGGAAAATTAAAACTTTCCACCGCACAGCTTTTAGTCGGAAAAGCGAATGCCGGATATGATATTTAATTAAATTAAAAACGCTACTGTGAAATGCTGTTTAATGCAGTTAATTTAATTTCGCATAGTTTTTTTTTATGGTAAAGGCCGGCAAACGAGCAAGTGGGTCACCTGATGGTAAGTGATCTCCGCCGCCCATGTACGCCCACAATACCAAAAGAATCATGGGTGCGTTGCCGACCTTAAAGGATAGGGATAATCAAGGAATTGGGAAGGGGAGGGGGTTTGGACCTCCGGATATCTCACTCACCGTACGAAACACAGCAGCAAGCTGCTACTTTACGCCGGTTTTCTGTGAGACAGTGGTAATGACCCGGACGAGCCGGCCTATACATGCTGTAGACTAGTGTCTACAGCGTGGCTCTACCACTCATAGTGTGTTTTATAATGTAGTTTAGATTTATATTTTATGTAAATTTAATATAAAATCACAATTTATCTCTTCACTCTTCTGTAAGTAAAAAAATAAGAATTAGTACCTAATAACATTAATTTTTAGTTATTTCATTTTTCTATTTCTTCAATTTCTTCAAATTTTTCTTTTTATATTTCAAGCCAAATCTTTTATACCCTGTGTTAGAAAGCATGTTGCGCCGACCCCACTGCGAGTGGGATAAGGGCAGGTGAAAGGGGGCTGTTTATTAAACGGTGGTGTATTTGTGAACACTAAAAAAAAATGGGATAACAGTAAATAATATTATAAATTAAAATAATATTAGGTGCTGCTATGCGAGAGTCCGTCTGGGTAGGCTTTGTCTTTTTCTACCGCCAAGCAACAGTGTGTAAGTTCAATAGAGTAACAGTTTGAAGGCTGTTGCAGACAAGGAAGTTACTGGGTGTTGGCGCCAATATCCTTTTCCGCCAGATTTCTAGAATATTCCAAATTATCTATGCTGACATCTGTTAGGCGATAGCGTTTAGGAATGTTTTCTTTCTATTGGGCGATTATCTCGCGCCATTTATTTCCGCAAATCACGCATCGAATCCTTCCTACCCCTCCCGCACCCCGCACGCCTGGCACAGTAGCAAGCAGCGCGTGCGACCCCCATGAATCGACATAAACCTTTGAACAAGGGAACACGTACATTTTACGTGTGAGACTTCACCGCCGCGAATATATCGCGAGACGCCGCGATGCCCGTGTATTGAATGGTGTACTTATAAACTTTACCGAACCGCATTGTACATGTGTGTAAGCCTCAAGCACACTGCGACGTCAAGTGCCTGAAGGACTCCGCTGCCACTCCAAGCCGCCGCTGACGCCAGATGCTGACTGCCACGTTCAAAGGTATGTGGGTGTGCGTCCTTTATGTCCTTACTCCGCATTTACATATACATTAGGGCCTTCCTAATGCCCGCCGCGTCTGTCTAGCCTCCAGACAGAATCAGGGTGAATTTACGACTCCCCCTGTCAAATTCCGCTAATTACCGCGCCGCGCCCCTCACCGAGGCATCACGAACAATTTCGTTCTGGCGCCTCCACTAGGCATAGCTGAGATCGGCAAACGAGCAACTGGGTCACCTGATGGTAAATGATCCCCACCGCCCGCGCTCCGCGGTAAGTTACTCGAGAGAAAATAATGCACGCACTCACGCCTGTAATCGCTGAAGGGGTAGGCTGAGGTGTAACCAGTACACCCACATTTCGCCGAACTTATTTTCGTCCTATGATTTGATAAGGAGCGAGCCCATCACCATATCGGGCTTAAATCAGACTCCGGGTTGATACTAATATCACTTTAACCGACCCGGGGATTGAACCCGAGACCTCAGCACAGCAGTCGTACCACGTACGCATTACAACTGCGCACCCGAGGCAGTCGGTTGCGATATTATAATAACACAACTCTACAAAAAAGAAAATTGTTGTTGTCCTAAAATTTATTTTATGATTATTCTATTCCTTATGCGTTAAACAAAGGATAAATACCCATATTCCATAATAAGTTTGCTTTTATGGTATAAATCCCTTTGAATCCCTTTTGAATACATCATATAGTCTAAGATCCCGCTGCAAGATTGGTGCGTTCATCGATTTTTTGTTTAAAACCAAATTTTTATGTTTATTTATAATTAGGAGAATATATATTTACTAGGGTGCCTATCAAAATTTGGCCGCCATTATTTTTAATTGATTTTTGGTAAAAAATTTCGTTTATTTCATTTTTAAATAAAATAACGTCTACATCACGTAATTAATATGAAGATTCTAAAAAATCACGGTTGCCGTTGCGCAGCTGGCCGCACCCTTTGTAGCCAGGTGTAAACAGGTATGATTTCGATAAATTTATACGTTTATAACGTATATTTATTAATTATATGTCAAATTGAAGCTAATTTTTTCTATTAATTTTCATATAAGGTTGCTTAATTTAATCTGGCCGCAAATAAGGGTTACTGGCTGTTAAAGATGATAAATATTTAAGGTAGAGTGAAAGAGAGTTAGCGCGTAACGTCATTTGTCAGACAAGGACAGCGGTTGCCGGCTGTGGGACGCTTTTAAGCCATTGCGCATGCGTCGAATGTTAAATAAACGAAATTTTTTACCAAAAATCAATTAAAAATAATTTAATTAAAAATAATGGCGGCCAAATTTTGATAGGCACCCTAGTAAACATATATTCTCCTAATTATAAATAAACATAAAAATTTGGTTTTAAACAAAAAATCGATAAACGCACCAATCCTGCAGCGGGATCTCGTACTATAATAGTTTTAAATATGATACTCATACGTATATCGTATTCAAAAAAAGAACTTTTTGAGGCTATTTTCCAATTTCTAATTTCATACTCTCTTATCAAAGACACAATTCGTGTTGACCTGTGTAATGTTATCAAATAATTATACTGATATTATTGCTATAAAATAAAAATAGTGATATTGATGCTATAAAATAATAATAGTGATATTAATGCTATAAAATAATAATAGTGGTATTAATGCTATAAAATAATAATAGTGATATTAATGCTATAAAATAATAATAGTGGTATTAATGCTATAAAATCTGAGGTTGTAACAGCGTAATGTTTTATTCGTTAGTAACACGTGACACGCGTGGATTTATTATGGTATTATGGTTGTAACTTGTGATTTTATGACTCTGAACCTTTTAATTGGAGACTGTAATAATTTCTTATATGGCCTATGGGAAAGCATTGAGCGAGTAGCCAGATGTGAAGCGAGAGACCGCGGGTTCGTTTGCACCGAGACAAATAAGTAAATAAATACACCCAACAGTCACAAACATAGTCCTGACCCCACACTAGGTTAACCTGTATCGTGGGTATCAGGAACTACGAGAGACTTGCGGTCCCACAACACCCAGACCCAAAACAAATATTTGTGGATCACACTGACATTTGTCTCAGTGCGGGAATCGAACCCACGGCCTCTCGCTTCGCAGCCTTACATTTTGCCGAATATTTGTTATCTCGGTGTTTTCTCCCCAGTAGGGTTGACGTCACGCAGGTGGCCAATCATAAAGACTACAAGCCAAACCTTTCTGTAACATATTAAGTTAATAGGTAACGTTTAACAAAACTTAGAAACGCACTTCAAGCAATAACATGTAAATTCTAATACAATAATACAATCGCGACGAGTGTACTGTTGTCCGTTGAGGAGTTTTTTTTCCTCCGTACTCCGTCATCAGATCTTAACCAAATTCGTATGGGACCACATCGCAGCTAAACTCTATCGAGTGAAATTTTTTCCAACAAAATCGGTCCACAATTGGCGGAGAAATCGATGTCCATACATAAAAACAAGCAATTTTTTTTTAAAAAACTAAAAAAATCGGTCGCGTCAATCATTAACCTGCAATAGTACCAACACAAAATTATATTTAGACACATGCACTCAAGTCTGTAATCCCCGAGGGGTAGGCAGAGGTGTAATCAATATATCCACATTTTGCCGAGCTTATTTTCCACCGAGGCATGTTTAGCTTTATAGTTTTAATGTTTATATTTTTTTATTATTAGTAAAATTCTTTCATAAAAGCGGTGCATGAATTTCGAAGTTATAGTATTTCAACCTCGATTTTACCTACTTAGGGATGGAATTTTCTCTTCAAATGAACATGGAACCATCCTGCAAGTAAATCCTATCGAATAGAAAAATAATAATCATCTAAATATTTTATGAAGTTATGCGAATTAAGACCATCCTCCGTTTTTATAATCAGTAATTTAGAAGCAATATAATTCATCTCAATTTATATTTCCTAGCCACATATGTCTAAAACTCTCAATAAAAAACTCAAATAAAATGTGCTCGTAGGTCATAAAAAATTATTTGCCATTTTCAACAACATCCCTAATAAGCGGAATAATCGAGGCTTATCATAAGCTTCTGAAATAACTGACCAACAAGAGCAAAACATCCAGTAACTTACCTTTTTTACAATACTTGTACGAAGTGAGACAAAGCTGTTAGTAATCACAAATAAGAGTACATTTTCTACTGTCCACTTTATAGTTGTTTTCGGAAAAATCAAAGCAATTTATCGTAGCGGGGAAAGTTTGCTACAACACGCGCGGCCTACGGCGTAGCTGACGAGCGACTGTAGTGGCGACCTGTGGCGTCGTAGCTCTAAAGCTACGATGGAACTTATGTTACCTGTTTTAATATATTAATTTGACAAAGATTGCAAAGTCTAGCATTTAATATGGATTTAAGATTGAGTTCAAAGCTATGACGAAAGCAATACGACAATTATAGCAGTTATAAAAATACAGCTATAAAAGCCCGTCATTTCCCATTTCAGGCTATATATTTTTTACTCTAACTAGGTACTTAAAGTAAGACTCCTAGAGATATTAATAAATCCTCATTTAGATGGTGAGAGTTTATTGCATGATAGGCACGAATATAAAACTTTGTTTACGAGGCTGCGTCATAAAGTTTGAAAAAGTATGACCCGGCCAAGTAAATAACAGTTTTCTGTTATGTTCTCACAAATTATGTCGTATGAGAAACTCTTTCCCTCTAAACCGGGCTTTAGGCTTTAAGATTTGACAAATACAGAAATTTGTACCACATCACTGTAATGCAATTAAAACGGAAAAAGAGAATAAAAATTTTCACCAGTTTCGGAACCATAATCTTCTCACGACTGGTATAATAGCATGGTTATGTTGTCAAAATAATTTGTAGTCTACCCTAATGAATCGTGACTGATAAAGGACGTCGCGAATTAATATCAATGATATAAAAATATGAACTAGTTAAAATAATAATCATAAATTACTAAACACATTACGAATTGTCGTATCCTCATGTTTGACTGCAACATTCGTTTCTAGCCGGAAACTGCGTAATCAACAATGCATGGAAACATATTTAACTACCATTCGGGGAGAAATGTTACTGCGTGGCTGGTTTTGTCATATATTTTTATATATACTATGTTGTAGGTTCCTCGTATTCGAGAGCAGGGCGTCTGGGTTGGTACCATTGTTTTGCGTATTACTGCCGTCAAGCAGCAATGCGTAATCCCTATCGTGTTTCGGTTTGACGGACATTAAAGCCAGTGAAATTACTGGGCATTGTGAGACTTAAAATCTTATATGTCGGGGTGACAAGCGCAGTCCAATGCCATGCAGTGCTTTCTAATTCAAAGTTATGTGTGGTGTTGCTTCTGTTTATGAACAGGCGTGGCGTTTATCACCAGGCGAGTAACCTGCTCATTTTGTCACTCAAGCTAATAAAAAAGACTATGCGTATGAAATAGGATCGGACGAAGCGGCGTGAACTAGAGAACTAGATCAGGCCTACACCTAGCAGTAGGTAGACACCTCACTAGTCCATCGGCAGCGAACTAAGGCTAAGAAAACGTTAGGCGCTTGGTTCAAATCCGAGGTCGGACAATCATAATTTGTGCTTAAGAAATCGCCGAGTTTCCCAGGATTGGAATTTGTATTCTGTGTGGTGATAAGCTTGCCTCTTATCGCATCATGTGACAGAAAATAAGCTCCGCGAATCGTAGCTGTGATAATTGCACCTTTGCCTACCCTTTCCGGGATACGATCGTAACTTAATGTTATGTTAGTAGTACTTAAAACGACAAAAAGGGTCACCATAAAGTAAACTCTCTAAAGAGATTCTGCAATCTGCATACAGCCTTATAATCAAACAATACACGCGGACAGGCACATGCGTCTGACAGGTGTTGTAACGAGGACCGCTTCACCCATGATTACCCTTCACCACGACGGGACGCGACATACGAAATGTACCCCATAATCACAAGAGGTTTTTATTTGCGTTATTATACATACAAACATATATACAAACATACGCACTCACGCCTGTAATCCCCGAAGGGGTAGACAGAGGTGTAACCAGTACACCCACATTTCGCCGACCGTATCTCCGTCCCACGATGTGATAGGGGGCGAGCCTATCGCCATACCGGGCACAAATTCCAGACTCCGGGCTGATACTGAGCATTTCGTAATAGAAAAACCCAGTACCACTTTACCCGACCCGAGGATCGAACCCGAGACCTCAGCGTTGGCCTCAATCGTAACGCGTACGCATTACAACTGCGCCACCGAGGCAGCCTAGTGCGTTATTATGTTTACAGATAACAGTGATGTATGACTAAGACACTATTTCAGAATATTTCACTACCAATTAACGTATCAGACAGCTATTTTTTCAAGTTTCTAATGGAAATGATTCCGATAGCGCCTGTTCACCACCTCTGAGTAAATGCTATTTACCGAAAAAAAAGGTCACGTTCAAATACAAAAGTCACACGTTTGTACAATATGTAACAAAAACCCTGTTGGGCGTTTTAACTGTGATATCGGCATCGATATTCAAACGTAATGACATAACTCGAAAATGAGACTATAAAAATATTCATATTTATTTTTTATAATTTAATTATTTTGTTTGTGAACCGTATTTAGGTTGCTTACCTCTGCAAGAGCTATGAATTGGAGCCAGAGCGAGATAGCAAGTTGCGGCGTCTACATGCATCAAACGCGCCGCGCCGCGTGCACGCCCGGCTACGTCAGTACGAAACATAAATCAGCTGTTCAGCACTTCTCAAATGAAAACAACATTTCTTAAATATGTTCATTTTTCTAAGCTACCTGTGTAAGGATAATATCTCGCTTCTGTTTTTTTTTTTAATATAACTATTTTTATTAAGCTGTCTATATGACTATCTTCACGACCCTAAAAGGGCCTACGGGGGTTTTGTTACATACTGTATAATAGCGTGGTGTATAGCATATAATGATAAGTAGCATAGAGGTGGTGATACTCATGATCCGTAATAATTGTGAATCACACAAACATTTGTCTCTGTGCGGGAATTGAACTCGCAGCCTCTCGTTAAACAATCCGCTACTCGCCCACTGCGCCACGGAGCCATATTTTATAATTATTAAAATATAGTTTATCGTTATAATATCTTTCGATAGTCCCTGTTGCACAGTGGGCGAGTAGCTGATTGTGAAGTGAGAGTTCGATTCCTAAACCGAGATGAAATATTTGTGTGACCGATTCCTCAGGTGAGCGAACATGCTCGTCGTCACTCAGTTAATTAAAAAAATATAGAGTGAAGACAACTAAAGTACCTAGATTTTGGGTCTATGTTAGTAATCTAGGACGGCTCTCAGGATAAACCGCGGAATCGCAGGTATAAATCATAAAAAAATATAATATTGCTTTAGGTGCCTTACATCACTAAAACTGTAGACTTGATAAAATTGTGTATTCTTTAAATTATTCAAGTCATAGTAAAATTATTCTTCTTCCACCTTCCCTTATCCTACTTGCAGTGGGGTCCTTTTCTAACACATTTTACAGAAAGATATGGCTTGTAGTTTAAGACTTGCTACCTGCCTTGTTAATAGTATTCATCTAATCAAAATAAATTACATCAATTGAAATCAAAGATTGCCCTGGGCGGGTGGTTGTAAAGGCGCAGGCAAAGGAGCTAGTGTTGCAAAGGACTCTAATCTTTGACTCGTAATTTTGTACTCTTGAGTGCTGTCTATCTATAATAGCAACATAATAGAGGAGTGATAGCTCAGCGGGGAGTGGTATGGACTGTCGAGACGAAAGTCGCAGGTTCGAAACCAGCCCCAAGTGCATACACCTCTGACTTTTCTAAGTTATGTGTGTATTAATTGTTAATTATGACTTGCTATAACGGTGAAGGAAACATCGTGAGGAAACCTGCATACCTGAGAAGTTCTTCATAAGAATTTCGAAGTTATGTGAAGTCTGCCAAGCCGCATTAGGCCAGCGTGGTGGACTAAGGCCTAACCCCTCTCATTCAGTAGAGGAGGCCCGTGCCCAGCAGTGGGACGTATATAATACAGGGCTGGTATTATTATTATTATTATAGAGGCGAGCATCTTGAAAAGTTAAATTAGGTGTTATTACAAAAAGATGACTTATTCAAGCGCGACTCGCCGCGCTAAAAGGACTCGAGCTCTCGTGTCACTCAATGGCATTCAAGAGCTCGTAGAGACTCCTTTAATCTAGTCTGGTTGTGATGAGTAAATTCTTGTATTTTATCAATCTACTAGCCTTTGCTCGCGGCTCCGCCCGCGTGAACGGGTTTCTGGGATAAAAAGTAGCCTATGTTACTCAGTGATAATGTAGCTTTCTAACAGCAAAATACTTTTTCAAATCGGTCTAGTAGTTTTTAACTTGATTCGTTACATACAAAAATACAAATCTTTCCTATTTATAATATTAGTGTAGATTTCAAGGTGGTAGGTCCCTCGTATGCGAGAGGCTGGCTGGGTTGGTACCACCGCTTTGTCTATTTCTGTCGCCAAGCAACAGTGTGTAAGCATTGTTGTGTTCCGGTTTGAAGGACATTGAAGCCAGTGAAATTACTGGGCACTATGAGACTTAACATCTTATGTCTTGGGTACGAGCGCAGTCCGGTGTCATGCAGTGTTTTGTTATTTAAAGTTCTGTGTGGCGTTGCTTCTGTTTATGAGCAGGCGTGGCGCTTACCATCAGGCGAGCGACCTGCTCGTCACGTCATTCAAGCTTATTAAAAAAAACAATATAAATAGGACTTATATTAGAAGGAGTGCACTTAAAAATTAGATGTCAAATGCTATTTTTGAGTGGTAGAGCCACGATGTAGACTGTATTGTCTATAGCACGAATGACCCGAACTGACCGGGTCGTTACTACTGTCTCACAGAAACCCGACGTAAATGTGCGGCTTGCTGCTGCGTTTCGTGCCCCTTCCCGATTCCTTAATCATCCCTTTCCTTTAAGTTTGGCAACGCGCCCATAATTCTTCTGGTATTGTGGCCGTACATGAGCGATGGAAATCTCTTACCATCAGGTGACCCACTTGCTCGTTTGTCGGCCTATACTATAAAAAAATAAGCATTGTCATAGATAACAAAACCAACGCGGTGCGGCGCAGTGTATTGTCGCCAACACGCGACAACTTCACCATTTGCGTCGAAAGCAAAATAAAGAGGTGAAAATATAAAACTCAAGATAAAATATTCCATCATACCTAAGTCGTCAGTCACAGTGGATCTTCGCGTAATAGCCAACCGCACTTCGCGGATGAGGACGGTCACATTCTGACAATCCAGTATCATTTACGACCCTTTGTGAACATATGTAAGGAATTAACACAGAAACGAGAGTATTTTGACAACCCCGTGGGCGGTGATATCATGAATATCAGGTTTTTCAGATATTTTTATGAGATATGCCCTTATTTTTACACTTAGATACATATGCTCAAACTTGTATCCTTGAACGGGTAGGCAAAGGTACAACTTGTACTTGTTGTTCTCTGAGCTTATTTCAGTCCCGTAATGTGGAGGCGAGCCTTTTGCTCAGGGCACATCATGTGTGATTTTTCAAATCAATAACATAAATTCTAATTTCCCGACGTGGAATTTGAAACCAGGGCCTTACGTTATTCTTACAATATATGTAATTTTATAAGCAATTTTGGTTTTGGTATTTCTTTTTTCTTTTTTTTGTTAGCTTGAATGACGAGACGAGCAGGTCGCTCGCCTGATGGTAAGCGCCACGCCTGGTCATAAACAGAAGCAACGCCACACAGATCTTTAAATAACAAAGGACTGCATGACACTGGACTGCGCTCGTCACCCCGAGACATAAGGTGTTAAGTCTCATAATGCCCAGTAATTTCACTGGCTTCAATGCCCTTCAAACTGGAACACAACAGTGCTTACACACTGTTGCTTGGCGGCAGAAATAGACAAAGCGGTGGTACCAACCCAGCCAATTGCAAACGAGGGACCTACCACCTTGTAAACACAAGGTTGTTACAGTTTTAGGCTACACACAATATTTATGATGCTACATCTAGCGGTACATGGCTAAGTATTTGCTGTGACAAAGTTATTTTTAAAAACTTTATGAGTATAATAGTAAATATTTATTATACGTAGTTGATAGCTGCACATTTTTAAATATACTTTTATAATTGCGATTATTTGAAATTCTGATTAACATTGCTTCTGTTTTTGGACAGGCATGACGCTTACTCAGCCGAGATGCAGCCGAGCAAACTGTTCGTCTCATTTGTGTATGGAACCCTAAACATAAAGAGCTATTAGTATAGTTTGTGAACTCATAACCCAGATGAAAGGAAGAACCATAAATATTACTTTATAAAATATGGAAATTGAGAAAGGTAATTCTTACTTTCGTAGGTATTTTTTTTTATGTCATAGCCCGGCAAACGAGCAAGTGAGTCACCTGGTGGTAAGTGATCTCCACCGCACATGTACGCCCACAATACCAAAATAATTATGCGTGCGTTGCCGACCTTAAAGGAAAGGGATTAGGAAGGGGAGGGGGATTTGGGCTTCCGGATATCTCACTCACCGTACGAAACGCACCAGCAATCTGCTGCTTTAGGTCGGTTTCTTGTGGTAATGACCCGGTCGAGCCAGCCCATTCATGCTGTAGACAAAAGTGTTTACAGCGTAGCTCTACCACTCAAAAATGTTATTGGACTAGGTTGAGAAATTCGGGGTTCTACAAGTATTTGCCTATTATTCAGAGTCTAAAGTGGGACAGCACATTTCTATGCCTTTTAAAATTATTAAATAACAAAATATAAACATAATGGATTCATAACATCAAAATATACAAAGTACTTAAAAAACAGATTCTAAAGGTAAAATAAATAGATTTGCTATGAACAGACGCTAAGGCCTGACGCACAGTGAAGGGACAGGACAGGTCGCAGGGCAGGCAGAGCAGATTTTCAAGGTTTTAACTGAATAGGCTTACACATCAAACTCATGCTATTAAGGGTCCCGCCATACTACGACATTACGGAAACATGACCTGATGATCAGTAGAAAATACTAGAGAATCATGGATGTGTTACCTACCTTTAAGGAAATTAAAAGGAAGGAGGTCTTTGGGTCTCCGGATATCTCACCATCGTAGCAACACAACAGCAAGTTTCATGTTTGTTTTCTGTGAATTAGGGGTAATAAACCCGCTCGAGTCGGCCCATTCGGGTGGCAAAATTTTCTACAGCGTGTGTCTACCATTTACTAAGGGTTTACGGTGTATCCCCGTAGGGGTAGACAAAGGTGCAACTAGTGCTTTCGCCGAGCTTATTTCCGGCCCATGATGTGATACGAGCCTATCGCCATGCCGGGCGCAAATTCCAATCCCAGGCATTTCATGTGTGATTTTTCAAATAGAAAACTCAAATACAAATTGTGATTGCACGACCTATGAATTGAACCCAGAACCTCACGATTCTCAGCCTTAGTACGCTGTCATTGGACCAATGAGGTTAATTATATTTTTTATTTTATATATTAGAAACACCATTAGATAGTGCACAATATTATAAAAATAAATATTAAATTAGGTGCTTACCTTTTAAAAGGAATTTATAGACTGCACAATATAATATCAAAATAATATTGAAATAAAACTAGTTTATACGGATTTTACCGCGATAAAATCCGTATAAACTAGTTTTATTTCAATGTGTAATATTCGCGTAAACTTAAGAAATCACTATCACTATTATAAAGTAATCACTATTATAAAGTGCTTACTAAAAATGTTATTTAAAATATCCACAAAACGTTTGGCCTTCTGCACTGCCAGTAAGCGTAGGCCTTTATACATTAGATTTCGGACGGACGGGCGCTAATTGAGTGTTGTGAAAGTGAATTAAAGATGTTCACGGCAAGGCACTTTGATGTTGAGCACCTTGTTTGCTGGCTAGAGCCGGGGAATTGGGAATGTCATATTTTTTGCACACCATATTTGAGAGGAAATCGTTTGCACAGTTTTATTTCAAAAGGAAATATTTATAACATTTTTAGTGTTAAGGGAAGCGATATATGTTTCGTCCCTCGATTTTCTACTGATTCTTTGTTATTATTAACCCCATCATATTTTTAAGGTTAGCTCTTAGTGATAAAATTGTTTTTCAACATATTTATTTATTATTTGTAAGGTTCTATTTGTTATCTCAAGTGAGTAACCTGATGGTAAGGCATCTCTACTCCCTTGGACATCCATAAAATCTGATGAATCACGGATGCCATGTCGACCTTAAGGGAAAGGGATAATTAAAGAATTAGGAAGGGGGGGGGGGATTTGGGCCTCTGGATATTTCACTCACCGTACGAAACGCAATAACAAGTTGCTGCTCCACATCAATTTTCTGTGAGATAATGATAACAACCCGGTCGAGCTGGCCTATTCATGCTGTGAAAAGTCTGCGTCTACAGAGTAGCTCTACAACTATTAAAAAGTAGTGTATAAAAAAATGAACTCTATTATTAGCATTACACAATTTATTAAAGACTAGCTTTTGCACGCAGCTGCGTCCGCATGGAATTCTATCCCGTCATATTTCCGGGATAAAGAGTAGCCTAAATTACTCTGAAAAATACTAAATCGGCCTATGAAAGCCCCCTCAAAATCGATTTAGCCCTTTCGAAAATTCGTCCAAACAAACAGATAACAGAATTTAGAAAAGCATTTTAGTTTTGGTATCTTATAATAACCACACGAGTTTAATTTTGATATCACAGGCAGACACTTTCGTTTTATTTATATATCCAAATAGCACATTTCGTAAGTTAAGTCAGTAGTAAGCTAGACGTCACAATATGTCGGAAACTCAGTTTCTAATCTTATTTTGAACGGATTGTATAACAGTTTCCAATACGGCGTGTAATTTATGGCCCAAGAGACAGTGATATGTTGCTCTGGAGGCCAATTCTCGTAAATTTAAATGTTCAAAATATCATTCCGATCTAGTTGCAAATGACATTCTCACCAATATAATCAACGTCAAATGTGAACATAGATCGTAATGAGATTGAATGTAGAATAAAAGTTGACTGAAGCCAAAACGGTATAATGCTACTGCTAATGCTAGGTGCATTTGACGTTGATTATTGGTTTAAGAGAATGCCATTTGCAACTTTCTTGACGCTGAGACTAGATCGGAATGATATTTTGAACATTTAAAATTACGAGAATTGGCCTCATGGTCCAACCGTAATTACTTGTTGCCTTAAAGCGCATAATTTATTAGCTGTTTGCGGTCTAGTACAGGATCCTTGGGGTACATACGAGTATTATATTGTTAACTAGCTGTTGCTTGCTTGCTCAGTCTGTGTGTTTTGTATCATAAGTTAATATTATTTATTTCATTATTCTTTCACGTTTTTTAATTCAATCACAATGATGATTTTGGCCAAGTCTATTCACTAGTGAATTGGCGTGGCAAATTATAAAATTGCAGTAATATTTTTTTACATAAGTTGGCCGCTCTTTCTGTATAAACAAATTATATTTCAACAGAAAGTTCTGTAATGAAGCTACTCGTATATTACACATAACCGTTCAGCGCTTGAGTTTGCAGATTTATATATATTTTTCTTGGATTTGTAATTATTATGATTTTTTTATAGCACATGCCAGTATACGAGCAAGTAGGTTACCTGATGGTAAGTGATCTCCACCGTAAATGAACGCCCATTATACCAAAAGAATCATGGGTGCGTTGCCGATCTTAAAGGAAAGGGATAATTAAGGGACTGGGAAGGGGAGGGGGTTTGGGCTTCCGGATATCTCACTCACCGTACGAAACGCAGCAGCAAGCTGCTACTTTACGCCGGTTTTCTGTTTGACAGTGGTAACGACCCGGACGAGCCAGCCCATTCATGCTGTAGACATGTGTCTACAGTGTTGCTCTACCACTCATGCCAGTATACGAGCAAATGTGTCACCTGATTGTAAGTGATTTTCACCCGTGCACATCCGCAATATTCAAAGAATCACGGACGCATTGCCGAACTTGAAGGATAATTAAGGGATTGGGAAGGGGCGGCGGTTATGGGCCACCGGATATCTCACTCACCGTACGAAATGCAAAACTTAGCTGCTACTTAACCTCACCTTTCTGTGAGACAGTGGTAACAACTCGGTCGAGCCGGCTCGTTCATCCTATAGACAAAACTGTCTACAGCGTAGCTCTACCACGTATGAATGGCTTTTTGTATTACATCCCACACGAAATACTATCAGGATAAAAAGTATCCTAGTCCAGGTGATGTGATGTCCTGTGTGCGAAATTTCATCCAAACCTGTTCAGTCGTTTAAGCGTGATTGTTTAACATCCAAATTCACAAACATACTTTCAAATTTATAGTATTAGTAGAGGAGTATAAAGACCTAATGAAGCCTTTATGATGAGGGTTGATGATAATATATGATCATAACATAACATAAGCTCACGCCTTTATCCCCCAAGGGGTAGGTTGCAACTAGTGCTGTACCCACATTGCGCCGAGCTTATTTCCGTCCCATGATGATGAGGGTGGTTGGTATCGCTATACTGGGCATGTTAAGCTAGTGTGGGGTCAGGAGTATGTGACTGTTGGGTGTATTTATTTACATACATAAGCACTCACGCCTTTAATCCCCGAAGGGTAGGCAGAGGTGTAACTAGTACACCCACATTTCGCCGAGCGTATTTACATCCCACGATGTGATAAGGGGCGAGCCTATCGCCATACCGGTCATAAGTTCCAGACTCCGGGCTGATACTAAGCATTTCGTAATAGACAAACCCAATACCACTTACTCGACCTGGGGATCGAACCCGAGACCTCAGCGTTAGCTTAATCTTAACACGTACGCATTACAACTGCGTCACCGAGGCAGTCGTGTATTTATTTATTTTAAATTATTGTTTTCCATACATAAATGATGGATTCTATAAGCCAATATAGGTAGGTATAGGTAGCTACTGTGACAATAAGGTTTGTTTGCAGTAGAAAGGCATTTCAATGTGTATTGTTTCCATCTGTCCATTTGACATTTGGAAAGGGTTTATTTATATGTTTTGTGAGGGGTGTGGTGACTGAAATTGAAAATACTGTCTCGAGTATTTATTTATTATTAATAATTTTGAATTGTCATTGATAGCAGCGGAGAGTGGTACGGACTGGCAAGACGAAAGACTGTCGTAGGTTCAAAACCAGCCCCAAGACCATACACCTCTGACTCTTCTAAGTTACGTGTGTATTAATTGTTAATTATCACTTGCCTTAACGGTGAAGGAAACATCGTGAGGAAACCTGCATATCTGAGAATTCACAAAAACAGTAACTTATCTTTCATAATTATTATTGACAATATTGATAGGACTGCCTCGGTGGCGCAGTTGTAATGCGTATGCGTTACGATTGAGGCTAACGCTGAGGTCTCGGGTTCGATCCCCGGGTCGGGTAAAGTGGTATTGGGTTTTTCTATTACGAAATGCTCAGTATCAGCCCGGAGTCTGGAATTTGTGCCCGGTATGGCGATAGGCTCGCCCCCTATCACATTGTGGGACGGAGATACGCTCGGCGAAATGTGGGTGTACTGGTTACACCTCTGCCTACCCCTTCGGGGATTACAGGCGTGAGTGCGTATAATATTGATAGAAATAAAAATTCACAATATTTGTGCGTAACATTTTGAAAATGTTTATCTTTTGTCACTGTTAACCGATGGCTACTGTGGAAACGCTTTGGTAAGTTTTAAATAAAAATCGTAAACTAGTAGAATAAAACATCGACTCAAATGTGAAGGTAGAAGTAAATATATAATACGTCATTTTTAACCGACTTCAAAAAAGGAGGAGTTTCTCAACCCGGCACGGTTTTTTTTTGGTTTTTTTTTATGTATGAACATCGATTTCTTCGCCAATTGATGATCGATTTTGTTGGAAAAAAATCACTCATATAACTTTGGTTAAGATCTGATGACGGGGTACGAAGTAAAAAAATAAAACTCCTCAACGGACAACAGTACACTCATTGCGATTGTGTTATCGTATTGGAATTTACATGCTATTGCTGTAACTACCACTAAAAATTGAAGTCGGTTTCTAAGTTTTGTTAAACATTATGTTATAGAGTTGTAGAGTCACGCTGTGGACAATTTTTATCTTCAGCATGAATGGACCGGTTCGACCATTATATCACAGAAATCCGACGTAAAGTAGCGACTCGTTGCTGCGTTTCGTACGGTGACTAAGATATCCGGAGGCCCAAATTCCCCTTCCTAGTCCCTTTATTATCCATTTTCAACTCGCCCATGATTCTTCTGGTATTAGGTGTACATGGGCAGTGAAGATCACTTACCATTAGGTGACCCACATGCTCATTTGCCGGCCTCTGCTATAAAAAAATCTTGTTTTAATTTTTAATATCAATATAAAATTAGGTACATTGTTCGCGATCACATTATTATCATAGGTATATTAGAATATAATGTACAGACACATCCCTATTGGTGTAAATAGGTTGTTCCGTTTATTGAGAAGTGTAAAGGTTCGGTCAATACGAATATACGGGAGGTCTCAAGTATTTGTTCAGCAGGCCAATTCTCGTAATTTTAAATGTTCAAAATATCATTCCGATCTAGTCTCAGCGTCAAGAAAGTTGCAAATGGCATTCTCCTCAACTAATAATCTACGTCAAATGTGAACATAGATCGTAATGAGATTGAATGTAGAATAAAAGTTGACTGAAGCCAAAACGGTATAATGGTACTGCTAATGCTAGGTGCATTTGATGTTGATTATTGGTTTAAGAGAATGCCATTTGCAACTTTCTTGACGCTGAGACTAGATCGGAATGATATTTTGAACATTTAAAATTACGAGAATTGGCCTTCTGGTCTATGTAGTCCATCATTCCACACTGAGTTCGGATTATCATTGTTTATATGGGTGATGTGTGAACAATTTGCTGTGTAATGGATGGTAGTGCTACGATTCAAATTATACGCTTCGATAATCTTCGGAAACACGAAGGGCGATGATGATCCAATATTTCTATGGTCTAAGTCCATAGCGCAGTTACAACATTATATGTACGTGTTTGACGGTTAAGCCGAATATTGTTTGCATATTCGTACTATTACAATTTGAATGATGATTGATGATTGCCGAAGCGCATTACTTTCAGTTAAGTGGTTTCAGTTAGGTGATTGTGTGTGCAAACTGTTCTATTGATAATACTATGTATGTATAGTTCGCCGTGAAATGGTTGACACGTGCATCTATAATGGAGTAAGTAAAAATGCAAGGAATGTTGAGAAGAAGCGTATAACCTATACCAAGACTTACTTTACGTTTTTATTTTTTTATTAACTTAAATGACGAGACGAGCATGTCGCTCGCCTGATAGTAAGCGTCACGCCTGCTCATAAACAGAAGCAACGCCACACAGAACTTTAAATAACAAATCACTGCATGACACTGGACTGCGGTCGTCACCCCGAGACATAAGATGTTAAGTCTTATAATGCCCAGTAATTTCATTGGCTTAAATGTCCTTCAAACCGGAACACAACAGTGCTTACACACTGTTGCTTGGCGGTAGAAATAGACAAAGCGGTGGTACCAACCCAGCCTACCTGTCGCAAACGAGGGACCTACCACCTTGTCGACCACTTGAAGATCGAATCCAGGAACTTCGCTTCAGGTGACGCAAACTGCCCATTCAATAATAATAATATATTGTTTGAATTAGGAAAATTCAAATTAAAACACAAATAATAGTTTTCAATATTTTAATGCATAAATAGTTATTTTCTATAAATGTTATAAAATATAAATGTTTATTTACATGGTCTTTTTAAAATCTTCACAATTTTATCTTCTTAATATTTTTAATAGTTAATATTTTGTAGGCTTAATTAGGAACTTGATATTGTGAACGTTAATCTTCAAGATTGGTATAATGCGTGCGTAATGTAAAATAATACGTTCTATAAAAAATCCTTCCTTTATAGATACTTTTACTACAATTAATATCAAATCGACGATTGTAAACAATAATATAATTATTCATTTAACTTACTAATTTCTAGACGGATGTTCATATTATTTAGACATCTAATTATGAAAATAAATGTACAGAGGTGATTTTTTTGGTCTGAGACAAAAAAAAATATATAATAATTTTAACTAAAGGTTGATGAACTAAATCCATCATCATCATCATCATCATCATCATCATCATCATCATCATCATCAGCCTGAATTCGTCCACTGCTGGACATAGGCCTTTCCAAGTTGGCGCCACCCTTGACGGTCCTCCGCCTTCCTCATCCAGCCGCTTCCCGCTACGTGTATCAGGTCGTCGGTCCAGCGGGCTCGAGGTCGGCCTACACTACGCTTGGATAGACGTGGTCTCCACTCTAGCACTTTTCGACCCCAACGGCCATCGTTGCGGCGACAAATGTGACCAGCCCACTGCCACTTCAACTTGCTAATTCGGCGGGCTATGTCGGTTACTTTAGTTCTCTGACGGATCTCCGTATTCCGGATTTTATCCGTCAGAGAGATACCAAGCATAACCCGCTCCATAGCTCGTTGAGCGACCTTAAAGTGGTGGATTAAGCCCTTTGTTAGAGTCCACGTCTCTGCGCCGTACGTCATAACAGGCAGGACGCACTGGTCAAACAGTTTGGTCTTTAGGCACTGCGGTATTGTCGACGTAAATATGTGACGCAACTTTCCAAATGCCGCCCAACCCAAGCAAATTCTTCTGTCAGCCTCGGCATCGAAGTTGTTTTTTCCTAGTTGGATAACCTGACCTAGGTAAATGTATCTATGAACAACCTCGACGCATAGTCTGTCGACGGTTATTATTATTGTATAACTAAATCCATAAGTTATAAAATTAAATAAGTATTTATATCTTCTCCATAAAAATCTTCTAGTTTATTGCAACATGCAGCAAAAAGTTGCATAAAACCTTTGTGATATGAATCATGATATAAATGCGGTCAAATGCGCAATGAATAAAAACGACTAATCGATAAAATAAGTAAATAATAAATCCATTAAAGTTAATATTCCCTTATCCGCCATCCCAACAAAATAAAATTAACGAAAGTCAATATAAAAGGGAAAACACAAAGTTGAATCCAAGACATTTACAAGTATTATACATCCAACTTCAAGTAATCTCATACTTCGAAATATTTGGGAACTTTCAACATGTTATTAAGTTTTACCGAGTGTGATTTTGATATTAAACTTCAGTCTAATGTTAAGGCGTTTAAGTACTAAGTTACTTTAAGACACGTGTCAAATATAGTTTTAGATAGTACTAGAATCATTTAAGGTCTAAACATCTATCTTGGTTAAGCTGAAAATTTATGCATTTATACGCTTGTAAATATCTACAGTGTAAGTAGGCCACAGACATCTTAAACCCAAAGCCTCACCTGCAGGTGGTACACTCTACTGATAAGCTGATGAGACAATGGCAAAACCTTGGTTCCCGTGGCGGGCTGTGGGGGTCAGACGGTGGGTCGCCCCATATAATTCCAAATCCACCGTCAAATCATGATGAGAAAGCGGACCCTGGCATTAAGCCGGGATAACGCCAAACAGAAAAAAAAGAACTATTAAATTGCAAGGAGAACAAGACGCTCACCTGATAGAGCTCCACCTGTCCATAAAGAGCATTACTACTTCGTTTGAATAATAAAGTGGTGAATGGCACTGTACTCGGTTTATCATCTTGAGGCATAAAATAGTAAGTGAAAAGTCTTTACATCTGGCTTCTCCAGTTGTAAATGTCTTTGTACCTGAGGTTAATGCCTCCTTTTTTCATTATTTTGTCTATCACTTTGCTATGGAGGGAAGTGGACAATTAATATTTCCAACTCCTCCTTAACTTACTATTTGATTAATTTCGTTGCGGGACAAAGACAATTTAGCATTTCCAGAGACTCGCCGAGCTTCACTGCTCGGTGTCAACAAAAATGTGTGCCACTGTCGATCCTGATACACAGGAGTTACAGTGGCGGGTGTGTGGGCGGGATAATCTAAAGTGAAGAGTGATACAATTTTTATGAATCGATAGGTCATCGTTCAAAGTATAAATAGGATCATTAATATTTCAAGAGGAAATTCCAACCCCAGGATACTAAACCACGTATTCGACTGATTCACAAAGAAACACTTTCTCAATTATGTTTTATGTAATTGATATTGGGTAACAAAGCATTTAAAGTTAAGTAGTTCTGAATATTGAACAATTTCCAATAAAACTTCATTAAACCCAGTGATCCGTTATCCGTGATACTCGGTAAGCGTTAACTTCATTAAGCTGTGCGGAATGCCTTGCAATGTTATAGTTATTACTTTAAAGGAGCTTTAATTCTGCTATGCGTGTTTTAACGTACTTTTACTTTTGTTGTTTTTTTAGCATAGGTCGGCAAACGAGTAAGTCGGTCACCCGATGGTAAGTGATCTCCACCGCCCACAATACCAGAACAATCATGAGCGGGGAGTCGGGCCTCCAGACATCTCACTCACTGTACGAAGCTGCTACTTTACGTCGGTTTTCTGTGAGATAGTGGTAACAACCCGGACGAGCCGGCCCATACATGCTGTAGATAAAACTGTCTACAGCGTGGTTGTACTACTCAAACCATGGTAGTTAGTTTATAGTGTATCCTCACTTACGACATTTTACTACACCGAGAGTCGTGTCTATTTAAAACAGTGTAATTTTGATGTTTTAAATCATGACACAGTTCATATTACGATACCCGCTCACATTAGCTACAAGTACGTGTGACAGTTACGCCCCTCAATGCGGAAAATTAACACAGAAGTGTGGATGCACCGTTAGGTTTGACAACAATTATTCTAGTGATACCAATTACTGTCTACTGAAAAACTTATTTCTTTCTGACTGGCGTTATCCCGGATTAATGCCAGGGTCCAGCTTTAGCTTGAGCATCCTCCATAGTTATACCAGCTCTACTGGCTAATTGAAATAAAATTTTATGGTTCAGAACCAATTAAAATGTACCTCAAATCGATTTGGAACAATTAAAATTTGTTATTAAATAGGTAGATAAATTTGATTCACGAAATTTTTATATCAAAGATAGCTTATACATTTTTCGTAGATTTTAAGACTGAAACTAACCGTTTCATATTTTTTTTTCAGCATAAAGTCGAAATTTTTAAGCGTCATTATTACAATATTATCCTATTTTTAAAACCTTTTTCCGTAAATTACTAAAACCAACTAGCATATTAGAATTATCACGGCTAGTTCCTTGCATACTCAATTATTGATCAATTAAAATTAAAAACACATTTTGAAATCATTAATAAATATCACCACTAGTACCAGGACCCCATAAACCGCAACTACTCTTTTATAACATATCCAATATCTTTCATTTCTCTATCGAACTTCTCATCCCGATATTTCTTAATTTTCTTTAACCAGTGCCCAAATGATATATGACTTCTGCAAGTTCCCCCATATCTTGCTGGAAGGCAGTCCAGGTCAATATGCTGTTGAAGGGACTTCAAGTCGCTGCCGTGGAAGTGAATCTTGTCCCATGCTTGTCTGGGAATGAAGCGTTTGAATAGGTAGAAGAAGGTGTTCAGGATCCAAGAATAGTTTATAAGATGAGCTGAGCGTAATCGTGCTGGTGTGGCGAGCTGTAAAGGATGATTGGTGATTAGAAATGCTTTATCTCGCAATTTGATCCTAGCAGTCACAATAACTGCCAAGTTGTAATGCGTACGCGTTACGACTGAGCCTGACGCTGAGGTCTCGGGTTCGATCCCCGGGTCGGGTAAAGTGATATTGGGTTTTCCAATCATGAAATGTTTAGTATCAATCCGTAGTATGGAATTGTGCCCAATATGGCGATAGGCTCGCCCCCTACCACATCATGGGACGGAGATACTCTCGGCGAAATGTGGGTGTACTGGTTGCAACTCTGCCTACTTCTTCGGGTATTACATTGACATCAAAAAGGGGGGGCTCTAAATATTACCGTAATTGTTGTTGTTTTGAAGACCGTCACTTTAACTGTCATCATCCCCACCTTTAAGTGGTTTGTTTTTCTTTGGGAAACATGCTCTTTAAATATAATACCATACTCACCCCCATCAAGCACACTATCTGATAAGCCACAGTAGGCGTCAGTGTTGCCACTTGACGCAGACTGATGCCCTCTAGGTCGACTATGACCGTTCCACCCAGGATCTGCAGCTTCGGCTGCCTCAACCCTATCTCGCACATCGCCATACCAGCTCTCACCAGGTCCTCTACTGGAAACTCTGACGGGTCCCACATGCCTTGAAACAGAAATGATTATGAGGAATGGTTTATATTGTTTTGATATCCCATCGCCATGTAATTGTACCTATGATTGTATGTGTTGTATTATCAGTTTGCAAAAATGTGTTTTATTATAACATAGGCCGGTAAATTGACTGACTGACTGGTAAAGTGACTGCCTCCGTGGCTCAGTTGTAATGCGTAAGCGTTACGATTGAGGCCAACGTTGAGGTCTCGGATTCGATCCCCGGGTCGGGTAAAGTGATATTGGGTTTTTCTATTATGAAATGCTCAATATAAGCTCGGAGTCTGGAATTAGTGCCCGGTATGGCGATAGGCTCGCCCCCTATCACATAAGGGACGGAAATACGCTCGGCGAAATGTGGGTGTACTGGTTACACCTCTGCCTACCACTTCGGGGATTACAGGCGTGAGTGCGTATGTATGTATAGGCCGGTAAATTATCTAATGAGTCACCTAGTAACTGATCTCCACTGCCCATGAAAACTCATAATTCCAAGAGAATCATGGGCGCATTGTCGATCTTAAAGGGATTGAGACGGGGAAACAGAATTTGGACCTCCGGATAGATATCTGAATTTAGCTCACTGCTACTTCTCATCGGTTTTCTATGATACAGTAAGATGAAATACAGTGGTACCATCGCTGGTCAAAAATATTTTTTTGCCATGAAACAGGGAAAGTCTATATAGCGATTTTAATGATACATTGCTAATGAAGAACTATTAAATCGGAATTTTGCACCATTTGCAAACAACGTCAAGGAATCAAAAAATAAATAAATACTGAGTATCGGCGCGCGTTAATAGGCGCGGATCATCGGACCCCGAGTTTAGTATTAGTACGCTCTACATTGCGGGCTTACGTTTCCAAATGACAAGTTAATAGCAAAGGATATATTATATAGCATTTTACGTTTATGTTAAGTAGGTAGTGTTTTATTAGGCCTTCGGCTTCGAAAGCGTTCTACTTACACCCAGTATTGTACAAAGTTGCAGCTAAATTATATTCCAAGATGTCATGATTTCATGATTCATTCAACCCTTTTGAGGGAAACTACAAAGTAATATAAGGATATTGTAAGGACAAGTTCTAACTTACCAAACCTAAATATAGAAAGTCTGCCGATATCAGGACGGTCGAACGTGGTGCCTTCATACGCGTCCTTCACCTTCACCAGTCCCCAGAGGTCGACACCTTCGTACAGCTGACTGTGTTGCTCTCGGAATGCACAGTATCGGACTAGCTGTGGTATAATGAAGTGATGTGAATCAGAAAGAAAAAGTGATACAATTTCAAGTTTTTTTTTTAATATGTAGTTCAAGTTTTTTTTTATTAGATTGAATGACGAGACGAGCAGGTCGCTAGCCTGATGGTAAGCGCCACGCCTGCTCATAAACAGAAGCAACACCACACAGAACTTTAAATAAAGCACTGCATAACACTGGACTGCGCTCGTCACCCTGAGACATAAGGTGTTAAGTCTCATAATGCCCAGTAATTACACTGGCTTCAATGTCCTTCACACCGGAACACAACAGTGCTTACACACTGTTGCTTGGTGGCAGAAATACACAAAGCGGTGGTACCAACCCAGCCAGTCTCTCGCAAACGAGGGACCTACCACCTTGTGAAGTTATTGTTAAACAGTGTTTTAGCGGCAGATATAGACTAAACGGTGATACCAACTCAAACCGCCGCCGTGGCCTCTTACATAAGAGGGACCTAGCACCTACGATTAGATTACCACCTAGATATTTTTAGAGCAGACTATAAACCTTATGACATACCACGACGTATCATAACATACGGTAACGATTTACAATCTTTTTTTCTGTTTTAATCATGAACATACGCCTTTATTCCGAAGGGTTAGACAGAGGTACAACTAGTTTTTAAAGTTTTACCCATATAAAAACTACAAAATTGGGGCATCGTCAGCGTATAATGATGAAAATAAACGACGCGTGTGAACAGAAGGCCAATTCTCGTAATTATACATGTTCAAAATATCATTTCGATCTAGTCTCAGCGTCAAGAAAGTTGCAAATGGCATTCTCATCAATAATCAACGTCAAATGTGAACATAGATCGTAATGAGATTGAATGTAGAATAAAAGTTGACTGAAGTCAAAACGGTATAATGCTAGGTGCATTTGACGTTGATTATTGATTTAAGAGAATGCCATTTGCAACTTTCTTGACGCTGAGACTAGATCGGAATGATATTTTGAACATTTATAATTACGAGAATTGGCCTCCTGATATCGCGTGCCGAACCATTGACGAAGTGCAACCGCTGTTGTAATATTAATAGTCACACATTATATATCTTGCTGGCTTTTCATATGAGAATAAAATCCGATATACAAAGTGTTACAGAAAGGTGTGGTCATATTTAAAGGTCGTTACATACACCTGATGGTGTTATGTACCGGATCATATCATAATCTAGACATCCTAAAATTACCCGTCAATTTTAACCACTCATTTATTGCGATCGATAAATCAATCAATCACATTTCTATAAACTAAGTGGAGTGCGTGAGAATACCAATGCTGAAGTGGATAAAAGCTCAGCCATTCATCATCTAGTGTTGTGCAAAGTTGCAAATCGAATGTTACTAATTCGATAAAAAACGTTATTTATGTCCTAGCAATGCACTCGGATTTGGCATTACGGGGGATGACATACTTATATTGTACGCTATATGTTGCTTAAGTATGACCACACCTTTCTGTAACACGTTGTATAATTTAAAAGTTGTAAACTTAAATCGTCAGTTACATAAATTCGTATTGATCGTCGCGCGTTGTAAGACGCGGTGTCACGGTCAAGTGGTAAGTCGTGGTCCAGCATGTCTGTTTTTTTAAATTGAAAACCGGCTGTTTATTACTACGACGCCTGTGTAGATCTATACATAGTATAACACAAAGTCGCCTTCCGCGTTTGTCTGTTTATCTACTAACTCTTAAACCACGCAACGGATTTTCATGCGGTTTTCACTATCATTTAGACAAGACAATTTCTTTCATATACCTGCCATGGGAGCAGGGCAGTAATATACACGCGGATGAAACCGCGCGGAATAGCTAGTTTTAAGTATAGAAGGTAAAACATGTTATAAATTCCGCGTTCAAACTCAAGAAAAAGTCATCTTTACTCTAAAAATGTCTCTCTGTATGTTTGACGTTTCAAATTGTTTGTCCCAATTTTTAATTTATAATAATAATAATAATAAGCCCCTCATAAAACTAACTTCACGTCCGGCACGACCATCTGTAGCCACGTGAGGGGCGGATATTGGTAGCTTTTAGCTATATACTAACCAATAACCAACGAAGCGCTAGTAAAAAATACTCAAATGCGATGCGTCTAAGAAATAGGACAATACCCCAGGCGGGTACCGGAGCCAACGGCGATGGAGAATCCCGCCCCGGGCCTTCCAGCCCGGGCTGCCCTACGTATTCTGGGGAGGGCACCGTATCGCACCAACCTGCCCAGTTTCAAACTGCTGCAGGTCAACAACAACAAGACCATGAACACAGACTTACGAACAGAAATTATAGCAAAGTAGTCAATTCTGCCGAGGATGCTTCACTGGCGGCGTCAGCCACTCAGCCTGTGACCACCAAAGCAGGAATACCCAGAGTGCGTATTAGATGGACTGTAGATATGAACATATTCATCATGCGCACATACTATTACGTTACCAAACTTGAACAGGATAGAACTATGTACTGCACTAAACTATATGATAAATTTAAACAACAATACCCAGAACTAAACGTAACAGAGCAACGAATAATAGACCAAAGGCGAGTCATAATAAGAAACAGAATGTTGTCTGAGGACACTTTAAATTTAATTAAACTAGAGGTAGCAGAGCAACTTAAGGTAGAGGAAGAGGAGGAGATAAGCAGAATACAAAATACAGACATATTACATATAACACAATCACTCAATGAATCCACACAATCTTATCCTTCGCCATTGTCGGAATCAACGACCATATACCCTACACCGCAACAGCCTGACACAGAAAACAGCAATCAGTATCAAAATATAATTCCAATTCACGAACAAAATATATCTGATACTGCATTAGTAGAAGCTCTAACTAATGAGTTAGAGACAAATATAGCCAAATACAATGGAACCGATCCTACTGTAAGACCATTAATACCAAAAATAAAATCTTCGCGACAATTATCAGAGATTATAAATATATTTAATCGAACCATTATCCCCACTAAAGTATCAGCCCTAGAAAATATTAGTGACACAAATACATTAATTTATTGCGTAGCTCTTACCGTTGTAACATATTTTAAATTAAAAATAAATTTTGTAAGATCCCACACCAATAGAATAAACGACATACCACTATGGCAAAAAAGATTAGAAAAAGATATAGATCAATTAAGAAAAGATATAGGTAGATTAACACAACATAAGAATGGAAACACCTCAAAAAAGCTAGCTGATAAAGTCAAACAAATCATGGCCAAAACAAAGCAACATAGTTCCCATGAAAATTTTAATAAAAGAGTAGAAGACTACTTGGACACGTTAAAACAAAAGCTTTTAGTAAAAAGTCATAGACTTGGAAGATATAAAAAAGCAAAAGAAAGGAAGGATAACAATAGGCTTTTTAAAACAAGTGAGAAACAATTTTATAGAAAACTCAAAGGTACTTCCAACACAAATCTACGTCCTCCGTCTGAAGAGTCCTTAAAGGAGTTCTGGAAGAATGTTTGGTCAGATAACGTAAAACATAATAAAAATGCTGAATGGATAAAAAAAGAAGTTGCTCGGACAGAAACAATAGAAGAAATGCCGTTTGAAGATATAGATACACTAGAAATTAGAAATATTATTAATAAAACACATAACTGGAAAGCAGCAGGCATAGATGGCATACATAACTTCTGGATAAAGAGACTTTACACACTACACAGAACTTTAGCAGAACAAATCAACGATATTTTAAAAGGTAATCAAACTCTTCCAGAATTCCTAACAAAAGGAATTACTTATATGATACCCAAATCAAACCAGACTCAGGACCCATCACAGTATAGGCCAATTACGTGCCTCCCGACCATGTACAAAATTATAACATCATGTGTGGCCAGTAAAATCACTAAACATATCGAAAAATATAATATACTAACAGAAGAACAGAAGGGTTGTAGGCGGGATCATAGGGGCTGCAAAGAACAATTAATTATTGATTCCGTTATATTAAAACACGCACAGAAATGTAGGAAAAATTTATATATTGCATACATTGATTATAAAAAAGCATTTGATAGCATACCACACTCATGGCTAGTCCATATTTTAAATATATATAAAATAAACCCATTAATCGTAAATTTTCTTGAAAATACAATGTTATCCTGGAAAACTACACTTAAACTGCAAACAAACACAACAAATATATGTATAGATGGAATAGAAATTAAAAAAGGCATATTCCAGGGGGATTCTCTAAGTCCCTTGTGGTTTTGTCTAGCTCTGAATCCATTATCCCATGCATTAAATGAATCAAAGTTAGGTTTTGACATAAAAAATAACAGAACGACACTATATCGAATTACACACTTATTATATATGGATGACTTAAAACTTTACGCTAATAAGTATACAGATTTACACGGTCTATTAGATATAACTAGAATATTTTCAAAAGATATAAAAATGGATTTTGGTTTAGACAAATGCCGAACATTAAACATTGAGAAAGGAAAAATTGTAGGAGGAGACTATGATTTAAGTAATGAAGAAGTAATAGAAGCAATGAAAAGTGATGAAATATACAAGTACTTAGGATACAACCAAGCCCGCTTATTGGAACATAAAGCCGTTAAAAATAAACTCAAACAGGAATACAGCAATAGAATTCACTCACTATGTAAAATGCATTTAGGGAGTAAAAATTTGTTTAAATCAATAAACACATACGCGATACCCATACTAACTTATTCTTTTGGTATTATAAAATGGTCTAAGACAGATTTACACGCATTAGAAATTAAGACCAGAACTCTTCTTACACAACACAGATATCATCACCCTAAATCTGCAATAGAACGATTAATTATTTCCAGAAAGGAAGGAGGCAGAGGATTAATTGAAATAACAAACCTACATAAAAGACAAATTATAAACTTAAAACAATTTTTTAGGCAAAAGAAAGATAGCAGTCAGTTACACAAAACAATATCAGAAATTGATAACCAATTTACACCCTTAAACTTGAGCGAAGACAACACTGAGTTAATTGATAGAGCGAAACATAATGAAGAAATACATAGAAGGTGGAAACAGAAAGAACTACATGGACGACACCCAAACGACTTACAGCAAGCACATATAGATAGAGAGGCTTCTAATAAATGGCTCGATTTCAGCGGACTTTTCCCGGAAACGGAAGGATTCCTTTTAGCAATACAAGACCAAGTTATTAACACTAAAAACTATAGAAAATATATATTAAAAGATAGAGAAATTAGAAATGATTTATGCAGGAAATGTCATGCTAAACCTGAAACAATACAACATATCACAGGAGCATGTGTCACACTAACTCAGAACGACTACACACATAGACACAACCAACTTACAAATATCATACATCAGAAACTCGCAATAAAATACAACCTCATGCAAGACCCATACACACCGTATTACAAATATAATCCCAGGTCCGTATCAGAAAACCACCTATTCAAAATCTATTATGACCGCACTATTATTACTGATCACACGATATACAACAATCGTCCCGATATAACATTGGTCGATAAACAAAACAAACATGTATACCTAATAGATATAGCCGTACCAAATACCAATAATTTACAGAAAACTATTACCGAGAAAATTAGAAAATACACAGAGTTACAAGAAGAAGTTACTAGAGTATGGAAAATGAATAGAGTCACTATAGTCCCAATTGTTATATCAACTACGGGTGTGGTCCCAAAACAGTTACACAATAGTTTAAATATACTTAATCTACCCAAGTACACATATATTACACTCCAGAAAGCTGCAATATTAAACACTTGCCGAATAGTTAGGAAATTTTTACAGCTCGACTCAGAAAATAGTAATATCACAACTACGCAGACGAATCATAATACATAATTATTCTATGAGTGGTAGAGCCACGCTGTAGACACTTTTGTCTACAGCGTGTATGGGCAGGCTCGTCCGGGTCGTTGCCACTGTCTCACTGAGGGCCGGCGTAAGGTGGCAGCTTGCTGCTGCGTTTCGTACGGTGAGTGAGATATCCGGAAGCCCAAACACAAAAAAAAAAAAGAAAAAAAAAAAAAAAACAGACCTCAAGACAAAAAAGGAAAAAAAAAAAAAAAACGCTTAAAGTCGCACTTTGGTTTGTACCCGTGCGATTTTAAAAATACCCCAGGTAATAACCCTGAGAAAAATTCACTTAAAAACATAATAATAATAATAATACACCCAACAGTCACACACATAGTCCTGACCCCACACTAGGTAAATCTGTGTCGTGGGTATCAGGAACTACGAGGGACTTGCGGTCACAATTGCCTGTTTAAGTTTCAGTTGAACTTTATTTATATATTTTTGAGTGGTAGAGCCACGCTGTAGCCACGGTTTTGTCTACAGCACGAATGCGCCGGCTCGACCGGGTCGTTATCACTGTTTCACAGAAAATTGACGTAAAGTAGCGGCTTGCTGCTACGTTTCGTACGGTGAGTGGAATATCCGGAGGCCCAAATCCCCCTCTCCTTTCTATTTATTTTCCTTTCCTATCCCTTTATTGTCCCTTTCCTTTAAGACCGGCAACGCGCCCGTGATTCTTCTGGCATTGTGGGCATACATGAGCGGTGGAGATCACTTACCATCAGATGGTTGCAGCAGGTGGCACTTGCCCGATTGCTTGCCTATGCTATAATAATTCTTAAAAGAGTTCTCGTCCAGGTTTAACAGGTGATACAAATTCTCTCCAAACTGAGTTAAATTAATTTATAACTGACCAATTTGTGAGCTCTAGGGACTATAAAGCTCCTTGCACGTAGATATCTCAGCAGGAACGCGTCATCTGTCCTGCAAGGCCTGCATTCGCTGCGTTCTGAAAAAATGAAACAAATCAAATCACATCAAATCCTTCATTAAGTAATTAGGCCGCCAAGGGAACTTTTACACGTCAAGTTTAGAATCTATCGGTGCTTCGGAAATGCCCACTGGTCTGAGAAGCACCAAGAAACTCAGTTTTTAATATTTACAATTTTGGTATAGTAAACATACATCATTTACTTAGTAATACATTTATAAAAAAAAACAATCAGTTTAGGATTCATACACGTACCTATTCCGAGGATCTAGCATTGACTACTCCGAGTCTAAGCAAACCATTTAATTGTCACAATATAATAATTATTAATATAAATATTTACATGTACCTAAAATGGCTATGATGGAGCGGCATATTCATATTGTGACAAAGCTCCGTAAAGAAAAAAAAAATATTAAGCGTTCTGAGTAGACCAGTCCACATCAGCAGCACCATTAAACCAAGGGCATTCAATGCAATTTTGATCTGCTACTAGGTGGTAGGTACTTCGAATGAAAGGTCGTCTGGGTAGGTACCACTGCTTTGTGCATTTCTACCGGCAAACAGTGTGGAAGCACTGTTGTGTTCAGGTTTATAGGACAAGCTAGTGAAATTACTTCGCATTATGAGGCAACAACTTATGTCTCGGGGTAACGAGCGCAGTCCAGTGCCATGCAGTACTTCATAATTCGAAGTTCTGATTGGTGTCCTGTTTATGGGCAGGCGTGACGCTAGCTATCAAGCGAGGGACCCTGATGTCTAACATTAACGCTAATTTAAAAAAATATACATACGCACTCACGCCTGTAATCCCCGAAGAGGTAGGCAGAGGTGTAACCAGTACACCCACATTTCGCCGAGAGTATTTCCGTCCCTTATGTGATAGGGGGCGAGCCTATCGCCATACTGGGCACAAATTCCAGACTCCGGGCTGATACTGAGCATTTCGTAATAGAAAAACCTAATACGACTTTACCCGACCCGGGGATCGAACCTGAGACCTCAGCGTTGACCTCAATCGTAACGCGTACGCATTACAACTGCGCCACCGAGGCAGTCTAAAACAATACACAGTTGATATTATTCTTTTTGACTACGGACTAGCTCTTTTACGGTTTAGTGTCAAGGCGCGCCTTCCTTATGCGCTTCCCCTTCACCCAATCACGAGTGTCCTGCGTAATCATCTAATATGTCTAGCCAGCGCTTTTTGGGTCATCCGCGAGATCGTAATCCTGGTACGTTTCGGCATTCGCGACCGACGTCCTCACATGGTTTCTTCAAAACGGGACCACCCGTAAGCGATATTCCTGAACTTGACATTGATTTGATTATTAAATGAACCTCGGGCTATAAGCCAAGCGGTATAGCGCCATTTAGTAATACTCCCCCATCCACAAGTCGAATTATGTAGTTAACAGTCAAGCCTGTTATATGATTATAATGTAGGTAGCTCGTATTTAACTCTGAACTGGTTGTTCATATTATGCATGCACATGTCCGCACGTGTGCCCTTGTAAATGCATCTACAGTATGCACAATGTCTACGGATATGAAGCTACTTCTTACTTAACAAAATCATTGTAAACATTATATATTTTAATCACTGAAGAAATGGAGGAGGTCGACACGAAGTGTATATATTTTTTTTTTTTTGTATAACAACGCAAATCTTTTTACAGGGTATTCTTATTTTGATAATTATTTTGGTCCCATTTATCTTTTAATTTACCTCTATGGAGCTATATCGGGGATGAAAGATTATAACTTCGCTATTTTTGCACGGCCTCTTGCATACGAGGGACCTACCACCTTGCAGGATTGCAATCTCTGGTCTGGCATTTCTGTACATAGTACCTATATACTCTGATATTATCAAAAGGATAATCCTTCTACTCATATTTGTCAATAAAATATTTCTTACTATTGACACCATGCACCCCACGCTTTTTTTACAATAAAATATTTGAAACTATTATTTATTTTTCATTTTTAGTTGGAGTTTCTATAAAAGCGTGTTTTTTAAAACTATTATTTATTTTCCGTGCCCAGCAGTGGGACGTATATAATACAGGGCTAGTATTATTATAAAGCAAAGATTAGGTGTGTAAAAATTAGATTTTGGTAATTTTTATACCAATAGTCGGAAATAGGTACCTTAAGAATCATGGATGCGTTTTCGGAATGGGGAATGGGAAATAGAGGGGGATTTGTGCGTAATATACTTAACAGAAATATCTTTCTTCCTTTCAAGAATAGACATAGCTACTGTTTAGGCGTCAACCATTATTTCGTAATTTATCTTGTATTTATTGTAATAGCGAATAATTAAATTGTTAGTATTATTTGTCTATGATTACCCCGAGCCATCTAGTGGCAACATTTAGAAATTTTGTAACGTGTCGATGTTTCCTTGTCGGCCATTTTGGAAGAACACTTGCTTCCTCGTACTGTTACCAATAACACGCATTTTTTTACAAAAAGGGTATTTTCATTCATTCCAACATACACAAATTCAAAAGTTAGCTCAAGCCCCAACATTGGTCCTTCGTTGCCGAATATTCATTTGGACCTTCGTCGGCGAAAATTCATCGGAGCAGCGTCAGAAATCTGGAGTTTCGTCACTGCATCGGCGTGGGAACTTCGCCCCGTATCAACACGGATCCACACACGCCTCAGAAGACGGTCAGATCCATCCTTTCTCTTCCCCTATTTCATCGCTTGTGCTAATATCGTGTTATTTCCTGGTTATAGGTTCAACCACCGTGAGTCGCTCTGGGTCATCACGTCTCGAGTGGTAACTGTAAGTACGTAACTTGCTTTATATCAGGCCATTGCGATGAGTGACGACGAAAATAAAATCGTGGGGAAGCATTTGTCAGTTCCCAAATCACCTTTAAGGGACCGTAGTCCAACGAGTGCGGGTGATTTGAGAAAAATGAGGGGTTCGTTAAAAAGTCGGTTAACTTCATTTGAAAAGTATATTAGTAAATCAGAAGATCTTTCATTAACTAATGTTCAAAAGGCAGAAATAAACTTACGAATACAATCTGCCAAGGTAATATTAGAAGATTATTATAATATTCAAAATAAATTAGACAAATTAACCGATGAGACTGAATTAAGTTTAAATTGTGAGTATAGAGAATCATTCGAAAATCAGTATTTTACAATAATGGCTTCTGCAACATGTTTAGTAAGTGATAACATTGGTGACGATTCTCAATGTTCGAAAACGGGAAAATCTAAAAATAAACGTTCAAAATTGCCAGACGTTAAGTTACCTGACTTCGACGGTAGTTATGACAAGTGGCTAGAATATAAAAACTCATTTATAACAATGATACACACACGCGATGACCTAGATGAAACTGATAAATTTCAGTACCTCAAATCTTCGCTTAGTGGTTCAGCCCTTCGAGTTATAAGTTCATTAGAGTTTACACCTTCTAACTACTCACACGCATGGGAACTACTTGTACAGAGATTTCATAACAGTCGCTTATTAGTACATAACCACGTAAAATCTTTGTTTACTGCACCATCGCTTACCAAAGAATGTTCTGAACAAATTAGAAATCTTATAGACACTGTATTAAGGAATTTGCGATCTCTAAAAACCTTGGAGGAGCCTACAGACATGTGGGATACCTTAATTATATATTTAATAAGGTCTAAGCTCGATCAAATTACCAAGCGCGAATGGGAAGACCATAAAAGGTCACTGAAACTTATTTCCAATACAGGTTCTAAGTGTAATAAAATTAAACTAGAAGACTTATTAGATTTTCTCAGAAGTAAGGCGGATACTCTCGAAACAATACATTACAATAATACAAAACCTCATCACACTAAATCCACTTCAGATCACAAAAAACATCAAACACATAGTTTCGTTTCTACACGCAACACTAAAACGAATAAGTTTGAGAAACCTAAACAAGTATGTGTGATTTGCAACAGCAATCATGCATTGTACGCTTGTATCAGTTTTCTTAATTTAACAGTCGAAGATAGGATTAAACTTGTAGAAGTTAAAAATCTTTGCCCAAACTGTTTACGTGCAGGTCATACAGTCGTTAACTGTTTATACGGACCTTGCAAGCAGTGCGGGGAAAAACATAACAGTTTAATTCATATTAAAGGCAATAGCGTAAACACATGTACAACTATAGATACCCGAGTGGCTAGCGCATCGCCGCCGCATGAGCGAAATAACAAACCGGTTCCTGCGAACGAGTCGGCGATGCGTTCTACGTCACAGTTATATACTAGTACATTTCATTCAAATAACGACACCGGAGTGTCTGCATTAAATCGAGTTATTTTGGCTACCGCTTTAGTGGATGTCGCGGATAATAACAACACGTATCATACAGTTCGCGCCCTGCTCGATAACGGGAGTCAACATTGTTTCATTTCTGAAAGTTTAACAAAACAGTTAAACGTTTCAGTTATACAGTCCGCTGTTCGAGTCTCGGGTGTGGGACATTCGGTCACACAGTCGAGTCAATCATGCGATATAAACATACGCTCTAAGTTAAACGATTATACCACGAATATTCGTTGTATTGTTTTGCCGGAAATTACGGGTAGTATTCCGACAAATAATATTAATTGCAATTCAATTAATATACCAAAAAACATACGTCTTGCAGATCCCTCTTTCCATATACCATCAAATATTGATATATTAATCGGAGCGGACAGGTTTTGGGATTTATTAGATGAAGGCCGTTTCAAATTACCGTGTGGGCCATATTTACAAAATTCCAAAATGGGTTGGTTACTGTCCGGTCCCATTGATGCGAAGAATTTACGAATTGATCAGGTTGTCTGTAATATTTCTCAAACATTAGACAATCAATTGAGGAAATTTTGGGAGCTGGAGGAAATACGTTTTGATAATGATACCTTCACTGCAGATGAGCGTCAGTGTGAGGATACATTTATACGTACCACTAAACGTGACGATAACGGTAGGTTTTCGGTTCGAATCCCGTTAAAGGAACCTCCTAGCACGCTTGGTGATTCTTACGAAATGGCTAAAAGTCGGTTCTTAGCCTTAGAACGTAAATTACATAAAATGCCTAATTTCAAAAATATGTATTGCGAATTCATACGAGAATACATTGAATTGGGTCATATGAAACTTTTACATAGATATGATTCACCTAACTATTTCCTTCCACATCATGGAGTGTGGAGAAATAGTAGTACGACTACTAAATTACGCGTAGTGTTTGACGCCAGCGCCGTCACGACGTCAAACAAATCGTTGAATGACATACAGCTGGTCGGACCAGCATTGCAAAATGATATTTTTTCTATTCTGTTACGGTTTAGACAGTATAGGTACGTAGCATGTGCCGACGTAGAGAAAATGTTTAGGCAGATATTAATACATAATGATCACCGAAATTTACAACTTATATTGTGGAGAGAAAACTCATCCGATTCACTAGACATTTATCAACTTAATACAGTTACATATGGCACTGCATCCGCACCATATTTAAGCATGCGTTGTATCCGTCAATTAGCCGAAGATACAAGTGATGACGTCATAGCTACAGTGATAAGAGATGATTTCTATGTAGACGATTTAATCACAGGTCATGATAACTTCGAGTCATTGTTGAGTATTTGTGAAAAAACGTCCCAAGTATTAAAATCGGGTTGTTTCCCATTACGCAAGTGGACTTTCAATCATGACTCAACAACTCACATCCAAAAACGGTTATCAATAGACGAACATTGTCAAAGTAAAACCCTTGGTTTGGGTTGGTCAAATGTCAGTGACGAGTTTCATTTTACTACAGAGTTAGAAAATACCGTTACAGTCACTAAACGAATTATTCTCTCTATAATATCTCAGATATATGATCCGTTAGGCCTTTTATCCCCAACCATAATAATTGCAAAGATAATTCTGCAACAATTATGGTTACAAAAAATCGATTGGGATGATCCTGTACCTAAGGATATTTTAATGAGGTGGAATCGTTTTATTATTACTATTTCAGAAGTTCTAAAACTATTACGAATTCCTCGTTACGTCATGAGTGAATGTTCACGGAGAATTGAACTTCATATTTTCGCAGACGCCTCACAGGACGCATACGGCGCCTGTGCTTATGTGAAAACGTATGGAGAATCAGCACAATTTACTGTTAAATTATTGTGTTCCAAAAGTAAAGTCGCCCCAGTAAAAACAATTACTATTCCGCGGCTCGAATTGTGTGCGGCACTTGTGGGTGCAAAATTATATAAAAAAATTGTAAAATCATTAAGATTGCAAATTAATGAAACATACTTTTGGACAGACTCGACCATAGTATTAGGTTGGATTAGGATGTCTCCCCGTATGTTAAAAACGTTTGTACAAAATCGTGTCATACAAATTAACGAATTAACAGGTGATGCTTTATGGTGTCACGTAAATGGCAAGGATAACCCGGCGGATTACGTTTCACGTGGTCTTTATTTAGACGAATTACATAAATGCGATACATGGTGGTACGGGCCAGAGTTTTTACGTAATATTGAGTTAAATTACATAACGGATATAAATTTAGATACTTCTTTATTGCCTGAAATAAAATCACAGTCTCATATTACAATAAATGATAATTCAAGTACTGAATTATTTTATTTCAATAGATTTTCTTCGTTCAATCGAATGAGACGCACTGGTGCTTATATATTGCGTTTTATATATAACTCGCGGACGAGGAGTAAACAACTTCGTAAAACCGGTTTGTTATCTATAGATGAACTGAACCAATCAGAGCTAGTTCTAACGCGTCTCGCTCAGGTGCAGTCATTTGGAAATAATTATATTACATTAGTACAACGTCGTTCGGGCAAATTGACAGGACTTAATCTTTTTGTAGACGATAACGATATTCTGAGAGTTGGTGGTAGATTAAATAATTCAAGTTTCGATTATGATAAGAAGCATCCAGTGTTATTATGCAGTAAACATAGATTTACAGTGTTGTTATTTAGTTCGGAACATAAACGTTTATTACACGCGGGACCTCAGCTTCTTCTGTCGAATATTCGTGAGTGTTGGTGGCCATTGGGCGGTAGAAACCTAGCCAGGAAAACTGTCCATCAATGTGTTATGTGTACCCGGCTGAAAGGTGTTACTTTAAAGCCTATTATGGGAAATTTACCGGCTAAACGACTTGAAGCGAGTTTTCCATTTAAATATACGGGTGTGGATTATGCTGGCCCTGTCATGATTTTAACCCGAAAGGGCAGAGGAGCTAAACTAGTGAAAGGTTACATTTGTTTATTTATTTGCTTTTGTACCCGTGCGATGCATTTAGAACTCGTCACTAGTTTATCAACCAATGATTATTTGCTTGCATTAAAGAGATTTATATCTCGACGTGGTAAGCCAGCAGAGATAATTTCTGACAATGGTAGGAATTTCGTAGGTGCCGAAAGGCAATTTTTAACATTTTTAACTGAGAACTCTAAATACATATTTGAATACGCTACAGATAAAGGGATAAAATTTAGCTTCGCTCCCCCTTACTCTCCTCATTTCAATGGTTTGTGTGAAGCGGGCGTTAAATCCTGCAAGTACCACTTGAGACGTGTCATAGGAAACGCTAGTCTAACCTACGAGGAGTTCAGCACGGTATTGGCACAAGTCGAAGCCGTCCTGAATTCCCGTCCTATATCCGTTTTATCCACAGATCCTGACGACATGCTCCCTCTCACACCAGCTCACTTCCTGATCGGCCGTCCTCTGACTGCGCCCATGCAAGCAGATGTATCTGACACTCCGAGTCACACACTGCCCCGTTACGACCGCATCGAGCAGCTGAGACAGCATTTTTGGCAGCGATGGGCAAAAGAATATGTATCAGAGCTCCAGAGTAGATCGAAGTGGAAATCCAACATAAGCGAGATTGAAGTCGGTACGGTGGTACTCGTTAAAGAAGACAACGTTCCCCCATTAACATGGAGACTAGCTTGCGTTTCAGAAGTATATCCCGGAAAGGACGGCGTGTCAAGAGTGGCAGATCTTCGCACAGCATCAGGCGTTATACGGCGTTCCTTCTCGAAGATATGTCCACTGCCTGTATCATCTGAGTGATGTCTACGCGTCGCGCAACTCAAGCATACAAGACTTCACGTTGGAGCCTGCGGCATCCAAGGCCGGGGCCATGTTTAGGCGTCAACCATTATTTCGTAATTTATCTTGTATTTATTGTAATAGCGAATAATTAAATTGTTAGTATTATTTGTCTATGATTACCCCGAGCCATCTAGTGGCAACATTTAGAAATTTTGTAACGTGTCGATGTTTCCTTGTCGGCCATTTTGGAAGAACACTTGCTTCCTCGTACTGTTACCAATAACACGCATTTTTTTACAAAAAGGGTATTTTCATTCATTCCAACATACACAAATTCAAAAGTTAGCTCAAGCCCCAACAGCTACTTATTTAAAAAATACTATTCAAATATGTTATTTTTATAACAATATGTGGAAAAACAAGGGGAAGGACTTTGAGTTGAAGAGATACGAAGATTCTAAATCACTTACCGTATATCATTTGCCGTAGCTCTGTGATCGCTGTAGCCCTGGTAGCTGGATTCTCGTTGCACAACTCCTTAGCAAGTTCTTGCATCTCAGCATTTTCCTCTGTGTTGAGTTCAGCCTCGTAGGCGATTTCGAGAAAACACTCGTACATTATGATGTCCTAGTACCGAAACCTGTAACAACAAAATGTCTTTACTTGATTTTTTAAGACGCTCACCTCTTTTTTTTATGATAAAGTACCATTCGTGTCCATAAACAGTAGGAACACCACTCAGAACTTTGAATTACAAAGTATTGTATCACATTGGACTGCGCTCATCATCCTGAGACATAAAGATGTAGTCTTATAATACTCAGTAATTTCACTGATATAAATGTCCTTCAAACTGAAGACAGATAGATAGATTAAACCAATCACGTCTTAACGGCTGAACGGTTTTGGGTGAAATTTGGCACACAGGTAGACCACGACCTACTTTTTATCGCGGTAAGACCGTTCACGAGCAAAAGCTAGTAAAATGAAAAGTATCCTATAAATCTAAACTACAGCTCAAAGATATGACTCAGCAGGTTCTTTAAGCGTTTTTTGCCAGTTGCCACGTGTATATTCATGGGCATAACACTTTGACGAATTAGCAATTACGTCATCACGCTTGTTAACTGTGTTATATTGCGTGGGCGTTACTGCTTTGGTAGATGATAAAACGTGGGCCCACAAAACTGTTACACTGTCAACTATTGCTAATGTTCATTATTCTCATATTAAGGCATTGTAAACATTGTGTAATTTAAAGTTTCATTTAAGAAGCCAGAGTCAATTAGCATGGACGTCGTCAAGGGGGAAGGGGGGCAACGGAGCTGCTGCCTTATTTAGGCACGTTTTTTTTAACAATATGCCTATCCATATTTCACGAACTCGTGAAGACAAGGGGAGTGACTTGGGTGCTATGGTATGCTATAATAAATCAAGCTAGATCGTCTCGAAAGCATTTGAACTTACGATATATTACATTAATTACCATATTCTCTTTTTCCGGGATAAAAGCCTATGTTGTAGTCTAGGTCACAATCTGACCGGGCACAAATTTCATCAAAATCCGTTCAGCAATAAGGCGTGATTAATTAACAAACATCCAAATGCACAAACTGGGCATCCAAACATATACGCACTCACGCCTGTAATCCCTGACGGGGTAGGCAGAGCTGTAACCAGTACACCCACATTTCGCCGAGTGTATCTCCGTCCCATAATGTGATAAGAGGCGAGCCTATCGCCATACCGGGCCCAAATTTCAGACTCCGGGCTGATACTGAGCATTTCGTAATAGAAAAACCCAATATCATTTTACCCGACCCGGGGATCGAACCCGAGACCTCAGCGTCAGCCTTAGTCGTAACGCGTACGCATTACAACTGCGCCACCAAGGCAGTCAATTGGCAATAATAATATTAGGATATTATGCAAGCAGTGTTATTTCATTAAAATTTTACTCAGTTGAAAGACCAAGAAGGGCATCTAACCCCAGTAGCGATAATAACTATTGCGCATGCGCACATTAATTCAAACCAAATTACACATGCCATTAACCGGTTTCTAGATCATGTTTATGTAGATCTTCTTCGTTTGGCATGGATTTATTACTTATTACTTACTAGCTTTTGCTCGCGGCTCCGCCCGCGTGAGAATACTTTTCCTAAATAAAACGTAGCCTATAACCGTCTCCAGGGTCCCATCTATCTCTACATCAAAATTCATCAAAATCGATTAAGTGATTTAGGCGTGAAAGCTTAACAAACAAATAGATTTTTTTTTCAAAAAAAGTATCCTATGTTACTTCTTATACCTCCAAGAATATATGTGTACAAAGTTTCATGATGATCGGTTAAGTAGATTTCGCGTGAAAGCGTAACAAACAAACTTACATTCACATTTATAATATTAGTATGAAGTACGATAAGGCCACTAAACGAGCATGTGGGTCACCTGATAGTAAATGGTTCGATTGGCAAGGAGAGGAAAGTAAAACACTCTAACCAAATAAATAAAAAGGTGGGTTTCACAGAAACACTTTATATTTTTGATAATAGCTAGTAGACACTTCCCCATCAAGGGGGCGAGCACGAACAACTTACGAATATTCGAATCGAGAACGCTAGCATTTGTATGAAGTTTCAAACAATTTTTGACATTTCGATACGAATACGTTCTCGCCAGTTATTGGTGCTAGCTTCTCAGTTGTCATTTGTAAGGCCATACGCGTAGCAGGCAGACGAGCCGAGTGACCCTGGCACACTCTATTGTTATTTAACAGGGAGCAGTAATGTAAAATTAAGTGTATCCCAGAAAAGTCAAAACTAATTGCTAATGCCCCTTGGACATAGCGATCAAAACTGATGACAATTAGGTAGTTCTATCTTGGAAGTTAGTTGCCGTCGTTTTTGGACTCCATTTTCACATATAAAATACATAAATTAGGTAACTAAATACTCCAACGTTCAAATTTATAGTCCTTACTTTTTTATTTTTGTATTTGTTGCATAGGCCGACAAACGGGCAAGTGGGTCGCCTGATGGTAAGTGATTACCACCGCCCATATTTGCCCACAATACCAAAAAGAGTCATGGGCGCGTTGCCGACCTTAAAGGAAAGGGATAATTAAGGGATTTGGAAGGGGAGGGGATTTGGGCCTCAGGATATCTCACCCACCGTACGAAACGTAACAGCAAGCTGTTACTTTACGTCGTTTTCTGTGAGACAGTGCTTACGGCCCGGACGAGCCGGCCCATTCATGCTGCAGACTAAATTGACTACAGCGTGGCTCTACCACTCGTATCCTTACTCCCGACCACATACTAAGATCAAATCGCGGATGTCAAGAACTTTGGGTCATTTACGGCCCTACAACAACCAGTTTCGAAACATATATTTATCCAATGCAAGGATCGAACTCGTGACCTCTAGTGTGGGCTAATAAGCCCGATACGCCTCTGGCAATTTTCTCGAGATATTTGTTGTACATACATACATACATACGCACTCACGCCTGTATTCCCCGAAGGGGTAGACAAAGGTGTAATGTGGGTCATTTCGCTGAGCGTATCTCCGTCCCACGATGGGCGAGCCTATCGCCATACCGGGCACAAATTCCAGACTCCGGGATGATACTGAGCATTTCGTAATAGAAAAACTCAATACCACTTTACCCGACCCGGGGATCGAACCCGAGACCTCAGCGTTAGCTTAATCGTAACGTGTACGCATTACAACTGCGCCACCGAGGCAGTCATATTTGTTGTATGTACGTATAAAGCCTCATTTGGTTACATGATTATATCTCATGGTTAGATTTTATCGCACACAGATGAGAATATAATAGATCATTAAAGATTAAGAACCCGCGTCATACAATTTCAAAAAATAATTTTTACGACGTCACGCCGCTCAGGAAATTACAGTTTACTGTTATTATTCATATATTATTATTTTACAAGGTGGGGTCCGTCGTATGCGAGAGGCCGTCTGGCTTGGTACAATCGCTTTGTCTATTTCTGCCGCCAAACAACAATATGTAAGCACTGTTGTGTTCCGGTTTGAAGGATATTGACCTCAGTGAAATTATTGGGCATTATGAGACTATGATGTCTCGGGGTGACGAGCGCAGTCCAATGCCAAGTAGTGCTTTGTAATTCAAAGTTCTGTGTGGTGTGGTGGTGGCTTCTGTTTATGGGCAGGCGTATCCCTTACCATCAGGCAAGCGACCTGCTAGTTTCGTCACTCAAGCTAATAAAAACAAATATACACATTTGGCACACATATAGACCATGACCTGAATTAGGAACATAGTCTACATTTGGAAAAAGATATTCACGCGGTCGGAACCGTGACCAAAAGGTAGTATGAAGCTCCGTGGCGCAGCGGGCGAGTAGTCGGCTGCGAAGCGAGAGGCCGTGGGTTCGATTCCCACACCGAGACAAATGTTTGTGTGAACCACAAATATTGGTCTCGGGTCTGGGTGTTGTGGGAGCGCAAGTCCCTCGTAGTTCCTGATACCCACGACACAGGTTTACCTAGTGTGGGGTCAGGACTATGTGTGTGACTGTTGGGTGTATTATTATTATTATATTATTAATAAAGTATTAAGGTGCAGTGATAGCTCAGCGGGGAGTGGTATGGACTATCGAGACGAAAGTCGCAGGTTCGAAACCAGCCCCAAGTGCACACACCTCTAACTTTTTTAAGTTATGTGTGTATTAATTGTTAATTATCACTTGCTTTAAAGGTGAAGGAAACATCGTGAGGAAACCTGCATACCTGAGAATTTCTTCATAAGAATTTCGAAGGTATGTGAAGTCTGCCAAGCCGCATTAGGCCAGCGTGGTGGACTAAGGCCTAACCCCTCTCATTCAGTAGAGGAGGCCCGTGCCCAGCAGTGGGACGTATATAATACATGGCTAGTATTAAAGTTAAAGTTTAAAGTATTTTCATTTAATGTTCATTACAATGCTATTCGAATCATACTGACCTTCATTACAATTATGCAACAACGAGTGTTATATTGCGATGATTCAATCGTCAGACGACTTTCGAATATTGTCATTGTCAATCATGTATTATTGCGTTGGTGACTGCTAAATAGAGTTTAGGATGTTTTTTTTTTAATAGTTTTGATGAGACGTGCAGGTCGCTAGTGTGACTGTAAGCGTCACGCCTGCATATAAACAGAAGCAATGCCAATTAGAACTTCTAAATATGAAGTTCTTACTGCATGGCACTGAACTACGCTCGTCACCCCGAGACATAAGGTGTTAAGTCTCATAATGCCCAGTAATTTCACTGGTTTCAATATTCTTCAAACCGGAATACAACAGTGTCGACACACTTGGTGTGTTGGTGCTTGGTGGCAGAAATAGACAAAGCGGTGGTACCTACCCAGACGGCCTCTCACATACGAAGGACCATCCACCTAGTAAAGTAAGGTCTTAAATTGAATTCAAAATAGGTTTAATTAAATTGTTAATAAATATGTTAACCCATATATCCCCGAAGGGGTAGGCAGAGATGTAAATAGTACACGTTTAGCTGAGCTTATATCCGACCTAATGATATAACAGATGGCAACTTACGTGTGTTTTTATAACCGAAGCCGCCGAACGAGCAAGCGGGTCACCTGATGGTAAGTAAGTAACCCATTACTTAACGTCGATTTTCTGTGAGACAGTGGTAATTACCCGGTCGAGCCGGTCCATTCCGCTGTAGACAAAACTGACTACAACGTGGCTCTAACACTTGAAAAAAAGTGATTGTTTGGTGCGTAAATATTGAAAATTGTATCTACGTCACTAAATGACCTTTGCGGTAAGCACTACCTTCAATTACATTGCTTATAAGGAAAATGTTTTATACTTAAACATTGCTATAGGGGCCCTTTATTATATACGTCCCACTGCTGGGCACGGGCCTCCTCTACTGAACGAGAGGGGTTAGGCCTTAGTCTACCACACTGGCCTAATGTGGGTTGGTAGACTTCACATACCTTCGAAATTCTTATGAAGAACTTCTCAGGTATGCAGGTTTCCTCACGATGTTTTTCCTTCACCGTTAAAGCAAGTGATAATTGACAATGAATATACACATAACTTAGAAAAGTCAGAGGTGTATGCACTTGGGGCTGGTTTTGAACCTGCAACTTTCGTCTCGGCACTCCATACCACTCTCTGTTGCGCTATTGCTGTTTCTTTATTTATAAATAACATTTTAGATTTTATGTATTATTCTAAATATCATATTACCTCCTCACAGAGGTTGACGTTAGGTAGGCGGGTGGTCGTAAAAACGTAAAACTACAAGCACAACTTTATAGTTGTGCTTGTAGTTTTACGTTTTTTAAGTTGTATCTTTATGGTACAACTCAATCCCAAAACTAAATTACTTGTTCATTTACATAATTAAATAAAACTTAAAATTAAATAAGTACAATAATTACAATGGAACTATAAAATTTAAACATTTTTAAATAAAATTTTGCATATCATTGTAAAGCGGACAGCGAGGCATATTTTTTTTTAATTTATTCAAATATAAAATAAAATACAGTGGATTAAAACATACTTATGAAAAACAGCGATGAGAAACCACAAATGGTTTATGTATCGCTGCTGTTACTCGATACTGCCACTATTATTATTATTCATAAACAGGCTCTCTTAGCAGATAAATAGACTTTAGAATTATTATATAATTCAGTTTTTTAGGCTTATTTAGCATGTACTTCTTTACCGAATTTAAATTGATATAAAAATATATTGCATATAATTATAAAGTCAAGCATCGCTGACCGCTGACAGAATTATAGATGTTGTAAACCATTTTTTTTTTCCATTTATTGTCCGTTCACTAGCCGAATGATATTTTAAAGGTTAATTAAGGAAAACCTGTTATTAGCCTTATTTTATTAAATGTACGATAATGTTATTCTTTTTCTATATCGCTATTGGATTTCTAAATAAAATTACTAAGTATATATTTCTGTAACATGCGTTAAAAAGCATAATACGCCGACCCTACTGATAGTGGGATAAGGGCAAGTGAATGAAAAAGAGGAGATTATAATTATCCTATTATAAAACTTTATAGTTTAACAACTCATAAGTCAATCATAAACTATTTCACAAAGTAAAAAATTAATCTGGTAAAAATAAGTCAACAATAATACAAACCTAAATAAATAAACTGTTGATCTATATTGTAATTAATCCATTTATGGCCACTTTCAAAGAACACTTCCAACTTTTAATGTTACACATATAACAAAACATCCACACTCACACTTACACTAAACACCGTACTTAAAAATCGACTGTACTTGTGCACTTAACTATACTCGCGGCATCACATCTCGCTATCCGAATATCAAATAAACCTTTGTCTATTCATAATTTGGTCGAGACCGGTGCAGTCCGCCTTTGCACAACGTCTCGTTTGGTCATAGAATGCGCGTGACTATGACAAATAAGAATTAGAAAATGGCAGAATTTGAATTCAGAATATTCTCTGAAAATCGTACATCACAATATATTTTTAATTTAAACGAGTCAAACGTTCGATGTGAGCGCCACTCAACTCCACTAATGCGTTTTGATCAGTACGCACGTGAACCAAGTCAGATGGTAATTGCAACTGGCGTTCAAGGGCGTGTGAACTGACGCGATGTGCTGTATAACTGTTTGGAAATAAAGTAAATTGTATTGTGTTCACATTTTTCTATGAGATTGTAAAGGGTGATTTACATTAATGATGAAAGTGTATATATAGATGAAACGACGATCTGCCAAAGGCAAAAAAAAACATAACTCAGTAATTAGATTTCGTACGACTACGATGATGATGATGATGATTATGATGATTATGATACAATAAGAATAGGTACCATGTATCCTTAACAAGGCCTATGCTATGACCATGTAGATCGGTCAATATTGAACTTTAACCGGAGTACAGAAAAGAAATTATATATTTTTGGTAGACCAAGATTACGAACAACGTAGCTTGTCTCAGATTCCTTGTCATTATGTTTGACCTAAAAAAAATGATTGGAATTGAATTGATAGTGAAATAAAACTAGTTTATACGGATTTTATCGCGGTTTAATTTTTATTTTAGTCCCGACGTTTCGAAAGCTTTTCAGCCTTCGTGGTCACGGGAGAGACTGAGGTGTAGGTCGTCTCGAAAAGTTAATGGTACATTGGCTACCTTCATTTTAAAATTATACATTTATTTTTAATTATTTAAAAAAGTTAGTTGACACTAGTCCGATCTACGCAGAAAGAGCTCACGGTGTCTTGAGGTCTGGCAGTTGGTCTTTTGGGTTTAATTAAATCTAAAATAATTAAAGGCTGAAAAGCTTTCGAAACGTCGGGCCTAAAATAAAAATTAAACCGCGATAAAATCCGTATAAACTAGTTTTATTTCAATGTGTAATATTCGCGTAAACCTAAGAAATCACTATGAATTGATAGTCTTAAACAATTCTTATATTATTATCACAAACAAGCAAATAAAGTATATTTAAACATACCGGAAAGAGCATAACTTTGATAAAAAAAACGTATCGTACAAATTGATAGATGCGCATGCACGCATTATTTATTGTTTTTAACCGATCACAGCGTTACAAATCAGTAATTTTCACGAGATTTCCAATTCCAGTTTTTGATGCATATTATTAATCTAGAAACATGCATTAATTATACCACATAGCTTACTTTTTTTAATAAACAACGTTCATCGTTTCTCATATCGGTATCTCCAGAGATTAATTAGTGAACCTATTCTTTGTAACTTTGTTTTATTATGATTCATATTATAAAGACTATATTCATAGCAAACCCAAAAGGTATTCGGAGTAAATATTGATTTGCGAATCGAACATTTTGAAAGTAGAATCGCCTAAGCTGGAAATCGAATTCAAAACCTTTTGTTTCACCTCTCAAAGTAAACCAATGAGACCAATTATGATCTCGGGGATTTGGGCCTCCGGTCCACATTTAATATCTTTGTCTTTTTCTACAAATGATCCAGACACTATAACAAATACTTATTTTTGAGGTCATTTCGATCGATTAAAAGGATCATAAGTCCACATACTACATACGAGTAGCTATAACCTGACACTACTATAGCTACAACACGTTCTAGCGTGAGTTACTAGGCTATTATTACTTTAATTCGCACCGTCATGCCGCTTTAATAACAGAATTACTTTTTACATATTTAAAGAGGCTTTGTTGCGATGAGTTTAGGTATTTTTAGACTATTTCTTGGAATAGTAAGATATTTACGATCAGTAGACGAGTGCGAGTTTTTCGATAAATATAAAGGGGCCCTATGCTATACAACGATACAAAGCGACGAATTTCAGAAACGTAGATCTAGTGTTACATACAATATTCATCACAACAATAATATTGGTAATATAATGTAAATCGATGGTGTCACTTCATAACATGAAATTAAAATTTTCTGTCGGACATCTACGTGTTGGCTTCGGCTTCTGTAGTCCCGAGATTCTTGATTATATAGTCTTTATTATGGTACGACAAACATTTCAGTAATATCACTTGATTCTCTCACTCACTTATGTCTTAAATGATCGCTTTATTAAATTGAATTTATGATATAAAAGGTCTTTAACTGTTTTTTAATCAAACTGTTTACAATCATCGAGATGAATCTTTCTAAAATACATATTTCTCCGTCTTTTCAGATGTATATTAATCTGCTTCTCTGCTGGCTTCTTCTAAATGCGTTTGCATCGAAGGTCAACATAAGGTGAAATGCAATCGATGTACGAGTTTATTAAATTGGGTTATCTATACAATATCGAAATATCCAGGTTTTTACCTAATAACCACCAATCAATTATGAGTTCTTCAGCTCATTCTACATTTGATTACCAAAAAAGTTATACCATAACGGGACGCGACCTAGTAAAAAGCGATCGGGCAATAACTTGTGCAACGCATTTTATAACAGTCGTGGAGGCCGCGACGTCTCGCCTTGACTCGGACCTCTGGCCGAGAGCTCCGCGCGATTATGATAGCCTGGTACTCTCAGATATTATCAATCAACCATAAAAACAAAAATATAATTATTTTTTTTAAATAGGAGTTAGTTTTAAAATTATCTCTAATTACCCTTAATAGTCAAACTTATTATTACACACCACATATGTAATTAATCCTGCCTTTAAGCATCTAGAAATTTTACCTGAGAGCTTTCTTTTTTAGTATCCAGTACGCTATATTTTGTACGACCGAAATTTTTAATTAAGCAAAATAATAACCGTTAAAAAACCCGACCTATACCTATATATAGAAATACATCTGCAACTTTTAAACGGCGAGATCTTACGTCAATAAACGATCTCAGTTTGATTATTCAGATAGATCACGGAAATCAATTAATCAAACAGTAATTTGTACCGTTGACGTTCAAACTGTAATACAAATGGCTCATTTGTGCGATCTATTCGGAGAATCAAACTAATATATTATAGTTTATTGAAAATGGTCGTTAGTCAACCTCGGTGGCGCAGTTGTAATGCGTACGCATTACGATTGAGGTCAACGCTGAGGTCTCGGGTTCGATCCCCGGGTCGGGTAAAGTGGTATTGGGTTTTTCTATTACGAAATGCTCAGTATCAGTCCGGAGTCTGGAATTTGTGCCTGGTATGGCGATAGGCTCGCCCCTATCACATAAGGGACGGAAGTACGCTCGGCGAAATGTGGGTGTACTGGTACCCTCTGCCTACCCCTTCGGGGATTATAGGCGTGAGTACGTTGTATGTTAACCTAAGAATTCGCATGTCACGCAGTTAGTATAAAAATCTATAACATTTCAAATTGAAAATTTATAAATACATAAGCCTTAGAACATTTAATCAACTTATTATTGCAAATAATAATGTCTGTTACACCTATTAAAGTCTTTGGTTATAGTATTAGTATGGTATTTTACTTAGAGATAACTTTCAGTCCTTATGAGTTTCTTAAGAATTGACTTTGTCATCTACAAGTTAGGTAGAGTAGCCTACGACAATAGTTTTAAATCATAAAAGATGCAACACCTTAACTCAGAGCCTCTAATCATTAAATGAACTTTTAGAAAATTTTGAAACAAGACTCTAAATTACCTAACAAATAATAAAAGAAGTATTGTCGGTTTCGTCTGGTGACCTTGTTGTCGCAACTAACTACGGTTTAGTATCGAGGAAAAGGTACGAAGAGTGTTGCCACTTGCCAAAGTATCATGATGACATAATATACTGACTTAGATTGTGATAAAAATCTTACGAAGTCTTATGAGGTAAACGGGGAGTTTAGATTTAAAGTCGTTAATAATACGGACATATCGATCGCTGTATATGGTAAAGAAGTTTATTTATTTATTTATTTATCAGATAGGCAGTTGCTCTGCAACTGATATTGCCTGTATCCTGCAGAAATTCACTACATTTTTTGCAATTTTTTGCATCTATAGATTTAAGGTGATTGTCAAGTCGATTCTTAAACTGGTTACTGGTTGTCAAAGTAACTCGTGGTCTTTCGAAAGTGAATATCAACTATACAGTTCCTCCATAGGACCGCTGTCCGGGGAAGCGTACTCGTAGCTTCTCAGACGGGTATTAGTCACTTGACTTACTGTACGTTTATCGTACGCCTGCTTGCTGCATAGGCTTAGTTTCCAAGAAAGTGAAGTTACATATACAACGTGTTACCTTACAATTAGTACTTATGTACCGGACCTTTTCAATACTAATACATCCAAAAATTTCACATTAATTTTGATCACTCGTTTATTAGGATCGATAAGATTGGTGACATCACTATTAATGATTATGAACGACACTCACTTTTTAATAAACTTGAATAAGTTGTACGTAATTCTACGAACATACGTACGTAACTTGTAATTTAAACACAAAATAACACCTGAAATAGATTGTGTGCTGAAGACGATATTAGTACCATCCTCTAGAAGCATGTTAAAGACTTCATTCTCGTGTCTTCCATCTATGAATTTGGCTTAATACATTCGACGATCCTCTTAAAAGCTGTTATCAGTTACACCAACACAAAGTACCAATACATAATACTTATTTTTAGTTAAATACAATATATTTTTTGAACGCGTAATCATACTTCATAAAATCAGAAATTACCGAACTGACGGCGTCAAATAAATATTGACATTTGACAACTCTTTAATGTTTTTTTAATTATAAAATAATTAAATGAAAGGAGGTATATAGTATCATTTAGTGTTGTCCAAAGTTAAAAGTCGATATCGACATGTTACTCATTCGATAAAAAAGAAAATTCTATAATTATTGTACTAGCAATGCAATCGGATTTGGTACTATGGGAGATAAAATACTTATACGCTATACTATACGTTGCTTAAATTTGCCCGCCCCTTTCTATAACACGTTGTATATATACTTGAAATGTTTCTCGCGCTCTATTGACAGTAGTCCGCTGCCGTTTTATATATCTTCATAGATATTTTAAATACAGATGAAGTGACAGTGAGCGAAAAACTTTAGCTAAGGGTACCGGCGTGTAACGAGCGCATAATGACAAATACGCATCTATGAAGCTACGGTTTCGTGAACACTAGTCAGTTTATTCACAAATTGTGATGGTATGTGGTATTGCACTTACTGAACAGTGAAAATATCATCAAATATAGCCTTTGAAATTGATGCATTTTATTTTGTATACGACTTAGATATTTTGTAATGAAAAATCAAATTCTGCATTATGAAATACTAAAACGGTGTTAATAAAAATACCAAATTCGGTAATAGCTGGTTGGTTCCATGGAGTTTTTGATTTTGATTGTGGGTTCCTTTTCTCCGCACTTAGCCCGTTGAATGTCGGGCCATTGTGCGTGAAGTTTCTGCTGGCTAGAGATCTAGCCAGCCTAACTCCGACCAGAAGCGCAGGATCCTCCTGGTGTCTCCACAGGCTTCTCGGAGTGACCTCGGTGTGTTGAGGATTTCCGCCCGTTGTGTAGCTACACCTTCACATTCCAGGATGACGTGTGAAGCTGTTTCATCAGCCGACAGACATCCCCTACATAGGGGGCTGTCGGTTACACCTAGAACATATAAATGTTTGTTAAGTGGGCAATGTCCTGTAATATTGCCTATGATTATGCGTAGGGATGTCCTGTCTAAGGATAGCAGGCGCTTTGTTAAACGTGCATCCGGGTGTGGCACCGTTTCCCGGGATTGTCTGCATGCACTGCTGTTTGCCCATTGATCTGCATGTTGTTCAAGCGTTCTGTGGCGTAGCCATGACCTTAGCTGGTTGAAGGGTAGTGGAACTATTGGACTAGGGCCAAACATCCTCCGTTCCGACCCTTTTCTGGACAGCTCTTCTGCTGCGTCATTTCCTAGAGAGCCGCTGTGCCCCTTTATCCACTGTAAAGTGACTTCGTTGTTACTACCTATCACTTTCAGTGGCTGGTGGCACTCTAGTATGAGCCCGGATTGGATGGTTTTCCTATCGAGGGCTCGTAGCACTGCAGCGCTATCGGACACTATGCGAATCTTATGATCTTCGATATTCCGTCTAGTCACTGCTCTGGCAGCCTGCGTGATGGCGATGCATTCACACTGGAAAATAGAACTATGTTCCCCTAAGGCTGTTGATATATTAATAATTATACCGGGTGAGTACACTCCTGCGCCCGATCCTGTTCTGGTTTTGGTGGTTCCATGGAGTAAAAGCATACCAAAAAAAACCCTTTTTTATATTATGGCAGTGAAAAATATAAAGTGAAAGGCGCTCGCCAGAGCAGCCAAGGCCAATATGGCGGCGTCTATAGTTCGCACGCTATTTTGTTTGTTTGTTTTTGTTAGTGTTTAATATAATATTATCCCAAAATTTTTTAGTTAAATGTCTATAATGTGAAAAAAAGTTTCACTTTTACCGTGGTTTTATAAAAACACACATTCTTTTTTTTTCAATTCTGTCACTCAGTCTATAGAAAAACCAAAGAGCTCCAACTCTTTAAAAAGTAAAGTGCAAAGTCTCGTTGAAATGTGGCTGGACATGAAATAAAAAGACTCGTTCAACGATGCTGCATTCCTCGGGGAACAGATATTCATAAATCTATTCATTAAATACAATACTGCTATACCCTCAAGCGCTGCAGTTGAACGTCTGTTTTCCACGGGTAAAGATATTTTAACACCAAAACGAGCGTCGCTTTCAGACGAGAACTTCAACATGTTAATGTTCATGAAGGGGAATATGCCCGACGATTAAATCACACATTTGAATTATACAAGTATTTTGTTTTGTTCCTAACCTGTTAACTTCCAGAACCTAAACCAACAGGTTTTATTAGTTCACTAACGCAACGATATAAAAATGCAATTTTACACATATTAACGGATTAACGATTAACGTTAACTTGCGTTAATTCTTCCGAAATGTAACGTTTTAACGTTTAACGAAGGTAACTTTTTTTGTAGCGGATTAACGATTAACGAAGTTAACTATTTGATTAACGGTGCCCAGCTATGGCAATCAGGCTAGTTAGGACGCAAGACATATGCTTTAAAATAGTATCAATCAAATTAGGGGTTTATTCCCGCGGGAGCCCCGAAGCCCCGAGGGAGGATGGGTATGTCACTCACTAGCTTCACGACCATCTTCTTCTGGTTTTGCCGTCCTCTACTATAAAAAAGCGCGACGAAACTTTTTAAAAGCAAAAATTGTGATAAATAAGAAACTAGCAACACCGAATCTAACAAACACATGAGGCAACGGCGCGAGCGCTTAGACAACTTGTAATGCATAACTACAGTTATTTTATCTGAACAAGAATGTAACAGTATTAGGGGCATTATGTATATTTTAACAAGGTGGTAGGTCCCTCGTTTGCGAGAGGCCGGCTGGGTTGGTACCACCGCTTTGTCTATTTCTGCCGCCAATTAACAGTGTGTAAGCACTGTTGTATTCCGGTTTGAAGGACATTAAAGCCAGTGAAATTACTGGGCATTATGAGACTTAACACCTTATGTCTCAGGGTGACGAGCGCAGTCCATTGTCATGCAGTCCTTTGTTATTTAAAGTTGTGTGGCGTTGCTTCTGTTTATGAGCAGGCGTGGCGCTTACCATCAGGCGAGCGACCTGCTCGTCTCGTCATTGATAGACATAGATGTCATCATTATTCTGTATCAATTCTACCATACTAGATACTGGCGGTACCATCAATAGCCATACACTACACTTGTATCGTACACTATACCTTGATTAAATTTGACCACACCTTTCTGTAACACATTGTAAAGATAGTTAAGATGGGAAGTGAAATTCCTCGCAGATGGAACCCCATAAACTAAAAATATGTGTGAACAAAGATAATAGGTTTTAAAGGCAAACTTATCGCATTAGCGCAATGAATTGAAATATATTTATAGGACAAGAAGGTGAAGGGTCCGTGGCGCCGGCTGATAAATTCACTCTGTACTTATTATATGTAATTACATTCGATCAGGTCGGGGCCGCCCGCCGCCAGCCTCCTGCCTTAAGCGAACCTTTGCCTTGCCTTATATTACATTATTATTACTCACATTTGAAACGGTCTAACAAGATGTGAAGCTTATACCTACAGACTTAGGACCAATAAATAAAACATTATCACTATGTCTATATACACGAAGGAGCAATGCCTTATTAAGTCACTAAAGTGACCGGGCAAACAACGTATGTCGAATGGGTACTTACAATCACCAAAACATTTATGTACATACATACGCACTCACGCCTGTAATCCCCGAAGGGGTAGGCAGAGGTGTAACCAGTACACCCACATTTCGCCGAGCGTATCTCCGTCCCATGATGTGATAGGAGCGAGCCTATCGCCATATCGGGCACAATTCCAGACTCCGAGTTGATACTAAGCATTTCATAATAGAAAAACCCCAATATCACTTTACCCGACCCAGGAATCGAACCCGAGACCTCAGCGTCAGCCTCAAACGCGTACGCATTACAACTGCGCCACCGAGGCAGTCACATTTATGTTTATTATTTATTTATGGTGGGGATGTCTGCGTGTTGCACAGACGGGTGCTCTTAAGTGGAACCATTTCACCCTTAATCTCAGTCTGAGTGACACTTTCGCTTCGGATCTGGCTCGCTTTCCCTGCATCCCTCTAATGGCCGTTCCCTATATTCTGTCTGTCTCTAGTTTTGCTATACCGGCGATAGAAAATTTTATCTATTTACCGTTTTACCGTCCCAATAAACTTACTAATGATAGGTAATCCTATTCTTCATTGCTGTCTACTGATGAGAGGACTGATAGCTGATTACAGATATACAACACTATGAAAATGACAGTTCAAGCGTCCCAATATTTTTTATGTGCTATCTGTCGATAAAGTTATTTAGTTTTTTCTTTATCGGTAGATTTTGACCGATAAACAGATATCCTCGGCTGTAAAAAAAACGAAATAAATAACGCATTTTGAAGAAATAGCCATGAGTATACAAGGCTTACATGGCACTTGCACTGCAATACAAAAAATAAATAAACTATGTAAAAATCTAAAAGAAAATATAAAAAAAAAAACGAAAATTCCTATAAATAAAAATAATGCACCGTTTTGATAATTAAATTAAGTGCAAGAGACATATAAATAATTGTTAATGCGAACAAAATAATTCCCCATTTCAGTAAAATCCCACAAATTCGCTTGGGATTTTTGTTCAAAGGACTTGTATTCAGAGCCGTAATGTATTGACAGTAAAACGTTTCGTTATTACATTGTGTTTTGCAACATAATAAGTATTTCTCATTATTATTATTTCATTTACAGTGGTAAAAATTATGAATTATAGATAAATGTTAAATTAAAACTTATATTTCTAATCTAAATCATATCTTCATATTTTCTAACATAAATTAAACAATAGTTCCTCTTTCTCAGCTTGTATGAACATAACGCACAAGAGGGCCCAGATAGACTGCCTATCTATTGCTATCATAGTATCCGACGTGCATATCTAAAAAATAGGGACGATTCCAAGCAGTAGATAGAACAATGCGGATGTTTGACGATAGCTATCTATCGTGAAATTGAAGATTAATATTGGGAACGGCCATAAGAGATAGTCTCCACCGATAGGGTTTCGGCTGCAGCTGAGACAGGCCTTTGGGGCATCATGGCTATCTTCTAGATTTGCACCTTTCAGGTATCTACTTCTGCTCACCCCTTCATAGTCCCGCCACTTTGTTCTTTGGGGACCATTGTGTCAGGACCGTCAAGGCGGACTGCTCTCAGCCTGCTCGTAAAACGTACCTACTCATTAAGTTCGTCAGAGAATCTGACCCTGAAGAATCCCCTGCATGGCAGTAATTTCTACGATGGTTCTTTTACTGTTCAGGCGGTTCGTTTGTGGAACTCACTACCGGTATGCATACGACAGGCTCCATCACTGAACATATTCAAAACACTGTTGAAAAATTATTATTTGTCTGTATGTTAAAATAATTTAATATTTTATTAATTTAAGGCAGTGTTATACACATAATATCTATTTCATCTATATACAACGTGTTATAGAAAGGGGCGGGCAAATTTAAGCAATGTATAGTGTAGGGTATTATAAATAAAATAATAAATACACCCAACAGTCACACACATAGTCCTGACCCCACACTAGGTAAACCTGTATCGTGGGTATCAGGAACTACGAGGGACTTGCGCTCCCACAACACCCAGACCCAAGACAAATATTTGTGAATCAGACAATCATTTTTCTAAGTGCGGGAATCGAACCCACGGCCTCGCGCTTCGCAACCGGCTACTCGCCCGCTGCGCCACGGAGGCTGTCATTATGTATTGGTATTTTATCCCCCATAGTAGCAAAGCCGATTGCATTGCTAGGACAATAATTATAGAATTTTCTTTTTTATCGAATGAGTAACATGTCGATATCGACTTTCAACTGTGAACAACACTAAATGATAAACAGCGATACTTCAGACCTCCTTTCATTAAATTATTTTTTAATTAAAAAACATTAAACAGTTGTCAAATGTCAATATTTATTTGACGCAGTCAGTTCGGTAATTTCTGATTTTATGAAGTATGTTTACGAGTTCAAAAAATGTTGTATTTGACTAAAAACAAGTATTATGTATTGGTATTTTGTGTTGGTGCAACTGATAATAGCTTATAAGATGCTCGACGGCTGTATTAAGCCAAATTCGTCGATGGATGACGCGACAATGAAATCTTTAAAATACTTCAGAGGATGGTACCTATATCGTCTTCAGCGAACAGTCTCTTTCAGGTATTTTGTGTTTAAATTACAAGTTACGTACGTATGCCCGTGGAATTAAGTAAATCTTATTCAAGTTTATTAAAAAGGGAGTGTCATTCATTATAATTAATAGTGATGTCATCAATCTTATCGATCTTAATAAACGAGTGATTAAAATTAACGTGAAATTTTAGGATGTCTTGATTAGTTATGATCCGGTACATAGGTACTTACTATAAGGTGTGTGTAATGACCCCAAAATATGACCACACCTTTCTGTAACACGTTGTATATGTTAGTATTTAGGTAGATTTATTATTTATTTTTTATATGCAATGTATCGTATTTTTATGTATAGTTGTTTTATTAATATGATATTGTATTGTTTTTATTTATTTATGTTTAGGTATTAACAATTAAACATTTCTCATTATGTGAAGTCTGCCAACCCGCATTAAGCCAGCGTGGTGTATTGTGACCTAACCCCTCCCATTCAGTAGAGGAGGCCCGTGCCCAGCAGTGCGACGCGTATAATACATGACTAGTGTTATTAGTTAAGCATATCTGGTTCCAGAAATGTTATTACTGTGCAGTAGTGTCCAGTTATCATAAAGTTTTAGCGCCTGTTTTGCCATCTCTGAGCAAATGCTATTTACCAAATAAAATTTGACATGTTAAAAAAAAGTTACATAGTTCTCACTTATCCCCGAAGGGGTAGGCAGAGGTGCAAATAGTGCTGGACCCACTTGTCGCCGAGATAATATGATAGGGGGCAAGCCTATCGCCATATCGGGTACCAATTCCAATCCCGGGCAATTCATTTTTCAAATAGAAAACTCAACACACAAATTGTCCGGGAACAATACCAGGCACAATTCCAAACTCGGGGCCGATACTAAACAACTCAGAAAACCCCAATATCATTCCCGACCCGGAGATCAAACCCGAGACCTCAGCATTCGTACCGCGTATCGTGACAGTCCCACATTTGATATTAGCATATTAAGGTGGATTTTTTGTGTGTTTAGTTACTAAAATATCAGTTAGCCATAAAAGTAATCAATTCGGCGTGTATTGTTTTTCCTTTTTTTATAATTGTACACAGTGCCTATACTATCTTGCGTTCCCTTTATCATGTATATGTGACATTGCTATGCAAAAATATAAGGAGATCTGAATTGAAGTAATTTAGAATCACGTTAACTTTGTGAAATGTTATGTAACATTCTAAACTGAAATCCAGATTTATAGAGGCTTCTATTTCTCTTACATTTTAATGCAAATTTAAAATCTTGACATATACAACGTGTTACAGAAAGGTGTGGTCAAATTTAAGCAATGTATAGTGTAGGGTATTGGTATTTTATCCCCCATAGTAGCAAAGCCGATTGCATTGCTAGGACAATAATTATAGAATTTTCTTTTTTATCGAATGAGTAACATGCCGATATGCCGACTTTCAACTGTGAACAACACTAAATGATAAACAGCGATACTTCAGACCTCCTTTCATTAAATTATTTATTAATTAAAAAACATTAAACAGTTGTCAAATGTCAATATTTATTTGACGCATTCAGTTCGGTAATTTCCAATTCAATCCCATAATACCAAATCCAATTCCATTGCTAGAACATAAATAAAGAATTTTCTTTTTATCGAATGAGTAACATGTAGTTATTCGACTTGCAACTTGAGACAACACCTAATGATAAACAGATGAGCTATCGTCTTTTTCCAGCATTATTATTCTCGCTCCCGTACTTAATTCAAACGCACGTAATAAACGAGTGATTAAAATTAGTTAAACCTCGCGGTGGCCTTTTTCGGCACAAGCGGGACAGTCTCAGGGATCTGGAGTGAACTTTGGATTGCTGCCGGTACTGGCGTTGCGCTGTGCCACTTTGTTGCCCGTCTATTCTTGGTATAGTCCACTATGCATGTAAATATTAGAGACTTGTAGATACCTCGCAGTTGTAATGCGTACGCGTTACGACTGAGGCTGGCGCTAAGTTCTCGGGTTCGATCCCCGAGTCGGGTAAAAGTAATATTCGGTTTTTCTATTACGAAATGCTCAGTATCAGCCCTGAGTCTGGAATTTGTGCCCGGTATGGCGATGGACTCGCCCCCTGTCACATTTTGGGACGGAGATACGTGGCGGTGGTATTATTGGCGAAATGTGGGCGTACTGGTTACCCCTCTGCCTACCCCTTCGGGGATAACAGGCGTGAGTGCACATGTGTGCATATATAGATAATGATTTAAAATATTTTTAGGTAGGTTGTAAACGTAATTTATGTCAACAAGATACTTTGCTTCAAAATTCAATAAGGCGCTTATTTAGTATACTTTAATTCAATTTTTTATTAGACTGAATCATGAAATGAGCTGGTCGTCCACCCGATGGGAAGCACCACGTCTCTACATAAACAGAAGCAACACCACACAGAACCTGAAATCACAAAGCATGGCATTGGACTGCGCTTGTCACCCCGCGACATAAGATGTTAAGTCGCATATTGATCAGTAACTTCGCTGGCTTCAAGTATTTCAAACTGAAACACAACAATGCTTGTTGTATTTGTATTTATAGTGGGAAAGTCTGTGAGTTGCACAGACGGGTGATCGGCTCACGTTAATGGAACCATTTCACCCTTAATCCCGGTTTGGGTGGCAATACCACTTTAGCTACGGATTGGCCCGATATACTTGCATCCCCTGGGAGATAGGTTGATAGTGGAGCCATTTAAGTTTCGGTTGTAACACCAGGACAAGTTTTTGGGGCATCGTGGCCAGCTCTTTCAGATTTGAACCTTTAAGAATTGTCCACTACTGCCCAGCGCAGCCACCCATTCATACCCCCGCCACGGGATCCCAAGAGACTACTGCGTCAGGACCATTAGGGAACACCGCACTCAGTCTATATTTTTTTCGGATTGTTTTGTGCTGTTAGCCTATTTTGCGTTTACAGCTTCATTTGACAATAAAGCCGGCGCTTACGTGAATGGTATTGACTGCTAGACGTTGTCTGTCTACATACTCTCTCCACCCCCGGCGGCAACCCGAGACGTTAGGACGCGGGATCACTAGCCTTGCCTTAGATTTACGAGGTCCACCCTGAAGCACTGGTTTTACTGTCGCTCCTGCAGTATGCCCTCTTCTAACCTAGTATAGTAGACTACTATGCAACTATATATCATACATAACCCGTCTCCAGATTTCTGTATATTTCAATCTGTCTCCTCTTGTAAGATATTATCTTAGATCTATTATTTTAATATATATTATTTCAAAGAGGTATGCAAGGATCTTAGCAAGTGGAAATACGTTGTCTCTGCCTACCCTTAAGGGAAAAAGGCGTGAGTCTATGTATGTATGTATGTATTATTTTAATCTGATCTTCTGTGATCTACCTATATTAGGTATCTTCACCATAAGGAGACCCTCGTATATGAGAGGCTGTCTGGATGTCATATCAATTTCATGAACAAGATTGATTCATACATTAACCCATTAAAAAAACGAAAATAGGTCTTACGTTCATATATTACTAATAGCCATGCATGAAATGAAATGAAATAGTTTATTAATCATGTAGGCAATTAAAATAGCGCTTATGACAAGTCAGTACAAAATAAAGAAACTTATGTATAAAAATCATATCAACTAATGTATACATAACATACATAGCATCGTCAAATACACTAGGCAATTACACTAAATTGTATATTTGTTGTCTTTTTATTTTACATTTTACATTATTAACAGTATTTGTAATATGGAAACGTCCATTATTAATTATTAAATATTTTGAGTCGGTATGGACTACTGCATTTACCGAAACGGCATGAGTTTTAAAACTACCACCGGATCCAAAACGACCCAGCTTGTGAAGACCCGGCGAAACAAACTGGGTGGGCTTAATTTACCACTGGATTCAACGCGGCTCGACCTAAACTCTGAGAAGATCCAGCTACTTAAACTCAGGGGGCTTAGGTCCGGATTTTCAATAATTTATAATTTAGGAAATACAAAGTCCTATAGTTAACTTTAGGGAGATTGAATGCGGACCATGTATATCTCCGAAGTGTTGTTTTAAAACTACCACCGGATCCAAACGCGACCCAGCTTGAGAAGACCCGGCGAAACAAACTCAGTGGGCTTGTTTTTTGTCCGCTTACTATATTCTTGAAAAGCATGACATGTCTTTTAAAAAATTGCCATATTTCCGTTATTATTTATTCGCGATCGGTCGTCTTTTGTTTATTTGATATCATTTTATTTTTTTGGTTTAGGTAGGTATTTTATGTTTGGAAGCATTTCATTTTAGCTTGCTCGTAGCATAATACAACTCATTGGTCAATTTATTTATTTATGCATGCAATTAACAGTGCTCAATTATTATACTGTATGAGATTTCATACTTTCTAGAACCAAAACATGCAATACGTCTAGACTTGTTGCAATTAGGTATATCGAATTGTTTGTTTTAGGAAATCAACGCAGACACATCTGTAAACATGGTATAGAATTTGTGTTTTGTAATCTTACGACAACATATAGTTTTATTTTACATTTAATAGCGAAATCATTGCATCTTTCTTTCTTTCAGCTTAAGCCAGGGTTCCCATCATAATTTGACGGTGGATTTGGTATTAAGTGAGGCGAAAAAAAGTTCTAAACTACATTTTATTTCGATGTTGGACACTAACCTTGGGATGGTTTTAGAATAAAGTGAGAACCAAATATGGTGTCCCTTTTTCAGGTTTGGCACCTACATATAATTTTGAGGATAGACGGATTGGAAGGGTGGCCACTCCATTCGTTATTATTCGTAAATTTGGCTCTGAAAATACCCAAGTATTTTTTTTTTCTTTTGTTTATGACGTAGGTCGGAAACGAGCAAGTGGGTTACTTGATAGTAAGTGATCTCCACGGCCCATGTACGCCCTCAATACCAAAATAATTATCGGTGCGTTGCCGACCTTAAAGGAAAGGGATAATTAAGGGATTGGGAAGGGGAGGGGGTTTGGGCCTCCGGATATCTCACTCACTGTACGAAACACAGCAGCAAGCTGATGCTTTACGCCGTTTTTCTACTTAACAGTGGTTACGACCCGGACGAGCCGGTCATTCCTGCAGTAGACAAAAGTGTCTACAGCTCTACCACAAAAAAAAATATAAGTATTTTCTTCAATGGGGAAAATTTTAAATAACTTCTTCATCTGGTCATCTAAGATGTACTTGGAGGGATTCTGGGATCGGGACAACAGGATTCTGGAGTAGAGCCAGTCCCACCCTGGCCATCGCCTACTATACACCTTAAACTATTCATTTACGCTTAAATAGTTGGGTCATATCTAACAAATACAGCTTAATTGACGAAAATAACTCAACCTGATGATTCACAGTGGACATTAGTCAACGGTTTTACGGTTGAGTGACCGCCTCGCAACAATGATTTTTGCGAAATCTATCAATCTGTTATGTACCTTTAAATATTTTGGCAATTCTAGACTTGACTGCCTCGGTGGCGCAGTTGTAATGCTTACGCGTTACGACCAAGGCTGACGCTGAGGTCTCGGGTTCGACCCCCGGGTCGGGTAACTACTGGTCTATTACGCGACATGCTGAGTATCAGCCCGGAGTCTGGAATTGTGCCCGGTATGGCGATAGGCTCGCCCCCTATCACATCGTGGGACGGAGATACGCTCGGCGAAGTGTGGGGGTACTGATTACACCTCTGCCTACCCCTTCGGGAATTACAGGCGTGAGTGCGTATGTTCTAGACTAAAGTATATTGGTGACCACTGACTGCAATGACGTTTGATCAGTAAATATTAATGGCGGTTTTGATAAATCAAAGATAAATGATAGAATTTTAAGTGTTGGAGAAACATTTACTTTTTTAAAAGCGACTTTGATAAATTAATGTTTTGTATCAATGGTGTAAAACAGAATAAATATCCCCAAAAGTCACACACATAGTCCTGACTCCACACTAGGTAAACCTGTATCGTGTGTATCAAGAACTACGAGGGACTTGCGCTCCCACAACACCCAGACCCGAGACAAATATTTGTGAATCAGACAAACATTTGTGTTTTTTATGGTTTGGGCATATGGAGAGGATGGATGAAAGACGACTTACGAAAGGTATTTATCGTGCGAATGTGAATGGGAGGGTCGGAAGAGGGCGCCCGAGGAGAACATATGCGGATCAAATAAATGATATTCTCCGAAAGGGGCACGTCACGAGTACCCGCACCCGACGAAAATGTATGAGAAGATGTATGAATGTGGAAGAGGCGAAAGATGTGTGTCAGGATCGTAATTCGTAGCTTGTGGTACTCAATAGTCTCTGCCTACCCCTATGGGACATAGGCGTGAGTGTGTATGTATGTATGTACAAACATTTGTCTAGGTGCGCGAATCGAACCCACAGTCTGAAGAATATGTATCTTTACAACCTAGATAAAGGTAGGTAATAAAAATTTAAATTTTCGAATAAAGCGTAGAACACATTATTGGATATCTAAACAATAAAAGGTTATCATGTCAGTGACACAGCTCGTAATTTCACTATCAGCTCAGTTTACGGCAAAGCAGGCCAGTAGCTATACCAGACTGATTTCTTTTTAACACTACATATCGTTTTTAAGTATTGTGTATTACATATACGCACTCACGCCTGTAATCCCCGAAGGGGTAGGCAGATGTGTAACCAGTACACTCACATTTCGCCGAAAGTATCTCCGTCCCATAATGTGATAGGGGGCCAGCCTATCGCCATACGGGGCACAAATTCCAGTCTCCGGGCTGATACTAAGCATTTCATGATAGAAAAACCCAATGCCACTTTACCCAACCCGGGGATTGAACCCGACACCTCAGCGTTAGCTTAATCGTAACGCGTACGCATTACAACTGCGCCACATAGGTGTGTGTATTGTACACACAAACAATACACAAACTATTGTATCCCTTTATTATACACGTCACACTGCTGGTCGCGGGCCTCCTCTACTGAATGAGAGGGGTTAGGCCTTAGTCCATCACGCTGGCCTAATGCGGGTTGGTAGACTTCACATACCTTCAAAATTCTTATGAAGAACATCTCAGGTATGTAGGTTTCCTCGCCATGTTTCCTTTATCGTTACAGCAGGCAATAATTAATAAATACAAACTTAAAAGTCAGAGGTGTATGCTCTTGGGACTGGTTTCGGACCTGCAACTTTCGTCGCGACAGTCCGTACAACTACTCACTGAGCTATTGAAGCCTCTCTCGTTGTTAAGTACTAAATTTATATACAACAAAGATAAAATGAATAATAAATTCGGTGCATGTGTCGCTACCGGTCAAATAAAATTGCATCGACTCCAAAGAGACCTACAGAATTTGTTATTTGTGACTTTTCAGTGTTTTTATTTTGAAGTAGGTTTCTAAGTTTTGTTAACCGTTATTTTATTTCATGCAATGATTGTAAATATACTCGATTAATACTACATCTTTGACCGAAGACGTTCTAGTAAAAATCTTATAGGTAACATCTGTGTACTAGAAAACGGTATTGTGTATTTTTAGACATGACTTGCAAATATTTATGATCTGCCGCCGATGTCTGCCACAAACTTTCTTTTTAGCCGACACAAAAAAACAAAGAGGTTCTCAATTCGTTTCTATTTTTTATATTTTTATGTATGTTCACGCATTACACCACCAAATGTGGGCAGACTTGAATGATTATTTTTGTATTCGTTTACTGCGGTGGTGTTCCCATTTAAATTTGAAGAAATAATTCCACGCCTAAGGGGTGAAATCGAAGATAAAAGACTAAATACCTTTATTCACTAATTTAGAAACAATAAAACAGATAATTGTGTATTAAACTACAGAGCCTCCGACTCAAAATTGTTGGTTTTTTTTTTTAGCTAAGGCCGGAAAACGATCAAATGGGTCACTTGATGGAGATTGATCTCCACCGCCCATGTACGCCCATAATACCAAAATAATTATGGTGCGTTGCCTACCTTTGAAGAAACGGATAATTAAGGAATTGGGAAAGGGATTGGGCCTCCGGATATCTCACACACCGTAGGAAACGCATCATTAAGCTGCTACTTTACGCCGGTTTTCTGTGAGACAGTGGTAACGACTGCGACCCGGTCGAGCCGGCCCATTCGTGATGTAGACACAAGTATCAACAGCGAGGCTCTACCACTCGCAAGTGTGGTATGGTACTACATAGTGTAGTTTTAAAATGTTTTTTGATATAGTTGTATTGAGTCGTATTGTAACCGGTATTGATAGTAAATAAGAAGTTTTAGCGTCCACTTTGTTGCAGCTTTATTTTTTATTTATTTTTATTTATTGAAAAATCTACAGCCTAATACAAAAGAGGTAATCTTTAAGCATACAGTATAAATAAGGCCAATTAAAGATTTAAACGGATTTGCCACTAACAGTCTTAATGAGCAGACACAAACTGCTTTTTTTTATAACAATAATAATAGGCCACTGCACAAGATTTTCTTATAAAGTAACCACCACCAAAACAGCCATTGTACATGTTTTTTTTTAGTACTAAGCTACTTTTGAGTCCACTTCCATAGACGCGTCAAGCGTCAGACGCTGGTGTAAGTGACGCTCTCGTCTATCAACATGCTACTAAAGTTCAGCTTGACAGTATAAACTCAGTAGCCCAGAAAAAGAGGGGGGTGGGTTCCCGCCCAAGCTCCCGGTTGCCCCTAGGGGGCCTCCTAATATCAAGGATAAGTTCCAATCCAAAACAAGGCCAAGATATGTTCAGTAAATGAAAACAATTCGAGACCCCGTAGTCTAGAGCTATCAATATGACCGAAACCGTCGCCATGTTTAGTTATTGCATTTAAATAATAAATAAAAATACCCCCAACAGTCACATACTAGTCCTGGCCCCACACTAGGTTAACCTGTATCGTGGATATCAGGAACTACGAGGAACTTGCAGTCCCACAACACCCAGACCCGAAACTAATATTTGTGGATCACACCGACATTTGCCTCGGTGTGGGTATCGAACCTTCGGCCTCTCCATCACAGCCGGCTACTCCCTGACTGCGCCACGGAGTGTGTCTATAATCCAAGAAAAAAGGTCATCGGGGCCCGCAATTAGAATTTCCACCCCAGGCCCCCGTCGGGCTTAGTCCGCCACAGTGTTAGCTATAGCTAGCGTGAGTGACACCCTACTTGTGACGCTAATTGCTACCGTCCATTGGGTATCCTATAGATGTACATGTTTAATGTGTGTGCAGACGCAGCGCTACTGATGCCAGTGACGCGACCATGGGGGAAAGAACGTGACCGTTAGTCAAAAGTGAAGTAAAATGTTCTTTTATTATTATGATGCACTATAAAAAACATACTAAAAATTCCTCAAGACCATAATAAAAGCTACAAACTCTACACAAACGCCTTTCGACAAATAAAAAGTTACACTTTCCAGTTTGACACAGTTCCCGCTAGACCAAATAGACTGGACGTGAAATAAATATTGTTAATGACTAAAAAACTAAATTTAAGCTCAGGTTACATACTTTGTCTGTGTATCTGACTGTGGCATCGTATTGCCTCAACAAACGAACGAACTCCTATTTGAATGCAGTCATTTATTTAAAAGCTGGTTTTATAGACATAGTTCTAAGTTTAGCGTTAATTTGTTCAGCCATTTTTGTCCTGGCACGGGAAAATGACTGGACTTGATTAGATGTTAGGTACGGTGCAGTCATAATATAATGTCGACCGTCAATAGACATTGTGCTCCTCGACGGACCGCAGAATTATGCCGGCCTGAAGATACTGGATATACACTAGCTGACCCCTGAACGCGACTCGCCGGAATGAGCCATTTTAGCGGGTTTTTCACCATCTATAAGATTGTCGCTTTTCAATCTGGTACAAAAGTGATCAAATCATGACCAGCGCGAGCGGTCCCAACACCAATAAAAAAATAACCAACATTTTTCTAATCAATATCGGGAGTTTTTAACGTCTAAGTACATTTATGAACAGTAAAACCCGGTAATAACCGGTATGGCGATAGACTCGCCCCATATCACATCATGGGCCTTGACAGCCTCCGTGGCGCAGTCGGCGATCAGTCGGCTGCGAAGCGAGAGGCCGTGGGTTCGATTCTCACACCGAGACAATTTTTTGTGTGATCCACAAATATTTGTTTCCGGTCTGGGTGTTGTGGGACCGCAAGCCCCTCGTAGTTCATGATACCCACGATACAAGTTAACCTAGTGTGGGTTCAGAACTATGTGTGTGACTGTTGGGCGTATTATTTATTTATTATTAAATAAGTTTGGCGAAATGTGGGTGTGCTTTGCTTATCCCTTTGGGGATTACAGACGTGAGTGCGTATGTACCTTAAATCCAAAATATTATGTATTACATACATACATACGCACTCACGCCTGTAATCCCCGAAGGGGTAGGCAGATGTGTAACCAGTACACCCAGATTTCGCCAAGTGTATTTCCGTCCCATGATGTGATAGGGGGCGAGCCTATCGCCATACCGGGCACAAATTCCAGACTCCGGGCTGATATTGAGTATTGCGTAATAGAAAAACCCAATATCACTTTTACCCGACCCGGGGATCGAACCCGAGACCTCAGCGTCAGCATCAGTCGTAACGCGTACACGCATTACAACTACGCCACCGAGGCAGTTTTTAGTCTATTACGTATTTATTATGTGCGAAAAATACATAATATTATGTCGACTTCAACTGTATACGAGCTAATAACAGATTCAAATTCAAATTCAAATAATTTATTCTGTAAATTGGATCATAAATATCACTTTTACATGTCAATAATTTTTTAAGCTATATTACATTTACGACGGCATTTCAGGGCTAGCCATGAGAAGAAATGCCGAAACAAACTCATGGGTTATGGCCTCTTTTAATGTCCAGACATTGTTTTACAGAAATTATGCGAGTGTAATGTACAGAAATTCCTGGATTGGCCCTTTCAAGAGATAGCCAAAAGTATATCAGACATACGTAGCACTCGCACTCACATTAAAAAAATAAATGAAATAATTTATAACAAAAAAAATCAAAATGTCAATATTCCCTTACATACTAATATTGCGCCAATAGAGCAGTCAATATTAAATAATATAATATATAAATAAAAAAGAACTATGTACATCCAATTTTGTAAGGAGTAAGCGACTTAATTCCAAGCTGTTTTGTCTTCCAGGTAATCTTTCACATTATAATAACTTTTTTGGCAAAGCCTGAGTTAAATACATAATTTAAATTTATTAAGGCCTAATAGTTGAATATGGCTTGGAATTTTGTTCAGAGTTCAGTTATGCGAAACTCTTGAGGTATACGACCGAGACAGTTGGTTTGCGACGCGTGGCGCGAGTCAGGCGATAGCGACAGATCCGCTTTTACGAAATTGTATGATAATGATCGTGCGTAGCGTCGCGGTGGTCTGTCTCTGTCGTATACTTCAAAACGTACCTATACAAATACATACAAAGCAGACGCCTCGATGCAGTGTTTTTATTAGCTTGAATGACGAGAAATATGATGAGAAGTCTCATAATTCTCAGTAATTTCACTGGCTTCAACGTCCTCCAAACCGAAACACAATATTGCTTACACACAGACATCAATGCTTACACACTGCTGCTTGGCAGCAGAAATAGACAAAGCAGTGGTACCAACCCTGACGGCCTCTCGCATAAGAGGGACCTACCAATCCTAGGTATATACAAAGTGTCGCGGTCTCGTGTAGCGATCACACACCAACCAAGCCTTGAGAAATATATAGCGCAAATTCAACATTGTATTTCGGCAGAACAATATGAACAATGGCTGCGGTATTACGAGCGTGTTTATTTTGCGATGTTACTGTAATAATAGAAAATCTAAGTTCGGAAGGATGGAAGCAATAATAAGAGAAATATAACCGTCGAGCTACTACCGATATCCTTTCAACATATACGAAGATATAATTGTTTTTATTTTACTTGTTTGTATCTTTCTATTTGAAGGTCTCGGTGGCGCAGTTGTAATGCTTACGTGTTTCGATTGAGGTCAACGCTGAGGTCTCGGGTTGGATCCCCGTGCCGGGGTATTAGGTTTTTTTTATTATGAAACGCTCAGGATCAGCCCGGAGTCTGGAATTTGTGCTCGGTATGGCGATAGGCTCGCCCCCCATCACATCGTGGGACGGAGATACGCTCGGCGAGGTGTGGGTGTACTGGTTACACCTCTGCCTAGCTCTTCGGGGATTACAGGCGTGAGTGCGTATGTATTTTACTTGTGCTTGGTTTCACATGTAGATTTGCTGTGGTTCTTTCTCTTACTCTCCTGACTCTCTGTATGGGTATATATTTTTTATTGTACTAAGGAATATTGTTTGTGAATTATGTTCAAGCATAATTCCGCCAAAAATTCCGAATGTTGAAACACTATAGTTATATTTTCATATCAGACGGTGGCAATTTTTAAAGATTTTCTTACATTTATTTACCAAATAAGGCAAAATATAACCTTAAAATTTGGCTGGTAAAGAATAGAATAAAATAAAATTAATAATAAAATAGACATGAAATAGTTTTTTTTGGAGATAACTATATCTACCGATAGTATAGAAGAAAGCTATATCTATCGTTTTTTTTATAACATATGCCGACAAACGAGTAAGTGAGTCACCTGATGGTAAGTGATCTCCACTGCCCATATACGCCCACAATAGTAAAAGAATCATGGACGCGATTCCGACTTTAAAAAGAGATAAAGGATTGGGAAGGGGAGAGGGGTTTAGGCCTTCGGATATCTCACTCACCGTACACAGCAGCAAGCCGCTACTTTACGTCGGTTTTCAGCGAGACAGTTATAACGGCCCGATCGAGCCGGCCCATTCGTGCTGTAGACAAAACTGTCTGGTTGGTTCTACCACTCAAAATCTCAAAATACAAGAACTTACAGTTCGTTACGAGTGGTAGAGCCACGCTGTAGACAATTTCGTCTACAGCATGAATGGGCCGGCTCGTCCGGGTCGTTACCACTATCTCACAGAAAACCGACGTAAAGTAGCAGCTTGCTGTTGCGTTTCGTACGGTGAGTGGGATATCCGGAGGCCTAAATCCCCTCCCCTTCCCAATCCCTTAATTATCCCTTTCCTTTAAGGTAGGCAACGCGACCATGACTCTTTTGGTATTGTGGGCGTACATGGGCGGTGGTACCTGTTACCATCAGGTGACCCACTTGCTCGTTTGTTGTATACAATAAAAAATAAATAAAATCAAAAAACACCACCAATAATAGAAGAGCTACATCAATATAATTAAAAAGGATCGAGCTAAATTACGCAGAGTAATCAATTAACAAAGGGCAGCGGACCCTTTAATCCGATATCTGCTGGATCATTCTATGTATTTGAATGCTTATTGTTTTCTGAATGAATTATTGATGACCTGAGAGAGATTTGAACAATGCCCTGGCCCGTTTGAGAGTATTAACGTCACATATTATGACTGCCTCAGTGGCGCAGCTGTAATGCGTTGGTACGCGTTACGACTGCTATGCTGAGGGCTCGGGTTCGAACCCCGGATCGGTTTATTTTTATTAGCTTTAGACGATGAGACGAGCAGGCCGCTCGCCTGATGGTAAGCGACACGCCTGCAACAGAAGCAGAAGAAGAAGTGGTATTGGGTTTTTCGTAATAGAAAAACCAAATACCACTTGTACCCGACCCGGGGATCGAACCCGAGACCTCAGAGTCAGCCTCAATCGTAACGCGTACGCATTACAACTGCGCCACCGAGGCAGTCCGCCGATAAATATTCTCTCGGGGTATAAATTATGGTCGGTTCATATCCGAGATTATATTGCGCCACTCGCCACCATTACAAAACTCTAATAGACAATTACTTCGAATAAGAATAGATATAACTTTTTCTGTCACATTGTGACACACCTAAATATTTTTAAAACCAATTAAAACTTCAATAGAATTTTGAAATACTCATTTTAAACATACAATTTGATCTGCTTATATAAAACTGTTCCAATCCGTAGCAGGATTATGATCCCGCGGACGATCCAAAAAGCGCTGGGTTGACGTACTTGAAGGAGGTATGAGAGCCAATGGTCTCAATATAGAGGGTCAAAAACGGGTCAACTAGACGTGTCTTAGTAAGAAGGCGGATCCTGTCAATAAGCTGGGATAACAACAGACAGAAGAAGAAAACATAGAAAAAACGATATTTTCAAGTTACTAGCGTTAAAATAATTGAGTACTAAATTAAGTGAAAGGAAGGTGTTACATCTTATTATTACCGAAACAAAAGCACTTATAGAAATAGTTTTGTAACTGTACTCGCACTAATAATAAAATGAAAAAAAATGCTTCATAACGTTAGCATAGTAGCACAGAGTTAATAAAACGCTATTGGTATTCATTACAACTGAAAATAAAGTTAAATCATTTTATAACAAAACATGAGTATTAATTAAAACAGCATGATCGGGCGGGCTCGACCGGGTTGTTACCACAGTCTCTCAGAAAACCGACGAAAAAAGCAGCTGGCTGCTGCGTTTCGTAAGGTTGGCGCGATATACGGAGGCCTAAATCCCCCTCCACTTCCCAATCCCTTAATTATCACTTTGCTTTCAGGTCAGCAACGCGCCCATGATTCTTAGGGTATTGTGGGCGTACCTGGGTGGTGGAGATCACTTACCATCAGGTGACCAACTTGTTTGTTTGCCGGCCAATGCTATAAAAAAAAAAATCAAGCCTGTATCCTCAGGTGGGTGGGGGCTGGCTGCCATGGTAGCTGATAGCTGATAGACAGAGGTCATAGCGTGTAATAGTCTCCTTCTAGGAACGTGTCATGTCACGGAAGGACAGCTCCGTACGAGATTGGTAATGAACCGAATCCGCCCGTCACCAAACGAGAAGGAGGCCCGGCGGTTGACGATTTAACCGGCGCCTCCTGCCCTGTGGCTTGTGGGCATTTAAGAATTTCACTATAATAATCTCTTCCCTGCCTGTCGTAAGAGGCTACTAATTGGGAAAACCCTCGGGTTGCGGCCGCACAGTGGGGTCATTTAAACTCTTCTTCCACCTGCCTTTATCCCACTCGCAGTAGGGTCGACGCAACATGCTTTTTAACACATTTTACAGAAATATTTGGCTTGTAGTTTTTACGACCGGCCTGCCTGACGTCTATCCCTCTGGGGAGAACCTCGTCATTCCAACTAATAAAAAAATGGCGATATGTAGGTTATTTTATAAGAAATGCACGTGATGTCACGCATGTGGGTCCTCTGAATGCGGAAGATACGAACATCCTTTTAAGGAAACTTAGCTTCTGCTGCCGTGATATTATTATTATTATCGTATGTCGTGTAAAATGTTGTAAATTGGTTTATAATTCTGTCTATTTTTAACAGCCATGTAATTTGTTAGAATTTACCTCCTCGCGGTCACCCTCGAATAAGGTAGTTGACTAGATTTTTTTTATTATTTAAATCAATAAGTTACGTTACTCAAAATCAATTGCAGAAAGAATTTTATAAATCCGACCAAAATTAAATAAGTTAGAAGCCATTCAAATCCTGTAGAAGAGGTAATGGTCAAATGATAGATGACGCAAATTTTGACGTCACTGTGTAAAATGTTCATTATGGTGCACGCGTGCAAGCGAGATAGTGAGATATCCCTACTACGCACCCCACTTTTCCTTATACCAACATTTAAAGTCATAACTGCGGGCACATTTCTGAACCAATTTTGATTGTGTTTTAATAAAAGGTTTTCTTTTGCGTATCATTATCTGTTGTTTATAAAATAATGTATAAAATTCAATATAGGAAACTACCATATTATTCTGACTGTACTTGACGCGCTGAACTGTTCCCTCTGAGCCTCTCAGCTATATTCCATGGCGATGAATTACAATGTTGACGTGCTAATGATATATTTTAGTGCTATTTTATTGTTTTGTGATAATTTACCACAAGAACAACACGGGTGCGTAAAGTTTACGTAAACGCACGCAGTTATCTAACGTGATTGTCGTTTAGTGGGTATAAACGCGCCGGTTTGCATTTGTCCCAATTTTGAAGCGATAACTAGTAATATTAATCGATTAGGATTCAGGTCGAAGGCCACCTATGATAGTAGATAAGGTTACCAATTAACATCAAATGCGTTGAAGGTATATGATTGGCTAGTCATATACTTACTTTTAATATTCAATTGTCTTTATCAAGGAAGGAATCTTAGTGTAAGGCTTTTTTTTTTATTTAGTCCAATTTAGTGTACATACGTTTTTTTAATTAAGTCCGTCTTCGTGTACCTATAGTGCTTTTTATAGTGTATTGCAATGTATAGTATCCTGGGTGTGGGAATCAACAGTGTAAGTCAATCCTGTCATGCCAAAATGTTAGGTCCTGTCATTTTCATTCTCACTGGGCAGGAGTCAATTTTTTTGCGGATTGTTAACGTCCGAGTTTAGTTGACTGACTTGAGCCAGTATAAGCTGTATGGTTTTTGTTGATCAATTCAACTGAAAATCTGTCCAGACCGTTCAAATCGCAAGCAATATAGCAGTTTATCAAGTAAAATCGAACCGTATGAACCCACCAGTTACTACTACCATCACATGACAATAGAATTAACATTATTATCAGGTCAACATAAACCCTCATAGAGTTCCTGTAAGTACGCGTGTTTGTGTTTTTTTATTCCATCATAACTTCTAAACGCCTGAGTCAATTGTCAATTGGATGTATGGATGTATGGTATCCGCTAGAATCCTTCTTTCAATATACTAATGTTTATTTTATAATAGGTTAGGGTAAAACCTAATCTATGAAATTGCCGTTCTGTACGAAAAAAAGTTAAAGATTTGTTGTCCATATTTTTATTTCTAATACTCAAATAAACTACCCATGCTACGAGTATCGATGCATTTTTGCCAGCTTCTAAGGCATTTTGTACTGCCTCTCGGATATTGATTTTTTCCCCGTCAATAATACCTATAATTTGCTGTAGAACTAGCCTGCAACTTGCCAAAACTTGGTTTCATAATATTCTTTTACCAACTGTACACTTCTACAACAAAATTGATTTTGTAACTCAACACTTTTAATAAAATTACACCTTATTACTTTCAATACCGTCCATTCAATTTCGATTTCCTTTCAGGCATCAGCCAAAAAAAGAAGTTTCCCAATTCGACGTGTAAATTTGTATTTTTTTTGTTTGTAAACACGCATAACTCTTTATATAGTGATCCGATTATGATACTTCTTTAGTGTATTCAATTGGGTATAGCTTAAAATTCAGTTCCATTTAAATCCGAATAGAATTTTCTACCCTTATGGTAGAGAAATCTCGGATCAAAGATTAAAACTTCGTCATTTAATTTTATGCACTGATTTAGATGATTATTCCATTAAAGACTCTCTTCCACTTGACCTTATCCCAGTCGCAGTGGGGTCGGCGCAACATGCTTTTAACACATGTTGCAGAACGATTTGGCTTGTAGTTTTCACGACCGGCCGCCTGCCTGACGTCAACCCCTCTGGAGAGAAAACACCCAGACCCGAAACAAATATTTGTAGATCATACAAAGATTTGTCTTGGCGCGGGAATCGAACTTCACAGCCGGCTATTCGCCCAGTGCGCCACGGAGGCTGTGGTCTTCCACTAAAAACAATAAAATATTTTTTTAACAAAAATAAATCAGCTCAGAAACTAAAAAGTAACACTAAAGCTAAACAATTCTGAACCGTTGGCGTTGTTATCAATATAATTAATCTGCAATAACACGGGCATAAAATTAGTAAGTTTTATTTTTTTTATGTCGTTTTTATTAGTCTGCCGAAGTCCCACCTAAGCTGATATCAAGCTCATTTTTGATCAACAATGTCAGCAATGAAATCACGTTTCAATTTATTTTTAATTATATATTTTTTTTTATAATAATTATTATAATTGTAACATAAATGGTTTATCTTTTATACCATTCTTCATAAAAAGTAGCAAGTCAGTGCAAAATGTATATTAAGCTTCTCTCTATTCTAAAAAAAAATAACTGGCGCCGCCGCCGCCGCTGCCAAAAGCTTGTCACGCTATCTCCTCCGAAACCGCTCGGGGTATGGGGTCGAGACCGATACCAATCGATGCAGAATAATGTGAGGAAGAAAGTAAGATATGTCTCATATTCGTCGGACTATAAGTTTTTTTATTTATTTTATGTTTTGTGGAAAAACATGGGCAACGCCCCTAGTCAACAAAATTTTGACGTCCAAATACAAAATCTCAAAGCTAAAGAAAGACAGTTGAATATATTTCATACATAATACTGATTTATTGTAAGTAGGAAACAAATGGAAGTGTAATTAACTTAACATATTAGAGCGTGAGACTGATTTTTGATTTGTTGCATAAATACATTTTTAATAATAATTAATATTCCCTGATTCGATGCCAGGGTCCACCTTCCCATCATGATTTAACGGTGGATTTGATATTATGTGGGGCGACCCGCCATCTGACCCCCACAACCCGTAACGAGAACAAAGTTTAAGTTTTTTTAAGTAAGATGAGAGTACGGAACCCCACGAATCCGACTCGCACTTTATCGGGTTTTTAATGACATTCGAGCTGACAGCGTACCTTATGGTAAGTGGTGACCGACGCCCATCGGCAACGCCACAGACACATCCAAATCGCTGCCTATGAAAGTACTTGACTCGTTTGAAGAAGGGCATGTCATAACACTAAGAAAACACCGTGGACACCTTCTATTCAAGAGTCTGCAAATACGTGGAAATGACCTATGAAAACGCACTTTCAAAAACCGACGTTAATTAATAGCTTCGTTCAGTCCAATAAGTCTATGGGTGATATCGTTGCTCTCCTTACACCTTCAACACTCAGCAATTCCTTCTACGACGACTCTGATATATTCTTGAGCATCGGTAATTACATATGATCAGTTGATCCACTTGCTACATATATACATACGCACTCACGCCTGTATTCCCCGAAAGGGTAAGCAGAGGTGTAACTAGTACTCCCACATTTCGCCGAGCGTATCTCTATCCCACGATGTGATAGGGGGCGAGCCTATCGCCATACCGGCACAAATTCCAGACTCCGGGATGATACTGAGCATTTCATAATAGAAAAACTCAATTCCACTTTACCCGACCCGGGGATCGAACCCGAGACCTCAGAGTTAGCTTAATCGTAACGCGTACCCATTACAACTGCGCCACCGAGGCAGTCCACTTGCTAGTGTGTTGTTAATATCCTTAATCTCTCTCTTAGTAGGTACTTGTTAAGAAACCTAGACCTTTCTTAAACATATATACGCGTGCGCCCTTCGATCGCACCATGCACCGAGTCGACGAACTCACCGACCGTTAGGCTTCTCGCACATGAAACACTCCGGTGTTAGACAATACCACCAGTACACAATCAGCTCCCGTGCCGATAGACATTAAGGTCAATACCGTGTGTAGGAGACCTTACTCTACACCACTGTCCACTATTGATGACTATTGTATAGGCATTTGTCACGCAGCCGCTTGCGCACGCACTCGTGTTAATAGTTTAAAAATATCGGTAAAAAATCGATTGATTGTAATTGCTTTTTTTTCATTGACATATTTAAAAATCGTGATAGTGTTTATTGTGTTTGTGCAATCAATGGTTGAAAGTTTGATTTAAAAGTTTATGTGAAAATTGTTAAAAGTACCAGGAGTTCAGATTCGGAAAGGGATTATAGGCCACAATGAAGGTAAGGGATTATCAACTAGTTCCACTAGTCTCTAGTTATTTATTCACTGATTATGCCAATTTATCATAAAAATAGAACAAAATGTTTTATTTTAAATTGCCGCTTTGTTCTCATCATGATAATACTATGCCCTAAGAGTAGCACACACATTCCATTTATAAATTTAGTATTAAACAGGATAATAATTTCCCTTTATGTTACTGTTAAATTAATCATTGTTATTTAATTATGAAATAGATAACAATGACTAAATAAATCCAATAGTTGTTGTTATGATGATAATTAACAGCAAATGATAAAAATAAAATGAAAAAAATAAATTGGTTCAGAATAAGAGCAAGAAATATTATTAAAGAGGTAAAGGTCGAAATCTCAGATTAGTGGAAATAAATTTATTTTATGGCAATACTAAATACTTAAATTCCAGTCTAAACTCTTGGTATGAAAAATACCAAAAGTAAAAATAAATATTGAATTAATTATTATTATTATTTTTTATAGCATAGGCCGGCAAACGAGCCAGTGAGTCACCTGATGGTAAGTGATCTCCACCGCCCATGTACGCGCACAATACCAAAATAATCATGGGCGCGTTGTCGACCTTAAAGGAAAGGGATAACTAAGGGATTGGGAAGGGGAGGGGATTTCAGCCTCCAGAATCTCACTTACCGTACGAAACGCAGCAGCAAGCTGCTATTTTACGCCAGTTTTCTGTGAGATAATGGTAACAACCCGGACGAGCCGACCCATTCATGCTGTAGACAAAACTGTCTACAGCGAGGCTCTATCACTGTAAAATTCATATTATACTTAAGAACTGTAAAACTCAAAAACCTTATCCTCCTTCTGGGATAGTGGGGTTAAAATTAAGTCAACCTTCATAGTCCTGGTTGCGAGTAGCCAATGACCGAGAGAAACGGCGTGCATTGGAGGAAGTATATGCCGCAGTGGGTGGATCTAGCCAAACATTTACAGAATTATGAGTTAATTTGATTGACTGCCTCGGTGGCGCAGTTGTAATGCGTACGCGTTACGATTAAGCTAACGCTGAGGTCTCGGGTTCGATCCCCGGGTCGGGAAAAGTGGTATTGGGTTTTTATATTACGAAATGCTCAGTATCAGCCCGGAGTCTGGAATTTTGTGCCGGTATGGCGATAGGCTCGCCCCCTATCACATCGTGGGACGGAGATACGCTCGGCGAAATGTGGGTGTACTAGTTACACCTCTGCCTACCCCTTCGGGGATTACAGGCGTGAGTGCGTATGTTGTACGTATGTTGATTCGAGTGAATCTTGAAATCCAACTTGTTTTTTCCATAACAACATTAGGGTTATGGGGTATTAATCTTTCTAATAAATGGGTATTTAATGGAGAATCAATGAAAATAAATGGAAAAACCTTCAAATCGCCTCGACAAAATACATTGGTCCTGGCTATAAACATCAACAAACAAGATACAACCTCTATGGTTTCCTAAAAATCCGACAAAAAACTGGTCAGTCGTTTCTAATTTAACGATGTATGTTTTTACCATTTTCATACCTACAATTAGCAACTAAACAGGCTCTAGTAACGTTTTTATTTTAATTGCACCACAGTTTTTAAAACATTTTAAGTCATTATAATAAATGTTTACACAACCATTTATATAAATGGTTGTTTTAAGCTTCAATAAATACTTCTTAAAAAATAAATAATATTTTTATGCTCTATGCTTGTAATATACACGTCCCACTGCTGGGCACGGGCCTCCTCTACTGAAAGAGAGGGGTTAGGCCTTAGTTCACCACGCTGGCCTAATGCGGGTTGGCAGACTTCACATACCTTCGAAATTCTTAAATAGTACTTCTCAGGTATCCTCACAATGTTCCTTCACAGTTAAAACAAATTAATTAACAATGAATACACATATAACTTAGACAAGTCAGAGATGCATGCTCTTGCTGGTTTCGAACCTGCGACTTTCGTCTCGACAGTCCGGGGAGTGGCCCTGCTGAGCTATCGATTTACTTCCTGATCTTCAATATTCAATAATAATAAGAGGAACGTCATAAACCGTTGAAGTATTGAATGGTTATAACACTGTCTGGGCAGTGACATGCCAATAGTATTTATGACTTATCTAACTTTCTAAATTATCAATGAAAGCGTTTTTACACAATGTACACCAAACAATAGGATATAATTGACTTTTAGTACTTATTAAAGTATTTTTAATGTATCAAATATTATTTTAAATATACGTCTGCAGTTAGAAATGGCGTCGAGTTAGAATAAACAATGACACGAGAGATTCGCATAACGGTGCCGAGTGCACCCACGATTCATTTATATCCCAATTCCAATGCTCAGCCAGGTCAAGCGCAAATTTCAAATGGCACTTCGCGATTTTTTTTTTTAATGAAAGAGGGGGCAACGGTGCTAGCGGGTCACCTGATAGTGAGTGATCACCGCCGCCCATGGACACCGTCAATACCAGGGGATTTGTCGGTGCGTTGCCGGCCTTTGAGGAAAGAATAGGCTCTGTGTGTTTTTTATAATACACACAAAATTCTGATTGTCCAACATAAGTATGTTGTTTATAATAATATTTTCATCATCATCTTCCAGCCTTGATATTCAGAGGCCCAAATCCCCTTCTCTTTCCAATATCTTAAGTATCTCTTTCCTGGTCGGCAACGCGTCAAATATTTCAGATGTTCATGGGCGGTGAAGCTTCACTTACCATCAGGTGATCCACGTTATCGTTTACACTCTTTTATCAAAAGCCTTGGTCTATGAACATAGTCCGGGAATGTTTACAATATGTTGCTACTGAGTTTTAATGATGTTGATGAGTGAGTTTAGAATGATATATCTACCAAAAATACAACATAAATCCGCCAAATTATACTTATAAACTTTAATTTTTTGTATACCTTAAAGCAGTTCGAATGCAGAACTTTTTTATTACATAATAGTGATCGGCGTAAAAAAATTTGCTCAAAAGCAATTAACCAATACCCAGTTTCCCTTCGAATTCGCGAAAGTGACATTTTATTAAAATTTAAATCCGCTGAACTGACCTCGACATTAAAAAATCTATTCGAAACGGTAACCTAATAACAGTTAAAATGATCAAACGTAATGAAATTAGCATTTTAAATAACAATAAAGTGATGAACATAAAACTAATATCAGAATTTGCAAATAAGAAATTAAGATTGCAAAAAGTTTTTTAACAACTAACGAGCGAGTCAATAAACCTGTGAAATAAAATTTAAGTATATTATACTATTATTTGTAATCAATATACATAAAAATGTATTATAGGATATATTGATATAGAGGATGCCAAAAATTTAAACCACTTAATTCTAAATGTATGCTATTTAATCGAATAAGTGGGTCACCTAATGCTAAGTGATCTCCACCGTCTATGAACGCCCACAATACCAGAAGAAACATGAACGCGATGCCGACCTTATAGGAAAGGGATAAGGGATTGGGAAGGGGAGGGGTATTTGGGCCTACGGGCATCTCACTCACCATACGAAACGCAGAAGCAAGCTGCTATTTTACATCGGTTTTCTGTGTGACAGTGGTAACGACCCGGTCGTGTTGGCCCATTCATGCTATAGACAAGACTCTCTACAGGGTGGCTCTACCACTTTATAAAAGTGTTATGTACTTAAATTAGCATCAGGTGCAGTGAAGTCACTTTTTCGTGCCTGGATTAAAAAGAAAAAGTAAAATAACATTCATCCATTTGCAAATAAAGATTCAATGATAAAAATCGCAATCTAAATTATGCATCTATAAGGCCTCAGAAACATACCGATAGACGCTGTAGATGCCTCTCACAATCTTTTCGTTGCTGAAACTGTTACAAGACAAAAAGGTCTAAACGTGACCCCGTTATGGCAATACTTTGCATTCAGTGTTGTTAAAGCTCGAACATTTTTAGTGAGAACTGTAGCTTCAATTTCAAGTCTTTATTTTGCCTTTTCTATATGATTATTCTACATAAAGGAGCATGACAGTAGCCCCAGAATTATGACTGGAATACACATGTGTTGTGGTAGTACAGATGCGTGCTAATTGCCGTATAATTCGCGTTAAATGAATAGATAGTCCAGGAAAATTAGTCAAATAATGGCACGTATCTTGGAATGAGAGATAGTCAGCTATAAACTTGTATAAACCTTTATTTTGGTACCCTAAAACTTGTCTCAAAACCTACTTATCGACTACAGATATTCCAAGGTCAAAGTCATTTTAAATTTAAAAAAATATATTATTTACACATTTACTACAAGTATCTGCAAAACCCCTAATTGGCCTGGACTAAGAGAGTTAAAATAAACTAATACAATAATATATAACTAATAACATAAAGCTATACATAGTATAAAACAAAGTCGCTTTCCCTGCTAACTCTTCTTTAAGCACGCAACGGATTTTGATGCGGTTTTTACTATAATTTTGTCAATTTCTTCCGGAAGATTTATATGTATATCACGCTATGACCCATGGAAGTAGGGCAGTAACACGTCTGCGGGTAAACAGCAATTGACAGCTAGTAGAGCCACGCCGTAGACGCTTTTGTGTTCAGCATAAATGGGCTTGCTCGACCAGATTTTTACCACAGTCTCACAAAAAACCGACATGAAGTAACAGTTTACTGTTGCCTTTCGTACAGTGAGTGACTTCTCCGGAGGCCCAAATACCCCATCCCTGCCCATTCTAGCCCTTCCATCCCGATCCCCATTCTTATTTAAATAATGTAATGGTTGGCGTACTCATCATATTGTGTGGAACCTTACGACCTAAAGATCTTTTCTAGGATTTGATTACTTCATATTACTGCTTCATTATATCGCTGTGTGTACGTTATATTTATACTACTTATTTATAGTAAAATACTAAAATAAGTAGTAGATATTGCGTACTGTTCTATTATTATTGGCATATTGTGGCAATTGTGGTCGGCGACCACGGTCAATTTCAAACTATACTCAATGAAAAGCTGTATTTTATTCATTTGATTAAAAATGATGGTGTCAGTAAGTTATTATCATTGCAAAGAGAAGAATTAGCTAATAGCAGAGGCAGTACCACTTGCTACCTTTTTACCGAAGGAGGCTGCCGCGTGGAATCTAGTCGGTATTGTCGGCGTAGGAAATTTGGTTAGGCCTCTAGCCTAGTAGTCACTCGGATGTAAACTGGCTGGGAAGATCGGTGGAACTGGTATAATCATCTCTTCATCACCCGGTTTTGGAAGCTCTTATTTAAAACGTCACAAATATTACTAGGTGGTCCTTAGTATGCGAAATGCCGTCTAGGTAGGTACCACCGCTTTGTCTATTTCTGTGTCCAAGCAGTGTGTAAGCATTGTCGTGTTTCGGTTTGAAGGACATTGAAACCAGTGCAATTACTGGGCATTATGAGACTTCACATCCTACGTCTCGGATGACGAGCCCAGTCCAGTGCCATGCATTGCTTTGGTACTCAAAGTTCTGTGTGGTGTTGTCTCTGTTTATGGATAGGCGTTGCGCTTATTATCAGGCGAGAAACCTGCTCGTTTGCAGCGCTGTGTCACAGTCACGACGCGCAATTGTCAAAACCTTTTTGATGGTGTTTAGTTAGTATTGTTTTACTGTAAATTTTTTGTGATCTGTGACTAATAAATTGTCTTTCTTTCTTCTTCTTTCTCGTTTGATAATTCAAGCTAATTAAAAAAAACAATACCATTATTGCAATGTTTATATTCCAAACTAGAAAAGTCGAAATCAATTCTGTACAATAATATTTACGTAAAACCTCGGATAATATATGCTATTGGTCTATATTACTCTATTTATTGGTATAAGATAAGTCGTTGGAATGACCTACAGACAGTCGTTAATATTATCAACAAGTTACTACGCTATCATCACGGTACAAAGAGCATCTGCTTTATGCATTGTTTTTAAATATTCGAGTGTTAAATGGTAATTTTCAATTAGGTTTGTGGTAGCCAAGAACTCAGAATATTATGCTGAAACTATTTTTAAATTAATTACAACCGCCGTGACACAGTCAAGCTGTGAAGCGAGAGGTTGCGGGTTCCATTCCCACAGAGAAATGTTTGTGTGATCAACAAATATCTGTTTCGGGTCTGGGTGTTTTCTCCCAAGAGGGGATGACGTCAGACAGGCGGCCGGTCATAAAAACTACAAACCAAATCTGTCTGTAACATATGTTAAAAAGCATGTTATGCCGACCCTACTGCGCGTCGCATAAAGTTTTTTTTTATTACATATTTCGGCAAACGAGCAAGTGGGTCACCTAATGGTAAGTGATCACCACCGCCCATGTACGCTCATAATACCAAAAGAATTATGGGCGCGTTGCCGACCTTAACGGAAAGGGATAATTCAGATGGAAGGAAGAAATGAATTCGACTGACTAAAAGTAAAAGAAATATGGGGAATAGCTGACCTAGTTCATTATTTGTAGTAACAGCTACGAAACCCTACTATAACCATAATTCATGCTCTTGACTAGCCTAAAATTATCTCTTTATTGTTGGAAAAAAAAAACTACAAAATGTTTGCAATCTGCTAAAATGGTTTGAAGGAACCTGTTTGTACATACATACATACGCACTCACGCCTTTAATCCCCGAAGGGGTAGGCAGAGGTATAACTAGTACACCCACATTTCGCCGAGCGTATATCCGTCCCATGATGTGATACCGGGCACAAATGCCAGACTCAGGGCTGATACTGAGCATTTCGAAATAGAAAAACCCAATATCAATTTTACCCGACCCGGGGATCGAATCCGAGACCTCAACGTCAGCCTCAGTCGTAACGCGTACGGATTACAACTGCGCCACCGAGCCACTCATATTTATTGTACTCTAACAAATTAGGCAATTTAATTTATTTCATTCAATTAACATATATTCAATATTATTTATTCTAGATAATATTATTATGCTTGCTAATAACTGCTTAACTTGCTAATATTAATTTCCATGGCCTAATAAAGCTAAACTATTTCTTAATTTAAATAAAATTTCAATACATAATATTATTGCAATTTAATCCTTATACATATAGTTTGTGTCGACAGCCTCCGTGGCGCAATGAGTGAGTAGTCGCCTGTGAAGCGAGAGGCCGTGGGTTTGATTCCCACACCGAGTACTGTAACATCTCTCTATTCTAAAAAAAAATAACTGGCGCCACCGCCGCTGCCGCTGCCAAAAGCTTGTCACGCTATCTCCTCCGAAACCGCTGGGGGTATGGGGTCGAGACCGATCTCAATCGATGGAGAATAATGTGTTAAAAAAAAGCATGTAGCGCCGACCCCACTGAGAGTGTGATAAGGGCAGGTGTAAAAAGAATCCTTCTATAGTTTGTATAATTTTTATGTATTTTTACGTGGTACTTATTTTATTTGTAAATAAATAGTGAATGGATTAATGACAAATATTTTTTTTATAAGTGGATCTTTTTAAAGAGCATAAGGCTGATATTCACAAACAACACTTAAGTAAGCTCTTTTCCAAGTGTCCAATTCTGTGTACATGATTGGTCTGTTTTGATTTAGCGCCTAAAACTAACCAATGACGTTTAGAGAAATCGTCACTATGCGCTCGTTCTATGAGGTCTCATAGTAACGTTTATGAATACGGGTGTAAGATTTAAGACTCCGATGAACCACTTATAAATTGGAGACATACAACATGCATTATGTTATCCTGGTCCTAAATTATGATTTGCCTGAACAAATTATCAGGACTGCCTCGGTGGCGCAGTTGTAATGCGTACGCGTTACGACTGAGGTTGACGCTGAGGTCTCGGGTTCGATCCCCGGATCGGGTAAAAGTGATATTGAGTTTTTCTATTACGAAAAGTTCAGTATCAGCCCGGAGTCTGGAATTTGTGTCCGGTATGGCGATAGGCTCGCCCCCTATCACATCATGGAACGAAGATACGCTCGGCGAAGTGTGGGCGTACTGGTTACACCTCTGCCTACCCCTTCGGGGATTACAGGCGTGAGTGCGTAAATAATCAGGAGGAATCCTGCTACTATCTCCAAGAATGTATTTCTGGCATAGCATAGTACGAGTATAAGAGTTTTACATGCTTACATGGAAGAATAACTAGTGCGTAAAATGAATGTGAATCTGTAAAACGCACTGAATAAATATTTATATCACTCGAGCGGATATCGCGGTCAAGTGTAGTGGTCGCGACTAGCGCACAAATGTCCAGAATTTTATAGATGATTTTTATAGGATAAGAAGGACAAGATAATATACATTAATGTTTCCACCATACTTTGATGGGATTGAAGCATGTCGGTCGTCGCAGCGCCAGTTCTTCATTTCAAATAATTGTACGGTAGAATTAAAAAGGGTAAAATTTCGTGCGGATTATGTTTTATTTTTAAAAGACTTTAAAAAAGGAGGAGGTTCTCCATTCGGCGCGTTTTTTTGCCTTTTTTATGTATGTACAATGTATATCGATTTCTCCGCCAATTATGCACCGATTTTGTTGGTAACACAACACTCTAAAACCATTTTTAACATTCACGATTCCCAGCTTGAAGCCGGATCAATCGGGTTCTTACCACTGCATTATACCCCAGAAAAGCTGGAGAGATAAGATAAGGAGTAAGATTTCCGGAAGAATTGTACATGCGGTGGAGATCACCTACCATCAGCCTCGGCTATAAAAAAAATGATTTAAACATACTCGTATTCCAACAATAACGCTATTTAATCCAGTAACACTTATTCATGTTAACAATTTATTTCGTCGTACATCCACATTTCGCCGAGTTTATTTCCGTCTCTTGATGTGATAGGGGCCGAGCCTTCCAGACTCCGGGCTGATACTAAGCATTTCATGATGGAAAAACCCAATATTTTACCCGACCCAAAGATTGAACCTGAGACCTCAGCACAGCAGTTGTGCCGCGTACGCATTACAACTGCGCCACCAAGGCAATAATTTTAATACGAATCATAACACATAAAGAAATATACTTATATATAAGGTACTTATATACATAAATAATGCGTTTTATTTCGCATATATAAACGCAAACTAAAGTTAAGCCCATCGGAAAGTACTTTCTCCGAAATCTCGTGAATGACTGTTACTTTCTCCATAACAAAAGATTCGTATAGAGATCAATGTGGTTTTGTGGCAACGATATAGGCAGGTATACCTATAGGTTTTGCTCGTGGGAGGGGATCGTTTAAATCATGGTGAAAAAACGGTTTTTGTATTATATCCTACTTTACGTCGGTTAAAGCTGCTATTTTACGCCGGTTTTCTGTGAGACAGTGGTAACGACCCGGACGAGCCGGCCCATTCATGCTGTGGACAAAAGTGTCTACAGCGTGGCTGTGTGGCTGTGTACCACTCATAAAAAGGTACTCGTGTCGAATTGAGAACACCTTCGTTTTTCGTCGGTTAAAAATTGAGCATTATAACTTCACAATATAAAATTGCGTGTAGTACGCAATGATGATTAAAGTCATCAGTCGCGGTTTCGTGGTTTTATAGCTTGTTCCTGCACATAAACATATGAATTGTGCGTGTTTCCACACGTATGTATAACGTGTAGGTACGTTAACATTGTTAAACATATGTTATTACATGCAATTATTGAAGATGCAATGCAATCATAAATTACTGTAATTTTAGGTTTAGAAAACTCGTTAAAAGATGAAAATCAGAATCTATGTATTTAGATGTAAAAGTATATCTTATATATAAAATTCTCGTGTCACAATGTTAGTTACAATACTCTTCCGAAACGGCTGGACCGATTTGTATGAAATTTTGTGTGCATATCGGGTAGGTCTGAGAATCGGCCAACATCTATTTTTCATACCCATAAATGATAAGGGTGACCCACCCCTAAATATTTTTTTTACATACTTTTTTATTTTTATGTTTTTATGATGTGGCATTAAAAAACCCTTCACCCTTCACCCTTCTACCATCAACCCCTATTTTTTAATAGGCATTTTAATATTTTTGTTAAGCGCGTTTCCCACACCGATGACGAGACTCGCTTGATGCGATCACCCCCCACACCGCGCCCACCGCTGTCGCCCACTAGGCTACTTTAATCCTTGAAGTAGGCATTAACGCGGGCAACAGCTAGTATTTAGATATAAAAGCGAAATACCAGTCACGGACTCACTCACTGATTAATCACTAAAAAATACTAAAGCTAGGATCATGAAATTTGGTTAAATGATAGTTTGTGTAATGTCCCCTACATTACACATATCCCGCTAAGAAATATTTTTTGGAAATTTACATTTTATGATGGTAAAAGGTGTGTTGAATTCTGTATTTTTTTTCATAATGCACTTTTTTAAGTACATCACTTAAACTACAATCTAGCCTAATAAGTAATTTACATTTAACCTAAATTACTAATGAGACTATATCTAGGAATATGTCCATTAACACCTTTCTTATTGTCTCTATTAAGGGGAAGACACAATGTTCACGTGTTCTTTATAAATGGCACTCACTGCACTGTGTTTCACTAAATGCTTTGTATGAAACGTTTTATGGAACGGAGCCGAGAGCAACAGCTAGTGCATAAGCTCACGCCTTTATCTCCGAAGGAACAGGCAGATGTAGTACAACTAGTGGACCTACGGTTCGCCAAGCTCATTTCCGCCCCATGATATGTGGCGAGTCTATCATAACGATCATACCGCCATATCGGGCGAATATCCAATCCGATGGTAAGCAATCTCCACCTACCATGATGTACGCCCACAATACCAGAAGAACCATGTGTGTTGCCGAACTTAAAGGAAAAGAATTAAGGGATAGGGAAGGGAAGGGGAATTTGGGACTCCGGAGACCGGATGTCTCAGTGGCCGTACGAAACGCAGCAGCAAGTCCCTACTTTATGCCGGTTTCATGTGAGACGGTGGTAATACCGAATAATTTCGAACTGAAATACACAAACGAATATTATACTTTCCTGATCTGGAATTTGAGCCTAGGAGCTCAACGTTGCCTCAGTCTAAGCACGCTGGCACTTGACCAAAGATGCGATCCAATTGAGCTAGCAGTCAAACAATCTGCTATTATCGATATATTAGGCCAAGATCTTATAATTTTTCTGAAATACCATCTCATTAAACTTGTCTCCTTAACAGACAGACATAAAGATGTGGTCGTTTGAGGAGATCGCATTCCAGGCGGAGATGGACCGGCATGACGACCCTGACTCCGAAGAAGACGCTTTCGTGCTATGCGGAGAAGACCCTGCAACCAGAGACAGAAAAATAGTCGAACTTAGGAATTTAATTAAAGGTTGGTATTGAAAATTGGTTTCTTTTATGGACTGACACTTAGAACCTGTTTTTGTTTATAGTATAGGCCGGCAAACGAGCAAATGGGTCACTTGATGGTAAGTGATCTCCACCACCTATGTACGCCCACGATACTAAAAGAATCATGGGTGCGTTGTCGACCTTAAAGGAAAGGGATAATTAAGGGATTGGGAAGGGGAGGGGGTTTGGGCCTCCGGATATCTCACTCACCGTACGAAACGCAGCAGCAAGCTGCTACTTTACGCCGGTTTTCTGTGAGACATTGGTAATGACCCGGACGAGCCGGCCCATACATGCTGTAGACAAGTATCTACAGCGTGGCTCTACCACTCAAAGAGGGGGTCTGTTTCTGAGGAACACGCTATCCAGAGAATACCCTGCAATCTGTAACTTATTTATTTATTTATTTGCACAACCAGTAGTTGTTACATTATTATTTCTAAAAAATACATACATACATACATACGCACTCACGCCTGTAATCCCCGAAGGGGTAGGCAGAGGTGTAATCAGTACACCCACATTTCGCCGAGCGCATCTCCGTCCCATAATGTGATAGGGGGCGAGCCTATCGCCATACCGGGCACAAATTCCAGACTCCGGGCTGATACTGGGGTATTTCGTAATAGAAAACCCCAACACCACTACCCGACCCGGGGATCGAACCCGAGACCTCAGCGTTGGCCTCAATCGTAACGCGTACACATTACAACTGCGCCACCGGGGCAGTCTAAAAAATATTACTATAATAATCATCGAAATAAGATGACTATAACAATAAATTTAAATGCACTACTTTTTAGGTGACACAATATGCACCGGTATAAAAGAAAAAGAAAAAATAAAATAAAAGCTTAAATAAAATATTCAATATTATAATAATGAAGGACTATATTTTATTATATGTTTTATAAAACAAAAACACTTTCACTTATATAATATATAAAACTAAAACATAATGAGATATGAGTTAAGATAAATGAACTAAGATAAAAATATGACGTAATTCAAACAAAAAAAAAATATATATAAAATGTATCCTGCAATTATTTTATTATCTTAACAATATAACCGCAAAATTGTTGAATTTAGGAATTTGATCAAGTCTTAAATAAAAACATCAAACAGTCTCACGCATAGTCCTGACTCCTGACCCCATACTAGGTTAATCTGTATTGTGGGTCTCAGGAACTACGAAGGACTTAAAGTCCCACAACACCCAGACCCGAAATAAATATTAGAATTGAGAAGATTTCTTATTGATTGTTAGGCGGATCACACCCTGACTGCTCCTAGCTACACCACGGATGATTATTGGATTCTACAGAGTTGAAAGTGCGCTATTAAAGTTGCATAAGTTTTCTCACAAATATTTTGGCAGGTTAGTGAACTTCGTTCCAAATGTGCCAGTGTTGGTCTTTAGAATAAACTCCACACTATCCGTAACATTAATAAATTATTCCCACCTTAAATAATATTTTTTGCAACATATAGTCTCGAGAACTGGTGCATATGCAAATTTTATTATGTTTTTATATTATTTATTACCTTAATAAAAAAAAACGACGTTGGAGAGGCATTTTACTTAAATATCGTCACATTATAATTTGCGTAAACATTTTGTGGATTTTAATGAGGTCTGTCCAATGTTGAATTAAATAAAAACAAAATAACATAAAAATCAAAAGATCCTTGCTGGTTACTTGTAGTTTTTGTATTGGATTTTTAGAACTAGGTACTAAAATAAATAAATAAATACACCCGGCATAGTCGTGACTCCTCACTAGGTTAACCTGTATCGTGGGTATCGGGAACTACGACTTGGGGTCCTACAACACCCAGACCCGAAACAAACATTCGTGGATCACACAAAAAATTATCCTAGTGCGGGAATCGAACCCACGTCCTCTCATTCGCAGCCGGCTACTCACCCACTGCGCTACGGAGGCTGTCGAACTCTAGGGAAACACAAAAGCCCAAAGGTCAACTAAAAAAATAAATGCTAGATACTTAAAAATACTGAGCCACCTCGAATGTGCAATTTTTCCTGTGAAAGTTCCAGAAATTTCGCTTGTAGTGTTAAATATACGTGCAATAGTGCGTTTACACTACTACACTAAATCATGAATATTGTGGAAATAAAAAATATTAACAACCATTTTTTAGATGTTGGCAAACGGGATCATGACTCACCTGATGATAAGCGACATTGATCACCCATGAACACCCAAAAATATTTACGATTTAGCCGAACATGCTGACCCTCAATCCACTGTTTCTTATGTATAGGTACTGTTAATTGTGTTAATTGTTTTGTTTTTCAAAAGATCCTTGTTTCAAACATAACCTTAACAGTTATTGGCCGCGTCATGTTTCACACCAATTTAAGCAAGTAAATGCCATTTGAAATAGCAAGTTTTACTAAGTCTTTGTAGGGTCTGCAAAACAAATTACAGCAGACGGTTATACATTTATTTTTATGTTAGCTTTAAAAGGCCAAGCAAGTAAACATAGGAAATCAATATTCTTATGAAGAACTCCTATGGTACGCAGGTTTCCTCACGATGTTTCTTTTACTGTTAAAGTAAGCCATAATTAACAATTAATACACATGTAACTGCTCTTAACTATATAACTGCTCTAATATGCTCTTGGAGTTGGTTTTGAACCTGCGAGTTTCATGTCGACAGTCCGTACCAGTCCCCGCTAAGCAATCGCTGTTTATTGAAATATAATAATCCACTAATAAATAATCTTAATTCGGTATAATGTTGGGATTGTCGTCAAGCAGCAGTGTGTAAGCACTGTTGCATTTCAGTTTGAAAGACATTGAAGCCACAAAACTTACTGGACATTATAAGACTTAACATCTTATGACTCGGGGTGACGAGCGCTGCAGCCCAATGCCATGCAGTACTTTGTAATTCAAAATTCCGTGTGGTGTTTCTGTTTATAGGAAGGCGTGGCGCTTGCTATCAGGCGAGCGACCTGCGCGTTTGCATTAACATAATAAGATCCAACTTCCTGAGATAACATTATAACCTCTCAGAAAACTTAGAACTTCGCACTGCGCAGTAATGCAATATTTAAACTGTTATTAGTCATTTTAAATTATAACAAATGTTCAAGCTTAGTTAAGCCCCGCGTTAGCAGGGCCTTGAAAAAATTATTTTAGACTCATTTGAGTGTTCCCCTCCACGGAAATCTTTAGTAAAAGGCGAAAGATTTATACGTTTTGAAGGGAAACCAGAGTAACGTTACACTTAAATTCATAACTACTTATTGTTCACATTGCAACAAAACCATAGCGCGATGTATTTTTGTACAGCGACATCTATCGGCATTATAATAAAATATATTTCTGTTCTCAGAGGGCGCCACTGATCAATGGTCCCTTATAATTTACAACATTATGAGTATAATATATATTTTCAGGAATAATATATATTTTATATTTATGAGTATAATTATACTTAATGAGGAGGGAGAGGTTTGAACTACGATCATACGGCAGTGGTCAAACTAGCGTCGTAACGTAAAGTCTCGTCATATAAGCGACTAAAAAAATACATAAAACGCCGCGCCGATGACCAATGTCATCGGCGCGGCGTTTTATGTATTTTTTAAGCCAATGCTTAGGGTCCAAGATGTTAGATGTTGACTAGTTTTACTATAAGCGACAGTTAGTCTTCCTAGCAATACAATATTGATGTCAAAATTATTATTTTTCCCCAGAAAGGAACGAGTGCCATCCATATAGAACAGATGATGCATATTTACTACGGTTTCTAAGAGCCAGACAGTCGATACCAGCGCGAGCTCATCGATTGGTGAGTACTCCGAAATTACAACATTGTCTTTGAAGTATGTAGTGTAAATAATAATCCTTTTTATTTATTTTATTTACAGTTAGTTCGCTACTGTAATTTTCGGGAAGACAATCCTCATTTATGGAGAGATGTTGATTGGTTCAGCTTGACGCGACTGGGCAGTATCTTCGAAGGAGTGCTTTACGATAGGCCTGATGTAGGAAGAATCATCATTTGTAGACTAGGTTAGTAAGTTTTTTATTTTAAATCAAATAAATCCTAAAAATAAAATCAAGCGTATTTATTGTCACTAACTAATTACAGTAGATTACTAGAAAGTAAAAACTCAGTTAAGTTTTAAAAGTTTTATTATAATCTGATAAAATATTTTAACACTGAAGTTAATAAGTATTTTAACAGTACCTTAACTCGTACTGCAAATATAATAATATTAAATAAATGTAGAAGAGTTAAGAAGCTTAGCAGTTTTCACTTATAAAGTGAGAAGGATCGTAGACCGTTGTAGAACCGTGAACTACATATATTTCGGTGAATGTTATTATTATATCTTAACGTATCAATGATGTAAGCTGACGGAATGGAGATAATAACCAACACGAGTAATTTGATTTTAACGACATCTTATTGTATTGAAATGTCGTTACAACAAAATAATTACACATGGATAATTTATATTTGGTCTTTCATGAAATATAGTTTAACGATATACTTAAATATCGTTCATAATATAACAAAGCTCAATATTGTTTATGTAATGCCACAATCAAGAAAATTGACTGTATCTAATCTTTTGATTTAATAAATAATAAAATTACTTTTGGTTTTAAGGTTCTAAAATCTTCTTTTGATTCTTCTACTATATTTATAATAAAAATAAATTGTTAAGTTATATGTTGGTCAACATGTAGCCGAGCATGGAATGTAACGACTTTGCACTTCTTTTTCCCCGTTTTTTTTATCACGACTCGTATTTTTTAGCAATGTTGCGTCGCGTCGCTGTATCCCGATATATTTGAACGATGATTTTCTTTGCAAATACATAGCCGAAATATTTTAATGCTCATTTCAAGGATTATGGGACCCAGACAAGATCCCGGTGGAGGACCTGATCCGAGGATGCCTTCTGCTCCTGGAGATCGGCATCATGCAGCCAAAACTCCAAATCGTAGGCGGCACTGGCCTGCTGGATTTTGAGGGCCTCACTATGAAGCACATGAGGCAGTTCTCACCCTCGATAGCTCTACAAGCCATGAATGTTATGGGGGTAAGAAGATAAATGTTGGTAAAAATCACATACAACATTATAATAATTGATTTATACGAAGCACTCGTAGAGCAAAATACCAATTATTTTCTATAATCACGTCTTAGCTGGTACAGGGGCATATGGTGTAGTACCACTGTCTCACAGAGGACCGGCACGGCGTGAAGTAGTTACTAGCTGTTACGTTACGTACGGTGACTGTTATTTCTAGAGGGTCTTGAGGGTCCAAATCCCCTCTCGCCTTTCGAAACCCAATTCCTTTCTTTCAGTTAGCAACGTGTCTATGATTCTTCTGGTGTTGTGTTGTTCGTGGGCAGTAGAGATAAATCATTAAGTATGACAAACTAATGGATTACTAGAGCCACTGCCTCGTTTACCGGCTTTAAATAAACTAAGAAAAGCCGTTTCGTATTAATTCAAGAATCTCTTTGTCGATGATGATGTAATAGCAAAAATAACTTAGTAATGCGGTTTGAGTAGGAAGTTTGCTCAATCCTTATAAGTATTTCTAGCTAAGTCCATACACACGTGACACGTGCACTTGGAATCTGCCGTAATTATTATAATATATATATATATATTATAATATTTTTATGTCTTAAGCAGTCCCCCGCGTTAGAAGGGCCATAAAAATATGTTTTAGACTCATTTGAGTGTTCCCCTCCACGGAAATCTTTAGTAAAAGGCGAAAGATTTATACATTTTGAAGGGAAACCAGAGTGACAAAAAGTCGTAATCAAAGCCACTATTGTTCCGTTCGCTACAAAACCATAGCACGATGTAATTCTGTACAGTGACATCTATCGGGAAATAAAGAACCATGTTTTAATATTGGAAGGCGCCACCAGTTTATGATGTTTCAAAATTGTTTTCTCTATCTCAAGTACAATATTCAGAGATTATTTCAAATTTATTTTTCAGAGTAGTAAAATAATATCAATAAGAGTAGTTTTTCTGTATTTCAACAATTTCTTCTATACTATAATTTAGTTTGAAAAACGAGGATTAGAGTTAGACTCACTGGATATTCTCAGGGCTGGGTCGCGCCGCGCAGAATCCAGTGGTAAAGTAAGCCCACTGAGTATGTTCCGCCGGGACTTCTCAGGCCAGCGCGGCGCGCGGGGTCGTTTTGGATCCGGTGGTGGTTTTAAATCACGTGCCATTTCGGTTATACCCATGGTCCATATCGACCCATCAATCAACGGTTTTATTCTTTATACTTTCCTCACTTTTATTGTATATATTGTAAATTAGATGTTGTAAATAATATTAATGTTTTTTTCAGTTCTCATTCCCAACCCATCAGCGTGGGATCCACATAATCAATTGTTCGAGGTTCTTCGAGACTCTATTCCCGTTGTTCAAAAGGCTCGCTCCAGCCGATGATCTCTGGAAGAGGGTTTACATGCATGGTTACGACATCACTTCTTTACATAGGTTTGTTGAATATTTACACGTAATATTTTCCAATTGGAGGTAACAGACGAAACGGAAGAATGCAACTGTTTTTTTTTCTTCTGCCCTATTTAATTTAAATTCCCCAATAAGTAGGAGGTACAAGCTGGTAGGTTCCTCGTATGCGAGAGGCCGTCTGTGTTCGTACCACCGCTTTGTCCTATTTCTGCCGCCAAGCAATAGTGTGTAAGCACTGTTGTGTTCCAGTTTGAAAGACATTGAAGCCAGTGAAATTACTGGGCATTAGGAGACTTAACATCTTATGCCTGGGGGTGACGAAGCAGTCCAATGCCATGCAGTACTTTGCAATTCAAAGTACTGTGTGGTGTTGCTTCTGTTTATGAGCAGGCGTGGCGCTTACCATCAGGGGAAAGACCTGCTCGTATCGTCACCCAAGCTAAAAAATAGGATTGCATTATCTTTTTTATATTAATGGAATAGAAGTAGTCAAATATATTTTATCTAGCTAGTACCTAGAACTACTGGCTTCACGACAAAAGGACATTTTGCTTTAATAAATACTACAGAATAGTAAAGTAGACAAGACTAAGTTGACAGATAAATTCTAACTCAACAGAATAGTGCCAGGTAGATCGAAAAGTAAACGGAACTTAACTTGCCTTTCCAGGTACATAGATCCAGAATGTCTTCCAAAGAGGTATGGCGGCTACAGAGATCCAGTATCTGTACAAAAATGGCTGACGAAGATAAGAGAATACAAAAACAAGAGTTTTGATCATGATATGAGGAGTCTTGGATATGGAGTCGATTATTAATTGAAGATGAAGTTTGCTAAACCTTTCCCGCGACACAAGATGGTTGTTATGAGTGAAGATACCGCTCTGCCTTATACTATCTTAAGATATGAAATGAATCAATCGTGGATATAACAGATACGGTTCTTAAGGCAGCGTATTATTTAAAGCTACTATCTCTTCTACTTTTATATGATCACACACATGTAACTACATACATACACACTAACGTCTATATTCCCCGAAGGGGTGTTCAGAGATGTAGCCAGCAGGAATGCCCTCATTTCATCGGGCTTATTTCCTTTCTATGATGTCATACCCGCTACAATTCCAGTCTTCGGGCTGATACTAAGAATTTCGTGATAGAAAAACCCAATATGACTTTTACCCGACCGGGGGATCGAACCCTGCACTGCAGTAACGCATTAGAACTGCGCCACCACGTGTAACTGTGTTTCTCAATTAGCTATTTGTGTGTTTAGAAGGTATCAGTAATAACGGTTTAATCCTCACTACCTGTATAGACAAATACAAAAAACTCAATCAATCATGCTCCCATTTTTTTACTTTCAATATACCTACTACTATATTCTTTACTATAAATAATATTCTGAATACGACTTTTAATTTAAATAACAATTTTATTTGACTTTTATTTTGTATGACATCACTTTTTAATTTTATTTTATTCCGATGTACAGTAAGTACTCTTTATTTTAAAAGGTTTTTACATTTTTAAATATTACATTACTTAAAAAAACATTTAAAAATATAAAAAGTATCACCCTCCAATGGCGAGGCCTAAGACCCAAGCCACCGGCGGTTAGGGCCCCAGTGTGAGGAACTATTATTATTATTCAATTTTATGATTCCGATTATTATTATGATGTTATTTAATGTAAAAACATGAATTTAATCTGAAATAAATTTATTATTATTATTATATACTATATACTTTACTTTTGATGGCAGTAATACTAAATATATGCAGGTTTTTAATATCATCCTAGGCTTAATCTTTATTATATTTATATACTTACCTATATTTCAACCAAACTATTGTTTTATGTTAACTGTATGGAATATGGTTTCCGTGTTTCAAAGATGTCATATATATTCCAAGAGTCAATGCCCATTATTGCAATGATTTTTGGCGTCGAATAACATTCTTATCTTAATTTTACGAACATATGATCATTGACCGTCCTCTCTTATAAATTCTGTGCTCGAAATATCTGTGAACATTTTGAACTGTGATAAATGTATAGTTAGATTATTTGAATTTAACATATTTAACGGAATTTAATAGGTATAAAATAAAGGTATCGAATTTTATTTTTGTATATAATTAGATCTCAAGCTTACATTTTCATGGTCGATTTTATTAATCGCCAGACAATATTGTAAGTAGAACACAACATAGATAAGAAAATAATGTAAATAGCAATATGTTTTAATAATAAATATTAATAAATAAATAAGATGTGGTGCATTTGCTTATTATACAAACGCCCGAACTGCCGACTGTCTCATGGCCGTTACAATTATTCTCTTTAGGGACAGATTTGCTTACTGGTAGTATGTAAATTGAAATATTTTGTATGATCTGTCAAAACAGTTTTAATAGTAAGCAAATCTATCTGTAAATAGGGAACGGCCATATGGGCTACTTATTTTCATACAATTTTGTTTGACAGATAAGAGTGTCTTAACATGTTTAACATGATCTTATATGCTTGAGTTACTTAGTATTCCAGTGTAAGTGCTTGTTTTCACTATTTCTAAGCAAATGCTACTTTATAGGTACTTTTACCAAATATAAAAATACAAAAGTAAAAACCTGACTTAAGTTTATACTTTGAAATAAAACTAATTTATACGTATTTTATCGCGGTTTAAATTTATTTTAGACCCGACGTTCAAACATTATAAAAAATTAAAAAATATTTTTTTAGTTTAGAAATGAAGGTAGGCAATGTAACATTAACTTTTCGAGACGACCTACACCTCAGTATCTCCCGTGACCACGAAGGCTGAATAGCTCTTGAAACGTCGGGACTAAAATAAAATTAAACCGCGATAAAATCCGTATAAATCAGTTTTATATCAATGTGTAATATTCGTCTAAACATAAGAAATCAGTATGTATATACTGGCGAAAATATGTCTATGGGACACTTTCAAGAATAGCTAGCTATCTTACGTTGACTGGTGGGTAAATCTTACTCGAACATTGTGAAACAAGCCGTTAGGATCTATTTCACCCCTGTGAGTAAATGCTACTTACCAAATATGACATGATCAAATACAAAAGTCATACTCTGACAAATATATCGAAAACAAGCTGTTTTATTACGTACGTTAAGCAGTAATAGCTCAGCGGGGAGTGGTATGGACTTCGAGACGAAAGTTGCAGGTTCGAAAGTGCTGACCTCTTACTTTTCTAAGTTATGTGTGTATTAATTGTTAATTATCACTTGCTTTAACGGTAAAGGAAATATCGTGAGGAAAACCTGCATACCTGAGAAGTTCTTTATAAGAATTTCGAAGGTATGTGAAGTCTGCCAACCCGCATTAGGCCAGCATGGTGGACTAAGGCCTAACCCCTCTCATTCATTAGAGGAGGCCCGTGCCCAGTAGTGGGACGTATATAACAGGGTTAATATTATTACGTACTTCCAAAAATATATATTCTAGTTGCCCGCCTGATGGTAAAGGTTAATGGATACCAGGTATTTCGCGGAAATTTGAGCCAAGAAATCCAACTAAACTTGGACTGCAACTACCCCTTACTCCGACAACCTCCATGGCGCAGCGGGGGAGCCGGCTGTGACACAAAAACCTTCGGTTTCGACTCCAGCACCGAGACAAATGTTTGTGTGACTCACAGATTTTGTTTCGAGTCTGGATGTTGTGGAATTAAGTATGAGTCCCGTATTTTCTGGTCCACAATACAGGTTCACCTAGTGTGGAGTCGGGACTACGTGTGTGACTGTTAGGTGTATTTATTTATTTATTTATAGATATCTGTTTCAGGTTTGAATGTTGTGGAACTATAAGTCCCTCGTAGTTCCTGATTCTCAATACAGGTTCACCTAGTGTGGGGTCAGGACTATGTGTGTGGCTGTTAGGTGTATTTATTTATAGATATTTGTTTCAGGTTTGAGTGTTATGGAACTATAAGTCCCTCGTAGTTCCTGATTCTCAATACAGGTTCACCTAGTGTGGGGTCAGGACTATGTGTGTGACTATTAGGTGTATTTATTTATTTATTTATAGATATTTGTTTCAGGTTTGAATGTTGTGGAACTATAAGTCCCTCGTAGTTCCAGATCCGCAATACAAGTTCACCTAGTGTGGGGTCAGGACTATGTATGTGACTGTTAGGTGTATTTATTTATAGATATTTGTTTCAGGTTTGAATGTTGTGGAACTATAAGTCCCTCGTAGTTCCAGATCCGCAATACAGGTTCACCTAGTGTGGGGTCAGGACTATGTGTGTGACTGTTAGGTGTATTTATTTATTTATTTATAGATCTTTGTTTCAGGTTTGAATGTTGTGGAACTATAAGTCCCTCGTAGTTCCAGATCCGCAATACAAGTTCACCTAGTGTGGAGTCAGGAGGCCAATTCTCGTAATTTTAATTGTTCATAATATCATTCCGATCTAGTCTCAGCGTCAAGAAAGTTGCAAATGGCATTCTCTTAAACCAATCATCAACGTCTAATGCACCTAGCATTTGTCTATTTCTATCGCCACAAGCAGTGTGTAAGAACGATTGTGTTGTCTTGGAGTGACGAACGCAGTCCAGTGCCCTGCAGTGTTAAGTAATTCAAAGTTCTTTGTGGTGCTGTGCTTGTATATAGGCCGGCGCGATACTGGCCATCAGGCGAGCGACGCTCGTTTCATCGTCCAATCTAATATAAAAAAAACTAATAAAAAAATGTTACAATACGCGCAAAATAACTTGGCCACCCTGTAGTTAGTCATAAGCGCGTTACCGACCTTAAAGGAAAGGGATAATTAAAGGATTGGGAAGGGGAGAGGATTTTGGCCTCCGGATATCTCACTCACTCTACGAAACGCAGCGGCCAGCTGCTAATTTACGTCAGTGTTCTGTGAGACAGTGGTAACGACCCGGACGAGCCGGCCATTCATGCTGTAGACAAAATTGTCTACAGCGTGGCTCTACCACTCGTAAGAAGCAACCCTCCTTACATAAGCAAAATCCGGGCTCAGTTTTGTCTTAAAGGGTAGAAGACAATAAGACTGACAGATTATACGATGGCTCATCCCGATAGCCAACTATGATGGATCATCATAGCGTGTAATAGGGGTCATTGGCTTATCGCGCATGCGATGGCCTTGAGAAGGCTTCGGTGTCGGTTTTCGGCTCTGCATCAAAGCATCGTAGGTCAATGACGGCGGCACGCGTCTATACGTGGGCCAGTGGCCATACTCAGTGTCTGTTTGAGCATCATTCAGTTTAAAGATTTCCATCTTGACATGCGACAAAATTAGAATTTAACTTCGTTGCACCTGCCTTTTATAAATTAGCTTAAGTGACGAAACGAGCATGTCGCTCGCCTGATGGTAAGCGTCACACCTGCCCATAAACAGAAGCAACACCACACAGAACTTTGAATTACAAAGCAATGCATGGCATTGGACTGTGCTCGTCACATAAGATGTTAGGTCTCATAATGCCCAGTAAGATTCACTGGCTTCAATGTCCTTCAAACTGGAACACAACAGTGCTTACACACTGCTGCTTTCCGGCAGAAATAGACAAAGCAATGGTACCAGCCCAGACGGCCTCTCGCATACCAGGCACCTACCACCTTGTAAAATTTGATGGACCTTTAATATACCATCGTGTAAAGCAGCCTTAAAATGTTTCTGTCTGTCATTTCTAAATATTACTTACTTCGGAGATTACAGGCGTGAGTGCGTATATTTCTTATACACTACCAGTTGTCGCCTGTCGGTGAGTAGATAATATTGGTATCAAAAGTCGAAACAAACTGCGTGTGGGAGCGCAGCGTGCGCACGCGCAAGTGGCTTGTCTGTAAACAAACACAAAATTAAATACCTACGATAAGAAAAAGTGTTGCAGTGATGTGTTAACAGTTTTTATAAAATTGATCGAAGGTTTGGCATTATTGAAAAGATTTCCAAGTAAGTTATGTTCAGATATTCATTTAGTTGGTGTGGATTTATTGTAAATTAAGGGCGGCATTATTCTAGCGACCGTCGAGGGACGCCATGTTTACAACATCCTATTTATCGTGATTACATCATATTTTAATCCATTGATATATTTTTGCCTCGGTGGCGCAGTTGTAATGCGTATGCGTTACGATTGAGGCTAACGCTGAGGTCTCGGGTTCGATCCCCGGGTCGGGTAAAGTGGTATTGGGTTTTTCTATTACGAAATGCTCAGTATCAGCCCGGAGTCTGGAATTTGTGCGCGGTATGGCGATAGGCTCGCCCCCTATCACATTGTGGGACGGAGATATGCTCGGCGAAATGTGGGTGTACTGGTTACACCTCTGCCTACCCCTTCGGGGATTACAGGCGTGAGTGCGTATGAGTGCGTATGATATATTTTTATTTGAATGCAGGCAAGTACTTATTAATAATTTTATTGTTAATGTAAAAACTTTTTGAAAATTACCCCATATTTGTTTATACTAACTTTATTATTATTGATTGCCTCCGTGACATAGTAGGTGAGTAGATGGCTGTGAAACGAAGAGCCACAATACCAAAAGAATCATGGGTGCGTTGCCTACCTTAAAGGAAAGGGATAATTAAGGGATTAGGAAGGGGAGGGGGTTTGGGCCTCCGGATATCTCATTCACCGTACGAAACGCAGCAGCAAGCTGCTACTTTACGCCGGTTTTCTGTGAGACAGTGGTAAAGACCCGGACGAACGGGCCCATACATGCTGTAGACAAAAGTGTCTACAGCGTGGCTCTACCACTCATTAAATGTATGTGAGACTCGTATGTGGGGTCAGTACTATGTAATGTGTGTGACTATTTTATGTATTTATTTATTAGGTATCTATTTATTTATATAGTATTCATAGTTTCTATCATCACGGAATGTTTATTAACGGTTACCTTTTGCTCAAGGCAACCGCCGCGTGAACATCCTTTTCCGGATTTAAAAGTAGCATATGTCTAATCACAGTCATGATCTACCTGTGTGCTAAATTTCATTCAAAACCGTTCGGCCGTTTAGGCGCGATTGACTAACAAACAGACAAATTCACAAACTCATTAATTCAATTTTTTTATAATAATCAGTACGAAGTAGATAATAATATAATTGATGGTTGGGTGAGAAGTCAGATGCAGAAGGCTGTATTATGAACGGCACGCATTGTGAGGAGGTTCCTCCCACTGGGGCCCTAACCACCGGTGGCTTGGGTCTTAGACCTCGCCATTGCAGGGTGATCCTTTTTATATTTTTAAATGTTTTATTTTTGTGAAATATAATATTTAAAAATGTAAAAAAACCTTTTAAAATAAAGGTTGCAGTGCAAAGTAGGATACTAGGATATTATAGTTGTAGGATAGTTTGTGAACATAGTAAAAACAAGTACCTACTTTGCGTCGGCTGTTTCCCGAATATATTACGATCAGCATATTATTCAGTAAAAACTTGCAATACAAAGCGTTTGCTATAAACTTTGTTATGTTTTTGTATTAATCAATCATTTTAAAGTGGTAGAGCCATGCTATATCCAGTTTTGCCTACAGCATGATTGGGTCGGCTCGTCCGGGTTGTTACCACTGCCTCACAGAAAAACAACCTGAAGTAGCAGCTTGTTGTTGCGTTTCCTACTTTGAGTGAGATTTCCGGAGGCCCAATTACCCTCTTACCCTTCCTATTCCCTTAATTATCCCTTTCCTTTAAGATCGGCAACGCGCCCATAATTCTTTTGGTATTGTGGGCGTACATAGTTGGTATGTACCAATTATAAACAAGAAGCAGTTTTGATCTTCAGTTGATCCCATCCTAAAATTAGCTTTGGGCCGCCACTCACTGTTGACAGGTGTTTATTAAGTTATTGAGGTCGGAATTAAAAGATAATGAGGATATTACAATCATTATAATTCAAAATTATTAGTCCTAAAGAATTTTAATGTGGCTTACAAACAAAATACTGCCAACATTACATCATAATGATATGATTCTTATATGTTGAATGTTAATTAAGCAGTTATTTATTGCGCGGAACGATTTATTATGTGTAATATTTTACATTTAAATTATTAAAACCTACTTTGATATTTTTGAGTAGCAAAACCCAGCCTAAAATTTATGTGTTTTTAATCGGAGTGACGTAGTACTGCTATAATATCTCCCAAAAATGAATTGGAAAACATTTACGCGATGTCTGTTCTGTGCGCATACGATCTCAAGTCCTTGACTTTACAAACACAAGTACTTGTGTTGTAACAAAAAGTTTAATAAGCTTTTCTTTATACTTACAAGTAAACGTTACGTCGGAACGAATCTTAAATCACTTACAATATTTACAATTACTTTTTATTACTTGATACTTGTTGCAGCGCAATAGTAATTGATATTTTTGTTTATCTTTGAAAAGGTTTACACACAGAAACTCTCTTATGTAATCCGAGAGGTAGGCAGAGGCGCAACTTGCACTAATTCACGTCCACTATTTGTCGATTTTAACCCGTCCTTTGTAAGGTTCAATGATTAGATAGGTGCGAACCTATCGCCATTACGGACACAAATTCCAGCCAACTCGTGTGTGAATTTTCGAATCTAAAACTGAAACACAAACCGTGATTGTCCCATGAGAGTTGAACCCAGGACCTCAACGGGTTCTCTACCTAAGTAGGCTGCCACTGGACCTATAAGGCGATCTATACATTCTGTGTAGAATAATCATTATTTGAAGTATACTTTCTGAAGATATTTCGGGTTTATGTTTTTATTTGTTAGTTCTAAGGCCCTATTTGTGCTATGTTAGCGTAACAAGTAATTGCCGGCGAGGCTAATAACCTCAACATGGGCCATTCTAAAACTAATATATTGACTAGAATAGTATTTAAAATTCTATGAAAATTTAGGGCATTTATAAAACTCCATATTTATTGTAATAATATAGTTTATATGTATACACTTATAAAAAGGGGTTGTTCCGGATAAGGACATTCACACGGGCAGAGCCGCGAGTAAATACTAGTAACATACATTAAGAACTATTTTGCGAAGCCATCGTTTTAAAAAAACATACCCTAAGAATAGAAAGGGGTAGGAAGTTAGTGTGGGAGAGCTACTTTTTACCCCAAAAAAGACTAACACGGGCGAAGCCGCAACTAAAGTCTAGTGTGTGTAAAGCAACTAACCGGTAATAATTTTTGTTATTTACATATTATGTTAATTCCGTCAATTTAAATGATAGTTATTATTATCAAGCTTTAGAGCCTATTTGTTAATTATGAGGTCACATATACACTTATTTTGTGTGTATTTTATTCGAATAAGTTCAGAATGGTCTAAACCAGTTCTTTATTTGTAGGCGCATTTATTTTTACATTATACTATACTACTGGGCTAAAATAAAGCCTATGTCCTAATTCTGGTCATGGTCTACCTGTGTTCCAAACTTCATCCAAAACCGTTCAGCCGTAAAGGCGTGATTGATTTACAAATATCTAAATTCAGAAACATTCAAACTTAGTAGTAGGATAGTAGAATTTATATATGTTCTAGTACTTGATATTTATAAGTATTTTGTCAAGTTTAACTTACATTTTCTCCTATATTAAGTCAAATTATAACATCATTAACTAATAGAATACACATGTAACACGTAAACACAATCCGTTATGTTACGCCACCTGCGTCCCATTAACATAATCTGATTGACGCCAATTACGCAATGTGTACTCGAACTAATCAGATCTAGAGCTAGGTTGTTCATCAGTTCGTAATAATTCCAATATCAGTTATCTATTTTCATAACCTGTCCTGACTGACTATCTGACTGACTGACTAATCAGTCGCACATCAACGCAAAGCCTTAACCGCTGAGGCTACAAACTTGAAATTTTGCACAAAGGTTCTTTTAATGTCATAAGTGAGCAAGGGATTTTTGAAACTTCATCCCCTAAAGAGGTAAAATAGGAGATGTAAGTTTGTATGGAGAAAAAATATTAAATAGACATATCGACTCGAAACATCGTAGTAATCCTAAATACAAATAAACAACTACGTATTTCGCGATATCTCGAAAAACATTTTCTTAGGGGGTGAAATGCTTTAAAAGGCCGGGGGTTGTTCAGGATAAAGACATTCACGCGGGCTGAGCCGCGAGTAAAACCTAGTAGGTAATAAATTATTACATCTGGTACCGAAATAAGGAAATCTATACTTTGCAATCAATTTTACAACTATTATAAATCTGAATAAACAAATCATTTTTTTGAATTGCTATGGAATCTTAAATTCAGGAATAAAGTTGGGCTCTTTGATCCCAATAAAATGTCCAACGAAATTTCACAATGCTGCACTCCTACAAAATTTAATATTTGCTGTAAATTATACTTTTCAAACGACTACAAAAACTTTCAGAATATTCCACACAGTAAAAGTGTAAAAACCATCTTACAATAGGTACTGTCTTTTTACGGAAAGCAAATAGATATTTGCAGACTCACCCATTTGATCAGGTTCGTATCAAGCGCCACGCCGCGGAGCCGTTCGTAATTATGGTGAATGGAGTCTCGTAACGTTTTTATGCCGAAGGTTCACGATTTCTGTCATGTGTATCCAATGACATATTTCTCGTTCGAATACTTTTCATTACTACACAGTGTATTTCTTAATATTTATGTTGACCTGGTTGGTCGAAACCAAAAAGTTACAACCTTTTTCCAACACGTGTTTTTTTTTATCAATCCCCAATCAATACCCATAACAAATTAAAAATCTGTGCTCATTGGCGGATGACGAATCATTGGTGATCATTAGGATCATTAGAAGGTACTAGGATTTCATAAATCGGCAGGCTTATAGAAGAGGCAATCTTGCGATTCGCATAAAATTAGATAACTCTTGAGAGAACGGGTTATATTAGGAAAAAGTAAATAAATATGGTCTTAATATAAAGTGAAAGGGTCTTCAAATATAATATGGAATGTAAGTAGATAAAATGTAAGTTTTGTATTATGTTCTACGAAAATAAAAAAATATAATTATTGAAATCTACGCCGAAAGTTCTGACTTCTTCTGGCTCCTTAACACAAAACTGGCGACTTTGAAGAAAGTGATTTTATAAGACAATTTTAGTTCAATTTCATGTCTCAGATGTTGTTAGTAAGAACTGCCATCAAGCTGTAATGGATTTTATAGAAAACTTAATATCGAGTGAAAGTTACAATAACTTAGGTAACAACTTGTAAACTTTACGTTGAAAACTTTTACTAAACTGATCGAAATAATAATTAGGGATAAAGTTAGGGCCTTACTCAAAGATTCGGCAGTGGGGACAAAGAAGCGGCAATAGCAATAAACAAATCGTGAAGAAAAAACGTTAAACTAGTCTAAAACTGCCGCCATTATAATAGGTCTTTAACCTATGAAATTGCCGTTCGGTACGAAAAAAGTTAAAGCAATTTTTTTCATCTTTTTTATTTCTATTAATCAAAGTATGAGTGGTTACTTTATATTTGCTATCTCAAATCTTTATTGTACATCAAATAATAATACAACCTAATAATAGTCTCTGACCCCAAAACTAGCGTAGCTGTATGTCAGGGGTCAGTCACCTTCCCAGTAAGTGTCTAGTTATATTATATTTAATGACAATAAAAGTAAAGAATATGCTAAAAAAGAAAAATAAATATAATAATATATATATATATATATATATATATATATATATATATATATATATATATATATATATATATTCATACATACTATCGATGAATCTTTGCCAGCGTAGTGGCAGATATCGAATATCACATAGTCTAAGTAACATGGATCCTTAACGAAACGTTAAAGTTACACGTAAATTTAGGATTCATGGATCATCCGTGTTATTTAGCTTTCATCATCATCAGCCACAAGACGTCCACTGCTGAACATAGGCCTCCCCTAATGCCTTCCAGGCCGACCTGTTGGAAGCTGCCTGCATCCATCAACTTCCTGCAACCCTTGTCAGGTCGTCTCTTTTAGCTTTACATAAACCTAAAAATTCTTTTCAATTCACATTACAAGATTTAATAGTTTATCGATATTGTAGAGTTAGCAGTAGAGACACGCTGTAGAGACTTGTTTACAGCATAAATTGACTGGCTCGACTGAGGTAATCCCACTGTCTCACCGTAAAACGGCACGTACTTTCGTAAAGTGGCAGTTTGCTGTTGTGTTCCGTACGTTAAGTGATATTGCCGGAGGCCCGAATCCACCCTCACTGTCCCAATCCCCAATTATTTCCTGTAGGTCGGAAATGCTTCCGAGATTCTTCTGGTATTCTGGGTGTTTATTGACAGTGCAGATCAATTACTATAAGGTGACTCACTTGGTCGTTTGCTGTCTCTGCTATAAAAAAATGTTATAGCAAACTAGCTTTTACTTTATTGTGAACGTAATAGTGAAACATGTATCTTCCTAGGAGAGTTGACGTCAGGCAGGCGGCCGGTCGTATACCTACGAGTACAAGCCAAATATTTTTATACCATGTGTTAAAAAGCATGTTGCGCCGACCCCACTGCGAGTGGGATAAGGGCAGGTGGAAGGAGAAGAGTGAAACATGTATTGAAAGCTGTTTAGCCATTTTTAATAATACGCGAACAAATGAACAGATAGACTGTATGTTAGATTTATTATTTTACCCAACATAATAAACCTTGAGTACAGCTCTGATTAATTGTGGAATATAAATTAGAGACTGTATTTTAGAGCCTGACTGTACTTTTGGGTCGTGACCATTCATCTAGACGCGAGAGCTAGACGCTGACGAAACTGTTTCTTTAAATTGAGCAAGTCATCCGTAGCTTTTGTTTTAACCAGTTTTTAACCGACAAAAATAAACGAAGGAGGTTAGGACAGTCAGAATTCGTCTGTTCATAAATATAAGTTATGTATGTTCACGCATACATTTTGACAGCCTCCGTGGCGCAGCGGGCGAGTAGCCGGCTGCGAAGCGAGAGGCCGTGGGTTCGATTCCCACACTGAGACAAATGTTTGTGAGAACCACAAATATTGGTCTCGGGTCTGGGTGTTGTGGGACCGCAAGTCCCTCGTAGTTCCTGATACCCACGACACAGGTTTACCTAGTGTGGGGTCAGGACTATGTGTGTGACTGTTGGGTGTATTTATTTATTATTAAACTCGGCCAAATGTGGATATTATCGGATGTTTTTTTTGTTATTGGTAGATTTTACACCGATGGTGGTCTCATTTAAATTCGAAAAAAAGCACCCCTAAGGGCATCGGGATGAAAGACTTAAACTTCGACATTAATGTTGGCGGCAGAAAAAAACAAAGCGGAGGACCCTACACATTGGATTTTCGCATAGGACATACAGAATGCGCATCGGCAATGTTATTTTTTTACGAATTAGTACTTTTAAGCAATGAATGTCCGATCATCCGGCTCCGCGGTCAGTTACTCGAGAGAAAAATAATGCACGCACTCACGCCTGTAATTCCTGAAGGGGTAGGCTGAGGTGTAACCAGTACACCCTCATTTCGCCGAACTTATTTCCATCCCATGATGTGATAAGGAACGAGCCTATCGCCATACCGGTCACAATTTCAGACTGACACCGAGACCGGGCTGATACCGAGCATTTCGTAATAGAAATATCCAATATCACATTTCCCCGACCCGGGGATCGAACCCGAGACTTCAGCACAGCAATCGTAACGCGTACGCATTACAACTGCTCTACCGAGGCATAGAAAAATAAGTAACTACATAATCTAATGTTGTAAGAGGTCTATTAGGTCTATTAGATCATCATCATCACACGTTCGTATTTCCGAAATAGACGAAGGTTACCGAAGCGCATAACTTTTGGATACTTACCGCAATAACTTACGTACCTACTAAAACCATCAATATTTTTATATAAAATCTCCTAATTTTCTTTTGTTTCAGAAACCTGAAATAATTATGCCATTTATCGACATCGCCTTCCAAGCTGAAGTAAGCCGGTACGAGGACTCTGACTTTGAGGAATTTGCAAAAAAGAACTGCAATGAGGACTTCAAAACAAGGAACAAAGCCATTGAGGAACTACGACGGTTGATACGTGGTAAGTGGTAATAGGATAGTTTCCTATCTTGAATTTTATATGCTATCTATACATCTCAAAATAAGATGACAAGAAACGTAACTCAAGCAAAATAATGACCCCACCAAAACTCGACTCTAAAGAGAATAGAATAGATAGAATTTGTTATTCTTGACTTTTCAGTGTTTTTATTTTGAAGTCGGTTTCTAAGTTTTGTTAACCGTTATTTTATTACAGTCCAATTTTCGTATGAGAGTTATTTTATTACGTTTGAATATCGATTCTGATACCACAGTTAAAACGGCCATCAGGGTTTTTGTTACATATTGTATAAAGTTTATATTACTTATTTGGTTTTAATATATATAGGCCGCCTACGATGATTTCAAAACCAAACCTGTTTCATTGATACCTCGAAATAGTGGAACAGTATTATGTAGATGATTACCTTGAAATTATATTTGTATGTATAGAGTTCAGTGATCCGTGTTACACTTTAATATGTAACATCATGTTTTTTTAAGATAAAACAATTATTGTAGCGGAAAGAAGTTATCCGGATATATTTTTTTATCTATTTTACACACTTCATACAAGCTATTATAGTCTTCGTGTCGCAGTAGTTGGCTGTGAAGCGAGAGACCGGGGGTTCGATTCCCGAACCGAGACAAATGTTTGTGTGATCAACAAATATTTGTTTCGGGTCTGGGTGTTGTGGGAGCGCAAGTCCCTCGTAGTTCTTGATACCCACGATACAGGTTTAACCTAGTGTGGGGTCAGGACTATGTGTGTGACTGTTGGGTGTATTATTATTATTAATATGTTGGTGACATTCCCATCAAGGTATGTAATCCGAGTAGTTATATTTACAAGGCTGGAAGGTAGTATGATTTGCAATAACAATGGTTACATTGTTCCAGAGAAAGGCGAGTGTAATCCGCGAAGGGTCGACGACGCGTATTGTCTCAGGTTTCTGCGGTGTCGCTGGTTTATACCTGCTTTGGCGCATAAATTGGTACATAAAATATATTACGTTTTCCTTTTTAGACACAGACCTTATTGCTGTGTTGTGTTTTTAGGGTTCCATACACAAAGGCTGCGAATTGAACCCTGTGCCTGTTACTAAGCCAACATTATTTATCTGTCTGTCTGTACTCTAATTGAAGGACTTTATCTTTTAAACTAAAATAGCTGATCGGCTAAACTTTTACAAAATACCTATTTTAAGTTGTTATGATGGATATCCTAATAATATAAATACTTAGTACATTATGATACTTGATATCTTACATCTCGGGATCACGAGCGAATATTACAGACAGTACTTTTTAATTCAAAGTGCTCTTCAAGGGCAGGTATGGCGGTTATTTTCAAGCAAGCGAACTGCTCGTCTTGACATTTTGACTACACCTGCACGAATCACAAATTTGAATACGTAGGTATTTAATCTTTTACAAATAGATGACTTTCAAATATATGATTCCGTCTACTTGATAGTTATTCAGACGGCACAATGCCAGTTGGGAAACAGACACGAAAATTATGATATCCCCAGTGACCGGACGGATTCCTTGACACGTACCATTCCATTACCAATTCAAAAGCGACGGATGTATGTACCTACTACACTGTTTGCTCTATCTAAGAAATTGTAGGTATTCTTCTTTGAATACGTAGTGGCGTTGGCCTACTACCGAGCAGTTAGTGGTATGGATTTTCGAGAAAAATCGCCGGTTGGAAACTAGCTCCAGGGTACACACTTCTGACTTTTGCAAGTTACGTGTTTAAATCATTTATTCAGTGTGTTTAAGGTCGGTAACACATCCATGGTAATTCTTCTGGTATTGTGGGCTTATATAGGCGGTAGATATTCACTTGCCATCAGATGACCCATTTGCTCGTTTAGTGGGCCATGCTATAAAACAAACTAAATTAAAAAGTGATATTTATGATCCAATTTACAGAATAAATGATTTGAATTTGAATTTGAATTTGAATTTGAATTTGAATTTGAATTTGAATTTGAATTAATTTTGTTTTTCATAGATGGTGCGATACGAAGAGTTCCGCCACAAAAACTCTTACTTATACAATTGTGATGCATTCGGACTACAGAAAGTGAAGAATGTGTATGGAGGCACGCTACCGGAGAGCCCTGACAATGGACGAATTATATTAATGAGGTTTGGTAAGATATATTTTTATAGCAAAGGTTGGCAAGTGAGCAAGTTGTCCACATAGTCGCCATCTCCCATGAACATAACATACCAGACGAATGATGGATAAGATGCAAGGATTGCGGATTAGGAAATGGGTTGTTATAGGCCTCCGGAAATTTGATCCGGAAAAAAATGCCATTTTACGCCAAGAGAAAGTGGTACCAAGACGAAATACTTAATATACAAATGAGCTCGAAAGACGACGTGAAGAAGGTAGCTGGTTCCAATTGGATGTAAAGAGCTCAATGCCGCAACAATAGGGTAGTTGACTAGATTTTTTTTATTATTTAAATCAATAAGTTACGTTACTCAAAATCTATTGCAGAAAGAATTTTATAAATCGGAACAAAAATAAATAAGATAGAAGCCATTGAAATCCTGTAGAAGGGGTAATTGTCAAATGACAGACGATGCAACCTTTGACGTCACTGTGTAAAATGTTCATTATAGTGCACGCGTGCAAGCGAGATAGTGAGATATCCCTACTACGCACCCACTTTTCCTCATACCAACATTTAAAGTCATAACTGCGGGCACATTTCTGAACCAATTTTGATTGTGTTTTAATAAAAGGGTTTCTTTTACGTATCATTTTCTGTTGCTTATAAAATAATGTATAAAATTCAATATAGGAAACTACCCTATTGGAGATTGTTGAAGGAGACCTACACCGAACAGGTCGAAATAGGCTAGAGAAGAAGTCCTTAGTCCACCACGCTGGGCTAATGCGCGTTGCGAGACTTCACATACCTTCGAAATTCTTATGAAGAACTTCTCAGGTACGCAGATATCCTCAGGATGTTTCGCCGTGATAACAACGACAAATAACAATGAATACTATCCAACGATAGCTCAGTGGGGAGTACTATAGGTACTAACTGCTGAGATAATAGTCGCAGAAACCAACCCCAAAAAAAATCACCTTCGTAGCTTTTCAAAGTATAAATCGTTTACAAGGTGGTAGGTCCCTCGTTTGCGAGGGACCGGCTGGGTTGGTACCACCGCTTTGTCTATTTCTGCCGCCAAGCAACAGTGAGTAAGCACTTTGTGTTCCGGTGTGAAGGACATTGAAGCCAGTGTAATTACTGGGAATTATGAGACTTAACACCTTATGTCTCGGGGTGACGAGCGCAGTCCAGTGTCATGCAATGCTTTCTTTAAAGTTCTGTGTGGCGTTGCTTCTGTTTATGAGCAGGCGTGGCGCTTACCATCAGGCGAGCGACCTGCTCATCTCGTCATAAAATCTAATAAAAAAAATAAAAAAAACATACTATTGTTTTGTTCACAGGTCGTTGGGATCCCGATGCGGTGCCAATAGATGATGTAGTTCGCTGTGCTCTGTTAATGGACGAGATAGCGGTCATGCAACCCAAACTGCAGATACTAGGCGTCACCATCATAGTAGACCTTGAAGGGTTAAGTCTACGGCACGTCAGGCATTTAACGCCTACTGTAGCTTATCAAATAGTCAGTCTTATGGGGGTAAGAATAATCTTAATTATGAAACATTATGTTTAAATGAAATGAATTAGTTTTATTAATCATGTAGGCAATTAAAATAGCGCTTATGACAAGTCAGTACAAAATAATGAAACTTATGTAAGTATAGAAATCATATCAACTAATTTATTTATTTATTAACTCTTTATTGTACACCATTTGCACGGATATATACAAAGGAAAGTAATATAAAAAGTGTGTTACAATAGGCGGTCTTATCGCTAATAGCGATCTCTGCCAGACAACCTTAGGATGGAATAGTGGCAAAAGAAAGTAATAAGTGGGGGTGTACATTTTTTTTTTTTTTTTTTTTTACTAGCCCTTTATTATATACGTCCCACTGCTGGGCACGGGCCTCCTCTACTGAATGAGAGGGGTTAGGCCTTAGTCTACCACACTGGCCTAATGTGGGTTGGCAGACTTCACATACCTTCGAAATTCTTATGAAGAACTTCTCAGGTATGCAGGTTTCCTCACGATGTTTTTCCTTCACCGTTAAAGCAAGTGATAATTAACAATTAATATACACATAACTTAGAAAAGTCAGAGGTGTATGCACTTGGGGCTGGTTTCGAACCTGCGACTTTCGTCTCGACAGTCCATACCACTCCCCGCTGAGCTATCACTGTCTATGGGGTGTACATACTTATATATATATATATATATATATATATATATATATATATATATATATATATATATATATATATGGCAAAAGAAAGTAATAAGTGGGGTATATATATATATATATATAAGTATGTACACCCCCACTTATTATTATTTATTTTATATATAAAAATAAATAACAACTTTTGAAATAATAAATAACAATATTATTACATTTAAAATAACAATGTGTATATACAATATATGTGAATGCAATAAATCAAACAAACTATTGTTGCGACGAGAGGTAAAATAGTTTCAGCTGTCTCTTGAAGCAATGTATACATAACATACATAGCATCATCAAAATAAACTGGGCAACTATAAATTTTACAATATTTTTTCTTCTTTTTTATGGGTCGATATGGACCATAGGCATTTTTGTAGAATATCAATATCTAGAAATCATGGATGCGGTGCTGACCTTAGAGGAAAAGGATTGTAGGGGAGGGGGATTTGTGTCTCACTCACCGTAATGCAGCAACCAGCTGTTACTTCTCGTCGGTACTGTGAGATAGTGGTAACAATCCGGTCGTGCCGGCCCATTGTTCTTTAGACAAAATCGTCTACAGTGTGTCTCTACCTCTTGTAACCAATTTTAAAATAAATTATTGTATCGTCTCACTAGTCTAGAGACAGCGTACTTTGGTCTTTAGCTGTGAAAACGAATTTGGGTTCAAATCCCAGATCGGACAAGCACTCTTTGTGATTGAGTTTTAAAATTTTAAAAGCCAAATTGTTGCATTGTCTAGTTACCAGGGAAAAGTACAGTATGGTGCTTGTTGTTTCTCAGACCATTTGTTTACAGCGCCATCTATTGATATGAAGTTTAGGTTCTTAACAACAATGTCTTACTTACTACTTGACTTATTAGTTCTATACAATCGAATGAAGATGGCGCTAGTAGTTTTATTTAATTAATAATTCAAGGATATTATTATTTACAGGTATCATTCCCTCTGACAATGCACGGTCTCCACATTATAAAGTACAGTTGGATATTAAATTCTATTTTCTACCTCTTCAAGCAGTTCATGCCGGCAGCCGTGTGGAGTCGCCTACATTTCCATGGCTCTAATATGGAATCTCTTCATAAATTCATAGACCCTCAATACCTACCACCAGAATATGGTGGGAGATGTAGGCACGTAGTGTCTACTGAAGAATGGATAGCAAAAGTATATAAATACAGAGATGATTATTTAGTACAAGAGCTGAGGGATTTAGGTTTTTATGTTAAGTAATAATGAGCTGTGCCTCAACCATGAGTTTGTCTCTGTAAACTCGCTAGCGACGACGTAAGATATTTAGATGAAAAACTCAGTGGCGCCTCTAGCGGATACGTGAGGAACTAAATTTTGTCATACAATTATTTTACGTCGTCGCTAGCGATTTTACTGAGACAAACTCATGGTTGGCCTGCAGAATAAAATAATGGCATCAAAATATTTATTCCTGGTTACCTTTATTATTTCTACAAATCTTACTTTGTTCAACATTCTCCTCTATATCGCATATGCTCTTCCTACAATGGAAAGTCGAATAAGTATGACATATTTTTTGGTTCAAAAACCTCTGCTAAGATAAATATATTTTAACAGACACGTATTTATTTACCTAGTGTTAGACAACATTTGTTAGATCGCAACACCAGACTTGTTGGGGACTCCATAATTATCATATATCGATTGATAATGAAGGTGTCCGAGAATGTAATGCTGGATAGATTGAAATAATAGCCGTGCAAGTAGTAAACAAGTTGTACGCCTGGTGGGGTGACAGTTGCTTTATATGAGAGCGCTCCGGCATTGGGAGCTCAGTGCTGTGAGTACTGTGCTCTCAGTTCTCTGGGTTCTGTGTGGTCAGTCTGTAGTCTAAGTGTGACATTATAATAGTGACCAATAAACCATGAATAGAAATAAATATCCATCTTTTGGTATTTTCTACTGGTATGATACTCCATTACGTAAGCCGTACTAGTATACCAGGTGTAAGAAAAATGCTTCCGAAAACGAAGACAGGTGGTAGGGCTGGTGATTATAAACACGATAGCACTAAAAAATCGCGATATAAGTCTACATATTTTTTTTATTTCCAGTCTTGTTTGGAGCAATACATAAAATTACGTTTCATTCAATAATAATTACAATCGTCTTTTTCTTTAACGTAATGTAAAGCCAATAAAAAAACACTAGAATTGGAATCAGCTGTGTAGCGCGGCACACGGCGCGGCGTAATATGCCTGCTGGTATTGCAATGCGGTAATGCGTGCGGGTCATTGATCCCGACTTTAGTATTAATAAGTACGCTTTACATTGCGGGCTTACGTTTCCAAAATGGCAAGTAAACAGCAAAAAAATAGTGTTTTTCGTTTATGTTAAGGTTAATGTTTTATTACCGTTTTTCGGCTTTGGAAACGGTTGCCTTACAGCCGGTATACTATTATTATAGTTCTTATACCGATTTGATAGTCAATATTTCTAATCTTTATTTAATAAGCCAAATAGTTAATCCCTTTATCTGTCTGTTTCATCGTAGCGTCTAACGAATGGACGATTGGTATGTTGTTTTTTGGTTGAAAGCTGGTATACGTATTCCACTTTCCACGTAATATATATATCTATCTACTATATGTTTGCTATCTGTAGTTAGCTGTCAGTCCTCTCGTCGATAGACAGCAACGAAGAATAGGATTGCCTGTCATTGGTAAGTTTATTGGGGACGGTCAAACGGAAAATAGTAAAATTTTCTATCGCCGGTATAGCAAACCCAGTGACAGTTTATAGGGAAAGGCCATAGGGATAGTTTAACTGTTTGTCTTAACGTCGGCCTTTTTTACAAGTAAAACTAAAATTGTTTGGTGAAAAAATGTAGGTCTAAAAATTCCTTATGCACAGTGCACAGGTTTCGCTATATACTAGGAGCGGATAAGCTGAAAGAAGCCATAATTTAACCAACAGGTTCACCAAGTGATAGTTTAGTCAGTTTGGAACCACTTTTTCTTTATCATACAGAATAATAAATGTTCGAATACCAATGTTACCTACTCGACTTTCATTCAGAATTAAGTGTTTTATTAGGAAAAAGTAGTAAAATATCACAATGCTGGTTGCATGACTTTCGCCGCCAATTTAGATAAAATCCCTCCCTAATTTCCACCAAAAATGACCACGATCGACGGACGCGCAGGGCTCGACGATATTACGCGGCATACGGATATGAAATAAGGAACATACAGTCTGCGCGAGTACTAGGTCTGCATAAAATGTAGAAAGTTGTTTCTCAAGTAGTTCATGTTGGATGCACAACGCCGCGCGCGCTAAGGTAGCGATTAAAGTGAGAAAGAACGAGTGTTGAGTGCAACAGCATCATGTACACCGAATGGGCTGGGGGCGGTAACATTTCTTATTCAGAGCATTGACCCTGCTACCACTACTACTACATCATACACTCGCGCGTTTTGTCTTTTTTACACAAAGCTGTTAAAAGTTACTTTTATCTCGCTTCCTTAGTAAGTTATTGACTTACTTACTTAAGGTATCAGTGTGTAGGTGTCCAGGGTTTAATAAAAATACTAGCAACGGTTGTTTCTGTTGTATTTGATATGTAGCATAGATTATACACATTATATTTTCTTAACTGTACAGTAATAAATAAACTATAAATAAAGAGATCATTGCAAGCGCATATTTTCCTAACACATAATTTCATTTACAAATCTCTAATATTCTACGATTTCCTGTGATGAATTCTTTGTAATTCCTTCTTGACTTCCGCCAGTACTACCGGATCAATCTCATTTACGGCCACTTCCCCGTAATTATGCGACTCTGGTACCGAGGCTACAATGTCGGCGACCGAGTTGGCCGCGACCTTGCTGCCCACGTTATTGAAGTAGTCAAACACCTCTCTATAGTTATGGTTATAGTTGTACATCCTGCGCTGTCGCATATGCTCCGGCATTTTATGGGTCCCGTGTACAATTAGCGTAAATGATCCGATTTCACCAAAGTTATTCTCGTCGGTCTGTTTAAAAAAAAAGTTTTGGTTAAAAAAACTTGTGCTCACGAGCTCAATCAATCTTTTTCAATCTTGGGAAAAATGAAGAATGGATAAATAATAATAATTAAATCACAAAAGGTGATGCTCCAATTTGGATAAGTTTATTATTATTTTAATAAATAAATTATTAATCTCTTTTAATTTCCTCGATAATAAAATTATCAAAACTAAATAAATGTGATAGAGCCTTGCCTTGTCTTCAACCGTGACTGCCCAATCACCGTTAGGATTTTCTCCCCAAGTAGCCACGGACATGAGGGGCCAGTTTACAAAGCCGGATTTTGAGACGTCCAATACCCGAGGACTCAGCAGTTGCACCCTGGTACCTAACCGAGTACAGAAAGTTAATATGATTAACAATAACAAGATAAATTCACGCCTGTATCCCCAAAGGAGTAGGCAGTGGTGCAATCCTGCGCCGTGCTTACTTCCGTGTCACTGTGCGATGATGACGATGTGGTGGCGAGCCTAGCTGCAGCGATTATTTTCAGAGACTTTATTCAGGCCGGCCAAATTATTATAAATCATTACTATATTTCGACTTTATAATTTGTAAAAATTTGGATGTTTTATGTAATTGGCATATAATTTCCAAATGTATAATTTTTTCTTCACTGTACTTGCGTACCTACATCTTAAATTTTTATCGACATCTATCGGGCATGCCACTGTCCGGGAGACTCAATCACGCATGTGATTACCGGTTGTTCGTATCTTGCTAACGGCGAGTACTTGCATAGACATAATCTAGTAGCCAAGATCATACACCAGCAACTTGCTCTTCGATATTGCCTTGTGACTTCCGAGGTGCCGAATTACCATAGACACATTAGAATATGGTATTACCAATATCTCTCCCAATCAGTTCTCGAAAATAGTCATGCTATGCTCTATTGGGATCGATCTATTATTACGGACAGCACTATAGTTGCCACGAAGCTTGATATTGTAGTAATAGATCGATTGACGCGCAAGGCAATGCTTGTTGATGTCACTATTCCGCATGATGATAACGTCGTAAAAACCGAAAAAGACAAAATATCCAAATATCTAGATCTGGCACACGAGGTTACTAACATGTAGGATGTGGACTCGACAATTATTGTCCCGATAATCGTTTCCGCCCATGGGTTTGATACTAAAGAGTCTCAACCAACATCTTCAGAGGCTCTCGATTGATGATGGTTAGATGCAGAGAAGTATTATTGAGAATTATATATTTCAAGATGTAAAAAATATATTTTTTAAATAAAGAATTAATTAATTAAAATTATTAAATAATTTTTATCTTTAAAATTTATTTATTTGTTTACTCTTTTTACTCTTTACCGTTTCTTTGAAATTATCAATCACAGATTTTAAATAGTAATTAAATATTAATAATTATTATGAGAAGTAGTTTTTAGGTCGATTTTTATAGGCCATCATCAATCAGAACAACAAGTGAATATTTACCAAGAGAGCATAAAACTGTAGTGGTTAACTGTTACCTTGAGGTGACGTCAAGTAAATCTGTAGAGCTCCGCGCCGGCTGTACTCTATATTTGTGACGACTTCAACATGTTCAATGTAATTTACAACACATTCTTCTAATCTCATTATCATAGTAACGCTTTCTTTGGAAGATATGCGACCTTCGCCGTCGATTCTGTAAAAAAATAATTTTTTACTTAGGACCGTTCTTAGGGCCAACTTTTCAACATCGCGATTTTGATTTGCAGTCCGTTTAACAAGAAAGGGACCTCTGTGACCCATTTTAATTTATAAAATCTTAATTTTATTTACTTTGACAATGAATGCTTGTTAACATATTATTGGTTCCTTAATATCAGTAGTTCTATTGAATTTAAATATGAGAGTACGAAATTCCTCAAAAGACCGAAACTGACTTAAAAGTTCGCTTCCGAAGCAGAAACGGTAACAGAAAACGTTATTTCTTTGCTGTTCCTCGGCATTTAGAAAAAGGTAAGCCCGCAATACTAATACGCGTACTAACGCTAAAGTCGGGGTTAAAGACCCGCACGTATTACGGCGCCAAATTTTTATTTATTGGTTTTTATTACGTTATTAAGAAAAATACGATTTTAATTATTGTTTGAATAAAACGACATTGTATATTATATTGGTCCAAACTAACCGCGTAAAAAACAAAAAATATATACTTCTATCGCTTATTTTTATGGCATCATACCTATCTGTAAAGGTAAACAAACACCACCTGTCTTCATTATCGGAAGTGTTTCTCTTACACCCGGTATGTTGAAGTTAAAGGCATTTATTTGCTAAGAAGTAAATAAAACAATATTTAGGAGTTACGAATGTAGACGATCCTCCACAGAGGAGACACCTGACTAGCCCGCGCGCGGTTAAAACATAAAGAGCATAAAGCAATGGCGCGAAAACTAGTTTTCATCAAACAAACCACTGGCACCGTCGTCGTTATCCGACCGTCAGTTGGTCGACCGATACCGACCACACGGAATAATCTACTAGGGCACCATGAAGCTCAAAAGTTATTTGGCGCGACTGTGACGCACTCTGAGTTTTCGAACTTCGAAGCAAACAGCGACAACGAACGAGTGGTGCCTATTTCCCCCCTATCTCTCTTACTTTCGTAATGCGCCAATTAATAATGATACCACATTACAGACACATCGCATATTAAGAGAATCTCTCATTAAACTGGCGGTATAGCTTTCGATAATTCAACGCGACATTCCGTCAGTCGAAACTTAACGAATATTTTACTAGGACGACATGGGCGTACAGAGATTCAAACGGTTGCTCACTGTTGGCTGACACATCGGCGAGAGTGGCAGCGCGGACTGGCAGCGGCCAGCGAGCGATTGGCGAGCGCTTTCGTGGTACGGTTTCATCGCACTTCGCAATCTGGCGATCGTAACACTAGGAGAACATACTTACGGGGAAGTTGTTACACGGCAAATCGATTTCTCGGGCACAGTCGTCCAGTTTAATGCCGTTGTGACAAGTCCGCCTGCGTTCATAAGACCAAAACCAAATCGTATGTCAAAACGCAATCCGACCCTGTAACAAAAAGAATTAATAAAAACCGGTCAAGTGCGAGTCGGACTCGTACACCAAAGGATTCCTATTTACCAATACTCACACCATTAGATTTTTACTTTTTATATTATTTGTTGTGATATCCGCCGTAATAAACTCATAGTTGGTGAAAATTTCCGCCGGCGTCCTATCAGAAATCAAAAGGTAACCTTTATAGGTAGACCGTAGAACATAGAGACAATCAGGCAGATAGATAGACTGCGCGAGCTTAGCCTCTATATATAATAGGGTACAAAACTACAGCTGAACCCTAATGGTCTTATTCATAATAAGTTAAACGGAGCTTTATAAGGCCGGTATTAGATGATTGATAAAAATTGTTATTCATAATCGTTCAATAACGCTAAAACGCTCATTAACTCTCTTATAAAGTGTCACTATTTAATAGAAGCTATAACCCTTCTATAAACCTATTTTAAAAGCGTTCGATAGTGAAAAACATGGCCGACATCGGTCAGCTGTTTCATAATTGACGTATATTTTTACGTCTAATTAATTACATTTGCTTGGCGCAGTGTGCGAGTAGCCGGCTGTGAAGCAAGAGGGCGCGGGTTCGATTCCCCCACTAAGACAAACGATAAGTATGATCCACAAATATTTTTTACGAGTCTGGGTGTTTTCGGCCCACAGGGATTGACGTTAGGTAAGCGGCTGGTCGTAAAAACTACAGCCAAATCTTTCTGTAACATGTTGTTAAAATCATGATGCGCCGACGTGACCCCACTGCTAATGGGATAAAGGCAAGTAGGTGGAAAAAGAAGACTCATTGAAGGCTATAAAATTAATAATTTACTTTTATACTTTTATTACTAATATAAATTAATTATTTATTTACCCATTTGTTTGCCATCCCGGATTAGCGGACAGTGGCGCATATTCTGACGTCCAAACAATCAGATGCTGTACGTCACGCCATGTTAAATTTGGGCTGCGAAAGAAATAATGTGAGATTTATTAGTATGATGGTTGGTTGGTTGGTTGGTGGTGAGCATTAGACATCAGACATCGCTGAACCATTTACCAGGAATTTATAATACCAAAGATCAATAAGCGCGCACTCACTTCGCCTGTAGAGCGAGAGCGATGATACCCGCAGCTAGGGGCGCGGCTGCAGATGTGCCTGTGTGGGTGAGTGTGCATGAATCGCTTGTATCAGTCGTCGCCTGGAATTAAACACAAAATAACCTCTAATAATCATAATTATTATCTTCATAATACACAATTATGCTATTTTTTATCCTGTAAAAAGACTTCAGCCGGGCGGAGTTGCGGGAAAGAACATAATCATGATAAAAATGTATTGAATAATAAGTCAGTATTTAATAATAAATAACAGACTGTGAACGCCTTCGTAAAGGGAAATTATTGATTGTTTTAACTATGTACTTCCAAGGTCAATTGCGTTACTAAAATGTTTAAAAGGTCATAAAAAAAAGATTGAATATCCTCTATGGGACATTAAATTAACAAATATGTAATTTCTTAATTCAAAAGTCAACTTACAACTTTTTGATCTTTGTAGGCGCCAGACGAGTAAGCCGTGGCAAGCGTTGACGAACAGATTTCTCCGTACCAGGGAAACAGACCATGCTGGGAGGCGCTGCCTATCGAAACTGTGTAGATACTTGACGAGTACCTGTAGGAACAATCTCTGTATAGAATAAGTGAAATTACAAAATTCTGTCTGTCAACGCTTATTACTGTCGATTAAAAGCCTAGCTAAAAGACCAACCTATTTCAAGCAGTAAATATGCATGTATTACAGATGAAACATGTTGTAGTGTTACAGATAGGTAGGCATGATAGATAAAGAATATATACTGTTCGAATATAATTGAATTTCTAAATAGATGAGAAAAGTCAAAAATAGAGTTTCTTAGGTGGTTTTATCTCGGTTATAACAACTGCTGGAAAACTCTTTTGCGAATCTTTCTAGGTTTAGCGAGCAATAGCTAATATTATATTTAATTTTAATTAAAACATACTCCTTACCCATCGCAGTTACAATTGTCGCTGTAACCACCACCGTTTCCGTTCGCCCAAACATAGATGGAGCCTTTTCCACCACGCCCCTATCGGATAAAAATATTTCCTTTAATTTAATTACAAAAAATATAATTAGACACATAATATGTATTTCGGCACAATTTAATTCACACTTTTTATCAACAACTAATGAAATACCAAGTTTAAAACATAGGTCTAGTAAATCCATATTTTTTTTCTTGCATTTAGATTAGGCAATATTTTATTTTTTATCTGAGATTAAATCAGAGTTTTCAGAGTTGATTACTGAACTCAATAATCAACATATTACTTACAATATTAATACTCAGGATAGCATTCCTCGGAAACTCGGGACTGTTCCTAATGCGCCGAAGATGGCCACCGCGGGGTGTTTAGTTGGTATGCCGGTGTAGGGTGTATGTAGTGTTAGGGACTCGGTCCAGCGATCGCCCGGATGTTTACCATCTCTCCCGGGCTTAATGTTGGGTCGTAAGATCGGTGAACCCAACATAACCGTTCCGTCTCCCCCCCGGGGCGGGGTGGTAGCAATAACACGCTTTTCCCCGCGAAATAAAAAGGATAGCACATTCGGCTGCTATCCTGAGTATTAATAAGTCAAACAAATTGAAATAAAACTAGTTTATACGGGAGAGACTCCCGTGAAACGAAGGCTGAAAAGCTTTCGAAACGGCGGGACTAAAATAAAAATTAAACCGCGATAAAATCCGTATAAACTAGTTTTATTTCAATGTGTAATATTCGCGTAAACCTAAGAAATCACTAAGTCAAACAAAGTCAGACAAAAATATTTTATCTACTTACTACTTTTGTTAACAAATTTTAATGTCTAATGTAGACAAGATGGTAAATAAAATAAATATTACAATTTATAAAATCATTTTCAATTAATGTTTTGCATTGTGTGGTTATAAAAATAGGCAGCAATTTTATTTTTAGAACGGAATGATTGTTTTATAATTTAAATAAAAGTTATAATATCCAAAAAGCAAGCTTGACACGATTTTATGTCCCCATTAATTAAAAAACTATACGCAGTACGAACTGATAGGGGCCCCCCCACGCGGTACGTACATGTTTGATGCCACGTTTGAACGCCGCGGTAGCTAGATGCCCCGGTCCCTCGACCGTACGCCCGTCGTCATTAGGGCCCCATGAAGCGCTGTAGATGTCAACCTTGTCCACCGCATATCCTGTGCCACAAAGGACAAAAAAACTTAAATCTTCTTGTAACTCATGATACTCTACTATTCTGATCCAATTTTAATAAGAAGTAATGAAAGTATATTATTTTTTTTAAATAAAATTTTATACACACGGTCTTTTTAAAAAAAAACAAATTCGCTTGACTAAATATTTATAAGTACCTTGGTTTTAATTTTTAAAAGGATTTTAAAAATGTGTACGTTATGTACTTTCAATTTTTTATATTCGCAGCGCTACGTAAATTTTCACTGGAATTTCTATTTTCTACGCGTACGGTAGTAGTAGTAGCACTACAGTAGCAACCTATATGCCTACAATTTACAGGCAACCTTGAATTAATTTTGCATTATGGTCATCTCTTTTTTTAAATATTTAGAATAAGTATCCCGGGCAAAACTGATGAAGAATAAATAATCGACTTATAAATAAAAATATCCAAAATCGATTTCGTGATAACGTTATGATGTCAGTAGACAGCAAAATATTTTTTATGATATCAAATTATATAACCATATTGTTAAATGATAATCTAATTTAAGAGCACGAGCACTCACACACTAGATTCATAAATTTATAGTGCCCTAGTTTATTGCGACCACGTTCCATGTGTCTGTCTGGCGTCATTGGCACTAATGGCCGTTCCCAATATTCAGTCTATCGACGACAGCTTTGCTTGCTAGCAGTAGACTTTTGACACATTTTGTATGGAAGATCTGTCAAAATACTATTGGTAGCAAGAAAATCTATCTTTAAATAGAATATAGGTAATGACTATAAAAAATAAATAAGGTACGAAAGATTAATTATTTTGATGCTCACACCTTTATCCCCGAAGGGGTAAGTAGACAACTAGTGATGCACCCACGATTCGCCAAGCTTATATTTATTATATACATTGCACATTTAACTTCTGCACAAAATCAATTCCTAGGCAATTCTTGTGTGATTATTCGAATTGAAAATTTAATAAATACAAATTGTAATTGCCTGACATGGGGGATTGAAGGGAGGACCGCACGGTTCTCAAGGCTTAGTAGTAAGTACACTGCCGTTAGACCAACAAGGCGATATAGAATATATTAATTTTACAATTTTTGTACATCAAAATTTTAACAACAAAATAATTTTGTTGTATAATAATAATTTCTTTAATGTTTGCAAAAGAGCAAAAAAAAACACGACGACGTTGTTTTGTTTGTTGTTGTTTTCTTTCACGCAACAAATGCTGTTACGTCACTTTTCACTAATAATACTAGGAGCTCATAACCGATAACAAGTTTCACTGTATCGCTGTAAAATATTTTCACACTTACATACTAGATGGCGTCTCAAGCAAAATTACACAATTCAATTGACCGTGATACGTGAGTATCTTTGTATACACGGATAAACCGTTTACATAAAACCACTTACAACAAACAATTCAATTTAATGTAATTATTATTCTTGCGGTATAAAAATATCCTCGGTTATTATTTAATTTTCTAGATATAAATATTCAAGACAATATTTATTTCATAACTACAACTCGCGCGGTAATCTTCAATATCTAATTACCCAACTTTTTCCATCTATTGAGTTCCAAAAATGGAACGATTATTTAGTACGGGCTTTGGATTGTAGACGTAAGGAGTAGTAGTATCTGTAGACCAATTCTCGAATTTTAAATGTTCAAAATATCATTCCGATTTAATCTCAGCGTCAAGAAAGTTGCCAATGGCATTCTCTTAAACCAATAATCAACGTCAGATGCACCTAGCATTAGCAGTAGCATTATACCGTTTTGGCTTCAGTCAACTTTTATTCTACATTCAATCTCATTACGATCTATGTTCACATTTGACGTTGATTATTGGTTTAAGAGAATGCCATTTGCAACTTTCTTGACGCTGAGACTAAATCGGAATGATATTTTGAACATTTAAAATTACGAGAATTGGCCTTCAGCTGATCTCTTTAAACGGACTTCAACCGAAAAAGTATCCATGAAATAATGGCGCTAGTGCAGGCTAGTGTAGCCAAAAATATCTTAAAAGTGTTTTTTATTAGCTTGTACAACGATACGAGCATGTCGCTCGCCTGATGGTAAGCGCCAGGCCTGCTCATAAACAGAACACACATGCCACACAGAACTTTAAATAACAAAGCACTGTATGACACTGGACTGCGCTCGTCACTCTGAGACATAAGGTGTTAAGTCTCATAATGCTCAGTAATCTCACTGGCTTCAATGCCCTTCAAACCGGAACACATCAGTACTTACACACAGTTGCTTGGCGGCAGCAATAGACAAAGCGGTGGTACCAACGCAGACGGCCTCTCGCAAACGAGGGACCTACCACCTTGTTTATTATTACAGTTTGAATAGATGTCGTTGAAAACGTGAAGTCTCGGGTCCACATTATTTTAATTTGGCAACCTCAAAAATAACTTTGTTTTTCAGTGTCTTTAAGAAATACTGACTACAGAATCCTTCACTGTGCGTGGTTCGACACGTATTTGGCCGGTAGTTTTAATACTCAATAATAAATGCGTGGTTTACGCATCTGTCAGTGTTAAAGTTTTCTCAGATCGCAGCACAAATAATTATAATTATCACAGTGGTTTCCCGCCACGTCTATCTATATTTTTGACTGGTTCTTATGATATTTCAAGCCACAAGGACAACACGTGTGTGGCCGATTTCAAGGTCTTCTCGGAAATTTGATGTCAATTCCTTCCATTATAACGCGACACTTCACATAATTTCGCACAAGGCTGATTTAAACCAACATACTTCTTTTTTTTTTGTATGTTTGTTCCATAAGGAACCGGCTAAGATCAGAGACCATACTGCCAAGTCATTAGTTATATTCATTTCTTATTCTCTAAGAACGACGAAACGGGGGTGTGATCGATTTCAAGGTCTTGCTGGAGTTTTATTGTTAATTCCTTTCAGTTCGATGCTTCTTAGACGACTTTCTTCAAGCGGATCGAACGCATAAGGTCGATCGATACCCTTGGTCAAAAAACATCTAAATTCACCTATTTCAATGTTTTCATTCATCAGCGTTAATGATTATTGCACAAAACCGCACCACTTTTATACAACAAACACAACACCAGTTTAGGAAATAATTAAAATAAGAGAGACACCGCACTCAGAATTCCCGCTAAAACTCTAAACCGACATACTCTAATGTATGTAATGAATGTCTAGAATAGTACTCCGTGAGTGACGTCCATCCGCACCCGCACTGAATTCCCGCCAAAAATCCGGGCCCGTCCTCGATCTCAACATGGCGACCGAATACACCAGGATATTAGAAAAGCGAGGAGGTACTTTACCTATAGCTTCGCCTTCAATCCGGTCAGTGATTCGTCCGTCAAGCATGCGTACTCCGCCCACTTTAGCTCCCCACGCCACGCCTACACCGCATTTGTAGTTGTTAGCGGTCATTGCAATCTACGATAAGAAGATTTGACATTTGATTTGAATGACATAAACAAGTATTCATTGACGAGGCAAAATATAACAAATTTATTTTATTTCTCTACTTACTTCACCCGCACAACGAGTTCCATGTGAATTTTTCATTTTTTTTTCGTATCTTGGCGTAGGATCTGGGTCTTCATCATTGCTATCCCAACTTATTTCAGGATCCTGGCAAATCGTGAATAGATTAAAATAATGTAAGAAATTTAGGTACACCTTACAAGGTAAATAAATTCATTCTTATAAAATTCACATTCATTCCCAAATAATGGAAGAACTACGGGAATAACGGCTGTGACGGTCTGACCGGACTTGGTTTCTTCGGCCTGCTTGCTTGGAATTTTATTTTATGAGAACAGTGGCCGCGTAATATCGGCCGCGAATTTACTGGGATTGCATAAACTATAAATGGTATCGTGAACTCTGTCACTGGGTGTGCCGTGTGAATGGCATGACGGGCATCGCGCTTGCCTCGTGGTTTACGAAACCCACGGTTGACGATCGAGTATTTTGAGTACGGAAATTTAGTACGGAAGGAACGATCATTTGAAACCATAGTTATGAAACGGAGAGAGATGGAAAATATCTGAAATCTTTCCTTCCCAAGCCCCGCACAAGATATGTCTTTTTACTTCGGAAATATTAACTGAACATTTCCAAAGTACCAGGGAAACATAACTACGTGACATATGTACCGTATATATTTATTTATACCGTACCCAAAGAACAAGTGTGTGTGTTTTGTCTCGTTCAATCTCAACTTATTTAATTTTAGGAAAGATAGAGGACAAAAATCACGTTTATAAGAGAGTTTTTTTTTAATAAAATAAATTTCGTTCCATTGTCATAACGGTCCAGAATTCAACAATGCAACTAAATATTACCAGGAAATCATAACACTCACGTAGTTGTCGCGCAGGTCGGTGTGAGTGTGCTCGATGCCATCATCAAGTACCGAGACGCGTACTCCTTTGCCGTTAAAGCCCATTTTGTATACAGGGAGCACGTTCAAATCCAAACGAGGTAGGTAGCTTATGGTCCGAGTGTCTTGCTGTGAATAATATTTATTATTGAAGAAGAATTGCCACTTTATTCGGTACTGAAGTAATTTACTATACTTACCAAGTACCACTGATTGCCCCAAAGTTCATCGTTGAATAGCCGCTTCTCGTCCACCTCGATGGCTCTCTTTTCTATGTTTGTTTGGTTCGCTCTTGTTCTCTTGACTCTGTGCAGAAGATGGTCAGGGTCTGGCGTTACGTAACGTTTAACCCTGGACTTTGCAAACAGCTGTTCGGCCCATCTCACCTTGAAGAGAAATGTAATATGTATTTTAACAGAATAAACAGAGTAATAGCACAGACCATTTTTATTTAATAGCTTTAATGGACGAGACGAGCAGGTCGCTCGCCTGATGGTAAGCGCAGCGCCTGCTCATAAACAGAAGCAACGCCACACAGAACAGGGTAGTTTCCTATACTAAATTTTATACATGATTTTATAAGCAACAGAAAATGATACGCAAAAGAAACCCTTTTATTAAAACACAATCAAAATTGGTTCAGAAATGTGCCCGCAGTTATGACTTTAAATGTTGGTATGAGGAAAAGTGGGTGCGTAGTAGGGATATCTCACTATCTCGCTTGCACGCGTGCACCATGATGAACATTTTACACAGTGACGTCAAAGTTTGCGTCGTCTGTTATTTGACAATTACCCCTTCTACAGGATTTGAATGGCTTTTAACTTATTTATTTTTGGTCCGATTTATAAAATTATTTCTGCAATAGATTAGAGTAATGTTACTTATTGATTTAAATAATAAAAAAAATTATACAAAAAAAATCTAGTCAACTACCCTGCTATGAATTACAAAGCACTATGACATAAGCATAAGCATGACACTGGACTGTGCTCGTCACCCCGAGTTATAAGTTGTTAAGTCTCTAATGCCCAGTAATTTCACTGACTTCAATGTTCTCATACCGGAACACAACCGTGCTTATGGTGGTATCATCCCAGATGGTCTCTCGCATAAGGGCCTACCACCTTGTAACCATTAAATTGGTCTGGGTAGTACTAACTACTAAGGGACTGTGACATCTTGTGTAACTTATTCTGGGCTCGTGAAGATGAAGGAATACTTTAAAAATATGCTGTTATGTGGAGGATAAAGATGTTGCTGAAATCTAATGTGTAACACGTAACCGTTAAAATTCTAGACGTCAATAAGAAAAACATCTGTAACTTTTGGCTTAACAGATTTTATTCAAAAATAGCTTAGAACTATCTCGAATCTCGATTAAACTAGCTTTCAAACAATAAAAACTGCATTTAAATTCGTCCATTCGTTTAGGCACTACGACGATACCACACACAGTCCACAGATACACGCACACACATACACAAACATAGTCAGACAAAGGGGTCATACATATAACACCCCTCTTTTTTGTCGGAAGTCAAAAATCACATACATGATACATTGGTGTAATTGACGTCACACATATTATTTAGATGTGCAAAAACTAGAACGGCCCCGACCTACTTTCGCGATAACCGTGTCACAGTTAAATTTAACCAGTCAGTTAAGTGCAACCGCCACGTGTATTCGCAGTACGCCGGTACCAGGAAAACATATATGCGAGGCGATGCCACTCACCCTGCGATCATTGACTAGAGTTGTGTGGCGACTGGGAGCCCGCCGCTGCTTGCCGTGCTTGTATTTAAGAAAAACATAGGTGTCTAGGAATCCGAGAACCTGGAACAAGATAAGATAGGAATATACAAATAATAATCGATGAAAATGTATGAAATGAACACTCAAAGCTGTACCATTAAAAGGTTTATTAGGACGTTTCGAAAGCTTTTCAGCCTTCGTGGAAGAAACTGAGGTGTAGGTCGTCTCGATAAGTTAGTTAATGTTACATTGCCTGCCTTCATTTTAAAATTATACTTTATATTTTAATTATTTAAAAAACGTATAAACTATTTTTATTTCAATGTGTAATATTCGCGTAAACCTAAGAAATCACTTTTATTATTTGCCAGGATATCAGCCATAATACTCTTAATTAGGGTTGTCAGATGCCCGTGTCCAGTAATTATAGACTACAGTCCCGAATATTGGTTTTTATTTAACCATATTGTTTTTTTTTTTTTTAATTATCGCAATATCCATAGAAAACATTTGTGAGCACTGAGCATTGTTGTTGATTTTTTTATTTTTTGGCAATGGATTCAAATTTGTAATTAGACACTTCAGTCTACAAAGATAAACGATAAGTTAATTCAATACAGTTGGGAGGGAAGGTCTCGGCGAATTTTCAAAGATCTGTGTGGCAATTCTCGCGCATTTCGAATTCGAGAAAAATCTCGGATTCGAACATTTTTCGAATGAAATTCACGTTGAGCTATTCTGGAAATCTCGGGCTCGAAATATCTCGTAGGTTGCTGATAGAGTTACTTCGAATGGTAGAGAGCGTTCGAAACGTAAATGTCGAATACAGATGACAATGTCAACTGTCAAAATATTTAATTTAATTTATTTATAAATTACAATTTTCTTTTTACATTCGCTTTACGATCATACTATGTCAGAAAATGGATAAACAAAGTAAATATTACAAACAACTCGACCCCTATTACAAAATGGGACGGAAAGAATCCCAGCGAAATGTGGGTGTACTGGTTGCAACCAGTACATTAGGTGGTATTCATGTGGGTGTCCACATTAATACAGGTACAGAGGTGTACTTCTGCCTACCCCTACGGGGAAGACAGGCGTGAGTGCATATGTGTAGGTATTACAAACAATAAATATGCTAAAGGAAGCTAGCTTGTTTGCGTGTTTGATATTGCTGATGATTGCAATTACTTGTGACTAAGCTTGTGGTACTAGTGTGTCGAGAAAAGTGAATATGGCAATTTAACAAATAATGAAAGATGTATTTATAAACCTATTTATTTCTGAAGTGGTGATAGTTTATTGAAATATATTAACTTTATGTTCTATGTTTTATTTCCTGTTTTACCCAAGTTTTACCTACTTATTTACTTGCTTAGAGAAGTTAAAATGTCGCAGTAAATTAGATGGTTACAAATGACTGATGGATTTTATAGCAGTGAAAGTACTTATTTAATATACTCTAAATCCTGACTCTACTTTTCTATATTATAAAACCCTGTATATTTTTGTAACAAATGCAACAAATTAGAATAATATCTAATTAATTGGAATAATACTTAAATAAACATATTTTTTATAGAATAGCCAGGCAAACGAGCTAGTGGGTCACCTGATAATAAGTGTTTTCCACCGCTCATGTACGCCCATAATACCTAGGAATGGGATAATTGAGGGATTGGTAAGGCATCGGTATTTTGGGCTTCAAATAGTAATTTGGTTTGTATTTTATTTACTTTTCACCAACCCTCCCACTATCTGTTTGCGCCAGTAAGGGCATTTAATTTTTCTTAAATTTATCCATCTTTTTTCATCTTCACGCTTAGAAAATATTGGTGAAAATTTTACACTTCGCAGATGTAGATCCGCTTCCACCATTTGGAAGAAAATGCTTCTGCTGGGTACTTGGGTAGTTTTTTTTGGATTGTATTCATTTTGAGAGCAAAATAAACACAACCAGAATAACATGAAATCTAAACTTAGATAGACTAGGTTTCCCGCTTAAACTTTGATTTCCATATTACGTTCCATTACTGCAAATCTTGGGAATTGGCAATGTAAAAACTTATTTTAAAATTTTCTCATAATGATTATCTCGTTATTTATGTTATAATAATAAAAAAACACGTATACTACACTTGTTGTAATACGTTATACATCTAAATATATTTATCAGTATCTTGTTCATGGTAAGTTATCGCATGCGATTAAAAATCGCATTACTTACGTTGAACGGAACGCCTCGCGCGCTGTTATGTTTTATAATGGCAACATTTTGCCCCATCGAATAGATATTTTTACGCATTTTATTTCGATTGTAGCTGAGAATACAAGATTCGAGAAAATTACTTTGACATTCGAAATTTTACAGTAGAGAATCGCTGATACGAATCCGAGATTATTTCGAGGGAAGTGAGAATTGCCTCACAAGTTCGAGATATTCTCGAGAAAGGCCAGGTCTAGAGTACCCTAAACAAATGTGCATGTATGAAATATTTAATGAGAATGATGATCTTAGCAAGTGGAAATCTGTTGTCGATGCCCACCTCTATGGGAAACAGGCGTGAGTCTATGTATGTAATTAAATAACATTTGTAAAAAATATTGATCACTCAAAATAGATTCCATGACGGTATAATTTTTGGCAGGTAGGTTCCTTATAGGATTTAAGCATCTACTAAGCAAAGGTTTTACAAAAATTTAAATATGTTTTGTTTTATTAGCTTGAGTGATGATACGAGCAGGTCACTCACCTGATGGTAAGCGCCATGTGTGCCCATAAACAGAAACAAAACCACACAGAACTTTGAATTACCAAGCACATTTGCCAAGCAATTACATTACCCCGAAACATAATATGTTAAGACTCATAATACCCAGTAATTTCACTGGATTCAATGTCCTTCAAATGGAACACAAAAATGCTTACACTGTTGCTTGGCGTCAGAAATAGAGAAACGACCTCTCGCAAATAAGGAAATCTTATCTTCAAAGCAAATAATCATCAATGAATTTTGGAAAAACTAACATACTCGTAGTTCAGTGTATTATTTTCCTGTGTTTGACATTTCAAGCAATTCCGCTTACTTTATCATAGAGTTTTAGGTTTTCCCATATTTAGTGTCGATTTGTAATACGCGGAAATTTATCAATTTTCAATATTGCTTAATATCCTCAAAGGAGGATTTGTAAAAACTGCCAAATCATTCTGTAACATGTGTTAAAACTTGCTGCTGCGTTTCGTACGGTGAGTGATATATTCGGAAGCCCAAACCACCTCCCCTTCCTAATCCTTTAATTATCCATTTCCTTTTAGGTCGGCAACGCACCCATAATTATTTTGGTATTGTGGGCGTACATGGATGGTGGAGATCACTTACCATTAGGTGACCCGCTTGCTCGTTTGCCGGCCTATGCTATAAAATAATAATAATACTAGCCCTGTATTATACACGTCCCACTGCTGGGCACAGGCCTCCTATACTGAATGAGAGGGGTTAGGCCTTAGTCCACCACGCTGGCCTAATGCGGGTTGGCAGACTTCACATACCTTCGAAATTCTTACGGAGAACTTCTCGAATATGCAGGTTTCCTCACGATGTTTCCTTCACCGTTAAAGCAAGTGATAATTAACAATTAATACACACGTAACTTAGAAAAGCCAGAGGTGTATGCTCCTGGGGCTGGTTTTGAACCTGAGACTTTCGTCTCGACAGTCCATACCAGTCCCCGCTAAGCTATCACTGCTACTATAGCTATGCTACTAGCTATGTTATAAAAACAAAACTTTATATGCAATGGTATGGAAGTCTAAGGGTATGGAAGATGTTGCGATGTCATCGATCTCTAGTTTCAGACGCATACCTGAAAACTGTACAAAGCGGGCTTTCCGTTGGCGTGGTGGCGCAATCTTCTGTCTCGGTCACACACCTCAATATCTACCTTCCACACATGTAGATGTGCGTGTATGCTTGTGTACACAGAGGGTGAGGGAGCGTGGCGTCACGTCTCTATTTATAGAGGGTGGAGATAAATCTGGCACCAGACAGTACTTGTACAATAAACCTGCACTGCATTGGCCTTGTACAAAAATTTACAAACAAATTCCGATAGTTAAAATGTAAAACTCGCTAGAATGTTTTCTTTTAAATAATGCCAGTTACCTTAAGCTAAATGTTTATTTCAATATCGATGATATGAAATATTATTATTAGGTGCAAGGTCTAGTGGCAGCGTACTCAGGCTGAGAAACTGGTGATATCAACCAGAACCTAGGGGTTCAAATACTAAGTCAGGCAATCAGTATTTGTGTTTCGAGTTTTAAATGCCATACATACATACGGGATTAGAATTTGTGTCTAATATCACGGGGGACAGAGGTGTGAGCTTATAAAATGTTAGGTTAAACCCACGTTGGGCGCCACATCCCGCGTACCCTAGTATTATAGAAGCAACTTGATGTAGAAAAGTGTTTGCCCACATGTATAACTGATAAAGACGCTTTAGGTAAGTTTATACATACGCACTCACGCCTGCTATCCCCGAAGGGGTAGGCAGAGGTACACCTCTGGTACACCAGGTACTGGTTACAACCAGTACACCCACATTTCGCCGAGCGTATCTCCGTCCCACGATGTGATAGGGGTAAGGTTATTCAAAGAAATATAAATAGACAGAGATGCATCGTTTATTTCCATATTAGATTGAGATCTAGGGTGAGCCCTTAAGCCAAGTCACTACAAACCCATTGTAATTACCGCTAGTACAAAACGAACTCCTACCCCCTTATTGTGTCCTGGTATGTGACGTCTAAAACAATAGAATGTAGGCGGCGCCCTAAGCCACGTCCAACGCGACTTAGGGCGGATTAAGGTGGCGCGGCGTCCTTTCCTCGACGTCGCGTCGCTTCAACCCTACATTCAGCTATATGAATGTGTAAGTATATACCATCAGTTTTTGATAGGATTCACTCATACACTAAAAATACTTTTAACTATAATAATTTCTTACTCCGGAGTCGGTGTCGGTCACAGACCATGCGTAATGGTTAGATATTCGACGTGGTAATGGGAGTCATACTCAATAATCATTATTTTGAGTTATAATGTTCCTCTTGGCATAAACTGAGCTGCTTTAACTCAAATTAAATTGTATTAATGTAGTAAGTATCAGTATCAATATTGTAAATCAGTTTTGAAAAGAGCAACGTTAGAGTTTTTGTCTGTTCTTTTCTAGCGAAACAGCATTCCGAACTGGCGGTAGAGTTAAAATTTGACTGAATCTAAATGATGTATGTATAACATTTTATGGATTCAAATAATAATTTTATTTTAATTTGAATTTAGATAGTTAAAGACGGACAATGACTATACGGAAATTAATATACCAAATATTATCTAATCCCTGGGCATGCCCGCGATTTTTTTAATACCATAAACGAGTCGCCTGATGGTAAGTGATCTCCACCGCCCATATAGGCCTACAGTAACAAAAGGTTCATGGGCGCGTGGGCACCCGCCCTGGGCGGCAATTTCAGTGGGCGCCAAAATCATAATGTAATATGATTAAAAATAATAAACTTGCTCCATAAGGCGTCTAGCATACGGAAGCCTGGTTGACTCAACGTCGACTTGTAAGGAAAAGGCGCCACATAGGCCCTTTGTGCATCATTCTTTGCTTTTCATTTAGTTTTTTTAAGTAATTTATCTCAAACGCTGGAGAGAGGAGCGCCACTAGCAAGTTTCTGCCCCGGTTCAAAAAAATCGTAGATCCGGGGCTGCCCGGATTAAAAAGTAATGTATATCAATGTATGTCTTCTATCTGCCTGTATCGAGTACTCCAATACTTTGGACATGTCGCACGAAGAACAGCTGATAACATGGAAACGCTAATAATAAAGGGAAAAAATAGAAGGCAAAAGACCAAGAGAAAGGAGCCCGAAACGTTGGTCTGACCTGGTGTCGGAACAGCTGGAGAAACCAGTCAACGTCGCAATCCATCAAGCCAAAGACCGTAGCAAATGGAGAAAAACCATTGCTAGAATCCTTGCACGGAGTCGCGATCCTCAACAATGAGGGAACGATACAGGATGAAGAGATATCAATAATGATGATGATTGTAGTCGATGGGATTTGCCTCAAGTGAGTCACCAACATCTAAGGGCCAAAGCCAACTACACCTGCACGTACCTTCTGCTGATTTACGGACGAGGCAATGGAGAAACTTGGTTCCAGTTGCAGATTCTGGGGGTCGGATGCGGCTGTATATATTATACCAAATCTACCGTTAAATTGTAATGGAAAGGCCCTGGCATCAAGCCGGGATAATGTCAGACAAAAAGAAAGAATGTATACATAATGAAATATATATTCACATTATTAATACTGTTGTACTTGTGTATGTAGATTGTCATGGTTTACTTGTTATTGTTAAATAAAACTTAAATATAGAATTGTGGTTAACTAGTCGTGTAAGTAACATTTATTAGAATAGGGCAATTTTCCTTTAAAAATAATCCAAGTGTGTATAAAGGAACAATTATAATAAATATACTCGAATAGTACCTATTTGAAAATATAATAAACATACATACGCATGTACTATCCGAAGGGGTAGACAGAGGTGTAACTAATACACCCACATTTCCCGAGCTTTATTCCGTCCCTTGATGTGTTAGAGGGCGAGCCTACCGCCAAAACGGGCACAATTCCAGACTTCGGGTTGACTTTACCCGACCCGGAGATCGAACTCCAGACCTCAGCACAGCAGTTGTATCATTACGCATTACAACTGCGCCACCGAGACAGGCAAAATTAATAAATTATTTTAATTACCGAGTTAGAAACAAACAGCAATGATAAATAATAATAATATAATTAATTAGTCGGCTTTAGCGTAGCTTTAGTCCGTAACAAATCTATGTTAACGCCAAAACTTCTTGACGCTTCTAAAAAAACTATACCGAACACACAATGACGGTCACTTTAGTAATTAATGTCAATGGCCGATAAGCCAATGAACTCGGGGCCTCTTATTTTGTGAATTCAGTATGATGTGCACGTTGTTGCAACAAGGAAACATTATCATCAACTGACATCAATCAACACGGTCATGTTCGAAATTGGGATGCCGTCATTTGACGTCCAAAACACATGTATGTACTAGGGCACCATAGAGCCGAGGCAGTTGATGCCGACGGCACGTGTGCGGTGTGGATGATACATACATGTTGGCCTCACCTCAGGGATATACGTACGAGGTAAGATTGAATAACGAAACACATGTGCTTCGTACCTGTCGCTGTTTGAAATTCGAATCAAATTTCTTTGAATAAGTATCGTTTTATTTTGTTGAATGATTCATTTTGGCCCGTGGACTACACACAATCACCCCTAAGGACAATCAATGGTTATATCATTAGGTCGTAGATGTGAAGATATACGCGGCTCGTAGAAGATGGATAGTTCGTTGGGGGAGTTGATGAATCTCACAAGAGTGAAAGACAGATTATTGAGTAAGAGAAATGAGCACAAGCTGAACAGTGTATCGAAACGGTGAGCTGCCGAGGGACTCTCGTGATCTCCTCTTCTAGCCGTCCACGGGATATCAAATCCAGCCAGGTGGAACCCGTTGGGGAAAGCCAGGTTTGGCGATCAACGGTAGTCAGCGGCGAACGTGAATAGCTTTATTAGGTTTTTTTAATACATAATAGGCTCGCGCTTGGCCACTATGATGTGTGAACACGTCTGATGGTAAGCGATGATGTCGCCTAAGATGAAGCACGCTTGCCTAGCAAAAAACTAGTCACTCGCTACTTTTAAGACACCCAGATTATAATTATCGAGGAACAAAGACTCCGACAACTTATTCCACAACTTGCCAGGTATTAAGTAAGTAGGTACACTTCTGTCAATTACACAATTTTTATTTTTAATTAAGATTATATCATAATGAAATAATAATTATGTATTATAACGAAAATGCGTTTGGTCGATAAGATAGATATGAAGAACATCAATTTACACAAGGCTTATTTTATTCCACCCTACATGTGTCAACCACATGCTAGTCCATTGATATGTTATTTCCGTTCTCGAATCGAGTCGAATCCCACATCTACACGTTTCTAAACTCACACGCGTAACACCACACATGTGGTTATGCAACACACGACAACGTGTCGAGTACACACGCACATGTCACTCGTGGCGTCATGTGAGTTTCGAGGCTCACATGTGTACCAGGATAACAGAACTGGTAAAGAGTTCGCGCTCACATACGAATATGGGGTTAGCTCGGGGGACTCGGCCATGGGCGGGACCGATCGCAATGTAGGGAACCTCGCTCTGCGGGGTTTGTCGTAGCCAATGCATATGTTTTATGTTTATGGTAATATATCTAAAATCAATTTGTTATACATAAAGGAGTGTTAGGTTACTGATAACTGATAATAATCAATCTATAACAGATAATTATTATTAACTAGGTATGCTGATTAATTAAAGATAACAAATTAATCACTGTCAAATGTAAATATATTAATACTAGTTTGTAACGCACTGTAGCTAACTAGTTTTGCTCTAACTGGTTAGGTTACTTCTTAATGCGGATTTTTTTATCTACATCACGGAAGGTCAGCTCGACCGGGGTACCACAGTCTTACAGAGAACTATGGAAAGTGACAGATTATGACGTTGCGTTTGTGTACGGTCATATTAGAAGGATTGCAAAAAATACCGCAATCCTAAATCCCATTCCAGTTCAGCAAGACATCCTGAGCCACGATTTCTCTTGACGACTATGGATGTTCATGAATGCGAGTATCACTTACCACCAGGTTGACTTAGTTATTACAACAACAAAAAACTTTATTAGCTTTTGCTCGCGGCTCCGCCCGCGTGAACAGCTTTTCCCGGGATAAAAAGTACTATGTCCTAAGTAAAGCCTATGTCCTAATCCAGGTGATGGTCTACTTGTGTACCAAATTTCATCCAAAACTGTTCAGCCGTTATGGTGTGATATACTAACAAAAATGAATAAAAAAACAAAAAAAAACTCGCAAACATCAAAATTTTGACATTTATAATTGCAGATGACATGAATGCTGTATGTATAGGCAGGGCCTAACTATTTAAATAGTCTCTGGTTTATGTAATTAGATTTTCCATAAATGTGAACCTTTTATTTAGTTTACATCGAAATTACCCAATTCACTATTTAATTATTGTCTCATTCTTTTATATTTTATTTTATTCTAATCTTTATCAGCCGTGTAGTGTAATATAACTTTGTTTCTTAATAGACAATTTTATGGTTTTGCAGGACTTATTAATTCATTATTAATAAAACTGACCATAGCAGATTTATTTTCCGGAAATCAGCCATGCATATAATAGAAAACATTGAATTTATGAAAAATAATCTTTTTAGTTGTGCAATAAATCCGATAGATGACTCTGTACAGAATTACTTCGCGCTATGGTTTCGTTGCAAACAGAACGTTAAGTAGTTTTGAATATATAACCTTAGTTACTCTGGTTTCCCTTCAAAACGTATAAATCTTTCGCCTTTTACTAAAGATTTCCGTGGAGGGGGACATTCAAATGAGTCTATAATATTTTTTTAAGGCCTTGCTAACGCAGGGCTTATTATTCCTAAAAACCACCTGCTCAAGTGAAATAAGTATTAAGAATTAAGATTATTATTTATTACTCTATGTTACCATATACCAATGCTACGGCTATATATAATAAACTTAACTTTTTTTTTACTCGTTACTCCTGTAACCTGTTGAATGGATGATGAATAATTTTAACCGGCCTAGTTACGTGTCGGACCACGCACAGTACAGGGTTCCGTAGTCAGAATGGATAGTCATAGTCTTAAACAAGTACCTACCTTCCACCTGCCCTTATCCCACTTGCAGTGGAGTCGGCGCAACATGCTTTCTAGCACGTTACAGAGAGATTTGATTTGATTTTACGACCAGCCGCCGCCTGACATCAACCCGTCTTAAACAAGTACCTACAAGATACTTACGAGTAAAAGGCGAGCGCGTTAATAAGTTTATATTTCGTAATTACTATTATTAAAATATTGTGTTACCGAAAATACCCCATATCTCAAAAACTATACAAACTAGCTAAATGAAACCAATTTTAGTTGGAAACACCTTTTAAGCTACAACTACCTTGAATTTTATCAGAATTTTCCATCTTGTAGTTTTAAAGTTAGGAGGGGGGAGTGGGGGGACACATTTTTCATGACTTCAAAACACATATCTTACTAACTAATGACATAGAAATACATAAATGTTAATTCTGTTGTCACTAGAGGTGGGCGTTATAACGAAAAGCAATTATTAAGCTCTGCTTATTATAACAAGCATATAAGTACGTTTGTAAGTTTAAGCTGTTGACGTTATAATGGAACATAGTTGCGTCATGCGTGGTTGCATCACCGGCTGCCGCTTAGCTTTGATCGTTGCCCGTTGGCACTAGCGCTGTCGTGAAAGCGATCGAAAATACACTTTATATAAAAAGACATAAAGTCGAAAGTTAAACGATGTTATTATAACGATTATGCTACTAAATTGAATTTCGTTTGATTGCATAATATTTATTAATGTTTATAAGTAAATTATTTTTGGGCGCTTATATTTTGTTGTGTTAATTTTTAACCGTTGACCGTTGTTTCGTTATTTCTTAATGTTTATGTTTAAAATTACTACTTAGTATGCGTTTCGCTGTCGGGAACGAAGCATGTGTTTATGTTTGATACATCACGAGTTCGTTCGTAAGCGAGTTCGGTATTTTTAATTAAGTAAATGAGATTGTTCATTTACATATTGTAAATAGTTCAGAGGATTATAGTGTGTTTAGTGTAAATAACATATAGTGTAGATAGGTATGGTAAGTGTTAATATAGAATAGTGGATGTACATTTAATAATAAAATTGACAATGTCGAGAGGGGGCAATGCGTTGATTTGGAACTATTGTTCAAAAATTGATGGCATATTTTTTTTTGAAGTTTATTGAAGTCTGTTAAAAAGCGTTTTAGCTTTTTTATAAGCTAGCTTAAAAAAATAAGCATAACGTTTAATTTCGTTGTGAAAATTAAGCCGTTTGTCCCACTACTAGTTGTCACCGACTAAACTAAAACTTGTCACACGGCCCTAAGTTTTAGTTCAATCCACATAATGTGTCCTGTGTGTATATCAGTCTTTTTACTAGCCCTGTATTATAAATGTCCCACTGCTGGGCACGGGCCTCCTCTACTGGATGCGAGGGGGGTTAGTCCACCACGCTGGCCTAAAGCGGGTTGGCAGACTTCACATACCATCGAAATTCTTATGAAGAACTTCTCAGGGGCAGGTTTCCTCACGATGTTTCCTTCACCATTAAAGCAAGTGATAATTAACAAATAATACATACATATGGTTATTATAAATACATACACACTCACGCCGTCCCTGAAGGGGTAGGCAAAGCTGTAACCAGTACACCCAAATTTCCCCGAGCTTGTTTCCGTCCCATGATGTGATAGCGACCCTATCGCCGTACCCACACAATTTCATACTCCGGGCTGATACTAAGCATTTTATGATAGAAAACCCAATATCACTTTTACCCGGGGATAGAACCCGAGACCCCAAGAACATCAGCCTCACCGCGTACGCATTACAACTACGCCACTGAGGCAGTCGATTCACGATTGTAAATATTTATTAAAACTACAATACCTTCCTTTAGTACGATTTAGTTTACGATAAGTTTTCGGAATAATAAGCCCTGCGTTAGCAAGGCCTTAAAAAATTATTATAGACTCATTTGAGTGTCCCCCTCCACGGAAATCTTTAGTAAAAGGCGAAAGATTTATACGTTTTGAAGGGAAACCAGAGTAATAGTAAAATGTATTCAAAAGTACTTATAGTTCCATTTGCGACAAAACCATAGCGCGATGTAATTCTGTATAGCGACATCTATCGGATTTATTGCATAAATAATTATTTTTTTCACAAAAAAAAAATCTACTAAAAAATTAAAATTTTGTCTTAAAATGTGACAAGCATAGGCCATTGCCCTTATACAACCTTAGCTCTGCCTAAAGCTAAAATATCTGTCTGAATTTAATATTCTGTACGGCACTATGCCATGCCATTCATAATCTTAAAAAAACAGAATGTGTGGACAGGTATTATTAATTTGTATTCGATTCCGATATTAGTAGTAGGTAGATCAATCGTATGAAAAATACCGTCTGGGTTTATGCCACCGCTTAGTTTATTTCTGCCGCAATGCACAAGCACGAGCAAAGAGTGTGTGAGCACTATACACTTTAATATATACTACTAGACGGGGCTGTTTCGAAGTAAAATTGCGTCACATAACGCGGGCGTTTGACAGCTCACAAACAGGGAGCGCGATAGGGGTTCTAGTTAGCGAGATGGGAATATTGAGTTACGGTCAATTGACCACAACTTAGTGGTACAATTTCTATGTACCGCGCAGCTTGTCTAGTAGTATACATTAAAGTCTTTGGTGAGCACTGTCGTGTTTCGGTTTAAAATACATTGAAACTAGTTACTTATGTCTCGGGCTAACGCGCGTAGTATGCCATGAAGTACTTCATAATTCGAAGTCTTAGTGGTGTCGTTTCTGTTTATGCGTAGGCTTGAGGCTGACTCTCAGGCGAGCAACATGCTCGACTCGTCATTTGAAGGAAGATTAAAAAAAAGTACATGGCAGTATGACATGTGACGCTTAGTACACGCCCTCAGCCCCAGTCCGCAGCTTGCTGTTGCGTTGTGGTAAGTAAGGTGTCCAGAGGTTCAAATCCCCTTCCATTCCTAATCGCTTAATCATAACTTTCCTTTAGGGTCGGCAACGCGTCCATGATTATTTTGATATCGTGGGCGTACATGGGCGGTGGAGATCACTTAGCATCAGATGACCCACTTGCTCGTTGGGCGGCCCATGGTATAAAACCGTGATAATAACATAACGTTTAACAAAACTTAGAAACCGACTTAAATTTTTAGTGTTACAGCAATATCATGTAAATTCCAATATAATAACAAAATCGCGACGAGTGTACTGTTGTTCGATTATGAGATCCCCACACACAACCATAAAAATTCTCACATTTAGATTAATTTATGTAAATGCGTTTTTCAGAGGTCATCTCGGTTAAATATGCGCATGGAGAATCGAGTCAACGCAGTCGCTTCGAGTAGTCTCCTCACAACCCTCTATGAACTTATGAAAGCCTGTTACTCGTAGAATTTTTCTTGTGATTTAAGTAAAAATTACGGTTTTTTTATATTTAATAATTTGTTTTAAAAAAATTATTTATTTTATTTCTTTTTTTATTTGTCTCGCTCGTTATCACCGCGTCAAGTTAATTTGAAACTGCGGTTTACGTTTACTACGCTCGAGTCGTTCATGTATGATGAAGCAGCATATTTAAAACAAGCAAAAAATTACATTTCAGTGTGTATAATGCTTATTTAATTTGTTTATATATGTAATTATAATGTGGGATGATGGGATATATAATTAAAATCTTTATATATATAATTCTACTGTACGTGTGTATGTGACTGAACTCCACGCTAAACGGTTGGATCGATTTGAATGTATTTTTTGTATGCGTTTGGGTGACGACCCCAATTGGACCCGGTAGGTGGCGCTGCTGTAGTTGCTGGTGAAACCACGCGGGACAGCTAGTATAGGTTATTAATATCTAGTAAATGCGTAGTTTTTGCCTTAGATTTTATCCTCTAAAAACTCTGTATACTGTAACCAAGTTTATAACGTAAATTCAGAATTTCTCTATTACCTGAATTTATTTTACTTTGGTGACGACACTATACGTCTCCTGCAAAAATCCTCCTGTAAAAATGTGCTGGAGACTGGTTGCCAACATTTATATGTATCGTTAATGTTTTCAGCGGCCGCGGCCCGCGACCTTTAAATGTAAACAACAAAGTACAGCTAAAAACTGAAAATGGTTCAATGCATTGATACACACAGATCGCAAACAACGTACCCGCTCTTCTCTATCGCTCTTGCTCCTCGCCCTGAATTTTGCTGCTGAAACACTGAAATATTATTCCCAGTGTTCATGTTCTCCCAGTAACAACGACGCTGAAACTACAGTTAGCGTCGCCTGAAAAAACGCTTTCACGCTATGAAGCTAATGCGTGACTAAAACGCAAACGCCTTGCTAAAAACAGCATCGATATTAAGAATAATGCCATCTAGTAAGTATTATTCGAACTAAATGGTTCACTGGTTTCTTGGTTAGTTTACTATCCTTCCGCTCGAAACATCGCGTCGCATCGCGCCGCGCGCTACCGAGAAATTATTAAATGATTTTGTATAAAATAAGTACATGACAAAAATATTTTCTATTATTGGTAATTAGTTAACCTTTGAACATAATATAATATTTACATAATAAAATAGTTTTGTCTTTAATATCAATACTAGTAGACATTGTAGAATACGTATTTTACTGCCGGTCAAATGGAATTGTACCGACTCTACAGAGGCGCATAGAAATTGTTATTTTTGACATTTAAATACATACATACGCACTCATGCCTGTAATCCCCGAAGGAGTAGGCAGAGGTGCAAGCAGTACACCCAGATTTCGCCGAGCGTATCTCCGTCCGTGATGTGATAGGGGGCGAGCCTATTGCCATACCGGGCATAATTCCAGACTCCGGGCTGATACTGAGCATTTCGTAATAGAAAAACCTAATATCACTTTTCTCGACCCGGGGATCGAACCCGAGTCCTCAGCGTCAGCTTCCGTTGTAACGCGTACTCATTACAAATTAACTTATTTAATTTTTCAATATTTTGTGGTAGTTAATGCTATGTAATGCTATGTCATGTATTATATAATTCCAATACAATGGCACAATCGCGATGACTATGCTGTTATCCGTTGAAGAGTTTATGTTTTTAAATACTTTCTCCGTTATCAGATCATATCCAAATGTATATGGGATCACACCTCAGCTAAACTCTATCGAATTACATTTTTTTCTACATATTCGGTCCACAATTGACAGAGAAATCGATGTTGATGCATAAAAAAACGCCAAATTTGCGAACCTCCTCTTTTTTAAGTCGCTTAATGAGATAGAGACTAGTAGACAGTAACCTATCTACCAACAATAGAAAATACTCCGGTCATATTTTTTGTAACGTCCCACTAGTGGGCCCGTGCCTCCTCTACGTATGAAAGAGACCCTTGCATGAGGCATACTTGCATGCCACAAAGCAAAAGCCCGCCTACGCAACCCTAATCTATTTACAGACTACACATCCAGGCTAGTTATGTGTTCCTGGTAATTGAACGCGATGGGCGACGTTGCGACGTGAAATTAACCCCTACATACGCCGGCGCGGCGTGGCGGGACGCGACGTCTGCTCTTGGCATTAGTTAAAAAAGTGTAATTTTTCTAAGTACATACCTAAGTGCGTGGGTTTTTTGTCCGGTAACTATTAACTATGTTTCTGGCTGTGTTTGTGCATTACGTCAAACAAAAAAATACTCTATTAAGTGACTCGTCGATTATCTTAAATATTTCTTTATGAATAATACATTAATTAATGAGGGATTAAACTGAATAGGGTATATTTTTTTTTTTATGATCTGCCATTCCGAAGACCTAACAGCGTCACTGGGTTGTCTGATTACGTATTTAAAAAAGTAATTTTAATATTACATTCCATCGTCCAACTCTGTGGGATGCTTGCATATTAAAAAGAAGAGTTGAACTTTTATTAGAAGAACTATTAATATTAACTTCTATTTATAACTATAAGTGGTAGAGCCACGCGGTAGACATTTATGTCTTCAGCATGAATCAGCCGGCTCGACCGGGTTGTTGGTTGTTACGACTGGCTCACAGAAAACGTGAAATAGCAGTTTTGCTGTTGCGTTTCCCCTTCCCAGTCTCCTTCCCTTTAAGGTCGGCTACGCGTCCAAGATTCTACTGGTACATCGGCAACGGAGATCACTTACCATCAGATGACCGCACTTGCTCGTTTTTCTTTGCTATAAAAATATAGTTAAATTAAGGAACAAACTAATATCAACAGACATGTTTGATAGAGTTTCATAGATTTGGGTGGTAGAGCCACGCTGCATGTAGACAGATTTGTCTATAATTTAAAATTCAAATTATATAATGATTCGAATGAATTGAAAATTATTTTACATCATTTAGATTCAGGCAAATTTGAGTGTTCTAAGGAAACATCAGCTGTTCCGTCATTTACATTTCATAATAATAGCAGTGTTTTACCTGAAATAAAACACATATTAAATACTTACCTTATTTGAAGCTTACCGGATTGAGATAGGCGTGTCTCTTTCCTTCCGCTATATTGTCCATCTCTTTCTATCCCAGTATACCTATCTCTTTCTTGTTTAATAGTTTCCACTAGGTGGGGCTACCCGAGGCATGTTTTAGCCTCGGTAGTTTTATAAATCATTGAGTCGAAATCATCACCAGGTAGCATTTAAAACGTAAGCTTCAAATAAGGTAAGTATTTAATATGTGTTTTATTTCAGGTAAAACACTGCTATTAAACACTTGACCGTTATTTGAAGTTTACCGGATTGAGACGTGTCTGTTATCACCTGGTGGGAAATGACGCCAATGTGTAGTAATTATGTACAAGAATAATAGGCACATATGAAATTTTAGAAATATAGGTATAAATAAGTAAATACACTGTACAGATACAGGAGATACATTTTTATTAGAAATCAGAATTATTACAATGTGAAATGAATATTAATCTAAAAAATGTTCATAGTTACAAAAAGGTATCCTTAGTTTTGACACTCTTTTTATATAGCTGAGTAGATATATTAATACCAGCTTAAATAGAATAAAAAAAAAAAAAAACACCGAGATTGAATGATCAACAGGAATTTACTTTGCAACTACATTGATGTGTATGTTTTAACTTAGTTAACTGGTCTAAACATTCCAGTAATGTCACAGTTAGCAGTGGTTGGCATACTAGACATCACCTCTTTACAATAAAATCGAGCGAAAGTGTCCTTAGATCTCCAATTTCCCCTGGAGAGTATTTCTTCTAAGGAGCAATTGTTACTCCAATTTTTAGATGCCACCGCTGATCTAAGACTGCCGGGTGAGGCGGTCACCCCTGCCTCTAACAACAGGGTTTTAACCCAACCGGCGATTACTGTCCGAGAGGCGACTTTCGGTCGACCTCTTATATTAATAAAGAGGTTAACTAACCCCCCAGCCTGACGCTTTTCATTTAAAACAGTTACTAACCGTTTTACCCAATAAACAGGGTCTAAGTTCTTGCTGGAGCTATTAGAAGTCAATCTCCATCCAGATTGTCTATAAAAGGCGGTATCGGTTTTGGAGCCGAATAAAGGCCATAAGATCAAACTACCATTCTTTTCGGACATATGTTTCGAATCGACTGCAAGGAGGGTTAAATCGTGCACTCTCCTGCCCGAACACATCAGCAATAGAGTTGCTGTGTGTCTAGAAACCATAAATAGACTATTTTCGTTTACCGAATAATTTTCTAAAAATGTCGCCAATTTATCCAAGTCCCAAACTGTAGGTGTTTGACTCACTGGCTTCTTTAATGCAATATACTTTAGTACATGGTTAACTAAAACATGAGAACTTAATTTTCCCGATTCATCAGAGTTACATAAAGTGCAAACTACAGATTTGTGTAATAAAATAGTATTATACGCTAGACCTGTCAAAATATGTAAATCTGCCAAGAAACGAGCTAAAACCTGCCCAGTTGGTTGTAAGGGATTATAATTATGTTCCTTATTCCATGCTAACCATCTGTTCCATGCTACCGTATAGGTCTTTTTGGTAGATGGACGCCAAGAAGATTTTAGTAGATTTAATTGTGCATTGTTCCACTCTAATAAGTTGGCTGACCACCCCCACATTTCCAAACCTCCAACGTCATTTCTTGAACTTTGGGTGGGGGACAGCCCGTCACTGTGTCTATTAGGTACAAGTGCAATTTCTGGATTGTGAACGGAGGTGCTAGCGCACGGCGTTTTAGATCCGCTCTCCAGAACACTCGCTCCCACCGCGGAACTATTAACAGAAAAACCCCTGACGCTGAGTTGAGGTGAGCTAGCACCTTCGGTATTAGGTATGGTGGTGGGAACACCCAAGCCAAGGGATAGGTCCAGTTCCGGGAGAACGCATCGTGGTACAGTGATTGCGTATCGTTTTGATCCAAAGAAACATAGTTTATCACTACCTTTGCACGTTGGGACGCGAAAAGATCTATCATTGGTATTCCAAATTTCTTGAAGATTTTGTCTGTGCAATGCGGTAACAGGTGCCATTCTGGCGGGCAACGATGTCGAGAAAGATGGTCTACATGATTGTTGAATTTGCCTGGAATATGGTAGATCTTTAAGTTTATATGATTCCTGTCTAGACTTTGAAAAACCTGTTGTGTTAGACTCATCAACGGGGCTGATCTGGTGCCACCTTCGTTTCGCAAATAGGCGACTACGGTCTTGTTGTCGCACTGGACTAGGACTGTTGACCGGCTCAAGTGACAACCTCGCTGTTCTATAGTCTTCAATATCGCAAGCATCTCCTTTTGATTGCAATGTAGGCGTTGCTCTTGTTTTGACCATTGACCTGTGAGGGCACATCCATCGAGCTGTGCACCCCAGGCCACATCTGACGCATCTGTGGTTAGAAAGTGAGACGGTGGAGGTGTGTGAATTAGGGACGCCCGATGACAGTTTAGCATCCACCATTTTAGCTCCTCCTTCACTTCTATAGGCAAGATGACATTGACAGAGCCATCTTTCAGATTTTTGTTTAGACAGCCGAGTGTGACACGAAAGTGAAGCCTGCCCTTTGGTACCACAAAACTGGCGAAGTTCAGAAGGCCGACCAGGCTTTGTAGTGTTTTTAATGTAGTTATACGCTTGTGTAACAGGTCCTGAATTTTTTCCCTTAATTTGGATATCTTTTCGTGAGGTAGGGTTTTTTGGTTTAACCATGGGTTCCACAGGATACCCAAAAACACAAGACCTTTGCACGGAGTCATGACCGACTTTTGAAAATTTATCGACCATCCTAGGTAATGTAGACGATCTAGAACCACTTGGATATGTGCTAGTAACGTGCGATAATCTTGATGGACCACCAAGAAATCGTCCAAATAGACCAATATTCGAATGCCTTCCCGCCTCAGTGTCTGCGCTATCCAATTTGTCATGGTTGCAAAGACCTTGGGCGCAGTACTGAGGCCAAATGGAAGACAAGTCATTTGTAGTAATTTCCCTTTGTAAACTAGTCTGAGGAATCGCCTGTGTGCCTGGAATATTGGCAGGTTGAAGTAGGCCTGAGAGAGATCCACTTTGCACATCCAGTCCGCTGGTTGTAAAAAGTCTGGAACACGGAACACATTTACGAGCCTGAATGGTTCTGTGTGAACAAAATCGTTCAACCTTTTTAGGTTGAAAATAGGCCGGTTGGTCCCATCGCTCTTTGGGACCAGAAACATCGATGATAGGAAACTTGTTGAGAGTGGCGCTTCCTCTAGGACATTTTGTATCATCATTTGGGAAATGATGGTTGACATTGCCTTGGACTCTTTTGTTACAAATGGCCCTCGGACATCGGGTAGCGTAAGTGGAGGTTTTTTGATAAAGGGTATGCGATAACCTCTTATTATGCGTAGAAGGATGCTTGGGGCTCCCAGTTTTTGCCATTGATTGACATAGTGAACTAATTGGCCCGCTCTGAACTCCTGCCAGTCAGAACTTTCCTCGTTTTCCTCCTTGATGATACTCGGAGGTTGATGTCCGCTTTCTATTATTTCTGTTGGAATCCTGTCTGTTGTGACTTCCTCGTGAGCGAGACTGTCCACGAAAGTTGTGGTTCAACCCACGTACTCCTTTATTATAACCGCTTCCCTGTGAGTGATGGTTGTGTCTGCAACCCTGCGAGGGTTGGACGTTCCCGTAACCCTGCGAGGGTTGGCCGTTCCCGTAACCCTGCGAGGGCTGGGCAGAGCCATGCATATGACAGCATGCTTGATGAATACCCTGCGAGGGTATACCAAAATGAACTGACCCCTGCGGGGGGTAGCGATTTACCTTCTTATTTCCTGTTTGTGAAACAGGTTTATAACCACTGGGTCTGTTCAGAGGTAAAAATGCCTTTTTGATACCTCCGGTCTTTTCCAGAGCCGATTGAAGTAACTCGGAGTTAAAAATATACTGGTTGGATGGTGGTATTTTACGTAGTGCTGCCTTAACGACGGGATCGCGAACATAATTTGTTATACCGTCCCTGCGCATTTGAATCGTCTCAGCTCTGTGACCACATATAAGCTGAAGTAGATCGGAAGACACTTTGTAGTATTCACCATTTGAAAATAACTCAGTGATTTTATCACGTAGTTTATCTGGTGTTATACTACCCTCGGCGCGAGACCAGGTCATAAGATCAGTCATACTATTTTGCAAAACCTCTCGCTGCTTAAGGGCGCAAAAGGTCAAAGCACCATATGCTTTATCAGCATAAGCCAAATGTCGAAGAGAATCATATGGTTGGATTTCTTCATTAACCCCTAACTCTGTAAACCCCGGGGTGTGATTGTACATTTTTTGTACTTCCGAGTATCTAACCTCACACCATTCATTTTGGTCAAAATGTTGAATACTATTCAAGGACTTAAGGTAATCATCAGGGGCCTTCGGAACAGACGGTTCCTTTAACTTTACTTGTAGATCAAATTTAAATTGGTGTGTTTCATTTGTCTCACTTTCTATGTCATAACCATACAACGACCTACCATCATGATTATCTATTAAGGAAATATCATCATTACTATCATGCCTTTCTGCTGAAACGCGCGGCGAGGTAGTACACTGCCTACCCTCGTCTGTGTTAACTCCACAAAAAACACGCTTTTGGAGTTCACCAACTTGTTGAGTTAATTTTAATAGTAAATCATTCTTACGCTTGCCCCCCCTTTTTTTATCGTGGTAACGGCGGCGATGACGTTTCTTCCTACCAAGAGACCTTACCGATGATGATGATGAACTGGAATTTGATGAACTAGAAGATGAGCTCGAATCTCGACGCGATTTAGTTCTTTTGGTTTGTAAACCGGATGGCCCCGGAGTTTCCTCCACAATACGGTCAATTGTATTCTCCATCCTAGCACTGTAGATATATACACTTTCTTATATTCTAAGAGCAAAGCCGAACAGCAAAATAAAAACGGAATTAAATTTAACACTTTACCCTTATTAATATTGTACACTTTAAAATTATGTAGGTAGATAGTTATCACTATCTTAAATTGTAATTTTCATGAGCAAAGTCGAACGGTAAACCCGTTATAAAGAAAAAAGAGAAGCACATAAATTTATCACTTTACCCGTAATGACCGCACTGTAAAATATTTCAAGGTACTTACAGTTCTTTTCGTCGTCACTTTTGTAAAGTTAAACACAAATTGTACTATTAGGACAATATTAACACAAACTGCAGAGTTGACTAGGCAACGACCGCTTACGACGGAAAATAAGACGCCAATGATTTATAAAACTACCGAGGCTAAAACATGCCTCGGGTAGCCCCACCTAGTGGAAACTATTAAACAAGAAAGAGATAGGTATACTGGGATAGAAAGAGATGGACAATATAGCGGAAGGAAAGAGACACGCCTATCTCAATCCGGTAAGCTTCAAATAACGGTCAAGTGTTTAATGAAGAGTTGCCATGATCTCGACATATTACGAGTTTCCTAACCACAATAAAAATACTATTGGCTACAGTGATTTATTTTCTATTACAATAATAATTGTATTATTCTTGTTTTATCGGAATATGGGGAATAATAATTTATTCGTTTATTATTATAAACGTTGTTATTTTGCTGGATAAATAAAATAGTGACTGCCTTCGCAGTTGTAATGCGTACGCGTTATGACTGGCTGTGCTGAGGTCTCTAGTTCGATCTCCGGGTCGAGTAAGTGATTTTGGGTTTTTTTCTATTACGAAATTCCCAGTATCAGATCGGAGTCTAGAATTGTGCCCGGTATGTCGATAGGCTCGCCCCCTATCATATAAGAGACGGATATGGGCTCGGCGAAATGTAGGTGTACTGGTTACATCTCTGCCTACCCCTTCGGGGAATACAGGCGTGATTGCGTATGTGTATAAAATAGTGACCAGAAAGAATGGAAGAAAATCGATTTATTGGTACAGCTGACAACGGGCATATAAGTTTACCACTACAATTACGCGTATACAATCTGTCTTCTCTCTATTCTAAAAAAAAGTAAATGGCGCCGCCGCCGCCGCTGCCAAAAGCTTGTCACGCTATCTCCTCCAAAACCGCTGGGGGTATGGGGTCGAGACCGATACCAATCGATGCAGAATAATGTGGGGAAGAAAGTAAGATATGTCTCATATTCGTCGGATTTTAAGTATTTTATTTTATGTTTTGTGAAAAAACATGGGCAAAGTCCCTAGTATATTAAAAAAAAACCTACGATTCCGCGCCGCAGCTGTGACAGGTAGGTACCATGACGCGTACCACAGAACACATGTATTTCTGTATTCTGTGGCGTGTACCATACTACAGGGCTGATTATCAGTGGTCACCTTCTTTTTTATTAGCTTGATGACGAGGCGGACACGTCACTCGCCTGGTGGTAAGCGCCACTCCTGATCATAAACAGAAGCAACACCACACAGAGCTATGAATACCAAAGCACTGCACGGTACTGAACTGCGCTTGTCACCCCGAGATGTTAAGTCTCATAATGTCCAGTAATTTCACTGGCTTCAATGTCCTTCAAGCCGAAACACTACAATGCTTACACACTGTTGCTTGGCCGCAAAAATAGACAAAGCAGTGGACCTACCTATACCTTCTAAACGTGTGAAGTACGGACGCTTCTCTTCCAAACACTTCATCAGATATGCACAGCCCGACCTTCAGTTGAAGCATAGATAACATGGAATTTGGGTGTTTAAATAGCGAAACAGCGGAAAAGGCCATTTCACAACCTCGGATCTTTTAAACCATAGACTAAACACAAACAGTCTACTATTGCATTTTAACAATTATCAATGCCGTTTAGTTCTGGCATTCTACATATCTTTTAAGCATCTACAATTATAATGGGCGGACGAATATTTACAAATCATTTTAAATATTTTCAACGGTAGGCAGCGGCTTGGCTGTGCTCTGTCATTGCTGAGGTCCATGGGCGGCGGTAACCACTTACTATCAGGTGGGCCGACTGCTCGTCTGCCTATCTAGGCAATAAAAAAATACACCCAACAGTCACACTCATAGTCCCGAACCCACACTAGGTTAACCTGTATCGTGGGTATCGGTAACTATGAAGGACTTGCGGTCCCACAACATCCAGACCCGAGACCATATTTGTGGATCACACAAACATTTGTCTCGGTGTAAGAATTGAACCCACGGCCTCTCGCTTCGCAGCCGGCTACTCGCCCACAGCGCCACGGAGCTGTCATAAATTATATATATTGTTTATTTTTTAACCAACTACAAAAAAGGAGGAGGTTCTCAATTCGGGGCGTTTTCTTTTTTGCTTTTTTTAGTGCTTGTACATCGATTTCTCAGCCAATTGTGGACCAATTTTGTTGAAATACATTTCGATAGAGTTTAGCTGCGATGTGGTCCCATATAAATTTGGTTAAGATCCGATGACGGAGTACGGAGTAAAATAATAAAACTCGTCAACGGACAACAGTACACTCGTCCCGATTATGTTTTTAAAAATTTAAAAATAAAATAACGTTTAACAAAACTTAGAGGCGGTGCCTGTGTCGCTACCGGTCAAATAAAATTGCACCGACTCCGAAGAGAATAGAATAGTCAGAATTTGTTAGTTTTGACTTTTCAGTGTTTTATTTTGAAGTCGGTTTCTAAGTTTTGTTAAACGTTATTTTATTTTTATCGATTTGCTTAGTGCGAAGTTTTCGTTAACTGCACGTTATTCGTATTCGGGGAAATATACTATCTATTACTAGGACCTTTGTACGGTTCTGCATACATATATTCATAAATAAGAATAACCTATCGAATAACTTGTACTAGGCGCACCGATCACTTACGTAATGGTAAGCGCCACAACTTCCCATAAACAGTGGCTCGTCACTCTGAGACATAAACTTAACATAAGATAGTAAGTCTAATAATAATGATAATAATAAGTAATTCCACGTTTAATATCTTTCAAATGCAACAATGCTACACAAACTGCTGCTTGGCGGTAGAGATCGATAATGCAGTCATACCAACCACTACGGTCTCTTGTACTCGTAAGTATGGGAAACCGTTGTTAAAATTGTGAAATAGGTAGATATTGTTAAGTTTTAATCAGGCATATTCAACTGGTGTCTAATGTCGTAAACAAGCTTACGCCTGTACCCCGAGGGGTAGTTAGTGCAAATTATACACCTACGGTTCGAGTTTATTTCTGTCCCGTGATGTGATAGGTAGCGAACCGAACAGAGCAAACAACAGAATTTATCGGTAACACAAATATCCCCAATATATTTACAGATACATTTATACTTGTACGTAGGTAGTATGTACTGCATACTAACAGAGTAACAAATGATTTGCCTCACAGACAGAGACAAATCGTTCACGGCTAATTCCTTTACATTTGTTACTATTAGGCCTTGGACATTAGACAGTGATAACTAACAACTTATGTCTCGGGGTAACGAGCGCAGTCCAATGCCATGCAGTGCTCTGTAATTCTAAGTTCTGTATGGCGTTGCTTCTGTTAATGGCAGGCGTAGCGCTTACCATCAGGCGAGCAATAAATACGCATTCACACTTGTAATCCCCGAAGGGGTAACCAGTACACCCACATTTCGACGAGCGTATCTCCGTCCCATGATGTGATAGGGGGCGAGCCTATCGCCATATCGCGCACAATTCCAGACTCCGGGTTGATACTAAGCATTTCATGATAGAAAAACCCAATATCACTTTACCGGACCCGGGAATCGAATCCGAGACCTCAGCGTCAGCCTCAGTTGTAACGCATACGCATTACAACTGCACCTCCGAGACAGTAGAGCAATGTGGAGCACACTGCACATACCATATCGTCATTAAAGCTAATAAAAAAAATGTGTAGGTACTGATTTTCATTATTGTTTTTGTATTCAATCGGGTTTACTCCGAGGTCCCAAGTAAATTTGGTTAAAATCGACGAAGTATGAAGGAAAATGGGAAGCCCCTTAACTGATAACAGCAAAGGTATCGTGATTAGGTTTTTGGTGTTTTAAATTAAATAAAAAAGCAACATAAGACCACGTTTTAACGGTGAAGGAAACATCTTGAGGAAACCTACATACCTGAGAAGTTCTCCATAAGAATTTCGAAGGTATGTGAAGTCTGCCAATCCGCAGTAGGCCAACGTGGTGGACTACGGCCTAACCCCTCTCATTCAGTAGAGGCGGCCCGTGCCCAGCAGTGGGACATGTATAATACTGGGCTAGTATTATTATTTATTATTTAAGATTACGATTGTATCTCCAACGAAGTAGGCAGAAGTGTATGTAGTAAAATAATAATATGAGTTTATTTCCGACCCTAGGTTCGGCGACCATCGCAATAGTTTCTAAATTGGGTTCGTTTTTGACATCCAACCCATGTGGCATATGACAACAATCAACAATCAAATCCTTATTTCGATCCTACCTCTAAGTGCTAGAACTTATCTCAATGTTTATACCATAACCAGCTTTTGCTCGCAACTCCCACGTGTAAAGCGTTCTCCGGGATAAAAAGTAGCCATTATCCTAATTCAGGTCATAGCCGATTTGTACCCCAAATTTCATTCAAAACTTTCAGGCTTCATAGCGTCATTAACTAACAACCATCCAAACATTCACATTTATAACAGTTAACATTCAACACTTTATCATTATATTTGGAACAACAACCCTAGGAATTAAACTAGTTTATACAGATTTTATCGCGGTTTAATTTTTATTTTAGTCCCGAAATAGTTTTATTCCAATGTGTAATATTAAGAAATCACTAAACAAAAATAGGCACATTGTCTATAAATAATTATGATTATTAGCTATGTATAAATAACTATACAACCCACACCATTGTTTCCAGATTAATTAATAAAATATAGTGCCTACTCTACTTACGTACAGATAAATCAACTCGACATTGTCAACGATTTTATGTTTTTAACTAACTTCAAAAACGTTCAAGTGTTTTAAATTTCGACTATTGAAGGTATAATATAAGGACTCATAAGGCGTGTGCACATACACACACACATGCTCATACATACACATATACACATAATAATAATAGGATGGGCAATAAATAACCAGTTATAATTTTCACAGAGTATGTGTTGTAGCAGATTTTTCAATAAAAAATGAAAAAAAATAAGGTGATACGTAAAGACTTTAATGTATACTACTAGACAAGCTGGAACATAGAAATTGTACCACTACGTTGCGGTCAATTGACCGTAACTCCATATTACCATCTCGCTTACTCTCAACTCAAATTCCTATCGCGCTCCCCGTTTGTGAGCTGTCAAACTCCCGCGTTATGAGACGCAAATTTTCTTTACTAGGCCGATTTTTAATATCTTCCTATCGTTTGGTCTATCTGCCTTTGCTTCTTTTACCACCCCTTGGGTACTATTCTGTTGTTATTTAATCCACTTCTCTTGCTGTTAGAGTACATTAATTAAAAATTCCCCACCACCCACACAATCTGGCATATGTACTTCCCCCCTTCAGATATGGTGAGTACCCACTCGAGATACGGTCGGCGTCACTGCAAATCAAACCTTATCTACCACAAATAACTCGACGCACAATGTTCATTAATATTGACACTTTTATTGGAATACGAAATGATAAACATTTTGGGGGTTTTTTAAAATGTTTTTATTGTCTTGAATGACGAGACGACCAGGGTCGCTCGCCTGATGGTAAGCGCCACGCCTGCTCATAAACAGAAGCAACGCCACACAGAACTTTAAATAACAAAGTACTGCATGACACTGGACTGCGCTCGTCACCCCGAGACATAAGGTGTTAAGTCTCATAATGCCCAGTAATTTCACTGGCTTCAATGTCCTGTTGCTTGGCGGCAGAAATAGACAAAGCGGTGGTACCAACCCCGCCGGCCTCTCGCATACGAAGGACCTACCACCTTGTCATACGAAGGACCTACCACCTTGTCATACGAAGGACCTACCACCTTGTATATTATCTGGATAAACTGTTTTATGCTCGCGACTCGGGCTGAGTGAAATGTACCGTGACTCGCATGACTCCGTCAAATGTGGGTCGATTTAATAATACACCCAACAGTCACACACATAGTCCTGACTCCACACTAGGTTAACCTGTATCGTGGGTATCAGAAACTACGAGGGACTTGCGGTCCCACAACACCCAGACCCGAAACAAATATTTGTGGATAACACCAATATTTGTCTCGGTGTGGGAATCGAACCCACGGCCTCACGCTTCGCAGCGACTCGGCCACTGCGCCACGGAGGCTGTCAGGTGATTCCTTTTTCTAGTATTATAGCTCAAAGATAGTCCTATTTTAATTTTCGTTTTTTGAGTCGGTTTTGTTTATGTTTTTAACCGTTCACCATTATTAGTCGGTCATTTTTAATAACAGATTACTCAATTTGATCATGATTCATGGTCCAATATAGCCGTAAAGTACCTATATAAACATTTCTTTTTCAGGGAAAAGGAAAAATAATATTAATTTTACTGAAGCCTAAAGCCTCGGGTGTTGGTCGGTCCGTCGATATTTTAATTAAACATTAAATTGTTTTGTTATTGCAAGATTTATTTTGCAAAATACTCCGGTTATAGGATTTTCGACTAATTATATAAGTACGGTTGTTTTTTTTTTATTTATTTATTCATTCGAGGAACTTACGAAACATACATTTATAGCAGTACTAACTTTTGCCCACGGTTCCGCCCACGTGAGTATCTTCTTCTGGGATAAAAATATTCCATTCCATAAAAAAGTTTCATACAAAGTTCAAAAGAGATAATTAACAAATGGGAAAAGGAAGGGGGGATTTGAACCTCCGAATATCTCACCCCCCGTACGAAACGCAACAGTAAGCCGCTATTTTACATCGGTTTACTGCGAGACAGTGGTAATGACCCGGTCGAGCCAGCCCATTCCTGCTGTAGAGACAACTCTATAGTGTGGCTCTACCACTAACTAATAGAAGTAGTAACAGAAGTAGCACCACACAGAACGTTTAAATACAAAGTACTGCATGGCACTGCACTGCGCTCGTCAGACGTCACCCCGATATATAAAATGTTATCTGATGATAAGAGACATTCTTCTTGTATTCTCCAACTAGTGAAGGTTGGCAGTCAGCTCATCATACTGTCTTTTATCAATTATTATTTCCAACTCCTCCCTAATTTTCTATTTGATTAATTTCGTTGCGGGATAAAGACACGATTTGCATTCCCAGAGACTCGCCGAGCTTCATTGCTCGGTGTCGAAATATGCGTGCCACTGTCGATCCTGGATTACAGGAGTTACAGTGGCGGTTGTGTGGGCGGGATAGTCTTTCTTTTATCCTTTGCGAGACGAAATAGTTCAGCAACGCTCGCTATCCCTGTCCACTCTCGGATGTTTCGCAGCCATGACTTTTTCCTTCGACCAATTTTTCTTTTACCCGCTACTTTTCCCATCATTATGAGTTGAAGGAGCTCGTATCTATCATGTCTTAGTACATGTCCTAAATATGCAGTTTTTATTTTTTTGAAGGTGTCCAAAAGTTTACGGTTTTGACCTACCCGTCTTGTTAAGAGCCATGATATCCAGTAATTTCACTAGCTTTAAAGTCCTTTAAATCCGCACAAAACATTGCTTACACACTGCTACTAAGCAGCAAACCTATTGACAACCTATTGAGGTATCAACATCTATATACACACCCAACATTCAATAGTCATACATATAGTCCTAATCCCACAATAGGTTAACCTGTATCGTGGGTACCAGTAACTACAAGGGACTTACGGTCGCACGACAACCTGACGCGAAACAAATATGTGAAATATTCAAATCAATTCGAAATGATCAAACCTGCGGCCTCTCGTTTAAGAGTTTTACAGTCGCCCACTGCGCCACGGAGGCTGTCAAAGTCACCTATTTAATTTAATAAACCTTCTGTCATTTTGTTCAATATGAATACTCCTGGAGGCACATTTGAATTGGCGCAGCACTTATCAAATATTAATCAAAAATAGCATTGCATCATAGCTTTTCAAATACACAATAGTGTGTTTGAAAAAATTGGAATAACAAAAAGCTTTTAGAAATATTAAATGACAGGAATGGGCCTACGCATAGGCTGTCATTTAATATTACTGAGGCCGCGAGTTCGATTCCCGCGCCAAGACAAATGTTTGTGTGATCCGCAAATATGTTTCGGGTGCAGACCCGTGTTTGCTACCCAGATGGGTTGCCGTTAGGCAGGCGGTCGGTCGTAAAAATTACTAGCCAATTTTTTCTGTAAAATACATGTCGCGGCGACCCCACTGCGAGTAGGATAAGGGCAGTGCAAGAAGAAAAAGAATGGAGCAATATGAAAGTGGAGTGTAAGTGGACCACCAACATCTTAAGCCTGAACGAACATGGCAACTTGACCTGCACGTGGTACACTCTGCTGATTAACAGATGAGGCAAAGGCGAAACTTGGTTCTCGTTGTGAGTTGTGGGGGCAGACGTCGTGACGGGTCACCCGGTGCTTCATACCAAACCCACCATCAAATCATGATTGTAAATTAAGCGTTAAGCTGAGATGATTCCAGACAGGAAGAAAGATCGGAGCAATATGAATGGTAAGCGTTACAAAAATACATAAAAATTAGCAACAAATTAAGTTGCTACAACAACGTGAGTTACATGCTGTAGTACATACATTAGAAGCATTTCGATAACGTAATGAATACTATCAGGTGCATTGTAGTCACTTTGTGATGGCGTGGCCCAGGACACAAGCAAAAGTAATCCCCGAAGATGTAGGCAGAGGTGTAACCAGTACACCCACAATTCGCCGAGCGTATTTCCGTCCTTTATGTGATAAGGGGCGAGCCTATCGCCATACCGGGCACAAATTCCAGACTCCGGGCTGATACTGAGCATATCGTAATAGAAAAACCCAACATGACTCGACCTGGGGATCGAACCCGAGACCTCAGCGTTAGCCGCAATCGTAACGCGTACTCATTACAACTGACCCACCGAGGCAGTCATATTCTGCATCTGATATTATTAATACAATTAGGCAATATGATGATGTGAGACCGATAGTATCTCGTAATTCTTCACATACGACACAATTTTTATATCTTACTGTGGGGTCTGAGCTATGTGCATGACTGTTGAGTGTTATTTATTTGTTTTAATGCATTTTGATTTGAATTAAATTATTCTCTTTTAAATGTAATTTCTTGATTATTAAAGCGTCCTTAGCTGATATTAAATAAACCAATGTTTATTTAATTCACAAAGACAAATAACCTTTGGTATTTACCTAATATTTGTTTCTACGGTTTTTTTAAATAGTCTACAAACGTGTTGTTACAAAAAAAACTTTAATCATTATAATTGTTTTGGCAAGAAACTTGACCGCTTGCTACAAAAAATCTTGACTTGCACAGGTATAAAAATACTAATAAACGAAGAAAAAAGCGGTAGAGCCACGCCGTAGACAGATTTATTCATTAGATAAATGGACCGGCTCGACCGGGTTATTACCACTGTGTCGCAGAAGGACGACGTGAAGTAGTAGATTGGTGTTGCGTTTTGTACGGTAAATGAGAGGTCCCTACCCTTCGCAATCCCCGCAGCGTGGCACTGATACTTCTGGTTTTGTGGGTATTATTACCGATGGACATCACTTATCATCAGGTGACCCACTGGTTCATTTGCGGATCTTTGCTATACAAAATATACTAATAATAATAATAATATCAGCCCTATACTATATACGTCCCTCTGCTGGGCTCTGGCCTCCTCTACTGAACGAGAGGGGGTAGGCCTTAGTCCACCACCACGCTGGCCTAATGCGGGTTGACAGACTTCACATACCTTTGAAATTCTTTTGGAGAACTTCTCAGGTATGTAGGTTTCCTTCACCGTTAAAGTAAGTGATAATTAACAATTAATACACTCATAGCTTAGAAAAGTCAGAGGTGTATGCTCTTGGGGCTGGTTTCGAACCTGCGACTTTCGTCTCGACAGTCCATACCACTCCCCGCTGACCTATAACTGCAAAATATACTATAGCAGAAAATACATCCAAATTGGACATAGTCCAGTCTGTTGCTTGTTCGCGCATAACGCAAAAACTACTGAACGGATTTCGATACAGGTTTTACTATTATGCTAATTGAACCTCCAGTTAACATAATAATATTATAACTTATAAAATACCTACTTTTAACATAAAAATGGACATACATGGTGGCGCGCGGTGCCGAAACCAAAAGCTAATAAATAAATATAATAATGAACTTAGATTATTATATCTCTAATTTAGAGATAATTTCGGTAACCATGTTGGAGTTATTTAGGTTTGAATCCCATATAAAATAATTTATATTTGTTAAATTCAGCCAGCCAATGTTTATCCAGCCAACTAGTGTATAATCCTGTAACTTCTGGTGAGCATTAATTCTACGGACCGTCGCGGTCGAAGGTCGTCTCTTGACGATTGACATTATATTTGAACTACACTGTACATACCATCAGATCCAGTGTGGTCACTTTTAGTGCCAATATTTTAAAAGAACTTTACTCTGCTTCTCCAAGTTAACCCCGTTGCGTCAGTCATCAATGTGTTAATTTAGCCTAACTTTGGGAGTAATATCATTGTAAGCACTTGGACTCGGTCAAAAATTTCATTAAATCAAATTTAACTTAAATAACCCACAACTTTGAAACTAATCACAACTAGCTGACATGTTTAATACAATTTTACATCACTTACCGGGCCAACATAAATGTATCCGAGCTCCAATGCGACCAGCTGAGCAACTTCTTCACCACCTTCCACTTCAACAGTCCACTCATTGACGAAGTTTTTTGCGTGCTCTCTCCCGTCATGAACTCCACCGTACCCATGGTCCCCTGGTACATAATCGTAACTAAGTCGCGAATATACTAGCTGCACTAAAGCTATGATGATGAACATGTACGCTAACATTTTAAGTTATTGAGTGAACATTCGCACTCGATTGCCAAACAAATACTGGCGGGCTGAAACAAGAGAGGAAAAGTGTGATTTTTCCCGCGTTGGCGCGCTACACCGGACGTACCGAACTGATGTGCGTCTCACCGCGCCGTGCACGATGTATAAATCCTTGCGAATATTGACGTTATTTCCGGAATATTTTTGCGTTATCATCTCTAATTATGTCCAATCAATACTTAAAATGTGAGCTGTGTATTACTCATGCATCATATTTTTTGTAAACCAGCGGGTCAGTGCATTGCAGGTATATATGATCCTAAGAGATCATCAAGAAATCATCAGTGCATTGCCGTAATTTGAAAATTGTTGGGCCTCCGGAAATCACAAAATTATTTTGTGAAATCTTTATTCATGTAAATGGGATATATTTCTAACCGACTTAAAAAAGGTACGGTATTCGACCCGTGTGTATACATGTACGACGTAATTTGGCGTTTACGTTTGTAAACAAACGTAAAAGAAAATTCAAAGAGGAAATCATGAATAAAAAAAAATATGGTAGGTATGTTGAAACATTTTTATGTTGTCAATTTTAAGGCCGTGCACATACCTATAGGTAGAAAGCACCAACTCAAAATTGGTTATTTTTATTTTTAACTAGGTATTTTTTTTTTGAGTCGGTTTATTTTTGTTATAAAGTTTTTTTTTAACCGACAAAATAATTAGTGGAAGAATGATTGCATAAATGACGAACTTTTAGTCTTTCATCCCCTAGGGGTACAATTGCTTCTCGAAATTTACATGGAATCAACTTTGAACTAAGTACCTTTTTGATTTAAAAAAGAATCATCACAATTCGACCACTCTAAAAACTAACACAAAAACAAAAAAATCATCTAAATCGGTCCTCATTCAGCGGGGTTATGTAAATAAAAAATATAATAATAATTAACATACATATAAAGACGAATTGAGAATCTCTTCCGTTTATTTATTGATTTTTTAGCGTTGCATTAAAAATATTTTTATGACCATAACTATAAAGATTAATTATGTGATTTTTCATTAGGATATAACCATTCATTCAACAAACGTCATTTATATACTACTAGCTTTTGCTCGCGGCTCCGCCCGCGTGAATAGACTTTTCCGAAATAAAACGTAGCCTATAACCGTCTCCAGGGTCCCATCTATATCTACATCAAAATTCATCAAAATCGGTTCAGTGATTTAGGCGTGAAAGCGTAACAAACAAATAGTTTTTTTTTCATAGAAAGTATCCTATGTTACTTCTTATACCTCAAAGAATATGTGTACAAAGTTTCATGATGATCGGCTAAGTAGTTTTCGCTTGAAAGCGTAACAAACAAACTTACATTCACATTTATAATATTAGTATGATAACAGTTTACCGATGAAACTTTGACAGTTGGGTATACCTCAATCCATCGAGTCGATGATTCAATCAGCTAAATTTGATTACACAATCATTGTAGACTCCGTGTTATATGATAAATGCTTTTCTGATGGACTGCTCTTGTAAATTGTATTAATAATAATAAACAACCCATTATAACTACACGGCTATTAAAAAAGAAAAGAGAAGTACATCTGCAGCCTAGAATAGCATATTTAAGTAAAGACAAATCTCATTTATTTATTTATAGTATTGTGGTACATAGGTGGAATTATATATGTTATCACATTGCATTGGTTGTACAGCTATGACCCGCCATATTGGCATACAATAGTTTGAGATGTAATATGTAGTATTAAACAAAACAGAAAGCTAATCATATTCTAAATTTTAACATTATTACGATAATCCTTTAGACTGTAATAACATTTATCATTCAAAAAACTAAACAATGTATTCTTATTATTATTTAAATCATTAAATTCTCGGATCGATTTTGGTAAACTATTGTATTAACAGGAATTAAGTAAAAAACACTTTTATGAATTAATGCAGTTTTGTGGGGTACACATGTAATTTTTTCATTGCGTCTAGTTCGGTTACTAAATTTAAAAAGGTGGGTATTCGCTTTAGCAAAAATGGCACACTCATAAACAATCATACTGGGAAGTGGTACTTCCTTTAGTTCCTTAAAATGTGGTATGCAGGATTCAGTTGGTTCAATGTTTACTATTGATCTACTAATTACTAATTTTGTTTACTGAGTTTCCCCAAAATATCAAACCATATCTTAAAATAGAAGACACATGGCCTTGGTAAGTACTGAGGATGGCAGATTTATCTGATCTTCTTCTTCGTGTGCCTCTCCAACTAGTGAAGGTTGGCTGTCAGCTTGGAATACTCTTCTTTATCTCTTGCGAGGCGAAAAAGTTCTGCAGCACTCGCGATGCCTGTCCACTCTCTAATATTTCGCAACCAAGATTTTTTCCTGCGTCCAACTCTTCTTTTTCCGGCGATCATTATAAGTTGTAATAATTCATACCGTTCGTGTCTTAGTACATGTCCCAGGTAAGCGACTTTTCTTGTCTTTATATTAAGCAAGAGTTGGCGTTTTTGGCCGGACCGACGTAGTACTTCCTCATTGGTTACTCTGTGTGTCCAGCTAATGGCCAACATACGCCTGTAGCACCACATTTCAAAAGCTTCTACACGTTTACTGAGGTCCTCTTTGATTGTCCAGGCCTCACATCCGTATAAAAGCACGGGCCAAATGTAACAGTGTAAGAGGCGAGTGCGCAAGGAGATCTTAATGCTTCGATTACAGAGTATCTTTTTCATTTTGTGGAAGGCATTTCTGGCGACTTCAATACGGATTTTAATCTCCATAGAACTGTCCCATTCTTTAGTCAGCCAAGTGCCTAAATATTTGTATTTGCACACTCTCTCCAGAAGTTGATTCGCAACATATATTGTGGGATCCAATTCGGCTCGTCTCGAGACAACCATAAACTTTCTCTTATTGACATTCATGTTGAGACCTGCTCTAATACTACACTGATTAACGAGATCAACCATCAGCTGCAGTTCGCTTTCTGTCGCCGCTATGAGGACTGTGTCGTATCTTAAATTGTTAATAATGCGACCGTTGATTTTGACGCCACAGTCTAAGTCTGTTAGGGCTTCAGCTAACTATAGGGGATAGAATGCATCCCTGCCTGACTCCTTTCTGGATCTCTACAAAGTTGGTCGCTTCTCCATCAACAAGAACAGTAGCGCGTTGGTTCCAATACAGGCTCTGTATTATTCTGATGTTTTTATCGTCTAAACTAATGTCTCTTAGCAAGGCAACAAGGCGATAATGTTGAACTCGATCAAACGCTTTTTCGTAATCGATGAAGCAGAGAAAAACATCCTGTTGCATATAGATAGTAGTAGTAGTTGCATAGACATTTTTGTATCAGTACCTGTAGTGCGAATAACGCCTCTCTAGTGCCCACACCTGATCGAAATCCAAACTGACTGTCGCCAAGTTGCTCGTCACATTGCACCCTAATTCGCTCATGAATGATGGCAAGGAATACTTTCAACACTTGACTCATTAAGCTTATGGTTCTGTATTCCTCACATTTATAAATAATAAATAATAAATACACCCAACAGTCACACACATAGTCCTGACCCCACACTAGGTAAAACCTGTATCGTAGGTATCAGGAACTACGAGGGACTTGCGGTCCCACAACACCCAGACCCGAAACAAATATTTGTGGATCACACAAACATTTGTTTCAGTGCGGGAATCGAACCCACGGCCTCTCGCTTCGTAACCGGCTACTCGCCCGCTGTGCCACGGAGTCTTTGGTAACGTCACAAAGCAAGATTGTAACCAGTCTTCAGGTATTTGACCGGTATCATAAATGAGGTTAAATAAGGCGACGAGTATATCAAGATGTTCATCCTGGATAAGTTTTAGTATTTCTATGTGAACATTATCAGGTCCAGCAGATTTTCCGGTTTTAGCTCTATGTAGTGCTTTCTGTACCTCGTCTTTTAGTATGGGGTAGCCATGTATAACATCAGAAAGCACTAATGAAGTCCTATACCCATCTGTGAACATAGTTTTTATGTACTGTTCCCATAAGTCTTTTTTCTTAGAACTATCCAAGATCGGGTGGCCACTTTCATCCAATAACATATGGGGCTGAGAATCACCACGTATCATTGATTTAATTTCCTTGTGGAGATTAAAATCTCCTTTCGAATCTGTTTATTAAGTTCTACATATTTTGAAGTTATATGCTTAGATTGTCTTCGCTCTTCCATAAGTTGGTAAATGATTATCATGATATTTTGCTTAATTAGTTTATAAAGAGCATAATATGACTCTTGATTTAAGCGTTTACAGACGTAATCTATATGGTTTTTCCAGTTTAGCCTTCTATCTATTGATAGAAGTCATAAAATCTTATTAGTGTTTTGAAATGTATCACCTAATGATTATATTTTTTCGTTCATTTGGTAATATTTGCATGATTTTTTATTTGTTTTAAAATCCTAAATGTACACGACAATATGAATATAGGGGCTAGCACGAATAACTGGCAAGAACGTATTCGTATCGAAATGTCAAAAAATTGTTTGAAACTTCATACAAATGCTAGCGTTCTCGATTCAAATACTTATTCGTAAGTTGTTCGTGCTCGCCCCTCTGTATTTGGCTGAAATATTCTTACTTTCTTGTTATTTATTTTTTAAATTTCTAATGCATAATATCTTTAATTACCTTTGCATAAAGTTAAAATAATGCGATAGCTCAGCGGGGAGTGACATGGACTGTCGAGACGAAAGTTGCAGGCTCGATACCAGCCCCGAGAGCATGTACCTCTGTTTTTTTTAAGATACGTGTGATTCCTGCGTTCTTTGTGTTAATTGTTAATTATCGCGTGCTGTAACGGTGAAGGAAACATCATGGGGAAACCTGCTTACCTGAGAAGTGCTCCATAAGAATTTCAAAGGTCTGGAAGTCTGCCAACCTAATGGCCAGCGTGGTCGACTGAGGCCCGTGCCTAGCAGTAGAACGTGTATAATACAAGGCTAGTATATACATATAATAAAGCCTAGCAAACATTAAAATATGTGATGACGCAACATAGAAATACTTAGGTCAACTCCATCGTATCGCTTTAATCGTGTTGGGTATTAGGGATCAATTAAAGTTAAGAATAGGACGGTGTAAAACAACTACAACTCTGACTTCACTAATATGCTTTCTAAAGTAGGTAAGAAGTGCCGATTGGTGACTAATTCAATATCAATATTGTAATATAAAAATACGCTAGCCTTTGCTCGCGGCTTCGCACTTGTGAAAGTGTTTTTCTGCGATAAATGTAGCTTTTGTCCTTCTTCAGTGTTTCAACAATCTGTATAAGATTTACTAAACATCAATATCGGTTTAGTGGTTTAGCCCTGAAAACGAAATGTTGGCGCCATTATACATCCACATTGTATCCTGTCAAATGTTTGTTAGTTATGAAAATATTTAAAAAAATGAATTTAGGTATCATGACTTCAGAACATTGAAGGAAAATTTACAAAACATTAAATTAATTTACAAAGAAACATGCTACATGAGAAAACTTAACTTTCGAAATCGTGCTTTACAAAAAATTAACGGTGGTAGAGATATTTTTTACGACGTAACCACAATTTCTTAAGAAGATTGAGGAAAACCGTGACGCAAAAGTGGCAACACCAAAAATCGGAGTTCCCAGTTACGGTCTTTAATGTGTATACGATGGGTAATTCCTAACGTGATACGTGACTCGCCCGTGAATCGATAGCGATGCACAATTGAAAGATACATAAGCTCACCCCTGTATACCCGAGGGGGTCAGCAAAGGGTAAACTATCGCTGCATCCACATATCGCAAAGTTTATTTCTGTCCCATTATGTGATAGAGGCTACCATTATATCGGGCACAAATTCCAATCCTGGGCAATTGAATTGATAACTCAAATAAATTATGATTGCCCGACCCAATTTCAACCCAAAAACAGCCATAATGGCTCGTTTAAGCGAGACCCGTTCCGAAGTCAGCTAGTGTATACCCAGTAACTACAGGCCGGCATAATTCTGCTGACCGTCGAGGGACGCAATGTCTCTTCACGGTAGAAATTTTATTTGGACTGCACTGTACTTAACATCCCTGGTTTGTACACTTGTCTTCCCCATCGCTATATACAGCGCAGAGACATGGACTTTCAAAACCGCAGGTAGACAGAGAATCAACGCATTTGAAATGTGGTTTTGGGGCAGTATGCTGCGAATACCATGGACGGCTCGTCGCACATACATCTCCATCTTAGAGCAGATAGAAAATGCTCAGCGTCTGGACACAGTCTGTTTACAGCGCATAGTGCGATACTTTGGCCATATTGCACGCTGAGGAGCAGACAATCTTGAGCGTTTGATGGTGACAGGGAAAATAGAGGGTAAAAGACCTAGAGGCCGTAGTCCTAAACGGTGGTCGGATCAAATATCCGATAACCTAAAAATCCCCATAAGCGCCACACTCCACCAGGCGACGGAGCGAAACCGATGGAGACAGCTCGTTGACCGATTAAGTATGAGTCACGATCCTCAGCAGTGAGGGAACGACTAAGAAGAGTACTTAACATCAGGTCCTGTGTACTCACATTGCCGGGGCAGGATCAGTATAGTTTTTTTTTTAATTATATCCTTAACGGTTTGAACTGAGCGATGAGTCAGTCAGCACTTTGCATTATATTTATATATACCGATATGATGAGTGATGCGCCAGTAATTTCCGATTCGGATATGCCTGGAATACAAAACTTATTACTAGACTGCCTCGGTGTTGCAGTTGTAATGCATCCGCGGTACGACTGCTGTACTGAGGTCTCGGGTTCGATCCAGATCCAGATCGGGTAAAGTGGTATTTTTCTGTTTTTTTTCTTGTGTCTTTTTCTGTTTTTCTGTTATGAAATGCTCAGTCTGGAGTCTGGAATTGTGCCCGATATGGCGATAGGTTCACCCCCTATCACATCGTGGGACGGAAATAACTCAGCGAAATCTGGGTGTACTAATTACACCTCCACCTACTCCTTCGGGGAGTAGAAGCGTGAGTACGTACATACTTATTATAAATGTGTAATTACGTCGCGCAAGTACTTATTTAAAAATTCTTTCTCATCAAAAATATAGTACTTATCAGACTACTAGCACTTATTTCATAATATTTGAATAAGATTTAACCACGAATGGAGGTATAAAGCAGCTATTTTGAAAGAACATCAATAAGTTAAGTCAGATGTCAACTAGACATCTTTCTTCCGGTATATGTGTCAAAGCGTGTCTTTTGTATTAGAATAGTAAAAAGAAAATACAATAAAAAGAAAAAACTCGCCGTATCGAAAACCTTCTCCTTTTTTGAAGACGGTTAAAAATAACAATTACTATAGGTCTCTTTGAAGTTAGTGCCGGTGCAGTTACCGGTCCAATGAAATTGGTGCAATTTGGACTCCGAAGATACCTATAGAAATTATTATTTCTGAAGTCGGTTTTTAAGTTTTATTAATTGTGAAAGAATTATCATAATCAGTGCATAAATGACGAAGTTTGAATCTTACATCCCCGATGTCAACCCCGTAAGGGTGGAATTACTTTTTGAAATTGAAAATTGGACCAAATTTGAGCTAAGTATAAATTTTCGAACGAAAAATAATCATCCAAAATCAGGCCACATTTGGCGGAGTTATGAGTGGAGAGTTATGCGTACATACAAAAAAACGCGTCGAATTGAAAACCTCCACCGCTTTTATCGTTGGTTGAACAATTTTGAAGGTATGTGAAGTTTACCAACCCGCATGAGGCCAGCGTGGTAAGGCCTAACCCCTGTAATTAGTAGAAGAGGCCCGTGGCCTATCACATCAGCCGGCGGAAAAACCGATTGCGTGTGGGTGTACTACAAGGCGCGACGTTTGATATAATCTACGTGCTTTACACCACGTAGGCAGGCAGGTGTGTACAAAGCAGCGTCGCCATTTGCACCATAATTACGGTAGATCTGCCGATTTTATTTAATTTTATTATTATTTGTTATTTTATTAAAAGTAACAATTATACTTGCTATGACTTTGAACCAAATAATGTTATGATTAAGAAAATGAATGATTGTATTTAGGTATATAAAAAAACTTCCATTGCAATAATTGAAATCGACTCTCAGTAAATCATACTCAAATAAATAAATTAAATATTGTTTGTAAGTTTGCAGAGTAAGGAAATGTCACCGTAAATCTACAGTTTTTCTTTAAGCTAGAACACCGTATTTCAGGTAATTTTGCCCTTATTGTGTACCGTAATTTTGTTGTGTTCATCTGGCAACACTGGTAAAAAGTGCCTTACTCTGACGATATTTGGGGTTCATAAAATTTAACATCGTCGCGAAATATGTCATAATTTGTGTGTACAAATCATTAGCGTTTCAGAAAAGACAAATATAACTTTATAACCGACTTCTAAATAGGAAGTTCTCAATCCATTTTTCTTTTTTGCTTTTTTTATATGCACTTCGTTTTTTTTCGATCGAGTTGTGGACCGATTTTGCTAAATAAATCGTCCGGTAAGTTTTAGTTGCAATGTAGTTGCATATTAATCTTACAGCTACTAGTTAAAGATCGTCCTATCTACAAAAAACTAAAAAGCTAAAAAATAAATAACCAATTTTGGCCCAGTTATTATTGAAGCAGTTTATCGATCAATGATTGATAGCATTGACTTAAATTTGGTAATTACATATTTTTATTACTTATAGAACTTTTTAATGGAAATATTAAAATCAGTGCATAAGCGATGAAGTTGTCTTTTAAATTTTACACCTTTAGGGGTAGAATATTTTCTTGAGATTCAAATAGGACCAATTTTGATCGAATACAAAAAAAGAATCATGAAAACGGATCACTCTATGAAGAGTTATAATGGTTATACAAACAACAACGAAAACAAATGGAAATTCCTTTGTTGTCTTCAAACAATTTAATGTATACTATTAGACAAGTGGGAAAATACAGTTATAGCTCAGGTGGGAGTGGTATGGACTGTCGAGACGAAAGCCGCAGGTTCGAAACCAGCCCCAAGAGCATACACATCTGACTTTTCTAAGTTACGTGTATATTAATTGTTAATTATCACTTGCTTTAAATGTGAAGGAAACATCGTGAGGTAACCTACATACCTAAGAAGTTCTCCATAAGAATTTCGAAGGTATGTGAAGTCTACCAATCCGCATTAGGCCAGCGTGGTGGACTACGGCCTAACCCCTCTCATTCAGTAGAGGAGGCCCGTGCCCAGCAGTGGGACATGTATAATACAGGGCTAGTATTATTATTATTAGACAAGCTGTGCGGTACATAGAAATTGCACCACTAAGTAACGGTCATTTGACCGTAACTCAATTACCATATCACTTACTCTCAACTAGAACCCCTATCGCGTTCCCTGTTTGTGAGCTGTCAAACGCCCGCGTTATGTGACGCAATTATACTTCTAAACAGCCCCGTCTAGTAATATACATTAAAGTCTTGGTTTTCTTTCGTCTAAATTAATTTTATATTTTTGCCCGCACCTGCCCACTTACGATATTAGGTACCTATATTGTTATATTTCCTGCTCCCGTCATCATAGCCAGATAAATGAATATATCACATAAATCAGTTTTTAAGTCTAATTTTAAACACAAAATATTTCTCCAAATCGTGTTATTAATAGTATTTGCGTGATGCTTCAAGTATAAACACATGTAGTGGCTTTTTGTTATTACTTAGAAATTAGGAATAACAATAAAGTATTTGTACCAAACTTTACCTCGTTGGAGTTCAGCAAAAACCCCCAAACCACAACTTATTACACTAAATTATAGCTCCTCTAAATTGAATATGACAGTTTTTTATTCTTTTTACTAGCTTGAATGTTTTAGAAATTTTTTATGTGCCGGACTTACGTACTAATTTATTAACAGTTGCCAAAACGAAGCTCTCCTTCATGATCACGAAGAGAAAGCCTGTTATCAGGTATATTTGACAGCCTCCGTGGAGGAGCGGGCGAGTCGCCAGTTGCGAAGCGTGCGGCCGTGGGTTCCATTCCCGCACCTTGACAAATGTTTGTCTGATCCACAAATATTTGTGTCGGGTCTGGGTGTTGTGGGAGCGCAAGTCCCTCGTAGTTCTTGATACCCACGATACAGGTTTAACCTAGTGTGAGGTCAGGACTATGTGTGTGACTGTTGGGTGTATTTATTATTTATTTATTATTATATAACTCCTGGCGTTCCCAGGGTCATTTCGTGTGTAAGATGTCGTTGATTGTAACCATGTTCCCTTAATATATAACTTGTTATTATACACATCAACAGTGTATTATTTACCACGGCCTAACACAGATGGGTCGCCTGATGATAACCTGCCCATAAACAAACACAACACAGAGGCTTGAATTGTAAAGCACTGCATGGCTCTGGGCAGCGCTCGTCATCCCAAGACGTACAGTGTTAAGTCTCATAATGCCCAGTCAATGGCTTCAATATCCTTCAAATCGAAACACAACAGTACTACACCATTGCTTGGCGGCAGAAATAGACAATGCAGTGGTACCAACCCAGACGGCATGTCGCAGACGAGGGACCTACCATCTTGTAAAATAGAGTGATAATAATTACGTGGTTGATTGTTAAAGTGGTCTAATACCTACGATTGTATAAAAGTGTTAGTAACAAGTTTAGTTAGAGGATAAATGCTTGGTTAGTGCAATAGATAATTCCCGCGGGAATTACCCCAGGGAACAATGTTATCTATTTTATGAAGTATGTGCTCCGGAATGTGAAGAAGCAATTAGGCAGGCCGGCCTACGATAGACACATTGGCCCTTACTTATCATTTTTTTTATGTATAGTATTTTTTTTATAGCATAATTGTGGGCGCGTTGCCGACCTTAAAGGAGAGGGATAATTAAGGGAATGGGAAGGGAAGGGCATTTGGGCTTTCGGATATCTCACTCACCGTACGAAACGCAGCAGAAAGCTGCTACTTTACGTCGGTTTTCTGTTAGACAGTGTTAAAACCCGGTAGAGCCGGTCGAGTACATTCATGCTGTAGACAAAATTAGGAAGTACTGTAGTTTAATAGTTTATGAGTGATACCACCGACTCAAAATTGTTTAGTTTTATTTTTATCTTTTTAGTTTTTATGAGTCGGTTTCATTTTTTGTTAAAGTGTGTTTATTTTACTATTTTTAGTGAAAGAATTATTAAAATCGATGCATGAATCAGTGCATAAAGGAGTTTTAATCTTTCATCTCCGATTTCACTCGCTTAGGGGTTGCATTATTTCTTCACCTTAAATGGGAACACCAACGCAGTAAACCCTATCGAATACAAAAAGAATAATAAATAAATACACCTAACAGTCACACACATAGTCCTGACCCCACACTAGGTTAACCTGTATCGTGGGTATCAGGAACTACGAGGGACTTGCGGTCCCACAACACCCAGACCTGAAACAAACATATGTGAATCACACAAACATTTGCCTCGGTGCGGGAATGAAACCCACGGCCTCTCGCTTTGCAGCCGGCTACTCACCCACTGCACCACGGAAGCTGTCTAGGAGGATCATCGTAATCAGTTCTCATTTGGCAAAGTTATGCGTGAACACACATAAAAAATGGGGATTTTTTTTATTAGCTTGAGTGACTGCCTCGGTGCGCAGTTGTAATGCGTACGCGTTACAATTGAGGCTAACGCTGAGGTCTCGGGTTCGATCCCCGGGTCGGGTAAAGTGGTATTGGGTTTTTCTATTACGAAATTCTCAGTATCAGCCAGGAGTCTGGAATTTGTGCCCGGTGTGGCGATAGGCTCGCCCCCTATTACATCGTGGGACGGAGATACGCTCGGCGAAATGTGGGTGTACTAGTTACACCTCTGCCTACCCCTTCGGGGATTACAGGCGTGAGTGCGTATGTATGTATGTAGTTTGAGTGACGAAATGAATGGCCGCTCGCCTGATGAACTTTGGATTACAGAGCACTGTATGGCACTGAACTGCGCTCGTCATCCCGAGACATAAGATATTATGTCTCATAATGCCCAGTCATTTCCCTGTCTTCAATGTCCTTCAAATAATACATCACTACGTAAATTAGTAATACATTCTTATTAATTTTACTACCCACTTAGTCATTACTTAGACAAGCAGTGATAACTCAGCCGGGAGTGGTATGGACTGTCGAGACGAAAGTCGCAGGTTCGAAACCAATCCCAAGAGCATACACCTCTGACTTTTCTAAGTTGCTTGTGTATTAATTGTCAATTATCATTTGCTTTGATGGTGAAGGTAACATCGTGAGGAAACCTGCATAACTGAGAAGTTCTCCATAAGAATTTCGTAGGTATGTGAAGTCTGCCAACCCGCAGTAGGCCAGCGTGGTGGACTAAGGTCTGACCCTTCTCATACAGTAGAGGAGGCCCGTGCCAACACTGCGACGTGTATAATACAGGGCTAGTATTATTAGTCATCACTAAGGTTCTTAGCTACTCGGGTAACCAAGTATATAGGCTTAATTTGTGGAACACGTGTTTATCACAATGTTGATTTCATTGTTCCACTATAAACGTATTTCCCTAACAAATTGTATTATTAAATTGGCGAAATCGGTGACGTCATTGAAAAACCGGTCGTGAAGATATGCCGTGTACATCAGAATGCAGTAAAACTAAGATGGGGTCCGGTGGTTCCCTTTTTTAGACACATGTTTATTTTTATAGCAAACGAGTTTTTTTTTTACAAGGTGGTAGGTCCCTCGTATGCGAGAAGCCGTCTGGGTTGGTACCACCGCTTTATCTATTTCTGCCGCCACATAGCAGTGGTTAAGCACTGTTGTGTTTCTTACCAGGTGACCCATTTGATAGTTTGCCGGCCTATGTTAACAAAGCATTGCTCTAATGTGGTTAATCAGACGTCACATACAGAATTCGAAATTCCTATAAAGAATTCTCTGGTATGCAGTTAGGTGCATGCTCTTGGGCCTGGAATCGAACCGCGACTTTCGTCTCAACAGTCCATAACACGTCCCGCTGAGCTATCGCTGCTATCTACTTGCATTACTTAACATTTACTTTGACATTATGAAACGAGTAATTGGACAAACACATAATTATTATATCAGAACATTCGATGTCAGAACGGTATCAGTAACGCCATCTAGTTAACTCATGTAAAACTACGGGTTTTGTATGGGTGGTTTGTAAGCCATTGATTGTGTAGGTACTTACTACAGTCAATAATATATCATTTAGAAAAGCGCCTCCAGTGGTGGATAATATAACTATTTTTTGGTATGATCGTAAAATGGGGGCCGAACCTAGGATGCAACCGGTTTCATGTAATTCGCATTTCATTAAATATTCGACTATGGCTTGACCTAATCATTGAATGAATACGAAGTCGTTTGACGATATAATCAACTAAACACATGTCTATTTCATGATATTATTACGGTCATACCTTAGAGTATTCACACACCTTGCTTTATAATTCTATGGGTCAAACATAACATAACTTCTTATGCCAAGGATCAATTGAGCCGATTTCCAATTTCTAATGACATTTTCCAATATTGTCTGACGTCATGCTCGGGAAAATATGCGCTTATACTCTGATTAATATAATTTTATTTATTACGTAGTTTTATTAATCAGAATTGGGTAAAATCTTATAGTTTCTTATTATTATGGATTCAAATACACTACATTTTACGTCATAAACCCACACAATCGGTCTCCCCCTATTTTACGTTATTGACGTCACGGCCGTCGCGTCGTTTATCAGACATAAAATCCGGTTTCAAATTCGGAGTCTTTGCCCCCGTAATTATGCGAATGGGTCAACTCGACCGTTTATTTTTAGATATTACAATTATAATACCATAGAGATATTTATGGCTTCTTAATTGTTATATTATGGCGTAGTAGGTACCTATTAGAAAGTAGTAGCAAGCAGCGATAACAGCGATAAGACAAAAGTCGCAGGTTTGAAACCAGTCCCAAGAGCACACACCTCTGATTTTTTTAAGTTATTTTCTTATTCATCATCGCTTGCTCTAACGGTAAAGGAAAGATCGTAAGGAAACCTGTATACCTGAGAAGTTCTTCATAAGGATTTCGAAGGTATATGAAATCTGAGAACCCGCATTAGACCAGTGTGGTGGACTTAGGCCTGACCCTTTTCATTCAGTAAAGGTATGTGCCCAAAATAATAATAATTGTAAGTAGAAGTAGTAGTAGACGTATTTTTTCATTTTCATTTTCAGATGTATTCAAACAATTCTATCACGGTATCCCTTGTCTGTCGTAAGAGGTGACAAATGGGGCTATCAAGGGGTGCGAGAGCGTGGGTTACTGTAATGTTCTTGGCACCTCTTGTACTTTTGTCACCCAGAGATGAACGGCAGTGAGGGTGGTTGGTTTAGGACGTCCATCAGTGCACGAGGCCTTCGGCAGTAGTTGCGGCGTTTCTCATCTCGGGAACCCGAATACGTGGAAAAGGGAGACATTTTTTGTGATGTGACAGATGTGGGGACAAAATTTTCTAAAAGTGGAGCAACATTGGACGGTGACAGGTTGAAATTACTTATAAGATTTAATAAGGCGGAGATAAATTCTAATATAGATACATTATTGTACACCATGCAGAATATTACAGTAAAGAAAAAACAAAATTATAATATATATATATTTATATAGCCTCCGTGGCGCAGCGGGCGAGTAGCCGGTTGCGAAGCGTGAGGCCGTGGGTTCGATTCCCGCACCTAGACAAATGTTTGTCTGATTCACAAATATTTGTCTTGGGTCTGGGTGTTGTGGGACCGCATGTCCCTCGTAGTTCCTGATACCCACGACACAGGTTTACCTAGTGTGGGGTCAGGACTATGTGTGTGACTGTTGGGTGTATTTTATAAATGTAACAATAGGCGGTCTTATCGCTAATAGCGATCTCTACCAGATAATCTTTTATATATATTAAATTGTTTAGCAGTATCATCTTTGTTAACATTATTAATTGATGTCCAATTTGCATCTGACTTGAATGTCGTCGTTTGTCTTACGTTACGACGTGGTAAATTCTAATTAAATATCAGCTACATAATAGAGTAGTTGACTAGATTTTTTTTATTATTTAAATCAATAAGTTACGTTACTCAAAATCTATTGCAGAAAGAATTTTATAAATCGGACCAAAAATTAATAAGATAGAAGCCATTGAAATCCTGTAGAAGGGGTAATTGTCAAATGACAGACGATGCAACCTTTGACGTCACTGTGTAAAATGTTCATTATAGTGCACGCGTGCAAGCGAGATAGTGAGATATCCCTACTACGCACCCACTTTTCCTCATACCAACATTTAAAGTCATAACTGCGGGCACATTTCTGAACCAATTTTGATTGTGTTTTAATAAAAGGGTTTCTTTTGCGTATCATTTTCTGTTGTTTATAAAATAATGTATAAAATTTAATATAGGAAACTACCCTATTATGTGTGAGATGGATATTTTTTTATTTCCTGCATCATCATTATTATGAGGCAGAGAACCGCATCGATGTGGTGCAGGTTGCGTGGGTGCTCTAACAGTATTCTGAAAGTATTAGTAAATAACATTGAAAATCCTTTTATCAAGCACTGGGTGGACCTACACATGTCTGCTCGTGGCGCTAAACTGCTGGGCTCGCATTATTATCACCCAACCAGGAAAAAGTTTTAAATAATTAATAAGTTAATTAATATATTATAAGATCTTTAACTAACACTATGGAATTTATGAAGTCCGAAATAAAGATTTATTATTAATGATATACGAGTAGATATGACGCAATATCGTGCCGACATATGTTTGTTTACTCCAATGTGTTTGGCAGATCCTTATTATGATATACTGACAAATAGGATTGAGACTAGTAGAGAGTTGAAACCACAGACCACAGACAATACAATAGATTAAGTCCGTTATAGGTAAGTAGGTACTTTCAATCTGTGTGGAAATGAGGTGTGCCAATTTTTACTTTGTACATACAGTAAGCGGTTTAGCGACTAAATTATATATACGCCCATACGCACACTCGTCTGTAATCCCCAAAGGACGTAGGCTGAGGTGTAACCAGTACACCCACATTTCTCCAAGCTTATTTCCGTTCCATGATATAATAAGGAGCGAGCCTATCACCATGCCGGACACAATTCTAGACTCCGAGCTTATACTGAGAATTTCAAAATAGAAAACCCAATATCACTTTTATCCGACCCGGGGATCGAACCCGCAACCTCAGTGCAGCAGTCGTACCGCGTTCAAATTATAACTGCACCACCGAGGCAGAGGCTAAGCGCAAAAAGTGGCGCTAAATACTGGCACCAACATAAAGTCCCAGGTTTATGTTGTGTGATATTATTAGTATTAATGTATGGCGATGCACTAAGAGGAATTCGTAGCAGCTAGTTCAGTAGATAAATCTAAATACGTGACCAATGTGCTGAGGTTTTGGGAGTATCCAACTTCCAAGTGATTAATATTCTTCAGGAAAGTCCAAAATAACATGTAAGTAATTGCCTGCTTTGTTATGTTTCTTGTTTTGTATTAGTGTGCAAACGGGTCGAATTAATGTTTTTCTTCTTTTCTTTGAAATAATAGTTACTATCTATTCTTTCTTTAAGCAGTGAACTCGATTTCTGTTAGTTACAACAGAGCAATCGTTTCCTACAGCTTAAAAGTAAATGTTAGTACAAATATAACACAAAAAAAAAACAGTCCCCGATAATAAAGAGAGGTGTTTTATGTTTGCCCCTTTGTCTGTCTTTTTTTTATTAGCTTGAATGATGAGACCAGCAGGTCGGCCCCCTGATCATCGCGCGCTTGCTCATAAACAGAAGCAAAACCACACAGAACGTTGAATGAGATACTGGCATGCACCTACTTACCTAAAATCGCACCAAACGGCCCAAATACAGAAATAAATATTTTTTTGATTGTGGCAAGTGTTTCCTGCACTATTTAATTATTCAAAATCCGGTCACATATGTTCCCAACCTACCCAAATGTAGCCGATGTTGTGCGAACAGATTTTTGATGTTGTCAGTGTGTCAGTAGAACGTGTGACCCTGAGTCTGCAATGTGCCTGTGATGTAAACAATCATGTGGCACTGGTATTATTGTGACCACACGATAACGTAGCCTAGGATATTACGTACGTATAATAGGATAATATACAAGGATATAAATTATATAAGAGTGTATATTATATAATGATTGATGAGGATGATGATGATTTGACAGCCTCCGTGGCGCAGCGGGCGAGTAGCCGGTTGCGCAGCGTGAGGCCGTGGGTTCGATTCCCGCACCTAGACAAATGTTTGTCTGATTCACAAATATTTGTCTCGGGTCTGGGTGTTTTGGGACCGCTAGTCCCTCGTAGTTCCTGATACCCACGATACAGTTTTACCTAGTGTGGGGTCAGGACTATGTGTGTGACTGTTGGGTGTTGTTTTTTATTGTATATATTAATGATATATAATATATAAGGAATTTATAAGGATACTAACGTAGTATAGGATTATTTTTATTTAACTTGAGTGACGAAACGAGCAGTTCGCTCGTCTGCCTTTGAACAGAGGCAACACCACACAAAACTTTGAACTACAAAGCACTGCATGGCATTGGACTGCGCTCGTCACCCCAAGTAAGTCTCATAATGCCCAGTAATTTCACTGGCTGCAAATCCTTTATCTGCGTTAAATCAACATAGAACCTTTTTTTATACAATCAAATGCTAAAACAAGCAAGCCCCTCGCCTGATGGTGAGCAACACAACTGCCCATGAACAGTTGTAACACGACCGAGACCTTTGGATTACAAAGCACTGCGTGGCACTGCACTGCGCTCGTCATCCTGAGACACGACTTGTTAATGTCTAATAATTACACTGACTACAATGTACTTGAAACTGGAGAAAATCTGTGTTTGCTCACTGCTGCTTGGTGGCAGAATAAGACAATGCGGCGGTACATCCCCAGGCGGTACTATCCGCTAGTCTTTTCTTAATCAGCCTTGCTGTCCCACTGTTAGTAAAAAGGCTCTCTATATTTTTTATGGGAGGGAAGGGACCATGATTCATCGATATTGGTCCATTACAAGTTTGTGGGTAAAGGTATGGTTGGGCGTCACTGTTTGCTATCTGCTGCCGATCTTATCTACCTTGTCTATTGCTCGGCAGGGCGTACCACGGTTTTTGGGTTGATCACGGAAGTGGGGTTGGGGTCTTATGGATAGTACCTATCCCCTTTGCACCCCAACACAGGATATTATCGTCATTATTAAAATAAAAACAACTTCTTTTATTTATGAGCCTGAATTATATGACGAGTCGTTCGTGAGACAGTAAACGCCACGCGCGCTAGTTCATAAACAAAGGCAAAGCCACGCAGATATTTTAATAACAACGTACTTCGTCACTAGTTACATTAGCATGATTTGTTGTTTATATATTATATGCCTAAGTATACATGTACATATTTTCATTCATGTTTCCATATAATTATAATTAATTTTTAATTTTTTTGTTTGTTAGATCTTTACACTTTTAAGCAAGTTGTGTTTATCTTAAATAAGTTGTAAAATTAGATAAAATAATATATGTATTATATAAAACTAGCATAATATATAATAAGCATGTAATATTGTAACAACTGCTGATAAACCAATAAATAAAAAAAAAAAAAAAAACGTAGCAATGGCACTGCGCTGTACTCGTCATTCCGAGATAAAGTCTCATACTACCTAGTAACTTATATAGCGTTAATTATTTGTCAAATAATAATATCTTTATATCGTCGCTATTTAGTCTCTAATGGCCGTTCCCTATAATCTATCTATCGACATTTTGCTTACTGACAATAGTGTTTTGACAGATATTCCATACAAAATGTGTCAAAATTTTACTGCCGGTAAGCAAATCTGTCGATAGACAGAATATTGGGAACGGCCATAAATGGGCATCTATCAATATTGTTTGTTTTCCATTGAATTAGTAAATTTTTTAAGTAGGTAATGGTATCATTTATCTTTATAGACGAGCTAGACTAATGAAAAAACAAAATTTACCCAAATTCCAAGATGATTTGGGTAGCCGACCGCAATGTGTATGTTTCTAGGAAATTCGCTATGGATGAATATTTATTTGAGTATTAATAACGTCCAGACGCACTGACAGTAATTAAACAAATATCACGTCGAGATATATTTTGGCGTGTTGGATAATGTAGAGCATTGGTGGGGTTAATATATATTATGCAGAGAAATTCAGGACATTTTATTTAGCGGCGCAGTGGACGAATAGTTTTGCACATAAGGTTATATTTAACACGCTTATTTGCTTATCAATATTTGTTTGCAGAGTATTGTGTAAATAAATATTGTTCCTAGACCAGATGATAGTTACATGATAATTAATATAAAAAGTTACTGTAAAAATTAAAAACTATTTTGCGTTTTATAAGCGGCATGACCGCGTTCGTCGAACGTTGTGATTAATTTTGGCTATCCGATTAAGATGTTATGAAATATAGTTAAAAAAATGCCTGTAAAAGTTCCCTCGGTATCATGTACCGAGGGAACTCGGTATCATGGTCACAACAGTTATAATGTACACAGTGAGTGACGGTCGAAACGGTCGTATATTTCGGCGGGCGGCGCGACTACGACCTCCCTGTACCTAGTCGGTAGTCGGTACGCACTGAAGTTTATTTCGGGGATATGAGTTACTAGACAACGGTAATGATGCTCAAACTTTTAAAAGTATATTTTTAGTCCGAAATTATTTAATTTTTCTTAAATAACGGTCCTTAGAGATTGTGGTGTGCCGTGTTTATAGTGTATCTATCTAGCCTCCAGCCGCGCGCCTTTATTTGTCATGTCATACTTATTATTATCTACCTCCACTAAACTTGATAGTGTTGGGTATTAAAATATTTTTAGATGTTAATAAACTCTTCGACTATCGACTGAGTACTGATCACTAAGAACTAGACTACGACTAAGCCCTAGGCACTGGCAACTGGCAAATAGGTTTCAGTTATGGCGGCGACCTCTTTTATACGATTTGCCCACCCTTCTACCACTATACCGCACAGTTATTATTCCAATGTACCCAACGTTGTGTTCCCAGATACCCTCAATTCGCCAATAAAAAGGGAATACCCTAACAATATTTATTTAATTATTATTAGCTGCCAATACATTTAGTTTTTATAAAATTACTTAACACTAGTACTTGATTTGATATTTACAAAGTCACGCTTCCAACGGCATAATACCATATCTATAGTAGTATAGAGAGAAGAAGAACAGAAGAACAAATAACACTCAGTTGATAAATGAAATATACACAAGGATGACGCAACGGGAACACTCGCCTTTTACAAATTGAAGTCACACCATTTACAGTTACACCACTTAAGTCAACGGTCTCTGATTTCCTGGTAAGTTAAATATGGTTAACGAGCATAAATTTCAAGTGCTTTAATTCAAAACGGTTAATAAAAAATAAATTAGTATAACAATTATTTTAATTTTTGTTATGTGTATAGTCAGATATAATTCCTTAACAAATGTCAAAGTATTTACTCGTAATTGCATTGATAATATAATCTATTATCTATTACATATAATAAAGCAGTATAGTCTCTTCTGTGCCTGGTTCGTTGAAACGGCTGTATGGATCTCATTAATATGTTAAACGAAGCTCAGAATAACATATAGGTAGGTATCTCAGAATAACATATGAAAATAAAGAAATATATAAGCAAAATATAGCCTATAGCATTGCCCTGCGAGCACGAACTACTTACGAATAAGTATTCCAATCGAGAACGCTAGCATTTGTATGAAGGTTGAAACTATTTTTTGACATTTCGATACGAATACGTTCTCGCAAGTTATTCGCGCTACCCCCTCTGTACTCTATACCGAATTTCAACATAACCGCACAGATGCCTGTCCGTCTGTTAAAACTTTTTTCTCAGAAACGAGAGGTATCAAGTTGAAATTAATATTAAGTACTTACTAAATTTAATCTTTAAAGTCAACGCAATCAAAAGATGTCAAATATTTTATTATTCGCAAACTCACTTATCAACGCTTATTGAACATAGCTACCGATGAAAAATTATTTATTACATAGGTAATTGCAACATTTCACTTTTAATTCTAATACACCGACTTGACCGCTTTTTTAAACAATCCGAAACTTAACCCGTCCTTAATTTAAACATCAAAAGTTTGAGTATCGCTGCGCAAACGCATATCCGCGATGGGCTCCGTACCGCAGTCGCGATGCGCGCGCCGCCCGATCCCGCGGCCTGCGCCGCGCTTCTTCTGTTCTACCCAGTCGTCCTGGTACTGGCACAGCACAGAGGATACTATGCTGAGGAGCCGCACCTCGACGACGCGATCGACGCGTGAGTTCTGAGTTCCTGGTATATTGTGATGGGCTTCTAATGAATATATTTTAGTGGTTGCGTGTTTGTAAATTTCGGTGGTGCAAGTTAGTGGCTTAAAACACTGGCAAGTAAAAAACATCCAAATTCAAAATCGTTCTCCGACCTTATTCTGAAGTTGTTTCATTTTTTTAAATTATGTCGTAAATATCCCAATTTCTGAAGCTTTTAAGTGTATCGTATTTTATTGAAAAAATCATATTCGACTTAAGTATTTTGTAATTCTGTTTTATTTTTATCCAAACAAAATTTATCTATGAGGAAACACACAATTCAAAACTAATCTTACTAATTACCCCGATGTAAATTGTAAAAGGAAAAAATATACAAAACAAATAAATTGTACATAACATAGGTACATAACATACATTCGATTCAATGAAATCTTTTATTAGGTCGAGTTGTAAATGACAAACTGAACGATAACGTTCCTTTATCAATGAAATGAATCAATCCAGTGGTGCACTGTGCTTAAAAATGTATTGGAGTTCAATGTACTGCATTCGAAGGAAGTAGAGTGAACGAGTACCGACGAAGTAACACGCTCGGACGCAGTCGCGGACTCTACGAATTGTATGTGGGGTTAACTCGAAATTAAATGACTCTTCCAATTTAATGAGTAATGTGTTTTCTAATACATAATGGGAAAGAGACTTGTTCCCATGAGAACAGACAATTGATTTTCTCAGCTCAAATTCCTTTTCACATGTCACCACTTCGGATGGCTTTTGAGCTAAAGTGAGCAATTGGTATTTTAAGACCGTCAGAGTAGACCAACACATGATTGGTTTTCGATGTTGTTTGATGAAATCATGAAATAAAAGTAATTTGTACGTTTATTCCATTTTCATTTTATTTACAATGAACTTGGGTATTATTTTATTTTCAAGCTTAGCGTCAGAGTGCATTTGATACATCATTTACACTACTAGTTTATGCAAAGCAGATGGCAACGGTAATATATGCTAATGGATTTACTGACATATTATTTTAATGCATCCTAAGTTAATAACTAACACAACGAATAAAGTAAATGTTAGAAACCAAATGCATATGTCTCTACCTCATGAGTTTAAGATATTTAGGTCAAAATGATAAAACTGCGCATAATAGATCTCATTAAACACGTTACACTCAAAAACATGGAGATCAGCAACCAACTTAAGTCCCTAAATCCACACCTGTCAACACAGTGCGTTCATTATAGGAGGATATAAATAGTGTATGCAACAGAAACCCTTTGATGTACATTCTCGGAAGCGGACCACGGGAGATTAACTCACTCAGCATATCTAGTAAAAAATATTTACATATACAATAAACACACAATACTATAGCGTAAACATAGGAAGGAAGTGTTTGAACCTTCATACAAATGCTAGCGTTCTCGATTCGAATACTTATTTGTAAGTTGTTGGTGCTCGCCCCCCAGATCCCAACTGCCACCACCTTTTTCTTTATAAACTATGAATATACAAAAATATTCCTTTCCTTGCATACATCTTATCGGTTTATGTTTTTTATTGCGTAGCATGAAAAAATATTTTTAGCAAAATACAAAGAAGCACAATGATGACATAACTGACATCATTTTATTGTTCAAAATATATTTTATAGCAGTTTATCTGAAACGTGCGGTTGTTAGATTTCGTCATAGCTTAGTAATATGCTAAATCCTAATACATCACGTTAAAGCTAACGTACCGACCGATCCTTAATATCAATATTAGCTCTGATAGGCTCATGCCATCAAACGCGACGTTGTAATTTTTTTTATCACCATAATATAGGTTTGATACATAAATGAGTAAACACCATTGGTTTTATACAGTTTCTATTTCACAAATCATGATGAGTAATAGTGGTTCATCATCATCATCATCATCATCAGCCTGAATTCGTCCACTGCTGGACATAGGCCTTTCCAAGTTGGTTATGACATCTAAAATTGTAGTTTCGGGTTCGTTAGGTACATTCTTACTACAAAATGCCCTTGGTGCGTATGCGAATACCCAAATCGATGTTTATGTGTTTTGTAAATTTAAGCGCTGTTGAAATTCGGAAAGTGTTCATCGGTTCTGACATTCTGGGATTCGTTCGATACTTACCCCCGTATTCATCAAAGATTTTAATGTATACTACTAGACAAGCTGCGCGGTACATAGAAATTGTACCACTAAGTTGTAGTCAATTGACCGTAACTCAATATTGCCATCTCGCTTACTCTCGACTAGAACCCCTATCGCGGGCCTTGTTTGTAAGCTGTCAAAGTCCCGCGTTTCGTGACGCAATTTTACTTCTAAATAGCACGTCTAGTAGTATACGTCATTAAACTCATTGGTATTCATAAACGTTACTATGAGGCCTCATAGTAAGCGCGAACGCATAGTGGCGATTTCACCACACATCATTGGTTAGTTTTTGGCGCTAAATCAAAACAGACCAATCATGAACACAGAATTGGACACCTAGCAAAGAGCTTTGTGAATACGCGCCTTAGATTTTAAGATAACCACACACACGTCTGAGACAGTCCCTGTTAATATTATTATGGCTCCTTATTATGCTTCTAACACTCATCACGTTCGCTTGTGATGAAAAATCATTTTCTTTACAAATCTTAAGACGTAAATAATAATTCAATATATGAAATGAATCTTTGTAATAATTACATACCAATAATTATACCAAATTGGATGGGAGGAATATTATCCTGCGAATATAGGCACATTCCTACTAATGTGCGTTTTGGGTATACATTACACAATAGACTAAATAAATTGAAGATGGACTTACGGGCTAACAGCTGATCGGCACATAATTCAGCTAAAGAATGCTCTAACCGATATATTATAAATTCGATAATAATAATGATAAAATCGGTTTTATTTTGCCTAATTCAGCCGTCTGCTCGTCCACTACGCCACGGAAGCTCTTATTCAGGTACAATAATATAATTTGGAATAATGCAATGTTAATAGATATAATCTAATAAAAGGCACTAAGCCATCATCGAGACAGGCTCGCCTAATGTGTACATCAGATACCCTAAAATTAGTACTAGTATTAAGATGTTCTTTATAACAATGTACTTATTTAATTTAAAGATTTTATGGAATCTTATTAAAATAAATAAATACATCTACATGCTTTGTCTACACTCTACAGGCTTTGTCTCTTAGCATTCAATAATAAAAAGAATAGAAAAACTGAAGGAAGTAGCAGGTGTCAGTGTAATTTATCTATAAATCATTGCCTTCCACGAGGAAAATTTATCCACAAACATCATTATCTTGATCAATCATCACAAATTAAGTACACGTGTCGTTCCAAACATTTTTATACTACAATTTTAAGAAAATTACCGTTAATTTACTGCGGTTGCCATTTATCTCATGATGTGTTATTTTGATTCGATTCACTCTCTGATGATATACTCGTATATAAATAAATAAGTACAACCAAGAGTCACACATAGTTCTGACCCCACACTAGGTTAACCTGTATCGTGGGTGGGTATCAGGAACTACGAGGGACTTGCAGTCCCACAACACCCAGACCTGAGACCAATATTTGTAGATTGTGGAGGAAGATAAAACCAATGTTCGCACTATAGACGGCGCTCAAGAAAGGGCGAAGTGGAAGCGTTTCAATAGAAAGGCACTGCACCGGGCAGAAAGAAAGAAAGACTCTATCCCAGAAGGTGTAGGCAGAAGTGCAACCAGTACACACGGTTCACCCCGAGCTTATTTATTTCTGTCCCATGATTTTACATATTATGCAATTACAGGCATTATGAGATTTATCATCTATGTATGTCTCGGAATGATGAGCGCAGTGCAGTGTCATGTATTTTTATGTACTTATTTATAGCGGGGACGTCTGCGAGTTGCACAGACGGGTGATCAACTCACGCTAGTGAAACCATTTCGCCCTTAATCCCAGTTTGAATGGCACTCCCACTTTCACTTCGTATCGGCCCAATTTACCAGCACTCAGTAGCCCTCTGAAAGGTAGTCTCCACCATTATTGGTTCCGGCTACAAACTGCAGCTCAGACAAGCCTTTGAGACATAGTTTTTTTGCGGTTAATTAGGAGTTATTGAATTAACCTTCAACAAATTAGCATATGCCATTTTGCTACGCACGTTGAGCAATAGCTAAAATATATTTAAGCATCCAGTCGCAAGGCGCGATCAGAAGGTTCAGTTTTATCCATTGAGGGACTTTAATATTCTACACTTTCACACTAAACTTTTGGAATCAAGCTTATCATCTCATTTGATAGGACCCAATTAATGACATCCGTGGTGTTTTACACCTGGCTTCTCCAGTTTTAGTTCATTAACAATTCTATTCAAAAACAATTACGGGAGAACTATAAAAACATTACATATCTGGATATTGACTATAACATTAGGAACATACGTCAAAACATATTGTTAAAAAAAATATGCTTTAAAATTTTGGTAGAACTTAAGTTTCTGTTATATACGAGAGCGACATATAAACCCAATTACAATTCATTGCAACAAAATATAAATAATTCCCTAAAGAAAGTCCATAATACTGACAATAATAACTATAGCTTAATTAATATTCCTACACATATTGAGAAAATCACACATGCACTATCTTCAGATTGTGAGAAAAATCCGAAACACTGTTTTCGTGACTAATGAAATTAAAATAAACTTGATCCACCAAAATATCGCTGGAGTCTTGAATAAAATAGATCTTCTTGAAATAACTGTATTACAGCTAGAAAAACAAATTGGTTCCATAAATGTGATATGTCTTTGTGAGACTTTTATAAAAAGCGGTAATGAGTGTAATTTAAAACTGAAGAATTATACAACAGCAGCCTACTACTCGAGAACAAACGAACGGAGAGGTGGGACTTTTTTTTTTTTTTTTTTTCTCTTTATTTAAGGAGCTTTATCGCTGAGCGATAATGCCGCTCCGTAAAAAAATACAAGTAATACTTAGAACTAATTAATCTAATTTGTTGCAGTATGTTGTCACTATATATATTATTATTATTAATTTTTTTTTTATTATGAACTCATATCGCAATCTACCTATGCATGCCTATATCGTACAACTTGTATATAAGTTTGGCTTCATCTGACAGTGGATGAGCCAAAATACAATTTACATTTCCTGTTCTTTTGAGGTTTGAACAATTATTTTTCCTAAATGCATCGTTCCGGGCACATTCCATCAATATGTGGTAGATGTCTTCCTGTGAGTCACAGTCAGGGCAATTGGGAGAAAGAACTTTCCTCATTAAATAACCAAATTTTTTTGATGGAATGTGACCTGAACGTATCCTTAAGGCTGTTACAGTATTCAATCTATTTAAATAATTATTATCTATCCAAGGTACTTTAGGAGGGTGTGGTTGAATTGTCTTATACCAAATCCCTTTCTCCTTGGAGCGTTCATCAAAATATTCTTTCCAATAAGTGTAGTTCTTCTTTTTAATTATATGAATGCATTCGGAGTAGAATGGAAGCACATTGTAGTTTACACCATCGGTACAAGCTTGTTTTGCTAAAGAATCTACTTTTTCATTATCCTTAATATAACAATGTGAGGGGATCCACTGTAGTACAACTAATTTAGATTGTTGTTTAATATCTAGGATTAGTTCAAGGACAGAGTAGGCAGTCGGTGTGCCTCGGATAGCCGAGGTACATCGAGCCAAATGTTGTAGCGAGCTTTTTGAGTCAGTAAAAATAACGAATGTTTGAGTATTGCTCAAAGACTTTATATAAGCCAAAGCTTCACAGATCGCAATAAGTTCAGCACTCATTATGCTAATATTATTATCACTGATCTTAAATTTCACAAATGTATTGATTTGTGAGTCAAAAAATGCAGCTCCTACTGAACTCCCGTCCTTGGAACCATCCGTAAAAATTTTATAATAGTTATTATATTGTTGGTTTATGAAATTTATACATATGTTTTTGAGTTGTGAAATGTTGTACTGTCGTTTAGCTACGACTATGTCGTCTATGGATATTTTGATAACATCTGACAGATCGAGGTTGGTCAACCAGGTATCCATCTCAAACATTTCAATACGCTGGCTGGAATGGATGTGAAGACCTTGAAGAGAAGTGTGGACTAAAAGTAATAACGGTTTTTTTTTATTGCTCCAATACCTGTTGCTGTCGTTTTTCGATAATTTGTCTAATATATCTATTGTTATATTATTTTTAAAATAGCGGCATTTAAGCCAATATTTACTGCCCAAATAGTTTCTTCGTACTTGTAATGGAGGCAGACATAATTCGCTCTCCATTACATGTATAGGAGTTGTCTTAATAAATCCCCCTATAACTCTTAGAGCTTGATTTTGAATTTTATCTAATTTGTACATCTGACTTTGACAACTATTGTTATATAAAAAGCTACCATACTCTATTCTACTTCTTATGAGGGCAATATACAGACGTCTTAAATGTTTAGGATGAACTCCCCACCCAGATCCAGCCAGCGCCTTGAATACATTAAGATATTTTGGTATTTTATTAACCAACTCATTTATGTGTTTGTTCCATTTAAGTGAGCGGTCCAACCACATCCCCAGATATTTCACAGTATCAACATATTGAAGTGTCATATTATAAATTTTTAGGGATATAGGGTGTCTATTAACTCCTTTTTTGAATATACATACTTTACTTTTTGTAGGACATATTTCTAAAGCTAAGTCCCATAAAAGTAATGATAATTTGTCTAGGGCCTGTTGCAAATTAATTGACGCCTCGTCAATACTTTTACAAGTTATATATAAAGCGTAATCATCCGCATATTGTGACACGTTAACATTAGTAATAAATTTGCAGATGCTGATAGTGGCAACATTAAATAATAAAGGGGATATCGGGTCGCCTTGTGCAATTCCACGACCTGTACTTCTAGCTATACACGTATTATTGACTTGTATATTTAGATATCGTTCTTTCAAAAATGACCAAAGATAGCAACAAATTTTGGAGCCCGCTCCCATGCTGTCTAAAATACTTAATAAAGCACTAACATTAATGTTGTTGTAGGCATTTTCAATGTCAATGAAGCAAGCTAGTGTGATTTGATCTTTAGAAAAACCGTGTTGTATTCGTGAAACTAAATTACTTAAATTATCGAGAGCAGATTTTGTTTTTCTGAACCCTGTAGTTTCAGCATGAAACAAATTATTTCTTTCCAAAAACCATTCTAATCGGTTGTTAATTATTGAGTGGAATATTTTGCACACGCATGATAAAAGTGAAATTGGGCGTAAGGCTGAGGTGCATGATGAGTCGCGATCAGGCTTCGGAATAGGGACAATACGAATATTTTTCCATTGATTAGGTATAAAAGCATTAAGTAAAAATTTGTTAAACAATTGAAGAAGAATATCTATGCCATTTTCTGGTAATTTTTTAAGCATTGAGTACGAAATATTATCAATACCTGGGGAAGTATCTTTTGTTTTGATACAAGCATTTAATTCACTTTTATTTATAGGGGATTCAAGTTGTAAGTTTACAGAGGTGAAAATTGGGTCTCTGGGACTAACATAATCTGGTGATAAGTTACGCAGAAGCCTACTAGCCATAATTTCGTCTACATGCCAACTAGGGTATTTGTATCCTTTTACCCACTTCATTCTTCGCCACACCTCATTAACCGAAGTCGATTCACATATTGAGTTACACATTTTAGACCATCCTTCACTGCGAGCCTTTCTAATAAGTTTTTGAGCATTTCGAATTTTCTTTTTTAATGTATCTAAATTGTTAGGTGTAGGGTTTTTCCTAAATACGGTAAGGGCTAGTCGACGTTCTGCTACAGCTTTTGAAAGTTCAGATGTCCAATAAGGTTTAGGAATAAATTTTTGGGTTGGGTCTTTACTAATTTTTAAATAAGGTATTTGAATATCTGCGATTTCGTCTACAATGCTTAAAAAGCCATCATAAGATTCTTGCAAATCTTCGGTTAAAACAAAATCTGAAAATTTATCATCTAATTGTTGTGTATAAAGTTCCCAATTAGCTTTTTTAAAATTTCTTTTCTTAATATATTGAGGGTAGTAACGGTAATACGACATGTTAAGTTTAATAATGAGGTGATCACTGCCCAAACTTTCATTCATAACACTCCAATTAAAATGTATAGCCATATCGGCCGTCGCTACGGAAATATCTGGGGAAGTCTCTTGTAAAGCACCTTGAACTAACCTAACACGTGTTGCACATCCATTATTAAGTGTTACATAATTATTTTCTAATAATGAATCAAATATTTGAGTTCCCCTAGGGTCAACCTTACATGACCAACTCGGATGGTGTCCATTAAAATCTCCAAGCACTAAAGTTTTTTTAGAAAAGTACGAAAATAGTTGATCCCAATCCTGAGGTACTGTAGATATAGAAGGGGGGCAGTAAACAGATATGATATTTTCAATGTTCATACAATTAAATATTTTAACACAAACTGTTTCGATCCCAGAATTAGTGTTTTGAATTGAACCTAATTGTGCTTTAATGGATTTGTGCGTCAGTATTGCAACACCTCCATACGAATCATGCCTATCTGCTCTAAATATATTATACCCATTAATTTTAAGTTCAGATACAGGAGGTCCAGGGTTTAACCATGTCTCACTTAAAACTGCTATGTGTATCTTCTCTCGTGAGAGTAACTGCTCAAATTCTATAAGTTTAGGCTTAATACTTTGTGAGTTCCATTGAACAATGTTTATTTTAGTGTTATCCATAACTACTCATTATTAAATTTAGAAGGCAAATCCCAAATATATTGTAAAGCTATGTTAGTCGCCCATTCAACAAAAACTGATACTCCATGTTTAATTTTGCTGATAATATCTTCATGTTCTCTAGAAAAAACAATGCTTTTCAATTTATTTAGTAGCTGTGTAAACGAGATCCCCGACTTTTTCTCTTTCCTAGTATTTTCTTGATCTTCGGGTATGTTACCCGCATCACTGTTTTGTAAACTTTCTGATCCTGATATGTTATCCCAAAAGTATAGCGGTGTTTGTTTTGAATTCTTTTTCTTCTGTTTTCTAGGCTTTTCTTTTAAGTTTCCGTTTTCCGTAGTTTGTGCATTTTGATTTATGTCAGTTCTCTTTATGGCTCCAGCATAAGTATGTCCAAGCTGATCATTAGGTTCTTGTGCTGTAGGATCCGTATAGACAGGTAGTTGAGGCCTTGATGGGGATACCTCTCTCTCATGGTTCGGTGTCGGTGGTACATACATCATTACAGCCTGTCTATACGTGCAATTAAATTGAGCCATAAGGTTTCTTATACGTTTTTCTTTTTTATATATAGGACATGCTCTGTCTAAAGCGTAGTGATTACCGGAGCAGTTTACACACGTATAAGTAGTTATTTCGCAGTTTGCATGATTACAACTACATTTAGGACATACTTCTTTTTTTGATGAGCAGGTTTTTTGTGTATGACCAAATCGCCAACATTTAGAGCATTGAGTTACAGGATAAACGTAAGGTTCTATTCTAATAATCATACCATAAATACTAACCGACGCCGGCAGCGAAGCTCCTCTGAATCCTAGTCTCACCGTCTCACTTTCTTCCCATCCATCCTTATTTCGACGCTTTAGACGCTTAGCAACAATAATATCATAGTCGCTAGAAATAGAATCTATTATTTCGTTTTCCTTCATACCCACTTCTATATTTTTAATCACGCCGTATGATATACCTACTTCCATAGGCTTCTGACATCGCCATCCCATTTCTTGAAGTTGTTTACACCGTAGCAAACGGTCAGCGCATGATTCATCTTCAATTAATAATAAAATTTTATATGCATTAATATATTTCACTCGAGTTACATTTTTAATATTAAGTGATGTCAATAATTTTGCCAACGCGAATTGTTTTGGTAGCTTCTCGTTACATGTGATACATATTTCAGTTTTCCCCTGTGTTAATCTTTTCCCATTTCTTCCCACCATAATCCATCTTTCTTCTTCATCCATGTCTCTTCCTCTTTTACTAGGTCTCTCACTAACTTCATCCATTATTTCATTACTATATTGTGTATTCATTATATCTTGTAAACATTCTTCCGTGGGCTCTGTAATGTCGTCCGTTATTAAATTGGAATTGATAACATCTTCGTCCGTACTTATACCCTCCGCTATCTCTAATAAGGTTCACTATTGATTGAACTCTAGTCGCATCATAGTACGGTTGGAGTAAACTCGTTATCTATAAACAATCGTATAAGACACACTCGGATAGTGGATATCGACACGTGTTTACTTAACGATGCTCGCAGCACAACTTGAGAGGTGGGACTTGCATACTGATAAAATCAGGGTTAGATTTTAGAAGGGTGTCGATAGATCATGCGACACCATACTGTTTTGAGTGTTGTTGTATAGAGTTAACTAATTTGAATGTTATAATTGCCTGTATATATAGAACGCCTTCGTCAGAAATTAATGAATTTTTAAAATCAATTAACACCTTATTAAGTAAATTAACCCGTAACATAAAGAAAAACATTATATTGTGTGGTGACTGGAACATAGACATATTGAAACGTAATGAATATTCATAAGAACTGGACTCAATACTAAAAAATTCTAATCTTAAGAACCACATAGTACTACCAACAAGAAAGTTATCGTGCATTGATTTAATAACAAGCAATTTAAGAACTGATGTAAAATCAGGCCTACATTTTGTGGCGCTGTCAGATCATGAAATTTGCCAAAGTATACCATATACTGTGGATAATTTAAACACCAAAACAAATCGGCCTAAAATATGGTTTGAAAAGAAACGCGACTTTAGTAAGGATAACATGCGAAAATTTAAGAATTGTATGTCGGCCTTATGAAATGAAATGAAATGAAATGAAATAGTTTTATTAATCATGTAGGCAATTAAAATAGCGCTTATGACAAGTCAGTACAAAATAAAGAAACTTATGTATAAAAATCATATCAACTAATGTATACATAACATACATAGCATCGTCAAATACACTAGGCAATTACACTAAATTGTTTATTTGTTGTCTTTTTATTTTACATTATTAACAGTATTTGTAATATGGAAACGTCCCATTATTAATTATTAAATATTTTGAGTCGGTATGGACCACTGCATTTACCGAAACGGCACGAGTTTTAAAACTACCACCGGATCCAAAACGACCCAGCTTGAGAAGACCCGGCGAAACAAACTCAGTGGGCTTAATTTACCACTAGATTCAACGCGGCGCGACCCAAACTCTGAGAAGATCCAGCTACTTGAACTCAGGGGGCTTGTTTTAGGTCCGGATTTTCAATAATTTATATTAGGAAATACAAAGTCCTATAGTTAACTTTAGGGAGATTGAATGCGGACCATGTGTATCTCCGAAGTCTTGTTTTAAAACTACCACCGGATCCAAACGCGACCCAGCTTGAGAAGACCCGGCGAAACAAACTCAGTGGGCTTGTTTTTTGTCCGCTTACTATATTCTTGAAGAGCATGACTTGTCTTTTAAAAAATTGCCAATTTTCCGTTAGGTATTATTTATTCGCGATCGGTCGTCTTTTGTTTATTTGATATCGTTTTATTTTTTTGGTTTAGGTAGGTATTTTATGTTAGGAAGCATTCCATTTTAGCTTGCTCGTAGAATAATACAAATCATTGGTCAATTTATTTAGATCTTGGTTACTAAAACATACATTCTATTTATAATTGTTTAATTATCTCATAATTAACCTAAGCTACAGGGCCCCAGGAGGTCACAGTATGCAAGGAGGAACCGAACGCCAAACGTCTCTATCCTCTAGATATTGTTTAACATTATAGTAGCCCCTGGTCATAAGCTCACGTTTAATGTGTGTCTTGAACAAATTTTCGGGCATATCAATAACATTATTGGGGAGCTTGTTATAAAATTTAACGCTATTACCCATAAATGACTTTTTAGTCTTAACAATTCTAAAAGAGGGTACTGAGAGTTTATTTTTGTTTCTAGTATTTATATTATGAATGTCACTATTTTTGTGAAATTTACTTAAGTTTTTACGAACATACATAATATTTTGATAGATGTATTCAGACGGCACAGTCAGTATATTACTATCCCTGAATACAGATCGTAGGGAATCGCGGCTCCTCAGGTCATATATAGCACGAACTGCTCTTTTTTGTAATATAAATATAGTGTCTATATCAGCAGCTGATCCCCACAATAGAATGCCATAGGACACAATACTGTGGAAATATGCGAAATATACTAACCTAGCCGTTGAAACATCAGTTAAGCGTCTTATTTTCCGGACAGCAAAAGCTGCAGCACTTAATTTACCAGATAATCTTTCTATTTGAGGATCCCAATGCAATTTACTATCTAGAGTTATTCCTAGGAAAACTGTTGAAGAGACTAGATCTAATGTTTCATTGTTTAATTCTATACGTGAATTCACCTTTACAACATTTGGTAATGTAAAACGGATACATTTAGTCTTCCCTGTATTTAATAAAAGGTTATTTGCAGAGAACCAGTTTGAAATTAAATTCAGAATTTTGTTAGGTGTAACTAGATCTTCATCCTTACGATTCACTTTAAATATTAAAGAGGTGTCGTCAGCAAATAAAACTATGTCCGCCATCTTATCAACCATATAAGGAAGATCATTAATGTAAACTAAGAATAGAAAAGGGCCCAGAATGGAACCCTGTGGGACCCCTATTTTGACTGTAGATCCTACTGAAGTGACGCCATTTATACATACTCTTTGTTCCCGACCAGATAAATAGGATATCACAAGATCAAGAGATGTACCACAAATACCGTAATACTTGAGTTTAGCAATGAGGGTTTGGTGGTCGACGCAGTCAAATGCCTTGGAGAGATCACAGAACACACCCAGAGCATCCTGCGACTCCTCCCAGGCCTCCAACACAGATGTCATTAAGGCTGATCCAGCATCTTGAGTAGACCGACTCTTTGTAAACCCAAATTGTTTATTATGTAATATCCTATTTCTATCAAAATGCGCCAGCATTTGATCCAGCATGATTTTTTCAAAACCCTTACTAAGAGCTGGTAATATAGATATAGGCCTATAATTAGAGGCGCTATTTACACAGCCCGCCTTAAAAATTGGGACAATTTTACTTATTTTCATTAAATCGGGAAAAATACCGTCATTTACACAACAGTTAAAAATATCTGCTAAAATGGGAGCAATATTTACTATAATAGCTTCTATAGCTTTAACAGATAGCCCCCACAAATCTTCAGTACCTTTTATTTTAAGTTTTTTAAATGCTTTGATTATTTCACAATGAGATACCATATCAAAGTTAAAATTAAGCATATCTACTTTAACATTTTCTATTAACAATGATTCTGCTAAAGTCGCTGATGACTGCAGACATTAAGTTGTATCTATAGGTATGTTACTAAAAAAATTCTCAAAGTAATTGGCAACAGAGAGCTTATCTGAAACTAGTTCGTCATTTACAAATAAAGCTATCGATTTGTCACTTATTCTATTTCTACCAGTTTCAGAATTAATTATTTGCCAGGTAGTTTTTATTTTATTACTAGATTGTCTCAACTTTTCACTAATATGAGCGGCTTTAGCATGCCTGCATACTTTTTTAAATATTTTAGAATAATTCTTAACGTAGTTTGAAAATTCGACACCAGGTGTATAGGACCTTCTGTCATATAAGTCATATAAAATATCGTCGTATGCCTTTAGTAGCCCAGGCTGCAAAGTTAATTTTAGAGCAAGTTTTGAGTGATTTTGGTTTACAACATTTATTAAACTCATTGCAAATTGTACTAAATAAAGCATCATAAATATAATTTGGACTGGCAGAGTTTGGGGTAAAAGAATACAATAATGAATTTAAATTATTACTAAATTTTAGCAAGTTGTTTTTTGTCAGAGATCTTAGTGTAATATGTTTTTGTTTATTACATACATTATTGTTAAGTTTGACCATCTGACACTTGTGATCTGACCGAACACCTGTTGTTACACACTTATCTAGTATGTTAAAATTAGTAAAGATATTATCAATACATGTTGCAGACGCATATGTAATCCTAGTTGGCTCAGTAAACAAACATGTGTAATTAAATGAGCTAAATAATGATAGAAACTTACATTTGTCCGGAGAATCAACCAGAATATTAACATTAAAGTCTCCGCACACTATAATTTTTTTATTATTTTTAAATTTCTTAAGAATTTCCTCCATTATCGAAATAAATCTTAATAGGTTAGATGAAGGAGGCCTATATACGCATAAAATAATGTAAAGATCGGTTTCTGCACATGCGACCTCACATACTCGCTCAACAGAAAGGTGAGAGATGTCCTTCCTTTCCTTGAATTTAATATATTCACGTACTAAAATTAAGGCTCCCCCACCCTCTGCAGATACCCTATTGTACGAGCTGGCGACCCTGAAGCCAGTAACATTGAAATTCATATGATGCGCCTTCAACCAGGTTTCTGTGAAACACAAAGTGTCAATTTTAAATAAATCAATAAAAAGTTCTATTTCTAAAATTTTGCCAGAGAAGTGATTTATATTCTGATGAGATAGAACTAAGTCATTTATACACTTCTCTGTTATCTTATGCTAATGTGTTAAAAGAGTCAGACGCAGAAATTGCTTTCAATATGTTTCATAAAGAATTAACACTCTTCTATAACCTATGCTTTCCTGAAATTAATGTAAAGATAGTACGCAAACCAGTTCGAAACAAATGGCTTACAAAAAGCCTTAGATTATGTTGTATTAAAAAACGAACACTGTATCTAAAGTATCACCTCTTAGCTAACAAAAAACAAAATATGCAAACGTACAACAAATATAGTCCAATTCTCAAGCGATATATATTTAAAGCTCAACAGTTGGATAACACAAATTATATATTAAAATCTGAAAATAAATGTAAGGCAACGTGGAATATTATAAAAGAAACCACTTGTAATAAATCTCAATTATCACAAATACATGAAATAAATTACAACAATACTATTTATACAGACCCACACATAATTACTAGTATTTTCAATAACTACTATATTAATACAGTTCATAACAACAATAACTTAATAAATAATAATATTAATAATAAAATAAAAATACCTCTACATGAAAAGACAATGTTTCTTACACCTACTGACGAATCACAAGTACTTAAAATTAAAAAATAAAAAGTCAAAAGGATACGATTCAATCACAACCAATGTTTTAAAAAAATGTGCAATTTACATAGTTAAACCTTTTCCCAAATAAATTAAAATATTCAGTTGTAAATCCACTTTTTAAAAAGGGCGACTATGATAAAATAAATAATTACAGGCCTGTTGCGCTAATTTCTATATTATCTAAAGTATATGAAAAGATAATTTATGATAAAATATATAATTTTGTTATTTTGAATAAAATGTTAAAAGATGAACAGTACGGTTTTAGGAAGAAATGTTCTACGACGCTAGCATGCCTTTCATTGATTAAAATCATTACGGAGTCTTTAAATAGGGGTGAATTAGTTGTGTCACTCTTTTTGGATATGAGTAAGGCTTTCGATTTTGTCTCGCATGACATATTAGTACACAAATTATACAATTACGAACTAAGAGGAAAAATATTAGATTGGCTTAAGAGTTATTTAAATGATCGCAGACAATGTGTAGAATTAACTAGACTTACAAATAAACATAAGACAACATATAGATCAGATTATGAACGAATCCATTATGGTGTACCACAAGGCACACTGTACTTGGACCACTTCTGTTCCTACTATATATTAATGATCTTCCAAACGCAACTATACATGACTGCATTTTGTTTGCTGACGATACAACAGTAATAATAAAGTCAAATAGAAGAAAATGTTAATACGACACTTAAAAATATTACAACATGGCTTAGAAATAATAATTTAAATATAAACATTGACAAGACCAAAATTATACATTTCAAAAATTACAATAGTAAAACACTTGACATAAATATCCAATTCGAAAATAAAAAAATTGCACAAACAGATGAGACTCTATTTTTGGGATTACATATTGATAAATATCTTAATTGGAAACCACACATAGAACGCCTGTGCAATAATTTAAACAGATTTACATTTGCATTACATAGATTAAGAAACATAGTCTCTAAGGAAGCTGCTGTGATGTCATATCACGGGTATGTCGTTTCATCACTGAGATATGGTCTTTCTTTGTGGGGTAACTCGGTTGATATCCAAAAAGCATTTGTAGTACAGAAAAAATGTGTAAGAGCCCTTTGGAATGCCAATATTATGGATAGTTGTAAACCATTGTTTAAAGTATTAAAAATATTGCCCCTTCCTTGTCTGTATATTTAGGATATGTAGTTTTTGTAAAGAAACATTCTTGCTTATTTCCTACAATGGAGGATATGGGGTGTAAGAGTGCAAGATTGAAAATAGACTGTACGTACCATTACAAAGGCGCAATATTATTATACAAAATGCTCATTGTATGGACATAAAAATATATAATCATTAACCAGTCGAACTAAAAGAATCTGAATTAAATGTATTTAAAAATAAATTAACTCGAATACTACTAAATAAGTTATATTATAATCTAAATGTTTTTTTTTAATGATAGAGATATTGAAATAGAACAACTTTGACATAAAACACTTTTAATAGGCGTTAAACAAACCAAGAAAATTTTGAATTGTAATTAGTTATATTTATGACATTTTTCATTTATAAGTAATATTAATATTTGCACGTCAAGAATGACAGAGTGTGCGATTCTACTTATCTGAAATTGTAACATCTCCATGTAATCACATTCTCGGAAATAAAAGTATCATTCATTCATTCATTGGAGAATTATTATTTCCAACTCTTCCGTAAGTTTCTATTAATTTCGTTTATTTTTATAGTATAGGCTGGCAAACGAGCAAGTGGGCCACCTGATGGTAAGCGATCTCCACCGCCCATGTACGCCCACAATACAAAAGAATTATGGGCGCGTTGCCGACCTTAAAGGAAATGGATAATAAGGGATTGGGAAGGGGAGGGGTATTTGGGCCTCCGAATATCTCACTCACCGTACGAAACGAAGCAGCAAGCTGCTACTTTACGCCGGTTTTCTGTGAGACAGTGGTAACGACCCGGACGAGCCGGCCCATTGATGCTGTAGACAAACAATTGTCTACAGCGTGGCTCTACCACTCGAAAAAGATAGACACATTCGCATACCCACAGACTCGCGGAGCTTCATTGCTTGGTGTAGAAATATGCGTGCAACTGTCGATCCTGGATTACAGGAGTTACAGTGACGGGTGTGTGGGCGGGATAGTCTACTGAAACTACACTTTGTAAAATCCAAACAGAAAGCATGAAAGACCTTTTTCCTATCACGCGGATAAACCCCGGCTTGCGTGGCTTGTGCGCCTGCCGCGTCGCGCTGAGTTTCATACATACTTTTCCTTCGATGTATGCTACACACATAACACACGCGTGACATAGGGAGTCACGCAGCGAGTTAGCTCACGGGTGCGGCTAAGGCATGCACGTGGGTACAAACCCGCGTGACAGAAAAAGGCCCCAAAAACTACACTATTTTATGGAGATTAGAAATTACAACCACAGAATTAGCCATTACAGCTGACTAATGAATAAAAGCGACGGCCAAGATATTTCTGTCCTATTTTTGGATCTATCCACGCTGATTACATTGACCTATATTACACGATAACTTCTTGCTTGCAACGTAATGAGATAAGATAACATTTTAACGTACCTACCTACCGATGACTTCAAAATGTTAATATATTGCATGCCATCATTACAAGTTTAGGGGTAGGTATCCAAAAATAATAAGACCTTACAGTTGCACTCCTGTAGTGTAAGTGGGTCATCAACAAATTAGGCCCAATACCAACTTCCAGTGCCAACTAATGAACCAGCCAATGACGAAACTTGATTCCCGTTGGGGATTGGGGGATCAGACGACGGGTCGCACCATATAATACCAAATACCTTCAAATCTATAGTATAAGAAGGCAGACCCTCTAAAGTCGGGATTAAGCCAGACAGAAAGAAAGTCGCACTGTATTGTGTTTCCATTCACCATGTATGCAGGGACAATAGAATATAGAATAGAATATAATCTATACTGTTTATTTTATAGTAATTGTGCTCACGGACAGCCGTACATTAATAGAATTAAATTTGTAATGAAGGAGTATCTTCTCCTTATCCTGGCTTTGCAAAGTGACCACGCTACACGATATTAAGTTCAGTGCAATCCAAGAATAGTGTCGACCAACGACAAAAGATACATGTATCGTAAGGCTCCATAATTAGCCGGCTTGCTTAATTGTTTCTTCACATTCCGCTGAAAGGACCTCATATCTTAGGAAGGAGAGAACACGAAAACTGTTCCACAGCTTATGGTCCGGCAGAAGTAAGATTTTGCGCACTACTTAATTCGAGCCGATATGGAGGAGATCACAAAGCTATGATTCCGGAACCCATAGTCAAGTTCCTATCCCCACCATAAAATAATAGTATCTCAGCCATACACCCACATCTAGAGTTAAGAGTCACTCAGAACTAAGTATAAGTATTTAGACTTGTCTTAAGTATGAAAATATATGACGTCAATTATATTTTAAAAGCCAGAAAGAAATAAATAATACCCGACGAGAGTCGAGACAGAAATACATACACAGGAAGCATAAAGTTACAACTATTCATAATAAAAGCTGCAGTTATGTTATCCTGGTATTGTTGTGTTCCAGAGTGAGCACCGTGTCTTCGGCTGTGTGTCCGTCGGACCGAGTGCTGCGCGTGCGGCAAACGTGTCACGTGGACGGCGTGGACGTACAGTGCATGCGACTCACCTGCTGTGACACACACCGATTAATATCCGGACGGTAAGTCAATTAGTCCAATCCCAATAAGCATATGTCCCAGAAATCTTCAAACATTATGTGGTAGATGACTAGTACAAACCACTCGAAAATTATGTAACTACTTCCTTATTGGCTGATGGGGTCAAGCAAAAGTATTTTTAAGTTACCGCTCTGCGTCCATAATGCGGTCAGAGAATGTAGACCAAGAATTCCAGTAGTCAAAAGGCCATTACTCGAAACGTTATTCGTCACATCCATGTCACTCCCAATAATAAAAAGATATAAATATAACGTCGCATAACTCTCTTCTTAATTTATGAGTTCCTGTTACACAAATGTAAATGTTATCCGTGATTCACAAACTCAAGGTAATTAAATAGACACCAGTGACGTACTTAGTATATTAAAAAAAAAAAAAACATGTGGGGCAGTCTTTGGGGACTGCCGATAGAAGTGAAACTTTTTTCACATTATAGACATTTAACTAAAAAAAATTGAAATAATATTACATTAAACACTAACAAAAACAAACTGTAGAGGAACGGGTGCTAAATGTTCCTCCGGCGAAGGGGAGATCTTCAGTCAGGCGGATGTTTTACCTGACCGGCAGCGCGCACCGCTCAATGCAACATTAAACCAGATCCTGAATCGCGCTAGCAAAGTTTGCGCGACGATTAGTATATATACAAGTTCCGAACATCAACCGTCGGAGGGGCCGCGGCCGGTCAGGTACAACATCTGCCTGACTGAAGATCTCCCCTTCGCCGGAGGAACATTTAGCACCCGTTCCTCTACAAAACGCGTGCGAACTATAGACGCCGCCATATTGGCCTTGGCTGCTCTGGCGAGCGCCTTTCACTTTATCCCTACTCCGCGGCCGACCGTCACGCGACATGCAACACTCAGGCCAAAAAATTTGAGCCGATCTAATAAAAGTTTCACTTTAAAATAGAAAATAATTTTTAATTTAATAAATTTGAATAAAAAATAGTGTTAGAAAACAAAATGGCGCGTAACGGAAAAATGTTACTCAGAAATTAAAGATGGCGCGTAACAGAAAAACGTTACACTATAAAATTTCGCCGATAAAGAAGTTTCACTTCAATTAAATAGCATAGTTGCCACCTCATCTTTACAACCTTACTTGAGAGAAATCTCTTACGAGCCCTCTCGTTCGTAGAGCAAGCACGTGCCCATCAATGGGGCAGTAATAATACAGGATTATATTATGACAACGTGAGTTTCATTAAAATAGTCTTATGTGGGTAATGTTCTATTTTTTTTATTTCTAGTTGCATTCCAAAATCAGTGGATCCTTGTAGTTTGAAACTGTGCGAGCAGGCGTGTGAGATCCAAAGCGAAAGACTGTGGTGCACCTGTTACCCTGGTTTCCAATTCAATGAAGACAACTTCTCGCGAAGACAACAGCCGTACTGTGGTGGTATGAACATTATACTATTGTTTACTATACTATCCTGGTATTTCAGATTAATCGCCCGCGGGCGGCATTAATTCATTGAAACAAAGGGTTTTAGGTTTTAATAAAATTCATGTGACGTCATAAATCGATGTTCATCGTTTTGGCCATTAAACGGTCGTTCGGTGTTACGACAGAATCATTGGGTCTCTAATCAAACATCGATTTGAATAAATCCGAAGTTCGGCGAATTAGCCGGTACCGCCTCAGATTATGTTATTTACATACACATATTTTTATCTAGACGTAGACGAGTGCGCGGTGAACAATGGCGGGTGCGAACAGCACTGCGTCAACGATCCAGGGGGTTTCCACTGCGACTGCGCACCGCCTCTGTCCTTGGCGAGCGACGGCAAAGCGTGCGTGCCGAGGATGCCTATTGTCGCCATACCGGTACAGGCTGCTTTATTTCTTTTTATAACTAATCTGCTAAACTTCTAGGTAATTTTAGCAATAAAAAATTTAGATTATAAAATGTTTTCATTGAATTAGAGTACTTACTATTTTGACGACACACCCAAAAACAGTTCACCACTCAGACTTTAAATTACGAAGTACCTACTGCATGGCACTGCACCGCGCTCGTCAATACTAAGCATCATAATGTCCAGTAATTTCACTTGTTTCAATGATCTTCAAACAGGAACACATCAGTGCTTAGAAACTGCTAAAGCTATGTGTTACCTACCCAGGCAGCCTCTCGCATAGAACAAACCTACCACCTTGTATGAAAATTGTAACTCTACGGGTTTAATGCCAGAGTCTGCCTTCTCATACCATAGGTTTGACGGTATTTGGTATTACATGGGGCGATGCCGTCACCCCCAATACCTGCAATGAGAACCAACCTGCACCATTGCCTCTTCCGTTTTAATTAGCAGACTGTAAAACATGCTGGTGAGATTGACTTTAAACATTTTGGTGGCCCAGTAATTACTCTCCATGAAAATTACAATACCTATATTTGCCTATAAATCACATGAACTCGTTGCCTTGCTCTCTGCTCCATGACCATATAGCGCGCACCGAGGGTTATTTACCTAAAATTAAATTGAAACTTACATTTTAATTTTGAATCTATTATTACTAGCTTTTACTCGCGGCACCATCCGCGTGAATGTCTTTTTCCGGGACAAAAGTACCCTATGTCCTTCCCCAGGATATAACAAATCTCCTTAACAAATAGTAATAGGATTTCTTTGGCACCCTTTGGGTATAAAACCTAATAAACATTTTTAAACCATTCAAAGCATCCTAGATTCAAGGTTACATTAATCATTCTATTACTTCCAGGAGCCCCTCCCTCTTATACGCGCATCATCCCGATGTTATGCAACATGTGACACAGTGACCTGGCTGTCACGAAAGGTGAAGCAGCTCAGCGACCAGCTACATACAGCACAGACGGCTATCAAGAAGTTGATGGAAAACCCTGTGTTGAGAGAAGGTATGTCGTACGACGGATCACTCAAAACTCCTTTCTAGTCCTTTTAGCGACTTCTTTTATACTGCTAGATTTTATAGCAGAGTTGCTCACTGATCGCAACCCATGGTCATAGACAAATATATGATGTATCTATGCCCACGGCCGAGTTTCTTGGTGCTTCTTCTCAGACCAGTGGGGATTTCCGAAGTACCGGTAGATTCGAAACTTGATGTGTAAAAGTGCCCTTGGCGGCCTAATTCTTAATAAAGGATTTGATTTGATGGTAAGTGATCTCCACCGCTAATGAACACTCACAATACTAGAAGATCTTCTTCTGTTCTCTTCTGTTGAGTTTCCGATCTTAAAGAATGGGGATTGGAAAGAGGAGGGATTTCGAAAATCTCTTACCATGCGAAATTCATATTGGTGAGAAGTGTGAAGTTGGAGAGGAGGTGAGGTGGCCTATTCATGCTGTAGACAAATCTGGCTACAGCGCTGCTACACAACTTTGGCATTTTACAGCACTTTCAGAGCTATAGTGTTTTACGAATGGTGACTGGCTTCCAGTATATGTGCTATCAATTTCAGGTGGTGATCGTTTAGCAGACACGTACGCGTATAGAGTGCTGGACTCAACAGCTCCTTTAGAAGGCGGTTACTGCAGATGTGAGCGAGGACCGAGGGTGAGCATATCTTGGCAATTTTACAAATATTATTTTCAGTGTGTTTTCAGTTACCTTTTTCTAATTTATCAGTTAATAAAATTGCCTCAAGAAATTTTTGTATCTATATTTTTAATCAGTTTTATGTTATCTGATGTATTTAGTGCTAAATCATTTACACTGCCATGAACAACATGCCTCGTAGAAATACGGATTTTTACTTGAACCCCCAGAATAGCGTCGACTTTGCATAGAACTAAAAAGCAATTCCCAAACATTTAAATTTGAATTACATTGAAAGAACGAATTGTTTTATTACCAGGAATTAACATGCAACACAATATAAAATAAATAAAAAATAATAATATTACAAGCCCTTTATTATATACGTCCCACTGCTAGGCACGGGCCTCCTCTACTGAATGAGAGGGGTTAGGCCTTAGTCCACCACGCTGGCCTAATGCCGGTTGGCAGACTTTACATAGCTTCGAAATTCTTTTGAACTTCTCAGGTATGCAGGTTTCCTCACGATGTTTCCTTCACCGTTAAAGCAAGTGATCATTAACAATTAATACACACATAACTTAGAAAAGTCAGAGGTGTATACACTTGGGGCTGGTTTCGAACCTGCGACTTTCGCGTCGACAGTCCATACCACTCCCTGCTGAGCAATCACTGCTTTAAAAAAAAACAAATCATAAATAAATATAAAATAACATAAATAAAATTTAATCGAAAGGCCTACATCATGACAGTTAGATGGCTAGCTCAACGTAGTGTGATTCCTACCATAACACAGTGCTGTTTTTCAATAACAAACTATATAGTATAAAATAACGTACGGTAGCCAAATCAGCCTACCATATACTGGATACTGGATAGCAACCACCACAATGACGAAAAACCGCCACAATGCCTCGTTAAACAGTCCAGAAACTTCACGCCGGCATTATTCTGCCGACCATCAAGGGGCGCAATGTTTCTTGACGGTCGACATTATTTGGACGGCTTTGTACTTAACATGTGAGAGGCTAACACCTTAGCTAGCACGAATAACTTGCGAGAACGTATTCGTATGGAAATGTCAAAAAATTGTTTGAACCTTCATACAAATGCTAGCGTTCTGGATTAAAATACTTATTCGTAAGTAGTTGGTGTTCGCCTCCCAGGTCCAGTGAAGGTAATATTCAACATTGCTACACAGGGTCCTCCAGGGCCGACAGGAGCAGAAGGTCCGAAAGGAGACATAGGGCAGAGGGGCCCGCGCGGCCCACGAGGACCTAAAGGTTCTTTAGATCTGATGCTTCTCATGATAGCAGACATCAGGCACGACATACAAAACCTGGAGTCACGGGTGTACAAAGATGGAGAACGGTAAAATAATATTCAAGTACCATTACATTTTTATTTTACCTTGGTATAATAGGTTTTTTTTATAGTAGGTATAGGATGGCAAACGAGCAAGTCATCATCGGATAGTATGCGTTCCAGCAGTTTTGTCCATAGCATAATTGAACCGACAAAACGGGGGTAGTACCACTGTCTCACAGAAAACCCACCAGAAATAACAGCTCGCTGTTGCATTTAGTACGATAAGATTTACGGAGGTCCAAACTTCCTTCCCCAATCCCAAATCGTTTGTTACAAGTTCGACCACCCACCCACAGTCTTTTGGTATTGTGTGTGTTTATGGACGATGGAGATCACTTAACATAATGTGACCCCTACTCATTTGCCGGCCTCTGCTATAAAAAAACTTATTAACATTTCAGACCAGAACGTTTTAATTTACAAAAAGCATGGCGTAAACAACGTAAACAAGAGAAATTGGACAAGGGTGACAGCACTGAGCAGGAGTTGGAAGCGTTTACTGCGCCGTATGTCGACGGACCTGTCGAAATATCACCACGAGGTAAACAAATGTCAATTATTTTTAAATAGCTTTCGGTCACGGCTCTGCCTGTATTATTTCCGTGGTAAAAAGCGTATGCAACTTATATGAAGTAGAGGGAAAGCGACACGTCGGTAGAAGAAGGAAATCGTTGCTCAGGAATAAAAGGGAATGGACAGGAATCACCAAGGTAGAAGAGCTATTTAACCTGGCAAGAAATATAAAGGAATATGCGGAGTTAACAGTCAACATTCAATAGAGAATAGGTACCGCGAGAGAGAGAGAGACTCTAAATGGCCCATAAATTATCTGTATGCAATCATGTCAATCCATTTTTCTGTAGTACAAACGAATGTAAATACACTTTCGCATTTATAATTATAATACACCAAAAATCTCTCTATTATAAAAAAAGTAACTGGCGCCGCCGCCAAAAGCTTGTCACGCTATCTCCTCCGAAACCGCTGGGGGTATGGGGTCGAGACCGATACCAATCGATGCAGAATAATGTGGGGAAGAAAGTAACATATGTCTCATATTCGCCGGACTTTGTTTTTTTTTATTTTATGTTTTGTGGAAAGCTATGCCCATGGCAAAGCACCTAGCATATTAAAATAAAAGTAGTTTGGGCTATAATCAACACCTAGTAAACGGGCAAGTAAGTCAGCTGATGGAAGTGATCAACATTTTCCCCAACCAACAATCGACAAGTGGAAGACAATTTCTTTGGGCCTCCAGACATAAAAAACCACAAAAATCTGTGGTACCTGTCATCAGAGGCAGTCTACCGTTGAGTTCTTATACGTGTTTGTTCCTCAGTGATTTCCATGTCATTGACAACGTCCGTGGGGCAGTGGTCGAGTAGCTGGCTGTGAAACGTGAGGCCGTGGGTTCGATTCTCGCACCTAGACAATGTTTGATCCACATATATTTGTTTCTTCTGGGTGTTGTGGGACCGCAAGTCTCTCGTAGTTCCTGATACCCACGATACAGGTTAACCTAGTGTGGGGGCACAGTGTGACTATTGGATACATACGCACGCCTTAATCCCCGAAGGGGTAGGCAGAGGTGTATCCAGTATACCCACATTTCGCCGAGCGTATCTCCTTCCCATGATGTGATAGGGGGCGAGCCTAACGTCAACTATTGGATGTATTTATTTATTTCATTATACCTTTGTCCAGGTCGCACAGGCGAAATACACCACGAGTCAACGACCGACTGGTCCCTGAAGGGCGACGTGGATCCGGAATCGCCATTGGGACTGCTCGACAACATGGAGGCTCTGAAACGACTGCGCCAGTACCATCTGCTGGGCAACACTACCAACCTAGACGACGAAGATACTGACAGCGTTTATGACTACAGCTTGTATTAAACCTATTATTATAAATGGAAATTTTTCTATTACTGTTATTTGACATGAGCTTTTAGGTAAGGCTTGGCTACCATCGTCCTTTACATCATCCCTGAAAATAAAGTGTGTGTGTGTATGATGCGTTGCCGACCTTAAAGAAAAGGGCTAATTAAAGAATTGGGAAGGGTATCTCCCTAATTTGGGCCTTCGGATATCTCACTTACTATACACAACGCAACAAGCTTACTTTACGTTGGTTTTCTGTGAGAGTGGTTACGACCTGGTTGAACCGGACCATTCACTCTGTCAACAAAACTATTTATAGCATGGCTCTACCACTTAAATTAATAAATAAATCTACATACGTGCCTACGCACTCACGCCTGTAGTTCCCGAGGGGGTAGGCAGAGTTGTAACCAGTACAAAGGTTAATGGCCGGAAACGCACCGATAATTCCTCTGGTATTGACGGTGTCATGGGCGGCGGTGATCATTTACCATCAGGTGATCATTCAAACCTCTTGCCCATTTTCCCCCCTCTCATCCACATTTCACCAAGCTTATTCTCATCCCGTGATGTGATAGCGGGCGAGCCTATCCCGAGCAATACACGTGATTATTTCAATTGAAAACTCAAATATAACGTAATTATAGTGATTTCTTATTTTTACGCGAATATTACACATTGAAATAAAACTAGTTTATACGGATTTTAAAACGTAATTGCCGGACCTGGGAATTGAACTCACGACCTCACGGTTTTCATCATTACGCTGTCACTAGACCTATGAGGCGTTACTATAATTATAATAATAAAACTTTCAACATGGAATAAGTTTAATCATACATAATGGAATACATAGTGTTCAGCTCGCCACTGAGGGTTGGTACTGTGCAGCGAGACGTTTGAACTCGTTGGTCTTGGCGTGGTACTCCTTCACGAACGGATGCTCCGGGTGACTGTCCAGCAACTGGGCCAGGTAACGTGCTGACACCTGCAGGAGTATTCAGGGGATTTATGATCTATAAAATTTAATGAGTGAATGAGGCCAAAGAGGTATGCAAGGATCGTAGCAAGTGGAAATCCCTTGTCTCTGCCTACCCCTATGGGAAATAGGCGTGAGTCTATGTATGTATGTATGTATGATATATGTTTTTTTTATTGCATAGGCCGGTAAACGAGCCAGTGGGTCACCTGATGGTAAGTGATCTCCACCGCCCATGTACGTCCACAATACCAAAAGAATCATGGGTGCGTTGCCGACCTTAAAGGAATGGGATAATTAAGGAATTGGGAAGGGGAGGGGGTTTGGGCCTCCGGATATCTCACTCACCGTACGAAACGCAGCAACAAGCTGCTACTTTACGCAGGTTTTCTGTGAGACAGTGGTAATGACCCTGACGAGCCGACCCATACATGCTGTAGACAAAAGTGTCTACAAAAGTGTTGAGTTACCTCCGGGGGTTTCCCACTGTGTGTAGCATTTACAGCCAAACCCAACAGCAAGTCAGGATTCTGTGGGGATCTTGTTTGAGCTTCTGTCAACATCTGCTCTGCCTCTTCCCACATTCCTGAAAAAAGCAGACGTAAATTAACGTTAGTTCAATCAAAAAGTTTGTTTGAAAATCCGTCTGTTCCTTGGGGAACGCTCGTGAGGAACTCATCATCACTTTCCTACCACTGCACCACTCCTCATGGGAGAAGAGTTCATCCATTATCTTCTTCTTGGTCGTATTCTTCAATACTGAAGGTCGTGTCCTTGAAAAGCCTTCATTGACCGTTGTATTAACTGTTTCTACTTTGTCCGGTTTTCAGCTTCCTTCAGGGCGGTTGTCATAGGGAGACCAATGAGGGTGGTTATTTGGTAACACCAACGACTAGGCGATCAGCCGCGGGGTCTCTTTCCTTCCACCTTACCCACCACAACTAATTTATCAAGGTTGTCCGGTTATCGAGGGGCCATATGACCGAAATAACCGAGGATCTTTTGATAACAAATTGTCGAGTGTCTAACACTCACACGGAGTTGGTCCAAGATAAATTTATTCGTCTTTTTGCCAGTCCATGGGATACGCAACATTCATCCATTATAATTGGAGCAATATATTTCTAGTCGTGTGTTTCCAGAGGTAATTTTCCCACATACTTGCAGACTCTTGAATATACTTCCCTCCACAGTGTACTCTCAGTGCTATGACATGTTCTTCTTCAAACTTCCAAGGGTCCCTTTTTCCGTACTATAGATTTGACGGTATTTAGTATTACACTGCCTCGGTGGCGTAGTTGTAATGCGTACGCGATTCGACTGAGACTGATGCTCAGATCTCGGGTTCGAGTGATATTGGGTTTTTCTATTACGAAATGCTTAGTATCAGCCGGGAGTCTGGAACTGTGCCCGATATGACGATAGGCTCGCCCCCTATCACATCATGGGACGGAGATACGCTCGGCGCAATGTGGGTGTATGTGTACTTCTGCCTACTCCTTCGGAGATTACAGGCGTAAGTGTGTATGTATGTATGGGGCGTCACGCCGTCTGACCCCCACAACCTGTAACAGGTACTTCACGGTAAGCAGCAGCTTGGCTGTGCCCCTGGCGCTGTTTCAGTCCATGGGCGACAGTAACCACTTTCATAATACACGCATCCAATATCCTTTTACCCGACCCGGGGATCGAACCTGAGACCTTAGCTATCAGTCGTTCCGCATACGCATTACAACTGCGCTACTGAGGCAGTCATGATTAACACTCTGTGAAAATTTCAGCCAGCTTTCTATTAAGGGTCAAAAGATAGAGCCACATGTATGGTGCTACTCAGTTGAGTACAGTTTTTTTTAGATACAAGCATATTTTGAAAAAACACAAATTAGCTGTAAATTATTTTGCTAAGTGAATAAACGAGAAACAATAACCTCTAGAAGCGGCAGCAGCAGCTCCCACAGCAGCAGGCCCAGCTCCCAACGCACCGAGACGTTCAGACAACTCCATTATGCTATAGTGGGCGTCCTGAACTCCTGGACCACCCTGTAATCATTGTTTTTATTTTATTTCATAGGCCGGCAAACGACCAAGTTGGTTACCTGATGGTAAGTGATCTCCACCGTCCATCTACGCCCACAATACCAAAAGAATTATGGGCGCGTTGCCGACCTTAAAGGAAAGGGATAATTAAGGAATTGGGAAGGGGAGAGGGTTTGTTGCCGGATATCTCACTCACCGTACGAAACACAGCAGTACTACTTAACGCCGGTTTTCTGTGAGACAGTGGTATAATGGTATAATGGTATAAAACCCTAAAATATAAAACTAACCTGCGACAAGTTCAGCCATGCCTGGGCCAGTTGCGTGAGAGTGCCATCATCCTCAATGTCCTGCAGGGCTTTGAGTTGTTTCTTGGCCAAGTCAGGGCGGTTCATTGCCAACAAGCATTGTAGGGTGAATGCTCTCAGCTCCAGAGACTCAGCATTGTGGAGGATCCTTGAAAGGTTTTATCAGTAATCAAAAATATCATACCAATCGATGCAGAATAATGTGGGGAAGAAAGTAACATATGTCTCATATTCGCCGGACTTTGTTTTTTTTTATTTTATGTTTTGTGGAAAGCTATGCCCATGGCAAAGCACCTAGCATATTAAAATAAAAGTAGTTTGGGCTATAATCAACACCTAGTAAACGGGCAAGTAAGTCAGCTGATGGAAGTGATCAACATTTTCCCCAACCAACAATCGACAAGTGGAAGACAATTTCTTTGGGCCTCCAGACATAAAAAACCACAAAAATCTGTGGTACCTGTCATCAGAGGCAGTCTACCGTTGAGTTCTTATACGTGTTTGTTCCTCAGTGATTTCCATGTCATTGACAACGTCCGTGGGGCAGTGGTCGAGTAGCTGGCTGTGAAACGTGAGGCCGTGGGTTCGATTCTCGCACCTAGACAATGTTTGATCCACATATATTTGTTTCTTCTGGGTGTTGTGGGACCGCAAGTCTCTCGTAGTTCCTGATACCCACGATACAGGTTAACCTAGTGTGGGGGCACAGTGTGACTATTGGATACATACGCACGCCTTAATCCCCGAAGGGGTAGGCAGAGGTGTATCCAGTATACCCACATTTCGCCGAGCGTATCTCCTTCCCATGATGTGATAGGGGGCGAGCCTAACGTCAACTATTGGATGTATTTATTTATTTCATTATACCTTTGTCCAGGTCGCACAGGCGAAATACACCACGAGTCAACGACCGACTGGTCCCTGAAGGGCGACGTGGATCCGGAATCGCCATTGGGACTGCTCGACAACATGGAGGCTCTGAAACGACTGCGCCAGTACCATCTGCTGGGCAACACTACCAACCTAGACGACGAAGATACTGACAGCGTTTATGACTACAGCTTGTATTAAACCTATTATTATAAATGGAAATTTTTCTATTACTGTTATTTGACATGAGCTTTTAGGTAAGGCTTGGCTACCATCGTCCTTTACATCATCCCTGAAAATAAAGTGTGTGTGTGTATGATGCGTTGCCGACCTTAAAGAAAAGGGCTAATTAAAGAATTGGGAAGGGTATCTCCCTAATTTGGGCCTTCGGATATCTCACTTACTATACACAACGCAACAAGCTTACTTTACGTTGGTTTTCTGTGAGAGTGGTTACGACCTGGTTGAACCGGACCATTCACTCTGTCAACAAAACTATTTATAGCATGGCTCTACCACTTAAATTAATAAATAAATCTACATACGTGCCTACGCACTCACGCCTGTAGTTCCCGAGGGGGTAGGCAGAGTTGTAACCAGTACAAAGGTTAATGGCCGGAAACGCACCGATAATTCCTCTGGTATTGACGGTGTCATGGGCGGCGGTGATCATTTACCATCAGGTGATCATTCAAACCTCTTGCCCATTTTCCCCCCTCTCATCCACATTTCACCAAGCTTATTCTCATCCCGTGATGTGATAGCGGGCGAGCCTATCCCGAGCAATACACGTGATTATTTCAATTGAAAACTCAAATATAACGTAATTATAGTGATTTCTTATTTTTACGCGAATATTACACATTGAAATAAAACTAGTTTATACGGATTTTAAAACGTAATTGCCGGACCTGGGAATTGAACTCACGACCTCACGGTTTTCATCATTACGCTGTCACTAGACCTATGAGGCGTTACTATAATTATAATAATAAAACTTTCAACATGGAATAAGTTTAATCATACATAATGGAATACATAGTGTTCAGCTCGCCACTGAGGGTTGGTACTGTGCAGCGAGACGTTTGAACTCGTTGGTCTTGGCGTGGTACTCCTTCACGAACGGATGCTCCGGGTGACTGTCCAGCAACTGGGCCAGGTAACGTGCTGACACCTGCAGGAGTATTCAGGGGATTTATGATCTATAAAATTTAATGAGTGAATGAGGCCAAAGAGGTATGCAAGGATCGTAGCAAGTGGAAATCCCTTGTCTCTGCCTACCCCTATGGGAAATAGGCGTGAGTCTATGTATGTATGTATGTATGATATATGTTTTTTTTATTGCATAGGCCGGTAAACGAGCCAGTGGGTCACCTGATGGTAAGTGATCTCCACCGCCCATGTACGTCCACAATACCAAAAGAATCATGGGTGCGTTGCCGACCTTAAAGGAATGGGATAATTAAGGAATTGGGAAGGGGAGGGGGTTTGGGCCTCCGGATATCTCACTCACCGTACGAAACGCAGCAACAAGCTGCTACTTTACGCAGGTTTTCTGTGAGACAGTGGTAATGACCCTGACGAGCCGACCCATACATGCTGTAGACAAAAGTGTCTACAAAAGTGTTGAGTTACCTCCGGGGGTTTCCCACTGTGTGTAGCATTTACAGCCAAACCCAACAGCAAGTCAGGATTCTGTGGGGATCTTGTTTGAGCTTCTGTCAACATCTGCTCTGCCTCTTCCCACATTCCTGAAAAAAGCAGACGTAAATTAACGTTAGTTCAATCAAAAAGTTTGTTTGAAAATCCGTCTGTTCCTTGGGGAACGCTCGTGAGGAACTCATCATCACTTTCCTACCACTGCACCACTCCTCATGGGAGAAGAGTTCATCCATTATCTTCTTCTTGGTCGTATTCTTCAATACTGAAGGTCGTGTCCTTGAAAAGCCTTCATTGACCGTTGTATTAACTGTTTCTACTTTGTCCGGTTTTCAGCTTCCTTCAGGGCGGTTGTCATAGGGAGACCAATGAGGGTGGTTATTTGGTAACACCAACGACTAGGCGATCAGCCGCGGGGTCTCTTTCCTTCCACCTTACCCACCACAACTAATTTATCAAGGTTGTCCGGTTATCGAGGGGCCATATGACCGAAATAACCGAGGATCTTTTGATAACAAATTGTCGAGTGTCTAACACTCACACGGAGTTGGTCCAAGATAAATTTATTCGTCTTTTTGCCAGTCCATGGGATACGCAACATTCATCCATTATAATTGGAGCAATATATTTCTAGTCGTGTGTTTCCAGAGGTAATTTTCCCACATACTTGCAGACTCTTGAATATACTTCCCTCCACAGTGTACTCTCAGTGCTATGACATGTTCTTCTTCAAACTTCCAAGGGTCCCTTTTTCCGTACTATAGATTTGACGGTATTTAGTATTACACTGCCTCGGTGGCGTAGTTGTAATGCGTACGCGATTCGACTGAGACTGATGCTCAGATCTCGGGTTCGAGTGATATTGGGTTTTTCTATTACGAAATGCTTAGTATCAGCCGGGAGTCTGGAACTGTGCCCGATATGACGATAGGCTCGCCCCCTATCACATCATGGGACGGAGATACGCTCGGCGCAATGTGGGTGTATGTGTACTTCTGCCTACTCCTTCGGAGATTACAGGCGTAAGTGTGTATGTATGTATGGGGCGTCACGCCGTCTGACCCCCACAACCTGTAACAGGTACTTCACGGTAAGCAGCAGCTTGGCTGTGCCCCTGGCGCTGTTTCAGTCCATGGGCGACAGTAACCACTTTCATAATACACGCATCCAATATCCTTTTACCCGACCCGGGGATCGAACCTGAGACCTTAGCTATCAGTCGTTCCGCATACGCATTACAACTGCGCTACTGAGGCAGTCATGATTAACACTCTGTGAAAATTTCAGCCAGCTTTCTATTAAGGGTCAAAAGATAGAGCCACATGTATGGTGCTACTCAGTTGAGTACAGTTTTTTTTAGATACAAGCATATTTTGAAAAAACACAAATTAGCTGTAAATTATTTTGCTAAGTGAATAAACGAGAAACAATAACCTCTAGAAGCGGCAGCAGCAGCTCCCACAGCAGCAGGCACAGCTCCCAACGCACCGAGACGTTCAGACAACTCCATTATGCTATAGTGGGCGTCCTGAACTCCTGGACCACCCTGTAATCATTGTTTTTATTTTATTTCATAGGCCGGCAAACGACCAAGTTGGTTACCTGATGGTAAGTGATCTCCACCGTCCATCTACGCCCACAATACCAAAAGAATTATGGGCGCGTTGCCGACCTTAAAGGAAAGGGATAATTAAGGAATTGGGAAGGGGAGAGGGTTTGTTGCCGGATATCTCACTCACCGTACGAAACACAGCAGTACTACTTAACGCCGGTTTTCTGTGAGACAGTGGTATAATGGTATAATGGTATAAAACCCTAAAATATAAAACTAACCTGCGACAAGTTCAGCCATGCCTGGGCCAGTTGCGTGAGAGTGCCATCATCCTCAATGTCCTGCAGGGCTTTGAGTTGTTTCTTGGCCAAGTCAGGGCGGTTCATTGCCAACAAGCATTGTAGGGTGAATGCTCTCAGCTCCAGAGACTCAGCATTGTGGAGGATCCTTGAAAGGTTTTATCAGTAATCAAAAATATCATCCCGGTATTATACTGTCCCACTGCTGGGCATGAGTATCCTCTAATAGCGTGTTAGGTGTTAGTCCATCATGCTGGGACTAAGCCAGGTTGGTAGACTTAACATATTTTTGAAAATCCAATGAAGAATTCTCATTTATACAAGTTTTCTCACAATGTGTTCCTTTATGGTAAAACAATTTTTACTTAAATAATTGACAATGAATAAACACATAGTTCTAAAAGTCACGAAGTATGTGTCTGCTGGAAGCTAGTTTTGGCCCTGCAACATCTGTTTTATTATCATTGCTTTGTGCGACTATTGGTAGGTTTGTCCTGTTGTATTGTGACCCATAGGCTGTGTAATAACATTAATGTGATATGGTAATACTGAGATTGATTAGTTTAACATGGTCACTGCGGTATCAAAGTATGGGACTTGCTAGCGATTTCAAGCTCAAGGAAGTACATTAATACTTGTTCCAAAGTACACTGGCAAAATCACATTTTTATTTTATTACAGTTCAACATTTATATTAATCTATAATTATTTATTATGTAAACTAAATAACTTGGTCAGGTGATAATCACTTTGGCCTCTACACTTCCAGTCATTCTTTAGACTTTGAAAACAATAGTTTTACGCTGATCATAACTAACTTCGAGCCAGTCAAGTTATGTGAAGTTTGCATATATTGTATGTAGTAAAGTACTCACTTGAGGGCTGCTTCATAGTTATCTTCATGGTAGTAAATAGTGGCAGCCACAATCAGGAATATTTCATTTGTCAATTCTGTACCTTTGGCTACCTGCAATTTAATAATACATTTTTATTAATATAAACTCTAGCATAACTTAATCGTTAGGAATACAGAAATAATAATGTAAAATTATAGCTTTTTAATAGATTCTTATTTGAATAGCATTGGACATTGACCCATAGCTTTTCAAAACATTGCATTGCATCACAATATACCAAGGTAGTAATGGTCTTTACTCACTCTTGCATCAATATCAGCAACAATAGCAGGCTTGTTAGCTCCAGGAGACAAGTAATCCACCAGACTCTTGAGTGGCTGCAGCATAGGATCTGCAGTTCCCAATTCCTGGAGAACTATCCTGTAGTTCCCCTGGGCGATATATGAGCGGTACAGGAGGGCATCTCGCTGCAACGTTACCAGGGGAGAAGAAGGCTGCAAGAGGTTTTTCAAATTAGGAACAAGCGGTTTGATGATGACAAATAGAACAGCGTTGGTCTACCGAAAATGGAGTTATTACGCTTAGAAATAGTTGTAGAAACGTTTACTTACGTTAATACTTTGTGCCTCGTTGATGGCCTGTTGGTAATTTCCAACGTAAAATGCATTTTTCACATCGAAAAGTTCATCAACATCCTGCTGCTGACGTGCCATTTTGACAAATTTATTGACATTTGACTACTGACAAATGTTTTGAATTTGTGGTCAGTGTTGCCAGCTTTTATTATCCAAACCCTTCTAAAATAGTTTTAAACACCCACAAGATTAGGACAGGTTTCTGGTAAGTCTCAGAATTATTAACATTTCAAAATCCATACGTGCCTAAAACTAAAATATCGTTTCCTTATTTTCCTGAGTTCGATCATAATTTTTGAGAAAAAAAAACAAACAACGTGTGATAATGTCACATATACGGCTGAATGAGGTTTGTCGTTTGTCCATGATATCTTAAAAATAAAGTTAGATTCCAAATTGAAATTTGACACTAAACCAATTGTCTTAATTTAAAAATACGTTGTGATGAGTCCCTCATTCGTGAGCTACCTCGATTGGGGACCCCGTTTCTGAAAAGTGACAACAATAAATTATCAACATTAAAGCACTTCACCATAGCTCCTCACTTATTTATATTCTCAAATAATAATACGAAAATTATGAATCCAGCAAGCATAGTGTGAGTCATTTAATATAAATGAGAAGCATCTCGCGAGTACATCACGAGAGAAAATGTAGTACTTCCCTATCCTCAAATGTAATAGCCAAGTTATCTAGCGTCAACTGACAGATATCAAAAGCATAGCAAAGACATGTATACGCCATTACGCTTATGTAAGATTACACCGTATATATGACGTCGTTTGGCCTTTACATCTAAACGATCTTAATTTATTTTTTAAAAGGGACTAACTCATATTATTTACAATGAAAATGTACGCTTGACTCGAAAACTCCTCGTTAATTTGTTTATTTAGCGGTCGAGATTAGACATTTTCAAAAGCACAAAGAAATTTCATAAATCGTAAATTCACCCTTCGACGCCGCGCCGCGCCGGCAGTGGAGATACATCCAGATGTAGTGGTGTTTCTACTAAATTGGCACGTAGAGGGAACGAAATTGGCAGCACTTAATTTGACAGCAAATTTGAATGTTGGCAATACAAATAAAACATATAATTTTTATTTAAGTAGCAACTTTTTTTCAATTATGATTTTTGAAACTGTTTCTAACAGAGGTCGCTGCATGAAGTGTTTGTTAGTAATAAAGTACAAAATACCTTATTTCACAACTAAAACATGCAAATATATTTTTACCTTGCACAGACTAATAGAACTGCGTTGCCTCGCTACCGTTAAAACGGGGTTTAGAGAAATATTTTTATTTGAACCTGTGGTCTCTCGCTTATCGGCTACCTACTCGCTAATAGCACCACGTGACACGTCAGGGTTGGAGTGCCTAAAGCATTCACCGGAAGGCCCGGTGACGCTGACTAAAGCTGACTCTTGTCAGACTATCATTATGCGACATAAAAAAAAGCTCCACGGAGACTGCCAGACTATTGACATACATTAATTTTAAATTGAAATTCGAAACTATATCGGTACCTACCTAAACCAGGAGTGGATCAGGGAGGGGAGCAATAGGGGCAATTGCCTTCTCTGAGCCAAGTCAAAAATTACCTAATAAGAAGAGGTAGTAGTAGGTACCTAGGTACTTTAAAGAAAAAAATCCTATCCCTGTAAATTTTACCAAAAAACCCCTCGCCTTAAATTGCCTCTCCCTCGGTAAAGTTCTGGATCCCCGCTTGACCTTCAGTAATATCATACAACAACGTAGATCGTAGGTCTTTCGTATGCAAGAGGCCGTCTGGGTAGGTACCACCGCTTTGACTATTGCATACATTTTATGCCGCCAAGTAGCAGTGTTTACTAGGCATTATGAGACTTAACATCTTATAACTCGGGGTGATGAGCGTAGTCCAGTGCCATGAAGTACTTCACAATTCGAAGTTCTGATGGGTGTTGCTTCTCTTTATGCAGGCGAGCGACTTGCTCGTCTCGTCATTGCCGCAAATCCTACTATCCTATCCTACTATTGCATGATCATGAACTGAATAATAAATTATGAAACAACTTATTGCTTACTTTACGAAATTTCTGGAAAATTCCACGAACATCAGTTTTGTCGTACATAGTCATATGTGTTTTTCTTTACAACATAAATTATATATTTGTTAGTGCACAGAAACCACTATACTTATATAATAAAAAATCAAGCATAATTATTTTGTACAGCTTACATTAGTTCTTATCCCAATAATTTGAACATTATTTGAACGTTATTTTCCGTTCAAAGCAACAGCTTTGCATATTTCGATGAATACAACAACGGCAGACGGAATACGGCGCACTCCCAGGTAAGTAGGTCCCGTCGTGTCTCAGGTAGCTTGGGACCACCTGGCGTACCTCGACAGTGGTCTTGAGATCTATTGAGTTTGTTAAATCTAAGTACAATATTGTTGACAACATTGATTTTTTGCTGTTTCTTGAAAATGTCTTTAATCTATACAAAAACTTCGGAGTAAAAGTTGCATGATTCTTAGAACGTATTGTATGAAAAACAACGATGTAAGTACAGACACTTTTAAAAAACAAATTCATTGTTGAGATGTTTTAAGTTTGATTAATTTTTTACTGTCTCGGTGGCGCAGTAGTAATGCGTAGGTACACGGTACGACTTCAGTACTGAGGTCTCGGGATTGATCCATATTGGGGTTTTCTATCACGAAATGCTTAGTATCAACCCGGAGTCTGGAATGGTGCCCGGTATGGCGATAGGTTCGCCCCCTATCACATCATGGGACGAAAATAAGCTCGACGAAATGGGGGTGGATAACCAGTAGGTATACCTCTGTAGGTATGCTTCGGGGATTACAGGCGTGAGGCACACATCATAGGTTTGGTGGCATAGTATTGTGAGGACTTTGGTGCAAATCCCAAGTCGGGTAATTACAAGAGTTTTCGATTCGAATAATCACACGTGACTCCCGGGATTAGAATTAGTGCTCGATATAACATTTGGCGAACCTATCACACCATACGACGGAAATAAACTCGGCGAATTGTGAATGCACTAGTTTTAACTCTAATGGATTGATTCACTTCTTCAGAAAATATTATTTGTTCCCTTATTTTGTACCTACAAGTACTTACATTGCAAAGATTAACTGTGCTTCAAGAATGGTGAATGGTGAGGAGAAGTCTACACACCAGTTCCTGTTTACCAAATAAAATCCTGTCTCAAAATCTACACAATTAAAAAAATTATAAAAATATTAAAATGATATATTTGTGCCCGGTATGGCGATAGGCTCGCCCCCTATCACATCATGGGACGGAGATACGCTCGGAGAAATGTGGGTGTACTGGTCACACCTCTGCCTACCCCTTCGGGAATTACAGGCGTGAGTGCGTATGTATTAAAATTATACCCTGTATTTTACACGTCCATCTGTTAAGCACAAGCTTCTTCTACTGAATGGAGAGGGGTTTCGCATACCTTCGAAATTCTTATGGATAACTTCTCAGGTATGCAGGTTTCCTTACGATGTTTCCTTCATCGATAAAGCAAGCAATCATTAACAATACACACGTACCTAAGAAACTTCAGAGGTGCATGCACTTGGGCCTGGTTTCGAATCTGCGAATTTGATCTCTACAGTCCATAACACTGCCCGATGAGCTATCCTTACTATACCTATATATCCTATATCCCTTATTTGTAGACTTTATTTATAACAATAAGTTTTTTTTTATAGCATAGGCCGGCAAACGAGCAAATGAGTCACCTGATGGTAAGTGATCTCCACCGTCCATGTACGCCCACAATACCAAAAGAATTATGGGCGCGTTGCCGACCTTAAAGGAAAGAGATAATAAAGGGATTGGGAATGGGAGAGGCATTTCGGCCTCCGGATATCTCACTCACCGTACGGAATGCAGCAGCAAGCTGCTACTTTACACCGGTTTTCTGTGAGACAATGGTAACGACCCGGACGAGACGACAAAACAAAAATTCATGCAGTAGCCAAAACTATCTACAGTGTGGCTCTACCACTCTAAAAAGTTTAAAGATATCGTAATTTATTAAAATATTTAGATAAAGTGGAAATACCACTTATTTTTCTTCAGAAACTCCTGGAAATATATTTACTACATTAACTTAGAACATGATTCGAGAATTTTGGGCAGCTTCAATCCTAGTAATCCAGGTTTACGTACATGTGTAGGTCACCTAGCAATGTTTTGATCCAACTAGGATTTACGTTAGGCCCACTGTTCGTGAGGGAGGGACGCATAAACAACGAAACCTGGAGAAAAAATTACACGGTACGTACGAATTGAAACTATGTCCGTATTTTGTATGGATATCTGTACAATTGTATGCAGGATACAGTATTTATTGTTCGTTGTATTATTATTGTATCTGGCCTTTCCTCTTACATTATAAATTTACGGAAAACGTAGAATTAATAATTCAGTTCAATCTATGTTTTAATGATCACCGTTAGGATGTTCTGTCTATTGAATAAGTTATCGGTCTGGTCTTATTTCTTAATTATTTCCTTCCCCACTTTGAGTGGTAGAGCCACGCTGTAGACAGTTTTGTCTATAGCACGAATAGGCCGGATCGACCGGGTCGTTACCTCATAGAAAACCGAATTCGGATAACGACATTTGTTTATGTTTTAAATCAGCTCTCCAGATTTCCAAAACCGTAGGAGAAATAATCTCATAGAACATGCAATGCACTCGCAACACTTTGTATTGCAAATATAATATACGCTATGCACGTAAACTGGCAACATGATATTGCCACGAACCTAATTACTTCTAATAATGATTTGATGATAACATAACCATCAAGTTTAAAAGTACAAATGAAAACATTCATTGTAACAGTTTTTATTTCGTACCTCAGTTCTTTTCACCCTTTGTTATATTTCTAATAAACTTATTGTTAATATTTCAAAGGTGCGATAACAAAACCCAAAATGAATAAGATAAAATAAGAACTCGGATCTATTTTAATAGTTTACAATCACACTGTATTCCGAATAAAGGAAAGTGCAAAAAGTAACACTTCTACAATAGCAGGCATTTAGTACCAGGAATTGATGAATCAAAGTTGTTATAGCTGTTTATGATGTAACAGATTAGCACTTTTTAAACGGAAGGTCATTGATTCATTCAGCCATAACAATGAGTCGTAAATAATTTTACTGTTTAAGTTATTAATGAATATTTTATTACTTTTATTTTACAAGTGTCGATGTTTATTTTAGTCGATTGATTGAATACTACGTGATTGAATAGTGATTTATGCGGCACGTAAGTGAAGGCAATAGAAAAAATAACTATATTATTTTGTTTTGATATTAACATCTACCTACTTATATTCTAATCAACTTTATATATTTTAGCATTACTGAACACTCAGAGACCTTATCGTGGGATCAGTACTGTTGTATTGAGTTTAAAAACTTTTTTAGGGATTCAACAACCTACAACTTAAATCACAAGAAAAAATAAACGTTATAAAATTCTCATTGAATCCAACCGTCGAGTAATCCATTTGCAAGGAGGTGCATTGTTGCACCGGGCCTGCAGTGGCAGATGTGAGGCCCCTGAGAAAGGGTCCCTAAGAAAGGGCACTCACAATGCGTCGGGTCAATGTCGATGTGAAAAAAATCGCAGCGCGAATCTTATCGGGAACGAAGGGGTGTGGGAACCGGTGTGAAATGAGAAATGTACAAGTCAAAGTATGATAAGTCTACATAATATCCATATCTAGGAATATCGAACGGTTAGTGACCAACCTAGTGTCAAAGTTTTCTAGCCGCTTTTGGCATATCAATTTGATTCAGGTCTAATGACGAAGTTCAGAATAAAAAATGAAACTCTTCAACGCACTGTATTGGTAGCACACTCGTCGTTTTAAAATAATAAATAAACGTAAATTGAAAAAGAAAATTAGTTTATACAAAACTATAAAGACCGACTTCAAAAAATAACACTGAAAAGTTAACAATTTCTAGAGGTATTTTTGTAATCGGCGTTTTTTTTTTTACTTTTTCAGTGTCATTTTCTGAAGTCGGTCTTATATAGTTTTGTTTATTTGGTTCTTTCAATCCCATTGTTAGGCAAGGTTTTTCCTTATTTCCTCCACTTCTCGCTCTCTTGTGTTAAACTGCTCCAATCTGGTCGCAAGGTGGGTGAGCTTGTACTGCCATTTATCATTTCTCTTTTGGACGCGTTTATATGTAGAATAAAATAGAAAAAAGCTAATCGTGGTAAACGTATCAAATCTGTGATTCTACAAGAAAAGTAGGTACCAGGATAACATAAAACGCAAGAACACATTAATAAACGAACGACCGTTCACTGACTTACACGCGAACACAATACATGCTGACTCGGCATTTCCGAAGCGGGAAAACCACGGAACTCCGTAAATACCTATGTTATTTGGCTGGGCGGAATTAGCGCAAAGTTCAACGACCTCGCCAGCTGCCACCGAGGTCCGGGCTGAGGGTCCCGACCCTTTTCCTGAGCCACCCTTGACGGTTGGCGAGAAATTTTGAAGATTTTGACTTTGGTACACATAAAGAAAAAGTATTCATATTAAGTTAGTTTACTTTAGTTATTTTAAAGAAATGTACTTAGCAAGTTGACTTCATTTTAACATAATATTAAAATGTAGTAAAAGCTTAGTTACTGATTTGTGTCTTTATGAGTAAATAAGCATTTGTCCTGGAGATATGTAGTCAACTTGCTTTCAATTAAGAGTGAAATAAAAAAAAAACTAAACGAAAGTTACAATGTTGAATTATTAAAATTACATCGGTATTCTTTAGAAATGCGGTATTCTTTATAAACAATCACCAGCTTCTTCAGAATTCCGCTCCATTCTAATGTAAAATTCAGCGCGTGTCATTGTGAAAAACGTTGTATTTTTCCTATCGTAGTTCATTCATTCATCTTCGCTTCAAAACAAGGATAAAGTTTATATGTTATATATATAACAGTGTATTTCCTGTAATATTTCCTCATGATGAATTAAATACAATTTATAAAATAATGAGCATAATATTATTATTAAAGGCAATAAGAACTTTTAATGGAACACTGTCTCCATTATAAAACTGTGGTTCCTTGAAGTAGTAATCATCGAATGATTTATATGACAAATGGGAATCAGCCAAATGTAACAAACAGATAAAACAATTTATTACAATAAATAAAAAACTAGATTTTTTAAATGTATTTATCTATCCGAGTCATATTCATGTTTGAACAGATATATGTAATTAACGAGTGACGCCGGCTCGTACAATCAATACTTTAATACTATTGAATTACAACATGTACCTACATAGAAAAAAGAAACTCCCATATCTTATCTATCACATCTTATAAAAAATACGACAATCCATCATTAAAAATAAACAGGAAATAACGCAACGGAAACCATTCGCGATACTCGAAAAATCGATTGTCCCTCACGCATCCGTTTTATCTCGGAGTCTAAGGAGTAAGGAGTCTGGCACAAAGCTTGCATCTGCTGGGCCTTTGAGCAGCTGACGGGTGAAAAAATCACTACCTGCGTTCATTGTTGTCGCTCTGTACTTATTCTTTAACTTGAGTACTTGGGGAGGGTGACCGTAATGTAAGGGGGATATATCCCACATTTTTGTTGGCATTATCTGACATTGCGAGACAGATATTATCTGTGAGGCTCCGTGGCGCAGCGGGCGAGTAGCCGGTTGCAAAGCGAGAGGCCGTGGGTTCGATTCCCGCACTGAGACAAATGTTTGTGTGATCCACAACAATTTGTTTCGGGTCTGGGTGTTGTGTGACCGCAAGTCCCTCGTAGTTCCTGATACCCACGATACAGGTTTACCTAGTGTTGGGTCAGGACTATGTGTGTGACTGTTGAGTGTATTTATTTATTATTATTATTATAGGTAATGCACGCAAGGCATTATTGAGGACCGCGACCGAATCAAGAGACCTCGCCGCGTGGTGTCAGCGATACGTTAGATTTGTATTTCAATGATACAATGTCGTACAAAGCGTACCTGTCTCTATCGCCTGACTTACGTCACGCATCTCGATTGTGTAAAGCGCGCCTTAAAGTTAATCAAGATGGGCAGTAGCTGTATAATGTCCATTGTAGTTTTGATTTTAATATAGAACAGAGCTTTGAGATTGCTTTCAAATAAAATGCTTAATGTTGTACTTTCCAGGCAGCGAACAGTTGAAATTTTTCCACTAATTTATGAAAAATCAGCGCCAATCAGGCATACATAAAGAGTCTGGAATTATGCCCGACTTGGCAATAAACTCTTCCCCTATCACATTATGGCACGGAAATAAACTCGGCGAAATGTGGGAGTACTGGTTACACCTTTGCCTACCCCTTCGGGGGATTACAGGGGTAAGTGCGTATGTATGCACAAGTTTCCCGCCATTTCGCAACCGATGGTCACCCAACCGGTCGACATTGAACATTGAACTGCAGGCAGGTACAAAGGACCGTCCCGGCGCGTTTATTCTCACTACATTACACATAATAGAACAGACAGACAGACGTAAAAACTCAGGGATTATTGAAAAAAAAAACGGCAAAGGACGAGCTGTTATTGAAGAACCGTGCTTTATCTAGGGAGGGCCGGTTTAGAATCTTACGCGTATAGAGGGGCTTTTGAGTCTCAGAATATTTTGCCGATTTTTAATAGGCATTTGTTGGTAGGCTCTAGGTTTTATGAGGCAGTGATAGCAGATAGAAAGTGGTATGGAATGGCTAGTGCAAAATTCTAGGTTCGAAACCAGCCCCCAGGGCTTAAACCTCTGGCTTAAAAAATTAGACATTCGTTGTAAATATTATCGCTTTATGTAACGGTGAAGGAAAACATCATGAGGAAATTTGCATATCCGATAATTCTCCATAAGATTTTACTGTGATCACGTATGCGAGAGGCGGTCTGGGTAGGTTGCACCGTTTGTATTATTCTGCCGCTAAGTAAAAGTGTATATATGCGTATGTAAGTAAGCACGGATATGATCCGGTTTGAAAGACATTGGAGTCAGTGAAATAACTGGGCATTAAGTGCGTATGTAAGTAATCACGGATATGATCCGGTTTGAAAGACATTGGAGTCAGTGAAATAACTGGGCATTAAGTGCGTATGTAAGTAATCACGGATATGATCCGGTTTGAAAGACATTGGAGTCAGTGAAATAACTGGGCATTATGAGATCTCGGGATCTCTCACAATGTATGATTATGCAATAAGGACAGCCTCCGTAGCGAAGCGAGAGGCAGTGGGTTCGATTCCCACACCGAGACAAAATGTTTGTGTGAGCCACAAATATTTGTTTCTAGTCTGGGTGTATTCTCCCCAGAGTGGTTGACGTCAGGCAGGCGGCCGGTCGTAATAACTACAAGCCAAATGTTTCTGTAACATGCGTTAAAAAGCATGTTAATCAAATCATTTATTCAGTAATTAGGCCGCCAAGGGCACTTTTACACGTCGAGTTTGGAAATCTACCGGTGCTTCGTAAATGCCCACTGGTCTGAGAAGAAGCACCAAGAAACTCAGCCGTAGCCGTAGGTCTTTTGAATGTTTGTCATTTTTTTTATCAATTTATATTTGTTATTACAAAACTTAAAAAATTTACGTATTTTTTTTCATAATAATACACCCAACACTCACACACATAGTCCTGACCCCACACTAGGTAAACCTGTGTCGTGGGTATCAGGAACTACGAGGGACTTGCGGTCCCACAACACCCAGACCCGAGACCAATATTTGTGGTTCACACAAACATTTGTCTCGGTGTTGGAATCGAACCCACGGCCTCTCGCTTCGCAGCCGACTACTCACCCGCTGCGCCATGGAGCTGTCAAATTAATACGTTCATAGAAAAACTGTATCAATTTGGGATTGATGCCCATTCAGGGGATCTAACAGTAATCCGAATCTAAGCAGATCAATTAATTCTTACAATACAATTATTAATAATATACAGCAAGCACATATAGATAGAGAGGCTTCTAATAAATGGCTCGATTTCAGCGGACTTTTCCCGGAAACGGAAGGATTCCTTTTAGCAATACAAGACCAAGTTATTAACACTAAAAACTATAGAAAATATATATTAAAAGATAGAGAAAAGAGAGAAATTAGAAATGATTTATGCAGGAAATGTCATGCTAAACCTGAAACAATACAACATATCACAGGAGCATGTGTCACACTAACTCAGAACGACTACACACATAGACACAACTAACTTACAAATATCATACACCAGAAACTCGCAATAAAATACAACCTCATGCAAGACCCATACACACCGTATTACAAATATAATCCTAGAGCCGTATCAGAAAACCACCTGTTCAAAATCTATTATGACCGCACTATTATTACTGATCACACGATATACAACAATCGTCCCGATATAACATTGGTCGATAAACAAAACAAACATGTATACCTAATACCGTGGGTTCGATTCCCACACTGAGACAAATGTTTGTGTGAACCACAAATATTGGTCTCGGGTCTGGGTGTTGTGGGACCGCAAGTCCCTCGTAGTTCCTGATACCCACGACACAGGTTTACCTAGTGTGGGGTCAGGACTATGTGTGTGACTGTTGGGTGTATTATTATTATTATTATTATTATAATAGATATAGCCGTACCAAATACCAATAATTTACAGAAAACTATTACCGAGAAAATTAGAAAATACACAGAGTTACAAGAAGAAGTTACTAGAGTATGGAAAATGAATAGAGTCACTATAGTCCCAATTGTTATATCAACTACGGGGTGTGGTCCCGAAACAGTTACACAATAGTTTAAATATACTTAATCTACCCAAGTACACATATATTAACACTCCAGAAAGCTGCAATATTAAACACTTGCCGAATAGTTAGGAAATTTTTACAGCTCGACTCAGAAAATAGTAATATCACAACTACGCAGACGAATCATAGTACATAATTATTCTATGAGTGGTAGAGCCACGCTGTAGACACTTTTGTCTACAGCATGTATGGGCAGGCTCGTCCGGGTCATTACCACTGTCTCACAGAAAACCGGCGTAAAGTGGCAGCTTGCTGCTGCGTTTCGTACGGTGAGTGAGATATCCGGAAGCCCAAACGCAAAAAAAAAAAAAAACCACTTAAAGTCGCACTTTGGTTTGTACCCGTGCGATTTTAAAAATACCCCAGGTAATAACCCTGAGACAAATTCACTTAAAAACATACTAATAATAAGCAATCTGAGTAGAACACTCCACACAAGCAGCACCCGTTCACGCATGTGACAGCCATCGGCCTCCTCAACCATGTTACAGGGAAGTGACCGACCGGCACACGACGCCGCGCCGCTGCAAACACAGTGAATACATATGTATGTATGATTTTCTAATTGACGACGGGCGTTTTTAACGGTTATAAAATTATTTGTTTATTAGTATGTTGCGCGCGCAGACGATACGGCTAGTGTGAGTAGTGTGGTGGGGAACGTACACCTAGCTAGTACGTTCAGATGCAAAATATTTTTATATCTATCTTGAATGTCGGAACGAGCATGTCTCTCGCCTCATGGTAAGCATTACGCCAGCCCACAAACAGAAGCAACACAACACAAAGTTGTTACTGCATTGCACTGAACTGCGTTCAAAAATTTTAAGAGTCAGTGCCCAGTAATTTCACTGGCTTCAATTTGCTTCAGCAGCAGATTTTCAGGCGGCAGATTTTTTTTCACATGTCCTTGTCTATTCAATAGAACAGTTACCACGCGACTTTGTATTACCTTCTACAAATGCGCCAAATAAAAACCTTTGAAGTCAATCAAGATTGAACAATAATCTGTTACAATAGTAAAGCCGCTAGTTTCAGTTCGGCGCGAAAACACCCCAAAGAAATAAGGAAAGGTTTACAAAAAGAAGTTTGAAATATCGAGGGCCGCCCTTTATTTCAGCCCGGGCAATAACCCTTCGTGACCTACTTTCAACAACTCGATTTATTATTATTATCTATAATGCTTTAGGAATAAGAGCGTGTTTTGCTTAACATTGCATTGGCAACACTAAATATCTTTAGGGAATCCCGATATTATTGTGATGAAAATAGTCATAATATTTGCGGGGTAATACGGGAGTGACGGATCTTGTAAAAGTTTATTTATACAGTGTTTTATTCATAATGTAAAATATTTAAATAAAGCGGGAAATCGATGTACGTGTCAAATTAATACCGCGGGTTTATACCCGGCGGTTTTACGATGCTGATCGAGTAATGAGCTTAGTTTGGCGTTGGAGGTTGTAGAAATCCATTTACACGAAGGTTGAGTATATCTCGTGGCAGCCTCCGTGGTGCAGTGAGAGAGTAGCCGGCTATAAAGCGAGAGGCCGCAGGTTCGATTCCTGTATCGAGACAAAATGTTTGTGTGATCTACAAATATTTGTTTCGAGTCTGAGTGTTTTCTTCTGAGAGGGGTTGACATCAGGCAGGGGTCCGGTCGTAAAAAATACAAGCCGAATCTTTCTGTAACATATTGTGTTGAAAAGCATGTTGTTCAGACCCCACTGCGAGTGGGATAAGGGCAGGTGGAAGAGTATATTTCCTATGAAATAGGTAAGAAAATCCTGCTTTATCATCATACGAACTAACTTACGATTCTTATTGTTAAATTTGTTGAGATTTCTGATAAATTGTCGCAACAAACTCTTCGGGTCAAACACATTCACGCGGGCGAAGTCGCGAGGGACAGCTAGTTATTTCATAATTTTGTATTTTGCTATCTTATAATTTTATTTGATAAGCAACGTTTACTTGGACATTGTCAAACAAACACAGAAGTAACTTCAGGTTATTTTGAAGCTGTATTCCCATAGATAGAGAATATTGTCTCCTATCTCATTACATCTGAACTTCACGTATGAGTTGAAATCGAAATATGTCCATAATTTACATACTGATACGTTTCTAAAGCAACGTAGTTGCATATTGGTTAGATCACAGTATTCAAATTGGGTCTAGATTTCTAGGATTTCAGATCAAATTGTCCTAACAATGTAAGTTAGGAAATTGGTCACATATACATATATCATGTTTACAATAGACAAGCATATTACCATATTACCTGGTTAATCTACATTATCTATCACTTTTGTCTACAGCATGAATGGGCCAGCACGTCCGGGTCGTTACCATTGTCTCACAGAAAACCGGCGTAAAGTATCAGCTTGCTGCTGCGTTTCGTACGGTGAGTGAGATATACGGAGACCCAAACCCCCTCCCCTTCCCAATTCCTTATTATCCCTTTCCTTTAAGTCGGCAACGCACCCATTCTTTTGGTATTGTGGGCGTACATGGGCGGTGGAAATCACTAACCATCAGGTGACCCACTTGCTCGTTTGCCGGCGTATGCTATAAAAAGAACTATGTCTAATGATTAGTGCCCAACCTAGTGTCAAAAACTTCGCCTTTGAATTGGCTTCACGACAGCAGTTGATACCAGTCGGGACAGACTTTTTACGTGCCTTGCGAAAGACGCAGACGCTCAGTTGAAATACCACTAAGCGGTCACCCATCCATAGACTGACCGCATTAAGGGTTGCTTAACTTACTAATCGCTTAACGATTAGTTGCAACTGGATATGAGCTCCTCATACATCTACATGCACTAATATTATAGGTATAGAGGTAGAATTTGAGAGTCTGTTTGTACGGAGCAATCTCTATAACTACTGATCCGATTCTGAAATTCTTTCAACAATTGGAATGTATATTAAAAATACATTATCCTAGTTTCGTGCAGTCGGGTAAACATATCGAAATGGTATTGCACAACATAAAATATGTTTATTGCCAAAAATCCAGGTGTATGTCCAGCCTTGACCTGTCTTCCGGTTCTAACTCGCACGTAGTGACCGGAAATAGCGTACAAACCGCAGAGCGTCTGTTTTCGTGGCTAGTTATAAGTAATAAATTGAGTTCGTTTATCGATTAAGATTTTTTTGTGGCAAGCCTACATTTGTAGTATAGGTGATCAGGAATTTGATTATTTGGGCAGTTCCGTTGGCATAAATAAAGATTTGACAAGGATTACGCCTTCATTGACAATGCGCAGGACAAACACGTTTGGAAGGAGTTAGGGAAGCAGAATACTCAACATAGTTACGAATAAAATGTAGCTTTAGCAACTAATGATTTGTTTTTAATTACATATTCAATTCGTCTATTTTAAGGGAACTTAATATAAATAAGTATAGTTATTTTTGGTGACTTTCGGTGGCGCAGTTGTATTGCGTACGCGTTGCGACTAAGGCTGACGCTGAGGTCTCGGGTTCGATCCCCGGGTCGGGTAAAGTGACATTGGATTTTTCTATCATGAAATGATTAGTATCAACCTGGAGTCTGGAATTGTGCCCGAAATGGCGATAGGTTCGCCCCCTATCACATCATGGGACGGAGATACGCTAGGCGAAATGTGGGTGTACTGGTTACACCTCTGCCTACCCCTTCGGAGATTACAGGCGTGAGTGCGTATGTATGTATGTTTTGGTAACTTTATTGGGTAGGTATATTAAGACTATTTAATTCTATCTAGATGCCAGATGGAAAGAGTTTATGGCGTACTGAATTATAACAGAAAACTTTTGTTTACGAGGTCGCGTCATAACAGTTTAAAAAGTTAATCGTATATTTTGTTTTTGTCACCCTCCGTGGCGTGGGCGAATAGCCGGCTGCGAAAGTCGTGGGTTCGATGCCCGCACCGAGACAAATGTTTGTATGATCCACAACTTTTTATTCCTAGTCTGGGTGTTGTGGGACCAAGTCCCTCGTAGTTCCTGATACCCACGATATAGGTTAACCTAGTGTGGGGTATTTTATTATTTACTAGCTTTTGCTCGTGGCTCTGCCCGCGTGAACAGCTTTTTCCGGGATAAAAGTAGCCTATAACCGTCTCCACGGTCCTTTTGTCTTTGTACCAAAATTCATCAAAATCGGTCCAATAGTTTTTAGGTTTATTCGTTACATACAAAAATACAAATCTTTCCTCTATATAATATTAGTGTAGATAGATACTTACATAAACGTGTCCGCGACGTGGAAGATAAACTTCAGGAAATTTGCTTGGTCACTTTTTGAGGAAACCACAGGAGTACGTCGGTCGCAAATGCTTGTGCCAGATTGTACCAGGAGAACGATCCTGCAGATGGCTCAAACAAAAGGTAAAAAGGAAATAGCGTCGGCTACCTCAAATCATAATAAGACCTATTCAAGGTCTATAAAAAGTCGAGAACATTCGACGGGTTTGGAGTTAGTAACACATTGGCCGAGTTAGTCAATGGGTGTGATTCGAAACCCGGATAGGGAGCGAAAATGGTAAAATTACAAAGAGTTAATTCCCTTCGAATACTAACAAGTTAAGCCGGTCCTGATTTTTGACAATAATAGTAAGCAAAGTTTTTAACCCCTGACAAAAATGAGGGGTGCTATAAGTTTAACCCTTATGTCAGTCTGTGTGTGTATCTGTCTGTAATGTCGTAGCGTATAGCCGTTCGATTTGAATACGGTTCTTTTTGTTTGAAAGCAGATTTAATCCATACATTACTATGTATTATTATTAAGTAAATAATGTGATACTTCTTGATTAGTGTAATTGGATAATTGGTAATCGTTCTAATCAAAATAAACAAATAAATGTGAAATTATGTATAAGTGTTATAATTATCTAATGATTTTTAAACTCTAATGGGAAGAAATATAATTTTTCAGGTCAAAAAATATTTAAACGCTGGCAACAAAGACTTGTATACTACTAAAGTGAAATTGCGTCACATAACGCGGGAGTTTGACAGCTCACAAACAGGGAGCCCGATAAGGGTTCTAGTTGAGAGTAAGCGAGATAGTAATATTGAGTTACGGCCAATTGACCGAACTTAGTGAAACATGTCTATGTACCGCGCAGCTTGTCTAGTAGTATACATCAAAGTCTTTGACTGGGAACGCATCGACAATTCCTCTGATATTGATGGTAATCATAGGCTGCAGTGATCACTCACCATCAAGTAAACCAATTTTGCTCCATAGCACATTCTTTCTTAAAAAAATTATATCTATTTTGAATGACGAGATGAGAACGTCGCTTGTCTGATAGTGCCACACCTGCCGATAAACAAAAGATACACCAATTAAAGCATCGAATTATGATAATTTAATTCGCTTTAATACCCTTAAAACATTCAAGTATTCAATAAACCGAAAAATAACAGTGCTTACACATTATTATTGGCGGCACAAATAAATATTTAAGATTATGCAGGTTGATTGTCGGATATATTATTAATGTATTTATTATATGTGCCTAATTCTATTTAAATTTATTTCTCTTTATATCTACGATATTTCTGCATTGTACTCATATGACCCGGAAGGTAAGGTCACTGTTCCCAGAATTTCGCCGTCGTCGCCTTTGAGTGATAACACGCGCGATAACTGCTTCGTATCGAATTTAACTGTAGGCGCCGCTTTAAATTCGTCTAAGTTACGTTACTCATTGTTTTCGTTTATTATGACCTACTTCATTGACTCGCTGTCGCTTAATCAACAATTGGTAAAATAAAGTTTGTTAATAATTAAAATATTAAGAGTTGTTAATTAATGAACGATTAGATGTCGATTCTCAAAGATTGTGCGTGTTTTATTTATTTTAACATTTATTAGATACCTATATAACATTTTAATTAGATGTTATATGTGCCAGTAATTGCTGCGAGAGTGTTACATTATGTGCTATTTGTAAATAAATCATAATAATTTTTACGACAGCCGTTATCGGTACTAGCCAACGAGCGCCGTAAAACATGAGCCCGAAATAATTACCTGGCGAGCCCACTCACGCTCAAGTGCGGCACAGACACCGCGGCAGCGACCGCGCGAGCGGGCAGCGGCTCAGGGCGGGCGGAAGCTGCGTCGCATCCCGCCCTGCCTGGCTGCAGTCACCCCGCCACCGCGGCCGGCACGCCGCTGCCCCGCGCGCCGCCGCCCCGCTCCGCCGCGCCGGCACATCGCCGCCGCCGCCGCCGTCCCGCACCTCACCACCCGCCGCGCCGCGCGCAAAGCGCGTGCGCTCGCCGGCCGGCAACTCAGTTCATCGCCGCGACGCGCGAAGTACACACGTGCGTTTTACATGACAAAGCGCGGCGTTTAAAACGATCGAACGCACCCACCAATTTTTTTATTATACCAGTGACAGAGAGGGATACCTCTCTTTAGACGACAAAATAGCTTCCCAAGTGGAAATGCCGACGAGCCTGTTTGGTAATCTGGGCGGTGGCGGTGGCGGGCTGGTGGAAGACCAGCGCGCGTTCGAGCTCGCGCTGGAGCTGAGCATGCTGAGCCTCGGGGAGAGCCTGCCGGCGACCAACTCGCTGGGGAGCCCCCTCGGATTCGCGCCGCCGCCGGACGACCGTGCCAAGAAGTCGCAGAACATGACCGAGTGCGTGCCGGTGCCATCGTCGGAGCACGTCGCGGAGATCGTCGGACGACAAGGTACGCCCAGCATGAACACTCAGCTAGCACCCTGCGTCCTCGCTCTGTGTCGCCGTCTAGAGGTTATGCGGTGTCGTCGCTCGGGAGTCGGGGCGAGCGGCGCCACCCTTATGTAAGGGCGCACGTGCCGCGGCTCCTCGATTTTAGGTTATGTTCGATCAGAGCAACTCGCAGCGGTGTCGGTCGCCCGCAACCGTCTCGCGATCATCTGCTATGAATGTTATTTTGTTTGTTTACGACGAGATTGAGATTGGCCGCGGTCGCCGGTCGGTGCTATGTCGTAGTCCGTAGCGGTTGTAGGCGCGTAGTCAGTCCTACGGTCGTAGTCGGTGGTGAGTGGTGACCGCAAAGTGCGCAGTCTCCAGCCACCAGCGACCACCCGCGACCACCAGTGCTTGTGTTAGATACACGCATACATATTATTTTGTCAATGTGTTGCATGATTAGTGTTATATTTAGAGTAGTTACCTACGAGTTTTTTTTTTATCTACCCTTCTAATATTTTTCGTAAAAATACGTTGAATATGAACATTTAATATTTTACTTTTAAATTAGTTTTGTGTGTCATGTCGTGTACTTTGTTAATTACCATAATATCATAGCTAGTCACGAAAGTAAAAAGTTTCATATAAAGGTTCGCAGCTCGGGCCTTATTTTTATCTCGTGTGGAGGCAAACAGGACAGATCCTTAATTGCGTTATTACATTTAGATTGCTTTCGCTTCTATTTGCGGTTCCGTTTGTAATAATATATTATAATAAACACATACATAAATTACACACTCACGCCTGTAATCCCCGAAGGGGTAGGTAGAGGTGTAACCAGTACAACCATATTTCGCCCAGCATATTTCCGTCCCTTGATGTGATAGGGGGCGAGCCTATCGCCATACCGGGCACAAATTCCAGACTCCGGGCTGATACTGATTTCGTAATAGAAAAACCCAATACCACTTTACCCGAGACCCGGGGATCGAACCCGAGACCTCAGCGTTGGCCTTAATCGCATTACAACTGCGCCACCGAGGCAGCCACATAAATATAAATAGGTAAAATTTGTAAGTTTGTTTGTCGTAGGTAATTTCTGGCAATACTAATCCGATTTTTTACCAATAGAAAATAGTATGCATTATAACTGAGTACTTATAGGCAGTTTTTAATTAATGAAACGAATATAAATAAAATACTTTCTACGAGCAGTCGCAAGTCAGACCCAGTTAGTAATAATATGTTATGTGTTATAAAGGACACATTATTTTAGATTTAAAATGTGTTAAAATGTTGTCTAACATGTAGACCATACATTTTGGAAGTTAAAAAGCAATACAATCATTTATATTATAAAAAACATAATGTGGGTACTTCAGATTATTAAAATCGAATCATCTACCCAACAGTAAATGCGCTCTCATTTCCTCAATTTCACTCAAAAACCATCCGTATCGCACAAAAAACACCCACCTTCTAATTAAAAGGTATTCGGCAAAAAAAGTTACCCCGCCGGGAATTTTTTCTAGAGGGATGTTTACAAAAACTACCGACAAAGGTAGTTCGCGGTAATTTTATCTCGCACTAATTCTCCAAATCTTGGGTCTGCCATGAGAATCAATTATATGTAGGGACGATAGGTTATAGCTACAGTTTCAACGTAGCGTCAGCAGAGAAAGGCATTTATGTATACATTTTTAAGCTACCTATTGAGATTCGAAGAATGAAGTCATTGCAGTGGCAGTATTGAAACAAAACATATTTATTATTCAAAAGCTGGTAGGTCCCTCGTATGCGAAAGGCCGCCAGGGTCGGTACGATCGCTTTGTATATTTCTGCCGCCACTATTACTTACTACTATTGACATTAAAACTTATATTGTACTTACAGCATGCGTACAAACAATATCTTATTTAAACATCATTAACTTAAATTGCAAATATATCTCTTTATAGTAAGCTAAGTATAACTTCAGTGTTTATAAGGGGCGGGTAAATCCATTTGTCACCCGTCTCGAAGGTGAGCGACCTTGTGGCTCAATTTATTTTCCTTAAGTAGGTTGGTTTAACGACAAATAGTCATTACACTTATCATAAGGCACCATTTTATAGGCTTGTAAAGTCCCACTGCAGGGCCAATGCCTCCTTTTCAGATGGGGTTCGGGTAAATAATCCACCACGCTGAAGTGCGGTGTTGTGGATCGGTTAGGTCTTATTATAGGGCAGATGACTTGAGTTCTTGTTTTTTTAGCTTGAATGACGAAATGAGGAAGACTGATGGTAAACGCCACGCCTGCCCATAAACATAAGCAACACGATACTGAACTATGAATTACAAAGTACTGCCTGGTCAGTACCAGTCTCAGCCCAGTGACTGTGCTCATCACCCTGAGACATGAAATGTCTCAAAATAGCCAGAAATTACTCTGGCTTAAAATCCTTCAACAGTGCTTATACACTGCCGTTTGGTGGAAGAAATGGTCTAACGGTACGGGTACGGTACCAACCTAAACAGCATCTCGCATACAAGGACCTACCTAATTTGTAAATTCGTGCAATCGAAGTATAGACTTGTATACTTCTTACTGTTCACTGCTGGGTACGAATCTCCTCATCACAGGGGTTAGGCGTTTCGCCCACCAACCTGGATAAATACAGGTTTGTAGTCTTAAAATAACAACGCAATTCAACTCGTACTCCCATTAATTAAAGTTAAAAATGCAATAATAAAACGCATATCCCGCCATCTGAAATTGACTTGTTAACGACTTTATTATATTATGAAAATATTTAAAGCATTTTATATGCATGCCTTTTGCTAATTGTTATTCGTGGACATTATGATCGAGATTATAAATAAAAGGTAAAAAACGTTTACTTACCTTTATTTTTTATTATCACTCGACTGTCACAACTCTGGGTTAAATTATAGTTATTTGTGCATTGAATTGATTACGATTTGAGAACAGAAACAAGTTTGATGTTAATATATCTTGATAGATTCTTGCGCCACCTGAATCTTGAACGAAACATCGTGGTTTTACTAACTTTGGTCTTTGTCTACGACATTGCCTTAAGCAGGAAGGAAGATGCTAATGAGAGAGTACCTGATCATTGTACCCGTTCAGCCAGTGTATATACACATCTATATGTGTAACTTTATGCCGGCATAATTCTGCCGACAGTCGAGGGACGGACTCTGGATGGTCAACATTATATTTAGATTGCACTGTACTTAACAATGTCCAGTGTAGTCATTTTGTCAGGATAAAAAAGCCTTCACAAACCCTCGAAATTTCAAATATATATGACAAATATACTCATGATTTATTCAAGGTGTCTTGAGGCGTCTTAATATCCTTTGCATTACTAATAAAGATTTAATCAAGATGACACAAAGTAATGTTTCGCTAAGCCACTGTTTCAGAGGAGTGAGTTCTGTGAAACGTTTTAGCCTGTAGGCTTGACGTCAATGTTAGTTTATCTATGTTATGTAATTAATTAAAATTGAGCCTTTATTCTATATTAGCTTAGAAACTTAGATTATTATGTAGCAAAAGAATACGTTATTCAAATTATTATTTATTCTCTTACTAGCTTTTGCTTGCGGCCTCGTCTGCGTGGAACTCTTTACGCCGTCATATGTCAGGAATGAAAAGTAGTCTGTCACTTTTTGGCACATTAAATATATTTGCAGAAAAAAACCGAATAACAAACCAGCAAACACACTATCGAATTAATAATAATAGTACACATGCTGCGGGTTCATCTGCGTACACGTTACTACTCCACTTCCTTAGGAGTCCGAAGTACTCTAAAACCATGAGGTTCAAGATTCAATTCTCATACAAATACATTGTATGAGATAACCATTACAATTTTTACCCAGTATTGAATATTTTGTTCTCAAAATGACAATATACAAAAAATAAATATTAAAAAGCCGTAAAACTAACCTTAATATATGTCTACATAATTTATAACTAACATAATAGGGTAGTTGACTAGATTTTTTTTATTATTTAAATCAATAAGTTATGTTACTCAAAATCTATTCCAGAAAGGATTTTATAAATCGGACCAAAAATAAATAAGATAGAAGTCATTCAAATCCTGTAGAAGGGGTAATTGTCAAATGACAGACGATGCAACCTTTGACGTCACTGTGTAAAATGTTCATTATAGTGCACGCGTGCAAGCGAGATAGTGAGATATCCCTACTACGCACCCACTTTTCCTCATACCAACATTTAAAATCATAACTGCGGGCACATTTCTGAACCAATTTTGATTGTGTTTTAATAAAATCGTTTCTTTTGCGTATCATTTTCTGTTGCTTATAAAATAATGTATAAAATTCAATATAGGAAACTACCCTATTCTTATTTTCTTAGAGATTGCAAATAAGTACAGTAGAGTTAGAAATAACTAATAAGAACCTTCTTTTTAAAGTCGGTTAAGTTCTCGTTTTTTGCTACCACTACCCCACTCGCATCATAAGGATGTTCCAAAATGTTATCAAAACCCAAATAAGATGTAACATAGTAAGGTAAAGACCCCTTGAGTTTACATGTAAGCACGGCTATATAAACTAAATTATCAAAGTTGGGGTAGATAACACATTTCGGCTGAGCCGGGATGTGCACACGTGTGAGATATTGAATTAGATATGATTGACCTAATTACCGTCACTTCTGTGAGTCCAGTATTCCCGTAAAGAACCACCCAGTAGATGTTTGGCATCATTGTTGTTTTTCAGGCCAAAGCGACTCGTTCGCTTTGTATGAAATAGTATAGAAACGCATAGGTATGCCTTAAGGTTAAGGCCGAACATCAGCAGTAGCCGTGATATTCAAGTTTGTTATGGTATTTTGAACATTACAGCTCGATATTTCCACATAATATATCGATGAAAATAAATTATACGAAAATAATCGCTGTCTAATGAATAATAGTTATAGTAATTATCACCGAAGCTTTTATGGGCAGGTGGGGTATACGGGTACTTGAGTGGAGACCGCGTTTAGGTAAACGTAGAGTAGGACGCCTTGCAGCAAGGTGGAGCGACGACCTGCGGAAAGCGGCGGGTAATGACTGGATGCAAAGAGCCAAAGTTCGAGCACAATGGTGTGCATTAGGAGAGGCCTATGTCCAGCAGTGGACAAATACAGGTTGATGATGATGAAGCTTTTATGAACAATAATTGTCAAAAAACATTTTGTTTTCTCAATTAGTCATTTTGGATCACATAAAACTCTAGAAGCAATATATATATAGTTGTCCATGTTATTATTCCGTGTGTCCATTGTGATAATTATTTGTGCCGATGATATTTTGTCGAATGATCGACATGCATTAAAAAAACAAATTGAATTTCGCGAGCTAGTAATATTTGACTTTAAATAGTATCTATACAATTCACAACTGCATACAAAGCGAAAGTGTCGCAGTCGTCGTGTGCGGTCTCATGTCTCAGTCGCGTACCTCGAAACGTACCTATAGGAATAAGAGAAGCAAAGCCGGCCGCCATTTTAAAATGGTTTCCCATAGTGCAAAACAATACGTATACGTACCTGCATCCAGACTGGTAAAATTAGAGCAAAAAACAAGCGCGGCGCGAGTCGAATCTGAGGTAATAGGGTTCCGATCTGTATGATGGATTATTTGTTTCTTTTTTAGTGCATTAATTATTTTTGCAAACGGTACTTATAAGGGAATGTATGAGAAACTTTATTGGCCTAGTGGAAACCTACTTAGGCTGAGGAACCATGAGGTACTAAGACAATCGCAGTTTGTGTCCAAGTTTTCAATTAAAAAATTACATGAGTTATCCGAAATTGACTTTTTTTACCGGTATAGCGATAGGATCGCCCCCTATCACATCATGGGACGGAAATAAGCTCAACGAAGCGTGGTTGCACTAGTTGCGCCCTGCCTACCCTTTTGGGGATACAGGCGTGAACTTATGTATGTACGAGAAGTGCAAGATCACCATCATAATTTTATTTATCCATGATGACATTGTTTGTCATATTAACATATTAAGAACACATAAAACCTAACTTTCATTTATCATACCATGACGCAATAATGGGTCCCATTTCAATACGCTCGTCGCGGGCCCCTAAAATCGCAGCTGCCTTACTTACAACCTTGTCCTTCTACCGTGCTCTCGATCCCGCCAATGTATTGAGTACATATAAGTGAGCCCTTCACTGCGACACAGTTGCATCTACCCACCACGTTTATTTGGGCCATTCCTTTTGTTACCGGCGCGATGCGGCGTCGGATGTTTCTGTTTGTGATGACTTTTACGGCTTATTTATTGCTTCTTTACGTCAAATAACTACAGACTCGTTTAATTTTAAGATCAAATGGATATTTGACGAAATTATGACAATTACAATATACCGTTTACTATTCATAAATTAAATGAAGAAGTACATACTTACATTTAACAATTCCAAAATTAATGCCAAGCTAATCCCAGACGAATATCCACAGATTAAAATAAAATTACCCGCCATTCACGCTTAAAATCATAAATAGAAATTCGCACCAAAAAAATCAAAGAGCATACTTAGGATTTTTTTGCAGCCAGTACCTGTCGGCACAAAGGAAGGAATGGTAGAAATTTAATACCAACCATTTGTGCAGAAATCATTTTCGTTTTGGTCTTCCCGGTACAAGAGATCCATTATGAGCTACTTCTCGAGTTGTCTTTTATTTTACACAATATAGTCTCGTATAATTTCCCTAAGCCTATTCAAGTGTAAATGTTTTTATTACCGTGGACAATGAAAATTACAAAATACATTTATTCTAGTTTGGCGGTAAATTTATTATTTGTTAGAATTTAAAATGCGTGTGAGAAGTTTGAATTTGGAACTTAGACGGTTTGGAAGTTTTATTTGCTTCTTTTTTAAATACTGTTAGCCTTAGGGAATCCATTCAGATTTTTGTATCATTTTATAGTGTTCGTACAGAATTTAAATATATTAAATAAATATTTACATAGCGACAGGATGTACTCAAGCACAGCGACACAAACAATGAGACAAAAGAGCACACAAATAGATTTCCACGGATGAATATTTAGCAATAAACTATTGTAAATTCTTGTTAAATCCCATGATGACCTTTTAACAACGCATTTTTCATATGATGTGAATATTAACTATGTCTATCCGCCGCTGTATTATGGATCTTGGTATAGGGGGGACGGTTGGCGACTAGTTGATGTAACAACAAACATATACGCCGAATTATATGATAGATTGAAATATTATGGAATGGTTTGTGAATTGGTATTTGTTACGATTTATATTTACTACAGTTCTTTACTCTCGAGATTTATTACATTTATATGATAAAAGTTACGCGCTTCTGCTATCGTCGTCTATTTCGTAAATGCCAACGCATCATGATCAATACTGATCAGTTATATCGTTAGATTATGAACTTATTTTTCTCTTGAGTGGACTGATCCTGACGGCCATAAAAAACCAAATTTATAAATGACAAGCCAAGAACCAGGCAACACTGCTCAGAACTTAATTATATTAGTCCAAGACTTAAGATGTTAAGTCTCATAATTTCCAGTAATTTCACTGGCTTTAATATCCTTCGAACCGTAACACAACAGTGCTTACACGGATACACTCACTCACCGTACGAAACGCAACAGCAAGTTGCTGCTACTTTACGTCGGTTTTCTGTGACACGGTGGCCGTGGTAACAATCCGGACGAGTCAGCTCATTCATGTTGTAGACAATTCACCATGGCTTCACTGAAAATATCTAGTGTTTTATAGTAAATGGCGATATAAGACATGTTTTATTCCTATGCCCAACACGGAAGACTTCCAAATAACCATCAATAATTTAACAATCCATCTGACGATCAGATACTCGTCCAATGAGATATGTTTGAAACGCAATAATACCAAAAGGAGGTTGTTTAAAATTCTCGTGCTGGCCACATGATGACGTCACGTCCGGCGGCCGCGTCCGATACTCGATGTGATGTCGATGCCGATCGCACCTCCTGTCGGCGCGTTTGTTGTTTTGATTTGTGGCGTCTTCAGTTTTCGCATCTACACGAGTTTACACGATGCGTTGTCTGATTTATATTGTCCTTGTTGCCAGAATTGTGTACCTATTTGATCGGCTAAACAAACGTAAAAAGCGTTATGGTAGAATTGGCTGAATGTTTTGCATTGTATTATGAAAAATAAAAATTATTATCGTTGATAATTTTGTTCGAAATTAGAAAATTGATCATATTTTTTATCGTTTAATAATAATGTGCCTACCCCAAGTTCACATTACGTCCATTTTAAAAACCCGCCTCGCTTTTTTATCGTTTCTTATCTTGTTCTTTAACTCTGATTTGATTTGAAGCCTTCCCTAGCATCTGTTACACATTATGTTGTAATTATAATGTTAATTATTAACGTTGTAAAGTAGCTCGTCCCGACCCGTGGCATCCAAAGCTCGCGGCGTCGTCTCGTGTTCCCAGTTCCCAAGCGTTTCGTTAATTCATTTCCATCACTCAAGCCGGTTTGTGACGAGCTAGACCGGTTCCATCAATGACTTACAACCCTTGTACTTAACTCTCGATTTTAACTCATCTCGACCATTCGGCGGCGTAAATGAACCTGTTTACATGGGAATATTACATATAAATGTTCAGGTCTATATCGCATGGGGTTAGTCAGACTTGAGTACCACAAGCTACGATCCTGACACCTCGTCCGCCTATTCCACTTCGTTTCTTGATGGTATGGGGATATTACTATAATATCAATAATAGAAAACAATTTCACACGTGCGTATCGCTGTAGTGGGTCGTAGTGAAGCGAAGCGCGGTGGAGGGCGAGGCGAGGCGGCGGAGCTGCGGCGAGGCAACATTCGCAATGTGGCTCGGCAGGCGGCGCTGCGTTCCGGTCGACGCCACCGAGGCAGGGTCAAGGCTTCGCTTCTACCACGAGCGTCGCACTCTCCGCGTCCCGCCGGAAACTAAAAGCGAAACCGATACTTGCAAATTATGCCTTTCTCCAGTATGTACTACGTAGATCGGACACCGTGAAAATAACTTGGCCTGAAGTTACGAGCGGTGACATTGTTTTCAGAGATTGAGGGTGGGTGAAGTGACCAACTTCAGCTCGGCCAAGTTATTTTGCTCGTATTGTAGGTACTAACATGTGGAATGGATACCGCGAAGGAAATACGCGTACCGATATGCAGCAACAAAGTCGATCCCTTACGGTCATACGAAAGAAAGTGAGATAGATATCCGGAGAGCCTCTCCCCTTCCCAATTCCTTAATTACTCTCTCCCTTTAAGGTTGGCATTGCGTTCACGATTTTGTTGATGATGTGGGTGTACACGGGCGGTGGAGATCACTTACCATCAGGTGCCTCCTTGGTCATTTACCGGCCAACGCTATAAAAAGTGCGTCGTTACTCAATTACAAATAATACCTTAAAAGTCTGGTAATTTCAAATCAGAAAAATGACTAAGATACCAAAGACTTCTTTAAGTATACTAATAGTAGGGTAAAATAATAATAAATAATGCGCACTCACGCCTGTAATCCGCGAAGGGATAGTCAAAGGTGTAACCAGTACACCCACATAAGTAAGTAAATGGTGCCACATAACGAGGGAGTTTGAGAGCTCACAGACAAGGAGCGGGAAAGGGGTTCTAGTTATGAGTAAGCGAGATGTTACATTGAGTTACGGTCAATTGACCGTAACTTCTTTTCTAGTACCGCGCAGCCGGTTTAGTAGTAAACATTGAAGTCATTGCGTGCAACCAGATGTAGAATCGACTGAGACAATTGCGGTGCTGCGCCGCAGTGCGTGTCGCACTAATTTTGTTAGTGCTGTTGGTTCTAGTACATTCGTATATGATATTTCAATGCTTTTCCTATGCTATGTCGGGGTTACATTAAACTATTGCTGCATGACTTTAGGGACGTACTTGAAGACAATTCCGCCTGCTGACGCTATCACAAAATACATTTATATATATCCAATTACATATCCTGACTGATACATCAGCTCCGGATCAAACCGCTGGACCTAGAAGCTGAAATTATGAAGATTTTTTTCGTAATATTTTATTCTTAAAAGGATTACAAAGTTTGTATGCAAATGAATATTTTTCAGGTCTTTGCTTAAAACTTTGTCTTTATTTTTGATAACACAATAAACTATATACGTATTTCGGCGCTTTCCAAAATTTAACCCCCTAAAGGGAGAAAGGGAGAGGGATGTTTGTATGGGTAAACTATTTTTTTTTCCGTTAAACACTTCGGTCGAAGCCGCGAGCAAGCGCTAGTCGGTAATATACGCTTTCGGGATCCACTGTCAGACAATCGCTAAATCGCTTGTTAACCGACTATTACTTAAACGAGATTACAAAAATCCCTATCCGTTGACAATTTTTGAATGAAACTACTCGGCCGATAAAAAAATAAACAAGCATGTGTCCCGCCACCGAGACGTCCCGAAATTCCACGGCTCGTTTTTTGTAGTAAACTTGACAGATGCATTCTGGGACGCCTCTAACCTCATGTTGCGTCCTTATCTCACGTTCGGAAATCTCGCGCGAGTTGTATCTACTACGCCGAATTTTAGGGTTATTTTGAGGTGCATTTCCCTGTCCTTGTCGCACGCCGTGGCGCCAGACGCGTCGACAAGGAAGCCCGACTGCTCTTGTTTGTACTGGCGGCCGCTTCACCCGCTTCACCGCCCGGCCTTCTTGAACATGGCTACCTTTTACCCAACCACGGCGACGTAAAGGATAGGTAATGTATGTAACAGTGCAAAGATGTTACACTTTAGCGTCGCGTCTCTCGAGCCCATTTTGATAAATCTTCTATTTCCCAAGCGTCTTGATCTTGATTGTGGGCTCCTTTACTCGGTAAAAATGTCGGACTATTGTGCGTGAAATTTATGCCAGCTAAGAATCTAGCCAGCGTAACACCGAACAGAAGCGCAGGATCCTCCTTGTGTCTCCACAGGCTTCTTTTCCCAAGAGTCTTAAGCTATAAGATATTTGTGAGAAATCAACATGGCCGACGCTAGCCACTTTAAAGTGCAAAAAAATAAAATAAAAATATCCGACAGCGCAAAACGGTATGCCAGCCAAGGACAAGTTTAAGTACCAGTTGTTGATTGTAAAACATGTCCTTGCCTGTAACATTCTTTGGTGCAGTCTGTTTATTGACAACACGCACAACATAGCTTCGCCGGACTGAAGTTAGGTACCTACGAGCCACGTCGCACCTTGTTTTCACGGATTAAAGGGTGACGCAGTGGCGGGGTGAAGTTACTAACTTTAGGCAGTCGAAGTTACCTTACGCACCTTATTTTTTAGCACCTATATCCTTGGTGGTAGGTACCTCGTATGCGACAGGTCGTCTGGGGTGGTACCACCGCTTGGTCGATTTCAGACGCAAAGCAGAAGTGTGTAAGCAATGGGCTTTATGAGAATTAACTTATGTCTCGAAGTGACGAATGCAGTCCAGTCCATGTAGTGCTTTGTAATTCAAAGTTTTGTGTAATGTTCCTTGTGTTTATGGTATGTAGGTTTACCATCAGGCGAGCGACATGCTCGTTTCGTCATTCAAGCTAATAAAAAACTATATTTTTTATTGATATCTATGCAGACAGTAGACGCTAGAGTGCTAGACGCCGATTACAACCTTGTCATGCGCTCATGCGCAGCGTCGGCACTCGGCACTCGGCACCCCCACGTCTGCGAAACTTAGGGAGCCTAATGAATGACTTCCTAATTGCCGCCGCTGCACGAATAAGCCGTAATCCGGCGCGAACGTTGCACTCGCGTTTAATTGTGGACCTTGAGCCGTTTTGTTTGTGAGCTTGAAATCGATTGGCGGACGTCTCGCGACATGTACGAGTGCTTATAATCGAATCGTGGCGGATCAAGCGGTGCGGCTGGTTACTCCGAACTGACTCTAGAGGCGGAGTTGATAGAGTTAATATTCGTTTGTACTGTGCGTAGATTATGTCATTACTAGTGTTATGAGCGACAAGCCGATATGCTGTAGCACACATCATAATGTTGTCGACATTCATCTCGCGCTGTCAGCGACTCCGCCGACCGCGTATCAAACACACTCCCATTTCGATTTGCAAGGCCCTGCGGCCGATGTCTCAGCTACATTACACCACAGATCAATAACGCTAAGACGCCACACATTAAGATCATGACGTGACACTATCATAATATTTCAGCTCGGCAGCGAGTTAAATGTTTGAATTGCTCAATCCTAACATGTAACAAACACGAAGTTGACAGTAAATTTACCAATAGCGCGCGACGACCATCAAAGTTTAAAGACAATTAAACCGGCCGGTATCTACCAAAGCGGAGTATTTATTTACCTGAATAATGGAACGAGCAAGTGACGAAACGAGCAGGTGAGAGAAGAACAGTGCAGCGTGGTATCCAATTAAGCTACACGGATATGAGATATGGGGGAATGAATTTATCCTATTAGTTATTTACTATTTTTACGAAAGGTTGTCTGGAAGAAATCGCAGTTAGCGATAAGACCGCCATTTGTACTTCGCTATAATTTTTAAGATTCTATTGTTTTTAATTTTTTTAAGATGTACAATAAAGAGTTTATAAATAAATAAATATAAATACATCTCTCCGCCCATATTGAGCGATACCATGTGGCGTCTTGCAGTGTTATTATTGTGGCTTGCACACGTCCACTGCCTTGAAATATGCGATGGCAATTTCTTTAGAGATTAAATTGTCGCCTACGTTACTGCAATGAAAAAAAGCGTTGTTTTGTGTTTAAGGGCAGGATACGATGCTAATGGTGTTGGGACTTTAATCATTATATGACGTATGACGTTTGTCGCTGCGCATATTATATAGTGCTTCACATCTGGGTTGTTTCGATGCTTCTGAGCATGTGCTTCCGAGATTAATGAGAGGTTAGGCTTTACGCTGGCCTAATGCAGGCTGGTAGCAATTCTCAATTTTTAGGTAATTACTAATGATGTTTTCCATCATAATTAAAGCGAACAATTAACAAGGAATAGACATGTAACTTTAAAATCATTGGGTGCCTCGAGTCACGGATCATATCCGCAAACTCCGTACCGGTGGTTCGTACCACTTCCAGTTAGGCTATTGACAGTGATTTATTAAACTGGTAAAAAAATGTGATTATTTTTTCATGTTCTGAGTTCTGACATATCAGTCCTTCACATACCTTCGAAATTCTTATGGAGAACTTCTCAGGTATGTAAGTTCCTGACCATGTTTCCTTCACCGTTTAAGCAAGCGATAATTAATACACACGTAACTTAGAAAACACAGAGATGCATGCTCTTGGGGCTGGTTTAGAACCTGCGACTTTCGTCTCAACAGTCCGTACCATTCTGACAAACCATACAAAACATTTGTCTCATCATCGAACCCGCGACCTCGGTTCCATCCACTACACCACGTAGTATCCATATGTATGATCCTAGCAACAACACATGTGGATGGCGCTATACGTAACTACCAAAATTAATACGCAATTACGCACGTTTTCGTTTCGTCACTAACGTTCTGTTTTAGACACATGTTTATAATAATAGTAGATGCTCGTCATCAGAGTGATAAAATGGATTATGATTTTATAGTTTTTGCTTTAAATTAAGACGGACTGCATCGGTGGCGCAGTTGTAATGCGTACGCGTTACGATTGAGGCCAGCGCTGACGTCTCGGGTTCGATCCCCGGGTCGGGTAAAGTGGTATTGGATTTTTCTATTACGAAATGCTCAATATCAGCCCGGAGGGAATTTGTGCCCGGTATGTCGATAGGCTCGCCCCCTATCACATTGTGGGACGGAGATACGCTCGGCGAAATGTGGGTGTACTAGTTACACCTCTGCCAACCCCTTCTGGGATTACAGGCGTGAGTGCGTTTGTATGTATTTAAGACGGATAACGCCATGCAGAAAGTAACAAGGCCCGAGGCAAACCAATCCGCATTAGACCAGCGTGGTGATCTAAGGTCTAAGCTGTCTCATTAGCAGGCCACAAACAAGTGGGGCAGTGGATGAGGCTTCTGTAGTACTTTTTTTAATAGCGTAGGCCGGCCAGAAAGTAGGTAAATTGATGGTAAGTAATCTCTATCGTCTATGTACACCAACAATATCAGAAGGATCATGGACGCGTTAGCGTCTTTTAAGGCAAAGTATAATTAAGATATTGAGAAAGGAAGAGGGAACTACGCCTCCCGAAATCTCTCAAAAACTTCACGAGCACCAAGTCGGTAGCTCATTGGACCCTCAAATTTATGTTTAAACACAACTTGGCGGCAACATTTGAGTTCACTTGAGTGTACAAACCATTAGTGAAGTCCAGACATACAGTAAACTAACTTTCACTCATATTAAAACTTTACTAGTAGTGGTAGTAGGTCGCGCGAACGCGTAAGGGCGATTTCTGTTTAAATGATTATCCGTTTTTGACGCTAAACAAAAAAATACATATACGCACTCATGTCTGTAATCCCCGAAGGGGTAGGCAGAGGTGTAACCAGTACACCCACATTTCGCCGAGCGTATCTCCATCCCACGATGTGATAGGGGGCGAGCCTATCGCCATACCGGGCACAAATTCCAGACTCCGGGCTGATACTGAGCATTTCGTAATAGAAAAACCCAATACCACTTTACCCGACCCGGGGATCGAACCCGAGACCTCAGCGTTGGCCTCAATCGTAACGCTTACGCACTACAACTGCGCCACCGAGGCAGTGATTAAATTTTTCAATGTAATACATATTATATGAACAGTAAGAGCTCACTGATGTTCTTGAATACGGGCGTTAGGCTCAAAAATTACGCCACCATAGCTACGGTGCAGTGTAGTCAGTAGAGGTAATTAAATAAATGTAGGGTATCAGTCCTGATAGTCGTCACCTTTGCGTGACGTATTGAGGCACTAATTCTATATAAGTTATGTTATCGTTAACGCCAGCACATCTGCCAACCGACGTGCACCGCTGCCCGTACAATCGTACACACTCGCTTGGAACTTACAAATATGTTGCTCACAGTATATTCATCTTCTATAATACGTAAAGAGAAAACTTCTGACACTTTTTTAAAGCATATTGCGTGCACAGAGGATTGTGAGATTTGTTGTAGTTAAAGTTTATATGGAGAAAGAGTGCAGAATGGTATTCATATACATACATATAATATCTGTATCAAATATTTGGTTGATTTATGTAAATAAAACAAAACATTGGTTACGCGCACACTGAATATGACTGAATGTCAAATCTCGCAGCTGTCATAATAGAACAAATTTTAAAAATATAACGAGTTTCGATCTCCACGCGACCACTAGTTGATATATTTAGGCAATGCATTCCTCGACCGGGCCATCGTAGAAGTAAGTTTACAATAATATTTTTTGTCCTGTATTGCATTTGTGCCTAATATACGCCCTCCCTATCGCATCATGAGGTGGTATTTGTGAAATATGTCTGTACCCCTTTGGGAATACAGCCATGATTGCATATGTTTCTTTTATTCATATTATTAATATGCCTTAAAATTAGTTTGTTTCTTTTCATTGTTCGTAAGGAGCGAGTTCGTTGGGCCCGAGGGCTTATGTCGTCGACGGTACGCAAGTCTCAAAACACCTGCCTCACACCCGGCGCGGCCCCAACCTCTTACAATTTATTGATAGCCTAGTAATTGTACTTTAACTTATCGGTTAAACGTCGCTCACTATATATAACTGTAACGTTAAAAACCGTTAGTGCAATAGTTTTTAACTTTAATCAATAATTAGCTTGTAGTCTATCTACTAATTAAAGGTGTGTTTTTAACAATACTTTTTTACTTGTTGGTTTTATTTTGTTAGTGTTAAAACTTTTTACTCCTTAATTAACTACAGAGACATTACTAGGATTTTGCCCTCGTCAAAACAGCTTTTAAAAAGGTGTCTAGGTACACGCTCGAGAGACGTAAGGGCTTATTATTTTTGACGAAGATCCAGCAATTTACAATATATTTCTGCAGAATGATGCACTAATGGTAATATTTTGCGTCTCAAATATATATACTTAATATACGCTTCTACTCTTTAACTATTTAACTCGATTTCAATAGCAATCATTTTAATGAGCCTTGCGTGGTGGGTTTAAAATGACAGAAATAAAATAAAAAGTCCACGGCAGGTGCAGTATGCAGTAAATACCATGCTTACAGAACTTGGTGTGGTTTATATTATTCCATATGAATATATGTTGAAATGATGCGTACTATTTAAGATTGATAGAACTACGCTATAAACTACTAGTTTAGATCATATGTTTCTCAGATCATAACGAACTTTGTTAAAATAATTCATATTTCATATTACATGTGCAGAGTACATTTCGCGAATGGGCAGAATTATAGAATCAAACTATATAATGGTGTATCGTGTAAGTTACTACTGCAACAAATTGAAACGTGATATTTCTCTTCATATAAACTTATTAAAATAGGGGCATATAGAAAATCAGCCTGATATCATACCCGAATAAGCACATGAGTGCGTGTTTGTAAGTTTAAGCTCGGGGACACCGGTGCGTATTGTTTACACAAAAGATTTTATGACATACAATAAACCGTAACACATGTTGTTTTTCACATCGCAATTGTAAACCGACATATTGTGTTCAGTATAAGGCAATAAACTTGTATCTTTAAATATGAATTAATTCGTAGTTAAGTTTTTACTGGCCGTATCGCCGATTGGTGTTTTCACCTTCCAGTGTTTAAGAATAAGGCTAGGTCAATGCTAGCGTTTTTAAACACGCCTAGCTTTTGTGAATTTCCCATCACCGTCGAATGAAACATTTCGCACAATCTAATATAAATCCGCAGGGCAGCTTGTGGCGAGCTGTTGGGGAGTAGCGACCCCACGTACCCGAGTGCTCCCGGGGGAACGTCCTGCTTCTTACCTCTGGCTTTCCCTCTCCAGCCGGAGTGACGTAGAGAAACAGGCACCCTCACCTCTGGCTTGCCTTCATTGGCCGGTTCAGAGTGGAGTCGCGAGAGTTTTGCTCGAAGGGTGGATGTGAAACGTAAGTGGCGAGTGGGCAACGTGATGGGACCCTAAGGGAGCAAGTGATCGTTGTATAAAGTCCAGTGACACCTCTCCACCCTCCAGCCGCTCGAATGTTGCTCCCTTGTCGCATTTTGACGCGATTGTTTTGGGGGGCCCATTTACTGAGTTGGCGAGTCACCGCTTGCCTATTGCCGCGCGAATAGCGGTAGGGCATGCGCAATAGTCCCCATAGACCTTGTTACCCGGTCCATAAGCATTTCAACCCCATAGACCTGTTATTTTCTTTCATCCTAACAATAGTCCTAATTCCACAGAGGGTTGTTCTTGGGTGCATTCCTACAGTGTATACAAGAATAATCTTCGTAGCATACTATCATTAAATTTGTCTGACTGGCCTCTACGTGTTGGCTTTGACCCCACGCACGCCTTCCAAATGTCCGGGATTTCATATCCCGAGACGTGGTAAGACAAGACATTCCCAATCATAATATTTAAACAAGGATATTTTGACCGTATACGGTATACCTATAAGGTCAAAATACATCAAACCTACTAACTCAAAATCTACACGTAAGTAAATCTACACGTCTAAATTCGTAAAATCGGATACCTTTGTCAGTGACGGGCTAACAGCGTTTCTTTTAAACGAAATATAGAACTAAAACAGTTATGACTTTACCTATTTGTCTAGTAACAAGATAAAACTGGCTATTTCTCTTACATTAGTAATAGAAAGAAACCCCTTTGTCATCGTTTTTAAAACACAATTGCCCTATTTAAAATTTACTTATTTATTATACGGTGCTCGAAAACGCTCGTGTGAACGACGCCGCGGGTACCGCCGCTCAATGAAATTCTATTAAAAAGGGCAACGCTAACCATTGTAGCGCGGCCGCGGCCGGTACGACAGCTGGGCTTTCCGTTGGTTACATGTCGCGCCAACGGTCGCTTGACATCTTGCAGACCAATTATGAACACTTTCGTAGTTATGACGGCCTGGTACTTAATAAAAGCTTGGAAAATACAACGCGAGAAAAACTTCTATCGTTTTCTCAACAAAAAAACTGATTGCTAATAATTTTACAATGAAAAAAGAACATCTCGAGATTGACGAACAGAATTTATTACCTGTATGATAAATGTCCAATAAAACTGTGCAAAAAAATAACCTTAATCAAACAAGACAGCGATTAAAATAGTAAATTAGATCGTTTGAAGAACTTTGAACTTTTTTTATTACGAGAATACCTCCCTGGTTGTTAGAAACCGAAACTAAATTAATATGTAAAACTATTAGATAATTGGAACTTGCTGATTGTTTTGCATAATCGAACATATTGTTTATAAAACTGCTATTCCCAATTATATAGTTATTGTTTTATTTTAGCCATTTATCAGTTGATTGTTACTGTTTCAAATTGGTATATGATGCTAATTTAGCATAATTTATTGCTTATTTAGGTAGTCACTTTAATAGATAGAATATGTCTCGTAAATACGTTGGAAAACGATTCTTATTCCTTTGAGTTTGGCTTTATTTAAGTGCATATTGCCTTTGGAATTATTCCACCGTCATGTCTTTATAACAATTTTAAAACAAATTGTTTGGCAAGCATTTATATTTTGATCCGATTATGTAATCTTAATTGAATACAAAGTACTTTATTTCAAGAGCAAATCAAACGTTATTTTGGTCTAAAGTACTTCAAATTTGATGTTGGAACAATTAATAAAACCCATTTTTATCTTTTCAGGTAAATATCACGATGCTAAATAAGTATTGAATCAACTTTAACTTTATCTTCTTGTTGGGAAATAAGGTAACGAACGCACATAGGTAAAGATACCGTATACGAAAGTTTTTTAATTTGTAGATTAAGTCATTTGTAGATTTCATATTGTTTTTACTACCGAACAATAATGAGTTGTTTTTAAACTGAGCGTATTATGTGCTTTAAATAAGATAAGGTATAATTTTTCTTTCAAGTCGTGGCGTCTTGGTTTAAATTATTAATAACTTCAATACATCAATTAAAACTTCGATATACTTTATGATATCAATATTCAGATAATGGAGAAAAATTGCAAAATGTATGCAACTTTTTAAATGCAGAGCTTTCAAATATTTCTTAAATATAGTAAAACTATCATTAATATGTTGTATTTTCCGTAAAATATGGGTTTACTTTGTAAAGAGTAGTTTGTGACGTTTCCTTTGACGGCATGTTCGGAGGATGATTGATGATAGCACGCTTTTAAATTTAAATGCTGGAGAATTTCGATAGCTATACAGAATTGGTGACGTCATTATATATGCCCGTATTTAGACGCGGTCCTCAACTGTTTATGAGAGTCTTTGTGAAAAACGGTTATAAAGGCGTTAATTATTTCGGACCATATATAGGTTGGTTAGCAAGTGGGTCACCTGATGGTAAGTGATATCCACTGCTGATGTACAACCACTATATCAGAGGATCATGGACGCGTTGCCGACCTTAAAGGGAAGCGATAATAATTAAGAGATTGGGAAGGGAAGGGAGGAATTGGAAACAAATAAGTACCTAAAACAAACTTTAGTACAGTAAAAGTGCTTTGTTGTATACATAAATTACTTACATACATAAGCTCACGTCTGTATCTCCTAGAGGGGAGACGGCAGAGATACAACTAGCACTCCCAAATTTTGTCGAGTTTTCCGAACTATGATGTGATGGGTGACGAGCCCATCGCTACATGGGTCACAAATTCCAATCCGGGCAATTCTTGCGATGTCGAATTGAAAACTAAAACATAAATTTGTGATTCAAATTTACAACATAATAATCGTACTAAATATAAAAAATAACGGGTTATAAAGTTTTTTAAGGGATAAACTGTCGATTTAAATAGTTTGTGATAAAACCTTCAATTCACGTTACCAATAAACGTTATAAATTACATCTTAATTGATTGTAACAAAATAATACACGAACAATATGGCCGACGCACGAAATGTGTGTCCTTCAACTTTTATTAATATTATTACGACTTCCTATGAATCATTTCGCTGACTTAATGCGCATGTGCGGAGGTTATCACATTATTATCACTAGACAGGGAAATTTATTACTTACGCTTCACTTGTGCAACTTCATTTTGTCGTATTATAAATTCGCTTGCTTTAATTTAATTTACTTAATAATTAATTTATGAGGTTAATTTTACGATTGGGGCATGGGTTTTCCCTTCGATGGTTTTCCAGCCCCGAAGAAGGCAGGTGTTCTACGTTTGACTCTTCTTTGTCTGTGTATCTGTTTGTGGCATTGTAACGCTTAAACGAATGGACTTATTTGCTTGTGGTTTTTGTTGTTTTAAAACCAGTTTAATCGAGATGTTTCTTATAATACAATAATAATTGTAGCCTTATATTATACACTATTTTTCCCACTGCTGGGCACGGGTCTTCTCTACCGAATGAGCTGTTCGTCTACAGAGGGTTGACAGATTTTACATTCCTTAAAAATTCGTATGGAAAACTTCTCAGGTATGCAGGTTTCCGCACGATGTTTCCTTCAACTTAGAAAAATCAGAGGTGCATCCATGCTCATAAATCTACGATGGAGTAGTACATCTACAAGAAATATATAAATAACCTCGTCATTATTTGAAATTCGTTAAAATAGCAAGCACAGTAATATCGTTCTTTACGACAATTTGATATACAAAATTCGTATCCGATTTTATTGATTTATACCGATTTAAAATACCGCATCCAACAAGCTTGTGATATATCGACTAATACCTTCAAACCTCATTAATTCCCACACAATAAGAGATGCGATAATAATGAACTGCCCCCATAAATCTGGACCCGTATCGCAAGCATCAGGTAGTGAGCAGGTAACAGAAACCCCCAAAGTACAGTTAGTTGACAATTCCTTTTGTACGATTTTTGAACTTTTTTAGAAGGCTGGTATTCTTTCCATTCATTAGAATAATTATTGTTCATTCCAACTGGTGTATTTGAAAATGGAATTATGTAACGTTTTGTTTGGAACTTTGTTAAAGTTTGAATGTTTGCCAATGTGATGTAATGTTATGGCGGGAGTAACATTTCTTGTTGAACATTTTAAGTAATCTTTTTAAGTTACAAATACATACGCACTCACGCCTGTAATCCCCGAAGGGGTAGGCAGAGGTGTAACCAGTACACCCACATTTCGCAGAGCGTATTTCCGTCCCATAATGTGATAGGGGGCGAGCCTATCGCCATACCGGACACAAATTCCAGGCTCCGGGCTGATTCTGAGCATTTCGTAATAGAAAAACCCAATACCACTTTACCCGACCCGGGGATCGAACCCGAGACCTTAGCGTTGGCCTCAATCGTAACGCGTACGCATTACAACTGCGCCACCGAGGCAGTTTTTAAGTTACCTATTATGTAGTTTGTTTTTTTCTAGCGTATTAAAATCTGAACCACAATCGTTTACAGTACTATGATTGAAATTATGCAATCTGGTAAGGTTCTTCACGATTTTGCGGGTTATGGGGTCCGGACGGCGGGTCACCCCATATAATACCAAATCTACTGTCTACTCATTATAAGAAGGATGACCCTGGCATTAAGCCGGGATAACGCTAGACAGACAGTACGAATATGCAAACAATGTCCGGCTTCCTAGTCTTCGTTGGAGACTTAAGGGAAAAATAAATACATAATCTAAACAGCTCTATATTGCAGCACCATCATGTGTGCATTTACAAGGTGAAAGATCCTTCGTATGCGAGAGACCGTTTGGCTTGGTACCACCGCTTTGTCTATTTCTGCCGCCAAACAGTAATATGTAAGCACTATTGTGTTTCGATTTGAAGGACATTGAACTTAGTGAAATTACTGGGCACAATGATACTTAACAACTTACGTCTCCGGGTGACGAGCGCAGTTCAGTTTCATGCAGTGTTTTGTAATCCAAAGTGTTGTGTGGCGTTGCTTCTTTATGGGCAGGCGTGGCGCTTACCATTAGGCGAGCGATCTGCTCGTTTCGTCACTCAAACTAATAAATTTAATCATCTGTTTCCACGACAAACTTACACGAAGCATATACATTAAATCGTAATCGTATATAATTTAATTATTATATATTTAAACTCGACTGCCTCGGTGGCGCAGTTGTAATGCGTATGCGTTACGACTGCGACTCACGCTAAGGTGTCGGGTTCGATCCCCGGGTCGGGCAAAAGTGATATTGGGTTTTTCTATTACGAAAAAACTCGGTATGAACCCGGAGTCTGGAATTTGTGCCCGGTATGGCGATAGGTTAAATGACGGAAATACGCTCGGCTAAATGTGCGTGTACTGGTTACACTTCTGCCTACCCCTTCGAGAATTGCAGGTGTGAGTGCGTATGTATGTATATTTAAACTCAAATAGCGTGCGTGTGAAATATTATATCAAGTAGCATAAAGCCTTGAAGTTGTCTAGTGAACCCCCTGAGTAACCCAAGATTTACAATAATAAATATTGTTTTTAGAGTTCCTTATCCGAAGGGCACGAAATCCTATTATAGAACCTACGTGCGCTATCTGTCTGCCTCTCAATTTGTCCTTTTTAAAGAGTATCCTCTATCTCAATTACTTGGCATCTTTTAAACCGTGATAAGTAGCTAAAATATATGTAGATGACAAATAATAAAAAGGTCTAGTAAAACAAGTGTTAGCTTACACCAATAATTCACACCAAACACAGCTACAATACTTGTCACAACTACAAAACTTGTCACAACTACAAATAAACACTGAGCCGTGTCCGACATCTTTTATACTGTTAGCTTAAATCCGTTAAGGCGAGGGTAGGTCGGATACCTACGTCTATCCGAGGATAGGTGCGATAACACAAGTCTGTGCCTACGGAACCATCGAGTACAAGTTTCGCACTTGACAGTTTTTGAAACGTGTGAACAGAAAAGCGTTCTAGTTTTGAAAGTGCGTAGTGGGTGGCTCGTCAGAGTGTAAGACGATATTTCCCACATGGAAATGTTCAATGGCGGGTGTCAAGTTCCGTGAGCCCGGGCCCCGGTGCATGTGGACCCTTGTTTTCATGCATGCCGGTACATTATTCACGTCGATAATTAAACAAGTATTTTTTTACTGAGCAAGCCACCTGTCTTAAGACACGTTCAGGCTAGGCATTAACATCAAGTGTTCTTTCGATTGTGGTGTGATTGAAGATGTTCAACATGTTTTGATGGAATGTGTTCGGAATGATGCTTGTAGGACTTCGCATTTTATAAATCGATCGATGTGCATTGGTCTATTAACTAGTATTTTGTCCTGCCCGATGTCAGAAAAAGTCAAAGTGTTAATTAAGTTGGCTGATCTGGCTCTTAGTAGGTAGTATAAGAATTGGTACTAATGTCCTTTTTTGTGTAGAATTTTTGTTTTGTTGCCTTTACAGGGCAGAAGGTAGTAGGCAGAAGTGCAACTTGTGCACCCGTATTTGGCTGAACTTATTTCCGTACCATGATGTGATAAGGGGCGAGCCTCTCACCATACCGGACACTAATTTCAATCCCGGGCAATTCATGTGTGATTTTCCAAATCTAAAACTCGAAACACTTATCATTGCGCGACCTGGGAATTGAACCCAGGACCTAACGGTTCTCAGCCTTAGTTCCCTGCCACTAGACCAATGAGGCGATTTGAGACATTTAATTTTAAACCAAACAATGATCGAATGTTTGTGGTAGCGAACACGACACGAAGTTAACTGAGAGCGGCGCGGCGGTCTTACTTGGAGAGGCAGTTTAACTTAGAGCGGCGGCAAAACTTGGAGCGGCAGCAAAACTTGGAGCGGGTATGGCCAGCTGGCGGAAAGGGCGCCATCTGCCAAGCGGCGCTCCGGAAACGCAATTTCGTTTTGTTTTCGAAACGAACGGCGTTCGATTCTCGGTATTGTGTATTATTTTAAAAGAACAGCGGCCATTATTCGTCACATTTGCGGTCGGTACAAGATTCGATGCTATAGTTTTACATTAACATGACCAATGAATGTGGTTTATATAAAAAAAAGGTTTATTCTTTAAAAAAGTATTGATATAAATATGTTTTACTATACAATTAAAGCACAGTAATTTTTGTTTCGTCGTATTTTTTTTCAATTTTAATACACTATTGCATTACAAAAACCTCATTCAAATCGGTCCGTTTTTAGGCACTACGATGACAGTCATATAGATACACAGACAGACCGGTCGGCTCGACCGGGTCGTTGCCACAGTCTCGCAGAAGACCGACGTAAATTTACCGCATGTTTCTTAGGTATTGTGATCGTTCATTGGAGGTTATCACTTACCACCAGGTGACCCACGTGTCCGTTTGCCTGCTTCTGCACAATTCCATATTATCCCATGACGGGATGTCGATAGCCACATGTCTAATAACCATGACAGGAAACTGTACCACGTGTCACCCACCGGTTCCGATTGAGAAATCACTACGGTCACAAAAACATCGTGTTTTTATATCGATACATCTGCCACTAGCACCTGCCGCCGTGCCGCCACGCTGCCATGCCGCGGCCGCTGGCTTTACATGAAATGCCATTTAAATATATTTGACAGAGCCACGCTGTAGTGAGTTTTGTTTATTTCGATCGCCAGTGGATCAGTGATAGCCTCCGTGGCGCAGTGGACGACTGTGAAGCAAGAGGCCGCGGGTTCGATTCCCGCACCGAGACAATTGTTTGTGGGATCCACAAATACTTGAGAAGGGTGTTTTTTCTCCAGAGGGGTTAATGTCAGGCCTGACAAATCTGTAACATGTGTTAAAAAGCATTTTGCGACAACCCCACTGCGAGTGGGATAAGGGCAGGTGGAAGGAGACGAATCCCCAATGGCGCGTCGCTCGCACCTGCCGCTTTTTGCAACGCTCCAAAGATATGTTAACTGATTATCCCTTCTTAGAATACTTTCTTAGGATTAGAACCCTTGTTAAAATACCTGTAACAGAAAGGTTTTGCAAATAACTAAATGATACGTTATTAAGTTCGTTAAGGGCATCTCTCGACCTTTATTCTTTTGTGCTTTAATTATTATAATAAAATGAACCAATTTTGAGTCGGCGCTATTACTATTTAATGGTCAATGATTGATTCCACCGAAATTTTCTTTCTTTAAATACAAATGGGACCAATTTTGAGCTAAGCTTGAGCTAATTAAAAAACATTCGTCAAATTCAGATCACTCTGTGTAAAGATAAATTATAAAAAAAAACACGTTGAACTGAGAACCTTCTCCCTTTTTTCATCGGTTAAAAAGACAACGACACATCTGGAGGGCATGCACGATGCAACGAAATTTTTGCACATAATTGTCAAGAATTTCTTTGTTCAGATAATTCGTGCACTTTTGGTGCATTCTTGTCTTTTTGCTACCATGGTAAAAATCACAGTATTTTGGCGTAACTAAGTAATTTATGTTTCATTGCACAACACACCTGGTAAGGCCTTTTGTTTGGTTTTCTTTTACATAAAATACAAAGTTAAATATGATTTTTCGTATTTATGTTAATTAATCCTCCACAAAATGGTTATTAAATTTGTAATTCCTTTAATTACTCTATAGAAATATTTCTTGGCGTGGTACCGATAAAGAAGTAATAATAATCACCGAGATGCCTATTAGAGTCGCACAATAACGTATGTGATGAATAAAATATATACAAAGGGATAGGCTACGATGCGATCAGTGCATACTGCATGGAATTGAAAAACCATGAGCCGCGCGGTGGCATTCCGCAGTAATAACGCTCGCATTCGAGCGACGCATCCAGATCGATTCACTCGCGATCATCGATTTAAAACTCGATTGTTCTTTACCCTAAAAACATATTTGCGTGACAACAAAATCACCGCCGTTTTCTCAATTTTGAAGGTTACTCAGGCCATCGTTTTCCACACACGTCTAATATAGCCAAACGTGATGGTATCTCGTCTCGACTCGCAGTCCATAACTAAATATATGCTAAATTGCTAACCTTACCGCTGGCTGTATTGAACAACAATTTTATTATAATTGGCAACGCGGTCAACGCTTCTTGGAAATTGGCTTTTTTCTCCCTTTATTTCCAACATTTAACCGATCTTGTTTTTGCGCCACAGTCGGTCGAATGGACCTTTATTCATAGCCATATTGTTTTTAATATCGCCCATTTACTAAAGGAACGAAAGTGAGTGAAAGTAGCCGATGTGGTCTATCGATTAAGTTTACCTTTGTAATCGATTACATTTGTCCAATATTTAGTATGTTAGTAGTATGTAGTAGTTGTATCTTATAAGAGTCGGTATAGTGCAATGGAATATATTCGAATTTGAAAATAGAACTAACTAGATTCTAATTTTAAATAGGTTTTAATTTAAAACAGTGCGGCTTGTTTGTTACAATGCCAATGGTGAGGTTGACACAGAAACACTCGTGGTAATTAGGGGTAGGAGGGCGAGTGCGAGGTGCTAGCGGAGTGCGGTGCCCGAGGGAACGGCCAGCTGACGTGCCGCGCGCCCGACCGTGAACCGGGACTAGTCGAACAGAAAATGTATACCTAGTAACCAACACAACCACAATACAAACGTATTATTTTGAATCCAACTCGTATGTGACATTCATTAGCCTGCTTTAATAAACTGTCCACTAACACATAAATCAAGATATTTAATTAATTTCAAGAACAAAGTGTGCAATAGGTATTCGTGTCCGAAACACAATGGCAATAAATAACAATATTCGATATTTCGGGTATGCCTGACCGGTCATTAAAATGCCGACGACATTTTTAAAGAAAAACGGATTCACCTAATTCTATATTCGGCCCAGTATCTCACGGATTTGGACAAATCGTTCTGTTTGTGCGTCCAGCATGTGTTGACCTTCTGCGCCCCGTCATTTGCATGAGTCCTCCGACCATCGGCCGATGTTACCATAAAGTTATTGATGTCAAAATCGTGTGGTCACGCGTGTTAGCGCAGACGGCACCAGTTGTTTGATGTGGCCGATTTATTTCACATAAACAACGACCTCGGACAAAACGATTCACAATTCATTTAGATTTTTATCGATTTAAGGCGAAAAACTAATAACGTCACGGCACTTTGAGAGTTGAATACCAAATTAAGTACTTATGTGGGTGAGGATTGGCGATACTTAGACCGTGTTGTGACGGGCCGGGCGTCTGGAAATGTTTACATTATATTTAACTCGAAAATTATACCTTATGTTTCTCTTATTTAGCTTACACAAAACAATTGCATCCGAAAATATACAAACGCATGTTTGGAAATCACGTGGAAATTACTACTGCCTTATACTAACAATATGATTTAACAGTTCATACTAAGGTATTGAAACTTGAGCCGACCACTCGCGAGTCGCGACCTCGTTTACAAAACGTAGGTAACGTTTTTCAGTTCCAACTGACTACCACATAAGTAGAATAAAAAACACTACCGAGGCGCAAACTCAATTACATACATAATTAAAACATCACTCAATTGAGATTTTTTTGTATCGTAGAACAATAATGTCAAATCAGAATCTCATTAGAACTGTTACGAAAATTGACTCATAATCAAATTATCCGACCCATTGAGTTGCCAGCGCGGAGTCGTGACCTGTGTTTTTAGACGGATTTTTTTCGCTATGATTTTCGTCATCCCGACCTCGTCCATAGATCAAAGCGCTCGCCCGCCGGTTGACAGATATTTTGATATTTCGCAGATTATCTTAATAATATGCATGGATGACTTGCCGTCCGCCGGGTGGCCTGTTTTTTCTCGCCAAAGTGACTTGTAAGTGACTTTGGCTCGGTCGCGTTCGGCAACTCGGTGGGCTCGAGCACCTGGCCTCAGCACCCGGAAAGTGAAATGTCACTTGCCGTGTTTTTTTTTTTTGATAATTTCATTTATTTAATCGATTCATTTATCGATCTAATCATTCCAAATTCAAACGGCGAGACGTGCATTAGGTCACGTGGCGCGGCCGGGCCGGGTGCACTTGCCCTCTGCGGGGTTGCCAACCTAACGTGGTCAGTTCCCAGTGCATTGCACTCTGTTACAAAATAACTTAATGCCTCCGTCATTCGAGTGGACGTTTTTTATTCCATTTTTGACCACAATTAAATATGCATTCTTCGACCAGAGTCGCAAAACTTATTACCATAAGTAGTTAATTAATGTTTAAAACGCATCCTTTTATCGATAGGTTTATTTTTATTTGCTGTACCATATGTGTAACATTCTTGCGGCTAATTTATTTTGTTTGCGATATAAATGTTACGAACGAGTAACAAATGACCGTGTTGTCGTCGGCATAAAAACTAGATTAAAATATTGTGAGCTTTGTTTATCGACAGTTCGACACACGATTCTTTGTGCTACTTTATGGCAGCGTCCGTTCCGGCTGCCGGGTGACTCCACTGACCTAAAGACGACCTATCGCAATAAAAAATAAAGCCACCCATTCACAGCGCGCGACATCACCGTCAACCTTGAACTAGTTTAACCGGCGGGGATAAATCCCAGACATGGCAACACTGCAGTAGGGTAAAAAAAAGCACAGGAGGCTGGCAATTTGGCCGCGCCGCTTAGAGTCGACGTGTTATTATCTTATTACTATAATATCCTATTACTGCATGCAAGCCGCGCCGTTGTTATGTTTTTTTCGTAAAGATGCGGTGTATTATGTTTCCCTGGAGTGCATTCTGTATCGGCGCGGCGGTTGGGAACGCGATCGCTAGCCATTCTGCCAACTAGCCTATACAATATAATGATCTGCGTGTAGGTTTGGACACGGTACTCCACGTACTAAGATATGCATCAACTCGCTATCATAAATAAGATTTTCTAAGGGATTTGGAATCAGTCTTACTTATAAAGTTCTAAGGGAAAATAATATCTTATTGGATTTTGTAATTAGAATTTGATCGTAATAATAAACGTGTTTCCAATTGTTGTTTTCCCACGACTTTATGGGACTACATAAAACCGTAATAGCTGGCCTAATTAGGATAATCGCATAGAATATAGACGTAATTCTGAATAAACAAGTCACTGGACAAAGCCGCGTTAAAAAACTAAGTCACTAAATCCAAATCCCTGAGATGACGTCAGCGTACACCGGTGCACGCAAACCGTTCGGACTAATTGCAACAAATCATAATGTTAGCGGCGCCCGCCAAAAAACCGACACATATTAATCTTAATTTTAGGTTGCCGTAATGTGCCATTTTTTACAACACTTAAACTATGAGAAAACGGTCCGATAAGATATGACGCTGTAAACGGACCCGTCTTTTTATTTATTTATTGCCTGTAATTTGCCGTTTGGTAAATACGAGATTTGTACCAGGACATGATAGGTTCTGAAGAGATGAGCATCAGTTATCATAACAATTATTTTATAATATCGATTTTAGAAAATGAATTTCCTGTATATTTATTTGTTGTTAATTTGATTATAATATTAGGCAAACGTATCATCTCTGTCATGTCAAAACTTACGTAAATGGCCCTCTCCAATTCATGACTTTAATAGAAACCAAATTAATGTTCAACCTTTTTGAATGGATGATTTCACATTTACATTAATCATCAATTGAAACAAATCAGAATCGATTTTAATCTGTATCGACCAGACACCGTCACTACCGGCAGGTACACAGCTCCACTGATCTTATAAATAACTTATTTGCACAACATAATGACAGGTTAGGTGATTGCTTCTCAGACGTATTGTAATTATGTATCGTAAAGAGCAGGGTTTCGGACGCATCGAAAAAACTGCCGAAAGCTAATCGGCTCACAATAATAATTAACCTAGACAAGGTCAAGGTCGAGGTAATTCATATATCTCTATAATACTAAGGAATCATATTTCCTAGGGGGGCTAGTCAAAGAATACATACCATTTGAAGACCAGACCTTTTCTATTCTAAATTGAATACGATTTATTTCGTGGTCTTTGTCTATGAAAGGAAGGTTTGGTCTAACTTCGAATCAGGGCAAACTTTATTGTGTCATCCTAGCCGTGACACAAATAATCTAGTTTTTGGGACGATATGCTGGGATTTACAAAATGTACATACAGATATTTCGATTATTCAAATATTGAATGCTGTATGACAAACTCCTAGTTCCGAAACACCAGATCGCGTGTTTGATGCAAGCATGCATTGTAAAAGAATGAATGCAAAATTCGTACAAACTTTTCACTTAAATTGCCAGACTTAAAATTACCTCGTAAACGGTGTGTATTGACATCTTTTCATGCTTTTATGGCAACTGCAATTTGGTCGATAAACGCGGCTCGCATAAAAGAACTCTACCTTAAGTGTTCCCATGATTTAAATCTTCATCAACAATAATTTCACGTAATTTCGACCGGTAATGAATACAACTGTAGCTAGGGGCTTGCAAGGACTCTGTTGAATAAAGTTCTGACTATTTACGAAATATGAAATTGGACTCTTGGATGGTGACAGAGAATAACATTAAAGTTTAAACGTTTCTTAAACTAGTACCAAATATTTTTGAATGAAGATTTGGAATTTAATTATAAACCGTTATAAAATATAAGTTTTTTTTCTTAGAAAAGGTAGACAAAGACTAATATTTAGAATATCATTGTACCAATTAGATTTGCCTAGACATTTTAAACCACTACATAAGAATAATTGAAACTGACCATAAGCACTACAATGTCAACAATCACCTCAGTGTGCTGACAGTATTTAGGTATCAATTAAAAACTCAGCCATCATCAAGAAGCAACATTTTCTAAATTAACTAGACAACAAAGGTTCGGAACGCGTCGGTAAATAGTGGAACCAGTTTCACCTAGCTTCTCCCACACATCAGCGGCTTCCCTATAAACACTGCGGGCTGCGGCTGATAGATCGCTTCATCCGATACCTTCTACCACTTTCGATGTTATGCATCCCTAGTCACACCGCATCACGGATATTATGTCAGCAGGAGCTAGTAATATTTAGCTAGTATCGTGGCCTGATTAATAAAACTATTCTAATTAGTAAAGGTACACCGTACAGTTATATTATGCGGCACAGAATGTTTCACTGAATTGACGTCTTTATTATTTTTTAATATGGATCACCATCTACGTTAATAACAAATGAGTTTTCGAACTTAATTTTAAATTAAAATTAAATAAGCATATGTAATTATTCAGTGTAGTGCGTCGTAATCTCAAAATCACAATCGAGAAATGATGTTATGTTGCGGTTTCCCCTTTCCATCCGCTGACGAAATAACGTCTACCAACTTCCGCTGCCTCAAAAGTTTACACAAGATTTTTGTGATACGAGAAACATAGTATAAGTTTACTTCTTATTTGTTTGTGCTTTTCTAGATACAGGGATTGTATTTTTTTTTAATAATAATTTAGAATTGTTTGTGTTTGCCTTTAAAGTTACTGCATGTACTACTACTGTTATGTAAGAATGTTATTAGTCCTAATTCAATTTCTGTATCAATAGTAATTTCAAGATTCACTCCTACTTCAACTTTCACACCCCTCTTTTATCTCACCCTCACTCACTCATCATGGATGAAAACAATTTAACCAGTGTTTCTAAGAAGTCCCGAATTACCTCGTGCTTGAATTGTGTCCGAAGCCGTCGTGCTAAGTGTTGTGTTATACGAGACATGCGTGCAGTGGCGCGAGCGCATTACGAGCATCCGTCGCGGGGGAGGGACGCCAGGGTTGCCAACCTTATCATTTTAGTATTGTATTGTAATCAGCTTAATGTATTCTAGAAGTCCTGCGCTATTTCGGTCTTTAAGTAAATTGTAACACCTTTCTTAGTTTGTAAGTAGTAGTGCAAGTACAACTTTAAATATGTGTTATTTATGTTGTTGCTCGGTCTCTGGCATTTTACTAGTTCTAAAATAGAAACAATTTAACTATTAACTTTCCACTTAATCCCAATATATTTTATTGTAGTTTTTATCAGTTAAAGTAGTCAGCCCTGATGTTGTGCGACGAGCACGCGCATTGTCCGCCGGATGTCTTGTGGTCACACGCAATTTCACAACCTCCGCGCCCCTTACTCCGCGTGCTTATGAGCGCCTGGTATATGCTTATTGCTCCAAAAATGATCATACCACCTTTTTCATGGAAAGTAAAAGTCAAAGGTTTTTTTTATGCGAAACAAATTTGTAATTTTATGCATTGCACTGAATGACTACAATTTCTTTTATCAGAAAAAAAAAATATTATTTACTAGCTTTTGCTCGCGATTCCGCCTGCATGAATGGTCTTTTCCGAGATAAAAAAAGTAGTCTGTATCCTAACCTAGGTTACGGTCTACCTGTATGTCCAACAGCGTTTCGACTAAAGTTTTAAGTTTTTTTTTTCGTTTTTTTCTTCGTTTTCGTAACGACCATCAAAAGGTACACCTCTCACAAACATCAAAATTTCCACATTTATAATAGTAGTAGGAAGTAAGACTACCAATTAAACAGTGTTGCTGGTAGGTACTTTCGAGTTCGAACATGCAATTAAATACAATTTTCAATGAAAATCTTACTAACAATTACATACCTCATTTTATTTTGCTGTGCCCGTGCTATTGATTGAGTAATAATGCGCGTTGAAAGCTAAACTTTTGTATATTTACTATTCGAGATTAGTTATAGCAAGGTTATTAATTAAAATATATTTTGTTTTTTAATCTTCCATATTCTTCCTTCTATTCCTATCAATTGCACTTTAACGTCTATTTTGTAATCTTTTTTTGCAGTCAGCAACACATTCAAGTTGTCAAGGATAAAATACACGAAGTAAAAAATACTGTCTTGGTCTATATTACATTAATCAATTTGTAATAAGTGTACCATTCACGCCCTAATAATAATATTATTTTTATATTAACCTTCGAAATGGACGATCCCAACCGGGCAGTACTCTGTAATTTGTGTAGGTGCTGTTAAACCGATCACCTTTTTTACTAACTGTAATTAATACTGATAGAAAAGGACGAGTCAAACTTATTGTTGAACGTCATGTATAATTTGCGGTGATTTTTTTTCACATGTCACGTCAATCTCGAACCATTGTGATAATTAATTGCATGGTTTAACACGTACTCTATGATTACATATATCGGATTCGCGTGTCTGCATCCGGAATGGTTCTTGCAGTTTTAGGAGTAGATGCAGTTGCATGAATCAACTTTTAAAAAACATATGTTAGTCTGGTCGCAGACAATATAGACCTTGTAAATGTCAAAATAAAAATATGGTGTCTTGATTGTACATATAAAGTTTCTTATGCCTATTTTTTAAAAGAAAAAGCTGCTTAAAGCAAATAACGCAATAAGGTAACATTTTTGGTTTTTACAAAAGTTTTTAGAATAAGCACGTCAAAACATTGCTTTACTATATTTCTAGCATTCTTCGTAATAGTAAGAAATAAATTTAAATTTGTCAATTTCTTCAGTTTTTCTAATAAGTTGTCGGGACTCGGGACACCTAAAAGCACGGCGATTTATTAGCGATTTGATCTCAATTTTACATAAAAGCTTCATTATAATGAAGCTTGATATATCAAAACAGAATTTCGACATGCGACTCAAACAAACCAGTTAACTATTCCTTATTAATAAACAAAACATCAACCCCGCCACGGATCAAAAGATATTTAAACAATACAATTACTAATTGCTAAGTACCAGGCGGTTATAACCTGGCAGGCGGTCGACTAAGCGAGAACAATACGATTAGCGAAGGTCAACAGCACCCCAATCAATCATACGTTTCAATAACACCTATTGACATAATATTTTGATCTAGCTCCAGCCCCGACCTACCTCGACGCGCCGCGTAACCCGTGGGATGACCTTCTATCTTAATAATGCATTTATTTATAACATTATCACATTACGTACATCAATCTTTTATAAATAGAAAATGATTTAGTAGACTCTAAATAGACGTGCCTCACACGAGTTCAATAGGTTTTAGCTCGTTTCATTTATTATAATACTCACGTAAGTATATGGGTAATCAATCGGTACTCATCTTTGATATCAATATGTATAGAGCTTGCATAGTTTACATAAGGATATTTTACGCTTTCATCGTTTATAGGCATGACGTAAGACTAAAGACGTACCATAGACTCTAGGTCGGATGATAGCATTATTTTTAAATTAGATAGCAAAGGGTATCGTCAATTTCCTCACATCCTGTGCTAATAAATTATATAAAAATGTCAGTGCGTAGTAATTGCGTAATGCGCAATAAATAACAACGATACAGTAGTTTATTTGCGTCGATGTATGTAGGCAACACATCAATCAAACAGGGATTTCTTTCATTGGTAAGCGAGTCGTTGACTTATTGCTTTCTCGGACAGTTCAACACTGGCCACGATAACAATATTATTGTAATTTTATGTCCCGAGATTCCTGTGTTACCATTAATTAATTATACCTAAAGCGCAGTTTGCGAAGATACGATCTCGTGCCGCTCCACATTCGATTTCTTTTTATCGCCAAAAGGCATTGTTTCACTTTTAAAGTCGGATTTATCGAGAAACCAAATAAACGAGTGGAACTGGATGGTCGACCCTATCGCCCTTAGTTTTTAGAGGTCTAGCGTCGCGTCGGTAACGGGACCTCGCAGGGCCAGGGTGCCGGGGCCCCGGGGTCCCGGGAGCCGCGCCCGGCTCCTCGCGCTGTCATTTCGACAACTAATGACCCCCAGTAGGGTTCATAATTTATAAGATGGTACATGTGACCGCTTTTTACCTCACCCGCCGTCCGACGTCCGCCGTCTGGGAATCCGCAACAAAGAGCGGCCAGATTCCGTTTTGCATTCCGCAAGTATTCGTGTGCGACGACTGTGTATTTATTTTATGTTTCAAATTCGTATTTGCTAAATCGATCGTATAAGAAAGTGTAGTGTACGATTAAGACTGGTGTTGTTCTCACGATCGTTTAGAAATGAGATGATTCGGCGGGCGTCGTCGGGGCTGATCGATCGATCACTTCAGTTTTGATAGGCTCTGCAGTGTTTTGGAGTACTCGCGGCGCGGCATTGTGCGCGGGTGACCCACTTCTTGCTCCATAAACCGCCCCATCAAATTTCGTGCCGGCAGTTTCGGTGCGAATCGTCAAAGTTTCGGGTTAACTTTTGGTTTTTAGGAACACAGGGCCCGTTGCATTCCCGCGTTTACGACCACCGCTGACCGCCTCGTCGTCTGACAGACCGATCGTAAAAGATCAGATTTTATTTCTTATTGTTCGCCTTTTGCGAAATCTAATTGAAGCTGGGGTTGGCGTGTACGGGCCCACCTTTGCATTTACGCGTTTTTAATTTAACAGCGAAACGAACGGCGAGTTATGTCCCTTCGAGCAGTAATGGCGTCCGCGGAATTCGTTCATTACTTTTTATCTCGTATTAAAGTTTAAACGATCGGTTGAAATTAGCGTTGATTATGTTCTTTGGGCGAGGTGTCGAACGCGAGATTATCCGACCACGTTCGCTCCGTTTCATGTTTCCATAATTATTTTAATATGAGTACTTTACTTTAATCCATCGATTAAGCTGACCTTACACGAGACAATAAAAGGAACCAGTACTTGAGTTTATTTGTTGCTCTTCCTTAGTTAATCATCGGACTGCGTTGTGAATGTGAAATCAATTTACAACTCTTATTATAAACAAATAATTACATTAATTGGATTTAATCGGTTTAATTCACTTTTTTATAAGATCATAATTTGGAATGACTGAATATCGATCATTATCTGTTTGACCAAATGTCCGACACGGCCAATAAATAACTGCGAAAGCGTCATAATATTATGTTACATCCATAATTAACAGTATTTTCCAACATTGGACCAAACACAATTCTTTATGAGTGTGTTGACATTACAATCGTTGAGATCCCAACCGGAAAAAGTTTGCATGCACACATTGGATGGGCAAGTTCAATGAGTTAAGGGGCAATGCGTAGTGCCGGTGACCCGAGTCCCGGCTTATTGCCCATCCAGCGGCCAGCCTGACTCATTTCAAATTCTTTGCCCGTCGCGCTGCGTCACGCGTCTATCGGAAACGCTAACGGCCAAGTCGGGTATTTAAATACACATGCCCAGCCAACCATGACCTCCGCATCTCGGTAATCTTGCTCCGTCTGGCTTAAAAGAAACGTGTCATGTTATATTGGGCTGCCAATAATGCCCAGTTATGACTGGAGCCTTGCTTGTGTGAAGGTAAATTTGTTTGAATTTTGATGAGTTTGTTATTATTTTTTATAAAGTCGGACATAAATGGGTCAGTTAATAATGAATAGGCTTTGTTGTGTAATAAACTGTTAAAATTCTTGACGAGATGACGCATAAAGCTCGATCGGAAACATTGATATTACTCTGAGTCTAGATAGTCAAGGAGACTAAATTGTCTTACTAATTATTAATAGTAATAATAGTATTTTATGATAAAATATTCCTCCAAATAAAACAATAGCAATCACCATAGCCTCCGGATATATTCCAAACCAAATAGTAAAAGTCAGTAACATCCAGGATCCGATAACAATAGAACACAGATAATAATTTAATTAAAATATTGTAAATATTTTTGAAAAAAGAACTTAATAAAAAAAAACATACTAGAACATAGACTATAGAAACTAATTTTTCCAACACGTTCAGAGGTGAAAGTGTTGCTTTAGTACTGAACAACAATATGACAAGTAACAAGGTGTGTTTAGGCGACATTATTAATTCCAGTAAACGTGCGCACAAGATTTACGCACTCGTGTTTTTTGTTTTCATTTTTGCATTACGTGCTCGGTGTGTTTACGGCATTTTTGTCATAATCACAAACAATCTGTTTTTCAATGTTAGATCCGACATTCCATATGCGTTACATGTACTTTTTGCTAAAGGAACTAAAAAAATAGCCATTTGGTCTCGTGGCAGCTTACTTAGGCTGAGAAACCGTGTGAGATACTAAGTTTAAATCTCAGGTGGGGCAATCACGCTGTTACGAAATATCGATTCGAAAAATCACATGAATTGCCCGTGATTGGAATTTGTGCCCGTTATGGTGATAGATTCGCCCTAAGGGGGTGTGTGGTAAGCCACACATTGAGACGGGAAAGCTCCGCGAACCGTGGGTGCAATAGCTGCAAACACCTTCTGGGATACAGGCGTGAGCTTATATGTGTGATGTTTGAAGAAACTAAAACACAAACTAACACAAAAATCTCGCGATGGTTTTGAGTCTTTCGAATCATAATGAACACTTAAGTGCCTTTTTAATGGGTTAATAGCTGGCTTTAATTCTCATGATAAGATGTGAATGAACCTCCGGACATTCTGGATCTGAAATCGACTTTCAAAAGACAATCGCCAATCGAAATAATTGCCGACGTATTTATATATCGAGATATCGATAATTAGGCGCAATTGCAACTCATTTTCTTTCAATTAAATAAATTTTTGTGTTGTTGAACTCTATTGACATTTATAGCAGAAATAAATCTATATATTTTTTTATTTCAGGTAAATATCAATTGGTGGAACGTGGCGGTATGTATTATAATTAACAGTGGATTGCGCCTTTGATCTGAGGGCGATAATTGCATAGGGCAGAATGTATTCGCCATGTTGCCATGTTTGAATATCGAATGGAATAAAAAACTAAATAGGTTGGCAATGGTTCAGGTTTGCCAACTTTATGGAAATAATAGATAATAGACTCCTTGTATGAGTTTTGGTTAAACTGGCTTCTTGGGTTTGTTCAAAAAGTAGTTTGAACTATTTTTTTAAATTTAAATAGACGCATAGGGCAAAATTGGATGAGAATTGCCGCCAAAAGGAAAAATGGAAAAGATGTAGGAAACTTTTACCGATATAAAGTGAGGACTATGCAGTTTTAATTATTTAATAAATGCATAAATTGCTTTGGTTACATAATCAATTAAAGCTAATAAATAAATTAATAAGTGTAAAAGTATTTAATAGGATGAGAATTTTCATAGGAAACTATGAAATGAAATGAAATGAAATGAAATAGTTTTATTCATCATGTAGGCAATTAAAATAGCGCTTATGACAAGTCAGTACAAAATAAAGAAACTTATGTAAGTACAGAAATCATATCAGCTAATATATATATAACATACATAGCATCGTCAAAATACACTGGGCAACTATAAAGTTTACAATATTTTTATATTAGTCCAGGATTGTTAAGTATTATTATTATTGTTATTTTTTCTCTGTTTTAAAGGTCGATATGGACCATAGGCATTATGATTAATCATGATCTTATCTAAATGTTAAAGACAAAGCCTGTAAGTTGATCAGCAGTAAAGTATATTGTTTTGCGTTAATGCGTTATGGAAACAGCTGTTTGCGGAACCATTGTGGCCAAGTTTTTTTATTTTTGACGGATACGGGCAATTTTAATGACAAAGGTTTTTTATTATTAATGTAATTTTCTTTTTGTTTAATTTGTCAATTTAATATCTCGAAGCCCATATATACATTTATATTTATAATAATACTCGTATAAATAACTGACTCGGTGGTGCATTTTCTTTTTGTTTAATTTGTTAATTTAATATCTCGAAGCCCATAGATACATTTATATTTATAATAATACTCGTATAAATAACTGACTCGGTGGTGCAGTTGTAATGCGCACACGTTACGGCTGATGCTGACGCTGAGGTCTCGGGTTCGATCCCCGGGTTGGTAAAAGTGATATTGCGTTTTTCTATTACGAATGCTCAGTATCGGCCCGGAGTCTGGTATTGTTGCCCGGTATGGCGATAAGCTCGCCCCCTATCACATCATGGGACGCAGATACATTCGGCAAAATTTATTTATTATTTATTTTATTTATGGCATAGGTCGGCAAACGAGCAAGTGGGTCACTTGTTGGAAAGTGATCCCCACCGCCGATGTACGGCCACGATACCAAAAGAATTATGGGCGCGGTGCCGACCTTAAAGGAAAGAGATAATTAAGGGACTGGGAAGGGGACGGGGATTTGGGCCTCCGGATATCTCTCACCGTACGAAACGCAGCAGCAAGCTGCTACTTTACGTCGGTTTTCTGTGAGATGATTCTGAGAGATAGTGGTAACGACCCGGACAAGCCGGCCCATTCACGCTGTAGAAAAAAGTGTCTAAAACGTCGCTCTACCACTCAAATCCCAGAGTTATATATCGGGATCAGCTAGCGAATAATTTATATTAATCGTATGTATCAGAGTGTATCAGACGCGCAGAGGTCGTTTGTTTTTTCCTCTGCCGGGAACTGAACATAAGCCTTTGTTGTCGCTTAGTTTATGAGCTGCTTGTATGCAAGTGAGCTTAAGTTATGCTCCCCAGTGACTTATAAATGTATAATATAACTTTTGCATGTACATACGTACATACATACGCACTCACGCTGTAATCCCCGAAGGGGTAGGCAGAGGTGTAACCAGTACACCCACATTTCGCCGAGCGTATCTCAGTCCCACGATGTGATAGGGGGCGAGCCTATCGCCATACCGGGCACAAATTCCAGACTCCGGGCTGATACGGAGCATTTCGTAAAAGAAAAACCCAATAACATTTTGCCCAATCCGGGGATCGAACCCGAGACCTCAGCGTTGGCCTCAATCGTAACGAACTTAATATGTCTGAGTGAAATTTAAGATTTGAAGAGAAATGGAATATTTGAAGAGAAGTTTGTTTTAGAGTCACGCTGAAGACATTTTTGTGAGTGGTAAAGCGAGGTTGTAGACAGTTTTGTGTGAATGGTACAGCAACGCTGTAGACAGTTTTGTCTACAGCATGAATGGGCCGGCTCGCTGGGTCGTTGCCACTGTCTCACAGAAAACCGACGTAAAGTAGCAGCTTGCTGCTGCGTTTCGTACGGTGAGTGAGATATCGGAAGGCCCAAATCCCCTCCCCTTCCCAATTATCCCTTTCCTTTAAGGTTGGTAACGCGCCCGTCATTCTTGTGGTATTGTGGGCGTACATAGGCACTGAAGATCGCTTTCCATCAGGTGACCTACTTGCTCGGTTGCCAACCTATGCTATAAAAAATGTATCGATTACATAAAATTCTCGGACGACTTCTTTCATATAAAAGAAAAATTGTTTTTTTTTTTCATTAACAAATTGGAAAATTTCGGCCTTTTAGAAGTGTACCTACCTATGTTTAAACTTAAATTCGGCGAGTGCGTAACACTCGTTGCGACTTGCGAAGCATAGTGTGCGCCGCGAGTGCTGACCTAGCCCACGCCGCCTCGACCACTTTCTTCTAAACTCTAAACGTTACCGTAACTATGAGCGGACAATAGTTTCCGGCGCCCGTGACGTCACAGCCACGTCTCGCCGCGCCGCGGCGGTCGCCGCCCCTACTACGTAACCTTGGCGAGCGCCGAGCGACGATCGCCGAGCACTCTGCGACGTTCGCTTTCGTTTTCATTGTTCTTTTTTCAAATACTGCCGTGTACAAGCTGCCAGTTAGCCGAAGGGGCCCAAGTCGCCGCGTGCCCCCGCCGATATTCGGCCGGATGCGAGAAATTACACATATCGAATGCCGATTATAATGCGAAATAAGAACAAGACGTACGGTAATTTTTCACACGATCCACGAGAGCATAGTTGCCCTAAGCGCGGCGTGCCGGGGTGATCGAACTCGCAACCTGTAATTTTGGACCGCAAAAGGAACAAAACGCAACGCGATCGGTGATTAAAAACCTTTGTCGGTTCTACTAATATTTATATTATTTTCGCGATGCGGCCGACATCTAATTGGCCGCTTGTATATTTGATGCGGGTCCGAGGTCGCGGCGCCGACCATCGACCACCGACGTTTCATTAGTTTTCCTGGTAGTGAAATCATAAACTGTTAATTTTTTACGTCCGGTCGTTTCTGTCAAAACGTGATCCCAGCAGCGCGGTCCGCGAACGATATGTCGCGCCGTGGAAAAATCCATTTTCTCAGAATAATATCACATAGGGCTCAAGCCACCTGAGACGAACACAATACTTGTGATGTATCGTTTGAATTGAAAAATCATAATAATGTGCTAAAAATAACGGATAAAATATTGCAGGTGGTAGGTGACTAGTTCGAACCGGCCGCGTCGGCGCTCTCGATCGGCCCAAGGTCTGGGATATTGAACCTGGCTCGGAGCAACAGCACGGCAAGGTTCGCCGCGAGAGGGACGGATGCACTATCACTCATTGTTATGGGGGAAATGTCGCGGCCACACACGCGCCGCTCGATTGATTCTCCTCAATGACTAAACCTCCTAATCCGTTCGGTATGCGATGCAAAGTGACTACCGGCCGATGTGATCCCGTAAGCTCGACGCGCACTTCCTCAAACAAAGTGAGGCGGGAGCGGGACAGAGGTGGCGGTGCCGGCGCGCGGGACAGGGACGCAGGCGACGGCGTCGCGACAAGTGCATGCGCCTCGACAGGGACGGCAGGAGTGCATTGCGCTGACGCATCACGATCGTCTGCATGCTTGCTTGTCTTTTTGTGCGCTGCGCCGCGCTTTCCATTTCGTCGTCCACGCCGCATGGTTTTCGACGAATGTCGTTTATACCAATATTAATCAGAGTTGTAATTAAGCGCGCCGGTCGGACCGGTCGCTTTGCGTGGCATTTACGGGTTCCCACGCGGTTGATGTCATTTTTATTATGAATGGGTCGCGGAACGTCGTCGGTGGCTCGCTCCCGGCCCGGACTCCACTGACCCACTGCCGGAGACTCGTTGGCCGTTTTCGCTTCGTCAGCGTCGGGTTGCCGCGGCTCGTTCCGCGTCGGCAACCCTCGACGTTTGAATGAACACCTCAGAGCGCTTAGCCGACGTCCCGCTGGTCCCTACGACCCATCGATGAATCGCTTCAAACAGGAAGCGTACGCCTCGAATGGACGCAAATCGAAGGTAAACGTGCTAAGCGTTCATTGGCATTATTAAAAATAAATAATGCCCGTTTGGGAATGTTAGTCGGCGCGTCATCCAGCCCTCCCGCGGAGATCGCGTGAACTCTTTATCGGTCGGGCACCTCTGTTCGAGAAGGAAATTAAAATAATGATTATCGACGCACAGGAGCCGCTCGTCTCCCGACATTTGGTAGCGATAACCGCGCAGTACTATACTCAGCAGTTGCACAACGTTACCGACACATTGTGCCGCGAGCTTGGCCACCACGTGTCGCCTTATCGCTCATATCATCGCCTAACGCGCCCGGTGTGGTTCTCACGGAGCGACGAGTGCGTTCACACCCATAAACACGGCGCGTTCGGCCCGCGCAGCGCTGCTTATTGACTCTCGGCAAACATTCGACCAGATAAGTCGTGAACGGGGAGCTTGTGCTGGCCGCATCTGCCGCGACCTTGGCTCCCGCGTTGTGTAACGCTTATCAGTGGTGCTCGCCACTCGCCGGCAAATCTTGCTGCGTTTTCCGCCCACAATAGCACTAATCTCCACGTGCGTTGCGGAAGCCGCACTTACGAAATCGTCTTTCACTATCGTTTAGTTTACGTCGAGCACGTGGCTACCCCCTCCCGCGACCGCACGCCTCTGCGCCTCGTTAACATAATTACCCGCACAGTTTTCGACCGCCCCGACCGGTTCCGGCGTCCCGTGACTCTTCGGCGTTTTTATCGTTCTGCTCTAAATCAATGTTAGTGTTCGTGCGAAACCGAAAGTTGAGCGGATGTTTAGCGATCATGAAGCGTCGCATTAGCGGCTCTAGACGGACGTGCGACGGCTCATAACCGGTCGCTGCGCAGACGAAGAATACGCCGCGCTTTGTCTCCGTATATCTTATGATATAGGTTAGTGAGGAGAGGAGGCGCGGGCGCGGGTGCCGGGTCCCTTCCGCGAGTATTTATTATTCCGGTTGTAAATTAAAGTGCGCTCGTTAAATAAGCCCTTTAATCCGTCTGGGCGTTGACTCGAGCTCGCGGCCGTTGATGAATGACGGCTGTGGAGAGTTGAGAGCTGCAATGGAGTGTACGCGTGATGCGTGTCTACTGTCCACATGTGGACGGGACGCGGACGGTACGTGTGAGTGCGGCGGAGCGGCCGAGTCACCGGCGCGGAATGCGGCGCATCTCACTGCCACCCGCAGCCTGCGACCTGCTCCGACACGAGGCACAAGGTACTCGGCACTCGGTAACTATCCCATCACCACCACCGCGCCACTACCATCAAACATTATTTACCGTCCATTCGATATCGACGTGAGATAATTCGTTCCGAAGCGTTTTTGTACGTTATTGTTAGCCTCGAATGATACACTGTTTGAATATTTAGCTATATCCGCTGACTTCACCGCTTGTAAAAAATGGCGAATAATTAGTCAATAAAAATTCCGTCGATTATATACGTAGCCTTAGTTGTTACACGGGTGTTGCGTAATTGGAGTAAATGACCTAAGAGTCGGTGGTCTGAGCGAAGGTCTTAGGAACCACGTGGGGTCTGAGTGACGGATGCTTGCTGTCGACGTTCGAGTTTGCACGTTGCGAACAATATTCAAGCGATAAACCGCCAAATCCGAATGGAGCGTGCATCTTCCCAACGTTCAAAACTTGTAAACAACAATGTCGTAGTTAATTCGCGTCGGTGTATACCGGCGGGGATGTATGGGCGGTGTTAGTGACGGGCCGAAGCGCGCGGGCGATGGACGGCGTCCTTGACCGCGCCGTCGAGTAAACAAATTGAATGGATCGCGTACTCACGTATGACGGTATGAGTACTCTGTAGTCTGTAGTTCTGTACTGCACGTACAGTCATTCATGTGTGCGCGTTAACGCACGATAATTCAACTCCACTGTTTGACTAACAAGATTACAATATGTTACGAGCGGTAAGGACGGGCGATGCTCACAAACACCAACACTTTAGCTTGGGTTAAATTAATGTTGTTTATATTTGGAAACGGATTTTTTTTTGCTTTCTGAATCGTATTATGAGTAAAATGACGCAATGAAAATGTAAAAACGCAGAATTAGAATGAGTGATTCGCATGAGTCGCATTTAGGGATCAAGAAGCTCATATTATTAAATTACCCAGCAAGTCCATTGCATCGGGCGCTATTTAGACATTAACATGCTATCAGGTTTAGTGTAGTAATATCGAAGAAGGAACTAAAGCATCTCAATTGTTTTCCCTGTATTTATTCATAAACAGTAGTTTGTACTGCGATCATACAACTAAAATAAATTTCCTGAATCGCGTGTGATTTATTGGCGAAATCAGTGGGTGGCCAGCAGTTAGACAGATACAATAATTCCACCATGTGTCCACTATTTATATAAATGCCCACCAATTACGTCGTTCCGCAATAATTTATAAAAGACGTGGAACAATTATCTATACTCAAATTAGCATAGCGTGAAATATTGAGAATATAGGAAAAGTTTTACTTCTGAAGAAGTTTAATTGCTAGTTTTCCCATGTTTTGCAGTCGCATTTATATGAAATAATCAGTAGGTAACTCATTTTAAATAAATTTATTTAGAGATCAAGCGGTATAGGCGTATAATATTTTAATGGTGCAACAAATACGACATGATTGTTGCCCTTTTTATAATTTTTGCTGGTAAATAATTATTTCGATCATCCAAAAACTAAGTCATTAACTAAGAATTACAATCTAAGATCATAAGTTATCCAGTCTCATCGTCCGTGTGTCCGTATCGAGCGGAACTGCGCGCGTCACGGCCGACGAGCGCCCCTTGAAGATGTTACCGACACCGCGACTTGAGCTTTGAGCGTAGAGCATACACAGAGCTTTAAACTTCGGTTCCATTTCATTTGACGCCATTTCCGCCACTATTGATAGGAGCACTTTTGCGTTTGTTTTGCTAATTTTAAACGACAAAGCTTAGCGCCCAAATAGTAGTAACTTTTGTTAATGTACGAACTAGAGATGTTGTGAATGTTCAAATATTAATTGAAACGAAAATGACAGGTTGAGCGACAATGTGATAGACAAGGCTAAATTAAAAATACTAATAGCCTCTCATAAATGTCTTCTTTACAATTTTAGTTTTACGGCTTCATTAATAAATTTATATTAGTTTTTTATATAAGTGTATAAAATATATTATGACAAGACTTACGTAAGTTACGCCTGATTTACAGAAGAAGAAATTCTCGCACCACATATCTGAGAATGTGATAGAAATCTCTCATTTACGCGACTGCATAGTGTAACTTGAAAGCGATAATCGTAAGACGCGCGTTGTAAACGAAAGTTTGCTGTTATATTCTTACCAATATTGTATGAGAAACTATTCTCGTCTAAAGGACTTCTGCTTCAAATTTTCATTGAAATTTCAAAAAGCTTTTCATTCATTTTGTTATCTATTCGTCTTTTAAACAGCTGGAATTCGTAAACCGACTACAACTGAACTTAAGCCTTAATCAAATAACACCTAAATAAATACGAAAGAGTTAAAAGACCTACCACATTTCATAACATATTACCTACAAGTGTTTCCGAGATCCTTAAAAAGAAGTACCCGCAGGATATTACAAAAGGCAATACCAATATAGATTCCAAATGCGCAGTAAGTAAACATTTTGCGGAAGATAAACGCATAGTACAGAGCAGTGGTGCATCGGACGGGGTCTGCGACGTGGCAGGCGCATTGCGCTCCTTGCCGGCCACTGTAGAGATGGCTGTATAATCGGAATCAGATATCGATAAAAAGAAATTGAAAATTGAAAATTTATCTACATACTTAATCAAAAACAATTATCGATTTTATGGAACTTTTTGATTATGAAATACCGTCTGTAGCTTGCAGGGTTTTGTAAAGACACATTAATCTTTGTGAGAGTACATTGAATTAAAGTGAAATATTTCAATCAACGCCAATGTTTTACGCGTTTAAAGGTGTAAAATTTTATTTTAATTACGCATTTAATTGAGTGATTAAGATAAGTACACAGCAATTAAATCGCCGCTATAAAACTTATTTACAACTGTCCCAATTTACGATCTTATCATTTAAATACAAATCAATTCCTTGAATGAGTTTGCAGGTATTGGCTGTCGCATGGCTAATAAACCTCAAGGATACTATTTTACCGATTTTATTACCGTACAATATGATTAGACATTCATTATATGCCGTATAACAACTCCCGTGTTTAAACGTAATATATTCACCAGACATTCCTCAAGTGTCTAACATAAATCTTAATTTCTCATGACAACAGGACGAGATTGTCATATTTTTGAAATATGTTATTTGACCAAGTAGTACATTATTTATTCCGATCACGCACTTCCTTATAAACTTGTATTAGATGTATCTATTTAGATTTAAACAAAGAGGTTGTCAAAACTGGTTAGCATTGAGACATGTCGCAAAACAAGTATTTTTGTAAAGCTTGTTTTAGTTTAATCGATAGTAGTGAATGGATGCAAGTATCGATGTGTGTCGCGTCACTAACGGCTGGAGGAGAGTGGCGGCGGGCGGCGCAGGTCGACGTTCGCCCGAGCGCCCGATCGCCGCCGAAGGTCAAGGCTGAATCGAGATCCTACCCGCGGCACTACTTGCGTCGCACACCACTACCGCAACGAAAGAAAAAGTGACAGCCGAACCTGAATAGAATGCGAGGACGTATAAAAATGAAAGCAGTGTTTGTCTTGCGCTAGCCGCACCGGTACACGCCTACTTTCGGCAAAGGGAACGGTTTTTTCGGCGGATTATTCGGCAGTTTTTTCGGCCACATTTGTCGATAAAAATCACTAGCCATATCGTGGATGACAACTTTATTTTAGTTCTAGAAAATTCTATTTATGTTTTCCAATAGCGATTTGTTTTACGTAGGTCGCAAAAATTCCAGGATAGTTTCTATCAAAGCGTTAAGTGTTTTCTAGTCTTGGTTAAGTTGATGATAAAGCAGAATTAAGTATCCTTAAGAATTAAGTGGCCTCGTATCGCCGCGAATTGATCTTGATAAAAATATGTTTGCGGTCACTCAACTTTGTAATTAGAATATTATCAATTAGCCTATTTGCGCCTCTGACTTAGAATATGTTACAGATGAACAGAGTGTCGCAAATGATGTCGCAATGTGTGAAAACTTATGATTGATGATATCCGGACCAAGTACCTACATTTGTAATGTTATAATCTCACTGACATTCATGTAGAGATATCCATAATTTTAGTAAATGATTAACAGGATTGTGGCATTTGAAAATATTATGATGAATAATACGTTAGACATGATCTCTTAATTAAACTTTAAATATATAATGATAGGTTATTGTCGGTATTACGAATATTAAAAAAAAGGCTTGAACATTAGTCTATAATTTGCTAACGACTCTAGACCCAAATTAGTAAAAACTTTATTACACTAATCCTTTAACCTTTCAACACTCATGTACCAAGTCCTGTTTATTTCTAAATACTAAAATATGGTCTCCTAATGAAACAAAACGCTTACCTACTGGAATTCTATGGTCTTACAAATTTTATAGCTTTCGCTTTTCACTTTTAACTTACGAAACACTTCCTAGCGTAGATCTAAGGACTAGCAAACCTTATAACATTCCAATTGATTGTTGAAATAGGTACCCTGTCTTTGATTTAGTCTCAACTAAAGACATTCAAATATTTTCTCATCGAAAACTCTTCTTTACAAAACACTTACCCACTATCCCTTTCTAGTTCTAAGATTTGAAAATATAGCGTTCCACTTGCCTTGCCTCTGTCCTGACCGGTTCCTGAATTTCTTGCTTTTGTCTCGGCTGATGCCAACGCTCCGCGCACCTAATTAAAACGTATGAAATTGGATCCTTCGCAGTTCGTTCCACGATATGTATCAATTTTGTTTAATGAGTTGAATCTTTATTTCTGCCATTGGTTTTGTTAGTTTTGTTACGTGTGTGTTAAAGGCTGTTGCAAAAACTGTCTTGCGAAAAGAAATTCGAAGTATAAATAAACACTGACTTAATTATTAATAAATTGCTTAAAAATATTTCACTATATTAATATATAACAGATTCCTTTTGGAAAAAATCTTTGCATACCTCACAGAGTTTCTTTATTACATCAAATAACAAACATCTCCATACATAATATGAACCAGATCTGTAAAATACCAGATGTTGGATCAACTCTTACAACACCCATATTGAGGACAAATGTTTTCGTGTCAATATGTACTACATAAATATTGGCCAGCGCGGGAATCGATTTCGCAACCCCTGTCCACTTCCCGGCTTCTAACGTGCTGAGTCATTCGCTTAGCAACTAAAGTTTGGAGGACATCTTAAAATACTTTATCGATTAACTGGACGTTGTAATTTGGATTTATTTATGTTTGTAAAAACTACATAAAGTGCTTAAATTTTGTGTAAGGCCATTTTATTTCCAAGAGGTTAGGTTAGGTTAGAAAATTCCGTACATAAAACAATTCAGAAACTGTTTAACCCCTCGACAAAAAGAGGGGTGTTTGTTATCTGTTTGTAGCATAGTAACGCCTAAACGAATGGAAAGATTTGTGGCGATGTGTGTTTAAAATTACAGATATTTTTGTTTATTATTGGTGGTATGAGTTAGGTTAGACTGAATTAGAAAATTCCGTACATCGGTCAACTCAAAACAAAACTTAATATTCTTATTGTTTTACTTATTCATAAAAAAAACAATTAATTCTTCGCTATTCATAGCAAAGTTCCAGTTTGTTCCATTGTCAACAACCCCTTTTTTGAGTGAGCAAAAATCTTATTGAATTATAGCGATGAAATTTCAAATTCCTTCCTGGTGTCTAACATTAATTAGTTGGCGTAAAAAGTTATTGAGGCAGGTAAATCTTGGCGGGCGGCAATCTCGAATAAGCATTGCGCTGACCTCCAAATTAAATTGACAATAAAGTAACGCCAAAAGATTATTCCGGATTTCGGGGTATTTGTTAAAGATAACCTTTTTGTATTCTATTATGCGGTTTTGGAATATGGAATTTGATTTAGGTGGTAGGACTGGTAGGTCTCTCGTATGCGAGAGTCCGTTTAGGTAGATTTCAATGAGAGGTATGCTGAGAGATTCCGTTTAGTCTATTTCAGTTGCCAAGCAGCACCGTGTAAGCACTGCTGTATTCTGCTTTAAAGTATATATTGAAGCCAGTGAAATTACGAAGTTGTATATAACTCAAAGTACTGGGTGGTGTTGCTGCTGTTTAACGGACAGGGATGGCGCTTACCAGCAGGCGAGCAATTTACTCGTTTTACTACCTGACTGGCTCTAAAAATGAAATAAGTATTGATTCTGAAATTAATAATATTTTGGCACTCACGGTTATGTGATACACAATAAGTAAAACATTGATTGGAACCTTATATTATGTAACGATATCTTATTTTTTCCTTTCGATACGCTCAGATCCCCAATTTGCCGACCGTCCATTGATCCATCACATCAAATCAACAGATTACTCTAGAAATAAATCTTTGTTATGCAATTAGTTCCAGTTTTAGTTTAAGTTTCATCTTTGAACAGGATTGTTTTTTACCTAAAACTTGTTTAAAACATGCGTGCAGGTTGAGGGTAATATTTTCACAGTTTAATGTATTTAGCTACGCGTTATGGTCATAACGATCACGATGTATGGTTTGCGACCGGTTGTACCAACGGTCGTGGTGAACAATAGAGGGCCCTGAAGGGAGAGATAATGACAATAGTAAATGTCTTGAGGGAAAAAGATGTGATCTCTATCAATATCTGTTGTCCTAGTACTCGTAATAAGTTCTACCTTATTTTTTGTTTATTTTTTTATTGCTTTAGCCGGAAAACGAGCAAGTGGATCACATGATGGTAAATTATTTGCAATACGAAAACAATTATTGCCGCGTTGCTGACCTTAAAGAGAAGAGAAACATTAGGGATTGTTAACAGGGGCGGCGGGAAGATTTGGGCCTCCAGATATCTCACTGTAGACACTGTATTCATACTGTAGACAGAACTGTCTATAGCATGACTCTACCACTTACAAATTTGATTGGTCTGGTTACTAAGGTTATTGGAAATTAGACACAATAAATAATTTAGTAAGATATCGCAAATTGATGGAAATGGTAACGCATCTATTATTTCTCCTATTATTGTATTCATAAACGGTGAAGATCATTTATCATCGGATGATCAACTCGCTCGTTTTCCGGCATCTGCTGGTTTGTTTTTTGAATATCTATGGGACAAGCGGGTTCCCCGTACTAGAAATCTTTTACTTGTATCTAAATCATGTTCTTTTTCTTTGGTCCTTTATCCATGATTCCCTAAACTCTGTAAAGAAATAAACCTTAATCGCTTTGTAAAACTAAGCTCAAGTTTAAATATTCAGTATCTACTTACTCATGTACAACCCAATTTATCAGTACAATATTGTATGAGAAAGCAAGCAAGTGAACAATTTCTTCATATTTCATTAGGTTTGTAATTGAAGTGTTTTCATCTGAAAAGCTTCGCGGAGTTACGTTACACGTAATTTATATTCGGCTCTGTAATGCATACAATATCGATAAATGTTAATGAGAAATAGGTGATTTCAAACTTTTTTTATTTAAACGACTTAAAACCAAACTGGTCCAGACTGCCAAGTTGGATTTGAAAGTAACATAGTGAGGAAAACTGCGTACCTAATAATTCCAAGAAAATTGCGATGGTATACGAAGACTATCAACTTGCATTAAGTCATCGAGGTAGACTAAGGCCTCTTACCCTTTTTATTAATAGACGAGGCACGGGCCCAGCAGTGCGATAGAAATGATATAGGGCTGATAAAAAAAAAAACATTTTGGTGGTGAATTTAAAAATAGTGTAAATAATGATTTTAAGCGATTATGTTCAAAATCATTCAAATCAAAGCAAAATCAATCATCATCTAAATCTGCCCTCATGAGCAAAAACTGAATATTAGTTTAAATAAAAAATTTCAACCTCGAAATCTGAACCATCAATCATTCACAGTGTCATTAGATGAGTAATTTGGAAAAGAGTTTTAATGTATGAGAATATAGGTCATCTTTGCTTTTGACCAAGAATTTCTGATCATTACTTCTGAAGTTTAGACTACGTTGATTTTTATAGCAGAAGGCTGGTAAACTAGCAAGTGGGTCACCTGATTATAAGTGATCTCCACCGTTTTTGAACATCCAGAATACCATCAGAATTGTGGGTGCATTACCGACCAGGAAAGTCTGGGGCAACCTAGCTTTGAAACGGAAAAGCCAATTTTAATGGTTTTTATTTGAGATCTGATTAATTATCTGAGCTTATCTGAAGAAAATCAGTTTACATGTAAATTAGAGATCTTTTTCTAACTTAATGTCTAAGCTACATTAAATGGTAGAATCGTCTAGCTATATTCTAGAAATATTGTGAAAATTCGAGTCTGATTTGTAAGTTGTAACATGCCTTCCCATAGGATTCTAGTATGAGTATGAGATTTCTTAGTTCTCCAGTTATCTTTTAATAGAAGTTTTGTGTTTATGGGGGTTCAGAGAGGAAAAGCGCCTCGCCTCGGATTTTGTTAGGAGTATATGAGGAAAGTGTTTCAGTCTCATTGTCTTCTAGAATTAGTGAACCGAATCCAAAGGTCCATCAGTTCTATTGATAGCCAGCAGTTATCGTGATAGTGTCGGATGCAACTAGCTCGGCTAAATGTCACTCGGTGAGCCGCCGACGGTTTTAGTCGCTCCGAAATAGAACGCACTGCGTTCATCAACCCCTAACACCCGTCACTGCAGCTTTTGATCTATAATAACGTACACTGACTGCTTTGTTATGGAAATCTAGTAATGAATCGAAGTCGGTGCGCAATGGATGGTGTTTTGTAAGTGTTTTGGTTTTAGTTCGTGTAATTGGTGAAGTGATTTTAAGTATTATGTTTACTGAGATACTTTATAAGGAAACTGGAGTATTTTTTGTGTCTGGTCTTGTATTTAGAATTTTTAAATGTCAGTAAGTTTGTAGCTCAGTTGGTGATGTAATACAGTGAATGCATTAGACGTAGGTTGATTATTGAGAAGCTTCAACTTCTATTCACAAAATCATTATTGTTGCCGTTCCCCAAAAACTTCAGCAATTGCTATCATTTGCAGGAGTAAAGACGGGTATGCCGTGATAAAAAGCACTTATACATAAATGAATCACATTTAAAGTGTAAATACTTTTGAATCGTCTAATATTATAAAAAAGAAGAGTCCTGGCCTGGTTCATCAACGCCCAGCCCAAACCCTTGGATTTAGAAAGCTGTCATTTTGCTGAGGTTCCCTTTATTATGTTTACAAGGAATAAAGAAGGATCTTTCGAAATTCATCCTCAGGGGTACAATGGGTGTTCAAAGTTTGTATGAAGCAACAATATTAAAGAGACATTTTGACTCTAAACTTCGTAGGGGTACTCCTAAAAACAAGCAAATACGTATTTCACGATTTTTCGAAAATCAATCCCGGGGTGAAATGCTTTAAAGGTGTGGGGTGTGGGTTCTTCCGAATAAAGAAATTCACGCGGGCGGAGTCGCGAGTTAAAGCTAGTCTGGTGTAATTGACAGACCTAACAAAGATTTATTCTATAGTGAATGAATATAACATTTCTGGTACAAGTATGGCGGTTACACTTTAGACTATATCTTCCTACATGACTCATAAACCACAAAAATATTCGCAAATTAAATTACCTCAAATGGTTGGGTAACAAACATTTGTTCCAACATGTGTAATTTGACGCTGTCAAATCATACCAAATTAATTGAGCGTCCGTAAAGGCTCACCGCAGAATCGGTGCATTCTGACCCGTCATTATGATGCGGCAAAAACTTGAGGTGGAAAAAACGATCGATTATTTAATATAGCGCGTAAAAAAGGATTTAAGGAACTGTATCTCACGGTGTAAGATTATTTTTTGTCGCCCGACAAAATTACTAAACTTCACGATATTCTTTTTTTATAAATTAAGCATCAATAAAGTATCGACTGCCTCGGTGGCGCAGTTGTAATGCGTATGCGTTACGATTGAGGCCAACGCTGAGGTCTCAGGTTCGATTCCGAGGTCGGGTAAAGTGGTATTGGGTTTTTCTATTACGAAATGCTCAGTATCAGCCCGGAGTCTGGAATTTGTGCCCGGTATGGCGATAGGCTCTCCCCGCCTATCACATCGTGGGGCGCTGATACGTTAGGCGAAATGTGGATGTGTACTGGTTACACCTTTTTCTACCCCTTCGGGGATTACAGGCGTGAATGCGTATGTATGTATGTATGTATGTATCAATATCAGGTGTTTTATATTTCTGTCTTATAAATTTGTTTAAGATCTGATGACGGATGAAGACCTCAACGGATAACAGTATACTCATCGTGATTGTGTTGTTGTTTTGGAATTTACATGCTATAGCTGTACCTACCACTAAAATTAAAAAATAATCAAGTTTTTTTTACTAAATAATAAATCGCATTAAAATCGGTTCTTTCGTTTAGGTGGTACGATTGCACAGACGTAAAAACAAACTAGTACCATGGGGTTATGCTTATAATACTGCTTTTTTCGTCAAAGGTTAAAAACAGATTGCAATTGAACTGAAATAAGTACTAAAGTTTCAAGGCGGGTAAAAGAACCAAAAATATTGTTGACGTAACCGTAAATATTAAATCAAACGAAGCTACTTCTAGTTTTTAGTACCTCCATCCAACGAGATTTAAATGGATTGAGCGGAGAAGAAAACAACTCTCGACTTAAAGTAAACAAATTCAGAAACTTTAAAGATCAGACTTTTTTACATTATCCAGTGCAAAGATCTGAAGTCAAAGGTCCCATAACTGCGGTGCCGCTGAACCCAAGTTAAACTGTATGTAAACACCTTTACACTTATCCCGTGACGTCACTCGCAACAGCTGACTTTACCGCACAATTAACTGTTTATTATCCTGTCAACATTTATCCTCTGTTCACTGATACTGGAAATATTTACGTTCTCATGACGGCAGGTGAAGCTCCGAGATTGATTCTGTATCTGCGGTTTATTTTGAGCCTTATAATTATCTCAATAAGGTATATACTAATCTACACGTATTTGGTCATCAGTTAGGCAATATTCCAGTTTTGAAATACCTACGCTTTTGCGGTTTTAAATGTTTTAGGGCCTGTATCAAACCGCCGCAATTACTAAATTAAAAAACGAACCATAAACAATTATTTGATTTTAATTTCGAAAATGGAACGAGTTTTTGTGTATTGTGTGAGCATAGTAAACACGTGTCGGGATCGCCCGCCAGTGCGTCACACGTAGTACATTTGGACATCGACATTTCTGCCAGAGCTCCGTTATTTCTGGCATGGTCGCAAGCGCCAACTTTAGATTAGGCGCAGGGCTCATCTGCATTCAGTATCGTTATTTGTGGCGCTTAATAACCTTATCGTCCATTCAGATCCTGGACACAGATTAGATTTAAAGATTAGAGATGTGATTTGAAATATCGATTAATCGCTTCGATTACGCAGTATCGTGCTCGGGGCGTTTGACAGCGAGTTTAATGATGTTTTTTATTAAATTTGATTTTGTTTATGTCGCTGTAAGGTTTAAGTTATGGCTGATGGCGGCGATAATGAAGATTTTAAAGCTCGGATTTCGCGGGCACGTCGTAAACGCAGCGTGGGGCGACCGCCTCGGTTTCATAACGTTCTCCAGACGTTTAAATCTGAAAGTATTTTGTGGGTCACAATGGGAGCTCGTACGCGTATATCGCGCCGATGTTGACCTTCGGGCATTGTTTTACAAAAACACATTGCTCCAAGTATAAATAAATAATGTGTATTTTAAACGTAAATTTTAAGACTAGTTAGTATTTTAATTAGTATTGTTGTAAATGAGATGGATTAAATGTTTCATTACTAGCGTCAAGTTGTTCGTCTGTAGTTAATGTATATTTATATCAGAAAATTATTAAATATAAACACTATTATTAAGACTCGTGCAGACGTATAGCCAGACACGTAATTACTTGTACATGACTTGGCCTTTCCAATTTCGCACTAAGCAAATCGTTGCATATGTATTTTTGCATATACTCACGCCTGTATCTCCAAAAAGGATAGGCAGAAGTACTACTGGTGAAGACGGTTTGCCGAGCTTATTTCCGTCCAGTAAAGTGATGGACGAGCTTATCGCCATATCTCACACGAATTCCAACCCAACGCAGTCGTGTGTGGTTTCTGAATTTGAACAGCTCAAAATACATACTAATATTATAAATGCTAAAGTAACTCTATCTGTTATGTTTTCACGGCTAAACGGCTCTATAGATTTTAATGAAACTATAAAGACAATTACGCGGGCGTAGTCGCGAGCAAAAGCTAGTAAGTTACAATTATCCGATCTGTGAATTAAACGGAAACCAGTTTTTACAGTCTACGCTGCCTGTATGTTAATGAACAGATGCATTTGATATTAAGTATAAAATATGTACAAATGTGAGTGTTGAACCGGTATTGTCTTCGGAGACGTCGGAGCGGTGGGTCCTTTGTTTCCTCCGTAATAATATTTGCAAATTAAGGCCAACCTCTTGCACTGTAAGGTCACGTATACGCCAGCGATATTTTTACAATAATGAAAAACATTGGAGTGGAAATCGCAGCGACAGACATTTGTAGAAAATTGATTTGTTTGATCGATTGTTCTATATAGATAATGAATGGTATATGCTTGACGCGAGTCATCTTAGCGACACAACCGCTTTGTATGGTCAAAATCCTCCACCCCTTCCCAATTACTTAAAGTCGCCCATGATTCTTCACATGGCCGGTGGAGGTTACTTACCACCAGGTTTCACACTTGCTCGTTTCCTGGCCAATGCTATAAAAAAATTGTAGGTGTTCCTGAACGGTGGAGCTCACATGACTCTTCAAAGCCAATAGTGTCTTTAAAATATTAATGGGCATTATGAGACTGAACATCTTAAGTCTCGGAGTGAAAGCGCAGTCTAGTTCCATACAGTAACTTCATAATTCGAAGTTTAGATTAGCATTGCTTCTTTATGGGTCGGCGTGACGCTTACCGCTTAAGTCTTATAAAAAACCTATATAGTAACACCGTCTAAACACTGTTACAATTACTTACTTTAAATTGGGGATTATAGATTTTTTACAACGTATAAACTTTTACTATAAACTATAATTACAGTTTCATTGTGACCAAGAGGTTATGTGTCAAGTCAGAACATTACATCCCGCCCCCATCTCACTGAACTCATGTGCATTTTAACGTTAAGACTTTGTTTTTAAAAGAAGCTGAGGAATTAAAAATGATTTATGGAGATTTGATAATAGATTGATAGTTATTAGAGTGTCCTTGTTATGACTGCTTGCTCTATCTCATGTTATTTTACTGCACAATTAGACAAGCTATAACAAAGAATAGCGGAAACGAATGTCAGAATTCGAATGAGAAATTTTAATTTTTATTGTCAACCAAATAAATCTCATCAAAGTAAATACACGAAAATAAGACTGCCGTCTATGAGTCATCGGAATATGCAAATCACTTTCTGTATCCACTTACATTCCCAAACGTTAACAAGAATTTACGTTTCTCAAAATATAAAATATTCCATACATTAACATTGAAAAGTCACAAATATTCGTAACAGAATCAAATGGCTTTATAGAATAAACATGATATAAAGTACTTGCTACACTGCGAGCGAATGAGGACGAGCCGCGAATAATTATAACGATGCTTATGTGGAATCACAAATAGATGATGCTTATCCGATGGATAAGAAACGTTTAATGTTACTTGACAGCTCACTTATGTGCTACTGGGTGTTGATATGATATAAATGGTTTTATTAGTGAGCAAATACTGGCAAAGTTAAATTAGGATATTGTATGTGATGTTTGTATATTAATTGACTATGAATTACAGTAGTATTGATAAAACTTTATTTCTGTGCTAAATCTAGGAAACTATTTTCCTTATAAAATAATACTCAAAATCATTTATAAACTAAACCATGCGTTTTAGACTCCTTCCTCTCCGAAGTTAGAGACTTTGTCATTGTCAACATAGATATATTCATTCACACAAATGACTCCATCGCTTTGCCTATAGCATCTGATATCTTAGCTAGCCCCTCTTACTATGACATCACCAGAACAATCTAATCACAACGGTCGTATGCGCAGGGTCATTACCAAATAGCGAACCCAAGGTCGAGACTATCCATTACTCTGTACAACTTACCACCTGGCCAACTATTCACTGCTAGAGAAGGACGGCGCTATACATATATATCATACCTCTCTTTCCTTTTTTTTAATAGAGTCCCCTAATATTGACGGATGTTTGCAGATTTGAGTATTCTAACTGTTGTTTAAAACATAATAAACTGTTTAAATTGTGACCTAATTGTAATGTTTTCCTTGTTTTTATCGCTTCAGCGTGTTAAAAAATTCCCATGTGTTGAGGTAAAATTTATCGCTGTTATTTTTCAATTTAATTCCATGACGCTGTTGATATATTTTAAATTAATGAAAGATTTTATAGGTCCTCATTGAAATTACATTAAGTTTCATCTCTCTAATGTTTTTATCATTAAACAATATTGATATGTAAAGATCTCAATGTGAAAATATAGAACAATGAACATTGTTCTCATTTGTTAATTGGATACTTGGAAAATCACTTTTATTTTCTTTTTAATGTCGGCTAAAAGCTACCCTCGGGAAATCTTGGGAGGACTTTATGATTGGTTATAATATCATTTCAGTTTATCAAAAATCTATTCTAGTTAAATGACCCATCTTCTGGAACGCACCAACCAAATGTCATCAGCCATGGACCGACTGCAAATATAGGCGATGACATATATACAAAAGGTATATAAACGTTACGCAACAGCCTTCGTTGTTGACCTCAGCGAATATGTATCTAGCCGGAAACGGCGTGCGGCAATGAAGTCGGTCGAAGGCACCGAGTTATCAACATCTAAACACCGCTCGCCAGTCATGTTGCCCTGGTACCACACTTTGATATTTCGCCGGCGGGCCAATAAAATACGTAGTTTTTAGGGTACTGTGGGGTGTTTAGGATCGAAACTTATTGTCTATTTTAGGTTGTTAATAATATTTCTTAGGTTAATCGGAAATGATGGTTCATTTATGAAGGTATATCAGAATTAATCACAAATATACAAAAATACTTAGCGAATCGATTGAACACCACGAGTCCTTTTTGTCTGATTAACGACGTTTCTTAATATAAAACGCTTTTGACAGCTTTAAAGAAATTGGTGATGGCAAAGGAGGTTGGGTGCTAACAGTATTATAATATGAATATCCAATCTAGTAATTCACTTAACTAGTAATTCGTAGTCTATGTAAATATAAATGTGTATCAATAAACACATATTCTTTGAATGGTTGCATAATATAAACCGCCATGACCATTTCCTGTGTCAAATACGATAAAAACTATAACTTGATAGTGAAGTTTGCTTGAACCCGAATTTCTTGTAGCGTGGAGGTCTGTGTCATCGGAGTGGCGACGAAAACGGTGCGGCGGGTTGACTACCCGATAACACTATCGGCCGATGTAAATCTCCGCGCAATACCCAAATATGACGCGTTGCACAATCCACATCCCGTACGTACTCGCACGACGCGGCGTTTAAGAGTAGTTAAGTTATAATGAATGATTCTTAGTAAGTGTATATATAGAAAGATTTGGCGAAGGAAAATAGTTCTTGCTTTGATTAGAGCAACAAATGATGTCATATTTTCAAGAGGGTAGGCAAGTTAGAATTCTTTTTCTAATAAAATCAACTAAGTACAATGTTTTGGTTAGTGCTTATGAAGTGCTCAACTAAAAAATAGTCTTTCGACTTAATTATAAACAATTCATAAAATCATCAAAATTGGGTCATGGTTCCAAAAACATTAATCAAATCTTAACTAAATTTAATTTAATTGCTACGATGGTGTTAGATTATACAAGTGTAGGTACAATGGAATAACGACTACTAGGCGCTCATAAGCTATCAGAAGCATACTAACGCGCCGATGTGATTAGAAGAGTTTACCGTGAGAGCTGGCTACGCGCCAACCGGGACACGCCGCGCCACCCCGCGCCGCGCCGGTGCGTTCACCTAACGCACATGCGCTTTTACCAATCATTTTTAGGAATCGGTTTATAATGCGGTCGTATGGACACTCCTTTACTCTTTGTAAATACCTACTACTCATATTATGACTTAAATATAATTATTTTAGAATTGGCTGTATACTTGATACTTCCTTTGCCTTGTACTACATAAAAATAATAGATAAAAATAACTACAAAACGGGCGTTTGAATGTTTGTAATTTGTAAGCTTTAAACGTAATGGAATGACTGTTCCTACCAGCTTTAAAGTGGAACAGTATATAAAAAGATAAATAATTTTTGGAACTGGCAACACATTATGTTGAGTCAAGTATGTTTTCACTCATCGGTCTCGTTTCGCGAAAATGATCGAGTCCTTGGCATTGATCGTGTATACACTGTATTCTTACATTTAGAGCACGTACGCTACGCACGTCGATTTTATCGGATTGCGTCACATGTCGTAAATCTATGAGATATTTTAGAAACGTGTTTACATGTTGTTAAACGGAACGTATCAGTTGTGGAACGGAGATTTGCTTTTAAGGGGTTATGCAATGGTATGTTTAATACAGCCATGTTTGGAAATATATGGGAAAAAGTTTTTGGAACCATAAAGGTTGTAGTAAAAGTGAAAAATTGTGTTTAGTTTGGAAGTAAGTGTTATCTACGCTAACCATCGACGCCAACCGATAGGTGTCGTTTCCGATTTCGACATAGAACCAAAAACTAATCAATTGCATAAAATATATTTATATAAAAATCCATTATTTTTCTCGATCGTTCCACACATTACTTCCTATTAAAAGGTTGTTAAAAAATTACACGCACATCAAGCGGCAGAACTTTGTTGACGTAGGTACTTAAATAACCAGTTTATTTTATGACAAATGAAATAAAAATGTTTATCACACAAAAAACATCTTCGTGGATACCTAGTGTGCTCCGCGCCTGTCAAATTACGGTTCGATGCACTTAGAACTGAATTAGTCATTTCTAGATGAAAAACACAACAGACACCAGTATATCACAAGGTTTTATGAATATTATGTTTATGGTAATTTAAAACACACTTTTTTTAACTAGCAACACTATTAATTAAATGGCAAACTGCGTTTCCGTATCTCTTTTAAACTAAAATATACTGTCTATATAACAAGAGTTAATTACATAAGTAATTCAATTAGATCCAGTTTAAATTATGTATATAATAAAATGTTATATTCTCGTCTTGCTGCTGTTCCAATAATAATGACCTTTGAAAACTTATTAAATATTTGGGTGGTCTTTATTTTGGTTAACCTCTATAAAAATAAGCTTATGGATGTCGTTGTATGTAAAATAACAATATTATGACGAATTCAAATGCCGCAGTCGTGCGATCTGATTTAAAGTAGACAATTGGAATTTTCCACACCTAGGAGAACCCAAAAAGTTTGAAAGTTTAGTTTGTAAGTAACCAAACTGATACTCCATGGTAACGATTTTGTCCCAACAATGTGGGACTGATTTCCCCATGCTTGTATCAGATCGTACCAGGGGTATGTTCCCGCGGACAACTCATAATGCGCTGACTACGTATTAAAGACATGAGAGCCTTTGGACTCACTACAGAGAATGCTCAAGACCAGGAAAAGTGGAATCGTCTAGAAAGGCTGTCACTAAGTCGGGTAACACCAGTTAGAAAAAAAGAATCTGATTTCTAAGTTCCAATCCAGTCTTGACCGATTGTGATAATGCACCATATAACTAGCAGAAGAATTCGAGTGCAACAATAGATTGCATTTAATGTGAAGACGAACACGGTTTAACATAATCATGTAACTTTTTTATATTACGTTTGCATATCCCAAAGACCTTGATCTATGAGGAACAATAGCAAAAGTACTATATTGTTTTCACAACAACATACATTATTTAACCCGCGTGCTAGCTTGAAAGGTTGAAGTGCGCAGGCGCAGCCTTGACGTGTGTGTTTAGGAAAATCGCAAAATCGATTAAGGCTGAATGGGCATAGAGACTATGTTACAAGAGTATCAATTAGGAATATCATAAATAAAGCACGTTTTTCGAAATTTTAAAATCGTGTTCGAATTTTCATCGAACTTTTTTTTCTTTTTATTGATTATCATGTAGACGACAATTCATACTGTGTTATTATTTGGTTTTTATTCCTCAAATTAGAATTTTGTACTAGGAAGCTTGTGTTCGGAACTAGAAATCCCGTTCTTAATTAGGCTAACAGACCTAGAATTGCCAAACAATCGGATGCAACTTTTAAATAAAAATTCCTAATACGTCCAAGTGTCCAACACTGGTAGAAAGTGCCCATAACTGGGTCGCTGATGTGTTTTGCCTATGAATTAATATTGACGCAATCCTTCATGTATACAATGGTATATGTGCAATAGACTTGGTTCTGATTTCTTAGAAAGTAACTTCTTTTAATCAAACATTCTTCGCTCAACGGCTTAGACTCTAGTGACATAATTAAGCTAAGAAGCCGGTGAGGTTCCTGGTTCAAATCACATATTTTTATTTACATTGGAAGTTATGCCCGAAATCGTAATGGACTTGCCAGCTATCACATCATAGAACGTAAATAAGCTTGACGAACCAGGCTTGTACTAGTTGTAGGTACGTCTACCTACCCCTTCGGAATACAGGCGTGAACATATTTATGTAACAAAAAAACTGTTAAAATCAAAACTATTTTTTTGAGGTCGTTCCAAAATCCCATACATCTTTATTATGTCTTAAACGCTTAATTCCATCCAAATAGATTGACTAAATCTTAAGATAGCCGATATCCGTGTATAATTTGGTCCATTCGGCGGGCGGTTTGTGCTACTCGTTTTTTGGTGAAATAAGATACATCTCACCTTTAAATAAGTGATAATCGCGAGTCGGTAATGCGACGTGACAGCCTCACCGACTGTGAACTTGGTTTCATGGTGGCATACTGTATACCGAGTTCAGTATGGCAACTGGTTGGAAATTAAGTTTGGTGGTTGATGGATCAACACTAGTTTCTCATCTGTTCTTTTTTTAACGGAACAGTATATCAAACTAGCGGTAAAATTATTGACGAAGTCTAAATAATGTATTAGATTTTATAGATTGAATAACTAATTTGAATTAGAATAGTTAGTTAGCCATCTGGTGTACTAAATCATGATGCTTGTAGTGATGCATTACGGTGTAATGTATAATAGAATATTTATGTCAAAATGAGCCCTAAAATCTAAAATAAGTTAGTGTAGGGATTTATTTCACTGTGCTAAGAGACGCAAATAAATTTTCAAGTAGACGGCATTATGATTGCTCTCCACTATTTAGCATCAATTCCGACTACATATTTAAATTCAAAATGGTTCGATAAAAGTGCGATTGAAATAAACTGAGTTATTTTGTTTTCCCAGATAACTATTTTTTCACCTTACATAATATAGATATAATACAAAATTTAACTTACTAATTTTGATTGACACTAAACTAACGTGGCTATTTATATATCAATCTCACGTCGAACTATCATTATAGTTGGTTTTATAAAACCATACATCTTATTATACAGCTACTCTGTAATTATGTTGCCATACTGAATCTCTGTACACAGCTCGCAAAAGTTCGAGTGGCGAGTTTTTGTTAAGCGACCTTGCTACGACTTTTACCTACGTCGAAGATTAAATAAAAACAACGAGTTAAGTTTGCTCCATTGGTTTATTAGAGTGAAACCAGCCAGTCATAATAACCATTATACTTATTTAAACAAAGACAATGCTGACAAATAGCCGTTGTAATTTATGCACACTCGATTTTTTCTTAACTTCATGATTCGTTCTAGAATTTATTTTAAACTGACTTTAGTTCGCAGCTTCGCCTACATGATTAAGTTTATGGGTATTATAGGAGACTGTGCCTTTCACAATAAATACTGTTTCATCCATAAAAATATTTTCTTTGAATAAGTATCTTTTACCGCAATAATAAGTGGAAAGTGGACATGTGAATAGGATACATGTCAACCCAAGCTATGTTCAATACATCACTAAAACCGCATCCAAATTGGTTCAATGGTTGTAGAAATTAGCATACATAACGAAATGTTATTATGTAGTAGCTTTTGCTAGCGGCTTCGCCTCCATGAAAATAATCCCTGGGATATTATTATAACGTAGATTTTCAGTACGTGAAACAAATTATCAGACAGACTACTATTTTACTAAATGTGTCCATACAGATACGAAGTGTAATATTAATGGCTAATAAAAAACAAACATATACGCACTCACGCCTGTAATCCCCGAAAGGGTAGGCAGAGGTGTAACCAGTACACCCACATTTCGCCGAGCGTATCTCCGTCCCTTATGTGATAGGGGGCGAGCCTATCGCCATGCCGGGCACAAATTCCAGACTCCGGGCTGATACTGAGCATTTCATAATAGAAAAACCCAATACCACTTTACCCGACCTGGGGATCGAACCCGAGACCTCAGCGTCGGCCTCAATCGTAACGCGTACGTATTACAACTGCGCCACCGAGGCAGTGAAACGTATAAATATTTCATATAGTTTTGGTTTATAATTGATCATAAGCCATTCATAGATCGCGCTATAATTATATGTTACTGACGTTACTACTAACAAGGTGTTTGTTTATTTTCAGGTAAATATCTTCCCGCCTTGAACTGGTAATTGGTAATTAGTGTAGTGTATAAGAAACGCGCGAGTCCTTACAAAGACAACTCTCGTTGGTCGTATTCGCAGTGGCGATACGCCACGTTTAAAATGGGTGCATCAGGAATGTTCGTTTTACTAATTAGTATGAATATGTGATTAATGGGAACTCAACCTTTCCTTCCACCTGCCCTTCTTCTTCTTATCGAATGGTTAGTGGCCAACCTAGTGTCAGAGTTTTTCAAGCCACCCGAAGGCCTCCGACTTGGCTTAACGACTGCTATCAGTTGATAACAGCCGGGACCGACATTTTACGTGCCCTCCGAAGCACGGAGACGCTCTGTGGAAATACCACTAAGCGGTCACCCATCCATAGACTGACCGCACCAAGCGTTGCTTAACTCACTTATCATTTACTGATTAGTGAGTGCAACTAGCTATGAGCGCCTCACCAAGGCGACCTGCCCTTATCCTACTCTATTCCTATAGGGGGTTTTTTTATTAACGAGCCAGTAGCTCGCCTGATGGTAAACGCAACGCCTGCCCATAAACAGGCGTATGGGGTTTAGCGCAACATGTTTTTTTTTAAATACATAATACAGAAAGATTTTGCTCGTAGTTTTTACGATCGGCCGTTTGCTTGACGTTAATCCCTCTTGTAAAAATTAATGAGAAGTCATCTGTACGTACCTGAAAAATAATTACATAATCTAATGCACAATTTTTTATTTCACTGGCTTCAATGTCCTTCAAACCGATACCCAGCTTACACACTGCTGCTTGGCTGCAGAAATAGAAAAAGCGGTGGTGGCCTCTTGCATACGAGGGGCCTTCCTTCCACCTTGTAAAATCATATTACACTGTATATTCATATGTAAATCTAAACTAAATCACGACGCTGGTAATTGATAAAAGCATCGCTAAATTCTATTCTACTTCGTGCTTTAGAGCATTTGAAATCTGAACTTCCCCAAAAGTTTGATAAAAAAGCATTGTTTGAATATTCATCCGTAGCGCAGCGGGCGAGTAGTCGGCTGCGAAGCGAGAGGCCGTGGGTTCGATTCCCACACCGAGACAAATGTTTGTGTGAACCACAAATATTGGTCTCGGGTCTGGGTGTTGTGGGACCGCAAGTCCCTCGTAGTTTCTGATACCCACGACACAGGTTTACCTAGTGTGGGGTCAGAGCTATGTGTGTGACTGTTGGACGTGTATTATTATTTCACGTGGTCTAATCTGTGATTTACTTTTTAATACATTCCGGTATAATATGTGATTTACTTATTAATACAGTATACAGAACACTTAAATTAATGATAAACAAATACATGTTGACGGTAGTGAAGATTGTACCAATTACAAACATTAATTAACAGCGACACAATTAAACAAATATGTATGGTAACAAAATGTAATTATAAATACAGTTAGTAAATAATAATAGGTCTTTATGAAATTGCCGTTCTGTACGAAAAAAGTTAGAGTATTTATTTCTATTAATCTAAGTAACCTTTGCTTTGTAAATAACATTACTGGTATGATTCGCAAATATCTAGAATTTACAAGATCTGTTGTACCACATGACACAGCGCGCGGCGCGGTGTGGCGTTAGAAGCACGTACACTTCTACTCAGAAGTACTTCTTAAAAAAAGGACAGTCATCAACAAAAATAACTACGTACGCCTTACCATTTCCCTTTCGTCGGAAAGATGTGTATCTCGGACAAGCAGAGCAAGACAGCCTGCATCCGTCTCTCTCGCACTACGCGACATTCCCTACGCGCCACGTGTCAATCTCCCCTCGTAATGTATCAAGTTGTTGCGGTACATGGAAATGAAATTATGTTTTATCGCATAGAAAACAAAGCTTTTAATTGCATACAGCACTACACAATATGTTGACGTACACAAATTAACAAAGTCGTATGTCTTGAGTGCGCTCATTAGAGTTTTTACTACGTGTTCTTAGTGTTAAGGTTGATATTTGTTTGGTTGTTTATATCGCGCTCAAGAAGTGTTCCAATTTTGAACGTTCCTTTAATTTTAACCGCGAGCAAACACTTCAAGTAATATCGTTTCCAAAATTATTATTGTATTTTTAAGCCTAGTGACAATTTAAATGATTAATAGGCGTCGAACCGTTGTTCGTGAGTAATTTATAAAGGAAAACAAATGTGCGGGCGTTGAACGCTGCCAATTTCAGTTCGATCAACCCCATACCCTCCTCACCGCACCGTACTCCATGTCACCCACACGCGCTAAGACGCATCATTAATCATTCCTTTACGCACATCTCTACCTGCCGAGCTGTTTAAAATTAGAACGTATGGACGCTGAATTAAAGACCAATTTGATTCACGGCCTGTCAATGCGATAGGTTGTTCTGTGTTTGAGTCGGCGCAGTGTCGGCGCACCTCTCGTTACCTCTGTGCCCCTGGTATTATGTAAGCGGAGTGCAATGGCCGCTCCAAAACACCGGGAAAAGCTATTTCTCCCCCGCGCTATATTTCCCGGAGTAACCTTAATTTTATGCGTTTTCCTCGTATAATAATGACGTTCAGCATTTTCACGATTTACCGTAGGTTGGTGTAATTTTTAAACAATGTTATATAAATGGAAATGAGCGGAAGCTTGTAGAGCTTTAAGGCTGTGTTTAGCCGTAATATTAGAGTTGCTGGTAGATTTTGATGGTGCTGGTAGTTACTATTACTTGTGAGTTTTCCATTTAACGCATAAAGCTAGGTTTTCTTATATTCCGTAGGTTTGTTATTCAGAGACGTAATGTTTCAAAAATCTGTGCTAGACTCGTACAGTACCACAAAACGTCTTATTATTATAAATTAGAATATTTAAAAAAATTACTACTGGAGCAAGCTAATGCAAAATTTCGAAAATAAGACGAGGCGCGGACCACTCGCGGTCCGGCATGACCTAAATACAAACAATGCATATTTCAACGTAATCTGCGTGTGGTAATTAGCAGCCGGGTTGGTAGCGAATGTGGGTTAGATCGGGCACCACTGCACCGGTCGCAGACCGCGGGGTCGTTGACCGGTATCGATCGGGGGGTGCGACACACCACGCGCCCCTACGGCGCCGCACCCCCGCCGCACCGCCGCACACCCCCGCACGCGCCCTTACTACTCGTTCCGCTACCGCATGCGTCATAACGGTCAACCTGCAACTTCGGAAACGAAAGAAAGTCTCGTGAGATGAAGTTCCATATTTAATTAGTATTTTTTCTGGTATATTAAAAACACGGTGACCTACTTATGAGTCAGTCAGGAATCCGTCATTTTTGGGACAGATTTAAATGTGGATACATTATTTTTAACAATGCATTTTCATAGAAGCGTTAATTACGTCTTTTCTTTCTTTTATATTTTGATAATAATATATTAATCCCATCTTATTGGTCTGATGAAAATGTATCGTGGATGAAGAATATCACATCGTCCAGTCTGTTCTGATGAATTTAATTTAATTTATGTTTCTTAAATGAGAACAAGACTGTTCCAAGACCTTTTTTAATTGAAACTTTGAAAACTGATAAATAGCAACACGTATAAGCCTTTCAATGAATTCCCCGACAATTCCCTGTAGTTAATTTGTTATAAGATTGGTTCGATTCTCGTATTGGCATTTATTTATGTTCTATTTCAATAATTTTCAGCACATATCCTTGGTGTGATAGGTCAAGTTCGTATCCTTTTATCGAAGTATCAGACGTAACTACATGGCAAACGAGCAAGTAGGTCACCTGATGGTAAGTGATCTCCACCGCCCATGAACATCCATAATACCTAAGACATCATTGGTGCATTGCTGACCTTAAAGGAATGGTATTGGGAAGGAGAAATTTGGGTCTCCGGATATCTCACCGTACGAACCGTAATACCAAGCTACTACTTCACATCAGGTTTCTGTGAGACAGTGGTAATAACCCGGTCGAGCTGGTCCATTCATGCTTTAGACAAAATAATGCTGTTATGAAACCAACAACTGATTAATGAAAATCATTTAACCCGTTTAGGCTGCAGATATACATAATTCACATACACCCGAAAACCATAACCTTTCGTTCTTCGTGCAATTAAGAAATAAACAGTATCAATGGTGGACTTTTTAACCCCACAAGCACATTGTTTGTCCACGTATCTGTATGACTGTTGAGTGTTCCACGAGTTCACGCAGTTCATATTGCTATGATATCTGAAACTGCTGGCGCCGCGCCAGCCACTGACGAAACTCTGTCTCTCAACATTATTGACCAACACTTTCCTACTTTTCTTGTACAAAATCGTTCCAATTTACGACTATCTGACGCGCCAAATGTCTTATATACGAACTTTGAATTTGTTAGCTATATAGCTATAAAGTTATAGTACATAAATTAATAGTCTCATATACTCATTTATACTGTGAATCGCCTTATTGATATCGAGGCATGTTAGTTTATGTGAAATCAACTCTACTCCAAATTGGTCAAATATATAAATCTAGTGACATATCCGATATGACATAACAAGATCGCTCTCTTATCATAACACGAAAATAGGCTCGGAGAGCCTTGGATGTACTACTTGCACCTTTGCCTACACCCTCAAAAATACAGGCGTGATTGTAGTGTGATTTTTCGAGCCGCGAATTGGTTCGCGAGTCGGTGTGCCGACTGTAGCGGCTTAAGGGCCACTGGTCTCGCTTGAAGGGCCCTCCAAGACACGGTCGGGTAAGAGGTCCACTTCTCTCAAAAACATGTATTTTGAACGGAATATTTTAAGCGGTCCTGTACATATACTTAGGCTTTACGCACTTACATAACTTGTTGGCGTTTTGAGGAAACTACGCTTCAAATTAACTTCAGTAAAAAGAACGTTTTAAGTAAAAATAAAACAAAATAACCTAAAGTGTAACGAAGTCACGAAGTCAAGACGCGAAAGCACAGTTTTCCTGAGCCATTATACACAGGAGAGGTCCATGTCCGTACAGGCAACATCTGTAGTAGTACGGGGGTGGGGAGCTTGAGGGGTTGTTATGACTACCACCTGCGATTTATGTTACACTGGTGACGCTTAGTAGTTTCGCGGGTTTATTTAATTTAAAAAGTCGATTCTGAAAATTTTATTGGATAACTAAGATAAACTTTTGGCCAATGGATTATTGAAATGCATGTCTTTGTAAATTATTTATTAAGCATGCAAAATTTGATGTGTGTAGGTATAATAGTTGTTGAGTTTTGAGGGGTTGAGTTTTGAATGCCTGATGATCCACAAATATTTGTTTCGGGTCTGGGTGTTTTCTCCCCAAAGGAGTTGCCGTCAGGCAGGTTACCGATCGTTAAAATTACAAGCCAAATCTTTCTGTAACATATGTTTTAAAAAGCATGTTTGGCCGACCCCACTGCGAGTAGTATAAGGGCAGTTGGAAGACGAGTTAATTAGGTCATTAAAAGCACTTTTACGCGCCAATGTTTGTCTCTTTTACACGTCATTATGGTATTGAAATGAAATGAAATATGTAGTTTTATTCATCATGTAGGCAATTAAAATAGCGCTTATGACAAGTCAGTACAAAATAAAGAAACTTATGTAAGTATAGAAATCATATCAACTAATGTATACATAACATACATAGCATCGTCAAAATACACTGGGCAACTATAAATTTTACAATATTGTTTTAATAGTCCAGAATTGTTAAGTATTATTATTATTTTTCTCTGTTTTAAGGGTCGATATGGACCATAGGCATGTTAGGCATGTTATTTTATGTGAACTATGCATATGCATGTTATCTGTAAGATTTCCCAATCCCAAAGCATATTTGTAATAAGTATCCACAGGCCAATAAACTGCCGGGCTGTCCCAACCATAATTTACATCGTAAACTGTGTTATCTCACCGCTCGTAAACCATGACTGGATTAGTATTAGAAAATTTGACGATTTATGTGCTTTAGAGATGTGATGAATCGCCTCATTGGACTAGTGACAACGTTGGTCGGGCTGCAAAACTGTTAAAATCTTGGGTTTGCTTGGAAACAAAAAAACACTTGATTATATCAAGCATTGGAATTTGAATCTTAAATCATGGCGTTAAGCTTGCATATTACATCATGGGATGAAGATTTTGATGGCAAATTTTGGATTACTCGTTGCCGCTCTGGCTAACCTTCAAGGATACACGTGACTATGTCTATGTACTTGTAGAATTTTACCAAACTAGTTAAATGAAAGCACGACATAATTTTCATGTTATGTTTGTAGGATCATTCATGGAGCCCATGAGGCTGAATGAGACAAATGTCAAAAGATATTGATTATCGCTTAGTCTTCTGAGCCTGAGCCAAAAATATTGTGTTTAGCCGACCATCTTGTCGAAGCGGGCGGGTACTCCGCTGAGAAACGAGAGGTTTGGCGTTTGAATTGAGCGGGACATTTTTTTTTGAAAATATAATTATTTTACATTAGTTATTATAATTATTATAATAGTAAAGATATAGTTTTAAAACTGTCTCTTATAATTGTCTACATTTCATAAGCTAAAAATACAATGGCTGAATGTAAATTAATCCAACAATAAGTACTTTTAGTATGATTACAATGTTTAGTATAAAAGTAAAGTATCAAAATCTTTCAAGCTTCGGCATTGTGGAAAGACAAAGAGGGTGATTGTGCGAGCAAGATGACAACAGCGTCCCTCTCGTTCATTATTTAGGTTTGAATACACATTTCCGGCGAACGTTCTGTATTCGTGTACAATTGACCTAAATATCTTTGAGATAGTATACAAAATAGATTTCTTCTACGTAAAGTATTTGCAACACACAGTTTAACACGGCAGTTCATACTTTTTTCACCTTTTGAATCTAATAATATCTCTTAGCGCCGCTTTTTCAATCTCCAAGTAAAATATAGATTCATTGCCGAACTTTCTGTCGAAGCATAATTTTGTATAAATATAAAAAAAATCTATAACTAATTATTATCAAATCAATTTCAACCTAGGTATTAACTAGGTATTCATTAATATAGAATTCTTTATTTTCTTGTGTAAATCCCATCAATATCGTTACAGCAGTTCGAAGCTCAGTTCTAACGAATATTTTTTTTAATGTTTAAATCGATTTTGTAAGCGTGCAAATAATCGTATGATATTAAGAAAAGGCAGTTATTGTCCAGACTAAGCACCTGTTTCACAAATTAACGTTACTTGACAAATGAAATAATAGACAAGAAAATATGAAATTATCATGCCGCGCCGTCACTACAGTATGCCAAATTCGTACTTTATAAATTGCCTGATGCGCTATCTGGCGGCTAACACTTTAGTTGCATATTGTGAAATAGGCTCAATTGTATTTGTGATCTCTAAATCGTTTAGATTCATGATCTCAACATAAAGTTTCTTCTAAAGCAAATATAACTTAAGATTTTAAAAATATTTTCCTCGTTAGAACTGTAATTACGCTCTAAGGGTGTAATGAGGGAGTTTTCTCTCGCATTTTCCTCTTGTCACAATAAGATCATTTATCACTCGCTTTGAAGTTGTTATCGCTTCGACGTTCTGTTGCCGGCTTCAAGTTACACCCAACTGTAATTAAAGGTAATGAGTTAGTGTGGAAACTAGTTCAATATATATATGTACATATGTTGACGCAGTTATCCCTGAAGTGGTACAACTAATGCACCCGCGTTTCGCGGAACTCATTTCCATCCCATGATGTGATAGGGGTCAAGCGTGTCGCTATACCAGCCACAAATATCAATCCCGAGCAATTCATGAATGATTATTCGAATCGAAAACTCGAAACACGAATTGTGATAGCCGGGCATGGGAATTTAGAGATTATTGTGTATTGAATTATGAAGGCGACTCTAGTTTCTATAATAATATGACATGCGTTTTATAAATAAGTTTGCAGTTTATAATATGTAAACATATTGATAATTCATAATATCATGTTAATTAAATTATGAAAATATTTAGATTTTATCGAGTAAATACGACCTATCGCTAGTACATATTGGATTTTGTTTTTACTATGTTTCTTTAACATTTTTCAAAATAGTAATAAAACTGTACGTTTATTTTAAAATACAAATATAATAAAAAACTATAAGCCGACAAAATATATTTGAATTTTAGCATCTTATCCATGAAAAAATACAAAAATAAAACGTATTTTATAGCACAATAAAATACGTACATTACTTTCATAATTTAACACATATATTGATATTTTACAGTCTTATAACGTAGGCATAAAAACTCACCATAAAGCTGTGTCTCCGTAGCAAGGAGAGGGGCGATGACACGTGTGATAGGGCTGCTCGATTGGAAAATCTATATGCTTCGAAGAACATTTTAATATGTGAAATAATTGTATCAGTGCATATAGATGTATTTTTTTTATAATACAACATAAAATAAAATAATGTGACGTTTACTTCATATTACTTCCAAAATAAATACTCAGGGGTTTTTTTAATTTAATCTTAGAGTTTATATTAAACATTTACTATAATGTTATCTGTTATAAAAATTTCAAAATCGAAAAAAATAATCTGTAATATCTTGTCGCATTTTTACTATGTTGCAACCCTAAAGTGCGGTGACCCGGTTTGCTACGTCGTAGAGTGCAGTGGCCGCGTAGCTGTAGTCGTAGCGCAAGCGTAGCAGTCACGTAGCGAACTGATGAATGGTTACGCGTAGCTATAACGGAAGCGGGCTCTCCGCATTATTGTATTGTACTGTAGTTCCATGCGCTGTTTTGTTACGAACTCGTTTATTAGTTATGTGAATGTTATTTGCATTTGTTTAGCAACATTAAAGTTTTTTAAGGTATTTCAAAACAATTATAGTGCTAGATAGAGAAATACCAGGTTATCGTACCACAAAAAAATACACATAAATCATAACACAAGTTATATTTTCGATGTTTTTTTTTTGTTAATGTTAATTAGAATATTGTATCACTCGGAGACCTCAATCCATCCTATTGTAAGAATAACGTAGGAAACAGCGTTTGCGAGTCACAATAAAGTAGGGGTGGGTAATAACGGGTGGTACATGTTAATTTGCGTGAGGAGTGCTCTGTGCTAGGCAGTCGTCTGGCGCAGAGCCAAGCCCCCTACCTCCCCCTTGCCGCGTTTTCTAGCATCCGATAATAGTCTACTTGTCTCTCCTTGAAGTTTTTTATGTTCGCGCCTTATGAGCGTGGACAAAAATGTTAGTATGCGGTACAAGATAAAATGTTTAGTCAAGCTTTTTCTAGTTTTTTAAAGATATTAAGGTTAGGTTGAGTGTTGTGTGTGGTTTTTGGACATATCTAAATCACATTCCAAGTGGTATTACGAGTACTAAGTTCGTAAAGAGACCACTTCACTTGATGACTTCTATTTTTTTATAAAAACGTCGGCTTGATTTATTACCAGTGTCGAAAGTTAAAAAAGATTCAACAGGAAAGCCAACAATTGATATTAATCGAGTTAATTATTTTCTCTTAGATAAGTCAATAATACGTATACGTTTGTAGAACGCAGTAATTCATAGTACTTACTTTATGTCAAGTTTATAAAAGGAAGCCGAAAGAATTGTATTGTATGGAACTTCTGTAACTGTTATTTACCACACATAACACATCTCTCTTATATATATTACTATATAAAAGCGAAATACCACTCACTCACTGATAAACACGATAGCTCAAAAACTAGTAAAGCTTTGAGCATGAATTTGGTCAGATGATAGTTTGTGTAATTTAAGGGTCCATTAAGAAAGGATTTTTGGAAATTTACATTTTAAAGGGGAAAAGGGTTCACGTGGGCGGAGCCGCAGGCAACAGCTAGTATTACATATATTCAAAGTTATATAATCTCAAGGACATCATTCTCGGAACCGCCCTAATTTCGTCATAATCTTGGTATAACTTATTTTTCACGAAACCGAAGCAAAGGAAGCGGAATATACCGACCGCCAACGTCGTGATGAACGAAGAATACATATTGAAATCAATAATTTCGAAGACTGGTTCCATCGTGAATTAATCTAACAAACGTAACAAATTGTGTGCTAAAATAACTCATATCGCCACATATCGGCAATCCCGCAAATTACTTTCACATCAATCTCGAATTTACACCTTACATTCCTTAATTTACGGTTCATAATAACTAGGCATTTTCAGTCGTCACGCTCGTTCAAAAATAAACTTTACCACTGTGCGTTAAAGTGGAACTTTGAATGGTATGTAGGTCGGAGGTTAACGGCCGGGTCGACAACCCGTGATTCATGAAAGCACCCCTCATTACGTATAGGCCTTCCCCGTTTGTAATCGTACATTATGGTCGCTTTAACGTAAATGTATTTTCGGTAAAATCGGTTGAATTTAATTTATTTATGGCTTAAGGCTGCGACTGTCTCGAAACAGCGATGAACTAGCGTGCTTAAAAATTGGATGAACATATTACCTGTATCAATCGCCCTTCAAACGTTCTAAAATCACGTCTTTCAAAGATTTTTAGGAGTTGTAGCAAATATTATTTTATTTTAAGACTCATTTGAGTTTTCTGATACTTTCTGAAGAATGGCGCTACTTGATAACTAAGACCTTAACATACTCTATCAGGAATAAATAAATACACCCCACAGGCCTGACTCCCAGTCTTCTAGTTTTGTGTTGTAGATATCAGGAACTACGAGGATTTGTGTGTCATATGGACATTTATCTCGATGCGGAGGTAAAATGCGCCGTCTCTCGTTTTACAGTCGATTAATAGCCCACTGCGCCACGAACGCTATAAAAATATACCAATACTATCTTGAACCGAAATCAATGCAAATTCCTGGTAGATATAATCGTGTAATAACTTTCTACGATGCACACTTTCGCTGGTATAATTCGGGGCACTTACGTAATTGAACAGCTGAACTTTTTATATGTTAAAAATCCGATTTTTCTTCATATTACGGTACTTAATGCGTGCGTGGTAGGCACTGAGTAACGGTTAAAATGAACACATCGTTATCATAAATGTTGAATTAAATAAGCCCCATTACCGAGTAAATAAATGTTATACGTATAGCGGGGTCAGAGCGAGCCTCGTCTGCCGCAGTGGCGCGGGGGGAGACAACAACTCTACGGCATGGCTTACACGTGCCGACTGCCGAGTGCCGACCTCTACTGCTCTGTAACCGTTGTTACCCAATCTCGAGTGATTACATTACACGTTGCTTCAGTAACTTCAGACATTACACCCTTTTATTGCGTCGCAAAGAAAAATTGTGCTGACGTCCAAATCATGTGGCAGCTTGAAGCCGAGTGATATATTACGTGTTCGCTAAACATCCGTCTGGCGGTGAGGCGCGGCGCTGCGATGGCGGGGTGTGGGCGCGGGTCACGGGCGGGGGAGTCTCGTGGGCTACATCGACGCCGCCGAACAGGCCCGCAGTGGCTCCGTCATACCCAAAATATATGTTTGACGGCCTTCAGCACGGCACAATGCCACGACCATGATATCTATTATGCGAGAGACCTTCAAATTTAACGACCCTACGTTGGGCGCCAATAGACTTGGTACGACTCCCTTGAGCGACGAGATTCTTATCTCTACCATTCTTTTAAAACTTAACTTTCATTGTTCCAGGCTGCAAGATCAAGGCTCTACGCGCCAAGACCAACACGTACATCAAGACGCCGGTGCGTGGTGAGGAGCCCGTGTTCGTGGTCACCGGCCGCAAGGAGGACGTCGCGCGTGCCAAGCGCGAGATCCTCTCGGCGGCCGAGCACTTCTCTCAGATTCGCGCGTCTCGCAAATGCGGCGCCGCGCCCCCGCCACCCGCCGGTGCGCCTGGACACGTCACGGCGCAGGTGCGTGTGCCGTACCGCGTGGTCGGCCTCGTCGTCGGCCCCAAGGGCGCCACCATCAAGCGTATACAACACACCACGCACACCTACATCGTGACGCCGTCGCGCGAACGCGAGCCAGTATTCGAAGTGACCGGACTACCGGAGAGCGTGGAGGCGGCGCGTAAGGAGATCGAGGCGCACATCGCGCTGCGTACCGGTGCCGCCGCAGGCAACGGCGGAACAACACCCGCCGGTGCCGAGGGCGAGCCTCTCGCGCAGCTATATCGCGCCGGGCTCGCCTCGCTGCTGCGGCCCGAACAGGAGGCCGCCTTCTCATCGGCCGGCTCGTGCTCTTCGGGTGGTTCGTCGGCGCGGCTCGGCGACCTGCTCGGCATCTGGTCGTCGACGGAGCGTGATGAGGGACTTGGCGAGTCGCCGTCGTTTGAGTCGCCGAGCGGCGGCACGGCGGGCGTGTGGGCATGGGGTCCGACGCGGCCGTCGCCGGCAGCATCGCCCGCGCGCGCCTGCGCAGTGTGCGGTGAACGCGGCGTTGCAGCGGCACTGGTGCCGTGCGGACATAATCTGTTCTGCCTGGAGTGCGCGCAGCGGCTGGCGGCAGGCGGAGCGCCGTGTCCAGCATGCTCGGCGCCGGCGCACCAGGCGATCCGCATCATCTCGTAAGGCGCGCGCGCGCACCGACACGTCTGCCGCAGGGCGGGGCGCGGGGCGGCGGTCGCGGTGAGCGTCACTGCGCCCGCACGCCGCCCCGGCTCCTCGCCGAGTCGCACGTTCTCGTAGTAGGGATCTTTTTTACTCGAATCGTTATAAAAATATTAAAAGAAGTAAAAAATCGCGTAATCGAAATCCTGGTGCCAAAAGTCGGCGCCTCGCCGGCACGGCCCGTCCGCCGCGCCGTACCTATCGTAAGTCGGCAGAGTTGTTCACGATATATTTTCTTAATATGAACGTTTTTTATTAGGTCGTCGAGCGGTACAGCGCTCGCCGCCGCAGAGAGAGTCGATGTACGTTAACGATAGAATTTCGAAAAAAATCATAAAATTTAAAAAAAGTTGTATAATTATTATTGATAGCATAAATGAGAAGTGGAAATTTATGAAGCTTACATAACGTAATAGCGTAAAGTATTAAGATATTATAATAATATGATAGGCGATGGACGGGCGGCGCGGGGAGCGGGGCGCGCGGCCTGTTGTCTGTTGCGGGTGTGGGGCCGGGCGTGGATGTACTGGGTGTACTGGGTTTAGTGCGTGTGTAGTGTAGCGGCCGCTAGCTAATGTGTTGTTGTAGTGTAATGTGGAGTGGAGGGTAGTTGTAGGTAGTACAATGAGAGGTTGAGAGCAGAGTGCAGAGTGCAGAGTGCCGAGACCCGGCTCCGCGCCCCGGGGCCGCCCGCCCGCACCGCTCCCCCGCGCGCCATGCTCACATTATTTTTGACTATACGACTATTCGCTTAAATGATATTATACAATACGTACACACTACGATTATGATAATATTAATATAATGTTTGTTTTAAGTGTGTTTTAATGTTTAGATTTTTATTGTAATGTTTTTATGAATGATTTTTATCTGTATTATTATTATTATTGATTATTATTTTATGTGTTGACGATGTTTTTTTGTGATTACGTGCGCCCGCGCAGTGTGCGCCGGGCCGAGGCTGCTCTGTGTATGTACGATTAGTGTTATGTAACGTCGCCGTCGCCGCGCGTCGTCGGCGCGTCGCGCCACGTCGCCGCCACGCCGCCGTCACGTCGCCGCCACGTCGCCGTCACGTCGCCGGCGCGTCTCGACGCATAGCCGGCACGACGAGAAGACGATAAAGTAATAAATGATTAAATGATAAATGAAAATAATACGAAGCATTCATTATTATAATATACTATAGTAGTTTGTAGGACGACATTGACTAACCATTACCTATTGATATACTTATTAAGTATTATTATTATTATTATTATTATTATATTGAATAATAAATTTAAAAAATGCATAATTATATTTCATAGGAATCATTATTCAGTATAACTCTAGTTAAATATAACGATTATATTATAATATAATATAAATGATTATTGTGTATATGTGCGTGGTGAGATGTCAACGTGTGAGATGTGAGATGTGAGATGTGAGGAGAGTGAAGTGAGAAGGTCGGAGGCGGTTGTTGTGTTATGATTACCGGCGGGCTGGTTTCACGATTGATATTTTTTTATTTTTTTACCGTTATTAGTTTTTGACTCGTACTCATGTTAAGGTGAAGCGTGAATAATGTAACTGCCTATTAGATTATATTTTAAAAAATAATGGTTGCGTAAAATCAGCCCCCGTGTCGTGTTTAGATCCAGTGATTTCGATCATTTTATTTTCATAACAAAATGGGTAGCCGCTTTAGGTTCAAATAAAGTTGTGAACATTTGTGAAATTTTGTAGACTACATATCTTATTATAAATCTAATATAAACTATAACTTTCGAAACAAACTCTTTTATTTTACAATACCTTTACGGACCCTTGAAGACGACAGACTTCAGTAAGTCGCATCAAGTTTCTGATGCTGACGTCAGTAACATTCTAGACTGTCACCACCATACTAAATTTCAACTGGTTACAAGGTGGTAGGTCCCTCGTATGCGCGAGGCTGGCTGGGTTGGTACCACCGCTTTGTCTATTTCTGCCGCCAAGCAACAGTGTGTAAGCACTGTTGTGTTCCGGTTTGAAGGACATTAAAGCCAGTCAAATTACTGGGTATTATGAGTCTTAACACCTTGTGTCTCAGTGACGAGCGCAGTCTAGTGTCATGCAGTGCTTTGTTATTTACAGTTATGTGTGGCGTTGCTTCTGTTTGAGCAGGCGTGGCGCTTACCATCAGGCGAGCGACCTGCTCGTCTTGTCATTCAAGCTAGAAAAAAAAACTTAGAGCCAGTAACGCCATCTTTCATAGATTCGCATACTGCTTAGTACGAACGCGCAGGCGCAGCGTCTCTGATGCTGGTGACGTGACTGTCGGAAGTGTGCCTTTATACCCGACGTCACGAGATGCAGCGCTGCCGAGTAGCAGAAGATTGACTGCTATTGAAGCTAACAATACCGCGTAACTCAAAAATTGGTCATGTCAAAATTGTCATTGGATAATTTTGCCGCGTATCCAATAAATTTACATAAAAAATTTAATTAACCATACAAAGCACGATATTCAAATAGTTCTGTCACCGCGTAATTCATGGGCTACAACATCACACATGTTAATAGAAAAAAAAACCAGTTTTATGTCTCTCCTGAAAACTAAGCCAATTTAACTTGAGCGGTGTTAGCTAAACGACGATATGCTAAGCCCACTGGACAACAAGTTTATCATCACAAACAATACCTACGAGTACTTAGATGATGCTCGATAGATACAATAGTCTTATGTACGTTTGATTAAATGAACTGGATTTGACGAAATATTTTACCATAAAAGTTGAAAGCACACTCAAATATTGTTTATGAATTAGACACATCGCCCCTAGGCGTCCGCGCGCACTATGAGATTTCATAGTGAGTATTTGTTTTATAGCAAAGGCCGGCAAACTAGCAAGTGGTTGACCTGATGGTAAGTAATCTCCTTCGCCCATTAATGTACGCTCACAATACCAAAATAATCACGGGCGCGTTGCCGGCCTTAAAGTAAAGGGATAAGCAAGGGATTGGTAAGGGGAGGGGGATTTGAGCCACCGGATATCTCACTCATTGTACGCAACGCAGCAGCAAGCTGCTACTCTACGCCGGTTTTCTTTGTGACAGTGGTAACGACCCGGACGAGCCGGCCCATTCATGCTGTAGACAAAACTGTCTACAGCATGGCTCTACCACTCAAAAAGTTAATTAAAGGTCTCTGATAAAAGTAATAAAAGTATGAAACGTTTAATTTCGCTAAGTATGTCTTAATTATACATATGAGTGAAGATAACGAGGAATCTTTGCAAAAATATATTGTAGGGCCTGGATTAGTTTTCTAACTTTTATTGTAATAACAAATTGATATAGGACCGATTTTTCAATCTCCAAGTAAACATTACATAAGAAATAAAATATAAGATGGCAATATACGTTAGATTTTTCTTTAATTTTTAATTATTAAATAAATATTCTTTTTATCGGATGTGTTAACTGTTGTTAAAAAATACTAACATTGAAAACTCGGTCCTTTCTGAAATATAGTACTGATGTAAACTAGGCTTGTAAAGTGTGTCAAGAAACATATCTCAGATCTAGAATTCGCTAGGTGTAATCGTGAGTATGAGCCACGTATACACACATAAGTCAGTAAGTAAACCTTATTACATATAATGTAAATAAGTACAACACAGAAATTCTTCGGTGACGCAGTTGTAATACATCCGCGGTACGACTGCTGTGCTGAGGTCTCTGGTTCGATCCCCGGGTCGGATAAAGTAATATTGGGTTTTTCTAACATGAAATGCTTAGTATTAACCCGGAGTCTAGAATTGTGCCCAATATGGCGATAGGCTCGTCCCCTATCACATTATGGGACCGACATGAGCTCTGCGAAATGTGGATGTACTAGTTATACCTCTGCCTACACCTTCGGGGAGTACAGGCGTGATTGCGTATGTAAGTACTACATAGAAGAAATATTTCGAGGAGGCTGACTCCCTGTACCTGCCTCCTGAATACGGCCCTGTACATCTCTGCAGGGACTGTTGAGTGATGGGAAAATATTACCACTTCTTAAGACTTACTTAGATGATTGTCTACTTAACTAAATAACCAATACTCTTACAAATATAACTCCAGGCAACATAATATTATCATAGGCAAGTTAATTTATATAAGCTGGACCTCCGAAGGAGTAGGCAAAGTTGCAAGTAGTGAGGCCCACAATTTGCGAGCTTACTTCTGCCCTGCAATGCCACACGGGGCTAGCTTACCTTCTTAACGGGCACTTTCAATGCCAGACATCTCAAGAGTACATTTACTAATCAGAAACTCAAACACAAATTGTGTTTGCCCAGTACGGGATTTGAACTCAGGACCTCACAGTTTCTGAGCCTAAGTATGCTATGAAGAGACCAATGAGGCAATACAACACTTGAGTGGTAATTAGTTACTCTTTTTTCAATAATATAATTATTATAATTCGATTCAAAGTTTACACAGAGACACAAATAAAATTACTCATCATCATTAGATGAAGCATAATAAAGTTAATTCGGCAGTCGATGCTGGTGCCGGTTGATTTCTGTATTGTGGACGTTCCTGGGGGATGGAGATCACATACCACCAGGTGACCCACTTGCTTGTTTGCCAATTTATGCTATACAAAACTTAAAATCGCTATATCTTAAGGCATTATTTATTTCAAATACATACGCACTCACGCCTGTAATCCCCGAAGGGGTAGGCAGAGGTTTAACCAGTACACCCACATTTCGCCGAGCGTATTTCCGTCCCTTATGTGATAGGGGGCAAGCCTATCGCCATACCGGGCACAAATTCCAGACTCCAGGCTGATATTCAGCATTTCATAATATAAAAACCCAATATCACTTTACTCGACCCGGGGATCGAACCCGAGACTTCAGCGTTGGACTCAATCGTAACGCCTTAGCATTACAACTGCGCCACCGAGGCAGTCAGTTTATTTCAAATATGTTATTATTACCTAGTTGGGCAGACGAGCAGGCGGCTCGCCTAAGTTTAAGCTATCACCGTCGTGCAGACTTCAGCAATACCAAGGTACAGCCAAATCGTTGCCCATCGCTATCTATAAATTGACATATAAATCGGTACTAGTAACAAAAATTAACTTGCTTGTTACTTTGAAACAACACGCATATAAATCATAACGGTAGATCCAATGACTATAATCCTCCAAAATTACCTTATCCTAGATATCTATACAAAAAATATATAAAATATTCATTTGAAAACTTCGTAATCCAGTTATTTATAATACTAGTTATTGATTAGCGCTACGCATTCGTAGCACGTAGCACTTTACTACGTACTCTACGCGTAGCGTTACTTTACTACGATTTTGTTACAATCGTTCAGTATGGTGTTTTTATGATAGTTATGGGATTCGTGGATAGAATCATAGAGAAAAAGTTAAGATTATACATGAAAGACAGTGTATCTCTGTAGCAAAGCTTCCAATTCGATTCTACCGGCTTTCCTGTACAATGATTTCTATAATTTTTCTTTTATTAATTAGCTACATGGTTAATAAACTATTTCATTTAAATTCTATCAATTTTGACAATTGTTTGACAGCATGTTGGTAACCACTGCTTTTGCCACCTCTGAATAAATACTACTCTAAGCTAATAAAATACGTTACAATACAAAATTCATACTAAAATATACACTGGAAAAATATATATACTAGGTACTCTCAAAACATTATACATATATTAACTATACATAAATTATAATGTATGTATGTATAATGTTTTTGGCCTTGTAAATAAATTAATGGTTAAACCTTATCAAAACATTGTGAAATAGGCCCTTAGTATTATGAATTACAATACAGTAAACTTATTAATATTATTATTGGATATTTTGGATATAAAAATATACTTCTAAAGTCGAACCACAACGAAAATGTTAGTATATCTAGTCGGTGCCTTCGTTTAATTGCTGACTATGTAAAAAAGCAAATGGTCAAATTCAAAGAATAGCCAACCAATATCTATTAATCAGTCACATATGGTTACTAATATCCTTGTGATGCTAACATCTAGCAAAATGTTCAATGAAGTATTTTTTTAGTCAAACATATGTGAATTATTTGATAATAAACTATCATAATTTACAAGTGTGTATGATACATAAAAACTATCACCGTCTTATTAAACCCGGGAATATCATCCAGGACTCTCCAGCTGGCCTGGCGTACTAGACCAAATAAAAAAATGACATAATTTTAATGAACAATGTACATCCTTCCTACCACCTGCGTACTACAAATAGATCACATCCTGTAGAGAAAAACGTGTGAGCGTGCTCACAGAGTTCAAGATCAAGAGTTCAAGATAGTAACAGATGCGAAGCAGCATCCACCACAAATTTATTAATACTGCTCGCTACACCATTCTTGGTAATAATAGACCTTGTTCTTATCGTATAAGGTTGAGAATTAAATAGTGCTGGTTTAAAATGTACTTGGTTAAGTTTGGCAACGCATGGTGTCAGGTTGCACTGTGTATCCTGTGTGTGATTTTTAGGATGTGTCCAATATTGTTGAATCAATATTTATTATTGCTTTTTCATTTTAAAATGTAGATTTAATTGGAGTTTAGAAGTTTACTGTTGGAAAGATTAAAAAAAATACAATATCGGTACTATTCATCCGTGATACAAGGCAAACAAGTTCGGATGCCAAGATTGCATGGAAATATTCATGTAAAAGTGTTACTAAATAAATAAATAAATTATTATTAATGTTTAATTTACTAATGTATAATAAATAATTACTATTCGGCCACCATTTAAACTGTGTTAATACATTACTTTCATACTTTAAGACTTGTGACTAGTAAAAGATCCTAAAATGTTTTTTCTTTCTGCCTGGGATGATCCGCGTTCTCGTACAATAGATTTGACGGTATTTTATTTAGGGCGACCCTCCGTCTGCGCCCACAATCCGCAACGGGAACCAAGTTTTCCCTCGTACAATGACTAAGAAATTACTACTAAGTATTAACGAATAAAAATAAAATAGACTTAAAAAATATGTAATAATCCATGTTCATGTTTGGCCTATTCACAGTTTTTTTAATTAAACACTTATTAAAGGCACAAAAAACCCACGTAAAGTGGTAGCTTGCTGTTACATTTCATGCTGCGAGTGAGATTTCCGAAGGCCGAAACCCATCCCCTCCTTACTGCTTATTATTCTCTTTTAAGGTCGAGAATGCATACATAACTCGTCTGGTGTTGTGGATATCCATGGGCGGTAGAGATCACTTACCATCAGATGACGCACTTACTCGTTTGCCAGCTTCTACTATAAAAAGAGATACAAAAAACGTTTAAAAAAAACAATAAGATAGTCATTGTTCGATTAACATAAACAAACAAGGGGTCAAGTTAACCCCCACAAGAGTGTAAGGGTAGGGTGTACACGTTTTAACCTTTCTCCCCGATTTTTGACCATAAAGTTATAGATTTATGCTAATTACATATTATATTCAAAACTTTAACCGTGAGTTTTGGCGGGAATTCTGACAGTAAAAACACAATTTGTGTTTTTATTTATGAGGGTTTTGCTCGCCTGTTGGTAAGCGTTATGGCTGGCCATAAACAGAAGCAATACCAAGTAGAAATTCGAATTAAGAAGTACTGCATGGCACTGAACTGCGTTCGTCACTCTGAGATATTAAGTGTTAGATCTCATTATGCCCAGTAATTTCACTGGCTTCAATGTCCTTTAAACTCAAGGTCCCTCGTATGCGAGAGGTCCTCTGGGTTGGTACCACCGCTTTGTTTATTTCTGCCGCCAAGCAGCAGTGTGTAAGCACTATTGTATTCCGGTTTGAAGGAAATTGAAGCCAGTTAAAATTACTGGGCATTATGACACTTAACATCTTATGTTTCGGGGTGACGAGCGCAGGCCAGTGTCATGCAGTGCTTTGTAATTCAAAGAGAACTTTTAATTACAGAAAACACACAGAAGTGTGGTGCTGCTTCTGTTTATGTGCAAGCGTGGCGCTTACCATCAGGCGAGCGACATGCTAAATAAATAAAACATAAAATAAATAAAAAGAAGAACACAACAGTGGTTACACACTGATACTTGGCGGCAGAAATAGGCAAAGCGGTAGTGCCTTTCCAGATGGCCTCTCACATACCAGGAACCCACCATCTGATGTTTGAGTTTTCGATCCGAAAAATAACATGAGTTGCCCGGGATTTGAATTAGTGCCCGGAAAGTGCAAAACCTGTGTGCACTAGTTATATCCCTTCGGATCCACAGGCGTGAGTATAAAAAAAGATATTTTTATGTAAACATATTTTTTTGAATATAATTGAATAGAAAAGAGGATTATTTTAACATAAATGGTACAGATCTTTTAAACAGTTCTGTGAAAACCAGCTTTTCTTTATACTGCGTAAAAACAGATCAGTTTCTTTATGACGGTCTCCATAGCAACGCCCTAATATAATACTTGTATCTTAGAGACACCCTAAGATCAGTCAGTAGTTCGTGATGTGTTGCCATTGTTGAAGAGGAATGCATGCTCGGATCATGTATGACGTTTTTGAGTGGTAGAGCCACGCTGTAGACAGTTTTGTCTACATCTGTCTGTCTGTCTAATGGGCCGGTTCGTCCGGGTCGTTACCACTGTCTCACAAAAAACCGGCGTAAAGTAACAGTTCCTGCTGCGTTTCGTACGGTGAGCGAGATATCTAGAGGCCCAAATCCCCCTCCCCTTCCCTTAATAGGCATCCCTTGGGCGTACATGGGCAGAGGAGATCACTTACCCTCAGGTGACCCACTTGCTCGTTTGCCGGCCTATGATATAAAAAAGCTAACACAAATAGTGATTAAAATTGGCCTGAAATTTTAAGTTGTCTAGATTATGATAAGATCCGATACATTAAATATGACCGCACTTTGCTGTAGCACGCTGTATGGAGCAGTGGGTGTATTTATTTATTTATTATTTGTGGTGATATTATCTAATTAGAACAATACACGAAGAGACAATTCTTTTAAAATCATTGTATACGTTTTTGTAATAAAATTTCTTATTGTTCGAGTTAAATAATTTTATTTTACATAACAATTCATGGAAATGTTTGTAACTTATACAAAGGTCTTAATGAATTGTTTTATAGAAAGTTTGAGTCGAAAGTGGGTGTTTTGTAATGTTATCCTTTGTTAAGAGCAATAAAAAAAATCATTGTTATTAACGTTGACACCAGTTTTGAATAGAGTAACCATACAAGTTTTTAGTCAATCATTTCCAAAATATATTATGAGTTCCTTAGTTTGAGGCCATTTTGTTGCATAACACGCTATCACACCCTAAAAAGTTTTTTTAAATTTAATAAAGGTTTAAAAGATAGTAAACCTACAGCTCGCAATCGGTATTTCGGTTCCTTAATGTGATAGTAGGCTAAGTGGTAGTGCGACGCGCGTATTCCTTTATTCAACGGCAACACCACTCATACCTTTGAATTTCAAAGGTGTTAAATATCATAATGCACAGTAATTTCACTGGATTCAATATCCTCGAAACCGGAGTACAACAGTGCTTGCACGTGGTTGCTTGGCGGCAGTAATAGATAAAACAATGGTATCTACTCAGACACAAATCTCGTATACGAGCCACCGCCAGCTTAATATTTACACCAAGTCATTTTTATACTAAAATATGAAAGGTGAATGCAACAGGTTTAAGAAGGTCCTGCGCCCGCGCCGGCTGGAGGCTGCGGTGATCCCATCCGGCGCGCGCGCTTCCGCCGATCGAGTTACGACGTTTTTTCTTACATCCGTTCCCATGACCTGCCAGGATGCAGGTTTTTACACAATTATAATTTTACATCGATTGTTATTGTTATCAAATTTATTTTTGTTTTGGTTTCATTATTAATATGATTAGGATAAAAAACTTTAAAAGTGTATTATAATATCATACTGTGTTATATTCTTGGAAGCGGTAGAGCTATAAACAGATTTCTCTACAGCTTTAATAGGCCGGCTCGACCGGGGTAGCCCCATTGCCAGCCCATTATTTTAGTTTATTTGCACTTAGTATAAATCCGCGCGAACCAAAAGTTAACCCTACCACTGTACTGAAAAGCGGGAAAGTTGTTATCATTTTTAGTTGCAATGGCCGGAAAACCAACATGTCGGTCACTGGACTGCGATCGTCAGCCCAAGACATAAGTTGTTAAGTATTATAATGCCCAGTAATTTCACTGGCTTTAATTACCTTTAAACCGAAACACAACAGTGCCTATCCACTGCAGTTTGGCGGAAATAGACAAAGCAGTGGTACAAACCTAGACGGCCTCTCGCGTAGGAGGGACCTACCACATTGTTTTATGTGGTGAAAATGTAAAAATAATGCCTCGGTGGCGCAGTTGTAATGCGTACGCATTATAACTGAGGCTGACGCTGAGGTTTTGGGTTCGATTCCCGGGTCGGAAAAAGTGATATTGGGGTTTTCTATCATGAAATGCTTAGTATAAACCCGGAGTCTGGAATTGTGCCGGATATGGCGATAGACTCGCCCCCTATCACAGCATAGAACGGAGATACGCTCGGCGAAATGTGGGTGTACTGGTTACACTTCTGCCTACTACTTCGGGATTACAGGCGTGAGTGCGTATGTATGTAAAAATAATATGTAATAATTTATTGATTTTCTTTTGGACGTTAATTTTGTAAGATATATTTTTTATTTGACTCATTGTAATATTTCTACGAAGTATTGGTAAAACTAGGGAAACCCAATCTATTGACTCATAGGTTTTTCCTGACTACTGTTCTAATGACATATATACAATATTAAACTGGACATAAATATAACACTACTGCCTCGGTGGCCCAGTTGTAATACGCGGTACGACTGTTGTGCTGAGGTATTGGGTTCGATCCCCGGGTCAGATAAAACTGATATTAGGTTTTTCTATCACGAAATGTATCTGCCCAGAGTCTGGAATTGTGCCATGTCATGTCGGTATGGTCAAACAACGCATACTCACAATCATAAGCTGAAAATTGGCTAAGTGTGCGTGAAGCAAATAGAATACGCAAAAGAAATCTCAGCTAAAATTAAGTAGGTACCTATAATGTATTTTTAAAAAATTGGGTAATTTGTAGATGGGCAAAATGTGTTTCATATATAGATTTATAAGTGAGGATCATAAACATAATATGGCGAGTAGTTATTAGTATGGTGCTCTTAGCTTGGAGCCATGTATGACTCCAACTGAACAGCATAAATTTCGTGCGTGTACTTAGTTTCTATAAGTATTATAGTTATTCTAAGAGGGCTGGTATTTTTTCTTTACTTAAATGCAGACTTCCAATGGTCGCAATAAGTGTGAGACTGAAGACACCAGTAAAGCCGTACGTTACGCTGCCGTCGATTGGTCTCTCATAGATTTACAAACATACATAGATTCACAATTGTTTTCCATAGGGGTGGGCAGAGACAACGGATTTCCACTAGATTTCTCTCATAGAATTACGTATATAAAAAATTTAACCCTTATAAGATCATTCCTATTGCATCCTTTAATTATTACAGATGTACATGGGCAGTGGAAACCACTTACCATCAGGTGACCCACTTGCTCGTCTGCCAGTCTATGCTACAGAAATACAGGTGTGAACTAAAAAAAATATATGTACAAGTTTATTGTACAAACAAATACTCACAAACTTAATTGTCCTTACACATTTCTTAGTTTTTTTTTATTAACCTGAATGAAGAAACGAGCAGCTCGCTCGGCTGATGGTGAGCGCAACACCTGCCCATAAACAGAAGCAACACCACACAGAACTTTATATTACAAAGCACTGCATGGCACTGGACTGGGTTAGCTACCCCATAAGATGTCTCGTAATGACCAGTAAATTCACTAGCTTCAATATCCTTCAAACCGGAACACATCAGTGCTTACACTTACTGTTTGGCGGCAGAAATACACAAAGCGGTGGCACTAACTCAGACGGCCTCTCGCATACGAGGGACCTACCACCTAACAAGAAAATATTTGATTATTTCCATATAGTTTATTTTCCGTTACTGAGTACAAAAATGCTATATGCTCAGTTACTGCGTACAGAAATAACTATCAAATGGCTAATGAGTATTTAAAGTGAACTGACGCCTGTAGTTTACAAACCTTTCGCAAATAGTACTAAACAGGCCCAAACAGGCATTTGTTTGTATTAGCGAGTCGCCACGTGGTCAGGGGTAACAGCCTCGGTAACTGGGTGAATATGGCCCTCCTCCCCCCCAACCAGTGCCTCCGCCCCATGGATAATAACCGGATCGCGTGCTGCGCCGAGATTCCACAGCGATATCGCGATACCGCCGCGCCGCCTAAATTACGATATAGAGCCGCTAGATGTGACATGAGCAGAGTTATTGCATTTGACGCAACCTCATTAACGAAATCATGGTTTCTGAAGTATACTTTAGGAATTTTGTTTTAAATTTTGTATTTGACTCATAGTCCTGACTACACACTAGGTTAACCTGTATCATGGGTATCAAGAACTATAAGAAACTTGCGGTCCCACAAAATCCAGACCCGAAACAAACATTTGTGGATCACACAAACATGGAACATGGATCTCTGCCAGATAAACTCCAGCATGACGGCAACTGCGGACACCTTCTATGTAACTACCTTTTTACTCGCGGCTTCGCCTGCGTGAATGAGCTTTTCCGGGATAAAAACTAGCCTATGTGTGCCTATTTCTGTGTGTCAAATTTCATCCAAAACCGTTCAGATGTTAAGGCGTGATTAATTAACAAACATCCAAATTCATAAACTCACAAACACCCAAACTTTTATATTTATAATTTACAAGGTGGTAGGTCCCTCGTTTGCGAGAGACCGGCTGGGTTGGTACCACCGCTTTGTCTATTTCTGCCGCCAAGCAACAGTGTGTAAGCACTGTTGTGTTCCGGTGTGAAGGACATTGAAGCCAGTGTAATTACTGGGCATTATGAGACTTAACACCTTATGTCTCGGGGTGGTAGCGCAGTTCAGTGTCATGCAGTGCTTTATTAAAAGTTCTGTGTGGCGTTGCTTCTGTTTATGAGCAGGCGTGGCGCTTACCATCAGGCGAGTGACCTGCTCGTCTCGTCATTCAATCTAATTAAAAAAATATATTATAGTAGTAGGATAGTATGATTATGTGATAACTATAATGTAACTCATGGAAGGACAGTTTCCCGCCAACAGATATAAAGCAATGTCTGTGTGTATACAAAGTACATCAGTTATACATTGGCACTTATGCCAGTAATCCCCGAAGGGGTGGGCAGAGGTATAACCAATCAGTACACTTACATTTCACGGAGCTTACTTTCTTCCCATGACGTACCATGGGAGCCCCTCTGTCATAACAGAGTGTGAGTCTATCGCCATACCGGGCACGATTCCAGACTCCGGGCTGATACTAAGCATTCCGTGATAGGAAACCCCAAAATTACTTTTAACAGACCCAGGGGTCACACCCGATTGATGATGTGAAGTTTGGAAGCCACATATAATATATCACAGCGAGTACAACCATAATAACGTTCTTATAACCTAACTGTAACCCTCCCCCCTCGACAATTAGCAATGGTTTGTAATTTAACTACGGAGCTGAGTTTTTCAAATATGGTTCTCGATTAAATCAACTTTTTAAATTAAAAAGCCGTATTAAATCAGAGCAGTTCAGGCGCTATGGTGACACACATACACCCACTCAGAGAGAGAGAGAGCGAGAGAAAACTCTCACCACTTTTCTCTTTCGTCGGTGGTTAATAAAATTGACACATCCAGTGGATCTACATCGCCGCACATTAAGTTTTCGACTAAACATGAAATTCTAAGACTATAAAAATGTACCGAATAGATTCTAAAGCAGTTATTATATACGTAAGGATATGAAACCAGTGTGTTTGTACTACAATACTACATACTGTCATAAAAATAACACGGTTAATCAAATGGGGTCCGAGTTCACCGCACTGGGCCAGTTTGGAGTGTAAATTAACCTTTAGGCTAAGTCTAGACTCATTTGTAGGTAATTTGTTGACTTATTCCGTGTTTCTAAGATATTTATAATTCCTTTTAAAGTGTTTTTCGGAACAGTAATTGCGTTTGCGTGGCAATGGCGTAATAATGTTTTAATTTCAACTTACTTTTAATACTTATTTTGGAGAGTGGGGAACACAGTCTTCGTGGCGCAGCAGAGGAGTAGCTGGCTGTGATGCGATTGGCCGCTGGTTCGATTCCCGCACCGAGACAAAAAAAAACCTGTGTCATGTTATAACGCCCACATCAAGCGTAGCAAGTACGTGAGACAGCCGCAGAATTTCGGACAAATGTGGACGCACCTTAAGACAGAATTTCACAATCATCTAATTGGTGTGTCATCATGGAACTTATTGCAGGTTCACACGGTGCTATTTTAAATGATCAACTGCTAAATCGCATGCGATTTGAACCGTCTGAACAGATATTCAATCCAATTAATAAAAATACCATACAGCTTTTGTTGATTCAAGTCAGTTTATAAACTAAATCGGACTATGTGGCCCACTATAAGCAATTCTGTCTACTTCTGATGACAATACAATTACCATAGAGCTGGTCTAATGAAAGAACTGGAATATTGGTTATGGGACCCTTGAATTAAGTAAATTCATCGACTTTAAGCCCATTAGATATCTCTTAACAGTTCTAGTAACTTCATCGACAACGAGGCAGGTGACGGTAGGTCTTGATAGTCCTAGAAGGTGGCTATGAGAATCCATTAATTTTAAACCCATCGAGTTTAGACTCATTAGGGAGGTTTTTGGTGCATTACTTATGCAGCTCACGTGTTTTTTTAAACCAACATTTCTTTTGTTTAAACTAGCTGTCACTCACGATGTATAGTCGAGTTTTAACCATTTTATCTTGATTTATTCTGACGGAGATACTGTTGAAAACACAAGCTGGATTTTAATGAAATTGCAGACTACGTTTTTTATATGAAATAATTATGTCAAATGTCTCGGAACCCCGAACAAAAAACATTATATAGAAAGTAGAAGGCTTTCCTTAATTTTACTTCTTTTTTTGGAACTAAACTATAGGCGAATTTGGAGCAAACCGTGAAATTTATTCAGATAAAGTTATTTATTAGTGCGCCTCCAGTCTCCATGGTACCAGGATCACAGATCATCAGAGAGGTTCATTGGAGAAAGCGAGATGAAAGAGATTTAGATCTCCCTTGTAATTAAAAAACTTATCCAATGAAATATAAGATCTAGCGGATCGGATGTAATTTACATAAGTACTCGACGGTGTGTAATGCCGGAATCGGAATTTTTGCGCAAAGGATTAGAGATTTTGAAAGCTTTAGATCGATTCTATGACATGTTCATAATTATGCACGATATTTTCAGTTTTTAAATTGTGAATAATATTGTTGATTCAAATATAAAACAAGAGGCTATTTTTAACTGACTTCAAAAAGGAGGAGGAAATTCGTTCATAGTATACTTATATTTATTTATGTATGTTCACGCATAACTCCGCCAATGACAAGGCGGTAGGTCCCTTGTATGCGAGAGGCCGTCTGGATTGGTAACACCGCTTTGTTAAAGCCGCTAAGCAGCAGTGTGTAAGCACTGTTGTGTTAAAGGACATTAAAGCCGGTGAAATTACTGTGTATTATGAGACTTAACATCTTATGTCTCGGAGTCACGAGCGCAGTGTTTTGTGTGACATTCAGTGTTTTGTAATTCAAAGTTCTGTGTGATGTTGTTTCTGCTTATGGGCAGGCGTGGCGCTTACCATTAATGGCCGTTCCCTATATTCTGTCTGTCTCTAGTTTTGCTATACCGGCGATAGAAAATGTTATCTATTTTCCGTTTTACCGTCCCAATAAACTTACTAATGATAGGTAATCCTATTCTTCATTGCTGTCTACTGATGAGAGGACTGATAGCTGACTACAGATATACAACACTATGAAAATGACAGTTCAAGCGTCCCAATATTTTTTATGTGCTATCTGTCAATAAAGTTATTTAGTTTTTTCTTTATCGGTAGATTTTGACCGATAAACAGATATCCTCGGCTGTAAAAAAACGAAATAAATAACGCATTTTGAAGAAATAGCCATGAGTATACAAGGCTTACATGGCACTTGCAGTGCAATACAAAAAACTAAAAAAATCATAAAATTCCCATTAATAAAAGTAATGCACCGTTTTGATAATTAAATTAAGTGCAAGAGACATATAAATATTTGTTAATGCGAACAAAATAATTCCCCCACTTCAGTAAAATCCCCCAAATTCGCTTGGGATTTTTGTTCAAAGGACTTGTATTCAGAGCCGTAATGTATTGACAGTAAAACGTTTCGTTATTACATTGTGTTTTGCAACATAATAAGTATTTCTCGTTATTATTATTTCATTTACAGTGGTAAAAAATAAGAATTATAGATAAATGTTAAATTAAAACTTATATTTCTAATCTAAATCATATCTTCATATTTTCTAACATAAATTAAACATTAGTTCCTCTTTCTCAGCTTGTATGAACATGACGCACAACAGGGCCCAGATAGATTGCCTATCTATTGCTATCATAGTATCCGACGTGCATATCTAAAAAATAGGGACGATTCCAAGCAGTAGATAGAACAATACGGATGTTTGACGATAGCTATCTATCGTGAAATTGAAGATTAATATTGGGAACGGCCATAAGTGATCTGCTCGTTTCGTCAAGCTAATTAAAAATAAGAATATAAATTCCATCTTGAAAGGCATTGATAGTTTTATTAACGTTGTAGGTACCGTCCGGCGTCACCGACGACACCGGCGACACCGGCGCGCCCCGTGCCTGATTGTTTGCAGAACCGGCGCGACAGGGTCACGTACCCCGCTCGAACCTTCTCACCTATTAAACTATATATACACTGTAATCCCCGAAGGGGTAGGCAGAGGTGTAACCAGTACACCCACATTTCGCCGAGCGTATCTCCGTCCCACGATAGGGGGCGATCCTATCGCCATACCGGACACAAATTCCAGACTCCGGGTCGATACTGAGCTTTTTCGTAATAGAAAAACCCAATATCACTTTTACCCGACCCGAGGACCGAAGCCAAGACTTTAGCGTCAGCCTAAGTAGTAACGCATACGCATTACAACTGCGCCACCGAGGCTAACTATTACTCTTTTATTAGTAGTAAAGCAGCGAAAGGCCAGCGGGTCGTGGTACGGACTACCTTGACGAAAGTCGCAGGTTCGAAAACAATTCTAAGAGCTTACCTCTGACAAGTTACGTGGGTATTTATTGTTAATTATCGCTTGTTATAACAGTGAAGGAACCATCTTGAATAAACTTGCATACCTGAGAAGTTTAAATAATTTTACCATTAGACCAGCGTGGTGGACTTAGGTCTTAGTCACTCATTCAGTAGAGAAAGCCCGTACTCAGCTGTGGGATATGTCACATGTGTAATACGGGGCTGGTATTTTTTTTAATTAACAACTACTTTGGATTCTTAACTTTGATCTCTTTATAAGAAGTTGTTGCTTAAAATTTGGTGTTGTATGATTACAGATTATCATTTATCTGATGGTCAATGATCTCCAACGCCCATGACTACCCACTAATGCCACTTCACTTCGGTTTTCAGTGAGGCAGTGGTAATAACCCGGTCGAACCGGCCCATTCATGCTGTAGGCAAAAGTGTCTACATCGTGGTTCTACTACTTCTAAATTAACTAATGAATGCTCATATTATAGTCAAGAGGCATGTATACGATTAGCCTAGTGAGATATTATATTTTCTTAAAACGAAAGATTTAAAAAAAATATTGCCGAATTGAGAACCGCCTTCAATTTTTACGTCTATAAAAATAGAAAAAAATACCTTTTATAAAATGTGTTTTATGGTTGTATGAAGATTTCTTTAAAACCGTATTACGTATCTAATATTTTGAGATATGCTTTGTATTATTTAGTAGTTAATGTTATAAATAATCTATCAACTATCAACTTTATAAAGCATTACATTCTTCACTATACAATTTAAAACCCCACCGAATTTATAATGTGCCAAATTGCAAAGTCATTACTATAAGTCATTCGAATCGCAATAACACAAAAACAAGGGACATTAAATGGGTGAAAATATTAGTAATGCGAACCATACATCACGGGCAATAAGTACAGTTTAAAAATCATACAGTCTATCAACTGCGTCTAGACGGGTCATAAGCGCGGTGGAACGCCGCTGTGGCGCTCATGCCGCATTGCTTTAATAGATGGTAGACCACTCGTATGCGAAAGACCGTCTGGATAGGTGCAACTCCTTTGTCTTATTGAGCTGTCAAGCAGCAGTATGTAAGTACTGCTGTATTCTGGTTTGATGGGCATTGAAGTCAGTGAAATTACTTACATTATAACACTAAACACCTTATGTCTCAGGGTGACAAGCGCAATACAATGTCATTAAATACTTAGTAATTTAAAGACACTTGTTTTTATGAGTAAGCGCGGCAATTACCATCAGGCGAACGACCGTCCGTCTCATCATTCAGGCGAATAGGTAAAAATATTCAATGGATTTTACATACTTAATCGCTTTTCACACGCATACGCTTTATACGACTTTCTTCGGCGTATGCGTGTCGGATCACCTTTGCTGCCTGGACTACCTGTCATTTAATTTTATAATATAGCATGTACGCTATTACATGCGATATTGCGCTATACATATAGATGATGATGCAACGCGACTAACAGCGCACAAGACATGACCATATACGAAGTCGTACTTATTGTTAATATCAAATGCGTTGAGAGACTTTATGATTTTTAGACTGTGCCACTAGGATGTGAGCGGTGGGCACTTTACGAGTCTAGTCAACAGATAAATGAATCACAGGGCGTTAAACTCGATGACGCGAGCTGCGTCACTATAAAATACGTCGAAGCCTTGTTTTATTACCTTAATTACGACTTGGGAAGGCAGAAATGCAAAATATGATATACAGGACATAGTACGTTCATCATACGTTTTTACAACACAGGGCACGCAGCAGTTACTTATTAATGTATATTTTTTTTATTAGGATGAGTGGTGAAACGAGCAGGTTGCTCGCCTGATGGTAAGCGTTACGATGGACATACCACCTTGTAAACGTATATTCAACGGCGACATTGCTAATAAACTTCAGTAAAATATATTTTAGTAATCTCCGTGGCCCTAATGTTTGAATGAGAGATTACAGATCACTAGTATGATTCGAACAAGATCTAGAACATATTAAAAATACCGATATACATACTTAGTTATCAAAGTTCTATGTAGTTAATTTACTCGCCGTTTCACACGCGTCAATGTCTTTTCCGGAATATAAAGTAGTCTATGTCCTAATACAGGTAATGTTCTACCTGTGTGCCAAACATCCAAATCCGTTTTGATTAAGAAACATCCAAGTTTTTTTATAGCATAGGCCGGTAAACGAGCCGGTAGGTTACCTGATGGTAAGTGATCTCCACCGCCCATTGTACGTCCACAACACCAAAATAATCTTGGGCGTGTTGCCGACCTCAAAAGAAAGACGTAATTAAGGGATTGGGAAGGGGAGGGGATTTTTTGGACCTCTGGATATCTCACTCACCGTACGAAACGCAGCAGCAAGCTGCTACTTTATGTCAGTGCAATCTGAATATAATGTCGACCATCAAGAAAAATTGCGTCCCTCGACTGTGAATTAAAAAAATTAAGTTCACAAACACACAAAGATCCAAACTTTCACTATTATAATATTAGTAGGAAGAAGGATAGAAAGGACACGACTGCCTCGGTGGCGTAGTTGTAATGCGTACGGGTTACGATTGGGGCCAACGTTGAGGTCTCGGGTTCGATCCCCGGATCGGGTAAAGTGGTATTGGGTTTTTCTATTACGGAATGGTCAGTATCATCCCGGAGTCTAGAATTTGTGCCCGGTATGGCGATAGGCTCGCCCCCTATCACATCGTGGGACAGAGATACATTCGGCGGAATGTGGGTGTAATGGTTACACCTCTGCCTACCCCTTCGGGGATTACAGACGTGAGTGCATATATATAGGAAGAAGGATAGGATAGGGTAATAAAACATTTCAAAACTTTTATTTATCTATACCTAAATGTTAAAAAAGGTTGCAAAATTACTTGCAGAAACTGCGTTATGGGTATCACGCAGTGTAGCCGTGAGACGCAAATCAAATATACCTACATTTGATTTGCGCCTCATGGTTTTTATACCCTTCATGGGGAGATAGCACTCTTCTTCCACCTGCTCTTATCCCACTCGTAGTGGGGTCAGCGCAACATGCTTTTTACACATGTTACAGAAAGATTTGGATTGTAGTTTTTATGTCTGGCGGTCGGGCTGACGTCAATCCCTCTGGGTAGAAAACACCTAGACACGACACAAATATTTGTAGATCATGCATCTTGTCACACATTTGTCGTTATATGGGTAATCAAACCCGCGGCCTCTGCCTTCACAGCCGGCTACTCGCTACGGAGGCTGGTCTGACATGGATCGATAGCACTATTTTATTTAAAAATATATTTATAAAAAGCGTTATAATAGCTAGTTACGTTGATGACGCACCACTAGGCTCGAGACGCGCCCTGATTCATCCGCTTTGATATACTTAGAATTTCTAGATAAAAATAAAATTAACATCCAACGAGTTAACGACAGCCTCCGTGGCGCAGCGGGCGAGTAGCCGGCTGCGAAGCGAGAGGCCGCGGGTTCGATTCCCACACCGAGACAGATGTTTGTGTGATCCACAAATCTTTGTTTCTGGTCTGGTTGTTGTGGGACCGCAAGTCCCTCGTAGTTCCTGATACCCACGATACAGGTTTACCTAGTGTGGGGTCAGGACTATGTTTGTGACTGTTGGGTTTATTTATTTATTTATTTATTTATAGCTTACACGTAGAGCTGACCCGTACACCGTCTTGTGTAGTGGATATCAGGAACTTTCTTTCTTTCTGCACGGAGTTATCCCGGCTTAAAGTCAGGGTCTTCTCGTACCATACATTTGACAGTATTTGGTATTTATTATATGGGGCGACTAACCACAACCCTTGACGGGAACCAAGTTTCTCCATTGATTTGTCTGTTAATCAGCAAAGTCTACCACGTGCAGTTGAGGTTGGCTTTGGGCCTAAAATGTTGGTGACCCACTCACACTCCAATTTTATGTATATTTTATAACCATGCATATTTTTTCACATAGTGATCCAATTTTGATGATTATTTTTTTCATTCGAAAGAGTATATAGATCAAAGTTGCTACGCACGTACTCACGCCTGTAATACCCGAATGTGTAGGCAGAGGTGTACCTACCTAGTACACCCACATGTCGCCGAGCGTATCTCCGTCCCATGATGTGGTAGGGGGCGAGCCTATCGCCATACCGGGCACAATTCCAATCTCTGGCTCGATACTGAGTACTTTTACCCGACCCGGGGATCGAACCCGAGACCTCAGCGTCAGCCTAGGTCGTAATGCGTACGCATAATTATTGCGCCACCGAGGCAGGCAGTGGAAAATATCTGCCTCCGAAAAATACATCGGGTAACAAAGCTTTAAGCGCCATCTATGAGTTTAAGAAGTAAACGGTAGGCGTCGGTCAGGTGTGACTTACGTTACGGCCTACGAATTCCGTTTCCATTACGATTCCAAGCGTAACGGAATTAAACTTTTAATGTAGACTAAACACTTCTATTTTAGAGATATCAGGTTTTTGAAGTGAAAACTTCTTTAGGCGCGTTGAGCACTTTTTGGGTGAATAAAAATCATGGAACTCGCGTCATCGTCACCGAACGCTTTCCATGAGCTATATATATACTGTGTATATATGTGTACTTTTTGAGTGAACAAAAAGCGTGAAACTCGCGTCATCGTCACCGCACGCTTTCCATGAGCTATATGTATACTGTGTATAAATGTTGATAGATATACCTCCGTGCATTATTAGTATACATTATATATATACAATTAAATTGGTCATTAACACTTCTTTACAAACCAATAATAATCTAATAGCTCGACAATACAATTCACAAGTTACTTAGTTTTCACTTCTATCGGCAGTTCCCAAAGACTGCCTCGCATATTTTTATTTCTTTTAATTACCTTGAATGACGAGACTAGCAGGTCGCTCGCCTGAAGTTAAACGTCAAACCCGCCCATAAAAAGAAGCAACGTCACACAGAACTCACTGCGAACTGCGCTCCTGGATTAACTGAATTAGCTGAATTACATTGAAATCAGTGAAATTACATTATGAGACTTATGAATTCAAATTCAAAATTCAAATTCAAAATTCAAAATTCAAAATTCAAAATTCAAAATTCAAAATTCAAAATTCAAAATTCAAAATTCAAAATTCAAAATTCAAAATTCAAAATTCAAAATTCAAAATTCAAAATTCAAAATTCAAAATTCAAAATTCAAAATTCAAAATTCAAAATTCAAAATTCAAAATTCAAAATTCAAAATTCAAAATTCAAAATTCAAAATTCAAATTCAAAATATTTATTGAATCCATAAAATGTTATACATTATTTAGATTCCGTCAAAATTCTACCGCTAGTTCGGAATGCTGTTTCGCTTGAGAAGAACGAGCAAGAAACTCCAGCGTTGCTCTTTTCAAAACTAGTTTACAATTATTACGAGTACAGCATAAGGTTTTACAATATTTAATTGGAATTAGAGCAGCTCAATCAAGCAATTACAGAAATGACATCTACGCATTGGATTAACTTGCATGACCTCCATAAGCATGACGTATAAATTAAGACCTTAAGATAGTGTTAACAAATAAAAGATAACAGTCCGAGCAGACCACTCCACACAAGCAGCACCCGTTCACGAGTATGACGCATGTGCCAGCCATCGGCCTCTTCAACCATGTTAAAGGGAAGTGACCGACCCGGCACACAACGCCGCCGCAAGCACAGACATTAGAGCGAGCATGACATACTCAGACTGATCACAATTAGATGTAAGATAGGTACGGTACAGTCATAATTTCCTAAAGAATGCCATGAAGGTCACTCAACTCAATATCCATTAAAACAAATTATCATTACATTATAAATTTCCCAATAATAAGTAACATTAGCTAAGTATACTAGGCAATAGAATAGCTTAAGATCAAGCCTTTTCATCATCTAAATATTCAGAAATTTTATAATAGGCTTTAAGACATAGTAATTTATAGTAAAATTTATTCTTTAATATGATTGGGAACTCTATTGTAAAAATGTATACCAAGACCCTTAAAAGAATTGCTTATTTTGTGAAGCCTGGTTTTATAATTAGCCAAGTTATTTTTATTCCTAGTATTGAAGTTATGGATATCTCTAAGTTTGGGAAAAGTCTCTATATTTGTGTAAACATACATTAAGTTAGCGAATATGAATTGTGATGCTACTGTCAGTATATTTATTTCTTTGAATTTTTCTCTTAACGAATATCTGGAACTTAGCGAGTAAATAGATCTTATAGCTCGCTTTTGAAGAACAAATATAGTATTAATGTCAGCAGCACCACCCCACAGTAAAATTCCATAACACATTAAACTATGGAAGTATGCAAAATAGACCAACCTGGCCGTGTTAATGTCAGTTAGTTGGCGCACTTTACTCACTGCGTACGATGCGGCGCTTAATTTCTTAGATAACACTGAGATATGGGGATCCCATTGAAGTATAGAGTCCAAAGTGATACCTAAGAACTTAATTGAGCCCACAAGGCCTAACTCGTTACCATTCACATACATTTTGGCGTTAACAGACACAGACAGACAGACGCGTAGGCTCTGTAATAACATTCCGTTGATACACTTTGGGTACAAAACCCTAAAAATGTGTCAGATAAATCCCGTTGATATAGTGCACATTATTTGTAAACAGTATTCATTGTGTTTTTGGTTTGGATAGGCGCCAGAATGGCTGTGTTGCTTTATATAGGTATACAAGAAATATAACATATATACGCACTCACGCCTGTAATCCCGGGGTAGACAGAGGTGTAACCAGTACACTCACATTTCGCCGAGCTTATATCCATCCCGTGATTAAATAGAATTGAGCCCAGTATGGCGATAGGCTCATCCCGTATCAGATCATGGGATGGAAGTCTGCCAACTCGCATTAGACCAGCATGGTGGACTAAAATCTAACCTCCTCTCACTCAGTAGAGGAGGCCCGTGCTCAGCACGTATAAATTACAGGGCTAGTAAAAAAAAATTACTTCGGTCCTCTTTCCAACCGCCACTCACTTTTATGAGTGGCAAAGCCACGCTGTAGACACTTGTCTACAGCATGAATGGGCTGGCTCGTCCGGGTCGTTACTACTGTCACACAGAAAACCGGCGTAAAGTAGCAGCTTGCTGCTGCGTTTCGTACGGTGAGTGAGATATCCGGAGGCCCGAACCCCCTCAACCTTCCCAATCCCTTAATTATCCCTTTTAAAAACGTTTACATGTTTTTAAAAACGTCTTCTCTACCAGAATTTATTAAACGTGTTTGAGCTTGATATGACACAGACGCATTCACATTTTCTTTTAAATACTTCAACAAACTTCATAGTTTATTCACATAAATTTTCTTAAACAAATTGGTACGGAATTCAAACTCGATTAGAAAATAATTCTCGTGTGAAAAATATTGCGTCAAGACTGTTAAAGCCTCTATTGGTTACTGACATAAAATATCGATAAAAGAAGGAAGAAAGACACATCTCTACCCGGAACTTCGCTGTTGGAAATTTCTTCGAACATATCGTCTGTTCAGTACTGCGGCAAAGGAAAGTAGCTGCAAGTATGCTCTGCGGCATTCAATATACTCCGTAACGGTGAACTCAAAACATCTTACATTCAAACAATTATTTGTTCCATAATTCATTTATTTCTTTGTCATGTTATAAGAAAATATTGTTACAATAAACTGCTGATGTCGGTTTTGCGAGTCATCGAAGTTTTATCAATAATTTTCCCCTCCAATATTATTACATAAGGGCATTCCAACTTAATAGTAAAGCAATAAGGCTTAATTTGCAATGCATTCCCTTGCCGAGTAATTCCCGCCTTGTTTCCCGATCCGAAATTGGTGAATCTTTTTTGGTGTCATAAATTTGAAAATAGAATAAACAAACCGATAAGGATAGATTAAAAAAATTGTCCTAATTTTTTTGTCTTTAGCTCTAGAGGCCGTATGCCTAACCAGCCAGTGAACAGTTTCTGAGCGATAATAACAACAAAACAAACAATAGGTGCCGGCGTTTCTGAACGCACTCACAACACAAACACCCAGCACACACAGATAACCAATTCACAAGTTTCCCGACGCTAGCGTTTGAAAATGGAACGCTCTGAAACACAACACTAGCAAAAGCAGCGCACACGAGCGAGTTGGCCGGGGAAACTTCACACATACAAACGAAGCCAACGATAGAAGAGCTCGGACGCTTTAATAATGTAATGAAATGTAGAAATGGCGCAGTGACGTGGTGGAGGTCAGGGTAAATTGGTTATATAAAGACAGAGACAGGTAGATGAGAGGCGAGCTCGCACACTGACGCGGGAAGGTAGGTTTCCCGGGAGCCGAGCATAGTACTAGAGACACATTGATCCACAGGCGGCAGCGGAGCGTCTGGCAACATCGATTGTGCAGTTTCCTGCAACCGCCCGTTGCCATGACGACCGTCCACCTTCTGCACCCACCTTTGCAACGTATTTAGAAACTTTTCCATTACACCAACTTAAGGGTTTTTATTTGCGTTATATAATATCGTGGGTTTGACAAAAATTGCATATTGTGCGAAACTCCATAATTTGTCGGAGTTTCGCACATTAATAAAGGATTGTCGTTTGCCGCATTGTGCGCGAATATCTTTTGTTCTCTAAACTGATTTCAAGGTAACATTTTGAAATTGTACTTTTTATTATGAAATTATTTTTTTACATATATTCTTTTTTAATACATCATTCCGGGAAAAAGTAGTATTGTTTTAAGTGGTAGAGCCACGCTGTAGACACTTTTGTCTACAGCATGAATGGGCCGGCTCGTCCGGGTTGTTTCCATTGTCTCACAGAAAACCGGCGTAAAGTAGCAGCTTGTTTAGTGATTTCTTAGGTTTACGCGAATATTACACATTGAAATAAAACTAGTTTATACGGATTTTATCGCGGTTTAATTTTTATTTTAGTCCCGACGTTTCGAAAGCTTTTCAGCCTTTGTGGTCACGTTAGCAGCTTGTTGCTGCGTTTCGTACAGTGAGCGAGATATCGGGAGATTTCCCAAATCCCCCTCCCCTTCCCAATTCTTTAATTATCCCTTTCCAAAATTCTAGACATGGCGGGAAACTACACGAAAAAAATAATTTTGCATATTTTATTTACCATATTCAGCTTGTAATATTGAGACAAAAAAACCTGAAGCATTTGCGGCCTGAATAAATAATGCATCAACCCATATCTGCAGGATATTACATGCATCTAAAATGAGTTTCTAGTTGTTTGAATATAACGGTCTGAGCATGATATTCATTGTCTAAATTTATTTTATATATTTACTAGCCTTTGCTCGCGGCTCCGCCCGCGTGAGTTTTCCAAAATAAAACGTAGCCTATAACCGCCTCCAGGATCCCATCTATCTCTACATCAAAATTCATCAATTCGTTTCAGTGATTTAGGCGTGAAAGCGTAACAAACAAATATATATTTTTTTTCATAAAAAGTATCCTATGTTACTTCTTATACCTCCAAGAATATGTGTACAAAGTTTCATGATGATCGGTTAAGCAGTTTTCGCGTGAAAGCGTAACAAACAAACTTACATTCACATTTATAATATTAGTACCATGTTTAGGTAAACCTCAATACCCGAATAGTGAATCTTGGTCAGCGCATATTTAATGTTATATGAAATTGAAGAATTTTATTAGCCAGCGACAGCATTGATTGCCAGCCCAACGAAACAGAATCATCCCTAATATCAAACAGAGGTATCCATTACCCCGAGTTGTGAGTCGAGACTGCAGACACAAAAGAACATAGAAAAGCCTGTCGGCTGCAGATGGATTAGTAGTGTTCCACTTACGGCCATTTTCAATATTCTTTGTTTGATTTTCCGACATATCGCACAAATGAGCCAATCACAAAACAGTTTTTTAAGGTCATGCGTACAAATTACTTTGTTTGATTTGTCCATTATAGGTTCTTCAGAGAATCAAAATAAAATCGGTTATTGAAAATGGCCGTTACTGCCTACAGTTTACCGATATTACTACTTTTTTATTTAAGGATGTGTTTGGCCACCATCTCGCCGATGGTAAGTGCTGATGCGGCCTAAGATGGAGCACGATTGCCTTGCAAAAATCGATTCACATGAATTCGTTATCCAACTCTAAATTATAATCAGTCTGAGTTGTGAAGCTCGTTTGATTGTCTATGTGTAATTATTGCGGTGGCGTCGTATGCCGAGTCGATCACTTCCCTGTATCATGGTTGAAGAGGCTGATGGCTGGCACATGCGTCAGACTCGTGAACGGGTGCTACATGTGTAGAATCTAAACAATGTAGTACAATTTATGGATTCAATAAATATTTTGAGTTTGATTTTATTCTTACTTTTTCTTTATTTCTACCTGACATTATCACGACTTAGTGGCAGGGTCCGACTTCCTACTTAAACAGTGGCCTTCTGGCACATTTACATAGTGCGTACTGCGTAATACTGACGCGCAGATTCGGTGTTCCTAACCTAAGTCATTCCAAACATCGAAACGTTCTATGCAAGTGAAATCATAGCGCTTGTATGCGTTTCTGACGTAATCCGATATTTAATGTGAGCATCTCGCAGACCATCATAAAATGGCGACCGTCTAGACAAGCGCACATTTGTATTTCCCATAAAATGCAGCGTTAGTCATACTGCACTGTGATTTTGTATAAAAACCATTACATTGGTGATTCAGTTTATAGTTCGATTGTAGGCCAACATGACGGTTGATGAACAAATGTTTCGTCTCTCGTCAGCATTTGCCTTTTTTTCTTGAGTGACGAAACGAGCATGTCGCTCGCCTGATGGTAAGCACCACGCCTGCCCATAAACAGAAGCAACACTGCAAAGCTGTCTATATGTCCATCTTCACAATGTTTTTTTTTTTTCTACATCAGATGTATACATGTACCACTTAACGCCTGCCAATAAATGCTTTCTTTCTTTCTTTCACGAAAAAGAAAAAGGGCCAACAGGGTTTTTGTTACATACTGTATATTTATTACACAGGCTAGCAAACAAGCAAGTGCGTCATCTGATAGTAAGTGATCTCCAATGCCCATGAACAACCACAATATCAAATGGGTGGATCTGGGCCTCCAGATATCTCACTCGCCGTACGTAACCGCAAAGGGACAAACCTTCGGTGCAAGGTGCAACATTCCGCATATCACTTTGAGTCTGCCTGTCTGAGCTCATGTAATTGATTTTTAAATCCATTTTAATTCAATGCGTTGAGATTTTTTTCAGTTTACGGCTCTCCACCTACGGATAATAAGCAGACTTAGAATACATACGCACTCACGCCTGTAATTCCCGAAGGGGTAGGCAGAGGTGTAACCAGTACACCCACATTTCGCCGAGCGTATCTCCGTCCCACGATGTGATAGGGGGCGAGCCTATCGCCATACTGGGCACAAATTCCAGACTCCGGGCTGATACTGAGCATTTAATAATAGAAAAACCCAATATCACTTTAGCCTTAGCCTTAATCGTAACCCGTACGCATTACAACTAGACTTAAGAACTTAGATGATGAGACTGGTCGCTCACCTGATGGTAAGCTTCCTGTCCATAAACAGAAGCAACACCTTCAGAAGTTCCAATTATGAAGTTTTGCATGGTACTGAACTGCGCTTGTCACCCTGACGAGTGCAGCGCACATAGTGCTAGGTCTCATAATGGCCCGGTAATTTCACTGGCTTCAATGTCCTTCACAACGAAACACAACCGTTTTTACACAATGCAGCTTGAAGGTAGAAATAGACAAAGCAGTGGTACCTACCCAGACGGCGTCTCGCATACGAAGGACCTACCACATACCACAAACGTTCGCAGACACTTCCCAAAAGGCTTATATCTCAATGGTGTTTATTAAAACTGGAATAACACGGTTCGGAGCACTCCAGACGCTCGTCTATAGTCAGTAGGTACCGTCTGCAGGTGCAATGCTTGGTACTTGCGATCCGTTCGCACTTCGCACCCCATATTGCGGGGACTGCAGACACGGACTTGGGAATATAGCGAAGAGATAAGTATGTATTGTTAGGATAGTCCCTTTTTATTGGTGAATTGAGGATGTCTGAGAAAACAACGTTGGGTACATTGGAATAATAACTGTGCGGTACAGTGGTAGAATGACGGACAAATGGTATAAAAAAGGTCACCGCCATAACTGGAGCCCTTGTGCCAGTTGCCAGTGGGCTCAGTCGTAATCTCTAGTTCTTAGTGATCAGTGCTCAGTCGATAGTCCAAGAGTTTATTACGCGGTAGCTCTGCCGGTCTACTATTCAATCCTAGTTGTCTTAGTTATAATTAATTAGAGAACGGTCTCTAGAGAATCCTGACATGGGGTTGTGGTCTATAAAGCAGTGATATTGTAAAAGTAACTCGATAAACCATTAGTAGATTTGATAACCGTCGTTTTGTATTTTTAAAATAGCACTCGTCTTGTATAACTTCTTAAAATACCTATATCTTTGCATATCTTTATATGTTTACCTTATACATATCTGCATCACCCAAAGGTTGATTGGGAGATAATACTTTTAGCATTAAGCCCGCCTATTTCACCATGTAGCTTTTTTCTGCCTGACGTTATCCCGGCTTCATCCGGCTGAAATAGACAAAGCAGTGGTACCTACCCTCTCGCAAACGAGGCAGTCAGTCAAAAGTTATACTAAATCTCGAAACGCAGAAAATGACCTCAAAATGGCGGCGCTTCGCCCTTCACCGAGCGCGATGCGTTACAGTCCTCACGCAGCGTAAAGAAATCTTCGATCCTTTAGCTATCCAGTGTTTTAATAAAAAAATTGTATGAAGATGATAGATATGTAGCTGCAACACCATCATGCTGTATCCCCCGATTTAGTTATCATTAGTTTTTGAATTGCCTCCCACTATGGAAGCAATTTTAAAGAAGTATTCACGTTAAAACTATGATGAATACACTATAAATATATTTTAACTGCTGAAACCCAAACTGGATAACTCATGAAATGAGATATTTACTATAACTTAGTAATTCTCACAATCTTTATTATTACTGCCACGGTAGGCAGCGGCCTGGCTGTACTCTGGCATTGCTGAGGTCCATGGGCGGCGGTAACCACTTACCATCAGGTGAGCCGCCCGCGCGTCTGTCTATCTAGGGCAATAAAAAAACTTTTCTTTAACCAAAAGGTTGTTTAACTGACGCTGAGCGTATAGCCCATACTTTATTTTCGGACCAATTCGTCTCTGTTAGCAGGCAATTACCACGGGGGCGCAGACGGATTCGAACCGCGTCTGCTCCGCGGCTACATGCCGCCCTGGTACTTGTGAGCGGTGCTTGATCGCGCCGTGGCATATTTTTAACTTTCTTACTACTGATTGAGTTCAATAACTATTTTGTAAATTCAACTAACACGTAAAAATTCATGGTTAAAAAAAATAAAATCAAATTTTTTATTTATTTATTTTTATTTATTTATTTATTCATCACACACAACACAGTCATTAAGTAAAACTTCTTTCTTAGTTTGTAGCTGTGTTTTTTTTTAACTTTCTTACTACTGATTGAGTTCAATACTATTTTGTAAATTCAACTAACACGCAAAAATTCATGGTTATCCATAAAATAAAATCCTTTTTTTTATTTATTTATTTATTCATCACACACACACAGTCATTACAGGATATACCCAATTCGAACTGGCGGGAAATTGATAGAAAGAAACTCGTAAGCTACTCGTAACACATAAATAAATGTAACGAAATGAGGACCCTTATTATTTCGACGCAAAAAATAAGGGAAACTAACGTAATTAACGTATTTTGAGACTCGTATGTTTTATGGGAAACTAGCTTTTATCCGCCACTTCGCCCGCGTACTGTATTTACTGGGATAAAAAGTACTTTGGCCATATAAACTTTTAACATTTGATTTTTTAAAAACGCTGAAATAAGTGTTTCAGTAAGTGAACACTAATAACAAGTTTGAAGTAAAGGCCAGAATAACCGTCACAAACTTTCTGATCCCTATTCACCCTTTTAAGGATGACATATAAAAAATCGCAGAAATAATGGACTACGTTATCATAATTAAAAATTCATATATGGATAAATAAATCTTTTTAGTTCCAGCGGTATATTCTTGGTGTTGTTAAATCTATCAGTCAGTTCCCCTTTTTTGTCAGTATCAAACTGCATCATACATTTTCAACCAACTTACTCATTAAAAATAAATCGTTAAAATGAATCACTATGACCCTCCAGACGAACAATAATATAAAGTATAAACCTGATAACATGTGATGCAAAATTACGTCACTACACTGGTCTGCACTCTGCCTCCCCGGACCACTGCACCAGAGCCAGACAGATCGAAACTGCACGCCAGACAGCCCCACATACCTAACCATAATAATATTACGGGTAGACAGGATTTATAAGCTTTTAGCGGAAAGATTTGAAGTTGTGAAATATAAAACGGACAATATTGTAATGCATGTATTTTGTGACTATTTTGGTTTATTCCTCAATGTATATAATTAACCGATTATAACGATGGACTATGTAAAGGCAACTGCAAATATGTCTTAAGAAAGTAAAGCTTTTGTGCCAATTCTGACTCAAGAAACTATCTCAATTGTTTTGATTATCTCAAACTAATTAAAAACAAATGATCCGTAATAATTTAAATCAATTAGAAAATTATAATATAAATAAATAACACCCGACAGTCACACAAATTGCCCTGACCCCACAGTAAGTTACCAGTCTTGTGTCTTGGGTATCAGGAACTACGAGAGATTTTCGGTCTCACAACACCCAGACCCGAAACAAATATTTGTGTATCAGACAAATATTTGTCTCGGTGCGGGGATCGAAACCGCGGCCTTACGTTTCACAGTCGGCTACTCACCTACTGCGCCACGGAGAAGGAATTAAAAAGGAAAATTAGAATCTACTTATGAAAGTTAGTTAAAATTTGCAATACGAATGACACAACATGACGTATTTTAGGCAGCATCATGACAAATGACAATTGACAATATAATGTGACGTTAATGAACATCAAAAAACCAGTAGATCCACGATATAGACAGCTTTGTCTACAGCATGAATGGGCCAGCTCGACCGGGTTGTTACCACTATTACACAGTAAACGGACGTGTAGTAACAGCTTGCTGTTGCATTTCATACAATAAATGAGATACCCGGAGTCCCAAATCTCTCCTCAGCTTTCTAATTCTCAATTATCCCTTCCATTTAAGGTCGGCAACGTGTCCATAATCCTTCTGATATTGTAGGTGTACATGGGCGGTGGAGGTCACCTACCATCACACTTGCTTGTTTGTCAGCCTGTATAAAAATATATAACCAAAATTCCTCCGTGACTCTAGGTAGATAAAAATCTGAATACCGAAGATGAAAATAGTTGTAACAGAATAAAATAGTCACTCCCTAATAGGATAAAATCCTTTAGTTCCTCAGAGAGGTTACTCATCTTTGAAATACGATTTTATGCTGTTTCGTATGATTACTTAACATTAATGGATCACGCTATTTATGGGTTGCATGAGTTGTTTTCATTACATACGCACTCACGCCAGTAATCCCCGACAGAGGCAGACCGAGATGTAACCAGTACACTCACATTTCCAGACTCCGGGCTGATATTAAGCATTTCGAGATAGAAAACCCCAAATAACTTTCACCCGACCTGGGATAGAATTCGAGACCACAGCACAACAGTCGTACCGCGTACGCATTACAACTGCGCCACTGATACAACCCGAGTGCCCGAGTCTTTGTCGATACTATCAAAAATTCAAAATCCATAGATGTAGTCAACCATTATTTGTTAAAATAACTAACTATAGCTTTAACCGACAATTGATGCCATTTCTTTTAGTATTTAACATAAACACAGTACTTCATTTACAATATGATCTAACACCCGAATAAAACCTAATTATGTTTCATAACATGAACATTAAATTTCAAACCCCAGACGCAGCTTTACACCTAAACAATACTAAACTCACCCACACTAGTGAAATATCGAGCGTAGCACTACGAACCGAACTGCACCCGGCCTTTTTATTTTCTTCGGGAAGTCCGGCAATTTGAGTGCAACGTCTCTTCTGGCTCTTCACTTCAACGTTGTACATTGCTGCTTTTATACATTATACGTAAGAAATGTTTGCTGCGATACCAGGAATGTATAACGAGTTTGCTAGTATACACAGTCTATGGTAATTAACAGAGTAGTGGTGGGAGGTGTCTCGTCTCGTGTAGCCGTACACAACCTACCCCAAGGCGCAGCGCGTTGCCCTCCCCGTTGCAATCCGGTGCAATATGAGCACGTATATACGGCAAGTCGCTCGGAAAGTTAGCATCAAGTCTTGCTTCGTGAAGTTTTATATTTTTTTCTATACAATGGTAATAACCAAATAGTTTTTGTAACAATGTATCCAAACGGTTCAGGTATTCTCCATTTCACATATTGTGTTATTATTTACTTTGTCGATAAAGCATTACCTATAATCGTTTATTATGATCACATCTCGAGTAAAGGCTGTAAATGCAATTGTATATATATTTTTTATTATGTTTATTTATTTATTTTTCGTACAAGATACAAGCAGTATTACTATAAACTAAAAGTAATACATATATAACAGTAATTTTACCATAATAGTTTCCAACAATAAAATAATTTCTTGTGAATGAATTATTCTAATTCAACACTTATAAATTGTTATTTCTTATATCCTCCGAAAAAGTCATACGTATTAATTTATGTTTTCTTGAGCAATTAAAACACTCTAAAGGTTTTTTTAATATCCAACTCTAAGGAGACAAAAGTATTTACACATATTTAAACACATACGCACTCACGCCTGTAATCCCCAAAGGGGTAGGCAGAGGTGTAACCATTACACTCACATTTCGCCGAGCGTATATCCGTCCCACAATGTGATAAGGGGCGAGCCTATCGCCATACCGGGCACAAATTCCATACTCCGGGCTGATACTGAGAATTTCGTTATAGAAAAACCCAATATCACTTTACCCGACCCGGGCATCGAACTCGAGACCTCAACGTTAGCCTCAATCGTAACGTACGCATGACAACTGCGCCACCGAGGCAATGCACATTAATCCCAAATGATGGTTCGTTCATAAATTAGGTCGCTTGAAAGGCAATTTTCTTCCGCCACTAAAATGTAACCTGAAGGTGTGACCTGACATTTGAACTTTTGACAGGTTAGCACAAACAGGCTAACGATGTAATAATGGCTGCCGGATATCCGTTACTTTCCTTCTGTTGGTACAATGGCATGTTGGATGAAACACCTAGATGGCAGCGGACAAAGGGAGATTTGTTTTACTGTACATTATTTGGGAGTTTTTTTCGTGTTCTTGTGAAGTAGTTTTTCGGTGTGTCTACACTTGTGTGAAAATCTTGGTTAAAGGACATATCAAATAAATCTGATGTGATGATTTAAAAATTACATGAGGCTTTCAAACAAACTTACAACGTATTTTTTTTATTAGCTTGAATGGCGAGACGAGCAGGTCGCTCATCTGATGGTAAGCACCTTCCCATAAACACAAGCAACACCACACAGAAATTTTAATTACAAAGCACTACATGACACTGGACGCTACGCTCATCACCCTTAAGTCTCATAATGCCCAGTAATTTCACTGGCTTCAATGTCCTTCTAACCGGAACACTATTGCTTGACGGCAGAAATAGATAAAACGGTAGTATAAACCCAGAAGGCCTTTCGAATACGAGGGATCTACCACCTTTTTTAGTATTCCCAACTTGGGAAACTCGGAAAATAATGCATAAGAAATATCACAATATTAAGGCCCACTTGCACGATAATCTTAAATTGAGTTTAACCCGCTAAACCAGAATAACAAACGTCGTATTAAAATTTGACGTAAGTAAATAAATTTAGTGGTAAATCAAGCTTTACGATCGTCGTGCAAGTAGACCTAAGACTATAATATAAATCTAGATTTAGTCTAAAAATCATATCTAGCTTTTCTTGCAAATGCTAAGATGACTTTTAGCTTTCACACGTGACTATTAATTGTTATCCAGGGTTGTATCGAAATGAGTGATTTTTCGGGTCAGTTCTGCTTATAATCTTCAAATAATTTTTATGGCAAACGAACTAATGGGTCACGTGAACGTAAGTGTGATCTCCACAGCCCAAGAGAAGATTGCGGATTAGAAAGTGAAGGGAATGGTCTCCGGAAATCTCACTCATTGTACGAAACGTAACAGCCAAGTTATCACTTAACGTCGATTTATGTATGACAATACCATTGTCCCGGTTGAATCGCCCTATGCATGCCGTAGACAAAAGTGTCTACAGCTCGGCTCGTCTACTTAGAATGCGCATACATACACACACGCACACTCACACACTCCAATATACAATATACTTCGAACATACACCAATATTATACCTTTGCCACGGCCTACGAGTTCAAACTCCGGCCAGTCACACCTCCCACCCAGACGTACTACATACCTATAAATTTTGATTGAATCCTAGTGCTGTAGGTGGTCAGTACCAGGTGTCTATAGTGTAGTGGAGGTGGGAGTGGTACGCAGCAGCGGGACGCGCGGCGAGGGCGGGCGGCGGTAGCCATGGCGACCGCCGGATGCGACTGCAACCCTGGATTTTAGGGTGACTAGTTATTAGGAAAATATGATATTATAAAAGTTATAATACACAATTGCCATGCTTTAATTAGACCAATTAATTTGCCTACCACCTCAATGATATTATGAATTTTATTCGTAAAGATTTATGACTATTACTATACTTATATAAAATCTCCTCGGCCGCTAAAAGCCTTCCGTAAAGCACCCACGCTTCCTCTGTCATTGACGATGATGATTACTTACTCTGTCCGCCTTTCTGCTATAGAACATATATTTAAAGGATTTTAAACAGTTTATGTCTTATTATATAATATATATACAATTTATCTTTAGACTGCCCCGGTGGTGCAGTTGTAATGCGAACGCGTTACCGCTGAGGCTGACGCTGAGGTCTTGGGTTCGATTCCCGGGTCGGGTACAGTGATATTGGGTTTTTCTATCTAGAACATCATGGAACGGAGATACTCTCGGCGAAATGTGGGTGTACTGGTTACACCTCTGCCCACCCCTTCGGGGATTACAGGCGTGATGAGTGCGTATGTATGTACAATTTATCTTTACAATTCATATATTTAGTAGGTATACAAACTACCACCAAAACCATTTAAACTACTGAACTTATTGCCTATAAAAAATGTATTGTTTTGAAGTCCAAACTGCTTTTTAGCAGATATGATGATGATGCGGTTTATTTGTTTTGTCTAAATTGTTTTGTTTTGATGAGTACTAGGAAATCATAAATTATAGTTACCGTGTTCGGCTGCAGGGCGCGGCAGTACGTACTGTAGCAGCATAGTAGACCGTAGACCGAGCAGATGAGGTTTCCGCGCTTCCTATCTACCTACTTTTCTATTTTTCACAAACTCAATTTTACCGCGACAGCTTATATAATTTCTCTTTTCGCTAGATATACTTGTATGCATTCACATCATATTATTGTCTCACTATCAGAAAAATAAATAGGTTCGTTTCCTTTAGCCAACAAAATCTTGAAAGCGTACTAAACATTGTACTAAATTTCTTCATATCACAACACTGTTTTCTAGTTTATTTTATTCAAGCGAAATAAATTATATCTTCCAATCCCCATTTATTTCCCTGAATACGAGTATCATGATTGTACTCGCGATTCTTATTGACGTTGTAGTAAATCGTGAGCGTTGCTGATTTGTCACTTATTTTCAAACGAAAATTCATATTTAGAAAATATATTTTCTGAATTTCATAGCACCCTGGTATAAATAAAATATAATAAAAAACAACCCACTTCACAACCACGCAGTCGAGAGCTCGGCAGTAACGAGCCAATAAGCAAATGTTATAATATACCACAATTCAGACATCCTTTTGAGACAGCTCTGCGTGGGCGATATTTAAGGGTGTTGGACCTTCATGATTTGCGCCATACAAAAATTTACCGGAATATAGGATATCGCGAAACCGACATGCAGCGCGACGAAAGCATTAGTAGCATTACTTTTATTTATTTTAAATTTTCCATAATGAAGCTCATATTTTTTATACATTAATTGAGTCAGTGGCTACGTTTTATGTTTTTCAAACTGGCACTAGCCGTGATAACGCAAGAAAAGAAAGAATTGAGTCAGTGCCTCGGTGCAGTGGCGCAAAAGTAATGCATACACGCCACAACTGCTGTGTTTGGGTTCGATACCCCAAACTGGCAAAAAATATACAAGGTTTTCCTATAATGCTCAGTGTCACCTCGGAGTCAGGAATTGTGCCCGTATAGTGATAGGCTCCCTATCACATCGTGGGTGTGACATACCCGTCTACAGCGTGGCTCACCACCACTCATCTATTTTTGCACCAGTGTATGGTGCAAAAGTGATGGTGAGTACTCTATTATACTATATACTACTATTAAACCAACAAAAAAAATATTATTCCAAATTGTTTTTTTAATATATATCAGTGTGTTTTTTGTACTGACTTAGCTTCCGCACGTCACTATGACCCCTCATTGAAAATCAGCGCTGTAGCGCTACCCAGGTCGTACGTACTACAGCATATAGCTGAATGAGGGATCATGTTGTTGGAGCAACTTACATGTTTTATATTTTTTATAGTTTTTCTGTAACACTGTAATATTGCTCCAATAATAAATTTTATTTCTTTCTTTCTTTTCTTTCATTATCCAAAAACCATAGGTACGTAGTAAACATGTTTCAATAATGACGAAAAACCAATGTTGTTATTAAATATAGCAACAGTTTTGAGGTAATTTTAAATCCCCTTTTCCGGCGGGATGCATCCAGACGGGTGTGTCTGGACGCACACAGGCGCACATCAAAGGGCCTTATCAATCCAAATTCTACCCCAAAATCACAAACAAAGCTCTGCGATGGCCCGTCGTAAATTAATACCTTTAGCAGACGAACTACCCTTGATGTATGAGAGGGAAAAATTATGGGAAAGGGTGGCGTACACGTCATTGAGATATACAGATTAATTAGACGAAATTAGTTTTAGAGTGGCGGAAACTCATTATTTAATCTATGATGGTGTAATCGACCAACGATTTTTCCGACGTCTGGGACATTAGTATGCTTCCCCAGCTCTCCCCAAAGTAATTAAAATCACTTTGTGGCTATCAAAGCAATAAGAATTTAGATAGCACATCTCATTAACAAACCCTTTAGTCTTGCAACGAGATACGATCAAATGAAGTCGTCTGCAAAGTTCCTACTTTTTGCTGTTATTTGATACTGGTCGGCTGGAAAACAAAACTTCCTATTGTATGCCGGCGAAGTTTAAAAACAATACTTTTCGTCAACAAATAACTTAAAAAGCAACCAACATTATTGCTAATATCCAAGCACGCTGTATGCTTTATTTCCTTTGCCTCCCTCCCCTATGGAAACTAGATGAAAATAAAACGAGACTGCAGTGCCTCCACGAGAGCCTTCCCAAGTACCTACTTCGCGTCTACAAATTGAAATCAATCTACGTGTGAGTTATGCTCGCCTGGTACATCAAGCTAAGTGGTATAGTGTGTGAGCGGTTGTGTGCGCGGTGGCGGTCGTCATGGCAACGAGATTATAAATCTATTTTAGTAGGTATCTATCTAGACGTAGAGTTTATATTTGCTTTCAGAACATCTCATTTAAATTGTATCTTTAAATAATTCAAAGAGAATAATTGAAGTGAGTGAATTGTTACTTATGTGTATACTAAACTTATGTGTAATTAATTATAACAACATTGATGAAATACAGTTTCATTATGTACCGACATGAGAATACAAGTTCAATTGTAATAGATGAAAATACTTAATATATATGTAAATTAGAAACACTGCAATATAAAATACAACTATATCCGCTCTTCTCTGTTTCGTAAGTAGCTTCAGAAATAATAACCTCAATTACGAGGCAGTATCCGCAGTCGGTGCACGGCGGCTGTATGCGAGATCTACAAAACGCCTGGCCGAGACGGCCGCATCAGAGGCTTCTAACGTAAACGCCAACCAACCTGCGAATCGCCGCAGCCCCTATTCCTATGAGTGTTAAAGTTTAAAGTAAACAAATTAAGAACGCAAACTAACTTTGCCGTCGCATTTCCCCGCTGCAGATTTTCCGGGCGGCTGTCAAAACTCCCGCCCGGGCTTCGTACATTTCCGGCAACTGTCGGCACGGTTCGACACCCCCGGTGAAACACGCCTAGTTTTAAAAGACCTGTGATATTCACTGTTAGCGTTTATAACGCTCACCCCGTCAAAGGCGTGGGAGATCTATCCTATTTGGTGGGGATGCATGTATGCACCGCGACGTCGCCAATAGGTTTGCGTGTGTGCACCGCACTAGTGAACTTTGATAATGAACCAAGGGGCAATTGCCCGGGCTGGTGGCGCGGTGGGGTGCCATACCCCCGGTTACGTCGCCCGGGATGTGCAACGACCTACGGCCGCTTCCTAGTACCGCCAGCGTACCTATTATACCTAGCATTTATTAAATTACTGTTGGATGATGTTACGCAATCTCTTAATAATTTATACCGCTCTGGTACTTTATGCTGCCTTTATTTAAAAACCTTTTATAAGCTTTCAAGTACAAACAACACCACCCCCATACTTTTTTATATTATTCGTTGAAAAACGTAATTAAAATGTTCCATGTTCATGGGAATACAACGTTTTTGTTCGAAATGATTTTCTACTGCAATTATTATAGTATCTTTTCACTATTGCATGGGTAATTGCACCATTATTATAAACATGTCATCACCACTCAGAACTTTGAAAAAGTACAGCATGACACTGAACTAAATCTATTAAATTGCTATTAAATCTCATGATATAATATACATACTGCGCGGTCCTTCAAACGGAAACACAACAATGCTTACACATTACTGCCTGGAGGCTGAACAATTTTTTTCAAACATTTTAAAAACCAGCTTTTAAGTAAAAAAATCTCGATTTATCTAGCTTTCAAATAACGGAGTTTAATTTTTTTACTCCGTACTCCGTCATCAGATTCTTACCAAATTTATATAGGACCACATCGCAGCTAAACTCTATCGAATGAAATGTTTTCCAACAAAATCGGTCCACAATTGGCAGAGAAATCGATGTACATACATAACAAAAGCAACATAAAAACACTTGTAATTGAGAACCTCCTCCTTTTTTGAAGTCGATTAAAAAGCATGCTTCATAAATTAGTATTTATATATCAGCAAAATCTCTCGATGGTATGGCATACGAGCCGTATATTTCATGAGAGCAGTAATCCCATCGCACGCATGGCGAAGCCACAGCCTGCAGCGCCACAGCGTTTCCAATTTACGTCGATTAATAAGTCCACCTCGCATCAGATTAGCGTACTAACGTGTTTATTACCTGATACACTAATGTATCGAGGATGTAGGTACATGATTATGGAAGCTGTATTAATCTAAGGAATCATACTATTAAGTAGCTTTTGCTCGGCGCTACAACATATGAATGTCCATTTAACCCCCTAATAAAAAAGAGGGGTGTTTAAAATTTTACACTTTTGTCTATATGTGGGTGTGTGTGTCTCTCTGTCGCTCCGTGGCGCTTTAAGGAATGGACCAAATTCAATGCAGTGTGTTCCCAAATCTGGTTTAATCGCGATGGTTCTTAGTTGATCTTAGCTATGTTTGAAGATTTGTTCAGCCATTAAAAAGTTACATAAGTATATACATACGTACATACGCACTCACGCCTGTAATCCCCGAAGGGGTAGGCAAAGGTGTAACCAGTACATCCACATTTCGCCGAGCGTATATCCGTCCCAAGATGTGATAGGGGGCGAGCCTATCGCCACGCCGGACACAAATTCCAGACTCCGGGCTGATACTGAGCATTTCGAAATAGAAACCCCAATACCACTTTACCCGACCCGGGGATCGAACCCGAGACCTCAGCGTTAGCCTCAATGGTAATGCGTATACATAAGTATATGTTTTTCTAAGTGATGTCGCTACATCTCTCAATACGCACTTAAAAAACTCATTGCCCTTAAGAAATGAATTTCCTCCTCTCCACATCATAAATTAAACCATTACACAATACGTTTCTAAATCCCCGCTCACTAATTTACCATAGACATACGTATAAGATCTTATGGGGAAAGCAGACTATTAAAATATAAAAATTAAATAACGCACACGCACAAACGATAGGGTTCGTACAGTGAAAGAGGGTTCCAGACAGAAAAATGCACTTTGAACCCCTGTCTAGACTAGAGACAGTCTGGGGGGTGACCACCTACGCTAAGAACTTGCCATATTGTCCCAAGGCCATCTACTACATTCACTCAGGATTTCTTAAATGTTTTGATGGTACAAAATATTTATGAAAATAAACTATAGCAACGAAAATTAGTTATTTTCGACGAGTAGCATAATATAGTCAACGATAGCATGATATTGTACAACAGAATTTGAAACAAATTATATAAACTTTTCAAATATTGACTATACAATATTTACTTTAGACAGAATCTTTTCATTATCTCCATTATTTATTTTTGAAAACAAGCGTCTTTTCTTAAAACTAATATCAAACTTATCTGTTATTACACATTCTGAAAACACTAATAAATTAATAAACCATTTACAAATATCTGAATATAAATGCTAAATAACAAAAACAATAAATAAACTATGACTGCCTCGGTGGCGCAGTTGTAATGCGTACGCGTTACGATTGAGGCTAACGCTGAGGTCTCGGGGTCGATCCCCGGGTCGGGTAAACTGGTATTGGGTTTTTCTATTACGAAATGCTCAGTATCAGCCCGGAGTCTGGAATTTGTGCCCGGTATGGCGATATGTTTGCCCCCTATCACATCGTGAGACGGAGATACGCTCGGCGAAATGTGGGTGTACTGGTTACACCTCTGCCTACAGGCGATTACAGGCGTGAGTGCTTATGTACGTGTGTAAATAAACTATTCTCAATGTCAAGAATACGCATCAGCTATACCTATATCTGCAATGTCATAATCAAAATATCTTAAATTACTTCATCATCAAAGAGGCGAAGGTAATGAGAGTATACCAGCTGTCGTCATTTAAAAAAGGTTTGATTGAGCGTTCAATAATGCATGATTGAGTCGTCGTGGCGTAGGTCATGTTTCTGCACGCACGCCACCTGACGCCCGCGCCATCGTGTTTTTATTATTGTGCATTGTTATTTTTGAGTTCGCAACATTCGCCTTATGGTGAGCGGGTAATTATAGCTGGCCGATTTTTTCTTGTTTTTAGCATTAAAATAGTTTCTGTTTAATATAAATAAGACCAACAAAAATTTATTATGGTATTTGCATACCCACTTTAAGCTCTGTTTAGATGGAAAGAGTTTATTGCATGATATATTATAGACGAGAAAATAACTGAAAGTTCTTGTTTACACACACTCAGATACCGATATTGTATTTAGACTGCACTGTACTCACCATGTGCAGTGTAATCGTACTATCTTACTATTATTATTATTATAAATAAATGTGAAAGCTTGTATGTTTGTACTAGAGGCCGTCTGGGTTAGTTTATTTATTTATTTATTTTATTTATATATAGTATTGTGGTACATAGGTAGAATTTTTATTTTATTAATTTGCATTGTTTGTACAGCTATTAGAACGACTGCTTTCTCTATTTCTCTCGACAAGTGACAACAGGCAGCAGTGTGTTGCGTTTCGGTTTGAAATCCTTCAATATTGAAGCCAGGAAAATAACTGGGCATTATGACACTCAATATCTTATGTCTTTGATGACGAGGGCAGTCCAGTATCATGCAGTAGTTTGTAATTAAAAGCTTTGTGAGATGTTGCTTCTGTTTATGGACAAGCGTAGGTTAGGTTACCATCGGGCGGGCGATTTGCTCGTCTCGTCATTCAAGCTAAAAAAAATAACCTACACAAAGGCATACGAGAAATACTAAAAGTTTAGTCTATGAAAACAATAGCCATAATACTACTCGACTAAATTCAGGCCGGCCAAACCATTTTGCGCAAAATGTAAGTTAGATACACTATAAATGATATTATAAGTGTTTTATTAATCACAGTTTACCCCTTTCTTATTTACGTTAAATAATTTGAGAGAAATGGACAAAGTACTGATCAGGTTAATCACTGATTAAGAAATGTTTATAGGCTTAATATAATCTTTACTCTACACCAATCTTAATCCGTAATGATAATAGTCTGATCTTAATCTAAACCCTAGATATAATGTCTACGATTATTATTAATTGAGCTGCTCTATTTCCAATGTAATGTTGTAAAACTTTAGATAATTTTAAACTAGTAAAGAAAAGAGCATTTTTTTGTTCTGAAGTTAATTACCGTTAATTTATAATTTTATAATTACCGTTAATTTTATAAATACACCCAACAGTCACACACATAGTCATGACGCCACACTAGTTTAACCTGTCTCGTATGTATCAGGAACTATGAGTTCAAATTCAAATTCAAATCATTTATTCTGTAAATTGGATCATAAATATCACTTTTACATGTCAATCATTTTTTATGCTACATTATATTTAAGACGGCATTTCGGGGCTAGCCATGAGAAGAAATGCCGAAACAAACTCATGGGTTACGGCCTCTTTTAATGTCCAGACATTGTTTTACAGAATTATGCGAGTGTAATGTACAGAAATTCCTGGATTGGCCTTTTTAAAAAATGGTCAAGAGTATACCAGACATACTTGGCACTCGCACTCACAAAAAAAAAACAAAAAATTAAATAATTGATATAAAAATTTAAAAAATCAACATGTCAGTATCGCCTTAAATACTAATATTGCGCCAATAGAGCAGTCAATATTAAACATTAAATTATATAAAAGAAGAGACCTATGTACAACCAATTTTGTAAGGAGCGAGCGGCTTAATTCCAAGCTGTTTTGTCTTCTTGAGAGACTTGTAGTCCCACAACACCCAGAACCGACACAAATATTTGTGGATCACACAAACATTAGTCTCCGTGCGGGAATCGAACCCATGGCTTCACGCTTCGCAGCCGGCTGCTCGCCCACTGCGCCACAGAGGCTGTCTAGTCCTTTCCCAATTCTGATGAAAATCATCGTGAGGTTTGCGTCAAGACTAAAAAGCCTTTAGAAGGTGTACGAACACTTACAAAATAAGATGACACTAACATGTGTTATGGCATTGATGACTATTAATCTCTATAATACATACATACGCACTCACGCCTGTAATCCTCAAAGAGGTAGGCAGAGGTGTAATCAGTACACCCACATTTCTCCGAGCGTATCTCCGTCCCATGATGTGATAGGGGGCGTGTCTATCGTCATACCGGGCATAAATTCCAGACTCTGGGTTGATACTGAGCATTTCTTAATAGAAAACCCAATATCACTTTTTCCCGACCCGGGGATCGAACCCGAGACCTAAGCGTCAACCTTAGTCGTACGCGTACACATTACAACTGCGCCACCGAGGCAGTTTAATAATTATGTGTATGTAGATGTATGTGTGTATGATGTAATATGGTATATATGTATTCTTATTCGGAAACTGTATATAATATAATTTCATGAACTCTTAGACAGTCCTTTCTTATTCGTACTCTTATTTCCATCATATGGTTGCCTGTAAGAGATTGCCCTGAGCAATAAGGCCGCCAATTGTACTATGTTTAAATGTTTAATGTCTTTTTAGTTTTACTCAGTGTCTACTGTACAATAAAGCATTATAAATAAATGAAGAAAATCACCGAACACCATTGAGGTCATAAAAAAATATAAGCGCCGAATTGAGGACCTCTTTTTTTAAGTCGGATATTTATAACAGTTACACGCGGACCCGAATGTACGTAAAAAACATTTTGTATTCCGAACTATTTTCGATTTTCAAAATTAATAAATCTCAAATGCAATCCCAAGTCCATAGTGAATGCATCCACTACCCCCACAATAAACCTAGCGGTGTATAATTTAGTGGCTGTGTACCAGTCTGGCCGGCTATAGCGCTACGTAGCGACGTAGCTATCGTAGCGGCGTAGGATCGTAGCCATGTAGCACGGTCTGCGTCGCATTGCGCAGCCAGTGAGGGCAGGTCAGGCATACTCGTCGTGTAGAGTATGTTTGTTTTTATGCGTTTGTTGCACCCTGCGTACTGTATGTATGACTCAGATTTGATACAGACAGCTGTGCAATGCACTTTCAGGTTACAGTACCGGGGTAAGTTGACGACGGAATGACCTCACACTGCTATGCACACTAGTGTAAAGGTTAGGCAAGAAGTGTAGTTTCTTTGTGGTAGGTCCTTGTATCTGTGAAGCCGTCTGGGTAGGTACCACCGCTTTGTCTATTTGTGCGCTTATTTTTCTCTTGATTATCTGACGAGGCCCGTATGGTCATATATTAACTTGCATATTTCTACTCATTCGAAATAAATTACTTAATCTAACTTACATTAGAAAAAGTCAGAGAGAGACAGAAGGTCGATGTTTAAGTGGTAGAGCCACACTGTAGACAGCCTCCGTGGTGCAGCGGGCGAGTAGCCGGTTGCGAAGCGTGAGGCCGTGGGTTCGATTCCCGCACCTTGACAAATGTTTGTCTGATCCACAAATATTTGTCTCGGGTCTGGGTGTTGTGGGACCAAGTCCCTCGTAGTTCCTGATACCCACGACACAGGTTTACCTAGTGTGGGGTCAGGACTATGTGTGTGACTGTTGGGTGTATTATTATTATTATTATTATTATTTTGTCTTCATCACGAATGGGCCGGGTTGTTACCACTGCCTTACCGAAAATCGACATAAAGTAACGGCTTGCTGCTGCATTTCGAACGATGAGATATCCGGAGGCCTAAACCAACCAACCCTCCCCTTCCCAATCCCTTAATTATACTTTTCCTTTAAGGTCGGCAATGGTTGGTGGGGTCCATGATTCTTCTGGTATTGTGGGTATTCTTAATCGGTGGAGATCACTTACCATCAGATGGCATACAAATCGTCGCTGGTCTATGCTATAAAAAGACAAACGGGGCAAACTTATAACAGTCTTCCTTTTTGTTGTAGGTAACGAATATTGCCCGAAACGCGTAACTTTAATCGAGTACTGAATTTCTGGCTGGTTACTTCCCTATATGAATGTTTGTATCTATATAGTGTTTAATTTTATAAAAATAATACACTTTTTTTCTGTAGCCAGTTTTGATTGGAGAGTAAATAAGGTGGGTCAACCGGGTCAGTACCACGTTCTCACAGTAAACCGGCCTGAAGTGCTAGTTTTGCTGTGCGTACGATCAGATTGCCGGAGATCCAATGTTGACTGTAGTGGAGTTTGCTACCGAAATCGTGGCATGGTAGCGCCATCGAAATAAGATAACTAGAACGATAACTCTCATATGAATCTGCCAAAAATACGGCTCCACTTACTTACACATGCAAAGGTAAAATCACACGTAACACTCATACACGCAACAAAAATAAATGAACGTTCAAAATCAACTATATTTCATAAATGTTAATCTAAAAATCTAAAATTAAATATCTAAAAATTCAATTTCTAAATCGAGATACAACGTTCTGCACCGCAAAAAAAATTTGACGTTTTAAGTGTCAACTAGAGATCATGAATAATTTTTTATGAATTGATGAATGAACGAGCTGCACAGACTTTTATAGCCCCGCCCCCTTGCACATAGTGGGGTAATTTTTTTGCTTGAGTTACGTTTCTTGTCCACCATTATTTCAATGGGTAGCGCTTAAACGAATCTACCGATGTGGGTATGGTTTTTTATTTGAAAGATAATTTAGTTGAAAGTATTCTTAGCTAAGTAGCCTTGACCTGGCGCTGCAACTAAGCCCTCTGCAGCTTCCAACGCTTTGATAAATAATAGCAGATGTATTGTGTTTGGGCTCATTGAATAGTATTTGATAGCTTACTGATCAGGTCATCAGGGGTCATACTGATGATCAGGGTCTGATGATGGAGTAAGAATATGATCACAGGAATGCTTTGTGTTTGGGTTCATATAATAAGTTTGAATGAGTAGTTGGCTTCCAGATGGTGATCAGGTTCTGATGATGGAGTAGGAATATGATCACAGGAATGCAACTTCGTGTTTGGGTTCATATAATAAGTTTGAATGAGTAGTTGGCTTCCAGATGGTGATCAGGTTCTGATGATGGAGTAGGAATATGATCACAGGAATGCAACTTCGTGTTTGGGCTCATATAATAGGTTTAAATGAGTAGTTGCCTTCCAGATGGTGATCACGGTCAGGATGGTGATCACTGCGTGGCACTGGACTGCGCTCGTCACCCCGAGACATAAGTTATTAAGTCTCATAATGCCCAGTAATTTCACTGGCTTCAATATCCTTCAACCCGGAACACAACAGTGATTACACACCACTGTTTGGCGGCAGAAATAGACAAAGCGGTGGTACCAATCCAGACGGCCTCTCGCATACGAGGGGCAGGTACCACTTAGTGTGTTTTTATTTTACCAGACTTGTCTCACTCACTTTTAAGCGTACGAATGATCACGTGGTTTTCAACTACAATAAAATTTCTTACAAGACGCGCTCCCCGTCGAAGGGGACCCAGTCAGTGCAAAAAAAGCTCTCACACTTAGTGATTCAGTACATTATAGCTTGCACGCGCGCGGTGGTTTTACTGTATATGAATAAAATTACCGATAATAATCACTTAATGAGTTAAATAGCACTTTATTTTGTTGAAGCGAGAGTCTTTATTTGTTTGTGTTTACGGAGTAAGCCTTATGTACTTATTACTATTATGATATGCTGTGCTATTACATCCATACTTACTAATATAAAAATGCAAAAGTAATTGTCTGTCTGCCTGTTACCTTTTCACGGCTAAACTACTGTACCGATTTTGATGGAATTTGGTATAAAGAAAGTTTGAACCCCAAGGACGGGCATAGGCTACCTTCTGTCTCAGAGACTATAGGGCTGAACCATGGGTTCAAATGTTTTGTGGAGAAAGAATATTATAACTTTTGTGTAAAAGTTACTTTAATGACGTAAGTGAGCACGAAGAAGGGATTTTTACCATTCATCCCCTAAAAAGCAAAATAGGGGATGAAAGTTTTTATGGGCATTTTTCCTCACATTTTTTATCGACCTGGGTATCATTTTCGAGTTTTCTTGGGGTACTGTTAAGAAAACGACATCCATTTTCAAATCCAAGGTGGCGGGCATTTTTTCCAAAAAATCGATATGGATGTCATTTAAATTAAAATAAATAAAAAAATAAAAAAAAATAAAAATTGTTTATTGACACGTAAATTACATAAACAATGGTATTAATTAGGCATCGTTTTTGAGAGTTTATTATATAATGTACTGATTACTGGTTCCCAAACTAGGCAAAACCTGTATCTTGGGAGACAGTGTTCAGTCGCTCCAAAGGTAAACGTAATATTTGTACATAAGTTCGCTGTTTATGCTTTATTTTGGTAAGTCATTGCTCTTTATTATATATTTATTTATTTCTGGTGTCTGTGTATGTGTGCGCGCGCGTGTGTGTGTGTGTGTGTGTGTGTGTGTGTGTGTGTGTGTGTGTGTGTGTTAATAAATTAGTGAGATTTATGATAGGTATATAAGAAGGTCTTCGGTTTTTTGGTAATCAAGTTGTTGAAGCCAGTTGGTAACCTTCACTTTCACTTCACGTCTATTTTTTGAAACGATATTTTGAAAAGTGGATGTCATTTTGTTTTTATTTTTAAGGCCGATTGACTTTATTGGTATTGGAGACGCCCCAACGCTTGCCTGAGACGCCACGACCATAAAAATGAGCAACATCACACAGAACTTTACTTAACAATAATATTTTTAACATTCCTAAATGCTATCAATATTGCAAAGCAGGAACCTCCATTGTCCCCTTTAAATTCAATAAAGGACCATCGCGTACCTAATTGCTATGCCACGGGGACTAGCCATTAGCAGGGAATGTGGCCGACACCCGACATCTAACCATCTTTTACGAGAAGGCAATTCTCTCGATCAGTGGATATTTGTTTACCCGATTACACAAAAAAAGTATTCTGTTTCGGGTCATACGCACGCACGCCTGTAATCCCCGAAGGGGTATGCAGAGGTGTAACAGTAGACCAACATTTTGCCGAGCGTATCTCTGTCTCATGATGTGATAGGGGGCGAGCCTATCAACATACCGGGCAGAATTCCAGACTCTAACTGATACTGAGCATTTCATAATAGAAAAACCCAATATCACATTTACCCGACCCGGGGATCAAACACGAGACCTCAGCGACAGCAGACGTAACGCGTACGCATTACAACTGCGCCACCGAGACAATGTAATATGTTATTAACATTTAATAAACATAATAATATACATAGTTAAACACACTGCCGCGGCCGGGGCGTCACGTTCTTCCTGGAACTTGGCGAACACACGACCATGTATAAATAAATATATATCTAAATAAACAAGACCAAACAATTTATTTTCTTGTTATTTACTCAATAAATACCAGTTGTTACTGTAGCTTCGCCCACGTGAAAGTAGTTTGTGGAATAAAAAGTGAACGGTACCCTTTAATAAAATATGTATTTCGTTAATTATCATTGAATTAAGAACACTAATATCAAGTTTCGAATAATTTGGACCAAAAATATATCTTTTCCGATACAAACTTTCCCATCCTACTTCATACTTTTAGGGGTGTAATATAAAAATCTTAGGATCTATGTTGTTTTAGGAATACGCTGTAAAAATTTCAGCGTTTCAGCTGAATCTGTTTGGTCTAAGCGTTGTTGAATCAGCCAACCACATGTAATTTGATATGTACAAACTAAAGTGACGGTTGATGACAATCTAAACAATCGACCCCGCGTTTTTCATCATTACCTCATTAATATTTATGATAATAGGAAAGGAAAGGAAAAAAATGGCCGCTTCCTCTAGGTACGGGCGTCACATAAATAAACAAACATGTATTTAATAGAGTTTGGCGACGAAACAGTTCCGGGAGCCGTGCGGAATGTCATTACTCGAAATATACGGAAAACTCGCAGCGCATACAAACTGGGGGAAAATCAATCCCGTCGACACCGCTACAGCTACACCTAACTAGAAATAGCTGCCATGCCGGTAGCGGCGGGCGTAGCGTCCTCACGTAGCACTGTCTACGATGCTACAGCGTGTTCCTACTTCTCCGTAAATTAGACATAACTTTTATTATATTGCCTATATTTATTTTATAGGTAAAATTAAGTATATAAATGTATCGTTTGACTCAGAACTAATTACAGATTTTCATCGTAATATTGACCTTTATTTCGTTAATAAATGACGATACTAATAAATTACCTGACTTATAATAAACCCCAGCATGTGACAACACAGAATCCCCTTGTATTTTCTCATGACTCTTGGGAATAATTTCAAAAATAACAAAAATGGGACGGTAATTGCGTCCGGCAGTTTAGTATATTATTTTTGTTCTGGTGCCCTAAATCATGCGAAAATGCGCACTCCGAAAGAGGGTACGTAACCAAACGAAACTCACATATAACGCACTCCCTACCAACTTTTTAACAGTCTAACTTTTAACACCTGCAATGATAAAACGTGAAATTTGTTTGTACTTTTTTATCTGCGCCTTAGGTGAGTTTGAAACTTCCTTTATATAAAAATTAAATACATTCGTAAACATAAAAGGACTAATTTCGAACTCACTGACAAGAGAGAAAATTTCTTAAAGTATGTAATTGTTATAGACCGGTAAGTATGTTATTAGTACATTGTGCGGCGTACAGAGGTTTAACTTAACAAGAATCCGTATTTCCTAATTCCTCTGCTATGCCCGGGCCGCAAGAGTACTAGGGCAACATAAACTATGGGCGTATGTGTGCAGGCGGCGGCAGCGTCGCGCGGCGTCGAGGCGCATTGCAGGCGGGTGAATGCCCGCACATCGATCCTGCGCCTCCCAAACCCCGCCGACGGCCTGACGCCCCCGCGTCCCGCCACTTGCGTAACCTCCCCGCTGACTCCCTCCTCTTCACTTATGTAACGGTGACGCGGTTTGCGTGATCACGATTGCTTCACGTATTTTCCATTGCATTACAATTACTACGTTTTCATATAATTTTGTTATGATTATTTTGGTTTACGAGGTACAGTATTATGAAAATCCTAATGACATACGTACTACTATAGTACGACCATTGTGTAAAAACGCGGGAAACTCTGTAGAAGTTTACTCGAACTTATATGATATAAGGCGTTACAAGGCGGAATTATAAACAAAGGGTATTATTATCAGTGTTGATTGAAAGTTTGTACAAGTATTTTGCTTTTTTGTTAAAAAATACACTTTTTAACTAACATAATAGCCTTGTTGAAGCAGGTCTCGGGTTCGATCCCTAGGTCGGGTAAAAATGATAATGGGTTTTTCTATTACGAAATGATCAGTATCAGCCCGGAGTCTGGTATTGTGCCCGGTATGGCGATAGGCTCGCCCCCTATCACATCATGGGACGGAGATACGCTCAGCGAATTGTGGGTGTACTGGTTACACCTCAGCCTACTCCTTCGCGGATTACAGGCGTGGGTAGGTATGTATGTATAATAGCTGTATCACGTGCCTCAATGTTCGGAAGAATTCTGGGGCCTTAAATTACAGGATATATACTGACCCCAGAAGGAGTCATTGAGTTTGGTATTTCGCCATGTGTGCGGTGGTCGCTATCCCGTCGCGTACCATCCCTTCAGCACTGTAGCCGGTTTTTCCATGTATACTGTGGTAAACAAATCCCAGCCTCTATAAATATTTATATAAAAAACACATAGGCAGGTACAAATACGTCGACTGATTCCAAATGAATTCCCAACAGATTGTATTTTCAAAACCGGCCAAGTGCGTGTCGGACCACGCACAGTGAAGTGTTCCGTAATGTAATCGAAAATATCCCATATCTCAAAAACCATACAATACAGCTTATTGAAAACAATTTTTGTTGGAAGTATCTTTTATGTTACACTACCTAGAATTTTTTGTTGAATTTTGATTTTTTAGTAAAGTTAGATGACGGGGCATATTTTTCACGAATTTGGACACGCAAATCTCAAAAAGTAATGACAAAATTAAATTTATAAAATATTTAACAACCTCTACCTATATATTTTTTTTAAGAACCTATCTAATGATATCACACATGACTATATGTAATGAAAAAAATCATCCTCAGTTACATATATGGAGAGCCACACCAAAAAAAAACTTTTCACTAGACCTCTGTATAGCGGTTCATACAATACACCTTCTATCCAAATTTCATTCATATAGTACTAATAGTCTCCGAGGAAAACGGTTCTGTTTTTGTCATTTGGTAACGGAACCCTAAAAACGCTGGCTTGATGTATTAGAGGGTCATGTCTCCCTGGTGGTCCAATGGTCTTACTACAGAGGATGCTCAAAATCGGGCGAAGTGAAGGCGCCTTAGTAGGAAGGCGGACTCTGGCACTAACCGGGATAACGCCAGGAAGAAAGAAAGAAGAAGAAGGTAACGGAACCCTTAGAATGAATAGGTTTTATCGTAGCAGAGGTTCAGAGCGCGGCAATATATATTTTTTTTTATATTATTGTTATCACAGACTTTGTTTTAGTATGCTTTTGTAACAGCTTGGTACATAAATACTTATTGTTCCAGAAACAATCAATACTATTAGATCCAAGTTCATGTTTACGAGTTAGTTTAATGTTTCATTCAAAATTATTGTTCCTATTTTTTTTAAGGATGTATTAGAATACAAAACTAAACAATAAGGGGCAACCGCCCCGGGCGGCAATTTCAGGGGCCGCCAAAATCATAATATATGATTAAAATTAAAAACTTGCTCCACAAACCGCCTAGCATACGGAAGCCTGGTTGCTTCACCGTCGACCGTCGAAAACGGCGCCACACAGGCCCTTTGTGCATCATTCTTTGCTTTTCTTTTAATTTTTTTAAGTAATTTATCTCAAAGGCTGGAGAGAGGGGCGCCACTATCAAGATTCTGCCCCGTACAAAAAAATCGTACTTCCGGGGCTATACATGAAAGTTCATTCATCTTCATTTATATGTAACACATTTACTCTATTCTTTACTGTAGAGTCATGTCACAAAGCTTTGAGCTTTGAGCTACTGACCTGAGAACAACAGGCGTAAAGAGCTGCTTAATTGTACACGCGGCGTTTGCAACTTTATATGTGTGTGTGTCTTCACATACATAAGATTGTCAACTCCGCACTTAAACCATAAGTAGGTCTTTTGTAGAGTTTTTTATGGTCGGTAGGGCACCAGTGTAAATTTTGTAAATCCCGAGGCAGAGGTTCAACTCGTACATCCACGTGTCGCCAAGATTTTTTCGATCACATGATGATATGTAGGGAGCCTATCGCCATTCTGACACAAATTCTAATGCCGAGTCCTCATGTTTGATTATTCGAATTAAAAACTCAAGCGCAGACTGTGATGGACCTGGGCTTTGAGGATCTAACCGTTTTCTCAAATCGCCTCGCCGCATTGGTCCAGTACCAGTGTACTTAAGCTTTTTGCACATCATAGAATATTTAATTTTTACTGCGTCTTTCCGCAAAAAATCCAGTGGCAATCAACCATTTCTATTTGATCTCATACATACGCCATACATCTCATGCATTAAACGCCTTATATTTTGAAATTATTTTATTTTTCCTGATAAATTCTTGTTTCTGCAACACAACGAATATCAACAATTTACTCAAATATTTTAAACACAACAAAAATCAATTGACCCTAAAAATAAAATCAAATACATCTAAATAGGTGGAAATAAAACATTAGAGGAAGTTACGGTCCGTAGCGGTGTAGCACCGTAGCGGGGTTACGGCGTAGCGGGGCGCGGTCGGCGACCCCTGGCCGTGAACGGGGGCGCGCCGGGCTAGCGCCGCACTGCCTACGCTCCCCGGCAGAGTGCGCCCCCGCCTAACCGCCGCACCACGCCGCACCGTGCTGTAGCCCCTCGCCGCACCACCGCACCGCACCGCACCGCCGCTCTGATACACCGCTCGCCCCCTGCCCCGCCCCGCTCGTACCCGCTCGTCCGTGCAACGCACACAAATACAAGAGTCGCGGTAGACACGTGCGCGCCGCTCCCCCGTCGCTACAGGGTGATGTCACTAATGATAAGTATGGACGTTTGTTTGTTCGATAACTTTAGGCTTGATACGTTAGTTTGTTAACGCTAAATAGTTAACGAAAAATTAAAAATAAAATACTAAAGTTATGAGTTATTAAATAAGTTTTTTTACTGACGTAAAATATGATCTTTACGAACCATTCTGAGCTATCGCTTAATGTAATAAAAGTTTATATCCGATTTTTTTACCTATCTAATGTTACTTACCTATATAAACATTCGGCAACCACATACATAGCAGCTAGCAGACATATGGATATGCAATTCATTTTTTTTTTTTTTTTTTTTTTTTTTTTATTGCATAGGCCGGCAAACGAGCAAGTGGGTCACCTGATGGTAAGTGATTTCCACCGCCCATGTACGCCCACAATACCAAAAGAGTCATGGGCGCGTTGCCGACCTTAAAGGAAAGGGATAATTTAGGGATTGGGAAGGGGAGGGGGATTTGGGCCTCCGGATATCTCACTCACCGTACGAAACGCAGCAGCAAGCTGCTACTTTACGTCGGTTTTCTGTGAGACAGTGGTAACGACCCGGACGAGCCGGCCCATTCATGCTGTAGACAAAATTGTCTACAGCGTGGCTCTACCACTCGTATCTACAGCGTGGCTCTACCACTCGTATTTTGGCCGATATTAATTAAAACCGCAGCTAAAATACTCGCAATACAAACAACAAACAGCATCCAGACTATCAAAGCTAGATTAAAATAAAAATATCTAGCCATTAGTTGATTGCACTGTGCATACAGCACTCACTCACACAAGCACGAGCGCCACACCCCCGCACGCACACAGTAATAAACCTGCACACATTGAAGGCAGGTACACACAGACGTGTACTACAGGGGGCAGTGTGTGAGTGGCAAAGTGTGTTAATGTGCTTCCGCGTGCGCACACAGCGGCGTGTTAGTGTGTGTGGGGTGCATCGACTCCGCTTCCGCTTCCGGCGGGTACAACGGCCTGCTCGTGATTTATGTCCGTCCGCTCGAAGGTTTGCGTGTTATTATGACGTTAGTTCATTTCACTGGCGTTTTGTTTTATTAAAATGATTGATACAAATGTTATGTTAATTAAGGATTTAGGTCTATTTTCAGTTACATTTATTAAAATCCAGGTTGCAGTTGACATTATTTTGCTGGTGGGTGTGTCGCCGCCAATGAATTGCAATCCCTAGTGGGGGTCATTATCAGCCGTTCCGGGATTAGCCGGTGTACGTTTAGTTACATAGGCTGACTGACATAACTTCTGATGGCCAATTCTCGTATTTAACTGACATTGCAAATGAATTTTAGCCGAACTGAGATTAAATTGTGATTTGACAAAAAAAATGTTTTCTGCTCATATTTTAGTTCAGTCCAGTTTCAATATGATCTCATCTCGATCTTTATGCAATCTCAATTCAGTCACAATTTTGACGTTTATAAAAGGACATGTGTCATTTAAAAATGTTAGCAGAATGCCGTCAACTTTTAATTTATTTTCGATCTCATTTTGATCTATGTTCATATTTGACGCTGATGAGAATACCACTTGCAATTTTCTTGACAATGAAACTAGATCGGAATGATATTTTGAACATTTTGAATTATGAAACTTTGCCTTCTGGTTACCATTGAGAGCTACAATAACTCTCGTCGTCTTCGAACTGTGCAATACTTACAATTAGGTAGAAAGAGGCTACATAGGTAAGTCCATTCGCCATGCTGTAGTAAAAATACCCTCCCATCCTCCCTTTTTTATTATAACAACATCTGAATATAACGCTGTAGTTTTATGGTTTTAGAATTCGATACGAAGCTAAACTGATCGCTTTTCCTAGTAAGTGTCTATGCCGTTATATAGAGCTGTGGGACTCTGCTGATGCGGTGCTCCATTTTACTTGATTATTGAGTGAAGGAAAGTGTGGACATGAAATCACGCGGCTGAATATAATAGTGATTGTAAGATATAGTTATGATTACTGCCTCGGTGGTGCAGTTGTAATGTTTTTGCGGTACAGCTGCTCTAAAGTCTCAAGTTCAATCACCGGATCGAGTAAAAGTAATATTGTTTTTTTTCTATAACAAAATTCTCAGAATCAGCGTGGCGTCCGGAATTATGGTCGGAATGGTGATAGGCCCGCCCCCTATTCTATATGGGACGATACGTATACGTTTCTCTGTACAAAAGTTGCCAAAATAATAATCCAACTGCAATGCGGATAAAATCGTGAACATATATGTGCGTATGTAGTTAACTGTTATGTGGGTAACTCATAATGTATGCGTTCAAAGTTCCAATCCTGAGTAAAGACCGACCAACATATACATATAGAATTATATGACTTGAGTCCTGACTGACTGTTTATTTTACAAAACTCAATAACAATAGACTGCCTCGGTGGCGCAGTTGTGATACGTACGCGTTACGACTGAGGCTGACGGTGAGGTCTCGGCTTCGATTCACGAGTGGGGTAAAAGTGATATTGGGGTTTTATTGTGAATTGCTCAGTATCAGCCCAAAGTCTTGCGACCGGTATGGCGATAGGCCCGCCTCCTATCACATTATGGGACGGAGATACACTCGGCGAAATGTGGGTTTACTGGGTACACCTCTGCCTACCTCTTCGGGGATTGCAGACATGAGTGTGTTAGGAAAATCAAATATGGCAATTTAACAAATAATAAAAGATGTATTTATAACTTATATTCTACATCTCATGTTTGATTTTAATGTAGAATTATAAGGACATTGACATTATTCACTGGATGACATTAATTATTATAAGGACATTGACATTATTTACTGGATGACATTAATTATTATAAGGACATTGACATTATTCACTGGATGACATTAATTATTATAAGGACATTGACATTATTCACTGGATGACATTAATTATGTTTCATTCACATAAAATATATAGTACATATTTATTGTTGCGATTAAATTAAGTATACTGTTTTACATGTACTAGTCATAAGTCCAAATTATTTATAAACATATTAATTACATACATACGCACTCACGCCTGTAATCCCCGAAAGGGTAGGCAGAGGTGTAACCAGTACACCCACATTTCGCCGAGCGTATCTCCGTCCCCTGATGTGATAGGGGGCGAGCCTATCGCCATACCGGGCACAAATTCCAGACTCGGGGCTGATACTGAGCTTTTCGTAATAGAAAAACCCAATATCACTTTTACCCGACCCGGGGATCGAACCCGAGACCTCAGCGTCAGCCACAGTCGTAACGCGTACGCATTCCAACTGCGCCACCGAGGCATATTAATTATGAATAATAATAAATAAATTAATTATGAACATATTAATTATGAATAATAATAAATAAATACACCCAACAGTCACACACATAGTCCTGACCCCACACTAGGTTAAACCTGTATCGTGGGTATCAAGAACTACGAGGGACTTGCGGTCCCACAACACCCAGACCCGAGACAAATATTTGTTAATCAGACAAACATTTGTCTAGGTGCGGGAATCGAACCCACGGCCTCACGCTTCGCAACCGGCCACTCGCCCGCTGCGCCACGGAGGCTGACGAATACGGACACAATGGCTTGAAATTGTAAATATTACGATGTATTTTATATTGTATACCGTCATTCATTTCCTTAAATTGAGGGTGGTTTGTTTGTCAAGTAGTTTCTTGGAGTGGGAAAGTTATGATAAAAAAAAGGCTTCTTGTCATTCGGAGGAACGGTCTGATTTAGTTTGTGTTTCAGGGTGAAGCTCTGTTAGTTTGCTCTTTATTATATAATAATAATTGTGGTAAATAGTTGTAAACAGCAGTAAAATAGTCTTGGATACCTATGTGATTGTTGAAGGATTACCAAAAGCTAAGTATTATTTGTGACTTATGTATTGGGTATTACATTAGTTTTGTATATACATATATTATGTATAGTGATGTATATTATATACTGTTGGGTTTGTCTTCCGCCACTTCTTTTCTACAGTTATATATTCCGAAGTGGTGGTAGTTTATTAAAAAGATATTAACTTTATGTTCTATGTTTTATATCCTGTTTTAGCGGTTCATATAACTGAAAGCAGGAGCAGGTGGTACAACAGCGTACACAAGCAGTTGGTTCCTTGATGGGTCACGACCCCCAGCATTGGGGAATCGACGCAAGGAAGACCCCTTCGAGTATTATAGGCTCACGCCTATGACGCATTCACATGCATATGTAGGTTTTTTTCCCGAAAGACAAATTCTACACTAGCACACTATAATATAAACACATTATTACGAGTGTCTCTTTTTTTTCTTATTGGAAACCACTTAGACACTGATTTATAGTTGTAACATAAAATTCAAAATCTTATTAGAAATCTACAAATAACGTCCACGCAACCATGTAAATCCCAATAACTACACACGCATAAACAATAGCAAACATCACGTGTGTTCTGTGGTTCTAATCCAAATGAAACATTAACTCGAGTCTCAAAGCCAATCGTGGCATTCACTCAGATATTCCAACAAGACTAGTCTGTCTCCCGACTCCCCTCAATTAATATTTAATTTGCTTTTTCGCTAGTCCTCGTCCGAAAATTGATCCGTCTGTCTGTCTGCACTTCACTTTTGTTTGGTAAGCCTATATGTGTGACTTCGTTAAGTGCATTCAGTCTGACAACTGACAGGGAGTACAATGACAATGGACAGATAAATGAAGCTAATGTATATCTACTATATTAGCCAAAAGAAACCTACAATAGTGAGGTTTAATGTGACTTGAGTGGTAGAGCCACGCTGTAGACACTTGTCTACAGCATGTATGGGGCGGCTCGTCCGGGTAATTACCACTATCTCACAAAAAACCGGCGTAAAGTAACAGCTTGCTGCTGCATTTCGTACGGTGAGTGAGATATCCGGAGGCCCAAAGTCCCCTTCCTAATCCCTTAATTATCCCTTTCCTTTAAGGTCGGCAACGCACCCATTATTCTTTTGGTATTGTGGGCGTGGAGATCAGTTACCATCAGGTGACCCACTTGTTCGCTTGCCGGCCTATACCAAAAAAAAACTTTGTTATGTCATCAGTCCTCACTTACAGTCTGACAACTGACAGATCGTAATGACAATTACAAATTAATGACGGTAGTGTAAGTGGGCCACCAACATCTTAGATCCAAAGCCAACTTCAGCTGCACGTGGTACACTCTGCTGATTAACGGACGAGGCAATGATGAAACTTGGTTCCCGTTGCGGGTTATGGGGGTCAGATGGCGGATTGCCCTATACCACATACCGTCAAATCTATGGTACGAGAAAGCGGAACCTGGTATTAAGCCGAAATAACGCCAGGTTAACGTCAGAAAGAAAAGGTTGTCAATTATTTGTTTTTATCACCAATAGTAATGACATTCGGACTTAGGTCGCATTCGCATTTGGCCACGTCCATATGATTCTTATTAGACTATACACATTTAAACATGCTGCCTTCGATCCCCGGGTTGGGTAAAAGTGACATTGGGTTTTTCTATGACGAAATTCTCATTATTAACCCGGCGTTGGAATATGTGCCCGGTATGGTGATAGGCTCGCCCCCTAACACATTATGGGACGGAAATAAGCTCGGCGAAATGTGGGTGTACTACTTACACCTCTGCCTACCACTTCAAGGGTTACATGCGTGAGTGCGTTCAAAAACTGTCTATACATTAATTAGTGGTTAAATCGAATATTGTAAATAAGTCCTTAACTTATTGTACCCATCTCCAAACACAAGCCTCTTCTCAAATATTGATTACAATTTAAAGTGAAACTTGTTTGTGCTGAACAAACTGACTGTATTGTTTGCTATAGCGAGCGGTGATTCACCGATACACGGCGCGCAGACGATGCGCCAATATTTGAACTTTGCACCGATCTCATGATTATACTCCACTGAAGTTACCTGCTAAGTCCTTTGATTGCCTGGTAACTCTGCTGGTTATTGACACCACAGTAGTTCGAGTTACAAAATACGTTCAAGTTTTTTGTAATCATCTGCTGCTGCAGTTGTCATTTTACTTGCCTTGCACATTTTTATGAACCTGTTATTATGATTGAATACTAAAGCGTAGGTAGATAAAACATCGATCGGAATGATCGAAGATTTATTGTAAAGATCATGCCATACTGTAATGGAACGGAACCGAACAGACAGAGCCATGCCATACCCAATGTTTTTTTAGATTTCTATAAAAAATTTAGGAAATTTAATACTTGACGGTTTTTTTTATAGTATGGGCCGGCAAACGAGCAAGTGGGTCACCTGATGGTAAGTGATCTCCACCGCCCATGTACGCATACAATACTAAAATCATGGGCGCGTTGCCTACCTTAAGGGATAAGTAAGGGATTGGGAAGGGGAGGGGAATTTGAGCCTCCGGATATCTCACTCACCGTACGAAACGCAGCAGCAAGCTGCTACTTTACGCCGGTTTTCTGTGAGACAGTGGTAACGACCCGGACGAGCCGGTCCATTCATGCTGTAGACAAAATTGTCTACAGCATGGCTCTACCACTCAATCTGGGTCTGTTCTGTTCCGTTCCATTAAACATTGGCTCTTACTGCTTACTTACATATAATTATAATCGTATATCTTTCACTGTACTACCAACCTCATCATATAGGATCGACAAGTGATCATTTGCCGAACCGCGGCAGCTGCGCATACAACCGTCGCCGCGTCGCAGATCGATAACTCCCACCACACCTGCCATCCTGGTACCTGACCATCCACACGTGGCACTAATGTTTGCATTTTACAAAGGATTTGAATGAAAATTAAGTAGATGATGGGACATGGTGAATATGATGATCTGGTACATTCATTATTATAATTAGGGCTATAATAATAATACCGTACTAAAAAAATGTAAGTGTATATAAAATATTATTTATATGTATTTCTTTCTTTTTTATGAACTTCCATACTTTTTAGAGAGCACGAAACATAATATTTTTTAGTCACACTCCAGCATACTTGAAACTTTCCAGTTGTTGTTGTTAACCAATCAGAAAAGCAAATTTTTATCGTCTGCATAAAATATTTTTAAATATTCGCGTGACAATCTATGTAAATAAATAAAATCAAATCCCAAATTCCCCTGTATGTTTCTGTACAGTTTTAATCACTTTCATTAAAACACCAACCCCTTAGAAACATCTCAGAAACCTAAAATAGGCAGGTATTAAATTATAATAACACAAGCTTTATACCCCTTTCACAAATATTGTTCTAAGTAAAAGAAATACAATATTATTATTCACGTTCCTGAGAAATAACATAAGAAACGATGAGAAAAACCTACTTTTCTGCTAAGATAACATAATTAAGTTTTTCGACGAACAAGATGTATATTAAACATTCTCATGAAATTCAAATCAAAATAGACTTACATAATGTATGGAGTATATAGTATGGGAAAAACTTATAAAATCAGCTGAAGGATAGACATGTGTAAAAGCAGAAGGCGTATTTCGAGCCATGGGTGGCCCAAGATGTTAAGTTCTCCGCCCAGAAACATCCACAATGCCAGAAGAATCATGGACGCGTTGCCGTTCCTTTTAGGAAAGGGATAATTAAAAGTTTAGGAATAGGAGAAAGAATTTGAGCCTCCGTATGTCTCACTCATCGTACGAAAAGTCCTACATTCCACATGCCCTTATCCCACTCGTAGTGGGGTCGGCGCAGCATGCTTTTGTTACAGAAAGATGTAGCTTGTAGTTTTTACGACCGGTCGCCTGCCTGACGTCAACCCCTCTGGGGAGAAAACACCCAGGCCTGAAACATATATTCGTGGATCACACAAACATTTGTCTCGGTGCGGTAATCGAACCCACGGCCTCTCGTTTCACAGCCGGCTACTCGCCCACTGCGCCACGGAGGCGCACGTAATTTTTAACCATTGTACGAAGCGTAACAGTTATTATTTTACGTCGGCTTCCCGTGAGACAGTGGAAAAAACCCGGTCGAGCCAGCCCTTACATGTTGTAGACAAAACTGTCGTAGAGCGTACGCCTGGTAAAACTCTCCCAAAGCTATAATATCGAAAATTATGTTCTTATAAATTAATAATGTATGTCATACAAGACTTATAAACTTTAATTAATATATTTCGATTGACTACATGTACTGTTAATAAGATCTGTATAAACTTAATCGCTAAAACCGGTCAAATTCGAGTAGGACTTGCGCCCAGTTTGTACGGAACCCTTACAAACAATAAAAAAATTGCACGTCGTATTTAAACTATATTCGTGCTTGTTATACATTTTATTAATTATTATAGATTTATTACATAATAGGCACACACCTGTATCCTCGAAAGTGTAGGTAGAGATGTAACTGGTACACCCACAGTTCGCCGAGTTTATTTCCCTCCCATGATGTGATCGTTGGCGAGCATGTAGGCATATCGGACAAATTCCAAACAACTCTCGGATTTTTTATATCGTAAACTCAATAAATCGTGACCTAGGATTAGAACCCAGGACTTGACCGGTACGTACACGTAAGTACGCTGTCACTACAAATGAGGCGATAAAACTTTATTGTGGCGATCATTTACGAGATTGAATGAAGACGTTGAATTGTATTGGGTTCGAGGGCGCGACATCGGAAGCCGGCCAAGGATAGCCGCGGCCGCTGAACTTGTACACACTCCAACTCTACTTTCCTTATTCGGACTTGCTTGATGCGTTTATATAATGGCTCAACTGACCAAGATGTGCAGGTTTGTTCTATAACAGAGGTCATCAAACGTGCAAGTGAGTCACCTGGTGGTAAATGATCGTCACCGCTCATGAACACCAACAACACCAGAAGAAGCATGAATGCATTGCCGGCGTGTTTTATAACGTAACGAGCAGGTCGCTCGCCTGATAGTAATTGCGACGCCTGCCCATAAACAGACAGAACACCACACAGTACTTTGAATTACAAAGCACTACACGTTGAACTGCGTTCATAACTCAGAGACATAATATTAAGTTGTTGTCTCATAATGCCCACTAATTTCAATAACTTCACACTATAGCTTGGCAACAGAAATAGATAAAGCGGTAGTACTAACCCAGACGGCCACCCACATATGAGGGACATAGTAACCTAGTAAAAGACCTCGAAGGAAAGGAAGCTTATCTTATGACATCACTGAAAACAACATCATAATAGGTACAGCCGTTGCTGAGATTAGGGAGCACAAACGCACAGACAAACAGACAAAATTATCTGTTTATGATTTTATTCATTATATATAGTCAATGAGCTGTTCTAGAAAAGTTAACAAAACGAATTAAAACAATTCTGGTATGTACGACAGGTTCGGTAGTAAATGGTCATTGCCTGCTTACCACTTGGTCTACTTATAGATCGCAAAATGTCAGTTTGGTTCTATCAACTCTAACCGGTTGATTCTAGCACCTGCCAGCGACAATAACCTCGCAAATTCTTTGGATAATATTATATAGGTAGTATGGTAAAGTGCAGTGGTAGGATAACCGCGGCTCTTTGGCTCGGCTACAGCTTTACCACAAATGAACAATTTGAATATTAACAATCCAAGTGTTTTATGGCTAATTCCAAAGCAATTTTTTTCTATTCTTTATTTAGTGAAAGTCCAAAACAGTTTAGAAAAGGTAGGAACTGAAGATTAGTGGCAGGGTACCTCATACATATATTTAGATCCGATAGGTTTTGGAACATGGTATGGCATGGGTAGTTCCATCCAGGTACCAGTGGGATAGAGATTATATTTTGACTGTTTGTCTTGATTGTACTGTATCATCAGGTGCCAAGATAAAAAAGAGGTACTTATCTCACAAATTTCATTACGCTTTGTTTTCAAAGTCAAAACCAGGAAAACATAAATAAATGAAGCATACAAAATCGTTCGACACAAATGTTTGATAAAAACACTTAGTCAAATTTAAGCCAGGGTGAAGCAATTTCAGCAGCCCTGCGTAACAAAGATAAACCTGTTTAGATAAACAAGTTGATAGTGTGTCTGTGCGTTGATGGTAATTTTATACATTAGCGGAAGTTCGTAACGGGAGTTACACGGAAAATATGGGACAATTCTTCTAGCAGTTTACAGATTTTTTAATATAATGGCGTAGTTGATAAATGTCTTGCTTCTACAGTCAGACATACAAGAAATACAATATCTACTGATATATATAATGTTATATTTTATCAAAATAACATTTAATTCAATGTTTTGCATACATAACATACATGTTTTTCAATGTTTTGAGTTAATAAATTTTTGTTCGGCATACTAAACTAAAACTTGTACAAACACTCCTGCGAAAGGTGGGTACTCCAGAATCGGTCAAGTGTAATCACATCCTTGTCCAGCAAGCACGCAAATAACACAGAGGGGCGACCCGACCCAGTTGCCACCCCATGCCAGTGAAATAAGCCGTGAAACGAGATTAATACAATTAGACAAGCTGCTAATGGCCGCTTCTATGCTTGGTGCAGCCGACACCCGTAAGTAATAATTCGCGCCTTCTTGTAGAAGAACAGAACATGCACGAGTGACATGTTTTTGTTATTTTTATTTTTTATTGTGTTAAGTATAAGGTCTTATTTAAATTGTACTCTTGTGTGATGATGTGGTGTGCAATAAATGATTTCTATTTCTACATTAGTAGGAGAAGCTATTATGTATACCTAGGCAAAAAAATATATACATAGTAATGCAGTGCAGTTATTATTTTTAATTATGAGGTACAAAACAAAGTTGTATTGCGTCATAATCGTACGTAAAACATATTGACTACAAACAATAAGATGATTTGTAATAAATGTTGTTGATATAAATTTTCCAAAGCTGGAATTGATCTATCTATCCAACAATTCCATCGATCCTCATAACTAGAGGTACATACAACTCAATGTACCAGGGCAACAAGCTACACAAAGAATGTAAAACATAAATAAAACCTTTGAAATTGTTATTTTTTCGTTCTGGTGATCAGCATAATTCCAAATTCAAATGTAGGTACTCAATATCGAACCCTCGGCAATGAGTTTGAAATCACCTCTTGAACGGCTCTTGGGTCCTGGTAACCGGGGAGCTAGATATGGGGGCGCATGACCTAGTTTCTTGAAGGGTGCTCCGCCATCGGTCGCACCATCGATCCATGGGGTTCCGACACGCTAATCCTAGTACGTTTTGATTTACGGAGTTTGATTAGATGAGCTTTCCCCTTAAAATACGAGGAAACAGTTATTACAACGGTAATATTCGGTTTATTTTATAATTAAAAATTGGACCTATTTCACAACATTCTAGTAAGATTTATCCACCAACGTTTAATATATACATAAGACAGTTATTTTTAAAAGTAGGTAGGTAATGTGACTTTTGTATTTTACTTGATAAGTACCATTTACTCAGAGGTGGTGAAATAGGCGTTAAGACATATGGTATTGCTAAAAGTGAATAGTTACGTTAGCGAAAATATTTTAAAATAACATTATGATCGCTTTTTTTATTTATCTCGCATATTCCTATTGATATAGTCATATGGGCGAGCCTGTTGTCACAATAACAAATGAGCAAATTCACCGGGCAATACCGAGCACATATTTTATTAAATTAAAATCACATATCTTTAAAGGGTCGACTGACCTGCAAATCTAACCCCGACCTCATGATTCAATATCCACGTGCACAGTCAAAGCAGTGATGTTTATAGACCATATCTGTATGACGTATCGATAAAAAATAACACAAAATAAAATGAAATTATTATACCCTATATAACAAGTACTTAGCAGATGTTGCGAGCCCGACGAATATACAAGGAAACTTTCTATGTAATGTTGGAACAAAGGATATTCGTACTAGGACTTACCGTACGAAACGCAACAGTAAGCTGATACTTTACGTCAGTTACCTACAAAAATAAGACAGTGGAAACAACCCGGCCGAGCCGTACGGCTCATTCGTGCTAATTCAAACCGACCACAGCGTGACTCTGCCACACTAAAGAATTATTTATCTTAATAACAGTAAAAGTGACAGCCTCCGTGGCGCAATGGGCAAGTAGCCGGCTATAAAGCGAGAGGCTGCGGGTTCGATTGCCCGCACTGAGACAAATGTTTGTGAGATCCACGAGTAGGTATTTGACCATTAATAAAACAAACCATATCTGCATGACTTTCAAAACATGCAGTAATTAACTAACAGAGTATCAAACCATTGCTGTTACAATAATAGTTATTGTCAATACCTATGGCTTTTTTTTTATGGTATAGGCCGGCAAACGAGCAAGTGGGTCACCTGATGGTAAGTGATCTCCACCGCCCATGTACGCCCACAATACTAAAAGAATCATGGGTGCGTTGCCGACCTTAAAGGAAAGGGATAATTAATGAATTGGGAAGGGGAGGGGGTTTGGGCCTCCGGATATCTCACTCACCGTACGAAACGCAGCAGCAAGCTGCTACTTTACGCCAGTTTTCTGTGAGACAGTGGTAATGACCCGGACGAGCCGGCCCATACATGCTGTAGACAAAAGTGTCTACAGCGTGGCTCTACCACTCATATAACAACACATTAAAAATTCGATAACAATAACTAAATAATCCGATACTGTGTGGGCAATTTACGCATAGCATCGCATGTATTTTGCTCATCTCAGGCGTCCTTTCGGCTTTATGCTATAGACAAAGATAATTCTCGCTTTCTTCGAAGATTTTAAACAATTTGCAATTTCGCACTTTTGAGTAGTTAGGTATCTATTATAACTAGCATGCGTATTGTTTGTGTATGTAATTATGGATGGCAGGTGGTGCAGCGACGCGGGTGGCGCAGCGGGCTGACCGTAGACACGCGCCACGCGCTCGCTTGCTGGACAGTGGACACTGGACACTCGCAGGTCGAAGACCCTCGGCCCTGAGTAGGGTTGGCAGTGGTGTATTTGCACAAGGACCTGGAGAAGAGCACATTCTGAATACGGGAATTATTCAGAACAATAAAAAATATTAAATGTTGGCAATCATTTTACCCATAAGATTTTCATAGCCTACTCAACTCATCAGGAATTGGAATTCAACAGAAACAAAAAGATAGATGGATAAAAATCTCAATTCGAAATTCTCATGGAGAATTTTCAGGTATATAGGTTTCCTCATGATGTTTCCTTCATCTTTAAAGAAAGCGAATTAACAATGAATACACCTGTAACTTAAAAGTCGAAGATGATAACTCTTGGGACTAGTTTTGAACCTGCGACTTTCGCCTCGGCAGTCCGTACCACTCACCGCTGAGCTATCACTGTTTTTTTAAATTATATTAATTCTTGAAATAACACTAATTTATATGACTTCCGTCTCTCCCGTGACCACGGAAACTGAAAAGCTTTCGAAACGTCGGGACTAAAATAAAAACCGCGATAAAATCCGTATAAATTAGTTTTATTTCAATGTGTAATATTCTTTAACATAACAAATCACTATAAATTAATTCTGTTTAGTTTCGATTAAGATTATTTATATTGAAATACCTACAAGTATTTTAATCGTGGCAACCCTGCAAGTCAGTCGTATTTGCACGTTCGTAAATTTTACGTGCACTGTTGTCGCTAAATTATTCGATTGAGCTTTAATTAAGTGATTTGAGATTATTACCAGTTATATTACTCATCGATGTGCATTATTTTGAGACGTGAGATTATAAGCTCATGCTGTATTTTGATAAGGAATGTAAAATGGCAATAGTTTTATTAGTTTGCAAGGTAAGTTTGACAATAATTTATATATTAGAATAACTACTTTCAGAGTGGATTACTAAGTGGATGTGCAAACAACGCATACTCACAATATTAAGCTGAAATTTCACTAAATGAAGGCTAAATGTGATGTATTTGCTTGCAACGTCACGCACACAAACGCATAAGAAATGTCAGTTAAAATGTATTTTCCTATCAATTTGGTAATTTACGCAAATTTTCTGTGAGACAGCGGTAAAGACCCGGACGAGCCGGCCCATTCGTGCTGTAGACACAAATGTCTACAGCGTGGCTCTACTACTTAAAACATAGTTAGTTAAAACTTATTTTCTATAAGTAGTTATTCAAAATTATTATGTAGTTTTTTTCAATTCATTCAGGACGACTTACATATTACTTTTAGGGTTCCGTACCCAAAGGGCCCTCTTATCACAGAGCCTAAGCCGCACCGCGCCACGGTTTGCATGTCTGTCCGTCTGCTTATCTCTCCGTCTGTCCTACATTTAAAGATGTCTACTCTTTGAACCGTAATAAGAAGCTGGCTGCAATTTTCATAGGATAAGTGTTATTATGACTTATGAGTGATTTTTAAACAGATAGTACCTAAAAAGAACAAAGTAGGTATGAGACTTTTGATGCGCGAGTGCGACTCGTAATTGACCGGTTATTATGTGCCTCTTGTTGATGCTACCGAAGAAAAAATCGCAACAACACGATATATGTTTGATTCTCGTAAAAGGGTAAGTGTAAGCCAACAAATATTGGATACAACCCAAATTGGCCAGATTCCCACGCGATTCGTCAAGAAAGAAACAAAATCAAACACTCCCACGCATCACGACACTTTTTATTGTTACTTCACAACAAAAGGTGACTGACAAAAAACGTTCCCATCCACGTGGTAGCACCCACACCTGGCGCAAACCTTTCAATCCTCGGGCAGCTGCGCTCTCCTCATTATCCTAGATATCGCCTTGAGAAATCCCGGCGTCGGACGACGCTAGTACACAAAGACGAACGAAATGCGACCGCGCGTCAGCTGCCCCGTCAGCTTGCGCCATAAAAAATAGGCCAATAACACCGATGGCAAAAAAACTTTAAGAAATGTTAAAGATGGTGGCAGGTGCGGCAGTCAGCTGCGCGCGCACCTTTATTATAATTGCAGTGCGCCCGCGCCGAGCCGCTTTCGCTTTGTTTACTGCTCGTGAGCAGTGCGTCGACGACGCGACGGTGTTGATAGCGCGGGCGCTGCGGCCTGCGGTCGGCAAACAGACCAACGCGACGCGACGCTGCGGGTCAAACGCATAAGTTTTATATATCGTTTTGTGTCGATCGTCGCGTCGAGTGTGTGCGCCGCGCCGCCTGTGATCAACGAATTAAATTATATACACATTGATATGATGTACGCAAACACGTGATGCGCCTTGTTAACGCGCACCAGCCGAATAAATATATCGACGCACGCGAGCTCGCAGTGCGATGCACCGAAGGTTTTTTAATCGATGCAAATTGCAAAAAGATCTGGAATGTTAAAACCTGCACGAGTAGTCGTATTCATTTAGTGACTTTATTTATTCTATAATGAGCGCTAAAACTTAGACCCGTAGTGCGTGGCGCCTAGTGCATTACAAAACAAAAAGGACTAATCAAGTATACAGCATCTACGCATAATAAAGAGCTCACTTAGGTGTTGTTCTTGAATAAGTAGGGTTATCTGATATCAAGTAGCATGTTTAACAACAATACCTACATTAAGTACAATTGAATACTTACAGTAGTATTTTATCCCCCGACAGAAAAGAGGGATGTTATAAGTTTTCCTTATGTTGTAACTTGTAAGAAGTCTGTCTGCCTATCGCATCGCTTCTCCTAAATGGTTTACCCCTCGTCACTTGGTAAGTTAGCACCGAACATGAAAATCCACAATACTAATAAATAATACACACACAAATTACCATAATTTTTGCCTATTGGTTTTTAACGCTAACCGTAATAACTGCGCTTAAGCTATTGACTTGAACCAAAAAGTAAATGAAATTAATTAAAAATACGAACTTAATGCACATCATACATTATTTAATATATGTCGTATGCAAGGTGGTGACTGTAGGCACGAAATGTCAGCTAATCAGGGGTCCGAGTGATGAGACCTAAAAATAGACAATTGTCTAGGTAATTGATCGACCCTAACTGTGGAGGCTTTCCGAAAGGGCTACGAGAGGGTGAAGCCAAAGTATTTATTGATTACGGCTAAATTATTTATCACTACGTTTATCACTGATGCTAGTCTGGTTTGGGAACTTGATCTTTTATTTTATTTATTCAATAAGGGCATCCCAGTTTTTTGCCACCAGAGCTACGCCATGTTTAGTGGGATGACACGTGACAGTTCCTACAGAGAAGTAAGTAAGATTAGTAAATTATTATTTTAAACCCCATAAAAATGGGTAAATGTAACTACTAAAAATAGATGAGTTACGAAGACGAGGCGGAAGTTAGTGGCGCGAAATCTAAACTGATTAAGAGAACAAGTGCCCTGACTGACGGATAACGTCAGCCCAGCCCCATGGCCCGGTCCAATCAACATCTGATGAACTGTTTTTTGCACTCATTCTAATTCTAAATTCCTTCCAATAAATTCCATACAAAGAATTAGAATTTACGGGAGCGCTGCTGCTGGTCTCAAACACCACATCCAGGCACGCAATTCCCGCAACGAGAACAGTCAGCAAACAATATTTCAAACTCAACATGCATCTTTTTTCATCCGGTATAATGCCCGGTGGTGGTAGTGCCAGGGTTCACCTTTCTACTCAGTCGCGTCCACTTCGCCAGATCTTGAGTATTCACAGATTTGAGACTATGTTGCCTATCGCACCATGATTGTTTCTGTTTGACGTTATCCCTGCTTAGTGCCACGTTGCACCTGCCTACTTCGACGCTTCCACTAAACCCAGTCTTGACCAATCTCCGTAGTGAGACCATTTACTCTCATGTTTTCTTCTAATACGTAAAACCAACGCTTTTAGGTCAATCCTCGGAATCATACTCCTACACTAGTAACTTATGGCAACGACATCCATTATTCTTATAAAACAAATACAATTTTAAAAAAGGTAAATATACTTATGTATTTGGTTATTTCGTTGTAACTTGTGCCTCGTCTGACTTACAATCCATCGAAACGCAATTTAATATTCCCAGCGAGTGTTTACTACGGATATATAAAAACAATAAATGTATCAAGAATCTCGTTTGCAGTTAAATACACTATTGTAAACGTGTTTCAAGTAAATACTGCGTATAAAAGAATGGTAATCAGCTTGATGGCAAATGGCCACTGATACTTATTATACCCGCCATGCATCTTGCAAATTTTTTTATAGCAAAGGCCGGCAAACGATCATGTAGGTCATCTGATCATGAGTAGGTAAACTCCATAGCTTATGAATACTAACAATACCAGCAGATATATTACCCATACAGACATCTCTGTCCTTAACCTTGAAACCTTGTTCACCGAGCATATTTCCGTCCCATGATAGGGGGCAAGCCTATCATCGCCATTGCGGGCACATATTCAAATCTAGGACAGCTCACGTGTAATATGCTTGAAATGAAAAAGTTAAACACAAATTATGTTGCCTTTTTTATTTTATAGCATAGGCCGGCAAACGAGCATCTGATGGTAAAACTGTCTGCAGCTGTGATCTACCATCGACCACCAGTTTTGAACCCAAAACCGAACGGTTTCTTATCTTAGCACACTGCTGACCAATAAAGCGATATACTAATAATTTCATACATACATACATAAGCACTTACGCCTATAAACCCCGAAGGGGTAGGCAGATGTGTAACCAGTACACCCACACTTCGCCCAGGGCATCTCCGTCCCATGATGTGATAGGGTCACCCCTATCGCCTTATCGGGCACAATTCCATACCTTGAGTTGATACCAAGCATTTCATGATAGAAAAACCCAATATCACTTTACCCGACCCGGGAATCCAACCCGAGACCTCAATTTAGCCTCAGTCGTAACGCATATGCATTACAACTGCGCCACCGAGGCAGTAATTTCATCAAATTAACATTATCAGTTAATGACCACTTAATAAAAAAGATGCATCTACACCTTAGCTACAAAGATTTATAGCTTAACATCAAATCTTGCAAGCACGTGGCCACACATCTGCCGTTCAACTACCTGCGAGCAGTCCCCAGCCGGCAGTCGACACGACAGACCACTTTCCAAAATTACATCAAACCTTTTTTAATCGCGTGTGTATAACATACTCGGAGGCAATTTAATTTGGGCTGTGTTTTGCCGATTCAATTTCGTTATGCCAAATAATATGTTTGATCTGCCTTGGATACCATTGTATGAATAATTGATTAAGTTTACGAGTGGTAGAGCCACGCTGTAGACAATTTTGTCTACAGCATGAATGGGCCGGCTCGTCCGGGTCGTTACCACTGTCTCACAGAAAACTGGCGTAAAGTAGCAGCTTGCTGCTGCGTTTCGTACGGTGAGTGAGATATCCGGAGGCCCAAATCCCCCTCCCCTTCCCAATCCCTTATTCGCTTACCATCAGGTGACCCACTTGCTCGTTTGCCAGCCTATACTATAAAAAAAAAAAAAAAAAAGTTCAAAAATGTTTTGTGTGGGATTTTTTATTCGCCTTAATGACGAGTCCAGTAATGAAATCCTTAAAAATGAAACTTCCAGCAAGTCACACTTTTATCCACGAAGGGGTATGTAGAGATGCAACTAGGGCTGCACTCGTTTCATCGAACTTATGGCCGTCCCGTGACGTGATTCGTGCAGTCTATCACGCCATACCGGGCACAAAATGTAACTTCGGGCAACTCTGGTGAGTTTTAGTTAGAATTGTGATTGCCCGAACTAGAATTTGAACCCAAGACCGCACCACTGCAGCGTCTAAACATAGTACGCTGCTACTTTTTACTATTTAAACCAATAAGGCGATAATTATTACCTTCCTTAGCGCTTATTTCATAATGTTCAAGCAAAGCTTCATTAGCAAATCCTACTTCCTACTTACTTTTATAAATGTGTAATTTTGTTATTCAATCACGCCTTAAGGCTCAACAGTTCAGACCATGACATGGTTAAGAACATAAGCTACTTTTTATCCCGGAAAACGCCATTCACGCGGACAGAGCTGCTTTTGAGTGGTAGAGCCACGCTGTAGATAGTTTGTCTACAGCATGAATGGGCCGGCTCGTCCGGGTCGTTACCACTGTCTCACAGAAAACTGACGTAAAGTAGGAGCTTGCTACTGCGTTTCGTACGATGAGTGAGATATCCGGAGGCCCAATCCCCCTCCCTTTCCCAATCCCTTAATTATCCCTTTCTTTTAAGGTCGGCAACGCGCCCATGATTATCTTGGTAGGTATTGTAGGCGTTCATGGGCGGTTGAGATCACTTACCATCAGGTGACCCACTTGCTCGTTTGCCGGCCTATGCTATAAAAAAAGAACAAAAGCTAAAAAATACGAAGCCATCAGCCCTTAAATATATGGAGCGAATATTTTTCAAATCGCTACTTCCATTGGCCGTATAATGCATCATTTTCAGTTTAATCGCACATAGTAAAATAAGCCCTTAAATATTTAATTACTTACCTATCATAATAACCAGTCTACACGGTTCAATTATATTTGACCAATTGAATTGAATAAACTAATCTGTATGGTTTCTGTTAATCAATCCGATTGAGTATTTTCACGATGGTCCAAATCTCCTGCAATTTAGCAGTTGATGAACTAAAATAGAATCGTGTAAGTAGAAAATAATAAACATGAAGTGCGACAACTGAGGCCCTCACTTATCCATTTTTAAAGCCTTGATTAGTTAAAACTCTAAGGTTAAAACACTGTTTTCGTCTGTTTCTAGCGACTTTATAAATCACGTTGACAAAGAAAGACAGTGTTTAATTAATCAATGCTTAAATAACATTTATAAGGGCCTATAAGTTGGCGAGACGAGTGGCGCTGTCATTAAAGCCCATTGGTTGATTTACAGTCCATTTCCAATTTTCACAGATTCTTCTAAAGTACGGTCGCTGAACAGAAATAAATTAGTACATTGACCTTTGTCATGGCCTATGCCTATGGCATAAACATTTTAGGATTAAGTGCAAATCTTAAAATATTGCCATTAGAGTATTACCCTGAATTTAAATAAAAGTATTGTACAATAAAATCATATTTTGTAATACTGACAGACTGCCTGGGTGGCGCAGTTGTAATGCGTACGCGTTACGACTGAGGCTGACGCTGAGGTCTCGGGTTCGATCGGGTAAAAATGATACTGGGTTTTTCTATTACGAATTGCGAAGTATCAGCCCGGAGTCTGGAATTGTGCCCAGTATAATATAACGATAGGCTCGCCCCCTATCACATCGTGGGACGGAGATACGCTCGGCGAAATGTGGGTGTACTGGTTACACCTCTGCCTACCCCTCCGGGGACTACCAGGCGTCAGTGAGTGCGTATATATTGTGTAATACAAACTACAACACAAACTAACACGTGCACAAAGTACATCCCGTATTACCAAGACAAAAGGTTTACAATCAATCGTATACAGTACAACTTGCGTTCACGAAGGTGTCCGCCGTGTGCGAGCGGGATGGCAATATTTTTGTATGAGAGCGATAGAGACTATGCGATGGTGACGGGTTGTTATCCGAATTTATTTCTGTTCCGCAACCGCACTTTATAAATTTTCAATTAGTTATATTTGCCACTGCCAGCTAACAGTTGTTGCACACTAGCATATTTTTACATTTGACGTATTGTTCAGGTATCTGTAAATAAAACTAAGTGATAGTGAAAAATAGCTTGATTCCGAATTCATTTATTATATACAAACTGCTTGAGTGCATTACATGTTGTATTTTTAGTTTATCTCAACTTTCCACACTTCATAAATAAATAGTTGTTATCGATTAGACACAAAACCACTATGGCGTTACCATATTGAGCTGGAATCAACCCGATTTATATATTTCCAACGAGAGATACTATTCAGTAATAATTCTATATACTATCTATCCGCAACAAAGCCCTACCTTACAATGCATATTTACAAAATTTACACGAAACAAAATAATATTTTTAATGAATTAATTTATACGATGAAAAATATTAATGACTTACATTTTTTTTTACACACAATTTTGAATGCAGTCGAAACCCAAACTCGTATGTAACACTGTATATAAACATTAGTAACTAGGTACAGTTCACGCGCGACTTGCGATGGCCGGCCGGTGTTGCCAACACTACGGTAAAACCATATTTACACGAACAAAGTTTATAGCACTACAAACGATACACCCAACAGTCACACTTGCCAACCCACATCACCCAGACCCGAAACAAATATTTGTGGATCACACAAACATTTGTCTCGGTGCGGGAATCGAACCCACGGCCTGTCGCTTCGCAGCCGGCTACTCGCCCGCTACGCCACGGAGGCTGTCGAAAAGGCGAAGTATAACAGAAAACTCATCTCGAGGCCGCATCATGTGCTTTGTCAGTGGGAATCTTATAATGCGGTTTAGTAAACTAAAGCTTTCTGTTATAACTTATATTCTTACCTGTGTTGTACGAGAAACTTTCCGTGTAAATTAGGCTTTATCCCGGCCTTATAGGACGCCGTTACACAGCCAGAATATCTGACTGAATTAATCATATGAATTCAAACAGAAGCTCACAATTGTATACAATTTTATCATACTTAGCACATATTATACCAGATTTTCTGTGGAATTTAATTTAGCTTTTAAGAGTATACATTTAGTATATTAAATTGCCAAATGTATAACGAATTTCATTAAGGAATTTAACATTTTATAATCTATAAAACTGAGATCTGTGTAATTATTCTACATGAAAACTGTCAAATCCATCTTCAAAAATAATTTCTGCAAAAAGCAGAATGTGTGAGGTAAGATCACAGACCACGGACAAAATAATAGACTACGTATGTGTATTTCCTTCACCGCGATTAAGCGCAACAACTCTATACACCTTTCAGTGAGTGTTTATATACCGAATCTTATCAAAATCTATACATCCTAAAATGTCAAGCTAATTTTAATCACCCGTTTATTACAATCGAAAAAATAGATCACATCCCTATAAATTAAGTGAAGTGCGTGAGCGAGGATACATATTGATCTCGAGTGAGCCAAAAGCTCAACTGTTTTGTTATCAAAATTTGCTTGTCGAATATAGACATATATTTGTTACTCATTATGTCCTAGCAATACAATCGGATTTGATTCGATTTGACCACACCTATCTGTAACACATTGTATACCTACTATACTATCTGTGATCTGTACGCCTAGTACAAGTCACAAATACGTTCAAAGTTTTCGAATTCGTATAAATTTACTACCGTCGAAGTATCAAACTAGTAATTCAGACGGTAATAAAGGAAAGAATCGCTTGAAAATAATTTTCTTAGTCGACTAATCTGAAATAAAATTAACCATATAATTAATTTTAATTCATTATAGTTCCCACTAGTGGCTACTAATATTTGACGTATGGAGTCAACACGAAAACTTTCATCGTTTAGGAAAACTATTAAAACCTGTATTAGGCCTACTGTGGGTATGATAGAATTGTATGTGATTCTGATCTATCTAAATTTAGATTATTGATTGAGACACATATTCGGGTTGTATAAGAGCTAGTATCGTACAGTATCGGCCGAGACACGCGCCGCGCCTACATTACACTAAACATTTGCAAATTGCAATACAAATCAAAGGCACGCAACTGTAACAGTTCGTTTACATGACCCACTAAACAAACTAAACGACTCCATCCAATGTCGACTATACACCTCGATTTTTCACCTAGAGCGAGTTTTTTTTCCATAACTAGGCCCCTTGGCTATAAAGTTCGGAAATGTACATAGAGTATAGCGTGTATAGAAAATAATAATTGTAATAATAAATTTAATAGAAATTAGCACTACTAAGATTAATCCAATGATAGCGTCAATTTATTGTTGTTCCTCATTGTTGATGTTTAAGTGATAAAGACAATTAAAATATTCCCCTCAGTCTACATTTCTGAACTTCGTTGCTTCATCTTGTTTTATAGTATATATGTCCCATCTTGTCATTATTTTCGAAAGATGTATAAAACAAATTCGATCCGCTGCTAGGGGCGCTGCATGGATCTACATACATATCGTAAATACAGATGTGACGGTTATAGTAAAAACTCGCACTAGGGGCACGGTTCTTCCCCCGACGTCTACGTATTCAGCACATTATCTTTTGCCCCAAAATACTCACTGCTGCACTCAGACGACAATAAAGTTTAATTGGCATTAAGTAACTTCTTAGAACACGATTATTTCCACACTCAGTTAATGCTTTATGCTTCGTTACTGAATACAGAAAATGCTTCATACTCCGTTACTGAATACAGACAATGGTTCATTACTGAAGATAGTAAATGCTTTATGCTCCGTTACTGAGTACAAAAATTGTTTCTAGCTCCATTACCGAATACAGAAACAATCTTAAGTGACGTCCCCGAGGAGCAATCGAATCGTAAGAAATGAAAATGACAAAATAAACTAATGTCTGAGTGCGACAGTGAGAATATAAGAAAAAAACATTTGTTATAATGTCGCGTTTCGCATTACTCTCTAAATATGGCATTAATGTTATGTATGCGTGTGTATTTGTACAGACACAATGACTGTGCACAATCCAAAAGTTATAATCACATATTTACAAGCCCACTCACACATAACAAGCCGAAATTATCTATAATCACCGCCGGTATAGATAGTGCATTTCACGACCACACTTACGACCTATTACGTGAGGCCGTGGGTTCGATTCCCGCACCTTGACAAATGTTTGTCTGATCCACAAATATTTGTCACGGGTCTGGGACCGCAAGTCCCTCGTAGTTCTTGGTACCCATGATACAGGTTTACCTAGTGTGGGGTCAGGACTATGTGTGTGACTGTTGGGTGTATTTATTTATTACACAATAGGGTAGTTGACTAGATTGTTTTAAATTATTTAAATCAATAAGTTACGTTACTCAAAATCTATTGCAGAAAGAATTTTATAAATCGGACCAAAAATACATAAGTTAGGAGCCATTCAAATCCTGTAGAAGGGGTAATTGGCAAATGACAGGACGACGCAAACTTTGACGTCACTGTGTAAAATGTTCATTATAGTGCACGCGTGCAAGCGAGATAGTGAGATATCCCTACTACGCACCCACTTATCCTCATACCAACATTTAAAGTCGTAACTGCGGGCACATTTCTGAACCAATTTTTATTGTGTTTTAATAAAAGGGTTTCTTTTGCGTATCAGTTTCTGTTGCTTATAAAATAATGTATAAAATTCAATATAGGAAACTACCCCCTATGATGGAGTAAGATTTAATCTGCAATTAACGTACAAAAAAACTATATTTTCTAATTTTTCTTCCGGTATATGTCAGAGTGTAACTTTTGTATGTTTAATATTTTATTGGGTAACATTTACTCAGAGGTGGTGAAACAGGCGCTAAGAATTCAAGACAGATTGCTTGCGTGTTGTTACATTGTAATACAATACTATAATGTACAGTCACGAGCAATAATACCGGGTGTAAGAGGACCGCTTCCGACTCACAATGTACAGCGTTCTAATGCTTAGTCAGGGTCAATGACCCGCGTGCATTATCGCGCTCCAATACTCAGTAGATATATCCCGCCGTGCGCTGACCCGCACAGCTGATTCCGAACGTCGATATTTTCTTTATTGGCTTTGCATTACGTTTTTAGAAAATACGATTTTATCCATTATTTGAATAAAACGACATTTTATTTATGGGTCCAAAAAAGACCGCGATTGTATTTCGCGATTTTTTAGTACTGTCGATTTTTTAAACATCAGCAGTAGCACCTGCTTTCGTTTTCGGAAGCATTTCCCTTACACTCGGTATATATGAACGACATTGAGGCAAAAATATCTGTACAAAGAATAATTCAATATATCTGCGTACCGGTGACGACAAACTATGTGATTACTCAAATACAGCATATGTGTCAACACATCTATTCGTTTTATCCGGACCAAGCTACCTGGTAGAAATTGATATGGACCATTAGTAAATTATGCAATTTCCAACAAAAAAGGAAAGATCAAAATCGGTACATAGTATGCAGATGTTAAATACATGGACCTACGGTACAAAAATTGACGCTGCTCGTCCACTTAGTCTTGATGATATAGTGAAACATTTATTGAATTATTTGCTTGCTCACATATTTTTGTCAAGGTGTCGTGAACATTTTTCGTTTGTAACTGTACAATTAGTTATGTAATGCATACTGTATAGCAATAGGACACACATGCGTATAATCATTAATCATGCACGTATTCATATAAGCGGTTCGGTTAGGAGTGCGCGCGTTGTCGTGAAATGCACAAACTATCTGATTTTACTAAATATTGATTCTTCTGTTTATTGTTTTTCATGTTTTAATGCTCTTAATAAATAATAGACTATTTAAGACGTACATTTCGGAAAAAGAACGAATAAAAAAATCACGTTCACAAAAACACTCGGACATCGCGGTGCGATCATAAAAAAATATAATTTAACGAACGAAAACGTCCGACGTGTCCGGCACCGCAGGGAACCGAACCTAATCGTAGTCAATGTCCATGTTGTACTGGCGGTCGCGATCACTGGACATGGACGCCGTGGAGTTGGTGGTGGAGTCCCTCGCGGACGGCGCCCACACGCCGCTGGCGGTCACCGACGCCAGCGACACGGTGGAGGCCAGCGACACTGATGATGGAGAGCCGGAGCCCGAGCCCGAGCCCGAGCCCGCGCGCGCGGACGAGCTGGAGCTGTCGGGGGCGTCCCACGCCGACGGACCCAGGCGCCGGCGCACCACCACGTGCGACAACGACACTGAGACGTTACAACCACACATTAACCAACCAAACACAAACAGTACGCTTGCTCATGACCACTGGTGATCACTTACAAGAAGGAAGAAGAAAGACAATTTATTAGTCACAGATCACAATAAATTTACAGTAAATCAATAATACTAACTAAAAACCATCAATATGGTTTCACATTTGCGCGTGGTGATTGGAACATGTAGGTGACCACTCACCACTTACTATCACTTACTTGCTTTTACCGGTCTAATGTTTGAGTAAAAAGCAATTAATAATCACCAAAGTGCATTCAGATTAAATTTATAATTCGTAATATTATTATATCTCTACCAATGAGGGGATGTCTACTACTAATTAAAGAGTAGGCCTTAGTCCACCACGCTAATCTGCTAATCTAATGCGGGTTGATATTCTTATCACATATGTAAGAAATTCTAATGGGCAATTCTCAAGTATGTAAATTCAGCGGCAATGAAAAATTTATACAAACAAGACTTCGAAAAATATGTGAAGTATTCAGTTCCATATTTGCTCTATGGGTACCCTGAACTTCTGACGTCATCCCAAATTTAAAATCCCATTGACTATAAATATATTAATTTAATTTAAATTACGAGAATATCAACAAGATTAATACTATTAGACGGTAATGATGGTGATGATGGTGATGATATAATATAAGATTATGATCCTGGGAGTACTAGTCAATTTGTTTGTGAGTTATACTAACTGGGTGTGTTGACGTTGACGGACGCAGGCGCGACTGCAGGGTCTTGTGACGCGAGTGACGCGGCGGGAGTGACGCTGGCGTCAGACGTCGCGCTCGGGGTTGTCAGTGACGTGGCGTCAGACGCTGCGGTCGTGAGCGGCGCGTCAGTGGGTGCGTCAGCCGACTCCTCGGGCAGCAGCGAGCGTCGACATATGGGACAGGTCGCGTGCAGCTGCAGCCACGGGGCGATGCACGACGAGTGGAAGATGTGGTCACACTCCAGCCGTGATACAGTCTCATCTACAATGTGTGTCAATTACATATTAATATATATATTTTAATATAACAGAACGGCAACAGAGCCAATGGGTCATCTGGGCAACATACGGATATTTTTTCTGGTATTACGGGTGTTCATACACATTGGCAACTTACGTCTTGGAATGACGGAGCCATGCATGCCATACCTTCTAAAACCAGACGCATAGTTATATAAATAATGGCATACCAATCCTGACACGGTTAGTGTAAAATAAGCTCTCACACCTCATTTTAAAATTTATCAGTATGGATCATCAGACGACATGGCACTTTATAGCGACTATGCAATAATCACTATTCATTCAACGGTCTACACAGAGTGAACCATCTGTATCTAGTATGTACGGGTAGTGGCACGATTGGTAAGCAGAACTTACCCCTGCGTAACATTTCATTTATGGCCGTTCCGTATATTATATTCAAAGATAGATTTGCTTACTGACAATCGTGTTTCGACAGACCTTTCATACAAAATATGTCAAAATTTCACTGGCAGTAAGTAAATCTGTCAGTAGACCGAATATTGGGAAAGGCCATAATAGTATTGATTGACAGGATAAGTGGTGCGGTATGCTGCCTCTAGTAATGCTTGTCTGTGGTCACGGCTCGTGCCAGTAATGTTACATACCTAGCTGGAAGTTCTCCCAGCAGACGGAGCATGCAGCGTTGGCTGCCGTCTGTTCTGCTGTGATCTGTTGTGTGGGGAGCGATGTGATCAGATCGCGCGGCAGCGGCGGCGGACCAGCGTTCTCCAACTGGCCAAGTAACTGTGTCACTACTGCGTCTAGACCTGGAATGATAAATATCAGCATTGTATTATATCTGACTGCCTCGGTGGCGCAGTTGTAATGCGTACGCGTTACTATTGAGGCCAACGCTGAGGTCTCGGGTTCGATCCCCGGGTCGGGTAAAATGGTATGTATTGGGTTTTTCTATTACGAAATGCTCAGTATAAGCACGGAGTCTGAAATTTGTGCCCGATATGACGATAGGCTCGCCCCCTATCACATCGTGGGACGGAGATACGCTCGGCGAAATGTGGGTGTACTAGTTACACCTCTGCCTACTCCTTCGGCGATTACAGGCGTGAGTGCGTATAATGCCTATATCTGCCCACTATACAGCACGATTTGTTGACCTGATGTACGTTGGTAGACTTCGCATACCTTCAGAAAGTATTAAATATTACGAAGAAAATGTTCGCGTAACCTACATAATATTTTTTGTAAGATTTGGTATCACTAGTAGAACCTGTCTATTCACGTTATATAGTGTACCGCAACCATGATTCCACAATTAATCTTGTTCCACCTGCCCTTATCCCACTCGCAGTGGGATCGGCGCAACATGCTTTAACACTTGCTACAGAGCGATTTGGCTTGTAGTTTTTACGACCGTCCGCCTGCCTCACGTCAACCTCTCTGGGTAGAAAACACCCATAGCCGAAACAAATATTTGTGGATCACACAAACATTTGTCTCGGTGCGGGAATCGAACCCGCAGGCTCTCACTTCACAGTCGGCTACTCGCCCAGTACGCCACAATTAAAAGACCTGAAATAATTTTGTTTCGATATTCGACGTCATAATTGTACCAGGGCGACATAAGTAAGAGATGATAATAATAATATTAGCCCTGTATTATACACGTCCCATTGCTGAGCACGGGCCTCTTTTACTGAATGAGAGGGGTCAGGCTGTCTGTCCACCACGCTGGCCTAATGCGGGTTGACAGACTTCACATACCTTCGAATTTCTTATGGAGAACTTCTCAGGTATGTTGAGGGTTTCCTCAAAATTTATCCTTTACCGTTAGAGCAAGCTATAATTAACAATTAAGTCTTAAAGTTAAAAATTAAAAATTAAGTATTACAATATACACACGTAACTTAGAAAAGTCACGAGGTGTATGCTCTTGGGGTTGGTTTCGAACCGCCACTTTCGGTTCGACAGTCCGTAGTCCGTACCACTCCCCGCTGAGCTATCGCTGTTTTTGGTGTTAATACTATACAGTAATGTGGTGATGTCGTACCTTCCCCTCCGAACACGTAGTCCCCCGGTGCACCGACGAGCACGAACGGCGCGCCCGCGGTGACCGCACCCGAGCCGGGCCGCGCGCCTCCGATCATCCACACCAGCTGCTCCATTAACGTCTCGCGGCGACCGGGCCCTCTACACCACACAACATCCAAACATTACCACTACACTACACTACACTACCACTAGACACTATCCCGCCCACACATCCGCCACTAACTCCTGTCAACTAAGATCCAACAGTGCCATGCATTTTTGTTGACACCGAGCAGTGAAGCTCGGCATGTCTTTGGGAATACTAATGTTAGCCGACTTTCATTTTTATCGGCTATTTTGACGGTGGCCGAGAAATGTAATGTCGGGTGTATGGAAATATAAATCATTGAAGGGTAGACAAACTGGATGAGTCCGTTTGGTGGGAGTGACAGTTGCAGTATATAAAGAGGTCGTTGCCATAGTTGGGGACAGTTCACTCTCCGCAGTTGTAGTGAACGGTCCGTACGTGTGTTATTAATTGCTAATAACTGTATGTACGTACGATATTAAATTCTAATACTAAAATTATCTTTGTCTCGCTACGATATTGCCCTAATTGAAAGTTCAGGAAGAGTTGGAAACTGTGCGACGATGCTACTATGAGACGAGTGTTCGCTCCCGGACACGGAAATAAATGTTTGTCCCTAGGTATTTTATCCCCCCCTAATATTTTACCGGAGGGGTTCCTGCTAATGGGGTACTGGCGACCCCTCCATATGTGAAGTCGAAACCCTAGCTTCATATACCTACGACAAGAATATGGTATTATAAGAAATTAGGTGCGATGACATACAATTACAATGGTCCAATTTTTATTGTCAAAATTATGATTTGTGGGATCCACCTAAATATTCATTCGTATGCATACTGACTACCTTGGGTGCGGTCTCGGACAGTATATTAGATCAGGGCAATGTGTGTGAATGTTGGGCGGTATTTATTTCACTTTACCCACATGAAGTTAGTCACTTCAAGGGCTCCTGACTATATAATAATTCTAAAGCTGAAAGATATTTGGTAGAGAACTTACCGAAGTCTGCCGCCCGACATGAGGAAGGCCAGGTCGTTCAACATTGGTGGAGTACCCTAAAACAAAAAAGGTTTACAATATTAATTATTGAAGCTCAAAAACATATGCAAATGTGAATTTGTTCCTCGACTGTAAATTCTACTCCGGGATAACACTAATCGGGATAGGGGTCCTAGTAGACCAGCAGGATTATGTATTGAGCCACGTTACTCCTTTGCTAAGATCATATCTAAGCATCGTAGACATAAGGAGCGAACGTGAAAACTTTCAAAACGGAAAAACGAGCTATTCATAATATAAAAGGATTCATTCAATTTTGATTTCAATAAACCATGAAAGAATTTAATTTAATTTATTTAGATCATTCACCAGATTTACGCCATAATTTCATGAGAATCGAATTACGTACAAATCCCATAAGAAAACCTCACACAAAAGCTGTTCAACCTGAGAATCGAACTCGGCATCTTCCGTTTCACAGCCCATAATAAACTGCTACAACAACCAAAAAAGCAGTCAAATCAATTTGAATATTTAAACATACAAACAAAATTATTTAATAAACTTTGCATTTTTAGAGGCTCCGCTATCGTACTTCACTTTTATCATAAAGCCTTATTCACACTAGAAGAGTTTCTCGCACAACAAATGTGAGATATTATAGAAAACTCTCACGTGCGACTCCCACTGCTACTTGTCCACACTTAATGTTAATTGTAACAACGAAACTGATAGACAAAATTTTTTGATGCAAAAAAACAAATATTTTCTCTTCCACTCTGTTGTGCGACAAATACTTGTCAATCGGGCTTAATCGTTAGTCTACTTAAATCTATAATTTAAATGAAATTACAAACGAGTTATTTACCTACCATTAATTTAAACTGTATTTAAGTATCAACGATCAATTTACATTAAAACATACCTTCACTTACATGTTACATTTTCAAATAACAAGTGATGGAAAATTACATTTGTGAATATAAAAAACCTTCGAAAAAACGCTTATTTGACAGTAAAGGCTCGAGTCATCAATTTCGTATTAATTTTCTTTTTTCTCCGTATTTGTGCAACAAACATTTCGGGTTACCCACACAATATTTATCGCACCAGTTCTCGTACTATTCGTGTGTGAGCGTCAAGTGGGCAGGGTTGGTGAGAAACTCCTGTGCAAATGGAGCTTATGGTAACGTGTAATTGTAACAATATTAAAGCTTATTAATTTATAAAAATCTGTAAGAAGAGGTTTTGTTGTTTGCGGAATTCTAACTTTATATTGTTTAATGACCGTTCCCTATATTCTATTTATCCACAGATTTACTTATTGTCAATAGTGCTTTGACAGATCTTCCGTACAAAAAGTGTCAAAATTTTACTGCCGGTAAGCAAAACTGTCGATAGACAGAATATTGAGAACGGCCATAATAAGCAAGTTAACTATAATTAGTTTATCAAAGTTATGTGTATAATGCCACAATCTAGCTGAACATTAAATGTGATAATATATTATTACACTACCCTACTACGTAAATACCTACAGCAAATACCATAAATCGCGTCATTGGTGTCGCGTACTTATGCTGTTAAATCGATGAGGTTCTAGGTTCAATTCACACGTCGGGTAATATTTAGACGCTGGGAGCAGCTGGTGTGGTTGACCTGCGGAACACGGTCAGGCTTCGGCGCCATCACCGCCGGCGTGGCATGCATGCTCGTAAATAATTTAACTAATATTAATAACCGAACTATTGATTTGTACGAAGCAGGCCTAGAAGATCGCGAGACAAGCTAGACTCGTATTGGAAAAATTGGCCACAGTGCTTTGAACTGGAGATGAGCGGATGGTGAGGCCTTGGACCTGCAGTGAGACGATCATGGCTAATGTATGGATCGTTGATTGGTATACCATTGGGTTATCATTAGAGGAATGTAATATAATAACTGTCTGAGGCGTCACTAGTGGATATTGACGTACATCATCTCCCACTTACAACTAACGTCTCAAGCTGAGATCTGACCCTTCTAAAAGGCGCCTCTGTGCTTAATCGCTACTAAATACACTATACATTTTTCTGGCTAGAGCGCCATAAGCGCCGGCTTTATTGTCAGATGAAGCTGTAAAAGCAGTATAGGCTAACAGCACAAATCCATTCGAAAAAAAAACGAAACGAGCTTGATTGTAAGCACCAAGCCTGCCCATAAACAGACACAGAACCTCGAATCGCAAAGCACTGCATGGCACTAGACTGCGTTCTGCACCCCGAAACATAAGATGTTAAGTCTCATAATGCCCAGTAATTTCACTAGCTTCAATATCCTTCAAAACGAAACAAAATAATGCTTACACACTGCTGCTCGGTGCCAGAAATAGACAAAGCGGTGGTACCGACCCAGATAGCCTCTGCATACCACCTTCGATTACTTTTACTTTTTGTGCCAAATGCAGGAAAATAATTCTTTATTCTTGTCAAACATACAGCGAACCGAAAGCGTTTATTTTGTTATGACCATACATTACTTGAATCTACATATACTCGTACATACATAGAAATGCGAAAGCTAAACGTCTTGAACAGTGTATTTGTATTAGTTCGCTTTCACTACGCCTTCGGTTCACTATCTGTTTGACAATGGCATATTAGATTATACTGAAAAACTTTAAAAATAATCTCAGTACCATCGAAATAAGATGTCAAAAAACGTAACCCAAGCAACAATATGACCCCACCAAAACTATGCGCAAGGGAAGGGGCTATAAAAGTCTGTGCATAATAATCTCTAGCTGACACTTGATAAGTCTAATTTTACGTTTTGCGCGGTACAGAACGTCGTATCTCGATCTAGAAATTTAATATTAAGATATTAACTTTTATGAAATAAATTTGATTTTGAACGTTCATTAATTTTTGTTGCGTGTATGAGTGTTACGTGTGATTTAATTTTTACCTTTGCATGTGTAAGTAAGTGGAGCCGTATTTTTTGGCAAATTAATATGAGAGTTATAGTTCTAGTTATCTTATTTCGATGCTTAATACATATACGTACTTATTTCTAGACTGGAATTAACAAAACAACTAATTTTGAGTAGCCTGCTTTCAAGCGAGAGTCAGCTGGTTCGATTCCCGCTCTGAGACTAATTATGTTTCGGGTCTGGGTATTTTCTCCCCAAAGGGGTTAATGTCAGGCCGGTCATAAAAACTACAAGACAATCTTTCTATAACATGTGTTAAAAAGCATGTTGCGCCGACCCCACTGCGAGTGGGATAAAGGCAGGTGGAAGAAGAAGAACGAATGTTATTTCCTCGAATATCCAACTATGTTCACATAATGTAAAGTCATTGTGCAGTCAGTCAGTTTATCGAGTTGTAATAAAATGTTGTTTATTCATTTATACGACCGACCGCCTGTTTGACGTCAACCTTTAGAAATATACACTGTAAGTATATACTTTGACAGGTGTAGCGAATACAAAAAATAATTTTTTTTATGGCATAGGCCGGCAAACGAGCAAGTGGGCCACCTGATGGTAAGTGATCTCCACCGCCCATCTACGCCCACAATACCAAAAGGACCATGGCCGCGTTGCCGACCTAAAAGGAAAGGGATAATTAATGGATTGGGAAGGGGATTAGAGCTTCCGGATATCTCGCTCACCGTACGAAATACAGCAGCAAGCTGTTACTTTACGTCGGTTTTCTGTGAGACAGTGGTAACGACCCGGACGAGCCGACCCATTCATGCTGCAAAAAAAGTGCCTACATCGTGGCTCTACCACTCATAAAACTTGTAAGTATGTAGTTCGACAGGTGTAGTGAATACATAAGCTATGTTTTAAAATTCCGAATACACATACATATGAGAGCCGAATAAATAATTCACCTTTTATGACCGGATTTGCAGTGTGCCAAATTTCCAAGGTTAATCTTATCAAAAGAAAGCCAAATATCATCGAATCAATTGCATTGGCAAAAAAGTTGGTCGACATCTGTTTTTATGCATTTTGCAATATGAGAGAGAAACGAAAATATAATTATTTTAACGCCCTTTGCCCTAGGAACATAACACTGGTATGAATTGTGAAGTATAATTTAAATTAATAATAAAATTTTGAATGGTAGAGCCACGCTGTAGAGTTTTGTCTACCTACAGCATGAATGGGCCGGCTCGTCCGGATCATTACCACTGTCTCACAGAAAACCGGCGTAAATTAACAGTTTGCTGCTGTGTTTCGTACGACGAGTGAGATCCGGAGGCCCAAATCCTCCTCCCCTTCCCAATCCCTTTACTATTTATACGTCGATTAGTAAACATTTAAATAAAAAGAAAATTTAAGTTGACAATTGATTTCATTGTAATAAATCGATTGTATTTCTTTCTCCTTTCTGCGTGGCGTTATCCCGGCTTGTTGCCAAGTTCCGTCTGCCTACTTAGTTTTATTTACATTTAATAAATACATTTGAAAATGAAATAGTGTTGTGACATTTTCAGGAAAATTTTTCACTTCCGTATATGTTAATGACTATCATTTAGGTACAAAAGCTAAATATACGGGTTCCGTTTTCCCCTTTCAGGGGCATACTGTCAAAGGGTATATGCATACTCTCAAATGTATATACGCACTCACGCCTCTAATAGCCCGAAGGGGTAGGCAGAAGTTTAACCAATACACCCACATTTCGCCGAGCGTATGTCCGTCCCTTACGTGACAGGGGGCGAGCCTATCGCCATACCGGGCACAAAATCCAGACTCCGGACTGATACTGAGCATTTCGTAATAGATAAACCCAATACCACTTTACCCGACCCGGGGATCGAATCCGAGACTTCAGCGTTGGCATCAATAGTAACGCATACGTATTACAACTGCGACACCAAGACAGTCTCACATATCACAAGTTTACGTAAAGTATAACAATCAAACATCACAACAGAGTAATTGCGAGCGCCACACGCGAGTGACGTCACGCTACGCATTGCTTATCAACATGTGGTCAGTTGATAACGATTATAAGTGTTCACGTGCGGCGAGACTAAACACAAGTGCCAGCTAAGACCGACTTGGTTGTTTAAACAAGAAAATATACAATCAGAGGGGCTCGTAACTCTGTTCGCACGCAAATAGGCTATTTTACCCAAAATCTATTATCGAAAGAATTTTATACATCAAGGCTAAAATAAATAAGTTAGAAGCCATGTAAATGATGGAACGGGTTGTCAAATGACGGAAAAATGATGTTCGACGTATGGTGTGATGTCACAAGACAGGATACACTATGACTTTACACGTGTCTCGGAGACAGTGAGACTTTCCCACTACGTTAATTACTATGCTTACCAATATTCAGTATTTAAAATATGAACAGCGAGCGAACAGCGTCTATTTTGAGAGCTGCAAATCTCATTTTAGCCATACGCAACTCTTACGAGTCACAAAAGAGACATTAAAAAAACAAGCGTATAATAAATAGCATAATAATCAGATTAAAAACATCTGCATCACAAAATTACGCAATATTTCGTAATAATTTTATTTAGCTGCGCGACCGTATTTGAATTACCACAATATCGCATGTTGATCATCCTTGACCATGTACGAAACATAGAACTGGCAACAGGGTACAGTATAAATAAATAAATACAACAGTCACACAGTCCTGACTCCACACTGGGTAAACCTGTATCGTGGGTATCAAGAACTACGAGGGACTTGCGGTCCCACAACACCCAGATCCGAAACAAACTTTTGTGTATCACACAAACATTTGTCTCAGTGCGGGAATCGAACCCACGGACTCTCGCTTCGTAGCCGGCTACTCGCCGGTTGTGCCATGGAGTCTGTCCGCAATATACATGTACCGATGGAATATTAAAATTATTATGGTGTCATTAATATTAATGATGTCATTTTAATGACAGATTCATGACTAAAGGGTAATAATTGTCAAATAGTTCTAAAAATAATTGACCTGCGATTGTACCACATGACAAATGGTAGGTCCCTCGTATGCGAGAGGCCGTCTGGGTAGGCACCGCCGCGCCGCCTATTTCTGTCACCAAGCAGTAATGTGTTGTAGTGTGCAAACACTGTTGTGTTTTGATTTGAAGAACATTGAAGCCAGTGATATTACTGGACATTTTGAGACTGAACATCTTATGTCTCGGGGTGACTAGCGCGAGCGCAGTGCAGTGAAATTAAATGCTTTATTCATAATCTGAAGTTCTGATTCGTGTTTTTTCTGTTTATGGGCAGGTTTGATGCTTACCATCTCGTCATTAACACTAATAAAATACCTGGTTAAGTGCATATCAGACCATGTACAGTAAAAAAATTAAACTTTAAAAAATACTTTCTTAAAACACTGTGAAAACTGAAAGTTATTTTACACTAGCTAAACTGACTGATCTTAGTTATGAAGCTAGTTGAAACACCGAGGAAGAACATGGGCTAGTTTTTGCTTTTTATATCAGAAAATGTCACACAGGCGAGAAAGAACTAGTGTAATAAGCATAATATAATCTCTGCCTAATGACACATATATCACAGGATAGGGGAGTCCCCTGTGGGATAACAATGTAATATTAATGTGTCATGCTCATGTTCCACACAAAAACAAAAATAACTGAACATGAACAATGATATGGATATTGTGGAAAAATTAAGTATAATCATGATAGGGTAAATGTACCTAAAGTTGGCTAGAAGATAGATAGAGTGGTTAAAAGCAACACAGTTTAATTGTTTTACTTTTTGAATACCAAGTAAACAAATTCCACAGAACACACATCCGGTTTGGCAAGGGCAAAGTTATATTATATTTGTTATAGTTGCACTCTTAAAAAGATTTATCAGTATAAAGACTTCTGTTACTGCTGGTTGTCAAACAGACACAATGTTTGCAATATTACAGAGTCGATAATTTATAAACAAATACACAGCACTACCACCCCACACTAAGGTAGGAGTTTTGTGTAATGAATAAAATGAAATATTTTTCTACTTTACATTTGTGGTCAACATTTTTGTGGTTACTAAAATAATTTAATGTCATAGGAACGTGAATGTGCCCTGTGGATCTTGACACAGCATAAAAAATGAAATGAAGTACTGTATATATCTTATCTACTATCTAGATCTGGCAGCTTATAAAAACACTCACCTACATATTCATAAACATTAGTATGAGGTCTTAGTGTCCAAGAACATAATATAAAACTAGTTTATACTTATTTTATCATGGTTTAATTTTTATTTTAGCACTGACATTTCGAAAGTTTTTTTCGAAATAAAAATTAAACTGCGATAAAATCCGTATAAACTAGTTTTATTGCAATGTGTAATATTAGTGTAAACATAAGAAATCACAACATAATATAAGCAATGTCTGTATACTGCATATCTGTGTATGTGCATTTGACACTACAGAAATACACACTGAAATCTACACTTACCTAAGAGCTCACTTAAAGAGTTGTTTTTGAATACGGGATTAAGTATCTGTATAAGTTATGCATTCATTACAATTCTAATGTGTAAGCATGAAATGAATATCCATGACATGCTCCTATAAATCCAAAACCAATATTAACCTCTCTACATTTCCATATATGGGTAAACCATTTGTAAATACAGATAGTCATAAATAGGTAGAAATAAATAAATAAATAGTCAGTTGCCTACGGCCTACCACATTAAGTTAATAATAAGCAGGAATTAGACCAGGTCAAAAACCTTATCAGTATCTTGAATATTCTGATACTACCGGAAAATAGTCAAACACACACAAACATATTAGGAGGGAGGGAAGATTGATTTTAAAAATTACCAAAAAATACCCATACATGTGTAAGGTGGTGCACCTCATCCGAGTCATCCAGGTTGCTCATCTCATCTATATTACTCATGTCATCTATATTGCTCATGTCTGCATCACTGAAGTCATCGCTGGAGAGGCCCAGCCCTTCAGCCTCATTCTCCAGCTGTTCAATGAAGCCACTCGCACAATATGGGCATGTGTAATCCTGAAAATATATTTCAACGTTAATAATACATGTTACTTTTTATATGTGACCTTGTGACGGGTCAAATATTAAATTACACAAATAAGGAGGAGAATTGTTATTCTTTATTTAAATACATATTTGGTTTATAAGTAATACCAAATAAATTATACAGAACATCTTAGTGCAAAGATAATGGTCAGTGCACTTGAAATATAATTTTAGTTTGTAGAAATCTCAATAATCAACACTGATGTCTAGAATGTGACAATTATCTTGAAAACATTAAGTTTTATTATCATAGTGTCTCATGACTATGTGCTCTCCTTAAAACTATCCATATTTATCGTGACGGTGGGGCAAAACCTGATCAATAACAAAAAAAAATATCAAAAAATGTCCCCCACAGACAAGTGTTTTCACAAGAAACTTATGAACTCTTCGAAAGTATTTCGTACATGACACAGGTGATGTAATTAGGTGAAAACGCCAAATGCCACAGAGACTTGGCCGAGATCAAGTTTCCCAAGAAATGTCATCTGCACGATGCACCGGCTGCACCAACAGACACTTCACCACTATCACTCCAACCAAACATAATGCGTAGAAAATTATCATGGTTCCCGCGACCAAAATTACATGACATAGGCCCTGCTATCAACTATTGACCAAATTAACTCTCAACATACTAATTAAACAGTGAAAATAATTATAATTATTGATTTTTACCTGCAAAACATCTTCAAATTCAATATTACACCTGTGACAGAAGAAACGAACGCTCGGTCTCCGTTCTACCATTGCGTCAGCCATTATAACAAATTATTTTACACCGTAACACCAACAAATATTTAATGTTTTAAATAAATGCCTGAAGATTGTGCTTTTAAATTCTCAACAAAAATTTAACAATCGCCATTTTTTTGGGCATGCACATCTATGGAAAGAACTTATTTTTTCTAGAAAACCACAGATGATAAATAATTCATAGATAAACACAAAGTAATGCGACGTGTCACGCACTATTTAGTCTATCATTTTTGTTGTTGTTTCTGTTCATTCTGTTCTTCTGTATGGAAAGGCAAGGGCGTGACACTTACCATCAGGCGAACGACCAGCTGCTCGATTCGTCATTGCAGATAATAAAAAAAGGCAAAGTAAAAAGGTTGTGGCCTATGGACTGTGGGTACAGAATCCTCGGTGCACGACTACGACTCGCACTTGACGGAATTGTTTTTTTTTTTTTGTCAAACCTGAGGAAAAACGGAACTTGAAGTGGCAGTCCGAGTCTGATGTTTTTCTATCTGTGGTCAGTATTCGAAAATAAAAGTTGACAACACTCTTTCCTATCTGTCGTCTTTCGTTGGTTTGCTCGCTTGCGTGTTGTTGTGGGTTGAATTTATTCTATTACAATTTTAATATTCTTCTATCGCGGAAAATAGTGTGTCTATTATTATAAATAGAAAAAAATATGTTTAGATTACGATATATTACCGTTACAACGATCGGCTATCGACTCGTGTGAGAGCAATACGTGCGCAGATAGTACAGTGCTTTGGTGAATGATTGTTATCAAATTTACGTGAATAAGAGACGAATCATGTGGATTTTTGCTAATTATCACCTTCCATTGAAACTGATGTAGGGCAGTTTTTTCGTATATAAGTGAAAATAACAAATTGCTAACGTCCAAAGTGGGTCAACGTCGCGTGTGATTCTTTTGATTACAATGAATGAGAAAAAGTTGGTCCAGAATTTCAAAAGCTACATCAATGATTCACCAACGGTAATGTTTATTTTAATATCATATACAATGTGCATACAATCATATCGTCACAATACATATATTATCATAAATGGTTTAGGTTCATAACAATATCTTTCAATAAAATGAGGTTAGATAAATGTTTCTTAATTCAATAAGTGCACTGGAAAGCAACCACCGTACACTACGTAAAAAAAACCCGTTATAGAGGCTTGTTCAGGCAAGTAGCGTTCTGGGATCAATCAGTGTACACAATAATATCAGGCCGGCATAAATCTGCCATAAATCTGACTGTAATGGGATGCAACATCTCTTGACGGTCGAAATTATATTTGGATTGCACTATACTTAACATCAGATTCAGTGTACTGTTATATATATCTACCATTCTCATTGTCCACAATTTTAATTTAAAAAGAATATAAATTCAGCAGTTAATTAAGAATAATAGATATTATGTGATACAATATTGTCAACTGTACAGTATTAATTATTGAACATGTGAACAATGTGAACATATTCAACAAGTATTTAAGTAAGAAGGCAACCCTGGCACTAATCTGGGATAACACCAGTCAGAAAGAAGAAAGAAAGAAATATATTCCATGGATGAAATGAATATTAACTCTTGTGTAATGCGCTTTGGTTATCCTCATTTTTTTTCAATCAGAATCAATCATTTATCTTAAAGGTGTTTTTTGTCAGAAAACCATAACTTCCATAATTCTTCATCAAATTGATGATTGAATTGATTTCAGTACATGTGATTGGTCTAGTTTTGGTGCCTAACAAAAATGGACTGATCATGTATACAGAAATCAGACAGATCACGCAGACACAGCTAAGAGCCCATTTGAGTGTTATTCTATAATACAGGCCTTAGTTTGTAACAAAATGTTTATGTACCAAATAATTTTTTTATCCTTGCATTGCAAAGTGACGACATTAGACCTAATGTGAAGTACAGTGCAGTTTAAATATAGTTTCTAAGGAAAGTTGAAATGGTTCCTCAAATGCTACCATAATCAACTGTCTGTGCACACAGACATCTCCACCATACATACATATAGTTTCTAAATAAACTGGCAGTTTCTAATCCTAACTAATATTATAAATGCCAAAGTAAGTTTGTTTGTTTTTTACACTTTTAAGCCTAAATGGCTGAACCGATTTAATTAATTTTAGTACTGTGATAGATGGGACCCTGAGGATGGTTATTGGCAACTTTTAATCCCGGCTATAACCTACTTTTATCCTGGTTATAGACTACTTTGTATCCCAGAAAATACTGTTCACGCAGGCAGAGCCGCGAGCAAAAGCTTGTTATTGAATATAAGGAAAATTTTAGGTTTGTTCATAGCTAGTTACCCAGTTTTAGTGTCTTCTAAGAAAATAAACTTACTGCAGAAACAAGTCAACAGAAACACTTATCTGTTGTGCTAAATATAACATTAATATGTAGTCATGTATTCTCTTCAAACAGACAGCCTCTGTGGCGCAGGAGACGTGTATTTAGCTGGCTGTGAAATGAGAGGTAGCGGGTTCGATTCCCGTATCTAGGGTAAAGAAATAATGCAAGTGGAGTCAAATGCAGGATACAGGCACTATCAGTTGCAGGAAAACTGCCTGATAAATAAATAATAATAAATGTTAGTTATTCACTAATATTTGATCCGGATCTGAGTGTTTCTGGGACAGCAAGTCTCTTGTAGATCCTGAAACTCACTATACAGCTTAACCAAATGTGAAGTCAGGCCTATGTGTGACTATTGGTTGCATTTATTTATTTTATTTAGAAAAAAGATGTATCATCAGCTTTGTTCATATTACTGTGCATTGTGAGACATCTTATATATTGGGATGACGAGCGCAGTTCAGTACCATGCAGTGCTCTGTAATGCAGAGTTATGTGTGACGTTGCTTCTGTTTATGGGAAGGCATGATGCTTAATATCAAGTAAGCAACCTGCTTGTCTCGTCATTCAAGCAAAAAAAAACTTATTACATATTAAGTTAAAAGTAAAGTAAGCAGCTATGGTCAGTTGGATTTGGTTTCATACGATGTTTAACTCCTACCTTTGTACTGCAATGGGAATTCAAAGGAATGTAAAGAAAACAACATGCAGCAGTAATGGGCTACTTAATTATTGTACTTAAGTTAGGGAATTAAAAATAATTAAAATATTAGATTTTCCTGCAGGTCTAGCATGCCTGGAGAAAATTTTGTCGACGTGTTTTGTCGTGCAATAACTGGTTATTTCTAGTTGTCCTTGTTATCGCAGCTAACACGTAACCCTCCACTCATTATGTTGAAAGTAGAGAAAATAGTTAAGTTTAGTTATAGTTTTACTTCTTAGTACACTAAGAAGATGGATCGATAGGTTTCTCATTCGCGCGCGAGATATCTGATGTGGTGCATACTAGGCCGGCTGCTCGAGTTCCATTGGCTGGTTATTTTGATATGACATAAGCTACATATTACAATTAATTATGTACTTACCATACAAGAAATAGTAGTTTTAACAATTGTTACAGGGTAAAGGAGAGAAAAATGGTTCCGTTCAAGAGGTGAAGCCCAAATTACTCAATGGTGAGTTTTTGTTTATATTTTCCCGTACCAAGCCTATATTATAATCTATAAGAAGAGAATATTTTTCAAGTAAATATGTTATAAAATAATACGTATATCATAATAAGCTTACTCCTGTATCTACTAAGGCGACTAAGAGGTTGGGAGGGGTGCAACTAGTTCACCAAGCTTTCACCAAGGTCTCCCATACCCAGCAGTGGGATGGTATAATATAAGGCTGATACTATATTTAATAATAACTATTTAGGAATGATAAATTACAAAGTTAAGTCTGTAACTCTGTAAGCAGTGTCCGCACATTCCCGTCAAACACTTTTTACATACAATTACACATACCAACTGATAAGTGACATAAAATTAAAACACTATCTCCATTCGGCAAATAAACACCTCGAGCTCTTCTCCCCACCACATATCGATTATGTCAAATACAATGGGCAATAAGCGATTACGTATGCGTTGCGTACGCTTTAACTGTATCGCCATTTATGCGAGCCTAGTACTTGTTATGTGGTGACGGTAGGAAGTTGTGCCCCATAGACCATTGTAGTGAGTGTACCGTACGTAGTGTTGACATGGGCGTGCTGAAGAGAGGTGAGCTAGATTCTTTTTTTTTTATCTAAAGCTTTTATTATCGGACCATCTTTTTTGAAACCGTTCTATGCAGGCCCTTCATTAACTATAATTTATTTTTATTCTCATTATCAGTCAGTACTTTTTGGCTATTTAAAATGTTAAAATATATTTAACCAGCCAGTATACGCCCCCCGAATTAGAAACGGTGGTAAGTGGTAACTAGCTAATGCTCGATTTCACCAGCATTTCCTTAACTTATGGGCGACCCGTAAGCTCGTATTCAGGATCTCTAACTGCAAGGTGGTAAACATAGTCGCCTTGCTCGCCTTAATGTGAGTACTTTGTTTATTAATAGGTACTTTATGCTGGAAAAAAATCAATACCCGAGAGGCACTACAATATGCCTTTGAAGAGTTTGTTGCCTCCCGTCGATGGCATCGATAAATTGCCACTGCGCTGGCAAAGATGCATCGATAGCATGGGTGGTTATTTTGAATACATAATAGAAATAAAAAAGATGGAAAAAATATACTTGAACTTTTTCGTACTTACAGAACGGCAATGTCATAGGTAAAGATCTATTATAATTTGTATGTGCTAAAGTCTCTATGTAGACAGTTTTGTCTACAGAGTACTCGGCAGTCTTAGTACCTACCACCGTATCACAATTCGACGTGAGAGGCAGCTTGCCTTTGCGTTTCGTAGGTATAACCTGTAAAATTCCCAGAGGCCCATAAAATCGGCGAAATCTCTGTTTCTTTCCCTAGCCATGAATCTTCTGGCATTATGTGTTCATGGGCGATTGTGATCGCTTGTCAACATATAGTCACAGTTACTAATTTTCCGGCCTTAAACCTATATCATAGTGGACATCCAGAAGACTTGATCCTTCAACAAACTTAGTTCTAAATACTGAAACGCTATTCAACTGCGACTGGGTATATAACGGCTACTTATTATGTAAGCGACACGTGTAATATAACGAAATAGGTAGGTAGGTTACTAATTAAGTGTTTAGTCATAATAACAGTTAACAGGTAAAATCTATGATGCCGTAAATGGTGTTGGATGTAGAATTTTATGACTACCACGTCCAGTACTGAAATTAACAGTGACATTTATAACCATTGTTTAATATCATCGTAAAAGACATTAGGATGGATATCGTAATGTTTATGTAGTCCTGGTACATTGGATTATTTCCGTTGTACATATAATAGTTTTTGACTGACCGTGGCTATTATGGCCGATCCCTATATTCTATCTATCGACAGATTTGCTTACTATCAATAGTGTTTTGACAGATCTTCCGTACAAAATGTGTCAAAATATTACTGCCAGTAAGCAAATCTGTCGATAGGCAGTATATTGGGAACGGCCATTAGTTGGTTGGGGTGTCAAAATCTTTGATCAAATGTTATTTGTTCAACATTTGAACGATTCCTTTCAAACTGGAAGAATGTGATTTCTCTGATCAAATCAACATTTGACCAATATTTTTTGAGTGGCAATACCACCCTATAGTATAGAGTGTATATGTTTAAGTGACGGGTGTATTATTATCTAATATATAAAATTCTCGTGTCACAATGTTCGTTCCCATAATCCTCCGAAACGGCTGGACCGATTTGTATGAAATTTTGTGTGCATATCGGGTAGGTCTGAGAATCGGCCAACATCTATTTTTCATCCACCTAAATGTTAAGGGTCGTCCACCCCTAAATTTTTATTTTTTAGACAAAAAATTAAAAAATACATACAACCCTAAATTTTCAACCCTCTACGATCAACCCCTATTTTTTAATAGCGACATTAGTATTTTAGTCAAGCGCGTTTCTCATCGGGACTCGCTTGATGCGCCCAATAGGCTACTTTAATCCTGGAAATAGGCATTCACGCGGGCGGAGCCGCGGGCAACAGCTAGTTTATTTAGAAAAGAGCTTGTTCTGTTTATATATTTTGATCTTGACTCAAACCATGTACGGAAATCATACCCTTGACTCTTTTATTCTGACTTCATACATAATATTACGTACTATATAAGGAACAAGTTTGTATGGCGCGGTTATCTGTCGCGGTGAGATGACACATTGCTACGAAAATATAGGAAGCATATTGGATGTCCCTATTCGGGCGCGTTCAGCATCAACATGCATCTTATGAGTTCTGACGCACCTGTCGCGGTCAGTCGGATCATCTTGCGGTTACAGCGAGTTCACACAGTTCGATTTTAGTTAATCAACTGTGAACTGACTTGTTTCAACATAACATAATGTTTAACAAAACTTCCATTTTTAGTGCTAGTTACAGCAATAGCATGTAAATTCCAATACAATAACACAATGGCGACGAGTGCACTGTTGTCCGTTGAGGAGTTTTATTTTTTTACTCCTTACCCTGTCATCAGATCTTAACCAAATTTATATGGGACCACATCGCAGCTAATCTATCGAGTGTATCTTTTTTCCTACAAAATCGGTCCACAATTGGCGGAGAAATCTATGTATATACATTTAAAAAAACGCGCCGCCTTGAGAACCTCCTCTTTTTTTAAGTCGGTTAAAAGCTGTATGGTTGGTGTTGACCAATTTAATTGAAAGTCTATTCAGACGGTTCGAATCGCGTGCAATTTAGCACTTGATAAACTAAAATCGAACCGCGTAAACACGTTATTATGATTAATGTAAATAATGTAGCAGCTGATTTTCAATAATTACATGTATGTACATAATAATATATTGTTCCTACTAACGAATTAGGAAAATTAAACTAAAATGTAATCGCGATACCTATACAAAAAATATACAACGTGTTACAGAAAGGTGTATATGTAAATTTAAGCATTGTATAGTGTACGATATAAGTATTTCATCACCCGTAGTACCAAATCCGTACATTATCATAAGACATAATTATAGAATTTTCTTTTTTATCGAAGGACTAACATTTCGATATCGTCTTTCAACTGTAGACAACACAAAACGACAAATAAAAACGGTTGTCAAACATTTATTTGACGCAGTTAGTTCGGCAATTTCTAAGTTTTTGAAGGGCAAAGGCCATAAAAGAAATAAGAAGAAGAAGAAGTTTTTGAAGTATGATTACGAATTAACGTGTTAAAAAAATGTTGTATTTGACTAAAAACAAGTATTATGAAATATTTTGTGTTGGTGCATCTGATAATAGTTTATAAGAGGCTCGTCGGCTCCAATTTCATAGATGGAAGACCCGAGAATAAAGTTAGTTTAAAGTGCTTCTAGAAGATGGTATATCGTCTTCAGCACATGATACGCTCTTTCAGGTGTTAGTTTGTGTTTAAATCACAAGTAACGTACGTATGTCCTTAGAATTACGTACACGTTCTTCAAGTTTATTAAACGGCGAGTGTCGTTCAAAATAATATACGCACTCACGCCTGTAATCCCCGAAGGGGCAGGCAGAGGTGTAACCAGTACACCAATAGTGATGTGATCAATCTTATCGTTCTTAATAAACGAGTGTTTAAAATAACCGTGAATTTTAGGATGTCTCGGTTTTTAAAAGACCCAGTACATAAGTACTTACTGTAAGATGTATGTAATGATCCTAAAATATACCCACAAATTTCTGTAAGACGTTTTATAACAACAAATAACTACGTAACGTAATTGCAACGAAATTGTTTGAATCTTTGGTAGATTTATGTGTTTTACATTTCTGAACCAGATAAACCGATTAAAGTATATACCGTTTATGACTTGAAAAAAGAATTAGGTGGGGTTATGATTTGGCATAAAACTGCAATGCTATGTGAACATTATGCACTTTTACATTGAATTAGCCGTTACAAAGACAATAATGTTTATCTCAATAAATATCGTAAAAATGAGAGAAAATATTAATTAACGTAATGTAGATCCCTGTAAAAAAAACTAAGTTACGTTTCTACAAACTCGTCCATTTGTGGAAGAGACAAGCTTGCGACCTACCATCGTGCAGAATCCATCCGCCACACGCTGAGCGGGCCAATGGCTGAAACTGTAACAAAAAGCCAAAGTTGGACCGTAACGTACAATTTTATGAAATGCTCTTCAAACACGCCATGTTTCGCGCCATATTCCGAACATCTTCACTTACATTGCCATTGTCTCGACTCTCACCGAAAAATATAATCTATGGATATTTTAAAATAACAATACTGACGCCTCTGCGGCGCAATAAGCGAGTAGTCGGTTGTAAACAAGAGGCCGCGGGTTCAATTCGAAGACAAATATTTGTGTGATCCACTTACATATATTTGTTTTGAAATTGTTGGACAGTAAACCCCTCGTATTTCCTGATACTCACGATACAGGTTTAACTTAGTGTAGGGTCAGGACTATGAGTGTGACTGTTAGGTATACTTATAATTATTTACACAAGTACAGTTTCTGGCATAACAGAGATTATATAAAAAGTTGAGAGGCGCGTCATTTTACATTAGAACATCTCTACCAAAATGCCAAGAACTCTTGATGTATCTGCATCAGACATACCTTAGCCGAGTTATTTATGATTCACGCTGCTTGTTGGGCGATGGCAATAATATAGCACTTTGGATTAATCTTTTACTATTTACATACACTGACGATTATACAATTTAGTAAAATTTCGAACTCTGAGAGCCTATCTAGGCCTAATTATATTAGTAATTGTTAATAAATATGGATAATGATAACTGATTAGATAACATGCTACACATCTATGACAACTCTGTGAAATTCGGTTAAGTAGTTACTACTGAATGAACGTACAATGAGTCATAAGTGTTGATTTGATACGACAAAAAGCGGGATAGTGCTATGTAATGAAACATTTTCTAAAATATCAGATGAGTTATAATTGCCGACACAAGTCGTGGGCGTAAATGGACAGTAGTAAGGGTAGTTGAGAGCCCCATAGATGACAAGCATCGACTGATGAACCGATCGCGTGTAACGTCGCTTCGGTACCCTTCGCTCCTTTGTTTGCCTATCAGACCTATAAATTACAGTTGAAGCTTGTGCTCACGATTCGTGCCGGTACCAGTATGTGAAGTTTACTAGCATTAAGCCAGCGCGGTGGACGGAAGGCTTTAGAGGAGACCCGCACCAAACCGTGGAACATTGTGTTATAAAAGTCTGATATTATTAATGTCTATTAAAGAACACCTAATCTCTGTTTCGTCTTGTGTACATTTGCCATCTACATACGCTAGGTCACCGCTTCGGCCGGGGACGTCCCACACTAATTGTACCAATTGTTTACACTACATTACTATAAATGTTTTCTGTGCACCGAATGCTTTCAACCTGACTGATTCAGAGGCGATTCACGGTCACTGGAGATTGCGTAAAAACCTACTCGTTTTTTTCCTTAGCAGAATTGGTTCAGTTATGTACTTGCGAAGGTTGCGCTAGAAATTTTACGATTTGCATCAAACAGCAAACCTATAGATAATTTATTGATTGTATACATTCAGCTGAAAGTTTAAAGCATTTTATGAGTTTTGGATTGTATTGAAGTTGTAAACTACATCTTTTATATTGTTACGCTGTTCTAATAGCAGCATCTCGTCCTTTTACTGAATACTTCATATGCTCTACTTCAGCGAAATGGGAAACATACACTAAGTGCATCTTACTTGCCAATGTTTCTTATGATATTTACCCACCACTCCTCCACGTCAACAATGAATTGTTGGAATTAGTTAATTAAATACATAATAATTATATCGAAGGTAACATTCTTTGACTCAAAGTAATCATTACATATCGACTGATTGACCAATTAGTAGCCAAAAGAGGGTTACTGGAAGAAATTTAATTAAAGCATAATTTAAGACGATTAAATAAACAAATACTTCCAAACATTTCAATTAGGCCCGACATTTCGGAAAATCGTGATATTTTCTGTACTTCTCATATAATATGCTATTTTGCGCATACGCTATGGAATGGAACCTCGATATCGATCACGCTATCAACATAATTTAGCAATAGGAAAACATTCAGATTGAAAGTTGAGTTCGTATCTTCTAAATATAGTTATCCTGCAATGATATTATTATGACAATGATGATTAACCTGATATGCCTTTTGTAACATAATTTAGTGGCGAGGTTCATCTTTATATATATAATTCTACTGTACGTGTGTATGTGACTGAACTCCTCCTAAACGGCTGGACCGATTTGAATGATTTTTTTTGTATGCGTTTGGGTGGCGCCCTGGATGGTTTAGATTCACATTTGGACCCGGTAGGTGGCGTTGCTATAGTTGCGCGGGACAGCTAGTATTGTATAATTTTATTATGGTGTACAATAAAGAGTTATCTAGTTATGTATCTATCTAACAACAATAGGTACCGTCGCGTCGGTCTTAACGCGTGATGACGTTTAATTAACCGTTATCAGAGGTTGATTGTTAACGACGCGACGCGAACTCATCTCACTTTCGCACGCCATGTTCAGAACGCGGCGGTTTTATATTTACACGCATGACTCACGCCCGCTGTAGGTCATCAATACTTGCCTGTTATATATTATAACCGCTAGAGATACCATTAGATATTATTGATTTATTAACTTATTTAAAACTCAGATTCCCCAGTTTGTTGTGGTCAGGCTTGCTGGTCTTAGGGCATAACTTGCTGCAACTTGTGCAAAAAAGATCAGATTACCCAGTTTGTTGTGGACAGGGTTGCTGATCTTAGGGCATAACTTGCTGCAACTTGTGCAAAAAAGATCAGATTACCCAGTTTGTTGTGGACAGGGTTGCTGATCTTAGGGCATAACTTGCTGCAACTTGTGCAAAAAAGATCAGATTACCCAGTTTGTTGTGGACAGACTTACTGATCCCAAGGCATAACTTGCACTTGCACACAAACAATTTAGTATTTTTACACCTCCATCTCTCTTTTCCACCTGCCCTTATCCCACTCGCAGTGGGCTCGACGCAGCATGCTTTTTAACATATGTTACAGAAAGGAATAAATAGACAAAGCGGTGGTACCAACCCAGACAGTCTCTTGCAAACATGGGACCTACCACCTAGTAAAAATATACAGTAGTATTTCACACATAATGTCTGTAAGTATACATTCCTATGAACAAAACGTATACTGTCTCACTTCAACATTGTTATCCATCACGCACTTTACTTAATAGTGATGTGATCGATCTTATCGATAGTAATAAATTAGTAGTAGACTGCCTCGGTGGCGCTGTTGTAATGCGTAGGTGCGCGTTACGATTGAGGCCAACGCTGAGGTCTCGGGTTCGATCCCCGGGTCGGGTAAAATGGTATTGGGTTTTTCTATTACGAAATAGTCAGTATCAGCCCGGAGTCTGGAATTTGTGCCCGATATGGTGATAGGCTCGCCCCCTATCACATCGTGGGACGGAGATACGCTCGGCGAAATGTGGGTGTATTGGTTACACCTCTGCCTACCCCTTCGGGGATTACAGGCGTGAGTGCGTATGTATGTATATAAATTAGTGGTTAAAATTGGCATGAAATTTAAGGATGTCTACATTTTGATAAGATTTACATAAGCACTCACTGTTAGGTGTATATAACGGACCCTTAAATAGGACCACACCCCTCTATCCCAGTCGTGGACGTCTGTGTCAGCAAGAACAGTCAACGTGTCATTACTTTCACTCAAAGTAATGGAGAAACTGCGAATAGTAAAAACCAATAAAGATACGCCGCGCGGTCCACGTCACGAAAATCCCTCATTATGCATAATACAACACCGAGTGACATCATTGGTTGTTTTGCGCGTATATCTCGTATGCAGTCAATGTATGTGTGTTAATTGGATTTCTTTGAATATGATATTTACAATGTCGATATTCCAATAACAGGAGACGAGAACAGATAATGCCTGCTTCTGTGGCGCAGTTGTAATGCAGTACGACTGCTGTACTGAGGTTTTGGGTTTGGGAGCGAACTTCATACCGGGCGCAATTCCTGACTCCGGGTTGATACGGAGCATTACGTAATAGAAAATTGAATATCACTTTTACCCGACCCGGGGATCGAACCCAAGACCTCAGCACAGCAGTCGTACCGCGTACGCATTACAACTGCGCCACCGAGGCAGTTAATAAAAAATTATATGGGGGTATAACTTTTTATTGACTGCCTCGGTGTTGCCATATAACTATGTTGTAACTTGTAACGTACGCTTAAAAATTACCTGTAAAATTAAAAAGGCCTAATAAACTGAACCTTTAATGTTCCCGTCACGTTAATTTGGTCATAATATCGGATCGAGGTCGACCTTGTGTACCGTTATGCGAAAACTGAGCGATTTACAGGAAACCGTGTGTTTTTATTATAACTAACCAAAGACTTTATTGTATGCTACAGTCTTTATTTTAAGACGCGATAATGCGGAGATAAATGAAATGAAATAGTTTTATTAACCATGTAGGCAATTAAAATAGCGCTTATGACAAGTCAGTACAAAACAAAGAAACTCGATAGACGCAATTCTCTCGATTTTGGACATTATATTTGGACTGCAATGTACTTACCATCAGATCCAGACTAACCGTCACTTTGCCGTGCCAGAATTTAAAAAAAATAAGATTTACAAGCCATTATATTATTTTGCTAAAAAACTTAGGTGTGAAATGAGTAGTTGTACCGTGTCATATTCTCGCATTGCAATTTGCAAGGCCGTCTTGTATGTAAAGGATGTTTTTCTTTCGGTTAAGATAATATCAACTGATTCTTAATCTGACTTTATTTACCTGACAGATTACGATGAGATTAAAAAGCATGACTAACTTTTATATGCATTTGTTTACTGATCGCCTATTGGTCTGGTGGTAGCGTACTAAAACTAAGAAATGTGATGTTCTGGGTTTAATTCCAAGGTCAGGCAATAACAATTTGTGTTTGAGTTTTCGTTCTGAAAAATCACATGAATTGCCTGGCATTGTAATTTGTGCCCGATATGGCGACAGTTTTGCCCCCTAACACATCATGGGATTAATATAAGCTTGGCGAAATGTGAGTGGACTTACGAGTAGTTGCACTTCTGCCTTTCCCTTCAGTGATATAAGCGCGAGCTTAGACATATATCAACTGGAGTTTCTGTTAATAGTGAAACCCGCATCGAAATCCATTCAACCGTTTTTCGTGGCGCAAGAACAAACAGACAGACATCAGATATACGCTTCTGTTTTGTTAATTTTAAAATAGAGAATACTTACTATGTATAAAGAACTAAGACTTAACTAGACGAGACCTGTCTCTAGTAGTGAGAAAATGTCATATCGGGCTGATATTTTGTGAGTGGTAGAGCCACGCTGTAGACACCTTTGTGTACCACGGTCTGACAGAAAACTGGCGTAAAGAAGCAGCTTGCGATGCGATGGAGCGATGGAGATCACTTACCATCAGGTGACCCACTTGCTCGTTTGCCGGCCTATGCTAAAAACCAAGCCCAATAAGTATAACATTGAACACAGTAGTTAGTAGCAATCTTGTATATTTTGTTGTTCAGGGGAGCTAGTGACCGGCGTGGCGCACAGCGTGGTGATGCTGACGCCACTCAGCGAGCGCGACCGAGGCCGGTTCGGATCGTTGTTCGTCACCAACTTCAAGCTGTCCTTCGTGCCCATCGAGAATACCAACATCGATGTGAGTTCCAACACCAATCCTGATACTTTTTCTAATTGGCGGCCTTTTGCCAAGGTCGCCTTTCTGCTCAGACCCTTCCAATACGTCCGGTTTTGATCACTACTCGCGACATAAAAAATGTTTCATTGCTTGGTGTCGATGCTGGCTTATGTAACGACACACGAGAGGCCGAGATTTCCGTAACGAGACAAATGTTACTGTGATTCACAAATATTTGTTGCCGGTTTGAATGTTGTACCAGTCTCTCGTAGTTCCTGATACCCACGATACAGGTGCACTTAGTGTGGGGTCAGGACTATGTGTATGACTGTTAGGTGTATTATTGATTTATAACTGAATGACGAGACGAGACGCTCGCCTGATAGCAAGTGCCACGCCTGCCCATAAACAGAACCAATACCAGTCAGAACTTTGGTTTATGAAGTACTCAATGGCATTGCATCACGCTCGTCATCCCGAGACATAAGATTTTATTTGTTACGTCTTATGGTGCCAATAATTTCACTGGCTTCAATGTCTTTCAATCCGAAACACAGTTACTTGGCGGCAGATATGTCCTCTCACACACGAGGGATTTACAATATTACCAAATTATTTGCTTTGTTACCAGGAGTACAGCCAGCGGAACTACTTACTGGGCCCGTACGATGTACCCCTGACGGCCGTGGGTGCTGTTTGGTTAACGGACGGAGGGCCTGTCCGCAGACGGAGGCTCATGCCCTACGGAGACATGCCCGGGAAGGTCAAGGGGTTACAGGTCATATGTAAGGTGAGGATAACATAATATAATATATATTGTCTATTTCTGCCGCCAAGCAACAGTGTGTAAGCACTGTTGTGTTCCGGTTTGAAGGACATTGAAGCCAGTGAAATTACTGGGCATTATGAGACTTTACACCTTATGTCTCGGGGTGACGAGCGCAGGCCAGTGTCTTGCAGTGCTTTGTTATTCAAAGTTCTGTGTGGCGTTGCTTCTGTTTATGAGCAGGCGTGGCGCTTACCATCAGGCGAGCGACCTGCTCGTCTCGTCATTCAATTATCCAGGCAGTAAAAAAATATAAGGTTATAATTAAATCGGTGCCCGCGACGTGATAAGATACACTTCAGGAATGTCGTTTAAGGTGGTTTGGTCAAGTTCCGAGGAAACCGCAGGGGTATCTCGGTCGCATACGTCGATGCATATGTCTGAACCAGATTGTCCTGCGGGCGGGCCATAAAGCGCTGGTTTGATGTACTAAAGCTAATGTTCTCACTATAGAGGACGCTCAATAGCGAGCGATGTGGTAGCGTTTAAGTGGCACACAGCCTTCGTGGCGCAGAGGGCGAGTAGCCGGCTGCGAAGCGAGAGGCCGTGGCTTTCATTCCCACTCCGAGACAAATGTTTGTCTAATCCACAAATATTTGTTTTGGGTCTCGGTGTTGTGGTTTGGCAAGTCCCTCTTAGTTCCTGATACCCACGATACAGCTTAACCTAGTGTGCGGTCAGGACTATGTGTGTGACTGTTGGGTGTATTTATTTATTTAAGTTAGTAGGCGGGTCCTGACACAAAACCCAAAAACCTAGGCAGAAAAAAATAAGATTTATCAAAAAGTCTGCGAGCCTAGATTAGTCTAATGTTGCATCCGATGTTGCCAAAAAATTTAATAGATGACCGGATGTTCCGGGCCCAGCCTAATTTCAATTATAATCGATTCAATTTTATAAATTAATGTTGATAATGCATACACTTTGCAAGTATAAACTATTATGGGCTAATATGGGTGAATCAAAATATAATGTGATTCATAGTTCGAGACCAAGAATGTTAACAAAACGTCGCGTCGTTTAAAAATATTCTCATCAGATGTAAAGTTTTTTGTTTGATCAACGCTTTTATCGACGTATATCAATATATTAAATTCATCAATTGATAAAACTACATCGATTCTATAATAAATTTCAGTAGTTTATTACCTCATTGGTCTAGTGACAACGTACTCAGGCAGTCCGTCAAACCGTCGGGGCCTGGGTTCAAATTCCATGTCGGGCAATCATAGTTTTTGTTCGGATTTTCGTTTCGCATTGCATATTAATAATAATAATAACCGCTGCCTGACTGCCTCGGTAGCGCAGTTGTAATGCGTACGCGGTACCACTGCTGTACTGAGTTCTCGGGTTCGATACCCGGGTCGGGTAAAACTGATATTGGGTTTTTCTATCACGAAATGCTTAGTAGATAGGCTCGCCCCTATCACATCATGGGATGTAAATAAAAACGGCGAAATGTGACTGACACCTCTACCTACCCCTTCAGGGAATACGGACATGAGTGCTTATATAATAATCGCATATTTATTAGTTTCCCGGGATTACTATTAGAGCCCGACACGACGCGACGTGGCGATAGGCTCGCCACTTATCACATCAAAGGACAGAAAATGATTTAGTGAATCGTAAACCCTACTAAGCATCTCTGTCCACCCCACTAAACTAAACTAAGATGAATAGCATCACTGTAATTACCATCTATCTTTAAAATGATTTTATATACCATAGTGGTGAGATTATTATACACAAAAATTGTTTACAATGCGCTTGAAACTGTTATCGTGGAGAGACGACACTCGATCTATTGTGATCATTTATCTTATCGAGTCAGCGCGTGATTCATTCAGCTACATCTGTCACATGGTGATATATATTTTTGCGTCCGTCATGCACATTTGTTATATTACCTGCCTTACATCTGCCTCGGTGGTGCAGTTGTAATGCGTACGCGTTACAGCTGAGGCTGACGCTGAGTTCTCTGGTTCGAGACCCGGGTCGGGTAAAAGTGATATTGGGTTTTTCTATTTCCAAATACTCAATATCAGCCCGGAGTTTGGAATTGTGTTCGGTATGGCGATAGGCTCGCCCATTATCACATCATGGGACGGAAATAAGCTCGGCGAAATGTGGGTGTACTGGTTACACCTTTGCCTACCCCTTCGGGGATTACAGGCGTGAGAGCGTATGTATAATATTCTTAACAGCTCTAGAAGTGTCATTTCCTGCTCAGTTCGTTTTTAACCCCCCAATAAAAAGACAATGTGGTGACTAGGATCGAAAAGGGTATGCTGAAATGATTTGGGCATATGGAGAGGATGGATGAAAGACGACTTACGAAAGGTATTTATCGTGCGAATGTGTTTTTTTTTTTTTTTTTTTTTTATATACTGGATCGGCAAAGTGACTACGCTACACCTGATGTTAAGTGCAGCGCAATCCAAGAATACTGTCGACCAACGACAGACGATGTGTCTATCGTAGGTCGGCAAGATTATGCCGGCCTGCCTAATTGCTTCTTCACACTCCGTTTAAAGGACCCCATATTATAGGAAGGAGGGAACACGTGTGCCGGCAAACTATTCCACAGCTTGATGGTCCGGCAGAAGTAAGATTTTGCGAACTTTTTAGTTCTAGCCGAGATGGAAGAGACCACGAAGCTGTGGTGCCGTAAGCCAGCACGCGTGGTTCTGTTAAGGAAAGGTGAGGATGGGATAAGGTCAAACAACTCTTCAGAGCATTCACCGTGATACAGACGATAAAAAAAACTAAGTGAGGCAATGTCCCTACGCAATTGCAGCGGCTCTAAGTTCTTAGTAACGTCTGCATCATTCACAATGCGAACAGCCCGTCGCTGCAATCCGTCCAAGGCATCGAGTAAGTACTTGCCGGAACCGTCCCAAAGGTGCGAACAGTATTCCACACCCGGCCGTGCCTGCGCTTTGTATAAGCGGTAAAGCTGACCGGGAGTAAAAAACCCACGCACCTTGTTCAGGATTCCGACCCTGCGTGAAGTGGCGGATATTACGCCCTCGATGTGGTTCCTTGGATTCAGATTGCAGCAAATATCCATGCCTAGGATACTTAGGCTATTCCGCATTGCGAGCGGGATACCCTGAAGATTGGGGAGGGGAGAGAACGGGGATTTTTTGCACGTGAACGCGCACACCTGAGTTTTCTTGGCATTGAACTCAACCAGATTCTTAGCACCCCATTCTGAAATGAGATCCAAGGTCCGGTTAAGCTCAATGACAAGATTTTCTCGCTGCCCCTCAGTGACTCCCCGGCTACCAGTGGGCCTACTGCAGTAACGCCCATGCACTGTGCTGTCATCTGCATAGCAATGAATGTTACCAAGTGATAACATATCATTGATATGCAGAATAAACAAGGTGGGCGAAAGCACCGAGCCTTGTGGGACCCCGGCATTAACTGACATGAGCTGAGAAGCATGCCCTTCAACAAGGACACGCATTCTACGCTCATGCAGAAAGCCGGAGATCCACGTACACAGGTTGTCGGGGAGCCCATATGCCGGAAGCTTGGAGAGAAGACCACGGTGCCAGACCCTATCGAACGCCTTAGCGATGTCGAGACTTACGGCTAGAGCCTCGCCATGCTTATCAACCGCCTCCCCCCAGCGATGTAGCACGTACGCAAGAAGATCACCCGTTGATCGCTTCGACCGAAAGCCGTATTGTCGGTCTGATCTGATCAGCGAGTGATCCTCCAGGTAGCGGATCAGCTGTGAGTTTATGATCCGCTCCATTACTTTGCACAACACTGAGGTTATGGCGATTGGACGGTAGTTGTTAGGGTCCGACCGATCACCCTTTTTTGGGATTGGTTGCACATTGGCCTCTCTCCAAGATTGGGGCACAATACCGAGAAGGAAGGAGAAGCGGTATAGACGCGTCAGCACAGGAGACAACTCGGCCGCACACATTTTAAGTACCACCGCCGGTATACCATCCGGACCACTAGCTTTACGGGCATCGAGGAACAGCAACTCGCGCCGCACATCACACTGCCTGATACGAATATGCGACATTGAATATCCGCAATCAGGCACCGTGGGCGGCAGCGCATTGCCGTCCTCGAGCCGCGAGTTAGCCGCAAAGAGGTTTGCCAGTAGAGTGGCTTTCTCCTGCGGCGTATGGGCCAGGGATCCATCCGGATATTTCAGCGGTGGCAACGAGGGGCGACAGAAGTTAGATTGAACGGCCTTGGCAAGGCTCCAATAAGCACGACTGCTTGACGGATGATCTGCCAAGGCTCGTCCAATCCTATTGATGCGCTGAGCATCCGCTCTAACGTACGCCTTCTTACAGGCCTTGGTGGCTTGGTTATAGGCCGCTTTGAGTGAGCTTATGTTGGGATCCTTCAATGCGCGACCCCTAATCCACTCGCGATATGCAGCCTGTCTCTGACTAACAGCATCTGCGCAGTCGCGATTGAACCAGGAGCGTCCGCGCCCACCACCGACGACCTCCGAGGAAGGAATGTAATATTCCATTCCTAACTGGATCTCGCCGGCAATAGCGTCGGCAGTCGCAGAAGGATCGTTGCCCTCAAAGCAGCGCTGCCCCCAAGGGATGGATGCAAAGTACTCACGCATACCATCCCAATCTGCCGACGAGTAGTGCCAGATTCTGCGCCTGACCTTTTTAGGTGTGGTAGGCAGGGCACGAGGCACTGAGGATCCAACCAGGCAATGGTCGGAGGTACCCAAAGGGGCGCCCACCGTCACATTGTACCCAGCTGGATGACTCGCCAGCAGAAGGTCCAGCAATGAAGGCGTGTGACTCGCCACATCTGGGATTCTGGTGGGCTGATTCACCAGTTGAGACAAGTCGTGAGTCAGAGCGAATGCGTGGGCAGTACGACCAGCATGGTCAGTCTTGGAGGAACCCAACCACAGCTCGTGGTGCGCGTTGAAGTCCCCCAAGACCACCAGTTCCGCTGTTGGATACTGCTCCTGCGCATCATCAGTCGCCTGGCTGATATAATTGAACAGCCGAGTCGTCTCGTCATCCCCGTTATGGGATCTGTAAAGGCACACATAGATCCGGCTCTGAGCGCCAAGATCCACGTGTACCCACAGTGTGGAAAAGGAAGGGTCCTCCATGCAGCGCAGACGGCGACAGCAGACATCCGACCGGACATACAAACATACCCCGGCCTTTGGCGTGAAGTTCTCTTCAAGTAAGTAGCCGGGATAATGCAAATATGCCGTATCGGCCGGACGACAGATCTGTGTCTCCGTCAAGAAGAGCATTGCAGGCCGGGCCGTCTCAAGATGGTGGTGGACGGCACTAAGGTTCGAATGGAGTCCACGGATATTAGTGAACCCCATTGTAAACGCGGTGGTGGGGCTGTGCACCGCTGTTGGACCTGCTCTCTTTAATGGCGCTGTCATGGTGAAACAATAAAAGAAGGGAAGATGGAAGAAGCAACTTGCGGAACCTGCGACAGGACTGATGGGTGACAATGATACTGCGTATGGTCACAAGGCGGCCGAACGGAGGCAGACTGATTCGCCGGACGGAAGGGCCCCCGTACCCCCTCGGGATAGGCCGCCGGGACCCCAGATCCGGTCACCAACCGGCACGACGGACCTACCCAAGATTATGCGTGGCATGGTGGAGCAGCCTCTCCAGGTGGTTAAGCTGGATTGGGCCCCTGTACTGTACCACGGGCGGCCAGCGGAACAACCGTTTCTACGGGTCTCCCTGGCCGGCGAATCAATACATCTCCATCCGACATAATAACACATACACGACCCTGCCAACCACTATGTCATGTCGCAGGCTCCGCATGAACCGGATGTACACTGGCTGATCCTGGAACGCGACCCACATAATATGTGAGTCACTATGGCAGGTTTTACACCATGTGTACGGTGGTCGCTATCCGGCCGGATGAATACATCCTACCACCAGCTGAGCAGTTGTTAGCTCATAGATCCCTCGGTCGCCTCTTACGACCCCCTCGGGAATGTGAAGGGGAAGCGGTTTGTATTCTTATGCCGCCGCTCCACGGACTACTGAATGGTAGGGTTGGAAGAGGGCGCCCGAGGAGTACATATGCGGATCAAATAAATGACATTCTCCGAAAAGGGCACGTCACGAGTACCCTCAACCGACGAAAATGTATGAGAAGATGTATGAATGTGGAAGAGGCGAAAGAGGTGTGTCAGGATCGTAGCTTGTGGTACTCAATAGTCTCTGCCTACCCCTATGGGACATAGGCGTGAGTGTGTATGTATGTATGTATGTAAAAAGACAATGGTTTTATAATTTTGACCCCTTTTTCAGTCTGTGGGTGTGTGTATATCTGTGGCATTTTAGCCGCTAATAAACAAATGGACGATGATGAATAAACGATAGAACATCTAAAGCTTTACATTTAATAATATATTAGCAGGAAGAGATTTTTTGAGTGGTAGAGCCACGCTGTAGATACTTGTCTACAGCATGTATGGGCCGGCTCGTCCGGGTAATTACCACTGTCTCACAGAAAACCGGCGTAAAATAGCAGCTTGCTGCTGCGTTTCGTACGGTGATTGAGATATCCGGAGGCCCAAACCCCCTCCCCTTCCCAATCCCTTAATTATCCCTTTCCTTTTATGTCGGCAATGCACCCATGATTCTTTTGGTATTGTGGGCGTACAAGGGCGGTGGAGATCACTTACCATCAGGTGACCCACTTGCTCGTTTGCCGGCCTATAACATAAAAAAAAAGATGGACTTATTTCAGACTTGGTTATTGTCGAATGGTATATCCTTTGCCGTTACTAATACGACACGTGACAGGAATTATTGCAATATTTCTTTTTCCAGAACATGAAAGTAATGACGTTCAGTTTCGCCAACTCACCAATCGACAGTGGACGCAAAATAGCATTGGCATTGATGCACCACGCGTTCCCAAAACGGCACGATCTACTGTTCGCGTTTGAGTACAGAGAACCCTACTACCCCACCTTACCTTCAGAGCTGAATATGTTCCAAAGACCTGGAGACTGGAAACGAGAATTGGAGAGATGTGAATGCCCTCACTGGAGAATCACTTGCATCAATGGCACATCAGACGCGTTCATGTTGACTGCGGGAGAGACTCTTATAGTGCCTAGTACGGTGTTAGATTACAACCTGATGGAGTCGGCGAGGTATTTCAGGTCAGGCAGGGTGCCTATTTGGATGTGGGGCAGGCCGGAAGGCGCCGCGCTGTTGAGGAGTGGGGAGCTACTGTCCACAGAGCAGTCAGCGACGGCAGAGAGCGTTTTGTTGGAGCAGGTACGTTTATAAACTACAAGTTCCTCAAGGCCTAGTGGGAGAATATGTGAGCTGTGAACCAGGTCCGGGTCGAATCCTAGTTTGGGCAATTTATTTTCGATAAACGTGATGTGAGTTTCTTTTTTGGCTACATGATACGAGCCAGTTGAACTTTGAAATAATATAAAATACGTCATGACTTTACTCTGCTCATCATCATTGCTCAGATAAAGCGTTTGTGTCAGATAAAGCGACGGGCTTGCCTTCAATCACATTATTGGGCGTAAATAACCTCGGCAAACCATGGATCCATCAGTCCAACTGCTTAACCCATCAGGGAGAGCGGTGTTATGCATCAAATTCTAAGAGGAAAACAGAACTGTACCTATTAAGTTATTTTTACATAATGTTAGTTGATATGATTTCTATACATAAGTTACTTTATTTTGTACTGACTTGTCATAAGCGCTATTTTAATTGCCTACATGATTAATAAAACTATTTGATTTCATTTCAATGCCTGATGAAAATGATTTTCCTACAGGTCCGTCGGTCCCACCCAAAACTGACACCTCCATACGTACTATATCTATGTGGGAACAGCTTTACTAACACTGGATCAAACGTCAACATTCTACCGCCTCTGCCAGCATTGCAGTCTTCGTATAAAAAGCTAGTGGAATTGTGCACGCCCACCACACTCGGAGGGTTTTGGGTGAGTGGTATTTTTTGTGATTCCCGCCCTAATTTCTAACTTCATGCCGGCCAAGTTATTGTCCGCGCACTGTACTTTTGTATAGAAAGAAAGAAAGAAAAGTTTTTTTATTTGTCACAACACATTACACAACATGCATACATCTTTTTAAATTGTGTAATAGGTATGGCAGGATTATTGCACGTTGTGGCTGTGACATGTAGGTGACCACTCAGCGTAATGCTGTACTGTGGTGTGAGCCGCAGCACAGCGCTATACCTATATTATACAGTACACTACATACAGTATACTACTGTGAGACACACTACACACAGACAGATACACAATTTTTTTTATAGCATAGGTCGGCATACTAGCCAGTGGAACACCTGATGGTAAGTGATCTCCACCGCCCATGTACGCACATAATACCAAAATAATCATGGGCGCGTTGGCGACCTTAAAGGAAAGGGATAATTAAGGGATTGGGAAGGGGAGGCGATTTGCTCCTCCGGATATCTCATTCACCGCACAAAACGAAACAGCAAGCTGCTACCTTACGTCAGTTTTCTGTGAGACAGTGGTAACGACCCGGACGAGCCGACCCATTCATGCTGTAGACAAAACTATCTACAGTGTGGCTCTACCACTCAGAGAAAGTAATGTTGTACCACTCACTAATGAGAGTGGTTAGCTTTTAATCCACCATACTGGCCTAATGCGGGTTGGCAGACTTCACATACCTTCGAAATCATTATGGAGAAGTCGAAGGCAGGTTTCCTCATGTTTTTCTTCACTGTTACATAAGTCGAGCGATTTATTATAAGTAATAATGAATACACGCGCCTTTTTTATGCAAAGTCAAAAAAAAATAAGTCTGATCTCTGTCACGGCAGTCCGTCCCGCTACCCGCCAGGCTATCGCTACGTAATCGTGGAAATGCCTGAAAATATAGTTTTAGCTGCACACAGTCATGTCTACAGCATGAATGGGTTGGCTCAACCGGGTTGTTACCACTCTCACAGAAAACTGACGTAAATTAGCAGCTTGCTACGCTTTTCGTACGGTGAGTGAGATGTACGGAGGCCCAAATTCCTCCTTGCTTTCCCTTAATTATGTGATATAAGGTGGGTAACGCGTCCATGATTCTTTTGATATTGTGGGTGTTTATGGACGGGGAATAACTTACAATCAGGTGACCCACTTCCTTGTTTACCGATTACTACGTCTTACGTACGTCCGTAAGCAAAACTTACAATTTAAATTGGGGTCGTAGGGAATTCACATGAACAGTGACGTAAGCACTTAGACCTATACTGATTCATTATCGAAGGGAATCCCAGTTTCCTCTTCAGATGTTTGCGTCTGTTTATTAAATTCTTGGCATACCGCAAGTAAAGGTTCATTGATTGTTTCAATTCAGACAAATATATTTAAATAGAAATTTACAAAATAAAAAAACTATATTAACAATCCAATAGACGCGTCGAATATGAACCTGCGCCGTTTTCTTTCGTCAATTATAAATAAATAAATAAATACACCCAACAGTCACACACATAGTCTCGACCCCACACTAGGTTAACCTGTGTCGTGGGTATCAGGACATACGAGGGGCTTGCGGTCCCACAACACCCAGACCCGACACAAATATTTGTGGATCACACAAATATTTGTCTCGGTGCGGGAATCGAACCCACGGCCTCTCGTTTCGCAGCCGGCTACTCGCCCTCTGTGCCACGGAGGCAGTCAAATAAATAGTATAAAAGTAATAAAAAGTCAATTATAAAGTAATATCTTGCTTTATCGTAAGTAAATAACTAAATAATATGAAGTATAACTAAAGCTGGAAAGAGGTGAGAGCCTGGGTTCAGTTCCCATGATGGGCAAAATTGTGTTTCAGATACTGGTTCGAAGTATTACACATGAGGTGCTCGAGATTGGAATTTAATAAGTAAACACAGCAAATTTTATGAGTAGTAGAGCCACGCTGTAGACACTTTTGTCTACAGCATCTATGGGCCGGCTCGTCCGGGTCATTACCACTGTCTCACAGAAAACTGGCGTAAAGTAGCAGCTTGCTGCTGCGTTTCGTACGGTGAGTGAGATATCCGGAGGCCCAAACCCCCTCCCCTTCCTAATTCCTTAATTATCCCTTTCCTTTAAGGTCGGCAACGCACCCATGATTATTTTAGTATTGTGGGCGTACATGGGCGGTGGAGATCACTTACCATCAGGTGACCCACTTGCTCGTTTGCCGGCCTATACTATAAAAAAAAAAATGCCAACAATCACATATTATCCTGATCCCATACTAGGTTAATCTGTATCGTAGGTATCAGGTACTACGAAGGACTTACGGTCCCAAAAAGACATCGATAATCGAAGCACAAAATCCAGACCTGAAACCAATATTTGTGGATCACACAAACATTTGTCTTGGCGCGGGAATCGAAACGATTTGTGAATCGACTGTGGTCGGTTACTCGTCCGCTGTGCCACGGAGCCGATATGGCGATAGGCTCAAGGCATAACACCATGGGACGGAAATAAGCTCGAAGCGAACTGGGAATAGGGTAGTTTCCTATATTGAATTTTATACATTATTTTATAAGCAACAGAAAATGATACGCAAAAGAAACCCATTTATTAAAACACAATCAAAATCGGATCAGAAATGTGCCCGCAGTTATGACTTTAAATGTTGGTATGAGGAAAAGTGGGTGCGTAGTAGGGATATCTCACTATCTCGCTTGCACGCGTGCACTAGAATGAACATTTTACACAGTGACGTCAAAGGTTACGTCGTCTGTCATTTGCCAATTTTTGGTCCGATTTATAAAATTCTTTTTGCAATAGATTTTGAGTAACGTAACTTATTGATTTAAATAATAAAAAAAATCTAGTCAACTACCCTATTGTTACCCATAGTTGCTTTGTCTATCCCTTGGTGAATACATTCGTGAGCTTATGTTATGTTATGATCAAGTGAGTAGTGTTGTTTGCGGGCAGGTACAGGACTCTCAGTACTACTCGATCCTGGAGTCCAGTAAATGGCTGCGACATGTTGCCAACTGCATCGCGTTCGCGGACGATGCCGCGCAACATCTCGCCGACAACGTCACCGTAGTGTTGCAAGAAGGTACGGCAACATTTATTACTCGACCAAAACATTTGGGCGTATGTTATGTTTTTGCGCTTAGTGATGGAGGCTTGCTTATTCTTATTGAATATCCACGTGTTGGCTTATTCGATGGAACTATTAATATTTATGTATTGTGGTTATTTTATTACTTTGTTATTAAATTAATTGAATGTGTAATATCACTAATTTGTAATAAATACAATAGTGATACAATACTGACTGGTAAGTTAGTCGGCGTGCGACGGCGTTACTTGCATTCCTTTCGTGCGCCTAAATGTTTTTGTCGTACAATAATATGATAAAATTTATGTGATTTAGAAGTTTTCGGTTACGAATGAATACGAATTTAGATGCCGTTTCCATTATCATTTAGATAATTTATTTTGGAAGGTGTATATGTATATCACGCTATGACCCATGGGAACAGGGCAGTAACATGCATGCGATGACACTGCGAGCGACAGCTAGTTTACTATATTTGAAGGATACAAGACTTACGTTCGTATGTTTTTGCGATGGAGGAATATATTTGCACATTAATTATAATCGGACCGATTGATTGCCTCGGTGGCGCAGTTGTAATGCGTACGCGGTACGACTGCCGTGCTGAGGTATTGGGTTCGATCCCCGGGTCGGGTAAAAGTTATATTGGGTTTTTCTATTACGAATGCTCAGTATCAGCCCGGAGTCTGGAATTGTTCCCGCCTTGGCTATAGCCTCGCCCCCTTTCACATAATGAGACAGAAATAAGCTCGGCGAAATGTGGGTGTACTGGTTACATCTCTGCCTACCCCTTCGGGGATTATAGACGTGAGTGCGTATATATTAATCGGTTATTTATTTTCATTTGCAGGCGACGGCGTCGACTACTGCGCGGTGGTGTCGTGTATAACTCAGCTGCTTGTTGATCCATACTTCAGGACGATAGCGGGCTTCCAGTCGCTCATACAGAAGGAATGGGTCGCGTTAGGACACCCCTTTTGTGATAGGTATTGTGTTTTATTATTACGTTACGTGACGAGACGAGCATGTCGCTCGCTTGATGGTAAGCGCCGTGACTGCCTATAAACAGAAGCAACAACTAACAGAATTTCCAATTGTGATGTACTGCATGGCACGGCACTATGCTCTCGTCACCCCGAGATATGTGATGTTAAGTCTCATTATGCCCAGTAATTTCATTGGTTTCAATGTCCTTCAAAATGGAACACAATAAGAAGAAAGAAAGAAAACATTTATTCAGTACCCATACACAACATAGACATAGGTAGATAATAACTAGAATACATAATATTATAAACATACAGAGTAAAAAATAAAATAAAAAATAGTGATAACAAACTGCGGAAAAATGTAAACCGGTGGTATTTACCCACGCGGCCTCTCGTATACGTGGTCTCTTATCACCTTGTAAAATATAGTATAAATTTACAAATATCTGAACTTTCATTAGTATAATATTATTCGTATAGACCACTTCAGTTCCAGGCTAACAAAATATCTTTACCACGTTCCACAGGTTTGGTCTTCCCCGTCCAGGCAACCCGAAAGATCCGTCGAGAGACGCGTCAGCAGCGCAGGCGGCTCCTGTGTTCCTGTTGTTCCTGGACTGCGCCTGGCAGCTCACGCACCAGTTCCCGGCAGCGTTCCAGTACACCGAGACATACCTCACCACCCTCTGGGATACTGCACACAATCATCTCTTCGACACTTTCCTGTTCAACTGTTCTAGAGATCGGGAACTCGCTGTGTCTAAGGTAAGTTTTTTAATATTGTGTTAACCATATCGCTTTATGTAGAAACTGTGGCCGATCGACGAAAATTAACCCATAAAACAATCTACCAGTCAGCTTTTGACAATCAATTTACAATGGGTCCATCGTCGATCGTCTTGCGATACATGCTGTCATCGATGGATTATAGATTAAATGCGAAAAGATTTGATACAACAGGAATTTTTGTTTGATTTCGACTGGATCTCATTTTACTATGATTCAATAGCAAACTCCTCGTTTAATAATATTGCTATTATTAAACGAGTTTTCGACATATCCGCCTCGATATCGATGCCGAGTACTCGCTAATATATTTCTTTATTTCAAGCCGTTTAACAAAATTCAGTGTAAGTGTACTGTACGATACTGTGTTCCTAAATATCGATTACTAAATTTCTCGTCACCGTACCTAAATTATCGATAACAGGGTGTAAAACATTCGAATCGTAATAAATTGGTATATAAAATTGTTATGTGATTTATCGACAGAATTTCGTCCAAAGGCCGGTTTGGGATTGGGGCGAACAGTTTTCAGAACAAGACAAGGCGTTGTTCTACAATCCGCTGTACATGGGACTAAGGCCTACGAATACACCGCTACATAGGTTATGTGAGTACTGAAAAATTTCTTGAATTTTCACTAATATTTTGGGTTTGAGAAAGATAATTGTGTTTTTATACATGGAGGAGATTCACTAATATTTTGGGTTTGAGAAAGATAATTGTGTTTTTATACATGGAGGAGATTCACTAATATTTTGGGTTTGAGAAAGATAATTGTGTTTTTATACATGGAGGAGATTCACTAATATTTTGGGTTTGAGAAAGATAATTGTGTTTTTATACATGGAGGAGATTCACTAATATTTTGGGTTTGAGAAAGATAATTGTGTTTTTATACATGGAGGAGATTATTGGGCTTGGATGTCGAAATTTATCGAAAGACGAAAGTTACGTAATATTTTCAAAGAATTTTTATTACTGTCGTGGATATTATAAAAAGCAAGAGCAAAACTTTAAAGGGGGATTTCTTAATATAAGAATAATGATTCCTTCAATATAAGTCCTTATATTATAACCTCTAAAGTAAAACAAAAAATAATACAATTCGCGCCATTATATGATGATACTGAACCCTAGTTCGTCACATAATAGATACTTCCGTCTAACACTTACCGAATGACAATCTCAAAACTCGATGAAACTTGTAGATCGCATAAAATTAGTCGGATGGCCAACATCGCGCTCAAACTTGTATGGTCTATTACAGCACAAACGTCGATGCCGCGGAGTCGGTCGCTGGATAGTCACCGGTTACAGCCTTGCACGTCAGTGGCTGGAGTGGAACTGTGGGCGCAGTGCTACGAGCGGTGGCTGGTGCCACTGGACGCGCCGCATGCAGGACCAGTGCAGTACCATGTGCGACACTATGCGCTACTGCATGAGGTAACATACCACAACTTGCCTGCCCTAAAGTTAGCCACAAGCCGCTTTACATCTGTTTTCAAATAGTAAAGGGTAACGGCCAGCGTGACTAGACATGTCGGAAATGCAAAAAAACGATAATGTATATCGTATAGATGTTTTTTAAAACACAATGTAACCGTTAAAAATCTCAAAACATCAGTCAAAAACACATCTGTAAACGACTGAATAGCTTTTGTCAATTTTATGTATCGAGAATAAATCGATTTATAGACTTGACATTTGAGCAATGTTATTGGCATATAAAAATATCGACATAATTATGGGCTTGACATTTGGGCGACCTTTTTTGGAGGACTAAAAATAACTTGATATTTATTATACTCGATAAAAAATATCGAATATTTTTAGCATATTCTAGCTTAGGGATGGGATGCGTGAAGTGCCTGGCTTCAAGCTGCCTAAGATAAATACATATAAATCGTACTGTTGTAGTTAGCGACTTGCCTAGGGGCTAAAACTCCTGTCTTTCCCATCCTGATTCCTTTTCTTAATGGTCAGCAAAAACACTTTCTACAATTCTTTGGCGTTGGTATTAATGGTCTGTGCTAATCGCTGACTACCTCCAGGTGATCCACTTGTCCTGTGCCGGTCTTCTGGTATAAAAAAAAACTCAGCGAGTGGGTGCTCCTGTAGCAGTAGTACGAGTAATTCGCCCTGTGGATTGACTGTGTTTGGAGAATTGTAGCACCTCTTGTATTGTACCACAGTACATTAGTACATTGTGCGACACCGAGATGGATGATTGACCTCATTGCTGCAGTAAACGCCGAGGGTGTCCTTCGGTTCTTAATCCTTGCACTATTTTACGTTATCCAATTTGGACAATTATTCACAACTGACTTATTGAAATAAAATAAACAGTAATCATCGATTTCAACCAACGTGCGACTTTCTCAATGGATTTTAATTAGCCCCTAAATATGTTTATTAATGTAAAATTTTCATACGATTTGACGAAATGCCGATTAAATGTCGATGAACTATACGAAATTTTTATCGAATATTTACAGATACAACAACTGAACGAAAAGATATCGTCACTATCGATACTGTCGAGCCGGCAGTCCAACGGCGAGCTGCAGCTGGAGATGGAGTCCCGCCAGCCCAGCGTGGTGAGTCGCTTCCATCCGTTCAGCCTCAGCCGAGGCGACGCAGCGGCGGGCAGCCTCGACGCCATGCAGCTCATGCAGGTCATGCAGGTCAGTGCCATCGACGCCAGTCTGCTACTCGACTCACAGTCGCTACTCAACGCACCTGACTAATCGCAACTCATTATAATTATCGACCTTATTCACATCATTAAGGGTGTTGTCGCTTGCAAACGAACCATTTAACGTGTCTAATCTGAGAGGACGCGCCCTGCCATTTAATTTTGGACATATACGTGTCATCTTAGATTAGACATAATAATATTGTGTATGGAACAAGTGAACGAAGCGGGTCATGTAAATTTTCAGAAGCCATTTCAAGAATAGTATTATATTTTGTTAAGAAATGTTGTCCGAACCCAGGACTTCCCAGTTCACACGTTGCCACTAAACAAGGCGATAGTAATAAGAAATGTAAGATGTATGTAAATAATTGAGTATTTTACTGACTGAAGGATGATTTCGACTACAATTTATTAAATAAAAGAACAATACAAAATAGCAAAATTGTTTATTAATAACTTTTCTAATATAAAATAATGGTTGTCAATCCCAGCAACACTATTTTATATGAATTAAGTTTCAAAATCGAGTGAATTTATTTTAAATTAGACGATCTCTACCTTTGTCAGCCCTGGATTACATTTGTAACTTTTACTCAGGTAAATTAATTCTGTAAGTGGACTTTCGATGAAATTACTAATGTCAACAGCATTGTAAGTTTTTTACTGATAATTTCATTAAAGTACATAAGCTATATGTTGGGAAACATACAAGTGTAATGTAAGTTTGTAAGTAAAACTTACAAATTTAATTTTGGTTTTACATTAAATAGAGTAAGCGAGAGAATAATAAGAAATGTTGCCATTTCGAGGCACCTGCTTTAATTGAACAGTTGTAGTTATTTGGCTTGTCGTTAATTACGTTAATATATTTATAATAGATGTTGTAGATAGACGTTTATAATGGCGTTTTATTCTTGTTGCGGTGTGAAGGGATAAAGTGTCTTAAGGGTGACATTCCACTAAGCGTGTATGAAAAATTGACGAATTATAGACTACAGCTATACAAACTAAAAAGTATTAGGCCACAATTATATCGGTACCTTTTACTCACGTAAGTTAAATATATGTAACTGGTTAGTGGACTAACGAAGATCTTACTAATGTACAAAACATTGTAAGTTACTGTAAATTACATTAAATTATGTCAGACCTAGAATTTCGTCCAGGTGTTAACGTATAAATGACCAACTTACGCATATCTTACACAAGTCCATAAGTAAAACTTACAAATATAATTGAGGCATTATATTGGTTGCCTTCGTACAGCTTCGCGCCTCACTGGTACAATCACTCTAATTCCCTTTTTCCTACGCAGCAGACGTAACGAAGAAAAAACAATTAAAAATGTATAGGAGGAATATTTTGCGAAAGGTATCATTTGCAGGGTGGATGTAGAATCTATAATATTAGTTACTGGTAAAAAAAACATATCACCAAATACCCATGTCTTTAGCGCTAAAAAATTACGAACTTACTGGAAATAGATTTATGCATTTTAGACAGTAAAATGGATGAAGAATTATTTGGAATATTTATCAATTTACATATACTTTACGAAATGTAAAATTGTGATTAGTCCTTTCTCAGTATTCAACTCCAGATATTTTTTTAAATACTGATACTCTATGCAAAATAATCCTGTATATTATATTTTCGTCAACTTGATAAGGAATTGAAATTTTATTGCGAAAAATATGTATGTATATTTTTTTATGTGAATTTCGTGCTATGGTCTGACCATAGTTACTCTATTACAGTTGTAACAGAGGGGTAATTGTAATTATAGGCCATTCCAATCATAGGAAAGGTACGTATGACATAGATTTGTTTTTACCAAATTGTTTTAAAGTCTGAGTAAATTTCGAAAATCGCAGTAACGAATGGAGTTCGTTTGAAAATCGAAACGAACAGAAATGTAATCTGAAACACTTCGTTTGATTTCAAAGACAAATTACAACGCTATAAACCCCATATACATAGATTCGTGGATGCGCAAACACTACAAAAGCCGTTCATAGGAAGAATTCATAAGGAACTATGTAACAAATAGCTATCGATTTACGGCATAGCCACTAAGTTACTGAATGTGAAAAATAAAAATTGCAACAAATTCTCTGTTCAAAGCGCGGTAAACTCTTTCGACCTTATTACAAAACGTAAACTAGACGTAACATAATAATTTGATGGTTTACCATCTAATTACTAAGGGTTGCCATAGTAATTAGTTGCTATAAACCAAAACTAAAGTTAGTATTCGTATTGTAATAAAGCCGTTTGTGTTTTTATTCGTTACCATTATTTCAAGGTCTGCGATAGAACTATTGTGGTGTATAACATTTCAATCTAACACACAAGTCAAATCAATTTTAGGTGTCGATCTCGCAGCGAGCGTCTTAAATGTCGAACTGCTGCCTTCCGTAGGTCCTTTAAACCGCTGCAGTCAACTATTAGTACATTAGTACAGTAAAAATTATGCGCTTCGGCAATGTTCGTGTTTAAGGCTTCCTCTATATGCTCAACCAATCTGCTTGCCAATACTTCGTAGGCCGTAGGCGTGTAAATATTCTGGCAAGCGCTTGCAAAAATATGCTTTCTTTGTAGTGTTGAGTCACTCACTCTGAGGGTTCTCGTTTGAAAGCCTCATCTCAGCAAATTGAAAGAGTTCCTCGATATGGTCTGGTATTCATAAGTCTGTTACTAAGACGCCAAAATCAATGATTTAATAAGACAATAAGATCTTTGCCTCGGTGGCGCAGTTGTAATGCGTACGCGTTACGATTAAGCTAACGCTGAGGTCTCTGGTTCGATCCCCGGGTCGGGCAAAGTGGTATTGGGTTTTTCTGTTACGAAATGCTCAGTATCAGTCCGGAGTCTGGAATTTGTGCCCGGTATGGCGATAGGCTCGCCCTCTATCACATCGTGGGACGGAGATACGCTCGGCGAAATGTGGGTGTACTGGTTACACCTCTGCCTACCCCTTTGGCGATTGCAGGCGTGAGTGCGTATATGTAATAAGATCTTTGGTATTTTGTCTTTATTTACTGACGATATAGTCCTAGTTATGCGCATTGGCTATTTTCGTTTTTTTACGATATAGTACGAATATGCAATTAATAATCCCGACATACGGGTTCGATAACTCACTCAAGAGAAAAATAAATGCATAGTATAATATAACATGTTTGTATTAGATCATCATCTTTACGCGTTTGTATTTTCAGAATAGACGAATATTGCCGAAGCTTTAATCATAATACTGTATTTGGTCTTAAAAAAATACCTAGTTATTACAATGTCTATATACCATAATAAATGTTCTGCAGCCCGTTTTACATTATATTATGTACAAATACCAAAATATTGTATAATTTTGTTATCATGTAAATATGGAAACGCGTTTTTCTAAAGTATACATGGCTAGAGTTTAATATCCCATTATACACAAATATTCGTGTTTTGGCACTTTCTTATGTTATGTGATATTATATAAGGCCGAAAATATATTTGAAACATTCGCTTACGTAAGTGGACTTACGAAGAAACTACAATGTATACAGCTTCGTAAGTTGCTTACTGTAAATGTTCTTCGAACTATCCTTACCCATTCGCTGTAGGGTCGGCGCAACATGCTTTTTAACATATGTTGCAGAAGTAAGTTGCAAGTGTCATTAAATTATATAAGCTTTTACATGTCAGATTTAAAATATCGCCCAGATATAAACGTATATGTAAACCACTTACGTAATCCCGTAAGTAAAACTTACAAATTTAATTCATATCATAGATTGGTAGAGACAAAACACAATAGTAGCCTCATTATGGCAGTTCAGACCAATCATACTTATAAAACACATGTTGCAGAAGTAAGTTGCAAGTGTCATTAAATTATATAAACTTTTACATGTCAGATTTAAAATATCGCCCAGATATAAATGTATATGTAAACCAAGTGGTTTACATATACATTTGTAAGTTTTACTTACGGGATTACGTAAGTACGTAATCCCGTAAGTAAAACTTACAAATTTAATTCATATCATAGATTGGTAGAGACAAAACACAATTGTCGCCTCATTATGGCAGTTCAGATCAATATGTTGCTATAGTGACAGCGCATGGGTAAGAAACCGTGCCGTAAAACGAAACGCCACGAGCTCGATTCTCATATCGAGACAAATGTATACCATGTGTGATCCGCAAATATTTGTTTTGGGTCTGAGTGTTGTGAGACCGAAAATCTCTCGCAGTTACAACGTTACAAGACTCTTATATTACTATGGGGCTAGGACTATGTGTGCGACTGTTGGGTGTATTTATTTATTTGCGATCAATGTGGTATCTATAAGCACTAGTCATGTATACTTTAGGCAATATTTTATGGCAGCTACCATTATTATTATTAATTTAAATATGTGTTGTAACGGTGGATACTTATTGTGTAATTAAATAATTTCTTATATTGAATCACCAAATGAATTGTTTTTAGTACAATATGTAATATTTAACTGATTGTTGTGTTGATAAAATGGATGTAGGGAATCCGAGAGACTACATTACTTACCTATAATTTAATCATCATGTCCGTTTCACTGACCGATGCTTAAGTTTAGTTGACACTTAACGCTCAACACAAATCAGTCGTTTTTGTAAGTCACGTCTTATATAGTTTTGTATACAGCATGAATAGGCCGGCTCGGTCAGGATAGTAACACTGTCTTCAGAAACCCGACTGAAGTGACAGCTGGTTTTTGCTTCTCGTACAGTGACTGAGTTTTCCGGAGACCCAAATCCAATTAAAATATATTAGAATATGAAGATGTACCTGCACTGTCTCAGAAAAATGTATGCTATTAATACAGTATGCATTTAAAAATAGATTTGAGGCTTATGGCCTGTTTTACAATGTCCAACTAAATGTTATTTATCAGATAAAAAAGGCACCAAAATACCTAAATTATCACGCTGTCAATACACAGAGAAACTTATGTCGAATTGGTACTTACCTAATACGCAAATCTAGTGGATAACATTTAAACGGACATTGTGAAATAGATCCTTAAAAAAATTATTAATTAGACAATAAATACTTACATATTTCTTTGTATTTTTATCAACACATTAAACTTAAACATCACATTACCGATTGTGATTAAAAGGGAAGTTGCTTAAGCAAGCATACAAAACCCAACCTTTGAAAAACATTTCTTATTGGCAACCCTGTATAGAAACTCTGTTGATACCATAGATAGAGGTATATAAAGGCCACATAGGGTGAAATTCTATGATTTGTCCTTGACTTATCTTTTCGAATACTTTGCATGATCCAATGTTATTGTCCAATTGTTAATTGATCCAATATCATTGTATTTATGGTGGGGACGACTTCGAGAAGTACAGGCGGGTGATCAGCTCACTTCAGTTGAACCATTTCCCCTTGTTTTTATTATTATATCATAGTTTGGTTACGTTGCGAGTACGTCGGTCGCAAATGTATGAGGGGTACGATCCCGCGGACGGTTAAAAACACTGGCGTGACGTATTAGGGCGTTTCCTATTATATTCTAGTCTCTATCCAGCGGTAAACTCTCAATCAATTCAATATTCTATTTACAGATACTTTTACTGGCTATCAATAGTACTTTGACAGACATTCCATAGAAAGTATGTCAAAAATTTACTGTCAAAGTACCTACGGTCGTGGAACAGAAATAAATTCGGACAACCACCCGTCACCACTTGTCTCTGTTGCTCGCGTATATATTGTTGCCATCCCGCTCGCACACGGCGGACATCTTCGTAAACGCAAACGGTATTGTATACGAGTGGTTGTAAACCTTTTTACTTGGTAATATGTGTACTTTCTGCACGTGTTAGTTGGTTTGATGCCAAGACCGATTATATAAATGAATTTCTTGTGGAATATTCTCGTGGTTATTCGATTCTTCGTTAACTCAGTTAAATAGTTACAATGATCGTTAGCTTTCATTAATGGAATTTGCCCACTAGATATAACTTTCACAAACTGGAAGTACATATTACACAATAGTATGAATCAGTGGCGGATCCACGATTTTGGTTTCTTGACCCTAAATTAGAAATTTTAAAAATGCAATGAATATACTAAACCTACTTTAAATGGAATAAGTAAAGATAAGCTGTGAAAATTATATTGTAATAAGAACTAAGAAAGTAAGGTAATATCAAGATTAATTTGAGATTTGTCAGTGGCATCAAATTATTTTGGGGGGGGGGGGGGGTCCGCTAATGGTATGAATTATATAATATGTACTCTTTAAAATCAACATGTAACATTTATTAAAACTCTTTAATGGCAATACTTTAAGATTTGCACTTGATCTGAAAATGTTTATGACTTCTGGCTTAAAGGTCAATTTACGAATTTCTTTCCGTTCATCGGCCGTACTTACTAGTATCGTACTAGTAAGTAAACTTATCCTTTACATATTAAAATATTGAAAACGCTCGTGATTGAGACTTACGATTCATATTTATGTAACCTTTTAAGTCTATAGAGTATTCGAGAAGATTATTTTTCAAAGGTAGATTGTAGAAATCATCCTAAGTAACCATGTTAGTCTACAGAACAAAAATGTAATGACACATAGCAATTAAAATTGTGACAACGTTCAATGTATGTACGCCTGTATAATGCGTCGATAGCTATTATAACTGTTACCTTATTTATAGTCGGTTTGGCGTCGCTTGGTGATTGTTCATTGCTAACATATTTTTAGTTTCAGATCATAAATCTGAATATTGGTAGATACTTCACGTATCATGTTTTTAATTGTAATTGGAAAGTTCCAACTACATATATTATTATGTATTGTTAATTAGGTAATTATCACATTCGAGTTGTCAATAATTTGTGTGACCCACAAATATTTGTTTTGGGCACTCAATAACTCATTTGATACCCATGACAAAGAAATTATACCCACGCTAGGTTAACCTGTATCGTGGGTATCAGGAAGTTGAACCACAACACCCAGATCTGAGACAAATATTTGTGGGTCACAAAAACATTTCTCTCGGTGCGGGAATCGAACCCACGCCCTCACGCTTCGCAGCTGGCATCGCCCACTGCGCCACGGAGGCTGTCGTTTTATTTCATATTGATTAATAAATACAATGTTATTGCAAATTTACTTACGTAATTTAATTTTTAAGTTTTATCTTCAAAACCGCAATTCAGTCGCCAAGTGTGAGCCAAACAGTGGCGTTATTGTTGCATAGTATAGATTAACGATATTTATGTAATAATACGATTTTACGAATTGTTAATATGTATAGATGATTAATATAAACAACACTTTTAAGTAGATTTGTGTGTTTTATTACCCGAATGGAAGACTAAGCAAAAAATCTAAATGGCGGGCGCTAGTGTAGCTAGTCTCGGCAATCTTTATGGCTGGTAATGATTATTTATTATTAGTACTTAACGTACGTAAAATAATTTATAAAATAAGCAAAAAATTAATTTGCTTATTTTATGAATTATTTTACTTCAGAAGCTACACTTTAGTATTTAATCGAAATTGCAGTTTCTGACAACTTACTGTCAGTGTTCACAAGAAATACGTAGTTAAACAACTCCGCATACCGCAACCTCCTGCAGATCTTAAGGCCCGCGCGTCGAAGGATGACCTAAGTATACAAGTGGAGACATAAATGTACAATAAACTATTTAAAATAGGTACAAGACAGACTACCTAAAAACGTATACAGCATGCTTAAACATAACACCACGGAGAACATATTGACTCGTTTTCTCGTGGCCTCGAGAAAATGTTGGCGACTCGTTTTCTCGAGCTTTCTTTACATGTCTATCAACGCCAACATGCCGATATTCACGCCACGAGAAAATGTTGACTTGTTTTCTCGTGCTATCTCTATCTCTTTATCTTAGTTGTGGTAAACACGTTACTGTTCAAACAAGAAATTAGACGATATCGACAAAGTTTTTTCTCTCGCGCGTGGGATATCTTGTGGGCTCATGCTAAGTGGGATTATTCTACTGAACGTTGTAGAAAATTGGCACAATATTCACACCACACACAAGTTAGGAAAATAATTTTACCGGGGAAAAATCGACCATTTAAGTTCCAATATTGCACAATCTGTTACCTCTACATGTCGATTATATAATGATAAATTTTGCATGATATTCTTAACTCTATCTGAATCCTATAAGGTTGAAATTGTCAGTAATTGTATTGCTCTCAATTAATTCCTAGATTATATCGGTTTATCTTCTGCTCCAGTTTTCAATTTCCTTTCTTTATCGAATCTCTTCTTCGCGATGCGAAATCTGTTGACGAGCATAGTTCGTTCCCAACTCCACGACGTCCAGCGCTGTAACATGCAATCAATATCTTTTTGTGGCTTATTTTAGCAACAGAAAACTACAAGTCGTCGCATCAAAAGCCCATTTTGAAGTGTGCAACAGAGACAAGAGACCGCGGCGTTTGACATTACTATGTGCAACTGTCCCGGACTCCCATATTGTATCGTAACTTGGGTGTTGCCATCATTTCTCTCAATCGCCCACCCCAAGTTTGCGCACTATCAGTGCATAAGACATGAGTTGTCAAAGCAGCCATCGATTAATTTGCCTAATCTGTTCATGCTAGTATATGTCTTGGAGTGACAAGGGCAGTACAATGCCATGGATTACTTTATAATTCAAGGTTCTGTGTAGTGTTGCTTTTATTTATCGACAGGCGTGGCGCTCACTATCAGGAGAGCAACCAGCTCGTCTCATCTTCCAGGTAAGTAAAAAAATTAAGTAACAAGAAGGAAATTAAAAAAGAAAGTCTCATAATAAACGAAACATTTATTCATGCACAATGGAATAAGTTAAAACAAATAACTTCTCATACTACAAACCAAAAAGACTGCCTGTTCGCACTATCACTATCGAAATTTATGGCCTTAACACACGGCGCGTATACGAGCAGCCGACGCGTATCCTTGATGGAAGCTATGCACCAGTGGCACATGGCCAAAAATTCAAAAAATATATTGGTACGAACACGCAATGAAAATTCGCTTCCTCCGCCAAGTTAGTCTAATTTGGCAATTTCGGTAGAATCCTACTAGGTAGAGTCCGTAATTAATGACAAATTGCGATTCTCTCTTCCTCTATTTCCCTTGGGATTTAATCGCAATATTCACATGCATTTGTATCGATTACATGGCTCTAATAACGTGCAATGTTTATCGATAATATCTCTGATTTTTATGTATACAATGGGCAAATTTTTTCCCTATAGAATATTTTGCAGTTGTTTGAAACACGCGTCGTCTACTGGTAACAAATCGTCGTGTGTATAGGCCCATACGCGAAGCTAAAATATCATCACACACGCAGTACGCTACATAAAAATAATGTGTATTGACTCCGTATTTTCGTCTTAAGTAAACTATCGAATCTATATTTATTCAACTGGTGCATATCTGGAACCCATTATGTTTACAACAAGGAGCCTTATACCCGTATTTAAGAACAACACTAATGGCCGTTCCCAATATTAATCTTCAATTTCACGATAGATAGCTATCGTCAAACATCCGTATTGTTCTATCTACTGCTTGGAATCGTCCCTATTTTTTAGATATGCACGTCGGATACTATGATAGCAATAGATAGGCAGTCTATCTGGGCCCTCTTGTGCGTTATGTTCATACAAGCTGAGAAAGAGGAACTATTGTTTAATTTATGTTAGAAAATATGAAGATATGATTTAGATTAGAAATATAAGTTTTAATTTAACATTTATCTATAATTCTTATTTTTTACCACTGTAAATTAAATAATTATAACGAGAAATACTTATTATGTTGCAAAACACAATGTAATAACGAAACGTTTTACTGTCAATACATTACGGCTCTGAATACAAGTCCTTTGAACAAAAATCCCAAGCGAATTTGGGGGATTTTACTGAAGTGGAGAATTATTTTGTTCGCATTAACAAATATTTATATGTCTCTTGCACTTAATTTAATTATCAAAACGGTGCATTATTTTTATTTATGGGAATTTTAGATTTTTTTATATTTTCTTTTAGATTTTTACATAATTTATTTAGTTTTTTGTATTGCAGTGCAAGTGCCATGTAAGCCTTGTATACTCATGGCTATTTCTTCAAAATACGTTATTTATTTCGTTTTTTTACAGCCGAGGATATCTGTTTATTGGTGAAAATCTACCGATAAAGAAAAAACTAAATAACTTTATCGACAGATAGCACATAAAAAATATTGGGACGCTTGAACTGTCATTTTCATAGTGTTGTATATCTGTAGTCAGCTATCAGTCCTCTCATCAGTAGACAGCAATGAAGAATAGGATTACCTATCATTAGTAAGTTTATTGGGACGGTAAAACGGAAAATAGATAAAATTTTCTATCGCCGGTATAGCAAAACTAGAGACAGACAGAATATAGGGAACGGCCATTAGTGAACACTTTGTTATGCATAGTTATCTGTACAGTTGTCGTGTTTTCTATACGCTCACGCAGACTTATAAATACGAGTGTAAGTTACTTAAATTGAAAATTAAATTTATTCCATCATCAGAGAGATATCGGCAAAAAAAGAATCTCTTCGGATTGATAAATTATTATTTGGCTCGGCCTTCCGTCTAATCCAAAAAGGCGCATCGAAATGCATCTTAAGAGAGAACATATAAAATGTTGCCATTTCAAGGAATAAGTATTTTTTGGGTGTGCTAAATTCTATATTATAGACCCGGTAACCTAAAATAGAATCCCTGGAGGGATTCTGGAGTGGGCTACCTCCGTGGCACGACCAAGGAAACAAATGCAAAAAAAATTGCATCTCCGGGTCCACTTCTTTAATTGTTCAAGTAATTGTGTCAAATAATTAATATTGGCCATAATATGCGCAAACGTCATATTTAACTATTGTTACAGAATTTAACCAATATTTACTGCCGAAACAACACGGGCTAAGTTAGATTTGGAGTCAATACAAAAAGTAACAACCGCACATCCAAACAAACACTAAATGCAGCAGATATGTCTTACATAATGGACACTACGCGTGGCGATTAGTGACTTGGGTGTTTCAAATACGGTCAGTACTTAAAAACTACTATTATTAAATTAGCAATATTTTCAATTCAAAAATCAATTATTGAACTCTGACCATACGTTAAAACCATAAGATATTAAGCATAAAACTAAATTATTTCCCGGTAGTTATGGAATAGCGTGCTTATTTTTTTAAATAATACTTTAGACGGGGACTACCTTAATGCGTCCGCGTACGTAGGTTTGCGTCCGCGTACGTAGGTTTGCGTCCGCGTACGTAGGTTTGCGGCCGCGCCTGTGATTCCTCGACCACCATAAACATAGTCCGCATCTATACGATCTATGTCGTATTTTATTAAAGTCAACTAGATAACCAATTCCATTTATTTGATGTTAATAATTCATTTATTCTACGAATAAAGCAGTATGTTTAAGAGAAGTAATATATTAAAAAAATTAAAGCTAACCAATTATATTTAAAATATATATCAACTCAACAAATAAACTCAATTCCTACTTATTCCATAATATTCCCGGCTTAATCTAAAACTTTTATAATTAATATTTAAGTTTTAACATGGCAACACTGCTCCATTAAACCGTTACAAGCCGCTAATTTAAATATTTAAAACCTCTAATGGCCGTTCCCTATATTCTATCTATCGACAGATTTGCTTACTATCAATAGTGTTTTGACAGATCTTCCATACAAAATGTGTCAAAATTTTACTGCCGGTAAGCGAATCTGTCGATAGACAGAATATTGGGAACGGCCATAACTGTACAAGATTTCGTAAAATTCAAACAATAGGAACATTAAACTATACACTACACAGTCTTAACAAGTCACTAAAAACCACAAAATAAAGCATTTCTTTAAAATTATTTTAATGATATTAGAAGTCAAAGAAGGTAGGTGAAAGAATTCTTTACGTATAAATAATGAGAAATTACTGTTTTATTATTTATTAGTTTGAATGACGATACGAGCAGGTCGCTCGCCTGATGGTTAGCGCCACGCCTGCTCATAAACAGAAGCAACGCCACACAGAACATTAAATAACAAAGCACTGCATGACACAGGACTGCGTTCGTCACCCCAAGACATAAGGTTTAAGTCTCATAATGCCCAGTAATTTCACTGGCTTCAATGTCCTTCAAGCCAGAACACAACAGTGCTTACACACTGTTGCTTGGCGACAGAAATAGTCAAAGCGGTGGTACCAACCCAGCCGGCCTCTCACATACGAGGGGCCTACCACCTTGTACTTTGTACTTCAAAGTTCTGAGTGACATTGCTTCTGTTAGCGGGCTGTTGTGGCGTTCACCATTAGGTAAGCAACCTACAAGTCTGGTAATTCAAGCGAATAAACATAATGTGTTAAGAGTTAAACCAATAATATTTACTTCACTATTATATTTAATCACTTATTCATACGCAGAAACTTTCAAAAATACCCTCTATCTAATACCAATAGTCAATACAGTACTATGACTGAAGTTATGCACATTGTAGTCTTACCGTAGTATTCATAAAGGTTACTACCTCATAGTGTGCGCGAGCGCATAGTGGCTATTTCTGTACACGTCATTGGTTGTATTTTGTATTTACGGTGGGGACGTCTGCGTGGGTGATCAGCTCACTTAAGTTGAACCATTTCACCCCTAATCCCAGTCTGAGTGGTACTACCACTTTCGCTTCGGATTTGGCTCGGTTTCCCCGCACCCCTCAGAGAAGGTCTCCACCCATAGGGTTTCGGCTACAGCTCAGACAGGCCTTTGGGGCATCGTGCCTATTTTCCAGACGTCATTGGTTAGTTTTTAGCGCTAAATATAAACAGACCAATCATGTACACAGAAATCTACACTTAGCAATAAGCTCACTTGAGTGTTGTTTGTGAATACGGACCTTTTTTTTCAAAGATTTAATAAGAATATGCAAGCAGTATCCTGCCTTCAGAGCCTCGTTAACCATTTATGAGAAAATTAAGTACATAATCTAAGGGCTTTGTTCGAGTAACCACCAATTAACGTATAAGACACCTATTGTTACAAGCTCCTAGTAGGCATCTCTCCGCCGGTTTGTCAGTGTGACTTTTGTATTTGAACGTACGCACTCACGCCTATAATCCCCGAAGGGGTAGGCAGAGGTGTAACCATTACACCCACGTTTCGCCGACCGTATCTCCGTCCCATGATGTGATAGGGGGCGAGTCTATCGCCATATCGGGCTCAATTCCAGACTTCGAGTTGATACTAAGCATTTCATGATAGAAAAACCCAATATCACTTTACCCGACCCGGGGATCGAACCCGAGACCTCAGCGTCAGCCTCAGTCGTAACGCTTACCCATTACAACTGCGCCACCGAGGCAGTATTTGAACGTGTTAGATTTTATTTGGTAAGTAGCATAAACTCATAAACTCAGGTGGTGAAACATGTTCGTTTTTTTTCAAGATAAATGAAGATTGCTAACGCGCATAACATAACTTTATTCCTAGTACTGTATGTGACCGTCAATAACAAGCAACAGGTGTATAAGTTTGTATCTTCCTCTATGAACACAGTAAGAGCATATTTTCTACGTATTCATATTCATACAAAATATAGTATTGTAAAGGCATAAATCAAAGACGGCGGGCTGGAAAGAGTCGCACGTTCACGTCCCTCTCTCTCTTTGCTTGCAATTTGTGACGTCACTATACTATATTTTGTAAGCAATTACTTTGAAGGAGTGACGCGTCCCTGTTCCGTTTTATATCTTCATGCAGACTTCTAATGGTTGCGTCAACCGTCAGAAATACGCGTTAGTGCTCATACGTCTGGACGTTTTTACTGTATACTATGTAAATAGATAGGAGATCAGTCAACTATAGCGTTACAATGCACGGCATCACTGTGACTTCAGTATGACGACAGACGACGACGTCACTGACGCGAGCATCAGAAGTCTGCCTTCACGTGTTTTATGTTGACAGCCTCCGTAGCGCAGTGGGCGAGTAGCCGGCTGCGAAGCGTGAGGCCGTGGGTTCGATTCCCACACCGAGACAAATGTTTGTCTAATCCACAAATATTTGTTTCGGGTCTGGGTGTTGTGGGGCCGTAAGTCCCTCGTAGTTCCCGATACCCACGATACAGGTTAACCTAGTGTGGGGTCGGGACTATGTGTGTGACTGTTGGGTGTATTTATTTATTTTGTATGTGGGTTGTGCATTAAGCGTCATCGGTGACGTAGTGTCGCGGTGACGTCATCGGGCGCGTCACCGTTCTAGATCAACGTCAGCGTCAATTGTCATCCTCTTCATTCTCAAACATTTCGCTGTAATCGCGCGAGTGTTCCATATCTTTCAGCTCCTGAACAGAACACAACACCGTTATTATTGATTCTTTGAACTTTGTTTTAATTAGTAGAATATGTCGAGGTTTTTAAGTGTATTTCAATAAATGAACGTATTTAATACAATTTAATTGGAATAATTTATACATGTTGCAAACTATTTTGTCATTTTAAAATCGATGTTAATCAAATGTGATGACATTTTATTCATCTTCATTTCATTATGTTGTGAGAATGAGCAAGAATACAATTACTTTCGATATTTAAATAACAACTTAGTAATACAATAACATGCACCAAACTTAGCATAGAAAATATTATTTAAAAAATGTGCAAATAAAAATTATACCATGTGTTACAGAAAGGTGTGGTTAAAATTTAAGCATCATATAGTTTATGATATAAGCATGTTCTTTACCGAATGAGTAAAATTTCTGTATCTGACTTGCAAATTCGGAGAACACTAAATGATAAACAGCTAAGCTTTTGTCTCGCTCCAGCATTGTTATTCTCACTCACGCACTTCACTTAATTTATAGGGATGTGATCAATCTTATCGATCGTAATAAATGAGTGATTAAAATTAGCGTGAAATTTTAGAATATTTAGACTTGTGATAATTCCCGGTACATACACACTATTGGTGTATGTAGCGACCCTTAACATGATATGACCACTAAGTCACACTCGTCGCTTAGCTAACAACACCGCGCAAGTTAAAATGGCTTAGTTTTCAGGAGAGGCTGAAAACTGAATTACTGAATATCGTGCGTTGTATGGTTAATATTTTTTTTTGTGTAAATTTGTCCAATTTTCGAGATACGCGATGTGGTTAGCTAAGCGAAGATATGAAACAATAGATCCCAACTCACTACTAGCTACATCATTACATCCAGTAGACAGGATAGTGGCATCACCACAGATCACAGATATTATAGTAGATATAGCATATAGGTCGATCTGTATAGAAACCAAGCGGGACTAGTTTACTACATGTACTGATTTTTTCATCGCATAGGTGTGTGTGCATATGATTTACAATGTGCGTTTGCACACTAGATTGCGCTTAATCACGGCATGCGGAGGGAGTACACACGCGTTGTCTATATTATCCGCGGTCCGTGTGCATCATGCTAATATTACGTAAACATCATATGTTTTATACATGGTATAAAACCACGCAACGGATTTTGATGCGGTTTTCACTATCATTTAGAGATCTTTTCCGGATGATTTATATGTATATCAAGCAGCAGGGAGCAGCGCAGTAATGTTTCATAATTGTCTCGGGCAAAACTTTAACGCGGGCAGTGCCGCGAGTAAAAGCTAGTTTTCCTATAAAATATCACCAGAGATATATAACAATACAGCACAACAAATTAAATTAATTATGCGCTTCGGCAATCTGAAATGATCATTTCAGTGTTTATTTGTAATTGTAATTATGACAAGTATTGTAGCTGTGTTTGGTGTGCATTAATAGTGAAGCTAATAAACTCGCTAATAGTTTACCTATTAGTGAGTGCAACTAGCCATGAGAGACTCAAACACTCTGTTTTACGAAATACTACACATACATACATACATACACACTCACGCCTATGTCCCATAGGGGTAGGCAGAGACTATTGAGTACCACAAGCAACGAAACTGACACACCTCTTTCGCCTCTTCCGCATTCATACATCTTCTCATACATTTTCAATACTACACAGTACACATATATCTGATACGAACCTGGAACATTCCAGTAGCGACCGCGTACCCCGTCATGGCGAAGGCGGCAAACAGCGCCGCCAGTATCTTGTTCCGCGTCTGGTTCGGGAAGTTGGCGGCGTCGCGCTCCGACTGTGTGCCCGTCGACTGCTTCTTAGCGTTCTCTCTGTTGTACTCTGAAATATTTAAATATCACTTTTGCATATTCAAACACTATAAACCTTCAATAGGGTAGTTTCCTATATCAAATTTTATACATTATTTTATAAGCAACAGAAAATGGTACGCAAATGAAACCCTTTTATTAAAACACAATCAAAATTGGTTCAGAAATGTGCCCGCAGTTATGACTTTAAATGTTGGTATGAGGAAAAGTGAGTGCGTAGTAGGGATATCTCACTATCTCGCTTGCACGCGTACACCATAATGAACATTTTAAACAGTGACGTCAAAGGTTGCGTTACTGTCATTTGGGAATTACCCCTTCTACAGGATTTGAATGGCTTCTAACTTATTTATTTTTGGTCCGATTTATAAAATTCTTTCTGCAATAGATTTTGAGTAACGTAACTTATTGATTTAAATAATAAAAAACATCTAGTCAACTACCCTATTTAACAAAGATGTTTATAACCACAGGAAAGTGTGTTCAAAACAGCCTTAGTAGTTGAATGAATTATCTGTAAAAGGCAACATGATTCCACAACATTGCCATATATGTATTGTATGTGCAAGTTGACTCGACCGATCTGAAAGTAAATACGAGCGCCATCATGGTCGCTATTTTCAGACATTTACGGATAACAGAAGGTAAAGATGGCGGACGAGGTAAGTAACTCAAGGGTCTACCGAGATATATTGCATGCATGTACCCAACTGATATTGTTTCAAAATACAAGTACAAAAACACTTCTTTACCATCTGTAACGTGCCTGAAGTTCTTCTGACTAATCCTCGTAACGAATCTAGTGAGATTAGCGATGCCTTTCACGTGGTTGGCTAGCGTGGCATTAGGAAACGGCGCCTTGACGAGCGGCGCCAGGTATCCGAACACTATCGCGTCGAACGACGACGGCCTGTTGCCGAAAAAGTACTCGCTTTCGCCGAGCCTGTCCGACAGTGTCTTGAGGCACTTCTCGGCTTCACTGTAGATCTGTAATCATTATGTAAGATTAAGACTGTGCTGCTAATATTTGGGGGTGAAGCGAAAGGTTGCTGTTATGATTTAACACTGAGACAAACTAGAACGATAACTCTCATATGAATCTACCAAAAATACGGCTCCACTTACTCACACATGCAAAGGTAACACTCATACACGCAACAAAAATTAATGAAAGTTCAAAATCAACTTTATTTTGTTAAAAGTTAATGTCTAAATATAAAGTTTCTAAATCGGGGTACGACGTTCTGCACCTCGCAAAAAATTAGGGGTATTAAGGGTCAACTAGAGATCATGAATCAATTTTTATGAATTAATAAATGAACAAGCTGCACAGACTTTTATGGCCCCGCCCTCTTGCACAGAGTTTTGGTGGGGTAATTGTTTTACTTGAGTTATGTTTCTTGTCATCTTATTTCGATGGACAAATGTTTGTATAATTTGTAACCTAACCGTTACAACTCTCTTTGTCAATTAGAAAAAATAATATAACAGATTTTCCTCAAACATGGATCAGAATCACCTTGGCTGAATAATGCAATTTTGCATTTTTATGACATTTTTCAGTGTGTGTGACATTTGCCATATATTTTTTAAATCATCAGAATAATATTCTATCACATAATTTATTGAAATAAAACTAGTTTATACGGATTTTATCACGGTTTCTCCTGTGACTACAAAGCCTGAAAGCTTTCGAAACGTGGGACTAAAATAAAATTTATCCGCGATAAAATCTAAACTAGTTTTATTTCAATGTATATTATTTGCGTAAACATAAGAAATCATTATTTCATTTAGTTAGTAATTCAATTTTACAATATAAAACAACTTGTTTTTTTTTTATGAATATGGTGGCAAACAAGCTCATGCACACTAGAGGAAAAGTTGGTGCCCATCCTTTAGTAAAAGAATAGGCTCTTTAATTGTCCCTAATAATTATTGAGAATATAATTAATCCTTACCGTCTTTTCGATTTCTCTAAGATCAGTATTTTCACCATACAATGCATCAATCATCTCTTTAGCTGCATTCTGATACCTCGACGGGTAATAAAAGTTAAATGGAATCCTGAGAGCTTTGGCGTACGTCGGCCGCGTCACTTCACTGTAGTTCTTCTCGTCCACCCACCATGCGTACTGGTATGCTGGATATAGTTTATCTCCAAGATACTGTGTAAATGCACTAGCTTCTGCAGCCTGCTTTGTGTCCAAATGGACGTCTGTACTGTAATGCTGAAATAGGAACAATCCTGTTAAGATTTGTTGTTGATTTACTGATGTTTTTGTTGTAACTATATTCATTGTAATAGCATTTTACAGTACTATCTTCTTTTTCCACCTACCCTTATATTATTAAATTGTAGTAAAGTTGACATAACATGTGTTTTAACACAGTGTGGTTTTTACAACCGGCCACCTGCCTAAAGTCAACCCCTCTAGGCAGTACATACATACATCGACTCACGTCTGTTTCCCATAGGGGTACGCAGAGACAACAGATTTCCACTTGCTACGATCCTTGCACACCTCTTCAGCCTCCTCTCATAAAAAAATTCATACATGCATCGGTTTAGGGTACTCCTAACCTGGCGTTTCTCAAGAATATCTCCAACTTGATTTCATTTTGAATTTGAATTTTGTACCATTCACACTCACCATGATTTGTTTCATCAATCTTCTTTCATCCATCCTCTCTACATGCTCAAACCATCTCAATATTCCTTTCTCTATCTTCATCACTACATCCTCTCTCACACCACACCTCTCTCTCACCTCCCTATTTCTTACTCTATCTCTCATAGTTACACCACACATACTTCTCAGAGCTCTCATTTCTACTGCATTTATACAATTTTCATTTCTCTGGGCAGTACTATGTTTTGATAAAAATATACAAACAATGTCTGGCTCATTACCCCTTCAATCACTCAAGAGCAAAATCCTACTAATATTATAACTTTACAGAATTTAATATCCTTATTATATATTATAATAATAATGTGACAATTGGCTTAGTTTTTTTCATTCCTTATCAATAAATTACAATAACCAAAACCTATCATTTAAAAAAATATATAAATTGATTCTTTTCTGCTTCGCAATTTCCCGACTTATTTGCCTAAGAAAAAGTACCTAATATTTGAAGGAGTTTTGGCGGGAATTCTTACAGTGCGGTGGCTCTCTTGTTTTAATTATTATATAAACTGGTTTAAAGTTGTGTTTGTTGTATAAAAGTGGTGTGGTTTTGTGCAATAATCATTAATGATGATGAATAGTGTATGGAAACATTGAAATAAGTGGATTTAGGTGATTTTTGATCAAGGGTATTGTCGACCTTGTGCTTTCGATTCACTTGAAGAAAGTCGTCTAAGAAGCATTGAACTGAAAGGAATTATCACCAAAACTCCAGCAAGGCCTTGAAATCGGCCACACCCCTGTTTCATCGTTCTTGGAATATAAGAAAAGATATAACTAATGACTTAGCAGCATGGTCTCTGATCTTAGCCGGTTCCTTATGGAACAAACAAACAAAAAAGTACCTAATATTGCATCTTACAGTATGCACACTATTTTTCACTACATACATACTTAATTTTACAGTGTATTTACATGAAATACTGAAATATTCATTTAAATCGCTTAGAGCACGCATATAAAAGAAATGCATAAGTACCAGAGATTTTAAATGTTCGACCACCTCTTCAAAATTTGTTAATACTTTTCGGCCGTCTCTCATGACAGGGAGCCGACCTTTTGGTGTGAAAAAAGGATTATTTGATTCTCGTACTCGCACTGGCACTCCAATAAATTTCATATAGGTCTGTGGATAAAAAAATAATGGACAAGTTTTTATTTTACGCAATGCCGGCACATACAACTAGATATTTAAGGTTATATAAAGAACTTACTAAAACTTTTAAACATTCTAAATCAATTGAAGCTAGACCCCATTCACCTCGCCATATATCCAGTTCTATACTAGCCATTATATTTTATTAAAATAATTTTAAAATAAATTACATACAATTACAATTTTCAATTTTTTGACATCGAACAAATTAGTGATGGATTCGGTTTTAGAAAAACCTATATAAAACGATTTTTATAAAGACCGATAATCTCCGGTATTTATTTACAAATACCGATTACTTTTCAACAAATTACAAAATGCGTATCCGAACGTGACATGTATCCAAAAGATGGAGTATAGAACCATACTATAATATAATTAAAAAAATATGATCCGAACGCATTTGTATTTCGTGTACCCGAACACCAATTCCACATCACGTTCGTATTATCTTTGGTCGGAGAATCACTGTTTTGAATCGAAGACCCTCAAGTAACTTTTCTTAACTATTTTAAGCTTCATCTGACAACGATACAGGTGTTTTATTTCTGGATTTATTTTTCCACATTTGTTTTATTCAGTTACTGTGTACCGAAAAGGTGGTAAACTGAATAATTGAGAGGACTTTTAGCGTTAATCATTGAAAGATTATTATTCAATTATTATGAAGTTTAGTAGAATATATTTTCTGTTTCTTTTTGTTGTTAATTTTAATTAATTATATCTACGAACTGCATTTTCTATATTACAGGATGCTAAAAGTACAAAGTAAATGCACCACGTAACAATTTGGAAAAAAATAATATGAGAAAAAATAAAGGAGGAATTTCTAATATATTTCATTTAAAAACTAATCATTGCAGTGCAAGTCGAGAGAAATGTTTGATTTAAAAAAATGATTTCGTATTTTTAGAGTATAAACAAACCTATAAATACGGTTTTTCTCCAAGTAAGTCGATAAAAACCAGTACTCAAATTTATAATCGGTACATCTCTAGAACAAATGTCTTTTTTAATTATTTAGGTATTGGCGAAGAACTGCCGACTACGCGACTTGGCAAAAAAACCGAAATTAACTGACTGAGCGTGAAAGATGAGACGTAATATAAAACATCCAAACTTTTACATTCATACTAATTATAATAGGAAATTGATTAGGATTTACCTAAGCTTCGCTATCGGTTAACGTTTCAGCCAAAATCAGACAAGGAGTGGAGTATTCGGTTATGGTGTCGGTTTTGAAGTTCGCAAAACAATAAGAATAAAAAAATCGTGTAAATAGGGTTTTAAAAATGGGTCAATGTCCTTGGATTATTCAATATCCCTTACTCAATGTCAATATCCCATAACCAGTTTACAGTTATTCCTCAAAGTAATGAGATACCTCTACGGAAATACCCGTTAAAAAACAATTAAATGTTACCATCTTAAAAATATAATATTCACCAATCATATCGTCCACGGTAATCTAAAACAAGAGAGTTTTGGCGGGAATTCTGACGGTGCGGTGGCCCTCTTGTTTTAATTATTTCCTAAACTATTTTAAAGTTGTGTTTGTCTTATAAAAGTGGTGTGGTTTTGTGCAATAATCATTTTCGATGATGAATAGTGTATGGAAACATTGCGATAAGTGAATTTAGGGGATTTTTGACCAAGCGTATCGATCGACCTTGTGCGTTCGATCCGCTTGAAGAAAGTCGTCTAAGAAGCATCGAACTAAAAGGAATTAACACTATAACTCCAGCAAGACCTTGAAATCGGTCACACCCCCGTTTCATAGTTCTTGGAATATATGAAAAGATTAAAACTAATGACTTGGCAGCATGGTCTCTGATCTTAGCCGGTTCCCTAAGGAACAAACAAAAAAAATATATAATAATCTAAAACATCGTAAAACAACGTTGACTGAGTATCTAATTGACTCCTACCTAAGGTGTCGCAGAAAGAGACAAGGATACAATTTCGAGGGTTACCGCGTCAAAAACAAATTACCCCACAATTTGTTTTGTTACGTGACGTCATGTACTACAATTTCTTGAGAAATAATAGGTTCTTGCTTTTGTGAGTAAATAATACAACATGGTTATTTTCAATTACCTTTTATTATTTAAATATTATTTTTATTAGCTTTAGATGAGACGCGCAAGTTACTCACCTGGTGATAAGAACCTCGAATTATGAAGTACTACATGGCACTGAACTACGCTCGTCACCCAGATACATAAGGTGTTGTGTCATAATGCCAAGTAAATTCACTAGCGTCAATGTCCTTCAACAATAACATAACAGTATTAACACACTGCTGCTTCGCGGCAGAAATAGACAAACTGGTGGTACCCACCCAGACGGCCTCTCGCATACGGTGGTCTGTATGTAGTTTGTGAGAAATCTTCCTTAGCAATTTATTTGTCTATAAAATATACATCATAACAGTTTGAAGCAGGTCATAATAGTTTTAAAAATATCAAACTCAAAACATATGGACCAAACATGGATTATAACATATTAATATCAAAAGATTATATTATTGATCTGTAATGTAAATTAGAATTTTCTACTTTAATTTTCGACTGCCTCGGTGGCGCAGTTATAATGCGTACGCGGTACGACTGCTGTGCTGAGGTCTCGGGCTCAATCCCCGGGTCAGGCAAAGTTCCCGGGATGGGATTTTCTATCATGCTATGCTTAGTATCAGCCCGGAGTCTGGAATTGTGCCCGGTATGGCGATTCGCCAGTATGGAGTTCGCCTCCTATCACATCATGGGACGAATATAAACTAGGCGAAATGTGGGTATACTAGTTAGGTACACCTCTGCTTACCCGTTTGGGGAAAACAGGCGTGAGTGCGTATTTAATTTAACTGTATTTTCTGAATATTTGAATTCTGTGGTTACTTATTATTGTGACAAGAATTACCATTGTTATATTAAAAAGCCTTTACTCTAATATAAATACCATTATATATCGGTTTGTGATCCTAATAAATAAAATAATATTTAAAATATAATTAATTTAGGTACTTTTTCTATTGATTATTGCTATACATGCTTAAACTAAATATTTACCAGAATAGGTACAGCATTACAAAGCAGTACAGTCAGTTTCTTCTTTTTGAATAATACATTTTTCTCTAAATGTTGCTATAAATTATTGATGATGGTTTTGGTGTCCAATATCAATGTCTTGATACAATCCAATTCTACAGTAAAACATTATCTTCAGGAAAACTGAACCGAGTCATTTTATTTACATAATTAATACATTTCTTATATTTAATTTCATTATTAATGCATACTGCAAAATTAATATTTCCCATCATATGGGGTAATAATTTATTGAAATTTCGGCAACACCAAACGGAGTAATTTTGTTTGGTTATAAATTTTAATAAATGATATAAAGAAATTCTTTACTACGAAGAATTTTACGATAAGAATACTTTAAACACAATATATCATATTTTTAAAGCCTAATTACTGATAAAGCGTGGTATACTTACGAATGAAAAGATAAGTCGGCATTTTCTTTCCACTACCACTTTTTCACCCTTTAATGCTACACCGCACCATAGTTTCATAGAAAATGATATAAATAATTATACGAAGTTCTTATCAACAGCAAAATATAGCATGTATTTGTACTTTTAAATAAATTTCAACTAATTTTACCAAGAAGACGACAGACAAATATACGTCAACTGTCAAACTTTGTTTATGAAAGTTATTTGATATACTTCAAATTTTCGTCATGAACCAAAAAATATAATCGTTCTGTTTCATTCGATTCACAGACTACTTAGAGATGATTCGATTCTGATTTTATACGATATCACCATAAGTAGCTCTTTTTCTTGTGCGAATGCGACAAAAGCTATGAATTTCTCTAGGTATTCTCACAGTTTTGGCGGGAATTCTTACAGTGCGGTGGCTCTCTTGTTTTAATTATTTCCTAAACTGGTTTAAAGTTGTGTTTGTTGTATAAAAGTGGTGTGGTTTTGTGCAATAATCATCAACGATGATAAATAGTGTATGGAAACATTGAAATAAGTGGATTTGGGTGATTTTTGATCAAGGGTATTGTCGACCTTGTGCTTTCGATTCTCTTGAAGAATGTCGTCTAAGAAGCATTGAACTGAAAGGAATTATCACCAAAACTCCAGCAAGACCTTGAAATCGGCCACACCCCTGTTTCATCGTTCTTGGAATATAAGAACAGATATAACTAATGACTTGGCAGCATGGTCTCTGATCTTAGCCGGTTCCTTATGGAACAAAAAAACAAAAAAAAAAACTAGGTATTCTCCCTCTACGTAAAACAACGAGAAACGTGAAACGTCAAAACATGACTCAAAAAGTCAAAACTCAGTAAAAAAAAACAGTCTATTTCCTACGTGACAAATTTAAAAATACCTTTTTGAATGTGTCGAAAAGGCTACAAAACTAGTGGCATACGTGGAAAATAAATAGTTTAAAACTGCAATATAGATATTGGAGTAGAGTAACATAACTATCTATTGCATTTTGTTTTAAGTACTTAAAAAGTGAACATGTCTATCCAATGGACATTTGTTGCCGGCTATTTATATTTCGAAATAGCGTTGGTGATGATCATGATCATGCCAATATTCAGCCCGAAGAGGTGGCATCAGCTCTTTAGATCTCGTTTGTTTGCCATGTTCCAATCGAACGCTGCGTTTTACTTCTACGTTTTTCTCGCATTCCTCACCATGTTGCTGATAGACGCTATAAGAGAAATGAGAAAGTACTCTCACTCCAGTGACACATCACATCTGGGCCTCGCTATCGAGCTGAAAGGTAATGTGAAACTATTCAGAGCACAGAGAAACTTCTATATCACAGGCTTCTCGATTTTTCTTACATTTGTCATACGTAGACTAGTGTCTATGTTGATAATACAAAGTGAGTTGAGTATCAAAGCAGAGACGATTATCAAGCAAGCAGAAGCTACTGTAAATGAAGCAAAATCAACCATCCTTGCCAACAGAATGCAGAGCAATGAGGCAAGAGATTATAATGCTGTCAAAACACAGCTACAGCTGACTGAGAGTGAATTAGTTGCAGAAAAAGAGAGAATTAAACAACTTGAGGAGGAAGCTACCAAATGGAGGTTGAAATATGAAGAAATTGTAAATGCTCATGAGGGAGGAGATGAATGAACTACTGCCAAGAGTCTTGAAAGTATTTGCAATTTCTCAAAGCATTTATGATAAAATAATAATAAATGCTTAATTGTGGCAAAACTGTCTTAAAAGCATTACAAATTATATGGCAACTTTATAGAGATTTCAAATGAGAATCTCTTTTCATATGATTTGCTGAAAAATATTTCTGTAACATAGACTTCTAGAATAGTCCTGGAAATTTGTAATATTCAAAGATTAGGTCATAGGTGTTTTAAGATACTTAAATTGTCAAAAAGATTACCTTTAAATGTACATAGTGTTATCATACAATATTTAATAACTCCTTAAGGAGTAAAGGCATGCTTTCGCCGAAGACACCGGCTTCCGGACCCAGTTTACAGCCATTCAAGTGACTGCTGCATCATAACTCATAAGCATATTTCCTTCCCAATCATAGCAACTAAAACATGGTGACTTTCATCAGCACATTAGGAAGATCCCAAAGTTTCTGATTAAACCTGAATAGCTACTGGAACCAGCCCTGTGCACTGCCTTGGCTGCACAAGAATTTGGGGCTGCCGTCCATGGACATGGTAATAACCCCTTTTAAATGTGTAGAATGTGATTTCTATCAAATTGGAGCTTTAAAAAATTGTGTAATAATGAAATTTCTATGAGATACAATTTATAATTTTCTAGTCTGGCATTTAATTATAAGTATGTGTATTTGTATAAGGATACTCATTATTAATAAAAATTAAATACTTAGGTGAAACAAAAAGTTATGTTATACAGCTGTACTTAATTTGTCACCATTAAAATGTTTGTATTGTTATAAAAATGTCTACTCTGGTGCAATCTACTCTTATATGACTTTACACAATATGTTATGTAGATATATTACAGATAACACATGTGCAATAGGTAGCTAGTTACAATATGTGCAATGTAATTTGGCCAGCTTGAAGTTAGTCAGGAATGGCGCAGTGACTATTATTTTCAAAGAGTAAGGCTGTAGTCTATTACAGATACAAAAGGACCATAAAGTAGGAACGTCTAAACACACTAAGCATTTCGATCGAAAACGAAAATTATTTTTTTAATCGATCAGGAGTGGGAAACCAAACAGATTGAAGTTTCAAAAATATGACACTTGTGTTAATACACCAAAGGATTCTGTTGCTAATAGAAATCAATACTTGTAAAGGAATGTATTATTCAAAATTAAAGGAATTGGTTCATTTTTACTGCCAGTGCCTAAAGGATGATGCTGGTGCTTGACAATGGAAATAGTTGAGCGGAAACGAGTGAATAATGAATTAAAAATGACGGATGGGTTACATGTCGCAATGAAAAACGTTTCAAACTTAGTAAAGAGCAAACAGTGTCTGTTGACAACTAGTTTAAAAGTGCAGTAAAAATGAGACACTCTCTGCTTGCTCTTTTTTAGTAGAGGCTCGAGACACGTCTATGATATTTAGTGTTACGAACTATGCGGACTGCATAATCGCACCATGCCGCTCGCGGTCCAGCACCAGCATAACGTGAGGTGTAGAGGGGGGTATAGTAACAACTAACTTCAGTCTGGCCGGTTTAACACAAAAAGAATTTTTTATTTTTTCCCATTAAAATGAATGTTTTCAATTTACTAATAATAATTAAATAGTGATACTATTTAACTAATGTCTTCTATAAGTTTGCATTTGCTAATATAAGTTAAGTTTGTTTTAACAATCATTTTCTGGTGTAAAAATATTAGTGGCTTAATTGTCAGTGTATAAAGGAAACTGGTTAATTTTACATTTAATTTATTTAGCCATACAAGTTAATGCAAACTTACAGGTAGATAGAAATAAAAAGTATATTGTGATCTTCAATAAAAACTACAGATCACGGATAGTACTAATGATGTCGTATGATAAATATCACGCGCATATTTAGCGGAACGAGCTAACGCCCACTATAGGTAATCTATGTGCAACACTATGAAATCAGTTTATGTAGTAAACAATAGCATGTTTGAATTTCATACAAAGCAGCCTGCTTGATTTCCATACACATTCTATTTAAGTCATCGACATCGAATGTAATATATGTGGTCCTTGAGTGAAATTAATGTCTAATCTATATTAATTTGTACTGATTTAGAAATATCTTAAGGTGTTTATGTTTATATAATAAACTAGAATATGTGTAGTGGTTTTTTTTAAATGACATACATACATACGCACTCACGCCTGTAATCGCCGAAGGGGTAGGCAGAGATGTAACCAGTACACCCACTATTCGCCGAGCGTATCTCCGTCCCATGTGATAGGGGGCTATCGCTATCGCTATACCGGGCACAATTCCAGATTCCGGGCTAATACTGAGCATTTCGTAATAGAAAAACCCAATATCACTTTTACCCAACCCGGAGATCGAACCCGAGACCTTAGCATCAGCCTTAGTCGTAACGCGTACGCTTCACAACTGCGCCACCGAGATTTTTATATGAGTAGTCGCATAAAACTGATTGAGAGTATAGTTAGAATACCGAGCCAATTTGGGTAGGTTTTAAATTCAGAGCGTTATATTATCTGTATGATAATTGACACGCGGTATCTTCCGTATCTTCGCCTGGCACCAAATGTGGTCCGATTCTGAACCCGTAAAATTGTTCTCGTGATTCTGACTATTCTTTTTTTAGCCACTGCGACGTTTCACGGACGCTGCGCGGGCTTGAAAAATTTCAACTACAGGCCTATAAGCGATTACGTCCTTTCTCTCTAACGTGATGGGGAGAGATACGCTTGCGGAAGCCAAGGCAGAGCAGGTCGCCCTATTCGCTCCGTTCCGGTCCGAACTGGTCTTGGGCAGGATTCGGCGGCTGGGCTCACTGTGGCCATGAACAAAACCGAGGTGGCATATAACGGTGGCGGGATGAGTCATCCAGTTTCGGGTTGAAACTGGTCCCCAGGTAGACCAAAGTCATCTGGCATCTCTTTGTAGTGCCGCGCCGTCGTGTATAAGTGGCTAGCCAGACTGGAGAGCCCGAGTGCGAGCCTGAGGACCGTCGCGACAGCGTGTCCTGTTTTTAGTCAATGACCGGTGCCACGGTACGCCAACGTTCCGACTAACGCCGGTGCTGACGGGGCTTTGTTATTTTGAATCGTTTCGGTGTCGTATAGGAAAGGAGACTGCCGTGTGCCACCATTGTGGTAACTACCGCGAAGACACAGCCCAACACACTTAAAGAATGCCCAGTCTAGGACGAAGAGCACAGCGCCGCGCTGTCAAAAACTCAAAACAGTCGTCTTACCGCGAAGAAACAGCCCAACACCCTTGAAGAATACCCAGTCTAGGACGAAGAGCGCAGCGCTGTCAAAAACCCAAAACAGTCGTCTATAGAGACTTCTCTACCGGTCGTGGTAACTATCATGGAAGGCCGAGAGGTATATACGGAGATACGTGCATTAACCTCTTGCGTCTGCGTAATATCGCAGAAGAGCATCGATCGTGATCATGAACGACCCGATCTCCCTCGCCACCAAACGTAAAGGAGGCGCCGCGCTGGCTTAAAGACTGACGCGCGCCTGCGACCTTGTGGTAGGAGGCTTTTGTAGAAATTGACCATGATATTATCTGCCAGTCGTAACAGGCGAATAACTGGGGTCGGGGTCGTGCAGTGGGGGATGCGCAGCCATGTACCTTGCTACGATGCGTCCCCGAAATGGAAGACAGTACAGATTAACGCGCTGCCGATGTCATTAAAAACCGTTTTTATTGTGGGGGGCTTCCGAGTCGCTTGAGACGGGCTGCAAAGCGATACAGGGGTGGTTTTAGCAGTAATGCTGAGTATACTCAGGCTCCCCGTCAGGATCGTCTCACCAGCACCGCGGGGTTTTTAGTCGGTATAGCCGCATATGGTATTGTGGTTAGGGATCAGAAGAGGCCAAGACATCGCAAAGGTGGTGGTAGCCTATAGTGCTATCAAAGTTTCCATCGTATGGAATCCTCAAGGGGCTCTGCAAGTGGATCGCCAGCTTTTTGAATTGCTGGAGTATCAACGTCGTCGTTCACGGCAATATCTCCTGGTCTTTGAATTGAAATTAAACGTATTAGTTGCCTAATTAAGGAAGGAAGTAGGAAGGTGGATAGAAATAAAGAAAGGTGCATAATTACGTGGTCTAGGTAATTCGTGTGCGAACATTCATCAGATGGCTTAATGTCTGCATCTACTAAGTAATACCTGCTATCTCGAGTGACGAACGCATTGCAGTTCTCAGTATACCTTTTCAATGAAGGTATGTAAAATACGTAAATAGGTGTGTGCAGAGAAACTCCCTACTGTTTAGTTTTCTTCTCCGACATGGCCGTGGCGCCACGGAGGCTGTTGTCACGCTGTGTCCGACTAATCTGAGAAAAAATAAGTAAGTATTTTATTTTATTTGAAAAACAAACAGTGTCAATAATCTATAACATAAACGTCGTGCCTGGACGTTTAACTAACTCCAGAAGCAATATTTTAAGTTTTCATTGTTATTATTTCGTATATCTGATGTGATTGTATGCGTAAAATCATTTTTATCCATATTTTATCGAAGGATCGAGCTACTACTTTTAAAAAACCAAAGAAATTTAATTTCGCCGGCTAGTACTGACATTCGACCTTATTCAAAAAGTTGGCAGCGCTGAGAATTTAATTGACCTCGTGCGTTCTATTCACTTTGGAAAGCCGTTTAAGAAGAATCGTATGTACTCGTAGACCATTATTATAATATGTATTCTATGGAATTAACACCAAAACTCCAGGAAAATTTAGCCTGTGGTAAATCGTTCTTGAAAAATAAAGGAATATAAAAATTATCTAATACGAACTCAAAGGATACGTATCTAGAGCCAAGCTCTAAATTACATTACATTGAAAAAAAATAGCTTGACAGTGATGCTAGATAGGAGGGATTCCCCCTAAATTCTGGGGGTTTTAATAGCTATTGGGGAATATTGGGCCTATAACTCTTGGGGGTATTTTGTGAGAGGGAATTGGTGGTTTTAGTTCACCTTCAAAACAACAAAACTTCGATATAAATAAAGATAGATCTCCTCGCCTCATCGCCTAAATTGCCCAAAACGAATGGACCGATTTGGATACGGGATTTTTATGTTTGCAAGGTAATTTAGTCGTGAGTTAGTTCTTAGCCAAGATTTACTTGGTTCTTAAGTGTTGGTGTGTCATACTTCAATTTAATTGACAATATATTTTTATAATAATATCTTAATAGTATTATATAGTAATTAATATCTTAATAATATAGTAATATCATATTTTCTATTTATTTTCTTTTTCTAGTATAAGATAAAAAAAAACATGGGTGGGGAATGGGAGATAGTCATCTGGCAACACTGGGTTGACAGCTCCAGAAAAATAAAACAAGTTCATTATTTTAGGAGAAATTATTTTTCTCTACTATATTTACGTTGACTGATATATTTAAATTTATTCATCGTCTTTTAAAAAATATTTGTAAAATAATGCTGTAATTGCAAAGGTTGCTTGTTTACGTAGTACGCTGTTACCCGAGTCCGAGGGTACCGTTACTCTTTATTTATGAATGTGGGAATCTTTAACAGAGTCAATAAAGTAAGTTTATAATCAATTTTAGAGCACAGAAGCTAAATTTATAAGTAACAAAAAATCCAATGAGTCGCTTAAATATGACAATCCTTATTTAGAAAATATTTGTATAAAAGTGGGTGGATGCTATATGCCTGAAGTTGGTGATATTCATTTACTTCATTTATATTTCTAGATGCACATAATGTAGGTAGTAACATAAAGATGTAAACTTGTAGTATAAACTACGCCTGTATCCCTGAAAGGACAGTAGTGCCAAGATAATTTTCCATTCTATTACTGTACAATGTTGATGGGAATGGCCAACCAAACAGAACAGATTATCCTTAAAGTGCTTGTCAGTCTTGATTGATTGTGGGATCATTTTCTCCGCACTTAGCCCGTTGAATGTCGGGCCATTGTGAGTGAAGTTTGTGCCGGCTAGAGATCTAGCCAGCCTAACTCCGACCAGAAGTGCAGGATCCTCCTGGTGTCTCCACAGGTTTTTCGGAGTGACCTCGGTGTATTGAGGATTTCTGCCCGTTGTGTAGCTACACCTTCACATTCCAGGATGACGTGTGAAGCTGTTTCATCAGCCGACAGACATCCCCTACATAGGGGGCTGTCGGTTATACCTAGAACATATAAATGTTTGTTAAGTGGGCAGTCAGTCTTGTCTTATGTTTATTCACATTACTGTTACCGCAATATTTATTCAATTAACTAATAACCTGGCTGCAAAAACTAATGTATGCTACTAGACGGGCTGTTTAGAAGAAAAATTACATCACATAACGCGGGAGTTTGACAGCTCGCACAACAGGAAGCATGATATGGATGCTAGTTGAGACTAAGCGAGATGGTAATATTGAGTTACGGTCAACTGACCTCAACTTAGTGGTACAATTTTAATGTACCGCGCAGCTTGTCTAGTAGTACACATTAAAGTCTTTGTCTGGCCGGGCTGAAGTTAGCAACTTTATCCTCCCTCTGGGCTTGTCATCACCCTTTAGTCTCTAACAAGAGTTACAATGCCACTTCTGACTAACTTCAGGCTGGCCATGTTGTTGGTACAAAGAAGCATAATAACTTATTCCAAATAATGTTGATTTATAGAACAAAGATAGCGACAGAATGTATGACGAATGGAGCTCATTGCCATTGGAGGGTGGCGGGCAGGGAGTGCTCGGCGCCGTGGGCGGGCGGGAAGTGGTGCTTGCGGTGGTGAAACAGCTTGCCTCACACGAGCCTAGTCCACTCACTACAGATGCTGAGGTATTATTAGGACCTGTCTTACAAATATTGACAAGAAGTTGTAATATGGTGCTAATTGTTGATCAATATTTACAATATTTTTAAGGTATGGTTTGTTACAGTAGGTAATGAAATGAAATGAAATAGTTTTATTAATCATGTAGGCAATTAATAAAGTGCTTATGACAAGTCTGTACAAAATAAAGAAACTTATGTATAGAAATCATATCAACTAAACTACACATAACATACATAGCATCATCAAAATACACTGGATAACTATAAATTTTACAATATAATGGTAACCTATTACTGAAAGAAAGAAAGAAAAGAAAACTGAAATAGGGAGCTGGCTCAAATATTCACAGCAAATGTATTATAGCAGATATCCTGACAAATCGACTATATTATATAGTAGCTGCACCATAATATGTTCTTACTTGGAACAACTTACAATACTGTAATCATGGATTGTAGACTTTGTATGATTACTTTCATCGTGTGTCACTAGCTTCATTTTGTTTTGGTACCAAAGTATGAGAGCTCAAATCATATTGCATAATAATATTTTTGTTGTAGCCAGAATGATGGCAGTTAAATATTTTATTTCCTCTTTTTTACCAGCTTTAGATGAAGAGACGAGCATGTCGCTCGCTTGATGGTAAGGCCCATAAACAGAAGCAACACCAATCAGAACTTCGAATTATGAAGTACTGCACTGAACCTCACTCATCACCCTGAGACATAAGGATTGAAGGTATACTAGTTGAAAAACATAAATGAAGTATGATTTTGTTTAAAAAATATGCAAAAGTATTTATGAGTATAATAATACATCCCTCGTCTAGTCATTTTACAATGTCAGTATGATAAAAGTATGTGCATGATATAGTGTGGGTTATGACAGGTGGAGTGGGTTCTGGAAGTGATCAGGTTCGGTCTGACGTTGCCGCTGTCGGAGCACGGCGCGCTGCGTGACTGCGTGCGCGTGCTGTGTGCATGGCTGGGCGCGCTGCTCCCCCCCGCGCCGCCCGCCATGCCCGCCGCGCCCGCACTGCCCGCGCCCGTACAAGCCGCGCCGCACAAATACGCGCGCAAGATACTCAGACACCTTCACAACCTATTCGTGCCGAGGCCTAATGAGAGTGAGATTTATTTCTTTTATTGATAACTTCATATCTTCATCTCTATTATAGGTAGCCTCAGGTTGAGACAACACCTCGAGTAGAGGCAACTCAAATGGAGAGACTGCCTCGACCCGAGGCATGAGGCAAATTTGTCGCCGAGTCGAGCAACATTTTGTCAATTTTTGTCGTGCTCAAAGAGCTTATTATATTATATTAACAGATGTATCAAATAATAATATAATGTGTATGAGCTCCACTTTACCCGCGAATCGAGGTTGCTCGCCCTGAGACTGATCAAAAGGATTGGCAGCTCTAGAGGCTCTCCATTTGAGATGCTGGCTCAACCTGACGCATCCAGCGCCATAATGTAAATTTCATCGCTATGGGATGTCATATTTGTATCAGTTTCTAGTTAGTCATTCTTGTATTTAGTGGAGAATGAGTATCTGAATTAGCACCCTCAATCTCTCAAGTCAAGTTTGTTCACTGTAAGAGTGTTTTAATAGAAACGCAGTTGTATAAGACATATAATTAGCCTCCTTTTTAAAATTTTATTTTATGAAACTGTAATTGAGTTTTCCTTTTACAAGCACTCACATTCATATATCAAGTGGAGTTAGGTAAGTTTCTCCGAATACGTTATTTTAGATTTGACCCATAATATTTTATAGTTTTATTTTAGAATGCTTCTGTGACCAGAAAGTGAGCGATATATTTTAACGTTGTTGAGTTATGCTATTTTGTAGAGATAAATTAACCATTTTCTCAAAGATTTTATTTGTTGTTTAAAATTAACTAGAAAAAATAGTATTAATTAAAGAGTAACTTCTCAATTCAGGCAAATTAAATATTTGGATGAAACATGTTTTCCTAAGTTACATATTTAATAATATTTATTGAATTATATTCAATTAAAAAATACTACACATGTGATTTTAGAGTCACACTGTAAAAAAGCAAATTTACAATACACACATATTATCATTTTAAAATGTCAGAAATGAGTGTGTTGGCTTGGCCAAGTGGCGACTTCCATGTCAGGTGTCTGTACTACTCTTCTCGCTAGTCTAGGATCGTATCTGTCGGTCGCAGGCGGCGATCTGATCAGCAAGCAAGCGGTGTTATGTCACCGCGTGCTGCGGCTGGCGCGGTTGTTGGGTGAGCGTGGGTCGCTGGGTGCGGGTGAGTGGCGCGCGCTGCTGGTGTTGCTGCTGAGTGCTGCGGCCGCGCTGCTGGCGCCGCCCGCCGCCACGCACGGCGCCGCAGAACAACTCTGCGAGAGAGTGCTGTGCGTGCTTTTCGAGGTACAAACTCACATTTTTTTCTGGCATATGACCAAATAGGTCACTGGATGGTAGGTGTTCTCCACCGCCCGTGAACACCCACGATACCTGAAGAATTATGATCACGTTGCCAATTTTAAGTCGATACAACCTCAAAACGCTTTAGAGTGGTTCAGAATAAACCGTATTATTCTTTGTAACCAATATACCCTATACTGTTCAGATGAATAATACTTGATAGAAAAAAATACAAGTAAAGCTTGCGAATTCTTGTAAGGACAAATTACCCGTCGCCGCAAACTTGACTTCGGTCTGCCGTCTCTCACCGCAAGAAGCTAGTGCTATTTGTGTGAGCAGTACAGACGCGGAAGTAGGCGGTGTAGTTTAGACCATTAAAACATTTTCATGGATACTACTTGTGATTGGATCCTCACTAGATAGCACTTATGTCGATTTAAGTACCAGTAATCTGTATGCAGGTGTGGATTCTGGCATGTCACCGTTGCTTCCCATCCCCCGCACTGTGGCGCACACTGCGCGAGCACTGCATGCGATGGCGACACCGCGCTCCCCTCACTGAACACTGGGCGCGTGTGTCGCTGTGTCTGACGGCGCGGCTGCTCACCATACTCTACGGGCCCATGTTCCCCGCGATGCCTGTCGGTTAGTACTTGGTAATTTTAAATGTGCTGATCCCACTCTATGGTGCCATATAATTTGAACCTGACCAATCTCGACAAATCTCAAAATTAACCAATATTACTAGTGGCCAGTAGTTTAATGATGCCCCCTCTTTGTTAGAAACAAAGGTTAATTTGTTTCTTTCCCACAAAAATATGATCATAGGCACAAATCACTGATAATATAGTAGATTTGACATATAGGTACGTCGATCTATACAGAAACTAAGCGTGCCAATTTTTACTATGTAGAGCAGAGGATCCCAAACTTTTTTTCTCATATTCCACTTTTAAAATTTAGCTGGTTCCGGTGGACCCCCTGCAGCTACATTTCTACCATATTCCCAAAACTCGCCAAAAAAAATTGAAGATTAGATCTGACTATGGACCCCTGTCGATTCTCCCGTGGACCCTTGGGGGTTCACCTGGACAACTTTGGGAACTAATTAATTGTAGACTAACGATTTCGTTGCGATGCGAATAATCTTTATGAAGCGTTACGGTTAATCGCGTCACGTGAAGGCCATAGGTAGATTATAGGTTACCAGGATTTATTCTCAAAATTGTCTATTGGAGTCCGTAGCATACGAATTTTATTGAACAAAGAGAATATGTGTATGAAACAAAGCAACTTATGACATAGCGGAGGAAGACGCGAACTTGATCCCGGCGGACATGAGCTCCGAGGCGGTGATACAGACGTGGTACCGCATCCTGCATACCATCGGCAACCCTGTCGACTTGTGCAGGCCACATGTCATCAGTCAGACGCCGGACTTCTTGCAGGTTAGTAACACATTTGATATGTGGCGTAATAGAAAAAACTATTCTGATAATTTCTATGCTTATAGAATCTTTCTTTCTCCCCTCTAAATTTGACGGTATTTTGTATAATATGGGGCGATCCGCCGTCTGACTCTCAGAAACCGAAAACCAAGTTTTATCGAATAATGGATAATAAACAAATACATGCCTGACTAGTCGATGGAATTTGTGACAGTATTCAATAACTCAAGAGGAAGGTAACCGCGATCCGAGTCAGCATCCGTGTCTTCAAGCGCTGCCTACTATCTTCCACAAGGCGATGAAGGGTATCGCTGCACATGTCGACGCCTTCCTAGGGATCTACACCGGTATGTACACAGAGATTAAGTTATAGTTTGTTGGAATAATCGATGTACAATGTTTATCGTACACAAAAGATCGATATTAGCGAATATCGATGTTTTTTGCACATATTATTAGAAATTTTAGAATTCTTTTATTATTCACAACTCGATAAATCGGTAGGTATTCGTGAAAGCTTTCTTATTTCTGAGTAGATGACTGATTTAGTTAGTAATTGATATATATTACAAGGAATTCGGTTCCTATTTAAGCCTATTATGTGTTCATTGACATAATAGGCGTGTTGTTTCGATTTTTGACATAGCAACGTGAATGTTTTAGTTATCGATTTTTAAAGCAACAAAAAAATAAGATTCGTATATAAAAAAATATAATTATTATGTTAGTGTTTTTGACCGTTGTTTTGTATTATAAGTAGTTGCAGGGGTTAGTTAGTTAGTAATAATATCGACGACACAGCTAATTCCATTGCTTTGAAATATACTATTTTTCTATTATTTAACCTTCTACACTCGTGTTTGGTATTTGCTTTTCTTACATTTTATACATTGCTTTATTGAATATACTTAGTATAAACAAACAACAAACATTTATGTATACAATAATATAGTCCTTGCGCAATTCGTCGCTTAGAATTTTTAATTTGGGCTACATAATTTGAAAGGACTTAGATTCAAATTAATTAAATTGTTCTTAAATTTGAAATTAATTTGTGTTACCTTTTTACATAAAAAAAATATGCGCTTAGAGCTCAGCGTCGAATTGCCGCCTTTAGTAACGAACGAACTCGCTTCGAAGGCACCTTCTGTGTTTATAAGTTTGCAAAAGTTTCTTTGGGTGCAAGCCACATAGAAAATACGTAGACGGCCGAAGACACAACGCCCTCTCAAAGTATTTTCATTCAAAATACATAATAGTAGGATCGCTAATCGTAAAGCAAGCCACAGAGAGAGGTATTGGGGTACGAAAGCGAACGGCTACGCTTTGTTGCCACCACTCTGTGATTTGCGATCTTACCATACTTGTTTTAAAATAATTTGTTTGGAAGATTTGTCTTTTCTATGTGGCTTGCGTCTTGCCAAAGTTTTCTCGGGTGGGCTGTAGTAGTGTTGTTGCACGTGCGGGTGACAGGGCGCGGCTCGGAGCGGTGGTGGGGGGGCGTCTCGGGGGGCGTTACGGGTGTGTCGGGGGGCGAGGGGGGCGGTGTCGGCGGCGGGGGCGGGGGGCTAGACGATGGTGACCTCACGCCCCCTGCGCACCGCCGCCTCGCCAAGTCCTTCAGCGTGTCCGCAGCCAAGCCGAGAGACAAGGTTCCTGAGAGAAGTAAGTCATACAAAAGAGATGATACTTTGAATTGGGAAGTCATAAAAAAAATCTTTTAAGATCTGTATCATACGTTTTGGTTGCCGTTATGAACATTTTGCATTAATAAGTATTATGTTGCCGAAAAGACATTTATTATTTACACCGCTTAAAGATCACATCAAATCGAATCTTATCACTCATTGTAAAAAAAATCGTAAAGCAATTTGTTACTTACACCTCTGCCTACCCCTTCGGGGAGTACAGGCGTGAGTGCGTATGAAAATTTGTTACTACATGTTACTAAAGACAAAGAATACGAAGAAAAATAAATACCCATATTTTATATTTACCAATTATTATGTTATACATTTTCTACATAAACATGATTTTAGTTTTGAACTTTGTAAAATTTTATGATTCTAATTCATTCTATCATCTCTTAATTTAATTTACAAATCTAGAAGTAAAGTAGTAAGTAGACCTAGTATAGATAGATCAGTTAATTTTTGCACGTCTACTATGTATGTGTCTCTGAACATGTAAATATGTAGTTTGATTTGTTAATCAGGGACGTATCAGCCGTCATCCTAATATTTTAAATCAATAGTGACTTGCAAACACATTCATTGTCTCTATACAAATACATCAGTCATACATCGCAAGGCGTGCAAGAATGAGTTGAATTATCTATAAGTGCTATTAGATATTGTTTTTTTATCGATATTGACGCACTATATCTTTCTCTTTTACACGTAATGAGGTATATTGCCGCACTGCTTTTATGATCAATTTGGGTTAATTTTGGTCTGTATTAATATCATATAGTTTTTGCACAACTGAAGGTAAAACAGTGCTTACTCACATTATAAACACTGTTTTGTTATGCTGTTTTGTAAGTTCATGTTGTAAATAATGCAGCGGTTCCCAAACTTTTAAATCTACGGAACACTCAAGAAATGCCTTTTATTTTATGGAACCCTACATTAAATGATGACCTTACATGAAATGAGCAAACATATCAGAAGCATTTAATTCGTGTATGAGTTCATCTTTAATGTGGTCTGATATTTTGTGAATCCGATCAGACATTGGGTTCCGCGGGACACTCTTTTTAGGCAAGTCTATATGTATTGTTGCTGTAGTTAAGTAGTAGTAGTAGTAGTAAAAACATAATCCTCCTTTCATAGTGCAGTAAGGTAATACGGTAGATTTAAATGGGATGTTTGACTTATAATTTAGCATTTACAACTTATTGAATTTGTATTGGTTTTTTTGTTAACAATTCGCAATAAATATTTTACCTTTATATTATATTCAAATAACCTATAGTATTTTTTATTTTTTTTTGTTGGTGCTTAGTTGAGATTTAAATAAACATTGAAATAAAACTAGTTTATACGGATTTTATCGCGGTTTAATTTTATTTCAATGTGTAATATTCGCGTAAACCTAAGAAATCCTTTAATAAACATTGTTATTTTTTCAGTATTCTTTCAAATACAGTAAATATGTGGTTGTTTTATTTTTATTACCGCAAGATTGTACCTAAACATATCGAATTTAAAACTAGGTACCCCACGTACTTCTCTCATCGGTTTGACAAGCAGTCGACCGCCGAGCGTGGCTCCCACCACTCCGCCCAACTCTATGTCATCGCAAGGTAAATATATCCTATATAGGCCTTTCAAGCTTTTACAAGCAAATAAAAAAGTGTTTTTTCGCATACAGCTTATATTACAGTAGTGACACTGCTGTGTGTGTGACATCATACAGTGGTATGATGTCACTTCAGACAACCTACAATAGTGTTGTAATTAAAGGCTCAAAAAGTAGAATCGATTTCAACAAGAGACTTGAATCAACAAAAGTCAAGTTCGATTGAAAGTCTGTTCAGACGGTTCAGATTGCATGCGATTTAGCGGTTAATCAACCGATATCGAACCATGTGAACATGTGAACATGTTGCTATAATACACTATAGTTTCGATGCAGATTAGTTCCAGCATTACGTTACTGTTGTTCCTGTTACAATGGAGTACTTACCGCAATTGTTCTATAACTTTTACTTGCCAAAATTTACGGTTCTTTATGAGCGTGAATTCGTCTCAAGTGCCATCGTACGGTGTCGCTACTATAATATAATGAAAACAAATCATACAAAGTGGCATTGATCGGTGTGTGTATTATTTTTTGTTACAATAATATCAAACGTATGTGATTGAACAAGGTTTTATTTAGTTATCGATTCCATTCCTCCACTCTGTAAAACTGACGTGCTGTTTTTTGTTACAGTTGGTGAGCAAGAGAAGCCGCCACCAACTCCTCTGCGACCAAAGGTGAATTCGATCTTCCATTTATTCGGCGAGTGGTTATTTGAAGCCGCTCTCATTGGGACCATGCCCGCTCACAACAACAATCAGCGTGAGTGTGTTGATTTTTTAATTACTAGTCTGAAGGATGGAACGAGCAGGGCACGCGTGGGATAAGTAGTAGTAAGTAGGGTTTATATGCAATCCTTAAAAAGTGTTTTATATTTTTTTCAGAGCGCACGGATGGTACTCCACCGCCGCCGTCGATGTCGGACGCTGCATATAAACTGAGCATGCTTGCCTACCAACCAGGTGATATTCTATATCGATTATCGACAAAATCACTTCATAGGGGCTTGTGCAGAAAATAGTTTTTTTTATGAAACGACCGAAAACAATATCTTACTTTTCGTAGAAATTTTGGATCAAATTGAAACTTTTTGTTCACTCGGAATCAAAAAAAAAATATTGGGAAGTGGGGAAATTGGGCGTCCAAATATGTCGCTCATCGTATGAAACATAACAGTAAGTGCTACTTCACGTAGTGTCGCGCGGGGGTAGTGTCGTGTAACGTGTCGTGGTCGTGTCAGGTCGTGCCGAGGCGCTGGGCACCGTGTGCCGCGTGCTGTGCGCCAAGCCGTGTCGCGAGGAGGTGCTGGCGCCGTATCTAGCGCGATGTTACGCGGCGCTGCACAGAGGACTGAGAGACCCCGCCACCGCCGCCGCCGTCGTACTCAACGCGCCAGACCTGTTCAGGTAATATACAACATGTATATTGAACGGTTGGATATCTATACTGAAAAATATTAACTCCAAATTGTCGATAAATTCTCGAAAAAATATTTACTACACAATCATTATTTTGAGAGATTTTGGGACGACTTTAATTTCTTTTTTTAATATCTATTTTTAATCAAGAATCTATATGCATAATGGTAATTATAAGAACCATCGATATATCGATAAAAATATTTATATTACCCTCATACTTTGAATCCAAGTACGGAGTTTAATTCACTATCGAGTAGAGTTGATCTACAGATATCGATACATGAAATGAAATGAAATGAAATAGTTTTATTAATCATGTAGGCAATTAAAATAGCGCTTATGACAAGTCAGTACAAAATAAAGAAACTTATGTATAAAAATCATATCAACTAATGTATACATAACATACATAGCATCGTCAAATACACTAGGCAATTACACTAAATTGTTTATTTGTTGTCTTTTTATTTTACATTATTAACAGTATTTGTAATATGGAAACGTTCATTATTAATTATTAAATATTTTGAGTCGGTATGGACCACTACATTTACCGAAACGGCACGAGTTTTAAAACTACCACCGGATCCAAAACGACCCAGCTTGAGAAGACCCGGCGAAACAAACTCAGTGGGCTTAATTTACCACTGGATTCAACGCGGCGCGACCCAAACTCTGAGAAGATCCAGCTACTTGAACTCAGGGGGCTTGTTTTAGGTCCGGATTTTCAATAATTTATATTAGGAAATACAAAGTCCTATAGTTAACTTTAGGGAGATTGAATGCGGACCATGTGTATCTCCGAAGTGTTGTTTTAAAACTACCACCGGATCCAAACGCGACCCAGCCTGAGAAGACCCGGCGAAACAAACTCAGTGGGCTTGTTTTTTGTCCGCTTACTATATTCTTGAAAAGCATGACTTGTCTTTTAAAAAATTGCCAATTTTCCGTTAGGTATTATTTATTCGCGATCGGTCGTCTTTTGTTTATTTGATATCGTTTTATTTTTTTTGGTTTAGGTAGGTATTTTATGTTAGGGAGCATTCCATTTTAGCTTGCTCGTAGAATAATACAACTCATTGGTCAATTTATTTAGATCTTGGTTACTAAAACATACATTCTATTTATAATTGTTTAATTATCTCATAATTAACCTAAGCTACAGGGCCCCAGGAGGTCACAGTATGCAAGGAGGAACCGAACGCCAAACGTCTCTATCCTCTAGATATTGTTTAACATTATAGTAGCCCCTGGTCATAAGCTCACGTTTAATGTGTGTCTTGAACAAATTTTCGGGCATATCAATAACATTGTTGGGGAGCTTGTTATAAAATTTAACGCTATTACCCATAAATTACTTTTTAGTCTTAACAATTCTAAAAGAGGGTACTGAGAGTTTATTTTTGTTTCTAGTATTTATATTATGAATGTCACTATTTTTGAGAAATTTACTTAAGTTTTTACGAACATACATAATATTTTGATAGATGTATTCGGACGGCACAGTCAGTATATTACTATCCCTGAAGACAGATCGTAGGGAATCGCGGCTCCTCAGGTCATATATAGCACGAACTGCTCTTTTTTGTAATATAAATATAGTGTCTATATCAGCAGCTGATCCCCACAATAGAATGCCATAGGACACAATACTGTGGAAATATGCGAAATATACTAACCTAGCCGTTGAAACATCAGTTAAGCGTCTTATTTTCCGGACAGCAAAAGCTGCAGCACTTAATTTACCAGATAATCTTTCTATTTGAGGATCCCATTGCAATTTACTATCTAGAGTTATTCCTAGGAAAACTGTTGAAGAGACTAGATCTAATGTTTCTTTGTTTAATTCTATACGTGAATTCACCTTTACAACATTTGGTAATGTAAAACGGATACATTTAGTCTTCCCTGCATTTAATAAAAGGTTATTTGCAGAGAACCAGTTTGAAATTAAATTCAGAATTTTGTTAGGTGTAACTAGATCTTCATCCTTACGATTCACTTTAAATATTAAAGAGGTGTCGTCAGCAAATAAAACTATGTCTGCCATCTTATCAACCATATAAGGAAGATCATTAATGTAAACTAAGAATAGAAAAGGGCCCAGAATGGAACCCTGTGGGACCCCTATTTTGACTGTAGATCCTACTGAAGTGACGCCGTTAATACATACTCTTTGTTCCCGACCAGATCAATAGGATATCACAAGATCAAGAGATGTACCACAAATACCGTAATACTTGAGTTTAGCAATGAGGGTTTGGTGGTCGACGCAGTCAAATGCCTTGGAGAGATCACAGAATACACCCAGAGCATCCTGCGACTCCTCCCAGGCCTCCAACACAGATGTCATTAAGGCTGATCCAGCATCTTGAGTAGACCGACTCTTTGTAAACCCAAATTGTTTATTATGTAATATCCTATTCCTATCAAAATGCGCCAGCATTTGATCCAGCATGATTTTTTCAAAAACCTTACTAAGAGCTGGTAATATAGATATAGGCCTATAATTAGAGGCGCTATTTACACAGCCCGTCTTAAAAATTGGGACAATTTTACTTATTTTCATTAAATCGGGAAAAATACCGTCATTTACACAACAGTTAAAAATATCTGCTAAAATGGGAGCAATATTTACTATAATAGCTTCTATAGCTTTAACAGATAGCCCCCACAAATCTTCAGTACCTTTTATTTTAAGTTTTTTAAATGATTTGATTATTTCACAATGAGATACCATATCAAAGTTAAAATTAAGCATATCTACTTTAACATTTTCTATTAAAATGATTCTGCTAAAGTCGCTGATGACTGCAGACATTTAGTTGTATCTATAGGTATGTTACTAAAAAAAATCTCAAAGTAATTGGCAACAGAGAGCTTATCTGAAACTAGTTCGTCATTTACAAATAAAGCTATCGATTTGTCACTTATTCTATTTCTACCAGTTTCAGAATTAATTATTTGCCAGGTAGTTTTTATTTTATTACTAGATTGTCTCAACTTTTCACTAATATGAGCGGCTTTAGCATGCCTGCATACTTTTTTAAATATTTTGGAATAATTCTTAACGTAGTTTGAAAATTCGACACCAGGTGTATAGGACCTTCTGTCATATAAGTCATATAAAATATCTCTACTACGTCGTATGCCTTTAGTAGCCCAGGCTGCAAAGTTAATTTTAGAGCTAGTTTTGAGTGATTTTGGTTTACAACATTTATTAAACTCATTGCAAATTTTACTAAATAAAGCATCATAAATATAATTTGGACTGGCAGAGTTTGGGGTAAAAGAATACAATAATGAATTTAAATTATTACTAAATTTTAGCAAGTTGTTTTTTGTCAGAGATCTTAGTGTAATATGTTTTTGTTTATTACATACATTATTGTTAAGTTTGACCATCTGACACTTGTGATCTGACCGAACACCTGTTGTTACACACTTATCTAGTATGTTAAAATTAGTAAAGATATTATCAATACATGTTGCAGACGCATATGTAATCCTAGTTGGCTCAGTAAACAAACATGTGTAATTAAATGAGCTAAATAATGATAGAAACTTACATTTGTCCGGAGAATCAACCAGAATATTAACATTAAAGTCTCCGCACACTATAATTTTTTTATTATTTTAAAATTTCTTAAGAATTTCCTCCATTATCGAAATAAATCTTAATAGGTTAGATGAAGGAGGCCTATATACGCATAAAATAATGTAAAGATCGGTTTCTGCACATGCGACCTCACATACTCGCTCAACAGAAAGGTGAGAGATGTCCTTCCTTTCCTTGAATTTAATATATTCACGTACTAAAATTAAGGCTCCCCCACCCTCTGCAGATACCCTATTGTACGAGCTGGCGACCCTGAAGCCAGTAACATTGAAATTCATATGATGCGCCTTCAACCAGGTTTCTGTGAAACACAAAATGTCAATTTTAAATAAATCAATAAAAAGTTCTATTTCTAAAATTTTGCCAGAGAAGTGATTTATATTCTGATGAGATAGAACTAACTCATTTAAACACTTCTCTGTTGTCGTACTTAAATGTTTAAATTATTCACCACATTTATTTTAGTAACACTACTAACAGTGGTGGTCAATGAAAACTCTGTCATACTACTTATGACTGTCTTAATACAAAAAGCTACTGATGTAGCAATCGAATATAAAAATATTTTTGGTAGATACAGTGTATCCCCTGTCAGTTGACATTTGCCAATAAATATATTGGTATCAAAAAAACTAAATTTATCACTATGATGAGTTACTAAAAATTGTAAGTGTCTGTTCAAAGCATAAATATGATTATTAACCCTATCAGACACTTTCCCTAGGTATGGGAAGGCACACAATATGATTCTAGGACAGGTTAAGTCCAACATAGACCTAAAGCTATAGTTTAAGTTCCTTTTCCTTAAACTTAGGCAATTACCTACAAGTAATGTTATGCAGGAATGATTAGTGCATACACCGTACATACACCGTATCATTCATTATGTTTTGGATAATATAAGTGTTACATTCGTACTCGTTCCCAAAGTGGTCCAGGTTCGACGGGAGACTCGACGATAGTTAGATCTAATCTTCACATTTTTTTTCGAGTTTTGGCAATTTGGTAGAAATGTATCCCGGGGTCCACCGGGATCAGCAAAATTTTGAAAGTGGTCCATGAGGAAAAAGTTTGGGAATCTCTACATAAGGCAACATAATTCTTTGATAAGTTTTTTACCGCGATGCGGTTCGTGACTAATTTCAGACAAGCCAAGTTATTTTGCACGTATTGTAAGTTAATTTAAATGAAATTTTTGTTTCTATATTCTTTGCCTTAATATTACAGATTGGATCTCGACGGCGTCCTAGTCCTAGTGCCGGACTTCGTGAACGCTTTAGAACAAATCCTGCCAGAACGTGAACCGAAGTTGGAGTGCGGCTCCATAGACAAGAGAGAGCTGCGTAAGGCGGCTATCAGCGCGCTATTGTCTCTGGTCGCGTTCCCCTACCATTACAAAGGATTGCCAGTGCCAGAGTTTCCCGGATGTAATGAATAGTTAGTATAATCGTATATGTATATTTTTTAACCTCTTGTTTTATTAATGTTTTTTTATTAGCTGCTCACAAACAGAAGCAACATCACACAGAACTTTGAATTACATTCATTAGACTACGCTCGTCTTCCTGAGACATAAGATGTTAAGTGTCACAATGGCCAGTAATGTAACTGTGTTCAATGTCCTTCAACAGTGCTGTGACACAGTTGCATGACGTCAGTAATAGCGTACGACTGAGTGTCGCATATGGTGTGGTGAGGTGTGGTGTTTGTGTTGTACAGTGCGGGCATGACGCTGGGCTCGCTGACGCGCGGCAAGATCTCGGTGATGTGCGTGTCGGCGGTGCAGGTGGAGTGGGCGGAGTGGCTGGCGGCGCCGCTGCTGTCCGCGCTCTACCTGTGCGTGCGACACGACGCGCTCGCCACTGCTGCTGCTCCGCCGCATCACACGCAACACGCGCAACACACGCAACACGCGCACCAACACACGGACTATAGAGGTACGCCGATACACAATACACACTCATTTAGAATCCTTTTGATAATTGCCCTCCATTTAGGGTAACTTTGGCCACTCATGGTAACTTTGACTTGTACTGGGTACCACCTACCTAATAATTGTTACTTTTGGCTATGTTTAGGCTTTGCACTTTGACAATTATCGCATAACTTTACGAGTAACTTTAGTTGTTAAACTTAAATAATAACTTTTACTAGTAATGAGTTACTCTCTAATAATTAGCAATTTTGGCCATGTTAGGCTTACATTTGGCGATGCTGGATAACTTTGTAAATAGTTTTAAAAAAAATCTAAATTAATCCTACTCTCAAATGATAGGTAACAGGTATAACAGAATATTAAGGCTAATGAGTAATTGGCGGTAACTTAAAATATATCCACTAGGGCTGAAGTATATAAGGACAGTTCACACTATAGAACAAACCCTGAACCTGAGACTACACAGGCGCAGTGCGGGAGCGGTATAGTGTGTTGCATGAAGTATACAATGTTGATGTGGCACTATGACCGGCTGCACCCAGACCAGCATACAGCACTACAGTGTTGAGAAGCAAATATTATACACACTATCTAGTGTCATTTGAATAATTCGCTGTCTAAATACCTATATATTTAGACCATATCTTAGTAATTGAGTAGGAAATGTTTGTGTGTGCCTACTATACAGTATACAATATGTAAAAAAAAACCTGTCCGATCCGTGAAGGTGTTATTAGGTATCGAGATAAGGTTCTATTGATGAAATCCTTTTTGGATAAATAGTAAAAAAAAATACCCCAAATAAAATTTATACAATTTAATTACACGAGAAAGTTTACATGGCAATACTGGGCGGCAGGGCGCGGCGCGCGACAACTGTTTGGTAGTGAGGTCATGCGGTCATGACCCCAGTTGATCGTTGGATTACAGACGTTATAAATAATTCCTATGCAACTTTTTATGTATCATCCGAGTTTAGATAGTGTGTCATTCGATAATCAAAAATGCGATGGCTGTGACGAAGTTGCTGTTCGATGTTTCTGCCACCAACAGTAATACAGGTCACCACCGTTGCACAAGGATGGCATGAAAGCTTCTTACCTCATCTGTGTCCGATTTAATTTAATCAAAAACTGCTACAATTCGCGAACGCCTTTCGGTTTGAGTTTCACAAATTTTCGTCAAAACGAATTGCTTGAAGTTGATCCACGTCTACCAATCCACCGTTCTCCATACTACTCGTACAATTTGCGTACGGATCGGATGAAAGAATGTTGATCATCTACTTTTAACACTTTCCACACTTGCACGTGATTAGTAACCAGCTATCGCGTCACAGAACGAGTACTTCGGATAGGGTCCTCACTAAATAATTCTGCTCTTTGATGATCACAAACATACTCAGACGGTACCGGGGTACCTTGCGGAACCGAATAACGCATCTCGAAATCTCTACGAGCCGCTGAATAATTGCAATCACTCCTACCCAGACACAATATCATATTAAAATACTCTTGATTAGAGTATGACGTTTCGCTGAACACTAACAACAACGGAACAACCACTCGGAAACAATTTTTGCGCTAAACTGACTTATTAAAATGTTCAAGGTCGGGATAGTCGCCTTACACGCGCCGCGGTTCTTTTGATCGCCCGCGGCGAAGCGCGCGGTGTTCTTTGTCGGTTATTGTCAAAGGATGCCGATAACACGTTCCGGCGACGACGGTGTTGTCACATGTTAAAAATGTACTAGATTTTAGGGAAATTCGGGTAATTTGGTTACTAATAACGTGCATTTTGAAATACAATAACATTTATATTTTCAAGAATAATATTTTATTTTTCTCGGTAATATCATTGGGATACCTATATGCCGCATTCAGATCGGACAGGGTTTTTTTTACATATTGTATATACTTTTATTATGTCAGATGTGAATAAATCATGGGCTCTTTTTGCTGGCTAGTAATCTAACACATCCTAATCAGTGCCCGAGTGCCCAACATTCTATTTTTTATCAGCGTGTCCTGGTTAAATTGAAGTCATGAATTCACTAAGCGACAGCTGATTCACAACACCTAACGCTCAATATCTTGAACAATGTCGTAGAATAGCGTATGTGATTTACCATATCGCGTTTAAATAGCCATGATTTGAATATGTTGAGCAACATATTACGCGCCAATTGTTGTGTGGATACATGGCTTGAATTAGACTAAACACAATTACCCGTAGGCTTCGCATATTGTCGAGTGTCCACGCAATACGCAGTACGCACCACGCGTCACTCACACTATCACCACACCACTATAATACACGTAAAATAACTTGACCGCCATGAAGTTAGTCACTTCACACGCTGTCTCCACCTTCCGTCACCCTTTAAGTGTCTGACAACGCAACTCACTTCAGTCCGGCCAAGTTATTTTACGTGTATTATACATTATCTACCTACGCGCTACGTTTTATTTTGCAACTCATAACATTCAATACTCAAGATAGACTTTAATGACATATTTTTTTCCTCAATCTCAAAATGTGTTCCCATAGATGCTAACAACTTAAAGAAGTAGTTAATATGAGGTAAATTACAAACCTGGCACAGGCCGAGGCAAAGATTGCTAGAAATTGAATACGACTCACTTACACCAGAAGTTGTGTTGCCAGACCCACACAGCGAATTTGAATTCTATACAAAAGCGGTAGGTACTGTAGGTACTTGGCACATAGTCATGCTGTGTAACTGCATGGAGCCCGGGGCACGTCAAAATACTCGTTTAAGCAAATTATAGCGATATTAGGGGAATTATATGGAATGCAATCAAATGCAGATAACATACTCTCAAATTAGAGTCCATGCCCTATGGTTATGATATAACTGGGTGCAACTATGGCAAAGAGATATACAACATTACATTGGTAGCAAAGGACGATAGTTAAAATGTTAGACTAACAGAAATTGGCACCGTTGCTGTTGCGTTCGTACTGTCAGTGACATTGCCAGAGGCCCAAATGCCACCACTTCTTCCAATCACCATTCCTTTCTTTAAAGTAGGAAAACTCACCCAGGATTCCTCTAGCATTATTTATTGGGCGGTGGGGATAACATAACAAACTTGTCTGCTAAAGACACCAAATAAATTCGATGTAAGCTATATGGATTAACAATACCTACTTATAAATGGTTAGTGTTGGGCCTACCGTCCATATGTTATAACTGGGTTGAACCGGGGATGTTGTAGCTCGGTCGGACAGTGGCAGCGCGTCCAGCAGCGCAGATGGTCACTCGCTCGAGGACTTCGCCGCTGATGTTAGGGAGCTAGACCCCACCTCGCCTCTTTTCGGTAATTCAAACATTATTTTGTTTTGCATTCACTGTGAAGAGCTATATTTTCATAATGCGACTATATTTCTGGAAACATGAATCCACTCTTTTATTAGAATTTGGAGTTTTTTAGTATAACTTTGGCATTTATTTTAGCTTAAATATTTAAAAAAATACAAACAGAAATAACATCGATGCATCTATGAAAATATCGCCCTTCACAAATAGCTTATTATGTAAGCTATACTTAGTAGCATACTATCTCCAACAAAATTTTATGTTATATTTTGTGGATATTTATAGTTTTGGTGTATCAAATGCCAGAAATTATTGACAAAAGAGTCGATGTTTTGATGAAATTATCGATATTTTTTGTTATACCTTTTTCAGCCAGTGTATAGCTAACAGAGAGCATGTTTAATATTTTTTATGTTCTGTGTATTGTTTGCTTGCATTATTTCGTTTACCATTTCCATTTCATTATCAATTTTGTTGACGACCTAATTACTTTAAACGGGAATGTACACCGTTCCGCAACGTACGACCCGCACGCGCCGCAGTCATGGAATTTTAGAATTCGATGTGGATAGGTGTACATGTCACCTTAACTGTGATAACTGTTAACACGTCCTTTGAAACATTGAATTTATCGAAGTAGAAATATATTATGTATCTTATATATATGAGTTTAAGTTTGTGGTGTGGTTTTTATGTCGCCTATATTACCTACAAATGTTATATCAGTTATTTATTTTAGATTTTTATTCTTCTCTCTGTCCTTCAGTATGTTATAAAGTGTATTTATGTTTGTACGCTATACTAGTCTTAATACTATATTGCCAGATTATACGGCGTAATATTGATGTATGTACCTGAATATTGCATGAACAGTTGCATAAAAAAGTGTCAGTGCATATAAATACAATATCGTGCCGACATCAGGTGCCGCGCTAGTGGTGCGTGCCACTTACCTGGTGTGTCACCGGCTCATATCCTCATGGAAGGGAGACTTGCAAGTGTCTCTCGCTGCCTTGGAACTGCTGTCTGGATTGGCTAAGCTGCATTCGTCGAAACCGGGTAAGTAAGATGATGTTTATTAAATATTTATGCTACATACTGTTTAAAAGTTTTAATGTTTATTGTTATGCGATTTTCATGTCTTACAGAGTTTATAATTGGTAAGTAGAGCATAACAATTTTTATTATATCCCAACGACATGTAGTTAGTCTAGTGCAGTATGCTTTAAGGTCATGAATTTGAAGTCAAATAGTTGTTCCGTCGAAAGCTTATGGGTCAACTTCGCCTCGCGTGGCTTACTCGCGTATCTTAGTATCTGATAAACCGCGTATTGACTGCGAGCAGCCTTGCGAGGCAAATACTTCGTTGGTCAGGTCGTGTCTTGCGAGGCAAACTTGTACGGACTGCCTCGCTCGAACATTTTGCGGCCGAGCCGAGTGTTGTCAATTATTGTTGATTCTAAAAAGGACTTTAAAGCATCTCAGTAAAATAGTGAATAAAACTAAAAATTCGCAGCCAAGCTACCTCGATTTTTCCACGTTCCTTGTATAAACTTCGTGACAGGGCCGAGCCGCCCGTGTGCGAAGTGTGCGGCGAACACAGGCGCCAATACAACAGGGGCGCCGCCGCGCCGCCATCAAAATGATTTTTGTTACACTTACACAACCACATATTCTTTGTAGTGAAGTATCGATATGTAAGTAGGTACAATAGGTGCAACATATGCCTAATAAATAACAAAACATATATTGCGCTTATTGTACAAGTCTCCCAAGATAATATGCACGTTTGTGGTTTAATTTTACGCTTTGGGTTTTAGTTTACATTAGTTACAAGCTCAGCGTTAAAATGAGTTTATGAACGCAACCCGATGCGATGCGTGCTACGCAAGCGGGGTGGGGTCACGGGGATTCCCCGACTACGAGTATAAGGAACCAGAAAGCCAAAACAATGGATCCTTAGAGTAAAGAATTGAACAATCATTCAATCGAAAGTGTGTGTAAGGTGCGCACTAAAAACAATATATAGTTTGTGTGTTAATGATTGTTTTAACGTGTTTTCACGATGAGTAATGTAGATATTTTACGGTTCTACCATTCACTTCCAAAGAATCATTAGAGACAGAAACCAGTAATTTTATCGATGAAGGTGTTATAAAATCTGATTAAAAAGCCGCTTAATGTAGTGGTATGTGCTTTTTTACATAAAAATTTCAATACTTACAAATAAATATAACTTTAAACAAAAAACAATTTGTTGAAACATGAATATTTGTGAAAAAAAGAGGCGCTTCATAGGTTTCGCACACAGGCGCTGTGGGGGGTCGGCGCGGCCCTGCCTCGTGAATCTGTATAAATTTTCAAACTGAGGTTGGTCCGTACGACAAACTTCGAGGCTGCCACGCTCAGTCAGTATATACCTAACTATAATATAGCCCTTTACGGGAAATCGTGAAGGGTGTGTGCTCGAGATGGCTGAGTAATCTCGCGTGATAATCTTTCGAAAGGTCTCAGCAGCTTCGAGAGGTAATAGTTCAGTCTGAATGCTATACAACGTGTTACTGAAAGGTGTGGTCAAATTTAAGCAACTTAATATGTTTTGTTTCAAGCCACGTAGTACCAAATCCGATTCCATTACTAAGACATAAATTAAGTATTTTCTTTTTATCCGACTTGCAAATTTTTGACAACACTAAATGATAAACATGCTGATCTATTATCTCACTCCAGCAATGTTATTCTCGCTTACACAATTCACTTCATTTATAGGGATGTAATCGATCTTATCGATCGTAATAAACGGGTGATTAAAATTAGCGTCATATTTTAGTAAGTCTAGATTATGATAAGATCCGGTACATAAACACTCACTGTGAGGTGTATGTAACGACCCTTAAGTATAACCAGGTTGACGTTCGCGACTTATTGCTTTTAGTATGCACGGGTGCATACAATCTTACTGTCCAGAAACACCATCAGCCGCGGCTTATAAACGCGACCGTGGGGCACGACCTATAATTTGTTTCAAGCTGTACCGTTACATATTCTAAAGAGGTTCTCAATTTGAATATTGACGTGTAGGTACTTCTATTAGATATGTCTGTAAACGTTGCATTGTATATTGCATCGTTCGCAGAGGCTATCGAGCGCAAGCGTGCCGTGCGTTGGATCTGCGACTACATCAGCGTGCAGTGCGGTCGGCCACCGCAGGCACACTCGCGTGACCTGCACTCGTGTGTAGTGGCCGCGTACACATGCCTGTCCGCATGGCTGTGTCCTGCGCTGCTCGCTGATGCGCCTTGTCTCGCCACGCTCATGGAGGTCGTCGAGCTGGGCATCTCCGGCACCAAGAGTCAAGGTATGCACGTCACAGAGGATTGCGGGTAAAACTATACCTAAGCAATGTTTTTAACACAACAGCCGGAAAGAAGTAGAAACAATTTTGGTGTTTTTTTGCTAAAGCGATGCTAAAAATATGTTTGGTATAGGGAAACCAGGTGAACCTCCCAAAATGAAGGACGAGAAAGAACTGAAGCCAGTCTCGATGCGTGTGCGTGACGCTGCTGAATCTCTTCTGATGCAGATATTAGAACAGGTATTAAAAATAATAACGATAGAAAGAATAATGTTGAACGAGATTAAATAAATATTGAATGAAATGAATGAATTGCTGAATGAAGTTCATGTAATGTTGAATGAAATTTTGTAAAGAAGTTCATGTAATGTTAAATGAAATTTTGAAATGAAGTTCATGTAATGTTGAATGATATTTTGAAATGAAGTTCATGTAATGTTGAATGAAATTTTGAAATGAAGTTCATGTAATGTTGAATGAAATTTTGAAATGAAGTTCATGTAATGTTGAATGAAATTTTGAAATGAAGTTCATGTAATGTTGAATGAAATTTTGAAATGAAGTTCATGTAATGTTGAATGAAATTTTGAAATGAAGTTCATGTAATGTTGAATGAAATTTTGAAATGAATAGCTTGTTGAATGAAGATAATTTAATGTTGAAGATTATATTAAGTTAAATGTTGAATAATGTGAATTATATATAGTAAATGTTTAACGAAGTGAATAAAAAAAACGATGAATGTGGTAAATTAATTGTTGAATGAAGATAATGAAAAGTTGAACGAAATTGGTAGGTATTTGATTATAGTATGTTACGTTGTGCAGGTGGGTGAGGGAGCCAGTGGGTCGTCGTGGTGTCGCCTGGACGAGCGTTGGTTGGCGGCGTTGGGTCACGGCCCATTGCGACATTTCGTGGCAGATGGCGGCGTCTTGTTGTCGTTGCTGGAGGAACCCCTTGCCAACAGCCAGGAGCCGCAGCCGACGCTCATCGGTACTGATCGCTATATTTTGTGCGATTATGGTTTCTATTTTTTTTCTTGTTTAATTATAGCTTCTCATTATTATCCATATAGCCAATGAATGACAAGTATATATTCTCAAGCATAATGAAATATCAGTGTGCCGGATTACACCGGATATTGCACTCACCGTACGAAACGCAGCAGCAAGCTGCTACTTTACGCCAGTTTTCTAACAGTTTCTCGCCAGTGGTAACAACCCGGATGAGCCGGTCTTGGACGAGTGGCTCTTAACTGTTGTGTTGTGAATACGGGTTTGAGTGTTATGTTGTTCACAATTCAAATTTAAATCATTTATTCTGTAAATTGGATCATAAATATCACATGTTAATAATATCATTTTTACATGTCAATAATTTTTTATGCTACATTACATTCCCGACGGCATTTCGGGGCTAGCCATGAGAAGAAATGCCTAAACAAACTCATGGGTTATGGCCTCTTTTAATGTCCAGACATTGTTTCGCAGTGATAATCCGTTGCGCATGGGGTCGGTACGCGTGGTCGTTCAGTTGCCGCGGCGCGGCGCGCAGTGCGGGGCGCGGCGGCGGCGCGTGCTCGCGGCCCGTGGATATGCGCGAGCCGCGCCACGCGCCCGCGCCGCACTGTCGCGCGCTGCCGCACCCGCCGCCCACCGCGCTGTGAGTACCCGCACGCACGCACGCACGCGCGCACGCACGCACGCATGCACGCACGCACACACGCATGCACGCACGCACACACACACATACACACAGCTTCCAGGGGGGGCTAAGGAGCTCAAGCCCCCCCCCCCCTAAAGCGTTTGGGTCCACTGACAAATCACAAATTAATCTTGATATTATACTACTTTCTTACTACTATACAATACACTACTTAGTACAATATAATTTTCATCGCTTATCCTTACTTATTCCATTATAAGTAGATATAGTATATTCTCATATTTTTAAATGGCGATAGGCTCGCCCCTTATCACATAAGGGACGGAGATACGCTCGGCGAAATGTAGGTGTACTGGTTACACCTCTGCCTACCCCTTCGGGGATTACAGTGCGTATGTCATATTTTTAAATTCTTATTTGAGTCGAGAACCCCCAAACCAAAATCCTAGATCCACCACTGTGCCACGGGTTAGACACCCGTACAAATGTTTTTGTAATCCAAAAATTTTTTTTTCCCGGTCTGTGTTATGGGACTGCAAACCACTCGTAGTTCCTTATACCCACGTTACAGGTTAATCTAGTGTAAAGTCAGCACTATGTATATGACCGTGGGCCGTGTATTTATGTATTAATAGAATGTATTTACTTACACTACTTGTAGGGTGTTATTTATTTATGAGTTGTTAATGAAAATGTCCAAGAATGTAACGCCAAGTAAAATGAAATATTAGCCGTACAAATAGTCATGGTAGAGTAGCAAACCAATTGTACGTCTGGGAGGCTAGGATGAGCCGACGAGTTAACAATCTTATTTTCTCTACTTTTATCTCTTATGATACCTTAGTAGTATTACATCTTATATCAATGTAATACTACTAAATACCGACTTCCGGTCGTCAGTTTTCTTTGAGACACGGTAGTATTTATTACCTCGGTTGTACCGGAGTATTTATTTATTTATTTATTTAATAGCAATACCATTAGGTAAAACACACTACTAACATAATACAAAAACAAATAAGTAACAAATCATGTGCTTACCTTTTAAAGGTATTTACAGCGAACACAAAAAAAATTACAATGTCATAATAACGTAATACCTAATAATTATTATAAATTATAAGATAAGTAAAGTAAGTAAATTATTTTTAAATGAAATGTAATATGTGAAATACGTAAACTAAATATTGTGAAAAACAAAGAACTTAATTTTATTTTTAAATGGGCCAATCTTATTGCTTAAAACATAGTATTCGTGCTATAGGCAACAAAATAATTGTTGTAGCCATTTATAAATCATCTAAAACCCAGTCCCCGCCAACGTCAGCTGCCCTGCAGCATGGTCGCGAGCAATATCACCACACAATGACCTTGGTTCGTTAGTTTCAACTTAAATGTGTGTATATCATTTACAGTGACTCCGCATTCCCGACACTTGAAGCGGTGCTGCGGCAACTGAACGATCCCGAAGCCACTACTCTGTTCAAACTTCTCGAACAGCAAGCAGCTATCGAGAAACGTGTGAGAGAGAGCGAAGATAACGTTGTAAGTTTGTCTTTACATATAATATAATCATATTTTTTTTGTCTGTCTGTGATTTTGTATATGCTGATTTCCGCAATGGCTGAACCAATTCGGGCTTGGTTTTTTTATATTTAGGTTCGGCTAGTTGGTATTTTCCCATACAAACGTTGGCGGGTGATAAAACTGTTTGACATCGCACATCGAAAGCTATTCATCAATGTTTAGGCGATCAATTTTAATTTTAAATGCTTTTATTAATAATAAATTTATTATTATAACTCGATTTTTACTATTACTACTAGTGCATAATGCATTGCACTCCAAAGCTTCACGCCGCGCAATGCTAGGATGAGATAGCATGCATTTTTGACTCCGCCAATAGATGAGTTCGAGCTGTCGACTAGCGTACTCTTAACATAAGTCTGTACTTGTTAATAGAAAAAAAGTCTGGCAGCTCACCAAATATTAGGATATGTACCTACGATCAACTTCTACACGTGCCAATACTTTTTTTTTATAGTACAGGTTGGCAAATGCGCATGTGGGTCACCTGATGGTAAGTAGTATCCACCGCCCATAAACAGCCACGATCCCAAAAGAATCAAAGGTGCGTTGCTAATCTTAAAGAAAGGGAATAGGGATTGGGAAGGGGAAAGAGGATTTAAGTCTCCAGAATTCTCACAAAATATTTTATTTCAGGTACCTGAAGAGTACGTACCGCCGGAGCCCGTGACAGAGTTCCAAACTGCCAGATTGTTCCTATCGCACTTCGGGTATTTGAACATTGGAGGTGATAAAAAGGTAAGAAAAAATATTTTATTTATTTATTTATTCATAGTTATATTTGATGCACCAACAGACGATACAGCAACTCGCTAACAAAGATAGTATATAAAAAATCTTATGTTACTGCTCGCCTAGTTACAGGTGGACCCAGCTAACAATACTGAATATGAATGTATCGTTGTAGATTGGATATGAGGATTTGGGGGTTGTCGAGTCAATCGATGTCAAGTTCGTCCAATTTGGTATTATGACCTCTCATACAACTACTATAATTGTTATTTGATAAACCCATTACGTGCTGGCTTGCGAAACTACAGCTTCGTAGGAGACCATGTCCTTACGAATCTCAGCTCGAACTAAGAAGTTCACAAAATCTTACTTTTGTTGGACCATAAAGCTGTGGAATAGTTTGGTAGCACCATATGGGATAAGACAGATTTGTATTTCCAGAGACTCGCCAAGCTTTTTCTTTTTTTTTCTTTTCATTAATTCATACTTGTTTTAAGTCAAATACAACATGTTTTGAAAAGTGGTCTGAAGTATCACTTTTATCATTTAGTGTTGTCTAAAGTTGAAAGTAGATATCGACATGTTAATCATTGCATAAGAAAGAAAATTCTATAATTATGTCCTATGATGATATACGGATTTGGTACTGTGGGGAATGAAATACTTGTATCGTAGACTATACATTGCTTAAATTATCGGATAGTATAAGTATCGGATAAAAAGTATCGTACTCAAAAGTATCGATATCTTGGTATCGATACTTCAAAGTATCAATTACAATTTAAACTCTCATTATTAATTATGGATTAATAAAATTTACAATAAGTAATAATAATATATAACGAAAACCGAAAAAGGCAATTCAATTGAATTTTTATCTACATTTTTACATAGAGGCTAACGGCCGTTCGCTATATTCTATCTATAGACAGATTTGTTACTATCAAAAGTATTTTGACAGATCTTCCATACAAAATGTGTCAAAATTGAACTGCCAGAAAGCAAATCTGTAGATAGGCAGAATATTGGGAACGGCCCTTAAGGTAGTATATAGGTAGCAGATATTATAGCCAAGCAAAGTGAAGAAGCCATTAAAAAAATCCACAAGATATAGCTAACATGCCATGAGGTATATCTGTCAACTATCATTTGTTATTTAACAATCAATTATTTTGGCTTAAATATTAGCGGTGTCAGATTACACCAAATGAGAGATTTTGCAATTACCTTATCTGTGGGCCGTGGGAGACCTCTAGTGAGCCTTATAATGTTAGCCGTCATTGAATAGTTAGTATTTGGAGATTTAGCAAAGACGACGCATTTAGCGGCATCAAGAAAAACATTGGTGAGTATATTGCCTTAGGCCTTAGACTAAGTACGTTGCCAAAAAATACTAATACCAGAAAAGTATCGAGTACAAAAGGATCTATATCGAAAGGAAAGTACTTGATACCAAAAAGTATCGATAATTTTTCAATGTCTCTATGATTGACAAGTCAGCGTCGACGACCAGCGTTAGACGAGAACCACCAATAAACAGTGTGGCATTTTACCGGTACATGTAAATGTACCGTGCGATTACACGGCTCGTCGCCGTCACCGGACACAATGATAGGACAGCCGACGCGGCTCACTTGAACATTGATTATTGAACTGTTTGTAAAAACAGTGGCGAACAATAATAATAAAATAAAAATTTATTATCCATGGAATTATGGATCATAATCCGTAAAACCACGCACCGCGAGAAGGTGCTTTATTACGTAAAGACTGTTGGTCTTTAACCGTCCGCGAGATCACACCTCTTGTACGATCAGGCACAATCATTTGCAGCTAACTTGAAATTGGTCAAGTTAAACGCGCGTATTTTAAAGGGCGTCATGTCATTATTGAAGGGCGGTGCGTCGAACAGCGGCACGCGCCTCGTCGCGTTAGACTCGTCGCTGCCGGGTTTCGGATCGGCGCTCCGTCGCGTTGACGCATGCGCTCCTCGTGCCGCGCTCACTGTACACGTGTTCTACGTACGAGCGGGCCGCCTCGCCGCCGCAGATATAGTTGCCAACGCACGACGCGCCGCCTGTCTGCAGCCTGCGTTCGTGCACATGTTGCGAGGGTATGTATGTACACGTGTTCTACGTACGAGCGGGCCGCCTCGCCGCCGCAGATATAGTTGCCAACGCACGACGCGCCGCCTGTCTGCAGCCTGCGTTCGTGCACATGTTGCGAGGGTATGTATGTACACGTGTTCTACGTACGAGCGGGCCGCCTCGCCGCCGCAGATATAGTCGCCAACGCACGACGCGCCGCCTGTCTGCAGCCTGCGTTCGTGCACATGTTGCGAGGGTATGTATGTACACGTGTTCTACGTACGAGCGGGCCGCCTCGCCGCCGCAGATATAGTTGCCAACGCACGACGCGCCGCCTGTCTGCAGCCTGTGTTCGTGCACATGTTGCGAGGGTATGTATGTACACGTGTTCTACGTACGAGCGGGCCGCCTCGCCGCCGCAGATATAGTTGCCAACGCACGACGCGCCGCCTGTCTGCAGCCTGCGTTCGTGCACATGTTGCGAGGGTATGTATGTAACTTTTGTATCTATGTAAATATATACAGTATGTAAAAAAACCCTGTTGGCCCTTTCTAGGTCGTGAAGATAGGCATATTGACAGATTAATAAAATAGTTCAATAAAAAAAAGCTATATATTATCCTTACACAGGTAACTTAGAAAAATTAACATACTAAAATAATGTTATTTTCATCTGAAAAGTGATGAATAGCTGACTGATGTGTCGTATTGACAAAGCCGGACGTGCACACAGCGCGGCCCGTTTGATGCACGTAGACGCCGCAACTTACTATTTCGCTCTGGCTCCAAGTCACCGCTTGTGCAGAAGTAATCAATCGAAATACGGTTTACAAACATACATACGCACTCACGCCTGTAATCCCCAAAGGTGTAGGCTGAGGTTTAACCAGTACACCCACTTTTCGCCGAGTGTATCTCCGTCCCTTGATGTGATATCCTATCGGGCGAACCTATCGCCATACCGGGCATAAAAAATAAAATAATTATAGTATAAAAATTATATGATTATTTATATGCAAGTTATTTCATTACGTTTGAATATCGATTGTGATATCACAGTTAAAACGCCCAACAGGGTGTTTGTTACATATTGTATGTCTATAAAATTTTGCATATTTTTATAGCACTTTTTAATGTCAAACTGAACTTTGTCCCTTTTCTTTTCATATTTTGTATGAAATTATTATTATTATATTCCTTACATAGGTTGGGTAAGCCTGTGCGCGTGCGCGGTCACGCCGGATGGACAGGACACGTGGATACAAGCTACGACACGCACCACGCGCCTGCACATAGCGACATACATGTAGACTCCAGTGCGCCCGCTATTTATGATGGCAGGGAACAGGTAAGTGATCCGTAATGATGATTACGCTATAACCGAACGAATATAAGTGAAGCCTAGCGATTGGTAAACATTGATGTTCGCTCGCCTTCACTGACGTGTCCAAATAAAACGACAAAGCAAAGTCGATATTATATGCGTTCGCTTGGTATTAGTCCCTTTGATATACCAACTCGCCGCGAAGAACAGTCGAATGCGAAGATTTCTCGTATGCTTTCGTTATGTCTAAATACATTGATTAGTTTACGTTCGCTCTGTAGACTTAACTTACTTCCATTCTTATTTGGTAGAATACGAGTATAAATGATAATTTTGATGTCACGAGTTAAAGAACGACCAATCTTTGGATGTTTAATGGCCGTTCCCTATATTCTGTCTGTCTCTAGTTTTGCTATACCGGCGATATAAAATTTTATCTATTTTCCGTTTTACCGTCCCAATAAACTTACTAATGGTAGGTAATCCTATTCTGCATTGCTGTCTACTGATGAGAGGACTGATAGCTGACTACAGATATACAACACTATGAAAATGACAGTTCAAGCGTCCCAATATTTTTTATGTGCTATCTGTCGATAAAGTTATTTAGTTTTTTCTTTATCAGTAGATTTTGACCGATAAACAGATATCCTCGGCTGTAAAAAAACGAAATAAATAACGCATTTTGAAGAAATAGCCATGAGTATACAAGGCTTACTTGGCACTTGCACTGCAATACAAAAAACTAAATAAATTATGTAAAAATCTAAAAGAAAATATAAAAAAAATCTAAAATCCCATAAATAAAAATAATGCACCGTTTTGATAATTAAATTAAGTGCAAGAGACATATAAATATTTGTTAATGTGAACAAAATAATTCCCCACTTCAGTAAAATCCCCCAAATTCGCTTGGGATTTTTGTTCAAAGGACTTGTATTCAGAGCCGTAATGTATTGACAGTAAAACGTTTCGTTATTACATTGTGTTTTGCAACATAATAAGTATTTCTCGTTATTATTATTTCATTTACAGTGGTAAAAAATAATAATTAATAGATAAATGTTAAATTAAAACTTATATTTCTAATCTAAATCATATCTTCATATTTTCTAACATAAATTAAACAATAGTACCTCTTTCTCAGCTTGTATGAACATAATGCACAAGAGGGCCCAGATAGACTGCCTATCTATTGCGGTCATAGTATCCGACGTGCATATCTAAAAAATAGGGACGATTCCAAGCAGTAGATAGAACAATACGGATGTTTGACGATAGATATCTATCGTGAAATTGAAGATTAATATTGGGAACGGCCATTAATCTTCTGTGCCTATGCTTATGTCTTATGTCATGCAGACTAATAAAATCTAGTATAAATAACAAGTGTTACCGTCTGAATGTCAACTGCGAAATGACAGGAGTGGAAAGGACTGTTTACCCGCCCCTGCGTCAAAACTCACGATCGTGATTGCGGTCGATCCCTTGCCTCCGTTTTTTTATAGCACAGTCCGGCAAATAATAGATTCCAAACTCGACGTGTAAAAGTGCCCTTGGCGGCCTAATTACTGAATAAATCAATTGATTAAATAATTGGTCTAAATAGATGTCTAATATAAATAAGTCCGTGAATGCGCACAATACCGGAAGAATCATGGTGAGTTAGAAGTGTTGCCGCAGTTAAAGGAAAGAGATACGAAAGAGGGGGGGAAGTAAATTTAGTCCTCCGGATATCCCACACACCGTACGCAACGCAAGCTGCTACTACATCTCGGTTTTCTGTTAGACAGTGTTAATAAGCCGGTTCATTCATGCTGTAGACAAAACTGTTTACAGTATGGATCTACCACTTCTGATCCGATCTGACAGTAGAGCATGGGTGCGAACACCGAACTGCACGGGTGACTATGGTCTGTGTGGTTCTATTTACGATATATTTGGCTTTATTTACGGGCAACTGCCTGCCGATGTAGTGTGAGACAACCAAGCATGCTGCGGGCATAAATCGCATCGTGTACTCTTAGCCTTATACGTTTATAGGTGCTGTACTGGTCAGACGCGACCAATGAGGTGGCGTTCGTTGTACCGTCCGGCTACGAGTTGGCCGACACACATACAGATATCAAGGCGGAAGTCGATGGCTCCTGTGTGTCTGCTAGGTAAGTACTTACTACCACTGAGGTGGCGTAAACAGTACCAGCACTGGTACTCGAATTTTGTCGTGCAACAGTATGCACGAGAAGGTTCGGCTTTAAAAAAGAGCGAATGCAGACAGTGCCATAGGGGCGACTTTCAAACTCCAGCATCTCCAGTAACTTGTATACATTTAAGGCTTGTTTAAGCTAAGAAAGAGGCTTTCTTTTTCCCTAAACCAGTACTTTGGTCTACAGGAACTCTGAAAAAGCGGCAGGTTCATGCTGGGACGTCTCTGGAGGTAGTTCAGGCGCTGCTTCATACGAGCGCAGTATCAGCGAGTCGGAGAAGGGAGAGCGGGCGCGCGCGTCACTCAACGACAAGGTGCGGGCGCTGTCGCTGGAGCTGGACCGACATAACCCCACCGCGTTACCAGGTAATACCACATCTTATAACTACACGAGGTAGTGTGTTTTTTTAAGATGAATCGCAGGAGTAACAATTCATCTTAAGAAAATAATTTCACGTGCAAGTTAGTCTGCACATACCAGTCTACAAATCGATATCTGGGGCGCCCCGTAGTTATAAACAATAGATCCGAACTTTGAATTGAAAAGATGGGCACCATTTTTTTCTCTTTGTTTTAAGGTCTTTAGTTTACTTCAAAATCGTATTATGTAGGGTGCCCTGTAGTTATGAAGGGTCTATACAGACTATGAGTATTACCAAAACGTTTTGTGTTTTTTTAATCCAATCGATACGCAAAAAATTTAAATACTATGTTAGAGCTGGGGAAATTGACGTTATTTAGCTTTTCATGTCGATATCATACATATTTGTTTCTTTATATCGCAGGTAGCGGCAGACGTAATCGAGACTTCACAACAAAAATTCTTATCATTTGGCTTGAAGATTTCGAAGACCATCTCAATTTACCTATAGGTAAGGACGTAGTTTGTATTTGTTATTTATCTGGCTCGAAGGACCACACGTATGAGCCAGGCTATATTATTTCGATTATGAAGTGTGTCAGTGGTGTCATATACATTGTTGCAGACGATCTGCTTCGGTACTGCGAGACTGGTCTCCCGTGGCGGCGCGGCGAGGTGACCACGCTGTGCGTGTCGGCGCGTCGGTCGGGTCTGGTGCGAGTGCGCGCGGGCGCGGGCGCGGCGGGAGTGCTGGCGGACGGCGCGCTGCTGGCGCCGCCGCTGCTGCCGCACTGTCTCCGACGCGCCGCGCTAGATACAGCCAGGAGAGCGAGGCTCAACACCGACCTGTACGTGATGTCATGTGCTCATTACATATAAACACCCTCTAAGGGTATTTTCCTACCACTTGGACTTGTGTCTGCTTGCGTATTTGGCTCGCTCGCGTCATTTCGTTTTAAACATACTGGAGTCACTATTTTATAAATCTTCCCAGAGGGGTTGAATTCAAGGTGGCGGCCGGCCGTAAAAACTACAAGCAAAATCATTCTGTAACATCAATTAGAAAAAACATATTGCACTGACCCCACTGCAAGTGGAATAAGAGCAGGTGCAAGAAGAGTCTGAACGATGAAACGAGCAGGTCGCTCGCCTGATGATAAGCGTAACGCATAACGCATAAAGAACAAAGTACTGCATGGCACTGGATTGCGCTCATCCCGTGACGTAAGATGTTAAGTCTCCCACTACTCAGTATCTTTACTAGATTCAATGCTCTTCAAATCGAGACATAACGGTGTTTACATATTGCTGCTTGGCAACAAAAATAATTGTATGCTACACGTATGTCGGACGCAAGAACACGCGGGTACATAGCGGCGTCACAGGAAAAAAGCCCTTCCTTCCACTCCTGCCCTTGTGCCACTCGCAGTGGGATCGGCGCATACTTTTTAACACATTTTACAGAACGATTGTTGGCTGCCTGCGGGAAGGCGGTTGCCATCAGGCGTGCTGCATGCTCGTCTCTCTATCTGGGCAAAAAACAACAAGTTTAAAAAACATGTTTTATTCTCAGATACCAACCGCCACACGTGAGAAGACGACATTTGATTCAAGAGTTGGCGCAACAATATAAGAAAGATCTGTCCGAGCCGGAACTTTTGGAGTCATTGTTCCGTGCACCGACTTAGATGTATATTTATAAGCAAATATTATGTTATAGAATATCTAAGGCCGACTTCTGATAGTCGCGTTAAGCGTCAAACGCTGGCGTCAGTGACGATCGCGTCTGACAACAACAAAGTAGGGACTTTTAAGCTTGACAAACAATTACATCGTGTGTTAGTGACGTTACCGTCGTAGGTCTCTCGTAGATTTACACTGTACGTACTAACGCGCAGACGCGACGTCATTGACGCACGTGGCACAATGATCGAGAGTCTGTCTTTAATGTTTCGTTAATATCTCGTTTCTGTAATGTCTCGTTTATAAATAGCCTTAGATACTAGATGTGAAATGTATGGAAGCTGTGTATCCAAAAATAATACAAAATTGTTTATGGTATTGGTGTTTCCAGGATTTTACAGTGTATTTTCCTATTTGAAGATTGTAATATTTTTATTGTGGAAAATTAACGGTTTCTCCTTATTGTCTTTGACATATATTATGTATATATCTATTTATATTGTAAAAATAAAATCTTAAATTTATTCGATAATTATCGATAAACCAAGAATTTTAGTATATTCGGCAATTTGTGATTTATTAATGAGTATATCATGTATATAAAGCCTATTTATTTTAGCTGAATTATTGTATTTTTTTTTATAAACGTATTAATATCAAGACTGATGTTTATTCGATTCGCAGTTGTAATGCGTACGCGTTAAAATTAAGCTAACGCTGAGGTCTCGGGTTCGATCCCCGGGTCGGGTAAAGTGGTATTGGGTTTTTCTATTATGAAAATGCTCAGTACCAGCCCGGAGTCTGGAATTTGTGCCCGGTATGGCGATAGGCTCGCCCCTATCACATTATAGGACGGAAATACGCTCGGCGAAATGTGGGTGTACTGGTTACACCTCTGCCTACCCCTTCGGGGATTACAGGCGTGAGTGCGTATGTATGATGTTTATTCGAATATGATAATGGATAAGTATCGACATTCCTTCTTGCTTATTTAATCTGATGTACTTAATTTTCTTGTTCTTGATTATTAAATAAATTAATCATAATCTTTGGCCTATATTTTTATTATATTTGGGAATGCTCCAAAGCCAGATGGATATATTTCCGTTTTACTATTCGGTAAGAAATTTATGGAAAAATTAAACGTTGCTCTCTCTTTGAGAGTTGCCCTTTCCATAACTAGTATAATTTTGAGTTACACCCACAGACTTAATATTCAAGTAAAATATCTAGACGCTGTAACTACTACAATCTGTACGAAAACCAGTACGTACACTGAGATAGTCACTGCAGTGTGTGGCCCAATAAGTTGAATAAGTTACTCGAAGTAGTAAGACATACAGATATACCACGGACCAATTTTTATCTAATAGACATTTAGATTAGTCTCACTAAGAAGGATGCTCAAGATCGAGCAAAGTGGAAGCGTTTAAGAAGAAAGGAAAGGAAAGTCCATGATTACCCCAATCAAAACCTTAGTATAGGCTAGTACGAGTGTTTAGCTGGCGCGTCCGTAATTGTTTCCTAAAGTTCCTAAAGTAGTACCAGCGATTCCTAAAGTAAGTTCCGCGGAACCCAAGGTTTCCTTTTTAACCTGGCACGGCAAACTGACTACACTGTACCTGATGTTAAATACAGTGCAGTCCAAAAGTAATGCCGATCGTCAAACGTGATTGATTTAAACTCACTTAGTATCAAACAGTTCCACAATTATAGGTTCCAAGTTCAATTGGCTTTGAAAGTTTGGGAATCGCTGGTTTTTAAACCAAGGAGTATTATTAAACTAGTTATGGAAAATAGGTAAATCAAAAAGCAACACTGGCCACATTATCACTACGTTCCAATTTTGAAACTAACGTCAAATATATGCCGTATCGTACTTTTTGAAAATGTCTATTTACAAATTTACAATATTAGCGATTTTGTGAGTTTTTATACGAAATAATTAAGTACATTACTTCATCATATTTGTAGTTTACGCACAAGTTTAGGAAGTTAAATCTATGAGGCAGAATGTTGATAAATCGGACTTCGGAGGTAAATGATAATGGTGAGGTCAATAGGGATCATATTGATAACCAAACTGAGGAATACCAGACCGCCAGTGAAATGTATGATATAATGTCAAAGGATCAGTTCAGTGTTACGGGTAAGATAATTCTAATATTATAAATATTTAAAAAAATAGCGGGAATAGGAAATAGGAATGTAACAGAAACTCTGCTGTTACTTTTGAATTGGTAAAATCCATAAAAATAGCGATTGGCAACGCGGCGGCTCAAAAAAGGTGAAATGTTTTTTGCATGTTAAGTATAAAATCCAAACAAAACCGGGAAGAAATAATTTCACATCATTAAAAAGAGGTATAGCTAGCGTAATCTAAAATCAAGCAGTCAAATTCTCGCACCAATTAATTTTATGTCAAGTAATATTCAGAATTATTGAGTAAGTGCACGACATTTTAGATTGAACTATCTCTGTCGGTGACCTAATTCTAAACCAATGCGCTTACATTATATATCATTTTTATTATTTCTTTATATTAGCTTTTATAACGAGAAGATCAAGACGCCTGATGGCAGGGGTCACAGTTGTGCTTACACACTGCTGCTTTGCGGCAGAAATAGATAAAGCGTTGGTACCAACCCAGACGGCCTCTCACATACCGAGGGACCACCTATTAAATATACCCATATAATGATCCCACCTTAAGTATAATTACGAGTTTATTTCAGATACCCTTACTGCTAGTGATTTGGTCCTTCTCTATAAAAATTTAGACGTAAGTACCAATCTCGTACCAGAATCTAGTATGATAACAAAGAAACCTAACCAGCATGTTGAGACAGTCGTGTATAATGACGATCCTGATTCCGAAGAGTCTGATATCAGCGAAAATTACAATACTGATGATATCAATGTTTACGACTATAACAAAGAGCGGTTAGATATCCTTAACAACGAATCTCTGGGAAACACATTATGCCAGAAACTGGGAGAAATAGAAATCAAATCAACCAAATTAAATAATGAATACCACCAGCACTTCAACATATTTCAAGACCCTTTTATTAAGGATCAGTTAAATTACAATCTTGGCCTTGAAAATTTAGAGGGTGCTATGCTCCCTACTACACTATTAGACTACATTTGCTGCAAACGGCTTGAAGATAACTATAATTTTTACATGGATAACATTATACGATACGTAAAACACACAATAGAACAACTAAAACGTATAAGTAATGGAGATTATTTGACCGACAAAGCTAAAGAGAAATGGAGAGAAGTTAGCGATCCCATCGATCAGACTAATAGTATAAAAATCTTGGCAACATCTACAAGTATTCCTTTACACATAGAACGCAAAACAAGCAAGCTTGTTTCCGCTTGGGACGACATTGTCCATTCCGAAGTAGATGTTAGGTCACTTTCAAAAATACTTGAAAAGAAAATTATTATTGAAGTTCCTAAATTGATTTGTGGTACTTACAAGTTGTTTAGCAGACAGTGTGCTGATAATTTAATCATCAGCTGTAAGAGAGAAAGCAATCCTACTATAGAAGAAGAAAAGGAAGATTCACGTGTTGATGTGGTACTACAACTAGATAAGTCACAGTCGGGACATATTGTTAGCAACATCAGCTCGATCATGATTTTGAAAACGCAGCAAGGTAATTATTTTATGTGATTTTAGCTCGTCTTTGAACACTCCTTTAAAATAGTTCAAATAAAAATATAAATTAAACATGTTACAGAAATATGTGTAAGTGCCCCGTTACCTTTACCCTATAAAGATGTAGAAGATTCATTTTCCGAACCAGCTGAAAACAATGGTCTAAGTAAACTTCAAATTGTTGAAATAAAAAATGATAAGGAAGATTGTTTTGAATTGGTGCCAAAGACGAAACAGGATATATATGAGATTAAAAACAAACATTTTAATGATGAGACTCATTGTGACATCAATAATGACACTAATATGTACCCTTGCAGTAATAATGATAATATTTTTTCAAAAAATAGCAGTTCTTTTGAATCGAGCGAGTCTAATGACGCTATTAAAGATAGTGTAGGCGAAGAAGAACAATTGCAATCTGAAATTTTATACGAAATTAGCCCGCCTAATGAACTGCAGCTAACAATGCAAAGATTTAATATGCCGTCTTCATTACTTGAAGAGAGCATTGACGACGTTTCTCAAAATACATTAAGCAAAAAGAAATCACCAACACGTATCAGAATTAAATCTCCTTATGAGAACCAATCGCAATTATTGGAGGAAAAGAAGCGGCGACGGCTGTTGGAAATAAGAGAGAAACGAGAAAGGAAGAAACTAGCTTTGGGCGAGAATTGCAAAATAAGCAAGCACAAGTACGCTAGAGGAGGAATTATGCCACAAGCATCTAACTCAGTTACAAAGTTGTCTATAACAAATAAATCTTTTTATAATTCTATTTATGGTCAAACGGTTGCCGTTGATCAACCTAAAACAAAAAGCCGTAAAGGTAATAATTATCCTATTCCCGAAGTGTCCTTCGACGGCGAAGAAGAAAATGATACACCGGTATTTACGCCAGACACCAAGAAATATATAAACAAAAGCTATTATTTAGATGATACAGAGACTGAAATTATGTACATGCAGACGAAGCAAAACGAGAGCAGTGAAATAAGAGCATGCTCGGCATCAACTTCCGTTGAATCAAGTGATTTTAGGGCCAACTTAACATTACTTTCACAGTTGATTGGTCCACCTGCAACTAATCTTAACGCCAAATTAAATCAGGCAATTTCAGAAGAAAAAACATTGTCGTAAGTTAACGATGTCAGCGGGCTTAGCACATGCAACACGACATATAGTGCGCGAGAAAGATAACTATCGACGACAAATATCTCGGATACAAGTGTCAACAATCTGTAAAATTACGTCGTCATGTTAGAGTTGGTGGACTAAATACCACAGAGGTTAAAATTACTATTTTCTCTACTTTTGACATAATGATTCGAGTATTCTATGCAACCATATTAGCGTCAATAAACATATAGAGATAACCAGATAAAACTCGTATTTCAAGACAAAAGAGTCAAAAAAATCATCTCGTGTTGCATAATTATGCTAAGCTCCCTGGTTTTGGATGCCATAAATGACTGTAAACTAGATATTTTAACATAAATTACTTTTCTAGGTCTCGTGAAATGAGTATCCCTGATGTTGAGGAAAATAAAAAATCTATAGCCATAGTTACTACTCAAAGTAGAATTAATTTAGCACCAACTAATACGCCTAGAAACGAACCTGCGGGCGATATTAACGATGCCAAAAAAACATCGTCCTCAATTGAATGCAGAAAGAGCATTGACAAAATATATGATTTGATGAAAAAACTTGAGAAGGTGGACACCGATGAAAGTGATCTTCCAAAAACTAAACTGACATCGCTACATACTGATCGTGTAAACGATATAGGACATCGAGTAAGTTCGACTATTCAAGGAAGTGATAGTGGAACCAGTCTGAAACATCACCTTACGTCATCAAACCCCAATTGCTTTAGCTTTGAGAAAACTAACACTGAAGTACCAAAACTAAAGAAATCCGAAATTCCAGTAGTACCTAAAGTTATAATCAGTAACAAAGTACAAATCATAAAGACAGACGGAGAAAAAATCAAAAAGCCAAAAAGACCGACAATTAGTCCTACACTTAATATCCAAGATAATCCTTTAAAAGCCATATCACAATTGCTACATGAATTTGATAATGTACAAAAGTGCAGGCAAAATACTGATGATTCTAAAGCTAACAAACGGCACGAACTAATATCGAATGATGTAAAAAGCAATTCTTACCAGGGTTCGTCCAAAAGACGTTCACGACTTGAATTACATTTGAAAGATGCAGAAATTTTAGATAGAATCCCTAAAGTAACATCACCTCGAAAACTTAAAACTAGTCTAGGAATTACTAGAAATACTACTCATCAAGTTGTCACTGAAGATAACTATAATAAAGTAGCTAAACGAAAAATAACCGACATTATTGATGAAGTAAAAGAGGCTAGGGGTGAAGCTGTTAAAGGGCCTTCAAAACTTAATTCGAGATTGAATTCTCTCGCGCAACCGAAGAAGTCGTACGTCCAGGCTCGAATCGATGACCATCATTCTAGACCTGCCAAGATTTTATCAGACAGACAACAGAAAGTAGTTACAAAGCCGATAGGAATGCTACCCGATAGGAATGTGGGCTCAGTGAATTATAGAAATAAGGCTAAGAGGACTGGTACGGAGGCAGGATCGTCGGTGTCCGTGAAGCAGCCTCCAGTGCAGCCTTTAGGTGTGTAAAGGTGAATTCTACTTTTTTTCAACATTGATTTAATAAATAATTATTTGGGGCATTTTTTTTTTACTTTTATAAGCACTTATCCCTTAAAGACTTATATTCCCTTGTTTGCTTATTTATTTCTACTGTTCCTCCACAGAGCCAACCTTTACACTTGCAACTTGTATACCAGCGACTTCAGGCAAACAAATATAATAAGAGTTATGAACTTTCAATTGAAAGTTCATCAACAATCTAATTAGATTGTTCCCTAGTCATGCATTAGACATCAAAGTTGCAAATCTTAATTAACTCAATAATAATAGCATTGGTATTAGGTAGTCACTGAGCATACGCCTCCTTTCATATTATAAGAATTGGGCTTAAATCGCTGCCTATAGACCGATAAGATAATAATATAGTACAGATGGCTATTTTCAGACAAGTCGGTGAGGAAGCGGCGGTCGGCGAACAGCAGTCCCGAGGACACTAGTAAACCTGCGTCACCGATGTCGTCGTCTAAAAGAAACAACGTGTTGCCAACACCAGAAACATTGTGACTATCATTTTTAATATGCAATAGTCGGCAAATCATCACTGCACAAAATCATCGGACGTTTGATTATTTCAACCCCCCTTAAATATTTGTTACCCCCCTACACATATTTTAATAAGACTTTCCTCTCTAGTTGAATAAAATTTCCCGGTTTTCTTCCGGATTGTTTTGGTATTTATTAAGTATCTGGAAGCTTTGTAAAGTAGCACGAATCGAGTGGCCCTATGCCCTAGTTTGGAGCCGGAGTAGATTCTTAAAATGATGCACTTGAAATTCTGGTAAAGAAACTGTGTTTACTCCGTATGATTTACATATTTATGTTGTGTTATAGAAAAAAGATGGTGGGTGTGGAGTCGTACGTTAAAACCCACTACAGGCGAGCGCCACCAACGTCGCAGATCCGCTACCGTCCCCTGGCGACTGCACACAAGTCGCGTATTCCACTGCTGCCAAAGGATATCGAGCTGGGTAAATATAATATGTCTCCTATAACGTAGCATACACGACTATGTCTCAGATTTTACCCTCGAAGTAATTTAAATTATTTGTGAAACAACAATAGCCGTACTTATTTGTTGTAGAAACCGTAACAATAGTGATGTACTGATGTCATGAAAGTAATATAATATATCGAGGCTACTGTGTTTCACAACTATTACATTTTGCTTCAAGTCACATAGTACGGTGCCACTACGGTGCAGCTGGTAGTACTTTATAATATAATAGAAGTGCGTCCGTTTTTGAATATTATTTTATTTGTTTGTATCAGCTTCAATAACATCAGGCAATACAGCAGAAGAGTCGACAGAAGTGGGCAGTAAGCTTCACCACATGATAAGCACCATGTTTGATGTTACGCCAGGCGGCACTATCTCAGAAGATCTCGTGCTACAAAAAACCTGCAAAACAACTCACAACTTGTCTATTACCGAAGATTTGTGCAAAGGCGACGAAAGGTCCTCTGTAGATTCAGATTATCCAATCGATGTGTTTGAAGACAAACACATTGTAACTGCAATAGAACACGTTCCTAATAGGACCAATACGGATAAAATAACTGAAAGTTTACAAATACTTAAAACTGCAACAGAAATAGAAAAGCTGGAGAATGCTTTGTGCTGTAAATGGCCGATTGGGACGTTCCAAAAACGATTGAGAATTAAAAACTTGACGCTGACTCCTAAACACTCTATGAAACAAATCTTCGTTGTAGACAGTGGTGATGGCTCTTTGGTCATTAAGTCGTCGCTTTCGAACACTACAAATTTGGAGACGAACAATGATTTGCAAGATTTGAAAGCGTTGTCTGTGCTGTCGAAAACTGAATTAGATTGGAACTTTGCTAATTTTCCAATGCAGATAGCAACTGTCGGATACGTATTCCCCCAGTACCAGTCACCATTTGAACCTAATACCAAGATAAAGTCACTTCATGAATTTTATAAAACTGCAGAACCTTTGAATGATATTTTAGAATCCAATGAAGGCATTAAAGTTATTATGGAACAAACGAAAGCAATAATGGAAGTAATCCCCGAAAATGAAGGAAATACGGATGAACCTAGTATTCCCGTAATGAAAGTCAAACCGGAGGAAAGAAAAAAAGACTTAATACAAGGGTTTGTGGATACAATTAAATCGTATGAAAAAACCGATACAGCATCCCTGACAGCAGTCAATCACAACAATGAGGCTATACGAGGATCCAAGAACCAGAAACCAGATTCAAAAAACATAGATTACACAACATCATTAGATATGCTAATGGGACTTCTGAATGAAATACAAAAAATTACATCTTGTCAAACTAACATAACTACTGAGGACCAGCAATGCAAAGAACTGGAAACAATTCTAGACGATTCAGCTGCTTTAGAAGCTTTATCAAATAATCCTAGGGAGTTAGTCTCCATTGCCTCATTAGATAAGTTGAGAAAGCTGGAATCCCAAACTAGTATGTATACTATATATCTGTCAAGTGATGAAGAGAACGATAATAATAGTAATAATATAGTGAACATAACTACTGATGTCTGTCAGCCGTTGTACGTGGATAAAGAAGTTAATGTTGATATTGGCGCCCCAGAGTGTATAAATCACTTCACTGATGTCCCTTCTATATTTCCCATAAATGTTAATCATAGTACAAATGTAACTAACTCACTTATAGGAGTGTTAAGTCAGCCTTCGAGCCAGTCTGTTTTCTCTTATATGGAATATCAGACTTTATATTCAAACTCTTCTTTTAATACTTATAAAAAGATAATTCAGTTGCCGCAGCATGTAGTGACCGAAAAAAAAGATAAAATCCCGAAACTCTGTGTCGCTTTATGTAAAGAAAAGGGAAAACTGAATGAGAAACTGCAATCTAATTCTCTAAAAATCTCTTTACCTTGCAAGGAAACAAAACGGGTGAATCAGAGACATATTCGATGCAAAACTATCGTGAAGAATAAGTCTCAAGTTTCAGGGTTTGATCCTATGCTAAAAATGAAGAGGGACATTTTGGTGACTGTCTATTCGATTTTAGTTATTACTGTATTTGCAGCTTTGTCTTTTCCTGAAGTTCTGTATCATGTTTGAGTATCCACGCACAATTTATACATACCTACAATCTAGCATTGTTACATATTTTTATCTATACACTGGCATAAAAAATTACTTGTAGTGATTTTGATACTATTTGTTACTAGATAAATTATAAAAGTAATATAAAATGTTCCTGAAGATATATATATATATATATTATTATTATTATTTAAATCAACTATAGCTGTCAGTCATCGCTTCATTGATCTAGTGGTAGCCAGCTTGATCTGAAGAACCGTGAGATCCTTGGTTCAAATGCACGGTCGCGTAATCACTATTTGTGTTTGAGAGTATTCGTCGATTCGAAAAATCAGTTGCTTGATATTCTACATCATGGAACGGAAATAAGCTCGAGGCACCGTATGTGCAGCACTAGTTTCACATCTTTTTACTCCTTCATGGATACAGACGTCTACTAATTAAAAACTCGAGGAAATCGATGCATAGATGTTTCGGGCCACAAATATTTATTTTGAGCACTTGAGATGAAAATATAATGGGTCTATTTAAAATGTATTATTTGACACGCGTACTTCTAGCGGTGATTAGAGACTACCTAACCTAGCCGCCAGTCTGTTTGGAGCAGACTTTAAACTTTATACGGAACGTCTCGGGCCTCGGAAGTTTGTTTCGCTCTCCACAAAGCTACCGCTGCTTTTATTATTAAATAATTTATAATTGTAAACTCACCTTTTTAATAGCATTGGAAACCGTAAAATACGATATCAAAAATATTTTTATACATTTAAATATCGACAGTTTGCGACACTTCTTCACTAACGGCCATTTTCAATAAACTATCTTGGTTTCTTTCTCCGGACTCGGGATGATCGCACAAGTGATCCAATACAGTGTGAAGTGTGAAGGTCACGCGTTCAAATGACTAAGGCCCGTATTATAGAACAACACTCAAGTGAGCTCTTTGATAAGTGTCGATTTCTGTACGATTGGTCCGTTTTTATTAGGCGCCAAAAATAGACCAATCACGTGTACTGAAATCGACCCTTAGCAAAGAGTTTGAGTGTTGTTCTTTTTTTTCGTATGGATTTGTGCTGTTAGCTTAAATTGCTTTTACAGCTTCACCTGACAATGAAGCCGGCGCTTATGGCGCTCTAGCCAAAAATATGTATAATGTACTTAGTAGCGATTAAGCACAGAGGCGCCTTTTAGAAGGCTCAGACCTCAGCTAGAGCAATCGCTGGGGAGTATAGTTTAGGGCCGTCTCTGCACACCATTGTGCCGACGGTCAGTTGTGGTAGTTTCGGACTCGTAGGCGTGTCCTATATCATGGTCGCGTATTATTATTGCGATTCGGACTGGGCAGAGAAAGTGCTGCTTAGATAGCGACTGTGATGGAGTCGTTGGGATCTGCCAAACATGTTTGGGACGACGACGGAGGATTGAGTGTTGTTCTATATTACAGGCCTTAGTCATTTGGACGCGTGACCTTCATACTTCACACTGGTTAACTTTTATTAATTGGTTGCTTTCCGGCATCTATCCGGATAGGTCAAACTAAGATTGTTTATTGAAATTGGCTGTAAACTTATTATCATATATTTTTGGTAGATTAATTAAAATCGTAGACAGAGTGACATGGCTTCGACCGTTATGGAGAAATCTACCGACATGCCTTTGGTCTTATTTCACGACTTTGACTTATTAATTTGAGCCCGAATTGGAACAAACTAACGGCTGACTAGGCTGCATGGTTAATAACCTTTGCCATTTACTTCATGGAGAAAATTTAACAAAAAAAATCTATTTGACAGACATGTAGGGTGGTCAGATAGTATATGGATACAAAAACTGCATGTTGGGTCGTCGTTTGTATCTTAAATCATATATGTCGTTATATCGTGTAATCCTATGTATAATATTTTTATATTCTGGCATGGTAGTGACTATACTGGCAGGTTCACTGCTAAATACAGTGCAGTCCAAATATAATGTCGATAAGAGTTTCGTGCCTCTACGGTCGGCAGAAACATGCCGGCCGGGCCTAAAGTTTAATTACTGGATATTGCTTAGTTTGTCTCTTTGGTTAGCTGTACTCTGGCAGCACTGACAAAAAGTGTTTTTGTTTAAGACGAGTTCCGTAAGAAAATTTTAAATATTATATTATAAAAGAAGAAGTAATATTATATTACGAATCATAATGGAAAACGATAGTAAAGCCGCCGTGTTACAGGTACAATGAATATATTATCCTTAACTTATGCAAGGACAATTGGGTAAACCATATCCGATCCAAAAAAATCTAACTGTTCGAAAATTCATATTTCAGAAAAAGCAAGATAAAACAATCATTGCCGAGAGTCTCGACAATAATGCACCTATTAAAGAAATCATCGAACTGCTCCATTCTAAGTGGAGAACACAAAAAGTTTATGGTTATTACTACCAGGTTATGCAGCAGAGAAACAAGGCCACATATAAGCATTTCTTGTACCCTGGCCATCCTCTGAACTCATTCAGCGAAGACTGGGATGGGGGTTTGAACTCTGGGTTCTTTGAAACATTCTCATACAAGAGCTCGATGCCTCGAATGATAACACAACTTCGACACATGGATATGAAAGATCCTGTGACAGACGTCATGACGAAAAAGAACGAGTGGAACAGCCACTGGAGGAAATATAAGAGACTTATACGTAAGTGTCTATAATATATAAAAAATAATACACCCAACAATCACACACATAGTCCTGACCCCACACTAGGTTAACCTGTATTGTGGGTATCAAGAATTACGAGGGACTTGTGGTCTCACAACACCCAGATCCATTTCAAGCATTGATTTGATTTCAAGAAAATAATGAGTAAAATTGATTTGTGATTTCTTATGGTTCAACTATAAAACACGAACATATTGTTTTTTTTATAATGAAATGCAATGATTTGTCTTGATTATTTTTATTGTTTTAGTCAATAAGTTACAGTTTCTATAATCTATAAAATTATATAAATCAGGTCAAATATAAATAAGTTGCAAGCCTTCTAAAATCTTCAAGCACAATTTAATTTACAGCAATCATAGGCCGTAAACAAAAAGTGTACGAATGGAAAGATGACAATGTGTTACATTGCCCTCAAGAGTTTGTACAAATGGCTGAGCACTGGGAACAAAACCCTGACATTTACTTTGACGCCAGATACAACTGGTATTATGCTGGCAGTGGCAATATGCATCTTATAACTCTCAATGGGGAAGAATACTTACTGCACAGTGAGTTGAACAGTATATGTAAGTAACCCTTTTTTATTTCTTTTATGTTCCATTGCAGGGCAGAGATCCTACTTTGCTTTTAAAGAGGCTTGTACAAATAATTCACTCTCTGCCGGTGTGGGTTGGTAAATATCTGAATATTCATAGCCATAATCATATGTCAAAATAGTTGAAATTTGCTTGTGTTCCAATATGTTGTTTGGACCCCTATACACTATCATTTGTATGATATGATACAAATCATATCCTGTACACTTAATTAAAGGTTGCATAATAAAAAAAAAAATTATGTATGTTGCACAGTGCACTCCATGTTATATTCATTATAAAATTTTATAACAACTATAAACTGATTTTGTAGAGTTTCTGGGAATGGGGATGAGTTAGCAATGGGATAAATATTTCAAACGTATAAATATTTGTTTTGCTTAATTTCAGATTTATCACCTTTCAACAGAAACAATTTGACCATAGATTATGAATATGAAGTCACATACGACATTGGCAAAGACATTTGTATTTTTGAGACAGTAGTGTCTCAGAACATTGTAGCAATAAGAGCCAAACACAAGGTGACTATATTGAAGTTAGTTGAATCCACTGATGGATACACAATAGAAAAACTGAAAGATATTGAATCCAAGTTGCCTTTTACAGGCATCTCATTTGACGAATGCCATAAAAATATTCTCTATATTACGACATTAGATTATAAATTGACCATAGTGAATATGGACAGGATGACTGGAAGAAGTAAACAGTTAAGAGGGGGGATAGAAACTCTAGTCAACAATTGGAGCACTGTCATTGGTTCAGAGCGAATGTACTTCACACATGTGGCGAAGAACAGCCTCACTTTGTATGATAAACGTACTAACAACGCTGTTGAGAGATGGAAAAACGTAAAAAACATAGCTGATGATATCCATTGTAATGATATAACGGCCGCTAAGTACTGTAAAGGCAAACCTCTGATGTACATAGGCACGGATCATCACATGTTCCTATTAGACATGAGGTATAATAAAACCGAAAATAAGAAAGTCAAGGCTGTCCAACGTTGGACTCATGGCATGCAGTGTGTTCCAACGTACTTGTTCATATGTGATTTCGAACATAACAAGGAGTTGATATGCTTGTCAAGCCAATGGTGTGAAGACATGTGCGTAGTCAGCAACTATGCAGACCGACTGACGAGGCACACAGATATAAGCAGTGTGATGATACCTTACAGACCACCAAGTATATTCACTGCATTAAACAAGGCTCAAGAAAAAATGCTGTGTATGGATATGTACAACCCAATACAAGACCGTCTGAGTACAACAATAACAGGCTTAGTGTCTGTGGAACTAGGTGAAAATTATAGTGTACTGATGCAGAACTCTCTTGGGGATATCTCATCTCACACATTATATCCAGAGAGTATGTTAATGTTTGTGGAAGATGATGGAATAGAAAGGTTGGACGAATGGAGTAAACTATATAAAGTAAAGCAGAAAGACTTTGAGGTGTCATATATAGAAGATATTCGCAATGTATGGAGAAGTTTGAAGAAAGTCCCTTCAACATACAAGTTTGGTGAGAAAAAGTATACTAATAAAGTGAGTAAATTTAATGAGCAGGGTATTTTGGATGCGTTTGAGAATGAAGAGTTGGATCCGGCACTGCTAGACGCATGGGTAAAGAGCAAAGACGCTCACATCGATCCTGCAGAACAAACTGCATCACAACTATTTTTTTCTGCTGATTGAAATGTTAAAAACAGCAGTGTTTACAGCATTTGTTAGCTGTAATCCAGGAATTATAGAGTCTGAGTATAAGCAGAAGCTCTGACAACAAGCCCTAACTGGAGGAGAGCGGCTTGTGATACGAGTACAATGGAAACAGGTAGAGGCCTTTGCCAAACGGCATGCTGAATTTTACGAGACATATTATGACGTATAAACAATTGGAAAAAAGGGCTTACTATTATTATGAGCAGAAACGTAAACTTGATGTTTTTTTATCCTGATATGGCAAAGTAACTACACTGTACCTGGTAAGTACAGTGCAGTTGATATATAATGTCTACCGTTGAGAGGCAACCTTCGCCGGAATAATGCCGTTCTGAAATTATCAAATATACGCAGCCTGATCCGGGAACGCTTTTCGCCGAAACAATCCACAAAGTTTGGTGTTCACCATATGTACGGTAGGCGCCGTACAGTCGGGTACAAAAGTTGTATTAGATACCGGCCCTCTAGCAAATACACTTCAAAACTTGATAATTTACAATGTTAATTATAATAAATATGGTAATTACATTGACATCGATTCTGGTCATTTTATTTATTAGATTGAAATGAAATGAAATAGTTTATTAATCATGTAGGCAATTAAAATAGCGCTTATGACAAAAGCGTCTGTACAAAATAAAGAAACTTATGTACAGATATCATATCAACTAATGTATACATAACATACATAGCATCATCAAAATACACTGGGCAACTATAAATTTTACAATATTTTTATTATGGAATAGTCCAGAATCGTTAAGTATTATTTACGTATTATTATTATTTCTTCTTTTTTTATGGGTCGATATGGACCATAGGTATTACCGAAACGGCAAGTGTTTTAAAACTACAACCGGATCCAAAACGACCCAGCCTGAGAAGATCCGGTTAAACACACTTAGTGGGCTTACTTTACCACTGGATTTAACGCGCCGCGACCCAGTCCTGAGATCGAGCTAGACAAACTCAGTGGGCTTGTTTTTGGTCCGGTTTTTCAATCCAGAATAATTAGGGAAATACAAAGTCCTATTTTTATTTTAAGGGAGATTGTGATACGGACCATGTGTATGTGTGTGATTATACCCGCAGATCCCGGATAAGAAAAGAATATATATATATTAGATATTGTAGCGAACTCTAATCGTCAGACCCCTCGCAGGCACCGACACTCCGCGAGGCTCACCGCTCACGTAGTCCCTGCGCGGTGCGCCCGAGTGAGTTAGCAGTAAGCAGTTAGTAGTTAGCATGACGAGCCGGTAGCGAGCGCCGAGCGCACGGCGCATGCGTTGTGTCCGCCGGAGCCTCTGTATATTGTAGTATTGGGTTGTGCTATGTATAGTATACAATGTGTTACAGCCAGTACATAATATATATATAACAATCGTTTTATTGTCCCGACCGCTACAATATAACATATTCGCCGATCTGTATCAAGCGAGCCAATATAGCTATGCAGACATTGTGCGCGTTGGCGCGTTGCACTAAATGTTGCGCTTGATCGCGACGAAGGAAGTACACATACGAAGCATATATTAACTTTGGTCTGTCGATTATATATTGTGAAATTTAAATAAAACAATCTGTTAAATTATAAACAACTATATTTCCTATGTTCCTATGACTGAGTTACTTACAAGTGTTCCATTCAGTCTTCTAACATACCAACATGTACACAAACTTCAACAAATGCTTGCCGATGACATTTTAAACATTCTTCCACTTATTATGTAAAATGTTGTGCGAAAGTTATATACAATTACATACATAATGTATTAAGTACCAATAGGGTAGTTCATTTGATTTTTTATTATTTAAATCGGCAAGTTACGTTACTCAAAACCTATTGCAAAAAAAAAAATATAAATCCATCCCAAAATTAAATAAACGTTGACATCACCGTATAAAATGGGCATCACGATGACCCCCAAACTCTCCGCACAACTTTGCTCATACCAATATCCACTTTAGAACCTTTTTCATTGTGTTTAATTTAACAAAAGTGTTACTTTTTCGTATTATTTTCTGTTGCGTATAAAATAATATATAAAATGCCACAGTTTCCTAAACTACCCTATTTATTCGAAAACCTCAATAAATTACAATGGCAGTGGAGAAGTATTTAGCTTGTTATTGATTAGAATGGAAAATGAGTATCATTAAAGAAAAATGCAAATAGTTTCACTAAATAACACAAGGAAATAATTTATTTAGCATGTAAAATAATTCAATTTCAATTCTTTATATTTTTTATTGCCCAGATAGACAGACGATCAGACGGCCCACCTGATGGTAAGTGGTTACCGCCGCCCATGGACCTCAGCAATGCCAGAGCACAGCCAAGCCGCTGCCTACCGTTGAAGGAAAACTCTTTTTAAGACTCGCTTAAAGGGCAGGTCATAACGCTCGGGAAACACCGATGCAGATGCCATTAAATAATTAACGCAACATAGAAATAAAATAAAAATAAATATACCCAACAGTCACACACATAGTCCTGACCCCACAATAGGTAAATCTGTATCGTGGGTATCAGGAAGTACGAGGGACTTGCGGTCCCACAACAGCCAGACCCGAAACAAATTTTTGTGGATCACATAAACATTTGCTCAGTGCGGGAATCGAACCCACGGCCTCTCGCTTCGCAGCGGGCGAATAACCACGGAGGCTATCAAATCACACAAACATTTCTTTCGCTGTGGGTGTGGTTACACTCGCGGTCTCTCGTTTCACAGCCGGCTTCTTGTTTGCTCTCAGCATTAATAAATGGATAGACACTGGCAAAATCATCAAACACAGATGGAGCCATAAATCATAACATAAAATCATTGAGTTTTTTTATTAAATGGGGGACTCCCCCCCGGCTGCTCCCTCTGATACTTTTAATTCAGAGTATGTCTACCTGAAGAATTCACATACCTTTATTTTAAAAACTCATCAATATAAAAAAAAGTGGATATTACAACATTTTCATTTTGCAAAATCATTGAGATTGGATTGGAATAATTTCATATTCAAATCAATAATGTATCTAAATGAATCAAAAGCATCGAACTTAAAATTAACCTACATATTATTGAAGCTGCTTCAGGAAAAATATTTAAAATGTCACCAATTTATTTTAAATTAAAATATTATGTTGACAATTATTCAACTAATAACAAATTAATACCAGAGTTAGGCATAAAATGACCAATTTTAATGAAACCAACGCCTGCATTTACGAGTCCCACTATATACGGCAAGTATATTCACAATAAATAGGAATATAATACACGCAATTTAACTTGGCCGATGTGAAGTCTGTCACGAACGGCGATCGTTTTCCAGAGTAAAGAGTAACTGGAGGCGTAAATGGTGTGTGAAGTGACTAACTTCAGGTCGGACAAGTTATATTGCACGTATTGTACATATGAGTTTTATACATACCCTTACTGATAACTTGTGGTGCATAAAGCTGTGTATCCATTTGAGCAGTCTCAAAGCGATCAATTCTTCCTTTGAGGCAAACTATGGTTGAATGGACTCCGACTTATATCGAGACATATATGAGTGCGTGAGTGCTCATTATGAGTGAGGAATTGGGAAGGGGAGGAGGATTCGGCCTCCCGATATCTCACTCAACATACGAAACGCAGCAACAATCTGCTACTTTACGTTGGTTTTTTGTGAGACACTGGTAACGACCTGGACGAGCCGGCCCATTCATGCTGTAGACAAGTGTCTACAGCGTGGCTCTACCCCTCAAAAAATTAGTATTAGCCTACAATTAGTATTGTCTTTTCAAAGCACACACAAGCCTCAGTTCAGGTATATTATAATAATATTATTGACACCTCAATTTCTAAATGTAATTAGTCTTTAAAAAGTCTAATATTCGCGATTTAAAATCATGTATTTTTAATACATTTAGATTTACATGGGTACCATAGTTTATAGTTATTTGGCCATAGATAGTTTATAGTTACTTTGGCCATAGGTAACTTTGACCGAGCGTTTCTCTGGTTGGGGCCAAAGTTACCCGTTGAAGCTAAATGATGATGTTACATTTAGAGATTGGGGTATCCATGAGAAGTCCTACAAAACATAAGATACTGGTCGTAATATGCCAATGTCCAATATTTAGTAAGGTTTTTACACATTGAGATATTCATTAAAGCTTAGCTCTTTAATTCGGCGCTGGTCGGAGAAACGATGTTCAATTCCTACACGTTGCACGATCTGTGTGCAAGAAAAGGGCATGTTTTAAATGCATTACAAAAGTATGATGAGCACAAAATAACTTGCCCAGATTGAAGTTACTCTCTCACGGCGTCCCGGTTATTATTTTCAAAGACTAGAGCATGGGGCAGAAGCAGTGATAGCTCAGCGGGGAGTGGTATGGACTGTCGAGACGAAAGTCGCAGGTTTGAAACCAGCCCCAAGTGCATACACCTCTGACTTTTCTAAGTTATGTGTGTAGTAATTGTTAATTATCACTTGCTATAACGGTGAAGGAAAAATAGTGAGGAAACCTGCATACCTGAGAAGTTCTTCATGAGAATTTCGAAGGTATGTGAAGTCTGCCAACCCGCATTAGGCCAGCGTGGTGGACTAAGGCCTAACCCCTCTCATTCAGTAGAGGAGGCCCGTGCCCAGCAGTGGGACGTATAAAATACAGGGCTGGTATTATTATTAGAGGATGGGGGAGTCATAGAGAGTGGGTAAAGTGATGAACTACAATCTAACCAAGTTATTTTGCGATTAGTTAGTTATGAGCCATTCTAATGGAGGATTTTACAATGGCACCCATTTTTTTTTACAATTTGGTAGGTCTGTCGTGTGCGAGTAGCCGGCTACCACCGCTTTGTCTATTTCTGCCGCCAAGCAAGTGTGTAAGCACTGTTGTGTTCCGGTTTGAAAGACATTGAAGCCAGTGAAATTACTGGGCATTAGGAGACTTAACATCTTATGTCTCGAGGTGACGAGCGCAGTCCAGTGTCATGCAGTGCTTTGTTATTTTAAGTTGTGTGTGGCGTTGCTTCTGTTTATGAGCAGGCGTGGCGCTTACCATCAGGCGAGCGACCTGCTCCTAAATCCGATAGTCCCGTTGTCTCGCTAACAGTCGGTGGGTGTACTACACTGCACTGCACTGTACTGTACCTCGCTAGCGCCTGGTGAAGGTCCGCAGCCAATTCTTGGTTAGAGGCTGGTCGTGCTTGTTGTCTCGCTCGCGTTCCTCCATCTGTTCCATGAGACGTCGCTGGTTGTCTCTGAACGCTGCGATGGGATCATCGAACTGTCCGTAATATGTCAGTACTTCACGAACGTCAGCCACCTCGGACATTGCTATCGCTGTGAACAAGTAAATATGGTTGTAACAATCCAGTAAACAAACCTGCCAGCCCAAAGACCAACCGGTTATTTGTAGCCATCCAGACAGCTCTAGCCTACTAGCTAGCTAACAAAGTAAAGCTGATAATTGAAGTTAATGCGGTAATAACCAAGAACTATTATTAAATTTTCAGTAATATACGTATTGTCTGAATGTTTCAGACAATACCTACATTGCTGGAGTCTGGAAACACAATAAAAATATTGCTCGACTTAGGAATCGAACCGAGAATGTTATGGTTTATAGTGATAGGCTACGTACACTCATGTGCTTTCAACATGTAACACGCCTTTGACATATGTCTCTCTGTCTCTCGGATCACCGTGCACTGCGTATGCTTAGAGCTGTCATTCAATTCCATGGTTTTGACGTGCACGTATTTGCATGCTTCTTTTACGCTACATGCACGCAACAGAAGAATCTGCCTTGTGACGTAACTTGCTATATCGTGCATCCACTTTTCGTCATTAGACAACTAACATACCAGCAGATTTGAATGGATTCTAACTTAATTTTTGACTTGATTTATACAATATGTAAAAAAACCTGTCCGAGCCGTGAAGGTGTTATTAGGTATCGAGATAAGGTTCTATTGAAGTAATCTTTTTTGCATAAATAGTAAAAAAACAATTACCCCAAATAAAATTAAATAAAATCTAATTACACGAGAAAGTTTACATGGCAATACATACAGGAGGCGCGCGACACCTGTTGTACCTGTAGTAATGTCATGAGGTCATGATCCTAATTGATCGTTGGATTACAGAGGTTATAAATAATTCCTATGCAACTTTTTATGTATCATCCGAGTTTAGTTCTTGTGTAGGAAAAATTTACTAGACTTTAGGGAAATTCATGTAATTTGGGTACTAATAACGTGCCAATACAATAACATTATTATTTTCATGAATAATATTTTATTTTTATTTTTCTCGGTAATGTAATTGGGATACCTATATCGCTTTCGGATCGGACAGGGTTTTTTTTACATATGTATTGTATAATTCTTTCGGTAATAGATTTTAAGAAACGTAACATATTAATTAAGATATTCAAAATAATCGAGTCAAATTCCCTATTTACTGACTGTAAATGTAGACGGACTGTCGCATACGAATCATATTCTATTTATTATCAACTTACTCTGTAATAAGTTAGCTAAGTCCAGCAGTGCGGTGTCGTCGTCGGCTCCCTTCCATTTTTTTAACACCAATGTGTTTTGTTGGTGGAACTTTGTCGCCGTTTTGTTCCAGTCAACTACGATCACCTGGAATAGGAAAGTTTTGTGTAAATAAAGTTATTTTATTTTTATTAGATTGAATGACGAAACGAGTAGGTCGCTCGCCTGATGGTAAACGTCACACCTGCTCATAAACAGAAGCAACGCCACACAGAACTTTAAATAACAAAGCACTGCATGACACTGGACTGCGCTCGTCACCCTAAGACATAAGATGTGTAATGTCCAGTAATTTCACTGGCTTCAAAGTCCTTCAAACCGGTACACAACAGTGCGTACACACTGTTGCTTGGCGGCAGAAAAATATTATAATATTTGTTTATTTGTGCAGCACAGACGTCGGCACAGCATAGTAATGCTGCGCCAGTCAATACAAAGTGAACGGATGGACAGAGGCACCATCCGTTGTCGGGGAGCGAAATTGCCGGAAATGCATGAAAAGTTGAAAGCGCCATCTGTTGTCGGTAAGTGGAATACATTTTTCTGGGATGACCCCACAAGCTTCGGCCGGGCACGTGGCCTTTTTGTGAATTATTTTGCGATGTTAAGTAGTGTGTTTCTTTATCTTTATTTATAGTATTGATTTTTAAATAAGGAGTCTGGACTTAGAATACCCATTTTTGTTATATCGAGAATCGCTAGGGCGTAGCAGTATGTACAATCAAGACGCCGTTAAGTTCAAGCTTCATTTTAAATACTATTATTGAAGAATAATATTTCCATTACATTTTAGGCGTCCGCGATTTTGACAACATGGTCTTCTGTTTTTATTTATTTTATTTTCTCATTGGGCAACAAATCTTTCATATTATTAAAGTTATAAATGTTACAGACAACATTTATATTTTAATTATCGGTTACATTTGGTTGCAGGCACTATTCACTCCCTAGACCCAATACTGACCTTAGACAAGTCCCGGTTAAGTCCGTCAAGATTCTTCACATGTACTCCGTCGACAAAATGTGTGGAGTCCCTGAACAGGCGGTATGTGATGTATTTATTTTCAGGATCGAGCTTGTCAATAACCGGCCATATCATGAACGCATTCTCTGTCGTGAAGATTATCACCTCGTAGTTGGAGCTCGCTACAGATTGAAGGAACTGATCGACGCCCGGACGCTTCTTGAATCTGCAATGGAACAATAACTGTTAATTCACGAACCATAAGCGTAAGTGTCGACGTCTCACGCTTCTTAATCCCGATAAACATAATTGTAAATGAACTATATGATACGTGAATTTGACTTAATCGGCCTGAAGATCGCCGGTTTACTTTCAGCACATCCGGGAACTCGTTACATGAGCGAGTACGTCGTTCTCATAGTGTATGTGTCCTTACCTCCAGCCAGTCTGATAGGACCAGTCCGGATGCACAAGCACATCAGTGAATTCGAGCACGAGCGTGTACGTCGGCTGGTACGGCGGCGGCAGCGGATCTGGGAGTAGCTTCTCACGAGATGGCTCCTTTATCATCTGAATAGCAATTTTTTATAATGAGGTACAGATCTAGGTCTTAACATATTTCTTGTATATTCAGTAATGGATATCATAGATGTAAATATGCAGTCAAAATGTGTAGAGAACCAAGTAAAAAGTCCGTTCGTAGTGAGAATTATGAAGAGTCAAAGCCTAAAACTATAGTTTTCGATGAATTAAGATGACTGAAAACCATACGCAGGACCGTTTGACTTGGTGTGCCAGAGTACAGGTCTATACCCAGCAGTAGATGGATACAGGCTTATAAAGATGATGATTACATACATACATACATAGGCTCACGCCTGTTTCCCATAGGGGTAGGCAGAGACAACGGATTTCCACTTGCTACGATCCTTGCATATCTCTTTGGCCTCATTCACCCTCATTAAATTAGATGATGATTATTAGCATTAAACATTAATTTTTTACTATAACGCTACTTTATGCTAGACAAATCAGAAACTAACATTTGTCTTCTCAAAACTGAAGTGCTTATAGTTATAATTTTATTTATGGTGGAGATGTCTTCGATTAGCACAGATGGGTAATTAGCTCACATTTGTTGTTACAGAAAGTTTTGGCTTGTAGCTTTTACGACCGGCCGCCTGCCTGACGTGAACGCCTCTGGGTTGTCAAGACGATTCATTTAATTACCACTAGTTCAATTTATATTAATATCAAATTTACCTTTTCATAGAAAGTTAGCTCCTTCCAAGTCCGCCTGAGATACTGCAGCACTACTGGTAGATGTGAGAACTCATCTTCGATAAGTTCACCTTCGTCGCCACGGCGTGGGGCGCCCATCTCGATCACCATACACGCTCCCATCACTGTCATAGCGCCACCGAATACCGCGAAACTTAACAATGGATGACAAAAGTTAATAGCTATGTAACTAGTGGTTATGTTGTTGGGAGTTATTCCTAGGCAATGTTAATATAAGTGTGCGTTGCACTGTCTGTTGGTTAAAGATAAATGATCAAACAATGGTTCACCACTGAAAATCAGCGCTGTGTTGTGGTACGCACCACAGCACAGCAGCACGCTGAGTTCTCACCTACCTGTCACAGTCACAATGCGCAAATGTCAAAACCAAATTAATGCTTTTTAGTTAGTATTAAATCGTATTTCTTTCACATTATTAAAAGATATTATTTTTTTTTGTTTTCAGTAGTATCTTTCTGTCTACCTGGTGCTATCCTGGTTTAGTGCCAGGGTCCGCCTTCCTACCAAGAAGCTTCCACTTCACCCGATCTTGAGCACCCATTGCTGGTGGACACCCACCAGATCATCTCAGGGACATACAATTAAAGGTCTTCTGAAGTCAAAAAGAGGCAATATACTGAGGCTGTGCCTTCATCCGTACACCTCAACCTGTTATATGATCGTGAACACTGGGTCCATGATGTCATAACTCATGTCTCAGTGTGCAGCCATAGTGACACTTAGGGATAGTACATTCTTGGGAGAGTCTGGATTGAGGGATTGAAAAGCTCTCAATACTTAATTTATACAATTCTTTCTTTATTGAAATGAAGTAGCACATTACTAATCCCTCCTCTACCCAGTTGCTACCACTTTCTTCGGCACACACATCAGGTATATTGGGTACCAAACCTACAGCTGATTTTTTACCGAAGCCAAAGATATTTAATTTTTGGTCAGAGGTGGCTGAAGCCATTTGTTTATTTGGATATTAGTAAAAGTATGATATTAATACCCCATTTTCATGCGTCTCCAACTTTTTTCATTTTCTTCTGACTTCTCTTTGTTTTCCTTCTCAAACTTCTCCTGTTCCTTCTTTATCTGCTGTGCATCTTCTGTGTTCAAAGGAGCTTGTGGGAAAAACCTACCCAGAATATCTACCTTTTCACCTTTTGTTTCATTATTTTTATCTGAAATCAAACATTTGATAACATGCGCAAGGGTGAAACCGCGAACTGTTATAAATATTATAGTGAAATGAAGTGATATTAGATATTCCTAATTTTAAATACAAATTTTTCAGAACTTTAGACCTTTCCTTAACAATCGAATGGGATCCCCAATGGACAGTAACATAATTATATTTTAGAATAAGACTTGATAATATTACGAATGTAGTAATTATGTTAAATAATATTTAATTTTATGGGTATGTAACGAGAGTAATATAAATGAAAAATAAAACTAACCTATATTTTCGGCGGAGTAAAACCTAGCAGAATTTGCTGCAATTAACCAGACTTTCTGTCTTGAATAACTGGGTGTCTGCAGTGTGGAGATATTGCAACATGCTGTTCTGGTTAGAAATAGTACTTTTCTAAGGTACATTTTGTTAGGATTCGATAAAATCACATTCACAACAAATGAAGAAATGTCATATGTCATTGATTGAATAAAATAAACTGACAGTTGATCAGTAGGGTTTCTAAGTCATTTTTGAAATTTTCCCTTACGTGTTAAATAAATCAACTGTTATATGTGTAGTTAGCGTGCAAGAGTTTGCCATAAGCTTTATTTGATTTGTGACAGGAATTCTCCTAAATAAAATTAAGTTTGTACAAAATTCAGTGTATCAGAGTTCGGATCGATGGCAACCGCTTACTGCCACCGACCCGTTTTCTAATTATTATATTACTATGCATTATGCTAGTCAGAAACCCAATCAGCTTATGCTAAACCAAACGTAGATCAGACCACCTAAATAAATTGGAATCTGTGAAGGTTTGGCAAGCGTGTAGATACGCTATTAGGAATAGATATAAAATATTTTTTAAATGTAAATTTATCAAAATTCGATCGACAAATATGAGCATAGTTTTTTGGTATTTGGGAGGTTTAGGACAGCGCCACTCATCTCGATGAAGTTGTAGCTGTGGTTGTATTTTTTGTAATTAAATGTATTGCGTACTTTAAGTTCTAACCCTGGTACTTCACGCTTGGCCAGTAATACCAAGTGCGAGTGTGTAGAGCGTCCGTTCGGGTTGACTTGTATCTGCTCGCCTTACCTCGTCTGCGCTCGTTTTCAGATCAAAGTGAAGAATGGTCAGTGCAAGTGCCCTGGCCACACACTCGCTTATGACCGTGTTCAGAGTGCCTCAGGTGATATGGCTTTTCTCATACAATTATCTTTATTGTTAATAACAAAATTACAAAATTACAAAATTCGAATATGCAAAACGAGTAAAATTATGTTGAGAATTCGCAAAGTCACTCATAAAATACTTCACGTAGCTACAGATTTCAATCACTTACTGTAATAGAAAATTAAATTCTATAATTGTGTATAGTAAGCATCCAACACGTCCTTTTCTTTGAAGGTTAGCGAATTATTTTTATACAATAGGTCCATACATCAATTTATTGTGCAACCTCACATAGAGCGATTGCTTGCAAGTAGTTCTCCATCTTTGAAGGTTTAGCGACAACTGAACAAGGCGAGCGTGCGAATGAATGCCTCATGCCGCGGCCCGGCCACGCCGCTCGACTCTGCATTACTCGCCGAACGCCTGACTCATCGCCTACGTAGTATCTCTAAGTAGTCTGTGCTCATCGCCTCGTGCGAGCGTGAAGTGCTAGCATTAGATCAGCTGCTGTCAAGTGCCAGCTGCAAAAATGTCAAAAGTACCGCCTTGTTCATAGTTTGTTTTTGTGTTGGAAAATTGAAATTGTTAATTAATTTTGTATGAAATGGCTTCAAAGAAAACTTCTACAACGCAACAAAGTTGTATAAAGTATTTCGCAATGAACTCAAGCCGAGATACGGAAAATGGGCCTAGGTAAGTTAAGTAGTTAGTTGCGTAAAATGGTTTATAGTATAATAGTAGTATAGTAAATAAATGTTTAACCAATTTGTATTTTTATTCAGTGATAAAAAGAATGAGCAGGCTTCGAAGAAAAAGTCAACATTTGTGTTCCGAACGTCCACAAACTCGAAAGCATCCTGTGAGTGTTATTTGGTAAAATAATTATCATGCCTTCATTCTTTGTAGCAACATAAGTCTAATATTATTGCTTGCCTTCGGTTTGAATACTCCACAAACTGATAATATAGTTTCATTAAGCTTAAGTCATAGAAATAGTTGTTGCATATTATTCATAATTGAATCTCCTCTTTCTTTCACATGCCCTTATCCCACTTGCAGTGGGGTCGGCGCAACATGCACCTTAACACGTGTTACAGAACGATTTGGCTTGTAGTATTTGAGACTGGCCACATACCTTACGTCACCCCGTCTGGGGAGAAAACACCAAGACCCAAAATAAATATTTGTGGATAACACAAACATTTGTCTCAGCGCGGGGAGACTCACAGCCTCTTTCTCCATAGAAGTCTACTTGCCCACTGCACCACAAAATCTGACATCATAATTTTGTATAGTATTTTTATTAATTCACTGTTAAATTTCATATTCACATAGTCTGTAATTGAGTGCCTTCCTTTACTACCTTGTGTATTTATTTTTAAGTTGTTCTGAATCTAACACTAGTTTTCTGCATACCTTCACAAAATTATTAAAAAAATATATATAAGTTTGGTATATTTACCCCTGTATTCATAAACCTTATTATGAGAACTCCTGCTAACACATAGGGATGAATTCTGTTTACATAATTGGTCCACTTTTGGTTTTAGTGCCAAACAAAATGGAACAATGACTTGTACAGAAATCTCCACAATTATAATAATACAACAAATTTGTTCAACTATCAACTATATTATTTTGTTATAACAAAATACAAGAGCCGATTGTAATATATTTTTCGGTTTTGTAGGGACACCACCAACATCAGCTGCCAGCATTCCAAAACCTACAGAAAACCACTATAGGAATGAATTAGTTGCTACAAAGGTCCAGGTGATTACATCTCTAGTCTGTATACAGTCCCCTTTTTTTTTTGGCCTGTCATGGCAAAGTAACTACTGTACACCTGACAATAAGTGCAGGGAATATTGTCTTTAGAGAGAAGTTGAACCCCTTGGAAGTAACCAGAACAGAGTAGTTGACTTGATTCGTCATTTATTTAAATTAATGAGTTACGTTACTCAAAACCTACTTCAGAAGGAATTTTATAAATCGTTTCAAAAATAAATAAATTAGGACCCATTCCAATCTGTTAGAAGAGGTAATTGTCAAATGGCAAACAACATCATTTGACAATTACCCCTTCTACCAGAAGAATGACGTCACCATGTAAAATTGCCATTATGGTGTGTGCGTGCAAGCGAGATAGTGTGATATACCCACTATGCATCCACTTTAAAATAATAAAATCATAATTGCAGGCTAATTAGTGAACTAATTTTGAGTATGTTTTAACAAAATGGGTTCCTTTTGTGTATTATTTTCTGTTACTTATAAAATAGTGTACAATATTCAACATATGAAACTACACTATTATGCTAGTCTGAATTAAGTGAATATACACTGGCTGAAAACAGAAAAGGACTTGCTAGAATAAGCCACTATGCAGGGTCTTTCACAATGTCACAGTGCCCAATCTCCTGTTGGGCACAAAACTTAACTAAAGTGTAACCTATATAGTATTACGTTTTTTTTGGTGAGTGAGATTTCCAGAGGCCTGAAGTAAAAATTCTGCTTACAATAAATGTATACGAATATATATTTTGTCTAATACTAATAAATATATAATAATATATATTTTATCTCGGTACGGGAACATTACTTATTAGGTGTCCAACTTACAGATAAAACAAAATGGAAATATACAGAATATAAATGCCCCAATTTATAATAAGCAGTCACCTGTTCCAGTAGAAAAGGCTAGTAATAGCTACGAAAAACTAAATAATTCCATGGACACTATGGATATTGTGAGTTAATTTGTTTACACATTTATAAATGCTAGACCCACTCTTTAGATAATTGTTCTATAGCATGAATGGGCTGGCTTAACCTGGTTGTTACCACTGTGAACTGTCTCACAGAAAACTAACGTGAAACAGCAGTTTGCTGTTGCGTTTCATATGTTAAGTGAGATGTCTGAAGGCCCAATTTTCTCCTTACCTTCCCAATCTACGGAGAGGCCATAGCAAAGCGGTAGACAAAATAAGTTCAAAGTTCAAAGTTCTGTTTGTTGTTGCTTCTGTTTATGGCCAGGCGTGGCGCTTACCATCATACACCACAAACACAGAACACCACAGGTAGGTGATATTATATGTGTTATTATGGTGGATATCCTAACAAATAATAATATTCAGAATCCTCTGTGCTCGAGCCCGCGTTTATGTTTCCTCCCTGCCATAATAAAGTGACTACACTGGATCAGCCATTAAGTATTCAATTCAAATATAATGTCGACCGACAAGAGACATTGCATCCCTCGGCAGGATTATGCTAGTCTGTTGTTACTAGATATACACTTGCTGACCCCGGAACGCCACTCGCCAGAACGAACCACTATGACAGATTTTATATCTTGTGCAGGGAAGTCGCTATCCAGGCGGTTACAAAAATTTATACGCTAGCATCTCGTTAGCAAATATACCAATTTTTATTGCAGGATGGCGACTCCATTATTATGTGTGAAGATAAGTCTCTAAACTCAACCACATTATATGAGATAACGAAATCACCATCGCCCAACCAAACTATAAGGATAAGTGAATCACCGACACCGCCTAAAAGAAGTACAAGCAAACACAAAGTCTTGCAAACACCAGAGAAAGCGGACAAGCCAGATAGAGATCCATTAAGGAATATAAAACTGGATAGTTCTAATTTGCCATTTATAGAAAAAGTATCGAATCATACAGCTTTAAAGAGATGTGAATCTGTAAGTTTTTGCGTCAGTTATGAAGGGTGAAGGCAAGTCGACGCTTGTTCATCTCGATTGTGCCATTTAAAACGTAGCAAGTGACAAGAGACAAATTTTACGGGCAACTTTCAGCGTATTCTGCAGCAAAATTATAATACTTATCATCATGAGAATCAAACTGAAAGGGACGGCGGATTTTTGGCTTTAAATTATTAATAATTTTGGCAAACTTATTCGAGTACATTTCATACTTAAATTAATGCCCATTAGAAAGAACATTCTATGAACGATTTAAAAAAAAATGCAGTTGCTGTGTTTTAAAATTTCAAACCAGATCTTTACTTAATAATAGATAATCCTCATTCCTTTCCTTTAAGGTCGGTAACGCACCCATAATTCTTCTGATGTTATGGTCGTTCATGGGCGGTGATCTCCATCTGACCATCAGGTGATCCACTTGCGCGTTTGGCCTCTGCTATAAAAAAATATTATAAATTGTGATCTATAACATTTAATTGCAGTATGTATCAAAAAAACTTTTCTTCTAGAAACTTAAAATCTCGGGTTTTAAGATGACCTTAAAATAAAGAGAAACAAGCGTCGGCTCCCTTCTCCATTGTTATGAAATAGATAACAGATTCATGAATGTATTTTAATTTTCAGCACGAAAATAACTTCGAAGACTGTGATATATGTAAGAATATGTATATAGAATTGTTAGAGAAAATTTATAATGCATTTGATAGAATACCCAACTGTATTAAGGAAAAGTTGCCTGGATTTGATAAAAAAACCTATGATCAAATGAAAAAGCTCAAATCACGACTGAGGTCCGTAATAAATTCCAATTGTTCGGATGCAATAGGTAGTTCGAGTCCTGCTAAATCTCCTAAAGCAGTTAAATATTCAAATAATATCAAATCACCAAGTCCACCAATACAGCATACTTTATTTGATCAACCCAGTTTTAGTAAATCAATTTATAGTAATATAGTACCAAAAAAATCTTTATCACTAGAAGCTTTATCACCTTCAAACGCTACTAAAAGTGTAAACAGTGGTCTGGATAATGAACAGTCAAATTCAAGCACACCGGACTGTGGAGTTAAAACAAAAGGCAAATTTGTGTTTAAGAAGCCTTCAAGACTCACAGAAGATAATAAGTCATCAATATCCAGAGACGCGTTGTCTTCTACTGCAGAGCGGTTAAAATTAGCGTCAGAGAGACTTAAACCCATACTGGCCGAGGAGCCGAAGAAATTCGAGCCTGTAGCGAACAGTTCGGTAGCGTTTCAGCCTCCATACATCAGTAAGGACATGATGCGAAGCAATAGCCCTGTGGACACAAATGATGATGAAGAGGAAAATGATTATGCAGTACCTTTAGACATCGATGACACAGACATTCTAACACAATCTGGTAAAGAGAGTGTAAGCATCAATAACAAAGAAATACTTGTGGATGAAGAAGGATGGCCGGAGTACAACCCGGAGGACTTCGAAGACGTCATAGAGATGCCTCCCGACGTCAGTGATGTAACACCTGACAGTGATGCGACGCCTGACGTCATTGAGTTAACGCAGGACGACGCCATACAAAATAATGAAATAAATTTGATGGAACATACTGTAGTGCAAGATAAACCTAAATATGAAGGGATAGGCGATTTCGCTGCTGGCACTCAGAATGATGGGATAACTGGTAAGTTTATAATTGTTTTTAGCAGGAAGTTTAATTTATGAGTAATTTAAAATTGTAATCATCTTCGGAGTTTCGATATTTTTTTGGTTTCTAATTAAATTTATTGCATATGCGACAGTCTACGAGTCTATAGGCTAATGGCCGTTCCCAATATTAATCTTCAATTTCACGATAGATAGCTATCGTCAAACATCCGTATTGTTCTATCTACTGCTTGGAAACGTCCCTATTTTTTAGATATGCACGTCGGATACTATTGGCCGTTCCCTATATTCTGTCTGTCTCTAGTTTTGCTATACCGGCGATAGAAAATTTTATCTATTTTCCGTTTTACCGTCCCAATAAACTTACTAATGATAGGTAATCCTATTCTTCATTGCTGTCTACTGATGAGAGGACTGATAGCTGACTACAGATATAGAACACTATGAAAATGACAGTTCAAGCGTCCCAATATTTTTTATGTGCTATTTGTCGATAAAGTTATTTAGTTTTTTCTTTATCGGATTTTGATCGATAAACAGATATCCTCGGCTGTAAAATAACGAAATAAATAACGCATTTTGAAGAAATAGCCATGAGTATACATACAAGGCTTACATGGCACTTGCACTGCAATACAAAAAACTAAATAAATTATGTAAAAATCTTAAAGAAAAATAAAAATATTCTAAAATTCCCATAAATAAAAATAATGCACCGTTTTGATAATTAAATTAAGTGCAAGAGACATATAAATATTTGTTAATGCGAACAAAATAATTCCCCACTTCAGTAAAATCCCCCAAATTCGCTTGGGATTTTTGTTCAAAGGACTTGTATTCAGAGCCGTAATGTATTGACAGTAAAACGTTTCGTTATTACATTGTGGTTTGCAACATAATAAGTATTTCTCGTTATTATTATTTCATTTACAGTGGTAAAAAATAAGAATTATAGATAAATGTTAAATTAAAACTTATATTTCTAATCTAAATCATATCTTCATATTTTCTAACATAAATTAAACAATAGTTCCTCTTTCTCAGCTTGTATGAACATAATGCACAAGAGGGCCCAGATAAACTGCCTATCTATTGCTATCATAGTATCCGACGTGCATATCTAAAAAATAGGGACGATTCCAAGCAGTAGATAGAACAATACGGATGTTTGACGATAGCTATCTATCGTGAAATTGAAGATTAATATTGGGAACGGCCATATGATAGCAATAGATAGGCAGTCTATCTGGGCCCTCTTGTGCGTTATGTTCATACAAGCTGAGAAAGAGGAACTATTGTTTAATTTATGTTAGAAAATATGAAGATATGATTTAGATTAGAAATATAAGTTTTAATTTAACATTTATCTATAATTCTTATTTTTTACCACTGTAAATGAAATAATAATAACGAGAAATACTTATTATGTTGCAAAACACAATGTAATAACGAAACGTTTTACTGTCAATACATTACGGCTCTGAATACAAGTCCTTTGAACGAAAATCCCAAGCGTATTTGGGGGATTTTACTGAAGTGGGGAATTATTTTGTTCGCATTAACAAATATTTATATGTCTCTTGCACTTAATTTAATTAACAAAGCGGTGCATTATTATTATTTATGGGAAATTTAGAATTTTTTTATATTTTCTTTTAGATTTTTACATAATTTATTTAGTTTTTTGTATTGCAGTGCAAGTGCCATGTAAGCCTTGTATACTCATGGCTATTTCTTCAAAATGCGTTATTTATTTAGTTTTTTTACAGCCGATAAAGAAAAAACTAAATAACTTTATCGACAGATAGCACTTAAAAAATATTGGGACGCTTGAACTGTCATTTTCATAGTGTTGTATATCTGTAGTCAGCTATCAGTCCTCTCATCGGTAGACAGCAATGAAGAATAGGATTACCTATCATTAGTAAGTTTATTGGGACGGTAAAACGGAAAATAGATAAAATTTACTATCGCCGGTATAGCAAAACTAGAGACAGACAGAATATAGGGAACGGCCATAACAGATTAGCGAGCAAGAAACTAAATATGATATTTATTGCAATATAAAACGGGTGGTTTTTTTATATGAGTATTAAACCTTTATTGTCAGCCACACAACCGCGCCGGCGCGTCTCGTGTAATTATATCATGTGCGCCGAACGATTTCGTTTTGATTTTATATTTATTGTTATACAGTAAAAGCTCCTTATTCGCGCTTCCTTCATTCGCGTTTTCACTATTCGCGAATTAAAAAAATCGACCCAATTCCTATATTCGCGGCTAAAGATTTCTATATTCGCGGATCTCGGTTCATACACATTGTTATGTAGGTATCCAACCGAATATCCTTTGTAAACGCGTCGTCAAATGGACTAATAAAAAAGTAAAATAGACCTTTTTACAACTACGCCTAAAGTATATTGTTAAATGATAACGCCGTGTATTGGTTCCGCCTTTGACGCAAGCCGCCTCGTGATCGGCGTTTTTGAGAATGTAAACAAACGGAATGAAATCAACCTTATTACTCAAAACATAAAGTATTTTTTAAAATTTTATATTTTTAAAAATTACAAAATTCTACCATTGTCTTAGTCATAAGATTAATCAATATGGTCAAAAACTTCAATTAAATTCATACGCACTCACACTCACACCTGTAATTGCCGAAGGGGTAGGCAGAGGTGTAACGAGTACACCCACATTTCGCCAAGCGTATTTCCGTCCCTTATGTGATAGGGGGCGAGCCTATCGCCATACCGGGCACAAATTCCAGACTCCGGGCTGATACTGAGCTTTTCGTAATAGAAAAACCCAATAATACTTTTTCCCGACCCGGGATCGAACCTGAGACCTCAGCGTCAGCCTGAGTCGTAACGCGTACGCATTACAACTGCGCCACCGAGGCAGTATTTTGATAATTATCCCAGTGTTTTATTCGCATCCTTATTAATGACGTATGTTTTCAGGTGAATTCGACGGTCTAGATTTCCCGCACTCGAAGTTTATGGTGGAAATGTTTGAGGAAAAGTTCGGTTTGAAAGCGTTCCGACCGAATCAGCTGCAAGTTATCAACGCCGTGCTCTTGGGACACGACTGTTTCGTACTAATGCCTACTGGTGGAGGTCAGTTATGTTTCGTTGCAGTCATTTATGTCTCCCTGCTGAGGAAAGGAATATTTTCTATGCTTCAGATTGTAACATCGTTTTTCAAATTCACACCTACAAAATGTACAATTACAAACATACATAAAAACAGGCGCGAGTCGGCCTGTTTCCCATAGGGGTAGGCAGAGACAACGGATTTCCACTTGCTACGATCCTTGCACACCTCTTTTGCCTCCTCCACACTCATTAATTTTTTCTTAAATGCACGTCGGTTTAGGGTACCCCTGACCTGGCCTTTCTCATTTGCAACACAAATGATTCAATTGTCTCTTTGGTCTAGTGACAGCATACTCAGACTGAGAAACGGGCGAGGAAGACCTTTCCGGCTTAGCATATGCAACACGTGATTATTTTGTCGACTCTTAAACACTCTTAAAAAACAGTTTTATCTGGTTGTGTAGAATACTCGACCCGTTATCTCTAAAGTAGAGAAAATTGTAGTTTCAACCTCTCTATGATATTTTACGAACCTAACATGACGACATAATTTTATCGAACGTTGACACTTTTACTCGAGATATTTGTAATAATAATAATAATAAAAAACATTTATTGCACACAGCACAATATACATTTGCAGTACATAAAAAAAAATTAAAATTAAACTATTTTAAACTGCTTCGGAACCGGAGGGTGATGATGGTAACCATCATATTCCCTCCACCACACCAACAAACGCTGCACACACCCACAGTAGCCACACATGAAGCGCCCCGTCCTACTTCCTCAAATGAGGCATGCGTAGCATCTCTATAATAGTCTGTGAATGAGGCGACGCACCGGTGAGACCACTACAGATGCAATACAACGAATATCGGCATGGCGGGAAGAAACATAATAATATTAAATATAAGTGCATTGTTCCGAATGTCATGGTGTGTGTGCAAATGGGCTTATTCAGCGTGAGGTCGCAGTCAAGCCGCAACCGCTGGTCTTCCATAAGCCCGCGACAATGAGAGCGCACGGACGTGTTGCATATTTAAATCCTTTCTAGCAATTTGTCGTCGATAGTTATCTCTCTGACGCGCGCGAGATATGTAGTGCTGCATATGATAAGACCGCTAGGTTCGATTCCTAGGTTAGGCAATCAAAAGAGTATTCGAGGGATCTATCATCAAGTCGTTGATAATTTAGCTGCTAGTCTTTTGAACTATGAGGGCTCAGCCCGTTCTGATGGAGGAGTAATAATAGTTCTGTTTATTTGCAGGCAAATCTCTATGCTATCAATTGCCTGCGATATTATCTCCCGGTGTAACGATAGTCATATCTCCACTGAAGTCCCTGATTTTGGATCAAGTCAACAAATTGCTCTCTTTGGATGTAAGTATATTTTTATCGGTGACTAGACTGGTTTTGTTGCCGTTTTGTGGAGCAAGAAACAGACAGCCTCCGTGGCGCAGTGGGCGCGTAGCCGGCTGCGAAGCGTGAGGCCGTGGGTTCGATTCCCGCACCGAGACAAATGTTTGTGTGATCCACAAATATTTGTCGCGGGTCTGGGTGTTGTGGATTGGCAAGTCCCTCGTAGTTCCTGATACCCACGATACAGGTTTACCTAGTGCGGGGTCAGGACTATGTGTGTGACTGTTGGGTGTATTTATTTATTTATTATTTATTATTAAAATCTTTGGAAGGAAAAGGGAATTACGTTTATATATTTTGTGGAGAGCTTTATTGAGGCAGCTACCTTGGCGTAGCGGGTAAGTAACCGGTTGGGGAACGTTGTACTTTGAGTAAAAAGGTTATTGAAATGTTTTTTTTTTAATTAGCTTTATATGACGAGACTGGCAGGGCACCCGCCTGATGGTAAACGTCACGCCTGCCCTAAACGGAAGTAACACCATCAGAGCTTTGAATTATGAAGTACTGCATGGTGCTGAACTGCGCTCGTCACCCTGAGACATGGGATGTTAAGTTTCATAATGGCATCGAAATAAGATAACTTGAACGATAACTCTCATATGAATCTGCCAAAAATACGGCTCCAGTTATTTACACATGCAAAGGTAAAATCACACGTAACACTCATACACGCAACAAAAATTAATGAACGTCCAAAATCAACTTTATTTCATAAAAGTTAATGTCAAAATATTAAATTTCTAAATCGAGATACGACGTTCTGCACCGCTCAAAAAATCAGACGTATGAAGTGTCAACTAGAGACCATGTATTAATTTTTATGAATTGATGAATGAACGATCTGCACAGACTTTTATAGGCCCCGCCCCCTTGCACAGAGTTTTGGTGGGGTCATCTTGTTGCTTGAGTTACGTTTGTTGTCATCTTATTTCGATGCATATTGCCCAGTAATTTCACTGGTTTCAATGTCCTTTAAACCGGAATATAGACGGCACGGTGATACCTACCCAGACGGCCTACGAGGGACCTACCACCAATTGCCACACAGTAATTTGTATAGTAGTAAGTTGTATTGTTCAGATCCCGTCCGCTCACCTATCAGGTGACCTGTCTGCAGCCGAGGTGGACGACATCTACCTGAAGCTGTCGATGCGGGAGCCTCCACTCAAGCTGCTCTACGTCACTCCTGAGAAGATCAGCAGCTCGGCCAAGTTCCAGAACACGCTGGACACATTATACAGCAGAGGGAAGATTGCCAGGTATGTTTCAAACTGATATATCAACCTTGTACTCCATAGGAAGCCTTCCTTCCACCTGCCCTTATTCCATACTCTTAACTTTCTATTTGATTAATTTCGTTGTGGGACAAAGACAATTTACCATTTCCAGAGACTCGCCGAGCTTCACTGTTCGGTGTCAATAAAATTGCGTGTTACTGTCGATGCTGGTGCACAGGAGTTACAGTGGCGGGTGTGTGGGCGGGATAGTCTTGTGCCACTCGCAGTGGGCGCAATTTTTAACACATGTTATAGAAAGATTTGGGTTAACAATTTTTGCGAACGATCGCCTGCCTGATATTTACTGTGTGTCACTATACAAGTTTTAATATAGCAGGAACACAATAAAATAAATAATGAAATAATCACACACATAGTCCTGTCCCTATACTAGGTTAACTTGTAGTGGGTGTCAGGAACTACGAGGGGCTAATGGTCTCACGACATCCAGACCCGAAACAAAATATTTACTGAACACAAACATTTGCATCGGTGCGGGAATCGAACCAACAGCGTTTCGCCTACTGCGCCACGGATGCTGTGATGGTATCGATTGTTTCATCTTTTTATTTATTTATATTTATTAGCTTGAAAGACGAGATGAGCAGGTCGCTCGCCTGATGGTAAGCGCCACGCCTGCTCATAAACAGAAGTAATGCCACACACAACTTTGAATATCAAAGCACTGCAAGACACTGGACTGAGGGGCTAGCACGGAAAACTATCGAAATCGTAATGTAAAGGTATCGAGGGCTCGATAGATAATTCCATATATATATATCATTCGTATATATTCCATATATATTAGTTTCTTTTACGTACGATAGAGGCGCTGTACCAAAATCTCATAGAAATTGTTGTTGATGACAGCTCGAATAACTTTTCGCAAGTTTTCCGGTGCTAGCCCCTCTGCGCTGGTCACCCCTCGACATAAGGTGTTAAGTGTCACAATGGGCAGTAATTAGACCGGTCACCTGTGGTCAGGTTCGTGATCGACGAGGCGCATTGTGTGTCGCAGTGGGGCCACGACTTCCGGCCGGACTACAAGCGGCTGAGCGTACTTCGCGAGCGGTTTCCGTCCGTGCGTGTGACGGCGCTGACGGCCACGGCGGCGCCGCGCGTGCGCCGCGACCTGCTGCATCAGCTGCGCGTCGCCTCGTGCAAGTGGTTCCTCAGCTCCTTCAACAGGCCCAACCTCGCCTACAGAGTCATGGAGAAGAAACCCAAGAGTATCAATAAGGATGTCGCTGATATCATCAAGGAGAAGTTTTTCAGGTTAGTTTAAATTACGAAACGAGTACGTCGCTCGTTTGATGGTAAACGGCATGTCTGTCCGTAAACAGTAGTAACACTATTGAAAAAAGCACATCGTCTCATCATCATCATCATGAGCCATCATCCCGAGGCAGTAAATGTTCTGTCTCATAATGCCCAATAATGTCACTGGCTTCAATGTTCTTCACACAGAAGTACAACTGTACATGCCGCTGCATAACAGAGGACCATCATCTTTTTTTTAACTAGTGACAACATTGGGCCTGATCGTATATTTTTTTTTAGCTTGAGTGAAGGAACGACCAGGTTGTTCACCTGATGATAAACGTCACGCCTGCCCATAAACAGAAACAACACCACACAGCACTTTGAATTACAAAGCACTGCATGACATTGGACTGCGCTCGTCACCCCGAGGCATGACTCCTGAAGGAGCCACTATGGCGGATTATATGATATTAATGAATCCAAGACAACGGCCGATAACTAAACAAAGGGTTAAACTTAATAATTTCATATAGACATTCACAAAGAATGGTTCGGTAAATTTGTTGCTGGCGCTCAAAATGTATATAAAATCGAGTTTCGCACTTTTTAGCCTCTTAATGTGTAAAATGGTCGCTATCCAGTAATGTATAAAAAAACAGCAGTATGACCAATCTAGGAAGATATTTTTCCTTACCATCCTCATTGGCGCAGTGGACGAGAAGCCGGGTCTGAAACGAGAGGCCGCGAACTCGATCCCCGCACCGAGATAAGTGTTTGTTTGATCCACAAATATTTGTTTCGGATTTGGGTGTTGTGAGACCCGTTTGTAATATCGATTCTTATGTGGTAGAGCCATGGTGTAGACAGTATTGTCTATAGCATGAATGTCACTGTTTCACTGCAAGGTCAGGATAGCCCAAAAACAAAAATACACCCAACAGTCATATAGTTCTCACCCCACATAAGTTAAGTTGTATCGTGGGTATCAGAAAAAGCGGTCCTACAACACTCCAGACCCGAAACATATATTCATTGATTACACAAACACCTGTGTCTGTGCGAGAAACGAACCCACAGCTTCTCGCTTCGTAATTGCCTACTCGGTCACTACGCCGCCACGGAGGCTGATTTATTTACTCCAAAAATATTTTGAATCCATAAAATGTTATACGTTATTTAGATTCCGTATAAATTCTACCGCTAGTTCGGAATACTGTTTCGCTCGAGATGAACGAGCAAGAAACTCCAGCGTTGCTCTTTTCAAAGCTAGTTTACAATTACAGCATAAGGTTTAATAATATTTAATTGGAATTAGAACAGCTTAATTAAGCAATTACAGAAATGATATCTACGCGTTGGATTGACTTGCACGACCTCCGTAAGCATGACGAATAAATTAAGACCATAAAATCCTTCTCTTATGGCCGTTCCCGATATTCTGCCTATTGATAGATTTGCTTACTGGCAGTACAATTTTGACACATTTTGTATGGACAATCTGTCAAAACACTATTGATAGTGTAAGCAAATCTGTCTATGTCTAAATTCTAAGCCATATTCAGCTATTAAGCCTTAATAAATTTAAATTATGTATTAAACTTAGGCCTTTGCTAGAAAGGTTATTATACTGTGAAAGATTACTTGGAAGACAAAACACTTGGAATTGAGCCGCTCACTCCTTAAAAATTGGCTGTACATAGTTCTCTTTTTTATATATTATATTATTTAATATTGACTGCTCTATTGGCGCAATATTAGTAACGGGATATTGACATTTTAAATTTTGTATTATTATTATTATTTTTTTATACTCTTGGCTATCTCTTGAAAGGGCCAATCCAGGAATTTCTGTACATTACACTCGCATAATTTCTGTAAAACAATGTCTGGACATTAAAATAGGCCATAACCCATGAGTTTGTTTCGGCATTTCTTCTCATGGCCAGCCCTGAAATGCCGTAAATGTAATGTAGCATAAAAAATGATTGATATGTAAAAGTGATATTTATGATCCAATTTACAGAATAATAGATTTGAAATGAAATGAAATGAAATAGTTTTATTAATCATGTAGGCAATTAAAATAGCGCAAATGACAAGTCAGTACAAAATAAAGAAACTTATGTATTGAAATCATATCAACTAATGTATACATAACATACATAGCATCGTCAAAATACACTGGGCAACTATAAATTTTACAATATTTTTTTAGTCCAGAATTGTTAAGTATTATTATTATTATTCTGTTTTAAGGGTCGATATGGACCATAGGCATTTGAATTTGAATATATATAGAATATAGGGAACGTTATCTTTCAGAGACTCAGGTATCGTGTACTGTTTGTCGCGCAAGGAGTGTGAGAGTGTGGCTACGGACCTGCGCAAGGTGGGCATACGCGCGGCCGCCTACCACGCCGGACTCTCTGACAAGAAACGCGAACAAGTGCAGACCGACTGGATCGCTGACCGACAACATGTGGTGAGATGTAACGATGCTCAAATACTACTTTGATATGGGGATGTGAGATTAATGAAAAATAATTGATTAAATAAAAATAGATTTTTCTTTATTCAAAATTAATCGATTTTAATAAAAATAAATAATCGATTTCTGCGAAAAACCGATTTTTTTATATTATTTAAAAGTAAATACATACATACACCACTGGCAGTATGTATGTATTTCAGTGGCCACCGAGGCAGTAAAATAGTACTTTATTACAGTAGAAAAAAAATTATGGCCCAAATCGGCAAACTCACAAGTGGGTCACCTGATGGCCAGTGATCTCCACCGTTCAATATTAAAAGAATCATGGATGTATTGCCGACTTTAAAGGGAAGGGTAAATTAAGGGATTGGGAGGTCATGGTTACTTAGGCTTCCGGATATTGCTACTAATCTTGCGGCTTTCTGTGAGACAGTGGGAAAAACCTGGTCGAGCCGGCCCATTCATGTGTTTCTCTCTATTCTAAAAAAAGTAACTGGCGCTGCTAAAAGCTTGTCACGCTATCTCCTCCGAAACCGCTGGGGGTATGGGGTCGAGACCGATACCAATCGATGCAGAATAATGTGGGGAATAAAGTAACATATGTCTCATATTCGTCGGACTTTAAGTTTTTTATTTTATGTTTTGTGGAAAAACATGGGCAAAGCCCCTCCTAGTGTACCACAAAAATAAATTAAATTTAATATTTATTCCGATATTATTGCTATTTGATGTCACGAATTTCGGATTGTATGTTTGTAACAATGAGGTGTGTTGTCACTCGTCACTCGTCACTGGTCACTGGTCACTGGTCAGATATGCGCGACGATCGCGTTCGGCATGGGCGTGGACAAGGCGGACGTGCGGTTCGTGATCCACCACAGCATGCCCAAGTCCGTGGAGGGCTACTACCAGGAGGCGGGACGAGCCGGCCGCGACGGAGACCTCGCCGTCTGCCTGCTCTACTACTCATACGCGGACGTCATCCGCTACCGACGACTTTTTGACTGTGAGTACCATTTTATTTATTTATTTACTAGATACACCATCGATTGTTTCTTTTAAAAGTTACAATAGGCAACATATTATGTTAAAACAAAATGCACAATCCTTACAGGTGCATACAACATTCAAGTATTTCAATCAAGCGTTAATACAATATTATTAATAAATATACAATTGAAATTAAATAAATAGTGTGACGGGTGCATTCAGCACTATTTAAATTTCGCGCGCTTTATACCGAACGCTGCCAATGGCTCCCGACGTAACACGCAATACGCGTCGCACCAATAAGCGCCGCGCGAACCCCGTGAGAATGACAAAAGGGAAGGATAGCACGCGCCATGTTCCGCGCTCGTACTTCAGATTGTTTGTGTATGTTTCTATGTAAAATTATAATTAAAAGTGTCGATTAACCCCAAACTTATTCATTCCTCATAATAGTTAATATTAGGTTGATTATGTAAAATTTAAAAAAAAATATTCAGCGTTATTAACATATTAGCATTAGTTATTGTCAAAAAGTTCGATTATTTTTCATTTAAATTTATCTATAGAATGGTTATTGTATGGCGGGTGTTTCACCATGAGTATAGTAATTGCTATACATTTAATTACAAATATGTTTTTTGAGTGGTAGAGCCACGCTGTAGACACTTGTCTACAGCATGTATGGGCCGGCTCGTCCGGGTCATTACCACTGTCTCACAGAAAACCGGCGTAAAGTAGCAGCTTGCTGCTGCGTTTCGTACGGTGAGTGAGATATCCGGAGGCCCAAACCCCCTCCTCTTCCCAATCCCTTACTTATCCCTTTCCTTTAAGGTCGGCAACGCACCCATGATTCTTTTGGTATTGTGGGCGTACATGGGCGGTGGAAATCACTTACCATCAGGTGACCCACATGCTCGTTTGCTGGCCTAGACCATAAAAATAAAAAAAAAGTACACCCCCACCAGCAATGTCCCTCTCGGTCATTGTTTCTCTCCCTCTCACTCTTCCCATAATTAGTTATGTATTATGAAACATACACTGGGTGACCCCGGAATCTCGCGACTCACCTCAACGAACCACTATGGTGGGTTTTTTCACCATGTGTATAATAATAATAGCCCTGTATTATACACGTCCCATTGCTGGGCACGGGTCTCCTCTACTGAATGAGAGGGTTTAGGCCTTAGTCCACCACGCTGGCCTAATGCGGGTTGGCAGACTTCACATACCTTCGAAATTCTTATGAAGAACTTCTTAGGCATGCAGGTTTCCTCACGATGTTTCCTTCACCGTTAAAGCAAGTGATAATTAACAATTAATACACACATTACTTAGAAAAGTCAGAGGTGTAGGCACTTGAGGCTGGTTTCGAACCTGCGACTTTCGTCTCGACAGTCCATATCACTCCCCGCTGTGCTATCACTGCTTCTTAGCATTAGTTATTGTCAAAAAGTTCAATTATTTTGCATTTAAATTTATCTATAGAAAGGTGTATGGCGGGGTTTTCACCATGAGTATAGTGGTTGCTATACATTTAAGTTCAAATACGTTTCAAGTACACTCCCACCAGCAATTGTTATCAATTGTTATCTCGGTCATTGTTTATCTCCCTCTCACTGTTCCCATAGCTAGTTATGTATGATGACGTTTTTTTTTTTATAAATTATTTCATTTATTTTTTTAATGTGAGTGCGAGTGTTACGTATGTCTGATATACTTTTGGCTATCTCTTGAAAGGCCCAATCCAGGAATTTCTGTACATTACACTCGCATAATTTCTGTAAAACAATGTCTGGATATTAAAAGAGCCCATAACCCATGAGTTTGTTTCGGCATTTCTTCTTATGCCGTCGTAAATGTAATATAGCTCAAAAAATAATTGACATGTAAAAGTGATATTTATGATCCAATTTACAGAATAAATTATTTGAATTTGAATGTGAATATTTTGAGTGTTAAAAGTGTATGATGGTTTGTGCCAGTGGAGCGCAACACATCCCCGGAGGCGCGTCGGGTGCACGAGGAGAACCTGCTGCGCATGGTGGAGGTGTGCGAGAGCGCCGCGGAGTGCCGGCGCGCCGCGGTGCTGGCCTACCTGGGCGAGACGCTGCAGCGCCACAGCTGCCGAGCCGACAGGCGCACTGCTTGCGACAACTGCCTCAGTGTGCATCAGTTCAAGGTACTGTACCTGTACCTGTGTAGCTGTGTAGCTGTGTAACTCATTACTCAAGTGTCAGTTACAAATGCGTTCACAGACAGCTGATTTGTGTCAAATTACTATAGATGTAGTGTCAAACTAACAATTGATACTGATTTTTTTTTTATCGAAAAATAAAACTTAATTTTTACTGTACATTTTTTTGGGAAATAATCTTTTTTTTATTCATGGCACAGGCCGGCAAACGGGCAAGTGGGTCACCTGATGGTAAGTGATCTCCACCGCCCATGTACGCCCACAACACCAAAAGAATCATGGGTGCGTTGCCGACCTTATAGTAAAGGTATAATTAAGGAATTGAGAAGGAGAGGAGGTTTGAGTCTCTGGATATCTAATCAAAATCAGTGGGATTTAGGTTAGGGATGCAATTATTTCTTTCCAATTTCACCAAGTACAAAAAAAAACCATCAAATCGATCCACATTGCTCATACTATATCGCCTTGTCGATCTAATATAGTGTACATAAGTTGCCTATTCAGTAAGGTTCTGAAACATTATATTTGTGAATTTTTCGATTCGAAAACTGTTCGTTGTTTGAGATAAAATTTTGTGCCCAATATGGTGATATGCTCGCCACCAATCACATCATAAAACGGAAATTAAATCGGCGAGCACTAGATTGAATAGTTGCGTCTCTGCCTACGCCGTCGTGGAGACAGGCGTGAGTAGTTGTGTGTACTACAGCCGGTGGACGTGACTGAAGAGTGCAAGGCGATAATGCGGTGTGTACGAGCGGGAGGGAACTATACTCTACTGCACTATGCTGATGCACTGCGCGGCTCCATGCAACAACGCATCATAGCGCTGCACAACACGCCCATACATGGCAAGTTAGTATACATATCTTATTAATACAACTATCCATACATACAAAAACTATAAATATGTATATTTCCAACACTTCCCTACAGTACAGATTCAGCAACGCATAGACTGGACCGCTGAACCAGAAGAACTGATTTTTTAATTTAATATCTATATTAATACACAAAAAATATATGTATAACCACTATTTTTTTATACTGAGTGTAAGGAAAACGCTTCCGAAACCTAAAACAGATGGTAGTGCTGGTGATTGCGAACACGATACCGCTAAAAATATCGTAAAATTGATTGTATGTAACCTTTGTAAGAGAAAAAATATGTGAGTGTGAATTAAATTATCGACGGTCCAAGGCCACTCGTCGTATGTATGTCGTATTACAGAACGACACTCAAGTAAGCTCTTTTCTAAGTGCCGATTTCAGTACACGTGATTTGTCTATTTTCGGCGCTAAACAAAAACGGATCGATCACGTATTCATCCACACTTAGCAAAAAGTTCACTTGAGTGTTGATCTATAATACGGGTCTAAATTCCCTCCCCAATCATCGAAATAAAATAACTAGCACGAGAAACTCTCATATGAATCTGCCAAAAATACGGCCCCTCTTACTTACACATGCAAAGCTAAAATCACACGTAACACTCATACACGCAACAAAAATTAATGAACATTTGAAATCAACTTCATTTCATAAAAGTTACTGTCTAAATATTAAATTTCTAAATCGAGATACGACGTTCTGCACCGAGCAAAAAAAAAAAATTTAGTGTCGACTAGAGATCATGAATGAAATTTTATGAATTGATGAAATAACAACTTACACAGACTTTTATAGCCTAGTCCCCTTGCACATAGTTTTGGTGTGGTCGGGTTTTTTGGTTGAGTTACGTTTCTTGTTATGTTATTATCCTCCAATCGTTTCGTTTAGGATCGGCAACGGTAGGTGGAGATGGTTGATGTGTGATGTGTGATGTGTGATGTGTTGTGGGTTTGCAGACTGAAGTCGTGGGGCCGTGCTGAGCCGGCTCGGTTGTTGCGCATGCTGGTGGTGCGCGGCTTGTTGGCGGAGCGGCTCGTGCTCAACAACGACATCGCCAGCGCATACCTCACGCTCGGACCCAACGTCGACAAGTCACTCACTCAATACTTTTACATACATACTTTCTTTAACTTTTATCAACAGATGCTAGAAAGGAGGCACTACACAAATTGATCTGATCTGATTTATAGTGATTTCTTACGTTTACGCGAATATTACACATTGAAATAAAACTAGGTTATACGGATTTTATCGCGGTTTAATTTTTATTTTAGTCCGGCGTTTCGAAAGCTTTTCAGCCTTCGTGGTCACGGGAGAGACTCCCTCTCTAGTTTCTCCCGGCGCGTGGCCGCGATAAAATCTACTAATCTGATTTAGTCAATTTTAAGTCGGTGCGATTAACTTACAAAATTGTCTATAAAATTACATTCAACATTATTTGAATCAGATAAGAAGCTTATTTTAATATATAAGTCGGTTTTATTTTTGTTAATAATGCCTCCATGGGACAGGGTACATACGGGACTAACTGCTTGTAAAGCGAGAAGTCGCGGGTTAGATCCCCGCATTGGGACAATTGTTTGTATGGTCCATAAATATTTGTCTCTGGTATCGGTACCGTGGGGTAGTAAATCTTTCGATGTAGACGGAACAATACGGAACTAGTATTTCAATACAGGTCCTAAGGTCGCGTCACCGGCACCGTTGACGCCGTGTCTGCCTGTTATTATTATCTACTATGTCGAATCTAAACGTCACTAGCCGTCAAGCCTAAAAGTAGGGCGTTGGCGTCACTCACACCAACGTCTGACGCTAGACGCGAATATTAGAAGTCGGCCTTTGGTTTGGGATCGGGACTAAGTATCTGCTATGTGAATATATTATTATTTGATGATGCAGGTTGATGCGCGGTGCGCAGCGTATAGTATTCCCTATGAAGGTGGACGAGCGCGCCCGTTTAGAGACGGCCCCGACGAGCACGTCCGCGCCCGATACACCTGTCGCTACTCTACTCAAGGCGCTGCAGGATCGATGCTATGCGGACCTGGTCGAAGCTTGTCGGTAATGTACTTGCATTTTCCATAGCAGATGGTCGGCACACCAGCAAATTGGTCATCTGTTGTTATATAATGGGCTTACGTTCTGCCTTTTTCACTTAATCGGTCTTTAATGTTTAATTCGTGACTATTTTGATATGCACATTATTACTCTGTAATACTAGGATATTTTGTTATAATTCCGAATGAAAAGTAGTTTGAATAGTTAATGATTGTGTTGTAGTCAGATGGCGTCAGCTCGTGGCGCGTCAGTATCGGCGGTGCTGCCACAGGCGGCGCTGCGCGCTATAGCGGCGCGGCTGCCCGACACTGCAGACGACATGCTCTCATTGCCGCACATCACGCGAGCCAACTACCAGAAGTACGGACACCAGCTGCTGCAGATCACCGCAGCGTATGCCATCGAGAAGATGGGTGAGTCATCTGTATTCATTCCGATGTTAACATTATCGATATCGGCATTAACGTTATCGACATCGATATGTAACTCGATTTCAACATTATCTATATCAATATCGACATCAATATCATTGGCATAATATAGTCGTCAATGTTAACATTATCGATTTTAATGTTGATTTAAATATATATGTTATCGATGTCGACATGAATATCGACAAAACAGATAGTATAGATAAATAATTTTTTGCTATTCATTTACTCTGAAATTTTAAATTAATTATCGCACTGTATTATATTCTCATCTCTTGTTGTTAGTTTATCACTATTCACATTATCCCCGCTAGGTTTATTGATGCAGCATCAGGATGAAATGGAACAGGAAGAGCGTAGGAACGAGCGAGAAGACGAGGATTCTGACACAGACTGGGAACGTATCGGTAAGGAGGCACAGAGCTCATCGTTCTCAGGACGTGGCAGGGGCAGGGGGATGGGGAGGGGGGCACGCAGAGGGAGGGGAGGTGTCAGGAAGAGGTCAGTCTTACAACAATAACATTCTTATAGTCTTACTACACAAGATAATGCTAATTTGATGGTTTAGAGACAATCCTGCTTATAGCAGAATCAAAAAATTCTCGTGAGAGCATTTTAAAATTTGACAAGTTATCAAAAAAAATATTGAGATATAACAAAAATAATTTTTTTTTTGTTATTTGTGACGTTTGTTGTAATATTTTAAGTTTTTTTTAAATTACATGTGTATGCTATGAAACCTTAAGGTCCTGGGCTCAAATCCCATTTCGGACAATCACAATTTGTGTTTAATTATTCGATTCGAAAAAAGCACATGAACTGCCCAGGATTAGAGTTTGTGTAAAAAACCCTTTTGACCTACGTGCAAAGTAAACGTTTAGAAATAATATATACGAATTTTAATAGGTTCAAGAAAAAGTGGCCTTCGTCAGCAAAGAAGAAGGCGTTGAAGGGAGCCGTGAGGGGCGCGGGCAGGGGACGGGGGTTCACTACAGGTCAGTTATCTGAAATAACTCGTTTATATACAAGGTTCATATAAGCAAAATATCATTTTATGTATTCCCATTTATCACCTCTTATTGATCTAGTGATGGCGCACTTAAGCTGAATAATCAGTTAGGTTCTGGGTTCAATTCTCAGGCCGGGCAATCACAATTTATGTTTTCGACGCGAAAAATCACACATAAGTTATCCGAGATTGAGACTTTGGCCCGATATGGCAATAGGCTGGCCATAACCTATCATATGAGATGGAAATAAGCTCGGTGAACCATGGGTGCACTAATCTCTTCCTACTCCTTCGAGGATACGGGCGTGATCTTCTGTTTGTGTATTTTCAATTCTTGATCCTTGTTTAAGTAAAGAATCAAATGTCCCACATGTTTCCAGCGAGTGGCAGCGCACTCGGCAGTATGCCGATACCTCGGACCAACATCGCGGCGCCCAACACCCGCCCTGGTGTCTTCAAATCATCCAAATTAAACTTCTAATGTATATATATTTATATAAAATGTTACCAAAAGGTGTGCTCATATTTAAGGGTCGTTACATACACCAGACAATGAGTGACTAAAATTTATCGATAATATCGATCACATCCCTATAAATTAAGTGAAGTACGTGAGCAAGAATATCAAACTGGAGTAAGACAAAAACTGCTATTTATCATTAGTGTTGTCCGAAATAGCAAGTCGAGTATCGACATGTAACTCATTCGATAAAAAGATAATGCTTTATTAATGTCCTAGCAACGCAATCTGGTTGGGTACGGGGGTAAAACATTATATCGTACACTATATTTCACATTGCTTAAATTTGACCACACATTTCTGTAACACGTTGTATAGGCCGCGTTTGGAAATTGATTAATGACCGTTTCCAATAATCTGTCTACTTACAGATTTGCTTACTGGCAGTACAATTTTGACACATTTTTTACGGAAGATCCGTCAAAACACTATTGATAGTAAGCAAATCTGTAGGTAGACAGATTATTAGGAACAGCCATTAAAGTGCTATTAGTACTAAAACTTTTGAAGTTGTAAAATATATATCGTTCCTTACACTTGAGGTTAATATCTGTATAGTGAATTATTTTTTTTCCCGCTTTGCTACCCAGGGAAGTAGAAAAATACATATTTTCAACTCATCTCTTCCATATTTTTATTTACTCTATCTTTTTATTTGATCAATTTTCAATAGCGCGCCTCGAGTCTTATGTTCAACCATCCCGGTTAGCCAGATATATAACGAGAAAACGTGACAACTCTAACTTTAATACTGGTTTAAACTAACGTGTTGTCTGCGTTGTCACAGTAACTACTTAGTACAAACTAAGGCTTAAGTTATCCTACGTTTTTTAATTTAAACCGAGTTAAAAGATCCAGTCCTGCACGACAAAACGGTGCGGCAAAATTTTCCTGCGGACTGGTTCCGTTTTAGTCAAAAATAATTTCATTTCAAAAAATTATTTGTTAACTTAATTTTAAAAATGTTATAATTAAAGGTTTTTAATGCGTTGTGTAGAAACGAAGGAGTGGAAAGAAAATAAACTTATTATATTCATAAACTTATTATATGTTTATAGATATTATTATCTATAAATAAATAAATAAATACACCCAACAGTCACACACATAGTCCTGACCCCACACTAGGTTAAACCTGTATCGTGGGTATCAGGAACTACGAGGGACTTGCGGTCCCACAACACAGTCCCAGACCCGAGACAAATATTTGTGGATCAGACAAACATTTGTCAAGGTGCGGGAATTGAACCCACGGCCTCACGCTTCGCAACCGGCTACTCGCCCGCTGCGCCACGGAGGCTACCCATTGCTGCTGTCTATAAACATTATTCATACAGCGTTAATGGGTGAAGTGATCTATCCCTAATTTAAATTACTTGGGCATGATCTAGATTGCGTAGAAAAATGTTTTTTGTCAAGCTGGGCCAGACTTTTTAACCATAAGTATTTTTTTTTCTTCTTTTTTATTATTTCTTAGGATACCTACCATATCAGTCTATAAAAATTCAGCCAACTAACCTTAGTAGGTAAAAATAATTAAATGCAGGACAGCCCATAATGCGAATTTAACAAACGCTTGTCAGTCGCATTCCTTCAGAAGGAAAAGCGCGCATCGCTGTTTCGCGCCGTATTTAACCGCCTTTAACAGTTCCTTTAGTTTTTTAACCTAAACGACATTAAACTATAGAATATAAAAGTCTATAAAATACAAATATTGACTATAATATTCATTATTTATAATTCCGCAATACACCCTAGCCAAAGACAGCGCGCGGCGTGCCTCAACGGCTGAATGGAATAACAAATTTCGTGGCGGTAATCTGGAATGATTTTATAAAGCACACACAGCACATACCTTCCAATGATTCATTTCTATTACATAATATGTAATGGAAAAATATTATTTTATCGTCTTGTCATAGGTACATTAATATTTAGAATTGATGCAAAACATTAATTGCTATACGATCCAAAGTTCGGAGGGTCATTAGTTTCAAGTGGTTCCGGTTGTTCGTTGTGTAAATATTTATGTTAACACTTCAGACGAACGATCGTTTGTTTAATTTATAGTACTTGAGTTGCACATTGAAATACAAACTGTTATCGCACGTCGTAATGACTCACACGTCTCGAGTTCGGAGATAACGTAAACAAAAAGCGACCCCTTTTTTGTGCCGCTTTTAAAATGTGACGATGGATGATGAAATAAACAAATGTAGGTACGTATCTAATGTCATGTCAAAACAATATACGGAACTGTTTTAGCCGGTAAATAAAACGCGAAAGTACAGAGGCCACGTCGTGGCCGCTTGTCGTTCATGCATTATCGCGCGACGAGACGCCACGTCGTGGATATTAAAAAGAGTTTTATTATTCTCCAAAACAATCTTATATGTTAAAGACCTATTTATATATACGATGGTCATAACGCGGTGTTCCTGTGCGAGGGAGATAGCGAGATAGTTGCACTAGTCACTAATCCATAATTCAATTTAACGCGCGTTTTAACCAATATTTGAAGTATTATTTGTGGTGTAATTTTTCAACCAATTTTGATTCCCTTTTGTATAATTTTCTAACCCTATTATTCATGTCTGTTGAATAAATAATGGTTAAATATATTTATACAACGTGTTACAGAATGTAGTCATAATATTTAAGGGTCGAATACCTGACAGTGAGTGTACCGGATCTTATCAAAATCTACACATTCAAAAATTTCACGCAAATTTTAATCACTTGTTTATTATGATCGAGAAGATTGATCAAATCCTTGTAAATTAAATGTGCGTGAGCATGAATAACAATGCTGCAGTGAGACAAAAGTTTAGCTGTTTATTATTTATTTTAGTGTTGTCCAATGACAACTTCATCGGACTTTTGGGTGAGCGCTTTAGGCGCTCTCAACCCTTACATTTAGGACCTATAACGTACACTATATCTTGCTTAAATATGACCACACCCTTCTGTAACACGATGTGTATGAATTAATTTCAATATACCTAAGTTTTGATTCTCACCGCTCTTTCGTTTCGATCCAACATGTTTTACTCAGTACCTCTTATTGTAATTTTAATTATTAAGTGTATTACTATAAATATAATTTTCGATAATAAATGTGTTTTTCATTTTTACAAACTAAACTAACTGCTACTAGTTTATAGCACAGGACGGCAAACGAGCAAGTGGGGTCACCTGATTGTAAGTGATCCCCACTGCCTATGAACACCCGCAATCTTACCAAACGAAACGTATGAGCAAGCCGCTACTTTACGTCGGTTTTCTGTTAGACAAGAACTGGCTTCCTCTTCACATGTCCATACCATCGCAGCTTACTCTCCTGAATCTTATCAGCTATATCTCCTACTCTCTGGCTGCCTCGCACGTACTCGTTGTGGATTTTATCGAACTTTGTGTCACCACACATTGACCGAACCATTTTTATTTCGGCTACTTAAATGGCATGAACGCATCTTGTCTCAACTGGTGAATCAGCCCACCAGAATCCCAGATGTGGCGAGTCACACGCCTTCATTGCTGGACCTTCTGCTGGCGAGTCATCCAGCCGGGTACAATGTGACGGTGGGCGCCCCTTTGGCTACCTCCGACCATTGCCTGGTTGGATCCTCAGTGCCTCGTGCCCTGCCTACCACACCTAAAAAAGTCAGGCGCAGAATCTGGCACTACTCGTCGGCAGATTGGGATGGTATGCGTGAGTACTTTGCATCCATCCCTTGGGGGCAGCGCTGCTTTGAGGGCAACGATCCTTCTGCGACTGCCGACGTTATTGACGGCGAGATCCAGTTAGGAATGGAATATTACATTCCTTCCTCGGAGGTCGTCGGTGGTGGGCGTGGACGCTCCTGGTTCAAACGCGACTGCGCAGACGCTGTTAGTCAGAGACAGGCTGCATATCGCGAGTGGATTAGGGGTCGCGCATTGAAGGATCCCAACATAAGCTCACTCAAAGCGGCCTATAACCAAGCCACCAAGGCCTGTGAGAAGGCGTACGTTAGAGCGGATGCTCAGCGCATCAATAGGATTGGACGAGCCTTGGCAGATCATCCGTCAAGCAGTCGTGCTTATTGGAGCCTTGCCAAGGCCGTTCAATCTAACTTCTGTCGCCCCCCGTTGCCACCGCTGAGATATCCGGATGGATCTCTGGCCCATAGGCCGCAGGAGAAAGCCACTCTACTGGCAAACCTCTTTGCGGCTAACTCGCGGCTCGAAGACGGCAATGCGCTGCCGCCCACGGTGCCTGATTGCGGATATTCAATGTCGCATATTCGTATCAGGCAGTGTGATGTGCGGCGCGAGTTGCTGTTCCTCGATGCACGTAAAGCTAGTGATCCGGATGGTATACCGGCGGTGGTACTTAAAATGTGCGCGGCCGAGTTGTCTCCTGTGCTGACGCGCCTATACCGCTTCTCCTTCCTCTCCGGTATTGTGCCCCAATCTTGGAGAGAGGCCAATGTGCAACCAATCCCAAAAAAGGGTGATCGGTCGGACCCTAACAACTACCGTCCAATCGCCATAACCTCAGTGTTGTGCAAAGTAATGGAGCGGATCATAAACTCACAGCTGATCCGCTACCTGGAGGATCACTCGCTGATCAGTGACCGACAATACGGCTTTCGGTCGAAGCGATCCACGGGTGATCTTCTTGCGTACGTGCTACATCGCTGGGGGGAGGCGGTTGATAAGCATGGCGAGGCTCTAGCCGTAAGTCTCGACATCGCTAAGGCGTTCGATAGGGTCTGGCACCGTGGTCTTCTCTCCAAGCTTCCGGCATATGGGCTCCCCGACAACCTGTGTACATGGATCTCCGGCTTTCTGCATGAGCGTAGAATGCGTGTCCTTGTTGAAGGGCATGCTTCTCAGCTCATGTCAGTTAATGCCGGGGTCCCACAAGGCTCAGTGCTTTCGCCCACCTTGTTTATTCTGCATATCAATGATATGTTACCACTCGGTAACATTCATTGCTATGCAGATGACAGTACAGTGCATGGGTGTTACTGCAGTAAGCCCACTGGTAGCCGGGGAGTCACTGAGGGGCAGCGAGAAAATCTTGTCATTGAGCTTAACCGGACCTTGGATCTCATTTCAGAATGGGGTACTAAGAATCTGGTTGAGTTCAATGCCAAGAAAACTCAGGTGTGCGCGTTCACGTGCAAAAAATCCCCGTTCTCTCCCCTCCCCAATCTTCAGGGTATCCCGCTCGCAATGCGGAATAGCCTAAGTATCCTAGGCATGGATATTTGCTGCGATCTGAATCCAAGGAACCACATCGAGGGCGTAATATCCGCCACTTCACGCAGGGTCGGAATCCTGAACAAGGTGCGTAGGTTTTTTACTCCCGGTCAGCTTTACCGCTTATACAAAGCGCAGGCACGGCCGGGTGTGGAATACTGTTCGCACCTTTGGGACGGTTCCGGCAAGTACTTACTCGATGCCTTGGACGGATTGCAGCGACGGGCTGTTCGCATTGTGAATGATGCAGACGTTACTAAGAACTTAGAGCCGCTGCAATTGCGTAGGGACATTGCCTCACTTAGCTTTTTTTATCGTTTGTATCACGGTGAATGCTCTGAAGAGTTGTTTGACCTTATCCCATCCTCACCTTTCCTTAACAGAACCACGCGTGCTGGCTTACGGCACCACAGCTTCGTGGTCTCTTCCATCTCGGCTAGAACTAAAAAGTTCGCAAAATCTTACTTCTGCCGGACCATCAAGCTGTGGAATAGTTTGCCGGCACACGTGTTCCCTCCTTCCTATAATATGGGGTCCTTTAAACGGAGTGTGAAGAAGCAATTAGGCAGGCCGGCATAATTTTGCCGACCTACGATAGACACATCGTCTGTCGTTGGTCGACAGTATTCTTGGATTGCGCTGCACTTAACATCAGGTGTAGCGTAGTCACTTTGCCGTGCCCGTATAAAAAAAAAAAAAAAAAAACCGGCTCATGTTACCCTGCCATATATAAGAACTGGTTACAGTCAAGTGAACCACTTTTATTTTTATTGCCCTATGGTACTGCAGCTTTTTGTCACTGGTCAAAGATCAAGAGAAAGACTGACGACAAGGTGGAAAGATTTAGTGCAGAGGGACATGGATGAATGCATGCTATCTTCAAGCGACGTCGGAGACAGAGCAAAGTGAAGGTAAAACCGTAGGAAGAGTGGCCCATTTTGTGGGACTCATAGTCAAGAAGAGAGACTAACGTAATATTGTTATTACAATGCGACTTAATATATATATTAGGTGTACCGCCGATAGATGGCGATGTTCATCGAAAGTATTTTTAATTTAGTTTAGTATCTCAACATTCCGATTACACCAAGTAAATAATATTATTTTTATACTACACGTCACTAGTACACGTACACGTCCGAGTTTGTTAGGGGCCCAAGCCCCATACGTACCCAAGCAAAGAGAATATAACTATACACAAGGAAAAACTAACTCCTTTTTATTTTTTAAAGTTAGTTTTTATATAAGTACCTTTTTTAGCTGCCAACTCTCAAGCAAAACCGTGCAGTCAGACCTGCAAAAAAGCGCCAGAAGCGCTAAATCGCAGATGGCGAAAAAACGCTACACTGTATTTGACATGACTTGTACTTGTTATACATAATAACCAATAATAACGCACTATACTTTCACGGGGAAACATCTCCACGGGCGGCTATTGGTAGTTACCTATGCGTCTTGGTGGCGACTGGCTGGCGTTTATTGACCGTTGCTTTATTACCTGTAAAACGTCTGTACCTGTAAAGCATTTAAATTGTCAATATAAATAATTATGACATTGATATTTGACAGTTGTAGTTCAAATAGCCGTTGTTTTGCACGTGTTTCACTCTATAGTACACTTGAGGACAAAAAGAGGATCGTTAATTTTAAAATGTTGACACGGTAAGTAATGTGCATCAATTCATGTAAAATACCGGTCAAGTGAAAATATAGGGCTCTATAAGGGTTGGTCAGGTAACAGATAGACAGATGATGCAGAGCGTCGCGGCGTAGTTAGTACTATACTAGTTGGGTTTTTAAATTATTATACTTAGGTAAGAGTGTCGTTTAAATGCGTTTAAATCACAAAGACTTAAATACTTAAGGTCGGCAACGCACCCATGACTCTTTTGGTATTGTGGGCGTACATTGGCGGTGGAGATCACTTACCATCAGGTGACCCTCTCGCTCGTTAGCCGGCCTATGCCATAAAAAAAGTCTTTTCTCAAAGCTAATGAATTTTACGTTGATGCCTATTTATTTTTAACCGTAATCCATAATTTCACCAATTACGAACAAGCAAGTATTGTTTTAAGGCTGTTATCGCAAGAGAGCTGATGAGATGAATGAGATTATTTTTTTCTTGCGATGTGGATTCTCGTGGAGTTTGGGAATATCGACATTATCTTCCGCAAAGTATTTTGTAAGCAACTTAGTGAGTTTTGAAAGGTGTTTCATAAAATCTGATAACAGCTCTTGTGAAGCAACGATCGCATTAGAGACCAGGTATATAAGCAAGTATTTTTAAGTAAGCAGGACTCGCGGCTCCCTAGTGCCTAGACCCTTTGGGAACCCCTATGTTAAGTAGTGCTCGTTTTCACCGACGAACCGTATTATCTAGATATCTATCTCCATATATCAATATATCGAAGCTAACATGCCGGTCCGGTATCCACCCCACGAGAAAATGTAGTCTAGTGCTATTTTTATATCTCTTATCACTCACTGTCGTGGGGTGCATGTTACGATACAAACGAAAAACTAGGTTGATGTCGACAAGTTTCTCTGTTACGCGCGAGATGTCATTTATGGTACTGGACTGCATTCGTCACCTCAAGACAAGATCTCAAGTCTCATAATGCCCAGTAATTTTACTTGCTTTAACGTCCTTCAAACCGAAACATAACTGCAGTTACACTACATACATCCACTGTTGCTTACTAAGCGGTGGTACCAACTATCAGCCAAGACGGTTTAATTGTGGGATTAAACCATATTATGAATCACTAATAATATTAAACTATTATTGAGATTATTAGGTACTTAATACTTGCACAGATGGAACGATCAAACTTACCTCAAGCTTAATTTTTGTCCGAAATGTATAGAAGTTTAAGTATATTTTTTCGAGTATAAAGGTAGGCCTTGTCAAACAGATGGCGAACCAAAAGTCGCCGCGGTCAGCGAGAGATTATTATTTTTGTCCAATTATATAGTATGCAAAGACTTTATTGTGTTATACACTAAAGTCGTGGGTATTGCCTGTAGGAGAGTGTGTATTTATGTATGTATATGTTTGGTTTTCTAATTCTAGTAACATAGAAATGCGAAAGAGAAGCGCGTTATACCATTTATTTGTCTCGGTTTGCTTTGTCACGACTTCTTTCGCTGCCTGTTCGGCAAAAGCATCAATATGTACAAAAGCTAATCCAGTTTCCCATTCATTTTCACCCCGCGAATTTCTATTCACTACGTTTAACCGTTACCTACCTGATATACAAAATTAAATGTACTCTATGCCTACCTGCGCAGAATACTTGCCAGTCAACACTCGCGAGTCGCGTGTCCGCCCGTAGATAGAGGAACCTATAGATACGGCACCGTGTAACAACGTATGAGATCACACAACCCTTGTTTAAGTTGGTTTTTACATTCTAAAATACAGCACTAAAACATTTTTTATGTTTTTTAAAATACACCGCACGCACTTTCAAACACTATGATGTGAGAATACATAACTACATAACCATAAATGTATAATTTTATAAAATACAATTTCGGACACCAATGTTTGACTTCACAAACTTGGAGTCAAATAGTAACAGCGTTAAGGCCAACAAATAAGTAATTTTGTCTCTTTCACACTTAATGTATTTTATTAAGCCTCTTTCGCTGTGAAGTAAAAGAGATGGAAAACGTGACTGCATCTATAGGTTACTCTATCTACGCGTGCGCCATTCGGAATAAACACTCGTGTAAATATTTTAACCAATCATAACCCGGGCGGCTATTGGTTGTTACGTACGCGTCTTGGTAGCGACTGGTCTCCGCTGCTTCATGCTTGGCTGTTATTTAATTCTAATTTTGACATGGACACTATTGACAGTAATAGTTCGGGTTGCCGTTGTGTCGCACGTGTTTCACTCTATCGTACATTTCAAAGATAAAATAAGTGGATCGTTAATTTTAAAATGTCGACGCGTAAACGAAAATTTTCAAGTGTTAAAACCATGTAAGTAATTCGTAATGTGCATCAATTCATGTATCAAGTGAAAACTTATAGCCCTTTGATGGTCGGACAAAGAACAGATAGACAAACGGAGCGGCGTAGTTATTACTAAGTTAGTTTGGTTTCCTTGGCACCCTTTGTGTACGGACCCTTAAAAATAAGAACAATTTGCTAATCATCTCGTAATGCGCTCGCGCACCCTTCAATGGACACCAACCAGATTCAAATAGCTCAGCGGGGAGTGGTCCGGACTGTTAAGACTAAAGTCACTGGTTCGAAACCATTCCCAAGAGCATGCACCTCTGACTTATCTAAGTTATGTAGGCAGGTAGGCGGATGTGTAACCCTTAACCGATATTAAAACAACAAAATAATACTATTCAAAAACACATATTTTTTTTATTTCACCTGTCTGCTGTCGGACAACATTTTACAAGCCGAAAAAAGGGTCACTTTTTGTTTTGTCAATTCTGAGACTGTGAGTCATGTAAATAAATAAATACACCCAACAGTCACACACATAGTTCTGTCCCCGCATTAGTTAAACCTGTATCGTGGGTATCAGGAACTACGATTCGGTCTAAGTATTTATAATAAACAAAGGGTGGTTCTGGGAAGTGTTAAAACAAATATTTACATCATGAACAAAGAACCCACTTTACACTATGACCCTCCGAACTTTGGGTCCTAGAGCAATTAATCTTTTACATTGATTCTGAATATTATTATATTTTCAAAAAGACGATGAAATATGTAACCGAATTAGACATGTGAAATGTGTATTGCTTTACAAAAACATTCCAGAAAACCACCACGAAATTCGTCATGAGTGGCCGCCGGTCATCTTTGACGAACGTGTATCGCCGAATTATAATTAAGATTGAAGTTTTTATTCAGTTCAGTATTGTGTCTTTGTCATTTGTATGGTATAAGTCAAAACAATACGAGTATAGTCACCGTTTGTAGCGGTTATTTATGGCGCGAAAATAGCGATGCGTCGCAATGCCTGCTTATGGCGTCCTGCACAAGCACTTGAATGATAGGCCTTTTCCAGGCATTCTGCCACTCAACGTCAATGAAGCCAGTTTCTTTTTACGGATGAAACCAAGATGCTTTATGGCAATGATGGACGGTACATACTGAAGACAGGAAGAGCGTTTTCAGTAATGTTGCATTGAAGAGAAGGTGAGTTATGGGCAGTCTGGGGCGGAATTTCCACCGGAGAAAAAACTGGGATCGAGGTTGTGACAGGACCACGGTTGCCACCACTAAATAGCGACTAATACATTCCTCAATGCCTAGAGGCTCATGTAATGCCATATGCTGAGTTTGTAGGCCCAGAATTTATTTTTTATACACGATACTGCAAAAACACATACCGTCAGAATTGTTAATGAATATCTAGAGGACGTTCATATCGCCGTAATGGAATGGTCAAGAAGCATGGACAAGGAGACAATAGCGCACCTGTGGGATGACTTAAAGCGGCATGCTCGAGCTTACCAACCAGCTCCACAAAACATGAAGGAGCTGAAAACTACCAATTTAGAAGAATGGGAAAACATCCCACAGGATGCTATAGTGAAATTGATTTAATTCTGTGCCAAACCGCATGATCGCCGTCATAAATTGTTGTTTTATTTAATTTTAAATGAGAAACGCGAAAACGCAACGTGTTGCACTTATTATTTTTTTAAAGTCTATTCTGATTTTTATACAAAATTACCTTTATAAATAAAAATGGAGGGTGGCTCGATTTTGGTGTCCGACAGTGTAGTACTTCATCATTAACTGACTTCAAAAAAGGAGGTTCTCAATTCGGTGCGTTTCTTTTGCTTTTTTGAATACATCGATTTCTCCGCAAAATGAGGACCTATTTTGTTGGGAACAAATTTTGTTCGATAGAGTTTAGCTGTGATGTAGTCCAGATTTATAACGAAGTATACAGTAAAAAACTCCTCAACGGACAACAGTACGCTCGTCGTTTTTGTGTTATTGTATTGGAATTTACATTCTATTGCTGTAACTATCACATAAAATTTAAAAATAAAATAAGTTCAACAAAACTTAGAAGCCGACTTCAAAATAAAAACACTGAAAAGTCAAAAATAACCATTTCTATAGGTCCCTTTGGAGGCGTTTCTAAGTTTTGTTAAAACTTCTTTTATTATTTTACTTTTTTTCTGTTATAAGAATAATAGAAATTTAAATTTACCCTAATGAATTATTGTCGAGTGCGCCACCTGCGCTCGCAGCTCACTCGTGGCTCACTTCACAGCCGACATAAAGTTGAATTGGAGTGTAACTACCATGTTAGGCCAAAGCCTCTAGAAGACGTGGTAGGTCCCTCGTAGCGAGATACCGTCTGGGTTGATATCACCGCTTTGTCTTTTTCTACTGCCAAGCAAGACAAAGTGTATCATTTGAAGGACATTGAAGCCAGTGATATTACTAGGCATTATGAGATTTAACAACTTATGACTTGAGGTGACGAATGCCGTCCAATGCGATGCAGTGCTTTGTAATTCAAAGTTCTGTGTGATGTTGTATTTGCTTATGGGCCGGCGGCGCGGCGCGGCGTGCCGCGTGGCGCGTACATCAGGCGAGCGACCTGCTCGTTTCGTCATTCGAACTAATAAAAATAAGTAAAAAAAGCTAAGGGGCTCAAGCCCCCCAATCAAAAGCATTTAGGTCCACTGACAAATCTCAGACTAAATGAGTTGCGGTCAATTGACTGTAACTAAGTGCGCAATTTCTTTGTACCGCACAGCTTGTCAAGTAGTATACAAAGTCTTTGGTTTCGACAGCTCCGTGGCGCAGCGGGCGAGTAGTCGGCTGCGAAGCGAGAGGCCGTGGGTTCGATTCCCACACTGAGACAAATGTTTGTGTGAACCACAAATATTGGTCTCGGGTCTGGGTGTTGTGGGACCGCAAGTCCCTCGTAGTTCCAGATACCCACGACACAGGTTTACCTAGTGTGGGGTCAGGACTATGTGTGTGACTGTTGGGTGTATTATTATTATGTTTGTCTTGCCATAATCTCGGGACTACAGAGTCCCGGACCTTTGGAAGGCGTGCGTGGGGCCAAAGCCAACACGTAGAGGCCCGTTAGACAATTTTAATTTTATATGGTGATGTGACACCGCCCGGCGGCTATCCTTGTATACACTATAGAAGTGTATCCAAGGACAGCCCCCGGTCGGTGTAGGACTATTGTAGGGATGGGCAAAAATTTATATATACTATTTTATTGAGGTGAGGTGTTGATGGATCGGATAACCGGGTCTATGGGAAGGACTATGGCACCTGCCTGACCTATGTTGAAAACATGGATAAAATAGGCAGGTGGTGACTTGCCAAATCAGGTAGATGGGCTCCCCAAAATAGTCACTAGAAAAAGCAACAAGGGAGCAACACCCAGATGAGTGGCTAAAGGGTGGAGAGGTGTCACTGGGCTTTAAACAACGATCATTTGCTCCCTTAGGGTCCCATCACGTTGCCCACTCACCACTTACGTTTCACATCCACCCTTCGAGCATGAAGCTCTCGCGACTCCACTCTGACCGGCCGGTGAAGGCAAGCCAGAGGTGGGGGACCTGTTCCTCATCAGTGTTCACTCCAGCCGGCCAGTGAAGGCGAGCTAGAGATGAAGAACAGGAGCCTCCCCCGGGAGCACTCGGGTACGTAGGGTCGCTACTCCCCAACAGCTCGCCACAAGCTGCCCTGCGGGCTTATTATTATTATTATTATGGTGTAAATATTTATGTTAACACTTCACACGAACGATCCTTGGTTTTATCAAAGACTGTATACTAGGTACTAGACAAGCTGCGCGGCACATATAAATTGTACCACTAAGTTGCGGTCAATTGACCGTAACTCAATATAACCATCTCGCTTACTCCCAACTAAAACCACTATCGCGCTCCCTGTTTGTGAGCTGTCAAACTCCCGCGTTATGTGACACAATTTTACTTCTAAACAGCTCGTATAGTAGTATACATTAAAGTCTTTGGTTTTTATAAAGTACTTGAGTGGCACATTGAAATATAAACTGTTAACGCACGTCGTACGACTCACATTCGAGAATTCGTAAACAAAAGGCGACCCTTTTTTTGTGCCGCTTGTAAATTGTGATGATGGAATAAAAAAAAGTGCCTACGTGTGTTTTTCAATTCAATAAAGTAAAATATGCAATCTATTGTAAAATAAGATGGCAATTATTAAAATTATGGTTTTGTATCTATTTAAAAATAGTGAGATTTTTACAATTAATTTGCAAACTAAGTAAAAATCCGCTTACCCTATTTTTCATAAAATTTAATATGTTTTTATTCATAATGATTTTTAATTAATATGTTAACTTAAATAGTATCAATTCTAACGACAACATTTTTCTTAATAAACCGCCGATACAACATTTTAGGTACATAAATAATTTCGAAAATCAAGCGCCGTTTTTCCCGCCTGTGCCCAAAATAGCCGCAAAAGGGTCGAGGTATACTAGGTTTAAGATTGTTTTTTTTTGCAGCGATAAAATCAAAACTTTCAAGTGCCTTTGTCAAAGACTTTAATGTATGTATAGGTATTACTAGACAAGCTGTGTGGTACACAGAAATTGTACCACTAAGTTACGGTCAATTGACCGTAACTCAATATTATCATCTCGCTTACTCTCAACTAGAATCCCTATCGTGATCCCTGTTTGTGAGCTGTCAAACTCTCGCGTTATGTGATTCATTTTACTTCTGAACAGCCTGTCTAGTAGTATAAGTACCTACATTAAAATCTTTAATGTAGGTACTTATACTACTAGACAGGTCGCAGTGCGCCACGACTGCCTCGGTGGCGCAGTTGTAATGCGTACGCGTTACGATTGAGGCTAGCGCTGAGGTCTCGGGTTCGATCCCCGGGTCGGGTAAAGTGGTATTGGGATTTTCTATAACGAAATGCTCAGTATCAGCCCGGAGTCTGGAATTTGTGCCCGGTATGGCGATAGGCTCGCCCCCTATCACATCGTGGGACGGAGATACGCTCGGCGAAATGTGGGTGTACTGGTTACACCTCTGCCTACCCCTTCGGGGATTACGGGCGTGAGTGCGTATGTATGAGTGCGTATTAAAATCTTTGGCCATTGTATAAAATTTAGTTTTAGGATTGTGTCGACTCTTTTATTCAATGTCGATGTGCGAATGCGTAACATAAACGTATAATTGATAACTGACTGAACTGATAACTAACAACCACATATTTTATTTTTAAGTTCAAAGTGTCCGAAGAAAGCGGCTCTCCTAGCACAGCAGTCAAAGCATGACGTAACGGATGGCGACAGCAATGTGCTTACGCCAGCAGCTCCGGCAGTTGCAGAAGCTTCAGCAGTTGCGGCAGCTCCGGCAATTGCAGAAGCTTCGCCAGTTCCAGCTGACGTACCAACAACTTCACGACTCATTCCACCGTCTTCTAGACAGTAAGTCGCTTACGTTTATATTTAATCGATAATATTAGCTTTTGCTCGCGGCATCCCGGGGATCTTGAGTGTACTCTCGATTGGTGCCGGAACCGCCTCTACGTTATGCACCTTTGCGGTTCATTCTCGAGAGACTCAAAAGCCCATCACAGTACTGACGCCATTCAGCGTCTCCGGCAGCAAGATGTTTTTACGCTGCCGTCCGTCTCTCGGGGGCGCACCGTAAAATGAACATTGCGTACGAAGACTGCGCATGCACGTTGCATATTTATATATGGAGGAAAGCTGTGGAATAGCTTGCCGGCGCACGTGTTTCCTGCTTCCTATAATAAGGGATCCTTTAAACGGAGTGTGAAGAAGCAACTAAGCAGGCCGGCATAATTCTGCCGATCTGCAATAGATTCAGTGTCTATCGTTGGTCGACAGTATTCTTGGATTGCGCTACACTTACCATCAGGTGTAGCGTAGTCACTTTGCCGAGCCAGGATAAAAAGAAAAACAAAAATGTTTTAGCTAAAGGCATGTTTACGAGAGAATAAAATCGAAACTTTCAACAGCCATTATATAAAATTAAGGTTTATGATAGTGTCGACTCTTCTATTCAATGTGCGATGTGTGAATGCGTATTATACTTGATGTTAATTGATTACTTACTTATTTACTATAATATAGATATATTTACTAATTACCATTTTTTTTCTTTTTAAGTTCAATGGGTCCAAAGAAAGCGTTTCTCTTAGCACTGCAGCTGAAGCATGTGGTAACGGATGGTGTCAGTAATAAGCTTACACCAGCAGCTTCGGCAGTTGCGGCAGCTCCGGCAGTTGCAGAAGTTTCGGCAGTTGCGGCAGTTCCATCTGACGTACCAACACCTTCACGAGTCATTCCACGGTCTTCTAAACAGTAAGTCGCTTACGTTTCTGTTTAATTGCCTATATTAACTTTTGCCCGCGGCTCCAACCGCGTGAATGTCTTCCCGAAATAAAAAGTATAACCTAATCTAGCTCGGGAACCTTATGTTAAATTCCACTTCTAGCAATCACAGATGAGTTGCCCGGGATTGTCATTTCAGCTCAGTATAGCGATTGGCTCGCTTGTCACATCATGGGACAGAAATAAGCTCGGCGAACCGTAGGTGCAGCACTAGTTGCACCTCTAACACACTCCTTCAGGTATACAGGCGTGAACTTATGTTTTATGTTATTAAACTGCTATGTTTCAGGACCGCGAAAAATACTAAAATACTAAAAGTGAAGACCGGGAGGCCGGTGAGGAGAAAAACTAAAAGACTAAAAGTGAAGATCGGGAGACTGGAAAGGACCGTGAGAAAAACTAAAAGACTAGAAGTGAAGATCGGGAGACCGGAAACGACCGTGAGAGAAACTAAAAGAGATTCTCCAGTCAATGATCCGGAACCTAGTGAACTTCACGAAACCAATGATTGTTATATAAATTACGGTAAGTAAGTTCCTGCTGTTTTAAGGGTTTTTACTAGCTTGAATGACGAAACAAGCAGGTCGCTCGTCTGATGGTAAGCGCCCCACGCCTGCCGATAAACAGAAGCAACATCACACAGAACTTAAAATATAATTACAAAAGCACTGTATGACATTACACGAGCCCAGTCTAATGACTGGGCTCGTTCATTTCACTAGTTTCATTGTCCTTCAAACGCCACACAGCTACTTGGCGGCAGCAATAGACAAAGCAGTGGTACCAACCCAGATGGTCTCTCGCATATGGGGGACCTAGCTACTAGTAGGTTTCTAATGGCATTGCTGTTTGGTGGGTATTTCTATTTATTTTGTAAAGAACCAAACCCACGTCATCAATCAGTTAAAGTTTTTTATAAAAAAAAACTAAAAACCATTTCGAATTAATGACCTTTCAACCAAATACTCAGCTAAGTGCGTGTCGAACCACGCACAGTGCAGGATTCCGTAGTCAGGGTAAAGTCAATATTAATTATATCGGCAGCAATAAATGAGGTTCAAATCACCTTTTAAGTTATACCATACTATTATCTTGATTTGTTTTTAGAATTTTCCACCTCGTAGTTGAAAAATTAGAGGCAGATTATACCTATTACTTACGATTTTGCACACGCATATCTCACAAATTAATTACTTATATAAAAAAGTTATTTAGCAACCTCTATAGGACCTATTCAGTGATACCACACATGCATATGTGCAATGGAAAAAGTTACATGTACGGAGAGCCACCTTAAAATATGTTTTTTCTTTATTTCACTACACCTTTGTGTAGAGGTTCATAGAATACATCTACCATCCAAATTTCATCCATATAGTGCTAATAGTCTCCGAGTGAAATGGCTGTGATATACGTGCGGACACCACCAAATCATAAAGGCTCCGTTTTTACCATTTGGCTACGGAACCTTAAAAACCACTCGCACACGCAAACGCACACGTAGACGCAGAGACAGACAGAGACACAAGCGCACACACAGACACATGCACTTAACTTTTTATTTAGAATGTAAAAGTAATACATGGCGTTTGTTTTAAATTTTATATTATTTTACCGCTCTTATACAAAATCTGCTTTGACAAAATATTCCGTAATGAAGTAAAGTAGGTACAAACGGTACAAACATATGTTTATACAGCAATTGAGTCAGCAGATTTCTAAGAATTTTCGTGAAAGCCAACATAGTTTTTACAATTTAGCCTTATTTACAGTTTTGTTTTATCAGGGAGCGAGCTGGAGTCTGACCACAGCGACGATGAAGGCTTGTTGCCTGTCTTCATCCCCAGAGCCGTTCGGTATAGGATGTACTCATCAGAAGAAGATGACGCTGATCCGACCGTCATCCGCGAACCGACCGCTGATAATACACCATCCGTAGAGTCGAAGCATGAGGTATCGGATGGTGTCAGCATTAAGCTTACACCAGCAGCTCCGGCAGTTGCGGCAGCTCCGGCAGTTGCGGCAGCTCCGGCAGTTGCGGCAGCTCCGGCAGTTGCGGCATCTCCGGCAGTTGCGGCAGCTCCGGCAGTTGCAGAAGCTTCGGCAGTTGCGGCAGTTCCAGTTGACGTACCAACACCTTCACGAGTCATTCCACCGTCTTCTAAACGGTAAGTCGCTTACGTTTCTGTTTTATTACTAATATTAGCTTTTGTCTGCGGCTTCACCCGCGTTAATGTTATTTCCGAAATAAAAACAATATTTAGGACAGTTCGGGAACCCGGAAAAAACCCTAGTTAAAATCCCACGAGCAATCACACATGAGTTGCCTGGGATTGTCATTTGAGCTCGGTATAGCGATTGGCTCGCTTGCCACATCATGGGACAGAAATATGCTCGGCGAACCATATAACATAATATAAAACTGCTATGTTCCAGGACCGTGGAACGCGGTGGTGAAACTAAAAGAGATTCTGCAGTCAATGTTCCCGAACCTAGTGAGCCACACGAAACCAATGATTGTTATATAAATTATGGTAAGTACCTGCTGTTTTAATGTTTTTTTACTAGCTTACATTTTGCAACACCAACTATAAGATAAATTATTATAAAATGTAACTTTTCATTATTATTGATATGTTTTTACTATATCCTATTTCTATAAGTTCTTTTGTCCTTATTAATATGCATGCCGTGTTCGCCTCACATTGTAACGACATTTAGCTTAAGACTACTATTGTAAGATACCTAATATTGTACTCAATTAATGTACGTTGCGTTGGCGATACAAATACAAATAAATAAATAAAAATAAATAAAAAAAGCTTAAATGACGAAACGAGCAGGTCGCTCGTATGATGGTAAGTGCCACGCCTGCCCATAAACAGAAGCAACACCACACAGAAATTAGAATAAAATTATAAACCACTGCATGCCAATGGACTGCGCTCGTTATCCTAAGACATAAGGTGTTAATCCAGATGGCCTCTCGAATGGGGGACCTACCCCCTAGTATGTTTCTTGTATTGCTTTTTGGTGTAGATTTGTATTTTTAGTTTTTTTTATCCTGGCTTGGCCAAGTGACTACGCAACACCTGATGGTAAGTGTAGCGCAATTCAAGAATACTGTCGACCAACGACAGATGATGTGTCTATCGTAGGTCGGCAAAATTATGCCGGCCTGCTTAATTGCTTCTTCACACTTCGTTTAAAGGACCCCATATTATAGGAAGGAGGGAACACGTGTGCCGGCAAACTATTCCACAGCTTGATGGTCCGGCAGAAGTAAGATTTTGAGAACTTTTTAGTTCTAGCCGAGATGGAGGAGACCACGAAGCTGTGGTTACGCAAGCCAGCACGCGTGGTTCTGTTAAGGAAAGTATTTATTTTGTTTTTACCGTTTAGCCTTATTTACAGTTTTGTTTTGTTTTATCAGGGAGCGAGCCGGAGTCTGAGGACAGCGACTGCGACGCTCAAGAATTGGTGCCTTTCTTCATCCCCAGAGTTTGTCGGGATACGATATACACAGCAGACGAAGAGGACATTGATCTGACCGTCATCCGTGAACCGCCCGATATCTCCGAACCATCCGAAGAGCCAAGTGATTTTTATGATTTTAAGTGGACAGCGCTCCCAGATCCCCCAATTCCATCTAATTTGAGGAGGGAAACGTTTTCAAACATGAATGCTGGACCGACTACTCCCTGCCTCGATCCTTATGATACATTCACTAGCATTTGGGATCGACACATTATGGAGCACATCGTCTCGGAGACCAACAGATACGCTCAGGAAGTGGCAGACCGCATGATGGCTGATGATAAACTCCGCCCCAATAGTCCTATATCCTTCTGGACGGACACAACCGTTGAAGAATTGTACGTATTTTTCGCGCTAACGCTCGGGATGGGCATTGTGTACAAAGCCGTACTTGAAGAATACTGGTGTACCATGCCTAATCTAATGTCTACCCCCTATTTTGGTACACATATGTCATTGAGAAGGTATGAGTTATTGAACAACTGTTTGCACTTCAACAATAATCAGGTCATGCGTGAGCTAGGACTGGACGCCTCCGAGGCGAAATTGTATAAAATTAAACCTGTGGTAAACCACCTTAATAATAAATTTCAGTCTCTCTATATCATGCGTCAAAATATAGCGCTCGATGCGTCGCTTATCTATTGGGACGGTTGGATGGACCAACTCAATCCGAATAATGTCACCGCAGGTATTAAGACGTATGAGCTTTGTGAAGTACAATCTGGATATTTGTGGAGGTTTGAGATTCAGTCTCATAATAAGACTCCGCGTCCAACATATCCTTCAGACGAGTTTGCATCGCCCACTGTTTTGAGACTGTTACATGGTCTCGAGTACAAAGGTTACACGTTGTGGATGGGCAATTCTTATAGTTCACCTTCACTCGCCCGTAGACTCAAGTCCATTGGTTTCGACTGTGTGGGTACATTGAGAACCAATCGACAACATATGCCCAATGATTTGGACCAACTGGACGAATCAAAAATGAAGGTTGGTCAGATCAGTGGGTTTACGTCAGGCGATGTCGACGTCATGGTATATAGAGGTAAATACGTATTCGGCACGATTTCTACATACCATGGCCGCCAGGCCATTACCAAGGGCGGTGACGTTCCCAAACCCACGCTGGTATTAGACTACAATAGAATGATGGGTGAAGTGGACAGAAAAGACCATGTTTTGTCCACGCAACGTATTGAAAGGAACCATACAAGGATTTGGTACAAGAAGTTATTCCGTAGACTTCTGAATGTATCTGTGTTAAACGCTTATATATTAGTTAGAAGATCCGGTTCTACTTACACACATTGTGCATTTAGACGAGCTCTTGTAAAGTCTTTAGTAAAAAAGTATTCTAATGTTAGTATACCTCAAAATGATAGTATACCTATCGCAACAGGCCGAGATGTTCGCGTACATTACTTACTAGAGTATCCGTTCATGTCGACGGGGAAATCACGGAAACGAAAAGTATGTAAAATCTGCAAGAAACGAGTACATACATATTGCGTGGGATGTAATCAGGCTGTTTGCATGACACCTTGTTTTGCTAAATTCCATACGCGATAGCTATCTATACGACAGTTACGGAGTTTTGGGCACTTATAACACAAATTTAGAGAATTCCCAAAGCTTTTGGGATTTATTTTAAATATAGCAGAGGTCAGCCAAAGAGCATGTGGGTCATTGATTGATTTGATTGTGGGCTCCTTTTCTCCGCACTTAGCCCGTTGAATGTCGGGCCATTGTGCGTAGCTTAAGCATGTGGGTCATGTGATGGTATGTGCTCTCCACCGCCCATGACACCCGATGCATCAGAAGGATATCATGGGCGGCGATCTTTCCTATCCAATCAAACACTCTGTATTTCTCTATAATTATATCCTTTTGTACCTGATCCTTGTCCGTTTTGTGAGGGGCATCTTTTTAAACCTTTATTGTCCACGGCGTATTATGTAAAACAATATGTAAGTTTTTCGGCTTTTAAACTGGGGAAAATATACATAAAGCAATTTCATTAGAATAGTTTATTCTATTTTTAGATTTGGCCCTTTCGAATTTCGATGATTTCGCCAATGTCAAGTATTAAAATAGCAATATGTAAAAATAAAGATCAAAACGTAGATATCTTTAAAAATATGCTCAATTGTTAGTCCAAGAATATTTTATGTTGACTTGATTTTTAACCCAAACATACTAAAATAGAGATGTGACATCACTTGGCCTATACTTACTAGCATAATGCAAGTTGACACTTTGAACAGTGAAATTGTCGGTTTTGTTTATTTATACTTTTTTAGAATGTTTTTGTAGAGCGACTTTTATTTGTGTATTTCGATTAGGCAATTGGTCGTATTGTAAGATATATAATAATTAGTTAGAATAAATGCAACAGAATTTGCACTACGATCCCATCGATATACTTTTTATTTATTTTATGATCCAACGCTCACTGGTCAATTTCCAATTAAGACTGATTATTCTTAAGATTTTTAATTAGTTCTAATATTTGCCACGGCCTGCTTATAGTCATACTATAAGTTATTATAAATGTTCGGGAATAAAAAAATATGGTGATAAACTTGTAAATAATGTAAATGAATGTTACTATAATGTTATATTATATGTTTTTTAATTTTAATGAATGGTTTTATTTCCGATGTTTTACGAGTTTTATACAGCTAACTGGCAACAATTTGCTTATGGTTAGCTGCTAACCTACATACACACTCACTCACGCCTGTATTCCCCGAAGGGGTAGGCACAGGTGTAACTAGTACACCCACATTTCGCCGTGCTTATCTCCCTCCCACGATGTGATAGGGGGCAAGCCTATCGCCATACCGGGCACAAATTCCAGACTCCGGGATGATACCGAGCATTCCGTAATAGAAAAACTCAATACCACTTTACCGGACCCGGGGATAGAGACCTCAGCATTAGCTTAATCGTAACGCGTACGCTTTACAACTGCGCCACCGAGGCAGTCACCGAGCAGTAGCTGCTAACCGTATTTTATAATTTAGATTGATCAAATATGTAAAGTTTTTAATATGATGGCATCAAGAACATCGTAGCATAATACCTAACGATTCGAATGACACTTGAATGAATAAATGATAGAAGTTTTATATACAGAGTGTTGCATAATACCTAACGATTCGAATGACACTTGAATGAATAAATGATAGAAGTTTTATATACAGAGTGTTGCACAAAGGTGGTAACGATATTTTTTAATTTTTTTAATAGGCTTGTATACATGTCCCACTGCTGGGCACGGGCCTCCATTACTGAATGAGAGGGGTTAGGCTTTAGTCCACCACGCTGGCCTAATTGAGCTTGGCAGACTTCACATACTTTCGTAATTCTTATTATGAACATCTCAGTTATGCAGATTACCTCATGATGTCTCAGTCACCACAAAATAATCGATAATTAATACACACATTACTTAGAAAAGTCAGAAGTCCATGCTCTTGGGGTTGGTGTCGAACCTGCGAATTTCGTCTCGATAGTCCGTACCACTCACCACTGAGCTATCGATGTTTTTCAGCGATCTTTAATATACATGTTTTTTTATTTTAATTCCCATTTATGTACTTGATGTAACATGTGTCGAGTGAGAAGTATCTGTGATGGTATGGATTAAATCATAGTTGTGAGTTTGTTCCAAAATTATTTTTTAAGTTCGAACTTGAGTATGTTGTATAATAATTAATTAATTAATAAATACACCCAACAATCACACACAGTCCCGACCCCACACTAGGTAAACCTGTATCGTATCAGGAACTACGAGGGACTTGTGGTCCCACAACACTCAGACCAGAAACAAACTTTTGTGGATCACACAAACATTTTTCTCGGTGCGGGAATCGAATCCACGCCCTCTCGCTTCGCAGCCGGCTATTTGCCCACTGTGCCAAGGACTACCAGAAACGAAAACAATGGCGTTGAGCTCGTATTGCGTCACGAAATAACAGATTCCCTTTGGTGAGTCGCTCGTTGAGTTACAAATTAGAGGTATATACTTTTAGAAGTTAGATTTTTTCCTAGTCTTAGCAGCAAGCAGTAGCTCATCTCTCTTAGCTTTCCTTACTAGTTTAATTACATTGGGCGTATAGCACCTCGCAATGGTTATGTTTAGAATCTACTCTGGTAACGTATATCCCTGCACATTACAAAGCCCACGACGACAATCAGAAAAGCAGCTGTAACATTTATACGGCTGAATATTTCTTAGCACTTAGCTAAGAAATTGACAGCGGCGCAGTGGGTGAGTAACCGGCTGCGAAGCGAGAGGCCGTGGGTTCGATTCCCAAACAAGATAAATATTTGTGTGATCCATAAATATTTGTTTCGGGTCTAGGTATTGTGGGACCGCAAGTCCCTCATAGTTCCTGATACCCCCGATACAAGTTAAACCTATGTGAGGTTTCAGGGCTATGTGTGTGACTGATGGGTATATTTATTTATTTATAAATTTCAAACCCAATTTTAAAATTATGTCCCTTGCTAGGTTTAAAAATTGCACTGTCGCAAGATATATAAAATAAACTTAACTTCCTTGTGTCACAATATAATTTTATTGGAAACCGTTGAATAATTATTGTTTTAACCATAACAAATATACTTGTTTATTTACTCCTGCACGTGTATGATAATCTTCATAGCCGATCCTGTTTTGGCGAGGTCCAACGCTTCCTTGGCCTTCTCTAGTGGGAAGTGGTGAGTGATGAACTTCTTGAGGGAGATGGCGCCACTGGCCACAGCTGCAAGTGCTGTCGGGTACCTGATAGGTAATGTCAGTTTATACAGCTTGCGCTTAACATAAGCGACACGATATTATTTTGTCAAACCCTTTCGTTGTGAAATAACCAGTTTTATCTGGTTATCTATAAATATATCGAATATTATTATATTTTTGGCGCCAAACAAAAACGGACTAAGAACGTGTACAGAAATCGACACTTAGCAAAGAGCTTTCTTGAGTTCTATAATACGGGCCTAACATGCTGGTCCAGTATCTACACCCCTCTTTTTCCGCCTGGCTTGGTCCGCCTTTCCATAATGATCTGATTGTGGATTTGGTATTATGTAGATCGACCCGTACACGTCTTTTGACCCCCACAACGGGAACCAAGTTTTATCATTGCCTCGTCCGTGAATCAGCAGAGTGTACCACATGCAGATAAGGCTTTGGGCTTAAGATGTCCGTTATCCACATCCAATCTCGTTTGCCATAAGTAATATTTTTAGTAGCCAGTATGTATTTCATCATCAGCCACAAGACGTCCACTGCTGAACATAGGCCTCCCCTAATGCCTTCCAGGCCGACCTGTTGGAATCGACCTGCATCCATCGGCTTCCTGCAACCCTTGTCAGGTCGTCGGTCCATCATGTAGGTGGACGTCGTCTGTTGCGCTTGCCCGTACGTGTTCGAAATACCACAGGCTAATGACGGGGAGCAGCATGATTAGCGCGAGAATCTACGCTCTGCGCTCGCCAACCCGCCTGTCAAGCGTGGCGAGTAATGGCAGAAACCCCCTTAAATGTTAGTAGGTACTTACGTGTTCATAATTCTATATGAGCCCTTGATGTCGACTTCACGCAGTAGTGCTTGTGACAAGGGCAGCTCCACCTTCGGCTCGCCGATCCCGATCACTAAAACTACGCCACCTGTCCTAGTCACCTATTAACAAAAACATACGTTTTCTTAATTATTATTAAAATGTATTATAAATCTTATCTTCTTTATATTTGCCTCTGTGGTATAGTTGTAATGCGTACGCGTTACCACTGAGGCTGACGCTGAGGTGTCGGGTTCGATCTCCGGGTTAGGTAAATAGAATATCCCAATATCAGATGATATTGGGATTTTCTATTACGATGATCAGCCCGGAGTTTGGAATATCTCACTTACCGTATGAAACGCATCAGCAAGCCCATTCATGCTTTAGACAAAACTGTCTACAGCGTGGCTCTACCACTCAAAAACGTGGTTGGTTCCACACAAGAGTGGCAACATATCGGTGTTTTTTATAGGTATAGTTGGTATAGTTGTTCATGGGCAGTAGAGATAAGGCAACCCACTTCTTCGTTTGTCATATTAACTTACCTCCAAGGGGCTTAGCATATGCCACTCAAGATCATTTTGTCGTGAAAAACCAGTTTTATCTAGGTCGAGGCGCTATCTTTACTTCAGGGAGGCAGACAGTTTTGCGACACATTTGAGTGTCAGCGACTGATCGAGTTGGATCGTTGACGAGTTTATTCGTCGGTTAAAGTAGGATCGGTGCCTTGAAGCCGCTCAGTAGTTGTGTAGTGACAGAATATTTTTTAAATCTAAATTAAAATAATACGAAATTGTGAACATTGTGTTTTGTGCTCGCATTTTTTATACTCGACTCGTTATGTCAAAAGTAGAAATAATGTAGAAGAAATAGTACCTAGTTTCAACCTCTTTGTGGTAGGTATTTTGTCGACGAACACGAACATGACGTAAATCTCGGAATGATAACTTTTACCCGAGGTATTTGACATCGATAGTTCTCTCGATCGATTTCGATTCGAGTTCGATCTCTCTTGGGCGCGAGGTATGTCGTGTTGCATACGTCGTGTCTTTTACAAGGTGGTAGGTCCCTCGTATGCGAGAGGCCGGCTCGGTCGCTACCACTGCTTTGTCTATTTCTGCCGTCAACCAAAAGTGTGTAAGCACTGTTGTGTTCCGAGTTGAAGGACATTTAAGCCAGTGAAATTACTGGGCATTATGAGACTTTGATGTATCGGGGTGTCAAGCGCAGTCCAGTGTCATCCAGTGCTTTGTAATTTAATGATCTATGGTGCTGTAGTGCCAGAATAAAATAAAATATAAACTAACCAACAAAGCCACTCTCTGCGCAGAGCTATACCCACATGCGTCCATTGTGATGTCAGGTCTTTTGCCCATCAGATCTAGAACCTTCTCAACCGTTTGTTCATCAGTATACTCCTTCTTGATGAGCAAGGTATAGTCGGCGCCGAGCTCCTTGGCAATGTCCAAACGGCTTTGTACCACATCTGTAATGAAATGTACCTATATTACATTATATTCTGTGTTTTAAAGTGATTGGTCCACGCTGTACCTAGTATTCTCTACAAATATAGTTGGACTGAGGTAGTAGGTACCACTGTCCTACAAAGAACCGTCGTGAAGAACACTTCTTGCTGCTTGCACAAGCTTGCTGTTACGTTTCGTCTAAGCGTCAAGATGGCTGAACCGAGAGATATGTTTATCTAGCTTTTACTCAGTTGATGCTCCTATTCTACTCTCAAGTGCCCCCACTACCATCCGTCTATGATTACGATTCGTGTCACTAATTTTTTTTAATGTTTATTTTACACACTATACATAATATAAGAACAGGCGGACTTAACGCCAGAGACATTCTCAACCAGTCAACCTTTGGGTAGTGCAGAAAATAAACAAGGCAGGTGTAAACAAGAAGAGAATAAAAAGATAAATATTGAACATAATAATATTATTATATATATTTAAATACGTAGGTACATATAAAATATCTCTCTATTCTAAAAAAAGTAACTGGCGCCGCCGCCGCCGCTGCCAAAAGCTTGTCACGCTATCTCCTCCGAAACCGCTGGGGGTATGGGGTCGAGACCGATAACAATCGATGCAGAATAATGTGGGAAAGAAAGTAAGATATATCTTATATTCGTCGGACTTTAAGTTTTTTTTTATTTTATGTTTTGTGGAAAAACATGGGCAACGCCCCTAGTAATATAAAATATGGTAATAAATAAATAGATAAAATAAACATACTATATACATACATATACTATACACATATACCGACAAACATACCAAACTAACGTGATGACTCCCCTACTCCGTTACCCAACAGTTGCCGAACTCGGGCTTTGAGAGCCAGGCGGGTAGTAATTAAGTAATTGTACCTGTCATGACAATTTTATTGGCTCCCATAGCTTTGGCCGTCATGGCGGACAGTATTCCGATCGGACCTGCGCCAAGTATCAAGATATTTGACCCTAGCGTGACATTGGCACGGTTACACGCGTGTATCGCAATCGCTAGGGGTTGTACGGCAGCGCCTTCAGCCATTGTGAGATTGTCAGGCATTCTGGAATATAAGAGATGCGATTTAAAATGTAGTCTGGATCAACGAAGTATATATTTAAATTAAATATTTGGAAGAACTACGCTGTATCCAGTACAGTAGGAGCATGGCATTGAAGTCAGTAAATTACTGGAATATGGGCATTCTGAGACTCAACATCCTGTCTCCGGGTGATGAGCGCAGTGCAAGGTCATGCCCTACTTTGTAATTCAAACTTCTGGGTGTCGCTACTGCTTATGAGCAGGCGCGGCGCTTACAATCAAGCGAGCGACCGTCATTCATGCATTAAAAATGTCAATTACTTATGGCAGAAGTCAGCAACGTGTTTGTAGTATCGGCACAGGTTGCCGGGTGCACCCATCGAGGAGCAGTAGTACGGCCTCACGCACAAGTTGTACTTGCCATGCTTGCACATGTCACATGATCGACACGGCTGCGTCGGCTCGATCGCCACTCGATCGCCCACCTTCAGCGTTTCGACGTTTGCACCAACCTGCATAATGAAAATCGTTAATATTACCAGACTGATATGAATTACGGGCCTTGAAGCTGCTCATAACAGCTACTCTATTACTAGGTACTAGGTAGCAAAGGCGGACTTTCCCTAAGGCCGACTAGCCACGGGAATAGGGCAACCAGATATTAGGGGCAGCCAAACATAAAACGTCAAACGATGCGAAGTTGACAAGGAACGACTCCAAAGGTACTTAAAGCAATAATCCACGTGTGATGTAATAGCGCTCGCCTACTGGCTTTGAGGGTTGAAGCGCACGCGGGAGTTCAGCGGACCGCGCAGTGCATCATGGTCACCGATGCAGACGTATAATGTGTAACATAATAAGAACATGAAATCTGTAATTAAAACAAAGTTAAGTTAATTATTTAACATACAAACGCACTCACGCCTGTAATCCCCAAAGGGGTAGGCAGAGGTGTAACCAGTACAACCATATTTTGCCGACTATATCTCCGTCCCATAATGTGATAGGGGGCGAGCCTGTCGCCATACCGGGCACAAATTCCAGACTCCGGGCTGATATCGAGCATTTCGTAATAGAAAAACCCAATACCACTTTACCCGACCCGGGGATCGAACCCGAGACCTCAGCGTTAGCTTTATCTTAACGTGTACGCATTACAATTGCGCCACCAAGGCAGTTAATTATGTAAGTGAAGTTTAATTCAGTGTCTTATTTAAAACCTGTCCATTTTCAGTGACCCATTTCTCTAGCCGAGCCCCTCTTGCTGGAAGGCGAAATATTTACCAGATATATATATATATTGCTATACCAGAATGTAAAAAATTGGGGTGTGCGAGTCCGACTCTAACATAGCCGGTTTTTTATATCATCGAGTCCATGACATTAAATAACATCAAATAACATCAATATTATGACCTATTAAGTCCCCGCCCATAATATATTATCTCGTGGAAGGTTATCGAGGTGATTACGTGGTATTTTTATAAATAATCACTTAAAGGCATAAAACGAGAGAAATAAGAAGTGTTTGTCATGTAAAAGTGATATTTATGATCCAACTTACAGAATAAATTATTTGATAAGAGTATCATCTATTCTAAGTTGAATGTTATAAAAAAAACCGTTTGTTTCTTAATTTCGACACATCATAACTCCGGCCCGACTAGACTCTCTTCGTAGTGCCGTCGTGCAGGAGTGGCCAACCAGGCTGGAGATTGTGGCAACTGCCGTGAAGACACGGCCCAATAGACTCTTGAAGAGTGCCTAGCCTATTTATTTATTTATAATGCTTTATTGTACAGACACTAAGTAAAAACTAAAAAGACAAAAAAACTTTTAAACATAATACAATTAATTAACAGGCGGCCTTATCGCTCAGGGCAATCTCTTACAGCCTAGGACGAAGGGCGCAGTACTCTCATAAGAGTCGTCGATGGTGATCTCATTCTGCCGGCCGCCATGGTCAGAAGATGGAGGTCGTGGCGGGCCATGATCTTCTGGGACCACGTTATGTCGCAGAAGGTGAGTGCCAAACGGGACCGGGAACGAACTGTGTCTCGTAGGTATTATAAATATTTGGATGGCACTGCACTTTAATAAAAATGAAAATTAAACAAATAAATGTTTTCTTTCTTTCTTTACTTACCATCAGGTGAAGTGTAATCACTACACCGTGGGATAAAAAGAACATAGTTCGATGGAAATGGGCATACGTTGTGGGCATATTTCAGGCTTTCATCACCTAACACTGGCCCACAAACTCATGTGATATTAACAGACCTTAACAACCACGCCAGCTCCTTCATGTCCAATGACGTAGGGCTCCGTGATCACATCCATGCCGCAGGTGCCTGTCGTGTATATCTTCACGTCGGAACCACAGATGCCCACGCAGTCTATCTTCACCAACACATCTAGATAAAATCAGTTCGATTGTTCAAATTGTCGGACCATGTTTGAGTGTTGTGGAAGCGTAAGTCCCTCGTAGTCCCTCGTAGTTGGTGTGGGGTCAAGACAACAGTTTGTAAAAGCTTGAAATCTCTCTTCCACCTGCCCCTATCCCACTGGCAGTGGGTCAGCGCAACGTGTCGAATTTACTATAACTAATTTAACATGAAAGGTTTGGTTTGTACTTTTTACAACCGGCCGCCTGCCTGATGTCAACTCCTCCACCCACACTACAAACATATATTTGTGGATCACGCAAACATTGTCTCGGTGCGAGAATTGAACTCGCCCACTGCACCACGGAGGCTGTCAAAGCCTTGTGTTCAAAGATAGTGCTTAGCTTTAAAAAAATACGTATGGATAAAAGCTATTGTAAGAGTACAATTTGTACATACATACGCACTCACGCCTGTAATCCTCGAAGGGTTAATTAGATATTGTTAAATACTTACATCTTAGAATAACTACTTATAGAAACTAAGTAGAACACGCAACAAATTTAAAGCCGTTCAATTGGAGTCATATATGGCTCCAAACTACGATCACCATACTAACGACAGCCTCCGTGGCGCAGCGGGCGAGTAGCCGGTTGCGAAGCGTGAGGCCGTGGGTTCGATTCCCGCACCTTGACAAATGTGTGTCTGATCCACAAATACTTATCTCGGGTCTGGGTGTTGTGGGACCGCAAGTCCCTCGTAGTTCTTGATACCCACGATACAGGTTTACCTATTGTGGGGTCAGGACTATGTGTGTGACTGTTGGTTGTATTTATTTATTATTATTTATAACTACTCACCATATTATGTTTATGATCCTCACTTACAAATCAATGTAAGAAACACATTTTAACGTTTTCGCCATCGAAATAAGATGATTTTATATAGCTCACATTTCATTTTCAATTAAACACATCACACTTAGCTATTTTCAGCTTACGATTGTGAGTATGCGTTATTTAATGATTGACACCTACCTTCTGTAAGTCCCTAGTTATTACTTATTCTAAGACTTACATAGATATTTATAAAATACGTACCGTCTTCGTTGATTTTTGGTATAGGCCATTTTTGCTGCAAACAATAAAAATATTAACAATGCTTGTAATCAATAAGACTTCTTAGTTTTACAACGTACGGGATATGCATCAGTATATTCCTTGTTCAAATCATAGAAAGCGCCGCGCCGAGAAAATGTTGGCGTCAGTCCTTTTTGCAACAAATTATGATAAAGTACACTAGCAGATCTAAGGGGCAGGCGTGACGCTTACCATCGGGCGTCCGGTTACCTGATCCTGCACATCACTATTTATCATGTCTATATTTTACATAAATGCCATAGAAACATTGTAGGTAAAACACGGTCTGTGTACCTATATACTTTTTGTTGAATAGCCAATTCAATTGCACCGTGTATTAATGTAGCATTAAAAATTCAAAAATGCTTACAACTCTGACATCGTAAGGTCCGTGTAGAACCGCCGCGTAGTTTTCCGCAAACATTTTGAAACACTTAAACGGAATGATCGGATTTTAAACTGAACTAGTTTTGATGATATAAACTTGTTAAATAAACGATACAAGTTTATCAATAGGAAGATTTATAACACATGTGAACTGACGATAGCATATTAATTGTTTTGCTTTATTATTATATAGTAGTATTGTTATCAAACTACAGAGCAAGTAAATGTAAACAATTAATTTAAATAAGCTTTTTCCGACCGATAAGTCTTTATTGCTTAAAAATAATGTATCAGATTATTTAGTTATCGTATTTTAATGTAACAAAAACGTCAAGAACTGGACAGGTACATGCGCACTTACGCCTGTGATCCTCGAAGGGGTAGGCAGAGATGTAACCAGTAGGTGTTAGAGTATTAGTATGAGAGTGGTAGAGCCACACTGTAGACACTTCTGTCTACAGCATGAATTGGCCGACTCGTCCGGGTCGTTACCACTGTCTCGCAGAAAACTCGCTTCGGATGGTGAGTGAAATATCCGAGGTCTCATGATGTGATAGGGGGGGAGTCTATCGCCATATCGGGACTACAATTCCAGACTTCGAGCTGATACTGAGCATTTCATAAGGAAAAATAGCAGTTACAATAATATAAAAGAAAACTCTCGTTTAAGAAGCGATATCGCTTTCGCTGGCAAATTGTTTGACGCGGTATATACCTAATATTGGTATGATGCAACTTCATAAACGAGTTTTTTCCCACCTGATAGTGATCTCCACCGCCCTTGAACGTCCACAATACCTGAAGGATCACGAATGCGTTGCAAACTTTAAAGGACAGAGATTTGGAAGGGGATGGGGTTTAGGGCCTCCGGATATCTCACTCACCATACGAAACAACAGCAAGGTGCTATTTCACGTAGGTTTTCTGTGAGACAGTGGTAACAACCCGGTCGAACCAACCCATTCATACTATAGGCAAAACTGTCTACAACGTGGCTCTACCACTTAAAGGTTTCTATTATATTCTAGCATATGGCGTACGAGAAATTCTCTCCGTGTAAATGGGGTTTCATGCTAAGTACCTACTACCCATAGCGCGTTATGTTAAGCCGATTTTTTTATTACAAAAACCAGGATCAAGACAAAATAGATCATTTATTCCAAAAAATAATATCAGTTTATTTAAAAAAATAATTTATTACCAATTTGATTTGTACTTATAAAGGCTATGGCCGTTAAGGTCACACACGGTACAAAAAATCGCACTGCACAATTTTAACATTTTTTTTACATCAACTGTTTTGTAGCGATTTCTCTTACGGCCGTTTGCAATAAACTATCTCAGTTTGATTATACGGATAGATCTCGAAAATAAACTAATCGAATGAGCGTACAAATTACATAGTTCGATTAGACCTTCAAACTGTAGTCTGACTTCATTTGTCAGTCATGTAGTACTGAAAAGAAATGACACGAAAACTCCCACAAGAATTTCAAATTGGCCACACCGCTCGTTCTTGTGAAGACTTGAAAATATTACCTATAATATTGTTGGTTGGCTAAATCCATAATAATGCGATGCCATCATTTAAACAAAAGAAAGAACAGAAAACTGTCATGAAATTCATACATATATCGTATGGGAAACTCGCTCCGTATAAATGGGGCTTAAGACTCACGTTTCGTACTGTAAATATCTTTATTCATTACCCTTTAAAACATACTTATGCCTTGTATTGTTGACAACGGTTACCTATATAATTAAAATTGTTTAACACAAATTATACATTAAACATTATATCATTTTTATTTTAGGAATATTCATCATAATTATCACAATTGCACATTTTATTGCATAAATAATTATATGTCTTGATTATTTATTATAAATGACTTATAATATACACTATGTTATAATCATGAATAAATAAAATATTCTTTAGTTGTGCTTATATTTGTAGGAACTTTACATTTGATTAAGGCGCACCGAACATTTTACTTTAGCGCGATTAACTCTTCCCTTTAGCCTTTGTATTATGTATCTATGCTTTAGCTTAATGCCATAGGCACGAGTATCTATAATATAATTGATAAAGTAATAAATAGTGTTTTTTATTTTTCGAATGACCAGAATTTAGTTACGTATTGGAATTAATTAGTATAAACGTAAATCCCGAATCTATTTCCAGATAGGTTAGTAGGTAAATTATGCAGATCGGCAATGTTCAGTTTTAACGAATTAGTACGAATATACAATGAACCAGCCATCCGGGTCTAGCCAGTTACATATGAGAAAGATATATGTACATACACACTCACGCCTGTAATCCCCGAAGGAGTAGGCAGAGATGTAACCAGTGTGTATGTGTGTGTGTGTAACCAGTACACCCAGATTTCGCCGAGCGTATCTCTGTCCCATGATATGATAGAGGGCGCCTATCGCCATATCGGGCACAATTCCAGACTCCGGGTTGATACTAAGCATTGCACGATAGAGAACCACAATATCACTTTACCCGACTCGGGGATCGAACCCGACACCTTAGCACAGCAATCGTACCGCGTACGCGGCATTACAAGTGCGCCACCAAGGCAGTAAAGATATAATATGTATTTACGCTTATCTAATGTAACAGGTTTGTGTTAGGTCATTATCATCACATGTAATATTTTCGAAATATCTGAAGATCGTCGAAGCGCATAATGTATGTCGTACTGTACACAGTATGAAATGTCACGTCAAAAGCAATCATCCTACTAATATTATAAATGTGAATGTAAGTTTGTTTGTTACGCTTTCACGCGAAAACTACTTAACCGATCATCATGAAACTTTGTACACATATTCTTGGAGGTATGAGAAGTAACATAGGATACTTTTTAGAAAAAAATCTATTTGTTTGTTACGCTTTCACGCCTAAATCACTGAACCGATTTTGATGAATTTTGATGTAGAGATAGATGGGACCCTGGAGACGGTTGTAGGCTACGTTTTATTTCGGAAAAATCTATTCACGCCGGCGGAGCCGCGGGCAACAGCTAGTATTGCTAATAATTTTGAGAAAGTTTCTTGGTAGGTATATTTTTCTAGAATTTCTTGACATCTGTGTGGTGTTTAAAACTTCTGTGGGTTATTGGCATCCCGTGGCTGTACGTGTATCATGACCTTGATGCCGAGACCCTGGCGAGCCACCTCGTACGCTTGAACAGTCTCATTGATGGAGAAGTGGTGGGTAACCAGAGGCTTCACGTTGATCTTACCACTCGCCACCATCGCGAGGGCTGTAGGGTAGCTGAAAAGAATAGTTGGCATTATTAGACAAGACATCCCTATGCATAATCGTAGGCTACATTACTGGACATTGATACATACTTAGTTTTTTTTACTACATACGCACTCACGCCTGTAATCCCCGAAGGGGTAGGCAAAGGTGTAACCAGTACACCCACATTTTGCCGAGCGTATCTTCGTCCCATAATGTGATAGGGTGCGAGCCTATCGCCATACCGGGCACAACTTCCAGACTCCGGGTGGATACTGAGCATTTCGTAATAGAAAAACCCAATACCACTTTACTCGGCCCGGGGATCGAACCCGAGACCTCAGCGTTAGCGCGTACGCATTACAACTGCGCCACCGAGGCAGTCGTAGTAGTAGTAGTTTTTTTTACTAGCCCTGTATTATACACCCACTGCTGGGCACGGGCCTCCTCTACTGAATGTGAGGGGTTAGTAGAAGCCAGTGAAATTACTGGGCATAGACTTAACATGTAATATCTCGAGAGACGCAGTCCAGTGACACGCAAAGCTTTGTATTAGACATTTCTGAGTGGTGTTACTTCTGTTTCTGGGCAGGCGTGCATTAGGCGAGCGACCTGCTCGTTTCGTCACTAAGGACCTAGTTACTTTAGCTCAATCAAGTTATTTAACGTGTATTATGTTGCTATCTTATCTTCTTGATCTCGATTGTGGGCTCCTCACCTAATAATATCTTATCTTCTCTACTTCCACCTACCCTTATCCCAGTGGTAGTGGGGACGGCACAACATGCCTTAGATTGGACTTGTAGTTTTTACGACCGGTAGCCTGCCTGACGTCAACCCCCTGGGAAGAACCTAGTAACATCTCATAATTAGTCATAAGGCCCGGTAATTTCACTGGTTACAATGAAATTTAGAATAGGTTTCACGGTAGGCAGCGGCTTGGCTATGCTCTGTCATTGCTGAGGTCCATGGGCGGCGGTAACCACTTACCATCAGGTGGGCCGTCTGCTCGTCTGCCTAAGTATCTAGGCAATAAAAATAAAAAAAGGTTTCGATACTCACTCATTAACGTATCTGAAGATGCCTCGTATATCGACCTCTCTCGCGAGTGCTCCGGCTAGTGGAACAGTTTGTTCAGGCGAGCCCATACCTACCAGAACAGCTACACCGCCAGACTTGGTCGCCTGTAACAACGTTGTTCCACATCATTTAAAACCGACTTAAAAAAGAAGGTCCTTTATTTGACCTTCTTTAAATTTTTATTATTAAATATTTCATTTTGTTTTTTTTAAATATGAGGGAGAGTGCCAAGTACCTATGTCGGTTTACTCTTGGATATTTCGTGAAAAGGCCAATCCAGAAATTTCTGTACATTACACTCGCATAATTCAGTAAAACAATGTCAAAAAAGAGGCCATGAATTTGTTTCGGCATTTCTTCTCATGGCTAGCCCCGAAATGCAGTCGTAAATGTAATGTAGCATAAAAAATGATTGACATGTAAAAGTGATATTTATGATCCAATTTACAGAATAAATTATTAGAATTTGACCTATATTTCTTCGCGATTTTCTCAATAATGTCTTTTCTTTCTGCCTAGCGTTATGCCAGGGTCCGCCTTCCCATCATTTGTCTGTGGATTTGCTATTATATGTGGCGACACGCCGTATGATCCCCATAACCCGCAACAGGAACCAAGTTTCGTCATTGCCTCTTCCGTTAATCAGCAGTGTGCCACGTGCAAGTGAGGTTGGCTTTCGCCTAAGATTCTCAACAACGAATTAATCCTACTAGGTACTATTATAAATGTGAAAGTTTGAATGTTTGTTAGTCAATCAAATTGGATGTTGAGTGGTAGAGCCACGCTGTAGACAGTTTTGTCTACAGCATGAATGGGCCGGCTCATCCGGGTCGTTACCACTGTCTCACAGAAAACCGACGTAAACGCACTTTGCTGCTGCGTTTCGTACGGTGAGTGAGATATCCAGAGGCCCAAATTCCCTCCCCTTTCCAATCCCTTAATTATCCCTTTCCTTTAAGGAAGACAACGCGCCCATGACTCTTTTGGTATTGTGGGTGTACAAGGGCGATGGAGATCACTCACCATCAGATGACCCACTTGCTAGTTTGCCGGCCTAAACTATAAAAAGAAACACGCCTTCACAGCTGAACGGTTTTGGGTGAAATTTGGCACACAGGTAGACCATGACCAGGATTAGGTACGACAACAGAAAAGCTTGTCATCTCTTACCAATAGCGATAGTCTGACAGTGGCTTGCGCACCGCTGGCGTCGAATGATACGTCAGGATGTCCGCCGAGCAGCTCGTGTATGTTCCGCACGAGCTCGCCCTCGTTTGATTCCCGCGTCACTAACAACGTGTGGTCAGCGCCCATCTGACGAGCGAACTCCAATCGGGACTCTAGGATGTCTGGACAAAACGAAATAATAAATAAACACCTAACCGTCACACACATAGTCCTGACCTCAAACTAGGTTAACCTGTGTCGTGAGTATCAGAAACTACGAGGTACTTGCGGTCCCACAGCACCCAGACCAGAAACAAATATTTGTGGGTCACACAAACATTTGTCTCGGTGCGGGAATCGAACCCATGGCCTCACGCTTCGCAGCCGGCTACTCGTCCACTGCGCCACGGAGGCTGTTCTACTGTAATACTGGTATCTTTTATTAAGTAACACAAGCTCACACCATTATCCAGGAAAGAGTAGAAAAAATGGAACAAGTGCACCAACGATTCGCCGAGCTTATATCCGTCCCATGATGTGATAGGGGGCGTTCCATTTTACCATTCATTCGTTCTAACATTCATGTACAATGCCCACAACTCAAACATAATTTGCCAGACCTGGGAATTCATCCCTCTAGATACTCAGCCTTAGTACCTACACTGCCACTAGATCAGTGAGGCGATTTTTAATAGACTAAAAAGTACACAAACTAGGACAACTAAGTTATAATTAGCGACCTTATTGTTCAGGGTCATCTTTTACAGGCAACTATTAAGATATCTGGTTAAAGGCAACTTTTGGAGAAGAGTTGTGTTGGTTGACTGTCATTTCTCAGCACACAACCTCCCCACTTTACTTATCAATCAAGCAAATGTTCCAGAACGTTCCACTCACCTGTGATGAGAACCTTGCTGGCCCCAAACGCCTTCGCAGCCAGCATGATGAGCAGGCCGATGGGACCAGCTCCGAGCACCAGCACCACATCGCCCGCATTGACTCCGCCGCGCCGGCACGCATGGATCCCAACCGCCAACGGTTCCAGCAACGCGCCTTCCTCCATACTCACGTGGTCTGGTAATCTGAAACAATGGAATGTTGTATGAGATTAACATAAACATTTTCATAACCTAACCTAACCTAACCTTACTATTGAAAACCTGAGATCTTCAATTAGATAAAGACCTGTACGTAAACAAACATAACTAAAAACTATCACACGTTCAAACCACCTTACAGATAAAAGATCGCATTCAATTCGGTCCATTTAGGCGCTACGCACGTCACGTGCATACAGAGACAGACAGACCGACAGTCAAAGTTTTCAAACTTATAGGTATCAACTATCATCCCCTTTTATCAGGGTTAAAAATACCTACACACCGCACGCCCGCACCTAACAGTCAAACATCGCCCTGAGTTTAATAATCTTATTTTACCTTACAGTAAAATAAAATTATCCGTCATAAATATCAGGAACTGTAGCAAATAGTAATGGATCACAACATTAATCTCGGTGCAGTGTGGGGTACCCCAGTGCCACGTGGGCAGTCAATAATAATAATCATTATATGTATTTGTTAAGTAATATACTTTACTAGGATGTACCCGGTGCAGGTGGTTCCACGTATGTGAGAGAGAGAAAGTAAGTACCATGGCTCCGTTTATTCCTGACGCCAAGCAGCTTCTGGTTTGAATGGCATTAAAGTACTTCTCGTGCCCAGTAATTTCATTGATTGACAAATACTTATGATAAGGCGAACGACCTGCTGCTGCTCGTCTTGTCATTAAGGCGTTAGAAATATAATACTCAATCCCTACGGTTTCCGAAAGCTGGCAAGGACGAAAAACCTCATACATATCTGGTGACAAAGTATCAAGCACTTACTTGAAGCAGAAATCAGCTGCATGCTTATAGTATCTGACGAGGTTGCCGTGCACAGGCGGTGTGGCGCAGAACTGCATGTCGGGACAGAGGTGGTAGCGGCCAGTTTTACAGAACTCGCAGTAGCGGCACGGCACACCCGGCTCGATCGCCACGCGGTCTCCTATCTTTAAAGTCTTTACTTTCGCGCCAACCTGTAATAGCATTGTCATAGTGGTTATTTTTAATAGATGTAAGTACTAGGTTTTAAAATTGCTTGCAGTGAGATTTTAATTAAAAAAAGATTTAGGTACAATTTATACTCGTACATACATTCGAATTCACGCCTGTCATTCCCGAAGGGATATGCAAAGGTGTAGCCAGTACACCCACATTTCGCCGAGCGTATCTCCGTCCCATGATGTGACAGGGAGCGAGCCAAATCGCCATATTGGGCACAAATTCCCGACTCCGGGCTGATAATGAGCATTTCGTAATAGAAAAACTCAATATAACTTTTACCCGACCCGGGGATCGAACCCGAGACCTCAGCGTCAGCCTCAGTCGTAACGCGTACGCATTACAACAGCGCCACCGAGTCAGTCAATAAGTATACAATTTACATTTAAGTGAATTAACGTTTGCCTTTTATTAGGCCATCGTTAGTTATACATGTTCATTACAGTAATTAGGTATATTTAATCGACTTCTTTCTCTATATGACAGAGATGATAAACAAAAATACTTAGTACCTACTTACTTAATTATAAAAACATATTTATCCATTATTTTCAAAGACTTTAATTATTAAAGTCATTGATTATTTTTAAGAAAATCGCGGGCGTAGGCACCTTACATAGTATACGGTGTACGGTGTATATGGTATATGGTTTGTCGGTAGGTATGTCACACAATATTACTTATTTCATTAGCGAAATTATAAGTAAACAATAAAGGACACTACAGTCTTTATTGTTTATTTTTCATCATTCCTTAATGTTAACACTCGTCACTATAAGGTATGTGTGTTATCAGAACTTGTTTAAATAAGCATTGAAAACACATTATAATTATTTGCTTGATAATAACCAAAGTAAACTGTTACTGCTTGACTGCCTCGGTGGCGCAGTTATAATGCGTACGCGTTACTACTGAGGCTGACGTTGAGGTCTCGGGACCTCGTTCGATTCCCGGATCGGGTAAAAGTGATATTGAGTTTTTCTATTACGAAATGCTCAGCATCAGCCCGGAGTCTAGAATTGTGCCCGGTATGGCGATAGGCTCGCCCCCTATCACATCATGGGACGGAGATACGCGTGGCGAAATGTAGGTGTACAGGTTACACTTCTGCCTACCCCTTCGGAGATTACAGGCGTGAGTGAGTATTTAAACTGTTACTGGATTAAATTGCATTATTCCCTTTGCGTCACCAATCACCACGCTATTGTATTGGGTACATGCATTAGGTTTTGGTCAATCTTATGAAAAATATGGTTGCATGGCTAATCAAATTTTACTGCCATTGGTTGGTTGTGTTTGCCGTTATAAACTCAAGGATCTTATAAACATCACAATAGTCCACTTCATTTAAATTTTGTACAACTCAATTGGTAAATAAAATATTGACAATTATCAAGGCGCCCTTGAACTCGAATACCGGCGGAACAAGACGATTACTTTTAAAAAGTTGTATAAAGGCGGCTTCCGATGGCTGCACTAAGTCTCAGACGCTTGTGTCAGTACACTTTCGTCTATAACCCCCTACTACTTGACTTAACAGCAAGTGACGTGGACGCTACTGTGGAATATGGTCTCTCATAGACATAACAAGATATTGCGTAATCGCACGTTTTGAGGTACGCAACTGAGACAGGAGACCACGAACTGCGAAATACGTCCGCTTTGTATACAATTGTATAGGCATGCAACCGAGACAGAGGAGTGTAAGACTTGTCACCCCGGGCCCCTATTAGACTTTCCGCCCCTGGCTTATTCCGACACTGCGTTTCGTCATTGATGCTGTCGCACGAGTTGCGAGAGTTGAAAGTCTATCCTAAGCTATAAGGTACTATTGACAAAGGTCTATTCGAAAATAAAATGCATTATTTTAATAATCCGAGCGAAATTATTATGGTGATAAAGGTAATCTTGCTGTAATATGTTACATCACCAGTGCTATCAATTACCCTGCAATGTTGTAAACTACTTTATCTGCGATACAATTAAATATTAACCGCAATAAAGATACGTAGGTATTCATTACTTTATGACATTCATATTTTTACAATATTATTAAGACTAGTGTTTACACTACCGATACGACGCGGCGCGGCGCGGCGCCCTGGCTATGGATGTCAGGTGTCCGACTTTAGCCGGACATGTTTGGCTTTTTACGATCGTGTCCGGCCAAATATAAGGTTAAGGTTGCCAGGCCCTAAAATAAGAAAGCCGTGTTCGGCGCTGTATTAAGCCGGACATTTTGCCCGAAAAGCCAGATATAATTAATAAAAAATACGTTTAGGATTTTTTATGACATAGGCCGGCAAACGAGCAAGTGGGTCACCTGATGGTAAGTGATCTCCACCGCCCATGTCCGCCCACTATACTAAAAGGATCATGGGTGCGTTGCCGACCTTAAAGGAAAGGGATAATTAAGGCATTGGGAAGGGGAGGGGATTTGGTCCTCCGGATATCTCACTCACCGTACGAAACGCAGCAGCAAGCTGCTACTTTACGCCGCGCCGGTTTCATGTGAGACAGTGGTAACGATCCGGACGAGCCGGCCCATTCATGCTGTAGACAAAACTGTATACAAGATTGATTCGCCGCGCTGTGGCTGTCTCACGTACTTGCTACGCACGTGACACGGAGCAAAATATTTGTTTTAAGTTGGTGTAACCGGATAGCTTAATGACATTAGGTCGTAACATTTGAGAACCGTCAACGTGTCTGATACTTGTCTGTTACACGTATCCTTAGATTCACGTATCAGACACGGTATCGGAGTCTCGGTACGTCGAAATGTCACAAATGCAGACGCTCATTAATAGTATATGCTCTCGGCAATCTATTTTAGATGTGGTAGTTATTTTTGAACGCGATACAAATAATTTGCTCGTGAGTGGCGGTCACGTTTGCAATTATGTTTCTCTTGATACACGATTACGTTTACAATGTAACTAGTCTGGTCTTTCGTGAGTTTAGAGTAAAAAATATATCAACTTGCATCATTTTGAACAAAATGTATTTAAAATATCATACGTAAATGTAATGTAGCATAAATAATTGACGTGTAAAAGTGATATTTATTATCCAATTTACAGAATAAATGAAAACTCTCAAGTCATTCAGCCACTAAACATGTCGAACAAATCAAATACAAACGCAAAGTCGTATTAAAATTTGACATTAAAAGACATATTTAGAGAAACACGCAGGCCCAAAACAAATATTTGTGGATCAGAGAAACATTTTATCTCGGTGCGGGAATCGAACCCGTGGCCTCTCGCTTTACAGCCGGCTTGGAACTCACCCACTGCGCCACGGAGGCTGTCCTACTTTGGTTATAAGAATAAAATATAAAACACATAAGAATACTACAACACTCTCGATTGAGCTGCTTAATAGTCAGGTCAATGAAGACAAGTGAAGTTCAAGGTTGTAATTCTAATGCGGAATGACGTAGAAGTGCGGGTGTGTCCGTATAGTACTTCTTATATAACATGTTCATTGTTCATACTGCACACTATAGACAAATAAGCGAACAAGACGCCGCATTACAAGATACCCCTGTTCGTCATCTCATGTCTATTGTTAATTATTCTGTCAACGTTTTAGTTTTCTAGTTATAAGTGCTGTGAACTGGCCCATTGCAACTTCCGCATACATTTGTTTTATTTTTGGAGAACTCTCAAGTATCAAGGTTTTCCTACGATGTTTTCTTCCACAATTAAAGCGAAAGATAAATTGATAATAAATACACACATAACTTCGAATAATCAGAGGTGTTATCCCTGGGAGCTAGATTCGAACATTCCTCGGAACATTTGAATCGGCAGTCCATTCGTTTCCCAGCTAGGCTATCGTCTTTCGGCTTATTGGTCTGTGGTGCAGACACACCTACAGTACAAACCTGTCGAAATGTCAAAAACCGTCTTTATCTGGATAATTAAATGTGAAATGTTGCCAACCTTGAAATTATTTGCTTAATATAAGTTGCCTGCGCAGTTTGATAGCTGAAGTATTAAGTATTCTAAAATGATCATTTAATTCTCTTTCTTTTAAAGACTTTTTTACATTTTTTAATATTACAATTATACAAAATAAAACATTAAAAATATAAAAAGTATCACCCTCCAATGGAAAGGCCTAGGACCCAAGCCATCGGTGGTTAGGACCCCAGAGTGAGGAACCTCCTCACAATGCGTGCCGTGTCCAATAACACAGCTTTCTGAATCTGGTTCTTGACCCAACGACCTATTGAGAGCCTCTGGAAGTATTGGTCGAGGCTCTTTGGTATCAACCCATTAGCTAAAACGACTATCGGGACAATAATTGTCGAGTCCACATCCCACATGTAAATAATAAATAATGTCTATGTACCTATCTTACATCTAATTGTGATCAGTCTGAGTATGTCATGCTCGCTCTAATGTCTGTGCTTGCGGCGGCGTTGTGTGCCGGGTCGGTCACTTCCCTTTAACATGGTTGAGGAGGCCGATGGCTGGCACATGCGTCATACTCGTGAACGGGTGCTGCTTGTGTGGACTGGTCTGCTCGGACTGTTATCTTTTATTTGTTAACACTATTTTAAGGTCTTAATTTATTCGTCATGCTTATGGAGGTCATGCAAGGTAATCCAATGCGTAGATGTCATTTCTGTAATTGCTTGATTGAGCTGCTCTAATTCCAATTAAATATTGTAAAACCTTATGCTATAATAATTGTAAACTAGTTTTGAAAAGAGCAACGCTGGAGTTTCTTGCTCGTTCTTCTCGAGCGAAACAGCATTCCGAACTAGCGGTAGAATTTTGACGGAATTATTTTATGGATTCAATAAATATTTGAATTTTGAATTTTTTAATTTTGAACATGTCAGTAACCTCGTGTGCCAGGTCTAAATAATTTTATTTTTTATTAATAATAATAATTTTATTATTTAATTCTATTATGTTGTCCGTTGTCAGCACAGAACACAGGATTGTTACAATTTAAACTAAACTTAAAAATAGTTTACTTCTGGCAAATGGGTGTGCAACGAGCGGAATTAACTAAATTTAGTTTGATAAGATTAAAATTACACATAATGGACTCAATAAAGAAAAGTTAAATCTTAACTAAAACCGGAATAAACTAAAATTCTCATTATTAGAGGAGATGAAACGTATCGTATATATTACAGGGCTGGTTTTATTGTTATATTAGCCCCATATTCGGTCGTCGGTATGCATTTCAACGCAACGATTCTTCTGGCTCTGGAGGTATTTATGGACGGCGGAGATCACTTACCACTAAAAGACCCACTTGCTGACCTCTTTTATAAAAACGACATCGTGATTTACCTTAGCGACGACTCCGGAGGCCTCGTGGCCCATGATCATGGGTTCTTTGAGCACGAAGTGGCCACACGCGCCGCTCTGCCAGTAGTGGACGTCCGACCCGCAGATGCCCACACACGCCATGTGCAACAACACCTCTGGAAACCAATAAAATCTCTCATCAGAATAAAAGAGTCCGGTCAAGGATATAATTTTTATAGCAGAGGCCGGCAAAGTGGAAGAGGTGATGGAAGTGGGTCATGATAAGTGGTAGCTCGTCCGGGTCATTACCACTGTCTCACAGAAAACCGGCGTAAAGTAGCAGCTTGCTGCTATCCGGAGGCCCAAACCCCGCTTCCCTTCCCAATTCCTTAATTATCCCTTTCCTTTAAGGTCGGCAACGCACCCATAATTCTTTTAGGAATTCATAATTTTGTGAGCGTCCATGGGCCGTGGAGATCACTTACGATCAAGTGACCCACTTGCTCGTTTGCCGGCCTATGCCATAAAAAAAGTGAGCTCCACCGCCCATGGATATACACAATACCTGAGGAATCATGGATGCGTTACCGACCATAAAGGAAAGGGATAAATAATTAAGGGATTGGGAAGGGGAGGCGGAATTGCGCCTTCGGATATCTCAATCAATGCATCATCATCTTGTTACATTTCCCTATCCTCCCCCATTTTTAAATTTCCTCTCTTTTGAAGTCGGCAACGTATCCATAAAATTCGTCTGCTGTTGTGGGTGTTCATGAGCGGTAGATGTCACTCATCAATTACCATCAGATGTTTCACTTGTTCGTTTGACCTTCTTCGTTAATTTCAATGTGCTTGTTTTATTTGATAACAGGTTTAATTATTCAGAGAAGTCAGGGCTGGGGGGCGAGCACGAACAACTTACGAATACGAATCGAGAACGTTAGCATTTGTATAAAGTTTCAAACAAATTTTTGACATTTCGATACGAATATGTTTTCGCTAGTTATTCGTGCTAGCTCCTCAGATCACCGATTATTATTATTAACAGTTTGGGTGTAATTTGTCAGCCTACCGTTGAATTCTTATTTCTTTTGGCCGTATTCTGTTTTGAGATATGTTAGCTTTTGTTTTGTGGGCCTTGTAAGGACTAATCAGTCACTGTTATATAGTTGCCAGTCAGACTTAATATCGTATGTCTCAGGATGACGAGGGCAGTGCAGCCATACAGTGTTTTATATCAAAGTTCTGTGTGATGTTGCTATTGGGTTCGCGCTTACCATCAGGGGAGTAACCACTAACCAGCTCATCTCTTTGTTTTGGCGAATAAAAAATATGTGTTCTGTTTCTGAGAATATGGATAACGCTGTAGACTGTTCGTAAACCATGGAGTCTTACCATCTTCAGCTATTTCAGGTATCGGTGTTTGTACCTAAAAAATAACAAAACACCTGTAGTTAGTTATATCTAAAGTTTTTTAGGTCTCATTTTCACAGAAAAATATAATTTGAATGTAATAAGTCATTAGTCTAGTGGTAGCCTGCTGACAAACCGTAAGGCCCCGAGTTTAAATTCCAGGTCAGCTATCAGTTTGAGTGTGATTTTTCGATTCGACATGAGATACTCAGGATTTTAATTTGTGTCCCGTAACTACGGTATGACCATGGGTTATTACATTAACGCAAATAAGTTCTATATAATAAGCTCATATACTTATACTATTATAAATGTGAAGGTTTGGATGTTTGTGTTGTTTGTTTGTCAATCATACCTTAACAGCTGAACGGTTTTTGGTTAAATTTGGCACACGTCTGGATTAGGACATAGGCTACTTTTTATCCCGGGCGAAGCCGCCAGCGAAAGATAGTGCCAAATAATTTATCAGCAGACGTATATATCGATATAACGATTAGGTATTTAATGGGTAATCTTATACTGATTATATGATATGTATATAATACAAATACTATGCTTGTATACCTATGGTATTTACATTATATATACGCACCGAAATATTGTGCAGCGTAATTTACAAACAATGGTCATTGCCGATTACTAATCGATACTTAATAAGAAAAACATAATATTATCGGCAAAATATCTAGATGTGTCTACATTTGTGATATTTCGTATCTAGATTCCGTGTCCGTGTCAGATACGCGTAACAAAGACAAGTATGCACGGTTACGAGACTATCCCGCCCACACACCCGCCACTGTAACTCCTGTAAGCCAGGATCGACAGTGGCACGCATACGCAGACACCGAGCAATGAAGCTCGGCGAGTCTCTGGGAATGCAAATCAGTCTTTATCCCGCAACGAAATTAATCAAAGAGAAAATTAGGGAGGAGTTATTGAAACAAACGAATATTTTTCTACAACTCCCATAGAGGAGGCCCGTGCCCAGCAGTGGGACAAACAGGGCTAGTAAAAAAGTATGTATCAAATTAATTATTAGTACTATACGGGATATATAGATAGTATCGGGAATACGGGACCACCGTATTGGTCGAAATTCGACCTCTATAATCATTTAATTACCTTTTGTTCCTTATCGTCAGCTGTCGTCAGCTGCGAGATTTGACATTCAGACATTGACAATATGTATATATTGACAATGAATGTTTTTTTTACATCATTTAATGTATAATTGTAACAGATATTATATTATAAAAATTTTCTGCACTGCTCCGTAAGAGCATATCGCTTAAAAAGGGGTCCAAATTCCAAGTTTTCTCTTCACGTATTACTTAATATACTTAATAGATAAGTACCTAGTATTATATTATGAACACAAACATTATAAAAATGAACATCTAAAACCCAAGTTTGCATTTAAAAATCCCCTCATTGCGTTATTGGCAGCCCTGATGTTCATTTTCATACTTTTTTCTTCTTCTGCTTGACTTTATCCTGCCCTTTCGCCAAGGTCCGTCTTACTACAGACGCTTCCATTTGCCCGGTCTTGAGCATCCTTCGTTGTGAGACCATTGGCTATCATTAGATCTTTCTTTTTGAGCCATCCTTCCGTCCGCGGGATAGTACCCCTGGTACAATCTGGCGACTGGCACAGACATCTGCGACCGCCTAAAGTCCCTACTCTTGTGGTTTTCGTAAAACGTGACATTCCTCAGATTATTTTACAAGTACTTAGATAATGTCATATCCTTATCTCACAAATATTTAAACATTAAAATAATGAGACAGTGACAATGTGTGTTTTGGCGCCTGGTGTATTTACTGCATAAATATTTGCACGATTTTACACAAAAAACAGAAAGGCTTTATTGAAAATACGTGTACTTGTGTATTGTGTTTTTTATTGCATATAAAATATATTTTTTGGCATTGCATATTGGATGCTCTCAAGACTTGTTTGACCTTATCCCATTCTCCCTTTTACTCAACAGAATCACGCGAGTTGGCTTGCGAAACCATAGCTTCGTGTTCCCATTTATCTCGGCTCCATCGAAGAAGTTCGTAAAATCATAGTTTTGCCGAAGCTGTGGAACAGTTTACCCGTACACGTGTTTCTTCCTTCCTTTCCTCTTTATGACATTGTGAAGAAACATTAAGACAGGCCGATATAATTCTTGCGACATCATACTAATATTAAAAAATATATAAAATATACATATATAGGTACAAATAAATATACAAATATTGGTCTCGGGTCTGGGTGTTGTGGGACCGCAAGTCCCTCGTAGTTCCTGACACAGGTTTACCTAGTGTGGGGTCAGGACTATGTGTGTGACTGTTGGGTGTATTATTATTATTATATTATAAATGTGAATGTAAGTTTGTTTGTTACGCTTTCACGCGAAAACTCCTTAACCGATCATGAAACTTTGTACACATATTCTTGGAGGTATAAGAAGTAACATAGGATACTTTTATGAAATAAAAATTTATATATTTGTTTGTTACGCTTTCACGCCTAAGTAAATCACTGAACCGATTTTGATGAATTTTGATGTAGAGATAGATGGGACCCTAGAGACGGTTATAGGCTACGTTTTATTTCGGAAAAGTCTATTCACGCGGGCGGACCCGCGGGCAAAAGCTAGTACGATATATAGCCATTCAGCATTGCCATTACTCTTGGATTGCATTAGGTACACATACCATCAGGTATAGTGTACTCATTCTGATGAGATAGGATTATTATCCTGTATACTATTATACACACATATACACAAAAAAATACAAATCAGCTGGTTTTTAGGGTTCCGTAGCCAGAAGGCCAAAACGGAACGGTAATATCAACAAAAAACCCCGAGGTGGCCATCTTCGGCGCATTAGAGATGGCCCCAGGTTCTAGAGGCGGGAAAACCGCTTCTGCGCGGTACCTGGCCTTCCATAATTATTTTGAGGTTAGAAACCTCCGCACACCGAAGGACGCTCTCGACGTCAACGGCAGCAGCGAGACTGACCACCCGTGCTGCCGTCCATCTCAGTGTCACACAATGTACTATTGTACAAAGACCCCCACTATACGTCCGTGAACCCTGATGGGCCCAAATAGTCGTCTCTTACAACAGGCAGGAGATACCGTGCCGGGATTTCACCAAACGCCCCCAATCCACATGCCGGGAGATGCCGAGATCAATCGTCACCCCGGTGTCTCCTACGTCTCCTACGGCGGCTATCGGAGGGATCGGAATGTTCCCGATCACTTTTAGCACTCTCCTACTGCGAGATAACCCTCTCGCAGAAGTGGGCCCCCGCACGTCAGGACCCTGGGCTGGTGACCATGGCTGATATCACGACCGGCAGCCAGAAATCTCCTCTGACAACTGCTGTGAGAGTACTGTGAACTTCATCCCAGGCTGAGCACAGAGTCTAGAGTCTGCAGACAGGTGTCACAATGGTGACACACGGTCGACTATTTGACACAGATATACGGCGAATTAAACTTCGATGAACTGTAAGCATCTGCGTCAAACGGAACGTCGCATGATCGCCGTGGCGCCTATCTAACCACTGGTACAAGACAGGGCGAACTGCCACAAGAGTTCTCAAACCTACTGTCGGATTCTGTAGCCTGAGACGCCACTCCTCCACGGCGCGGCAGCTCGGTGGAGGTAGACACTAATGGTCTCCAACTTTCTCGGTGCCGGTCTAAGCGTTGGCATGCCGCCTCCCGCCAATGACGTGGCAGAGAGTGCCTTATCATTCAGATCCCAGGTAAGGAATCTGGTCAACAAGCAGGCCGCCTCGTATGAGATCGTTGCGGCTTGCGCATGGACGGGAGTCGAACCCGCGACCTTCAGCTTAATCGGTTATTCACCCGCTGCACCACAACGATTAGATAACTACACGTAATGAATTAACTAACATATCAATTTCGGTTACAAAACACATTTAGAAGAATCAACACAGAATTTAACAATCGTCTATCACTAAGGAAAATACTATAAAATGTACCTAGCTAATCTGTATATCTTATTATTACCAGATAAACCTAACACCCGACGAGATAAGAATTAATAAATTAACCATACACATTTCATACAAAACGATGTAATTAATATAAGCAAGAATACTCCACCGAGAGAATTTATGTAAACATCTCTCCACATTGGCAATGATATCGATTGAAAACAAAAAGTTGCTATAAGTTAAAAACTACTGGGTGGCCGACGGTAAATCTTAGTTATACGTACTCCATAACAAAATAATAAAATTCCTATTTTAATTTATTTATATAGAAAGACAATGCAATCTCAGTACTCACCAATCGTAAATCTTTTGGTTGGTACAAAAGTGCGGTTAAATTATCAGTAGACATATTTAACGCGTGCGCGAACGTGGGCTGTCAGCGTGGTACTGTGCTACTACGCCACCGGCCAATGAATGGAGATCACAATATTATGTAAAGGAGGTGTGTCTGTCCGTAAAAATATACAGAGGTATTTTTGTATTGAATTGCCACATTCCATAATAATAATTTTACACGTAGACTATTGGCCATTCCCAATATTCTGTCTATGAAGATTTGCTTACTGGCAGTAAAATTTTGACACATTTTGTATGGAAGATCTGTCAAAATGCTAATAAATAGTTCCTAAATCTGTCGATAGACAGAATATAGGGAACGGCCTTAATAGCGATAGGATGGGATATCGCGATTACACTCCATATCTTAAGCTCTCATTAATTACCCCTCTTTATTTTCTTGTGTTCATACACCGGTGCTATCACACTTTAACCTTCAGAACGATTCGGCCAAGTCAGTCCATTGATTGTGGCCTAAAGCCAGTATTGGTGAATCGCAGAGTAAACTTTTGCTCACAGCTTCGTCTGCGTGAATGTATTTTCCTGGGATAGGTATAAAGCCGTAATCCAGGTCATCAAATCAAATCAAATCAAATCAAAATAGTTTATTTGTAAGCATAGGTGGTAAATAAAAGATCTTAAACATAGGTGACGTTACACGAGTTCTCTATGCTTTGCCGTTAAGCCGGCATACAAATATTATTGCATGATAACATGTAATAATGCAATCATATCTGAATACACTTTTAAAGTTATACTTAGTAAAATTCAAAACATACAATAATTAAATTTAACAACTAACAACAAATAAATTATTTCCTCTAGCCATTAAATAACACAAAATTTAAAAAAGAGATCAATCATATTAAAGTATCATCATTTAAATAATCTAATAGAGAATAGTAACACTTATTTACTAACAAATTGTGTAATTTAGTTTTAAACGAAATTAAATTAAGCGATTTTATTGAATTTGGTACTTTATTGTAAATTTTGGGAGCCAAACAGACTAAGCTTTCGTGCTTTAATTTCGTGTTAGAAGGTACTATTCTAAGTCTCTGATTATTGCGCAATGTTCTTTTTGAAGCCTTTTTTTGGAATAAATATGGGTGTATTTTAACAAACACTGCTACTTCAAATATATATAAGGACGGTAATGTTAATAATTTTAATGATTTAAACTATGGTTATGATCAACCTGTTTGCCAATTTTCCCCCAAATTCGTTTATCTGTTATGGCGGGATTGATTAATAAACATTCCGCACAAACATTCAAACTATTTATCATTTATAATATTAATACGTTAGTAGAAGGTAAAAGCAGCTATAGCTCAGGTGCGAACCGCTGAGATCAAAGTCGCAGGTTTTAAACTAGCCCAAGAGCATGCACCTCTATCTTTACCAAATAACATGTGTCTTCCTCTTCCACCTGCCTGCTTTTAACACATGTTACAGAGTGATTTCGTTTGTAGTTTTTACGACCGGCCGCCTGCCTGACGTCAACGCCTCTTGGGTTATCAAGTAACATGTGTACTGATTGTTAATTATATATCGCTTGTGGTCATCTTGCGGTGAAGTAAACATCGTGAGGAAACCTGCATACTGAAGAAGTTCTCCATAAGAATTTAAAAGTTATGGGAAGTCAACTATAAACCCCCATCAGGGCAGCGTGGTGGACTAAGGCCTAAGCCCTCTCATTTGTATAGGAGGCTCATGCTCAGATATGGGACATATATAGTACAGGGCTGGTATTATTACTGGACTGCCTCGCTGGCGCAGTCGTAATGCGTACGCGTTATGACGCTGAGGTTTCGGGTTCGATCCCCGGATCGGGTAAAAGTGATATTGGGTTTTTATATATCGAAATGCTCAGTATCACGCCGGAGTCTGGAAGTGTGCCCGTAGGGCGATAGGCTCGCCCCCTATCACATCATGGGACGGAGATACGCCCGGCGAAATGTGGGTGTACTGGTTTCACCTCTGTCTACCCCTTCGGGGATTACAGGCGTGAGTGCATATGTATGTATGGTATAATTAGTATATTCGTAGGAAATAGGACTAGCTGGATTCATCATCAAATAATTTATCTGTTTTTTCTTTATTATTACACATCTAACCACACGCGACGAGTTATAAATGCAGCTACGTAGGTAATGTTGGGTCACTCGTCCGGGTCGCTATTTCTAAGGGTCATTCTTTCCCTCAATACACCCATTATCAATAACCCCTCGCTTGTATATTGATTTATCGAATAGGGGCGACTGATATCGAATCAAATAGGGTCTTTCTGGCTCGAAAACGAGTAACATGAACAGAACTACGATGAAAGTTATGAAATGTGACAATCATTTTCTATTTCAAAAATACAAATACATACCCACTCACGCCTGTAATTCCCGAAGGGGTAGGCAAAGGTGTAACCAGTACACCCACATTTCGCCGAGCGTATTTCCGTCCCTTATGTGATAGGGGGCGAGCCTATCGCCATACCGGGCACAAATTCCAGACTCCTGAGCATTTCGTAATAGAAAAACCCAATACCACTTTACCCGACTCGGGGATCGAACCCGAGACCTCAGCCTTGACCTCAATCGTAACGCGCATTACAACTGCGCCACCGAGGCAGTCAAAATACAAATATATGATGATAATGATCTATTATGGATTTTTTTATTAGCTTGAATGACGAGACGAGCAGGTCGTTCGCCTGGGTGGTAAGCGCCACGCCTGCCTATAAACAAAAGCAACACATACAGAACCTTTAATTACAAAGCACTGCATGGCACTGGACTGCGCTCGTCAATGCCCATTAATTTAATTGGCTTGTATGTCTTTCAACCCGAAACAACAATGTTAATGAATTAGGTATACACTGTTCATTGGCAGCAGAAATAGGCAAAGCGAAAATAGGCAAACCATTTAGCAATCTCTGTATCAATTTTGCCTTTCCAATGATAACACATGTCTATGTGCAATGGAAAAAAATAATATGAGTGGTTGAGCCACGCTGTAGACACTTTTGTCTACAGCATGTATGGGCCGGCTCGTCCGGGTCATTAACACTGTCTCACAGAAAACCGGCGTAAAGTAGCAGCTTGCTGATGCGTTTCTTACGGTGAGTAAGATATCGGGAGGCCCAAACCCCCAATCCCAATCCCTTTCCTTTAAGGTAGGCAACGCACCCATGATTCTTTTGGTATTATTGTAGGCGTACATGGGCGGTGGAGATCACTTACCATTAGGTGACCCACTTGCTCGTTTGCCGGCCTATGCCATAAAAAAGATACCTCAGTTACATTTATGAAGAAACATTACTTTTTTTTTCAATTTCACTATACCTTTGTGCAATAGCAGTTTAAAGTATAAACCTACCATCCAAATTTCATCCTATAAAATGTCTGTGACGTACAGACGGACAGAAGCGTCTAGTTGACGGAGAGAAGGACATGACGAAATTATAAATGTGTCATTTGACTAAGGAACCTTAAAAAACGGTTCGTGTTAACAAAATTCTCTCTTACTGCTCTAATAATAAGCTTGATTATTATTCGATTATTTGTATTTTATCAACATTGTCTAAATTATAACATAAGTAAGTGCTGGCTGTCATTTGCGTTTTATCTTAATATGGTGTTAAATATTGCTTTATCACAGTTATTTTGCATTTAATTTTTCTTTTATGCTTATTGCGTATATGCTAAAACATTTTTATCAAAGCCGTATTGTTTGGATAAAAACAATTTGGCGCTAATAACATGGTTTATCATTATGTTTCGTTCGTTCGTTGGTAACTTGGAGGTCTTGGATTCGATTTTATCGTGTTGGGAGTAGGGCGACAAGAATATTTAAAGACAAGTACCTATTACTTTATCTCCTCCATAGTCTTCACTGGGTTGATTTTTAAATCCGGTTAGTCAAGGATTGCAAGACATTTTCTATGTATTTTCTATCACACATCTCTCAGGACAGTGGAGGGAAAATTTATAATAAATTTAATGAAGCTAAAGACTACTTGACGTATTTTTAAATGTATAAAAATACTATCTATTCTCAATAGACTATCAAAATATGTTGTTGTTGTGTGCGTCCGGTAGCTTATATGCAAACATAATAGTAATATAATGTTTAAAATCATCATTAAAACTACATTAAATATACGTTATTACAACCTTTAACAATATACATAGATGATTACAACTATAATATTTTTTGTACCTAATGGTACACTCACAATCAACACAAGGCTGTCATATTGATAAGTAGAGCATTGAATATTAAATTAACCAAACTATTTGTTTAATGTATAATCAAGGAGAAGTAACCGAAAAACAATTAGGTACCCACCTACTGAAATGAAATGAAATGAAATGAAATGAAATAGTTTTATTCATCATGTAGGCAATTAAAGTAGCGCTTATGACAAGTCAGTACAAAATAAAGAAACTTATGTAATTACAGAAATCAAATCAGCTAATATATACATAACATACATAGCATCGTCAAAATACACTGGGCAACTATAAAGTTTACAATATTTTTATATTAGTCCAGAATTGTTAATTTGTTGTTTTTAAGAATTGTTAAATTATTTGTTTATTGTTGTTACTGATATGAAAACATGCTAATGTACTAAAATCTTCATAAAAATCTGATATTAAATATTAGATATGTGTAGGTAACTAATTACTGATATCCAGTAGAGATACTACACTGTGAACGCTTTGATTTTTTTTCAGCAGAAGCCGCCTAACATGCATGTGGGTCACATGATGGTAAGTGGCGTCTATTCAGAATCTCGGACGCATTGCCGGCCTTAAAGGAAAGGGATAATTAAGGGGTTGGGAAGGAGGGACCTATGGGCCTATATGGGCGGAGGTCCAAGCCCAGATATTCGGAGGTATATCTCACTTACCGTACGAAACGCGACAGCAAGCTGCAACTGCCCTTCAGTGGTCTACAACGTTTTCTGTGGGACAGTGGTAACAACCAGGTCGTGACAGCCCATTCGAGCTGTAGACTAAACTGTCTACAGCGTGGCTCTATCACTTATGTCCCAAATCCCCTTCCCAATTCCAATTAACTACTTTAAGTAGGTAATTACAAGGTGGTAGGTCCCTCGTTTGCGAGAGACCGGCTGGGTTGGTACCACCGCTTTGTCTATTTCTGCCGCCAAGCAACAATGTGTAAGCACTGTTGTGTTCCGGTGTGAAGGACATTGAAACCAGTGTAATTACTGGGCATTATGAGACTTAACACCTTATGTCTCGGGGTGACGAGCGCAGTCCAGTGTCATGCAGTGCTTTATTTAAAGTTCTGTGTGGCGTTGCTTCTGTTTATGGGCAGGCGTGGCGCTTACCATCAGGCGAGCGACCTGCTCGTCTTGTCGTTCAATCTACTAAAAAAAAATAAAAAAAATATTATCAACTGTATAATTAGGTAAGTATTTACATAATATAGGTAATTCGTGTAAGATAAATTATCGCGAACATCTACTATATTACATTACGATCGCAATTGAATATCACGCGTGCCAGCTGATAATAACCAGCAGCTTGACATTGCCAATATCTATGAGCTATGGTAACCTTTTACTAATTTTTAGAAAGAAGCCAGCAAACAAGTTTGTGGGTTACCTGATGGTAAATGATCTGCACCGCCCATGAATACCCACAATACCAGAATAAGATACGAAGAATATATACGTTGCCAAATATAAAAGAAAGGAATGGGAATTGGGAAGGGTAGGGGGAAATTTGGGCTTTCGGAAATATCACTCACCGCAAGAAACGCAACAGCCAACTGCCGCTTCACATCAGTTTTCTGTAAGAAATTGGTAATAAACCGGTCGAGCCGACCCATTCATGCTGTAGACATACTTAAGTGTCTATAGCGTGGCTCTACCATTTCAAAAACTTACTCCATAATTATAATGACCGGACTAATTTACAAGGTGGTAGGTCACTCGTATGCGAGTGGCCGTCTGGGTTGGTACCATCGCTTCGTCTATTTCTGCCGGCAAGCAACAGTGTATAAATAGATACTGTTGTGTTCCGGTTTTAAGGACATTGAAGCCAGTGAAATTACTGGACATCATGAGACTTAACAACTTATGTCTCGATGTACCACCGCAGTCCAGTGCTTTGTAATTCAAAGTACTGGGTGGCGTTGCTCCGGTTTATGAGCAGGCGTGGCGCTTAACATCAGAGCGACCTGCTAGTCCAGTCATTCAAGTTAATAAATAAAATCAAAAACTTTTGTACTCGACAGTCAAAATGATATTATATACCGCACCATAAAACATCACATTCTACACATTAATCATTGAAATGTATTCATACGAAATATTATTCCCAGTATTTATATTTACCACAGTGAGAAGTTCGGTAGCTCCTACACATTTGCTAGTATCACGCGTTGGCCCGTGCTATGATGGGGCTAAAACTTCAATATCTGTACAAGAGCTGAGTATTATGACGAAGACCTTCGACTCCACGCTTAGCGGCATGCTTAATATAACTAAGGATATTCCTAATGGATGGTCAGTTAAGGTATTGTTACCTGTGTTCTGCTTGCTAAGGAATGGTGACCGGACAAAGCTGGTTCCCTGCCTGTCCTAATTAGAGGTGACTAAAAGGGGCCATCGAGGATGTACAGTCTTCGTACACAATGCAAATTTTACGGTGCGATCCCGAGAGATGGATGGCAGCGCGAAAACATCGTGATACTGGGCGATAGGCGTCATTACTGTGTGGGCTTCTGAGTGCTTCGAGAGAGACGGATCCGGCAGCAATCCAAAGTACACTCAGGTTCCCCAGGACTAGGGTTGCAATGCCATACAGTACATACTTTTTGCTGATGTTTATAGCCCAGCGTGGCATTTACCAGCCGAATGACCTAGGTACTCGTCTCAAGGCGAAAAAAACTATTTTTTCAGGCGACGATGCAAAAGTGCCAAGATTTACGGAACATAGAGACTTGCGATTATTTGAAATCATTCTATCTGGTAAGGGACGGCTGCAACCAAGACGATGATTACGACAGAGAAATTTACTCATTGGTGTTTCATTATACAGTGCCTAGGTAATTCAATATAAGTACCTACTTAGCTGAAATTTAATAACTAAAATATGGACCACTTACGGAGTAAATTCTATAGAATACAAAAATAATTGTCAAAACCGGCCCACATTATGGCGGAGTTATGCGTGTTTCGAAAAGATACATAAAAAATATATTAATATTTATGGCGATAGGCTCGCCCCCCTATCACATCGTAAATTAAATTTTTTTAATTTATTATGTAACAGATTACATAATAAATTAAAAAAAAAGAAATAGGTCGGGGATACGCTCGGCGAATTGTGGGTGTACTGGTTACACCTCTGCCTTCACCTCCGGGGATTACAGGCGTGAGTGCGTATGAATGTAAATATTTGTAAAGACAAATTGAGTCAACTTTATCATTAAATATAATGACAAAGTTCTTCTTTATTAACTCGGTTAAAAATTAAATTAAAAATCAAGATACTTATGACTACGAGAATGGAGCAGTAACGTCCACCCGGGTTGACTCGCGAGGGATTGCTATTTTTGATTGGTTACATGGTGGTAGGTCCCTCGTAAGCGAGAAGCCGTCTTTGTCTGACACCTGCTTTGTCTATTTCTACCGCCAAGCTGCAGTGTGTATGCACTGTTGTGTTCCGGTTTAAAGGATATTAAAGCCAGTGAAATTACTGGGCATATGAGACTTAACATCTGATGTCTCACGCTCTGGGTGACGAGCGCAGTCCAATGCCATGCAGTGCTTTGTAATTCAAAGTTCTGTGTGGTGTTGCTTCTGTTTATGGGCAGGCGTGACGTTTACCATCAGGCGAGTGACCTCATTTCGTCACTTAAGCTAATAAAAAAAACTTCAAGAACTGTTTTGACAGAGGGTGACCACTGAAAAACAGTACTGTGTTGCGGTTTGCGCCACACAACAGAAATATGCTGAGTGGTCACCCACCTGTCATGGTCACGACATGCAACTGCGTAATAATTAGTTATTTAAGGTTTTTTTTTTTTTTTATTTGTGTGGTACATGCGTATGTTAATTGTGTCGTTGTCTGTGACAAATACATTGGTTTTCTTTCTTCTTTCATTCTTTTTTTTCCAGGATATCATGTCCAATACGAGTCGGATGTTATAAATTAGTCCACTACCCGGTGTTCACGGAGGATAATTACCTGACTGTATACGAGTCGAAGATATCCACCAGTGTGTTTGGATATACCTTGAGACTGGATGGATTTGGCGTGGATGGAAATAAGGTGATAAAACTACTGACACTATTTGAGGGCAGTAAGGAGTTAAGCCAACTTACAACTTTTACGAGTGGTAGAGCCACGCTGTAGACTATTTTGTCTACAGCATGAATGGGCCGGCTCGTCCGGGTCGTTACCACTGTCTCACAGAAAACCGGCGTAAAGTAGCAGCTTGCTGCTGCGTTTCGTACGGTGAGCGAGATATCCGGAGGCCCAAATCTCCCTCCCCTTCCCAATCCCTTATTATCCCTTTCCTTTAAGGTCGGAAACGCGCCCATGATTATTTTGTATTGTGGGCGTACATGGGCGGTGGAGATCGCTTACCATCAGGTGACCCACTTGCTCGTTTGCCGGCCTAAACTATAAAAAAAAAAACTGAAAGAAGTCTATTACTTTGCTAATATTACAACCGTACTTAATCCAATGAGGAACATTAAAATGTAAAATAATGAAATTATAATGATTTCTGCTGACTGCCTCGGTGGCGTAGTTGTAATGCGTACGCGTTACGATTGAGGTCAACGCTGAGGTCTCGGGTAATTTGGTATACTGCTAGATTATGACCAGCATTAGAACATACGCATACTTTTTATCCCGAAAAAGGCAGTACACGCGGGCGGGCTCGCGAGCAAACACTAGTACATACTTTATAAATAGATACACTAACACTGGAACGAGGCAATTTTGTAACTCTTTTAAAGATTCCAAACTGTAATTCATTCCAGATAATGTGCGTAGACGCATTCCTACAACTGGTGTACCTGCGCACTCACGATTGGATTGGAATTGCCAAAAACAACACAAGCCTAAATAAAACCGAGGAAACTTCAATACAAGAAGATTGATGTAAATTATATAAATCCCCGAATGATTGCCCCGAATTCGTTTCATGTGATATCTATACAAATAAATAAAATTGAAGTGTCTGTCTATTAAAATAACCGCTTTTTACTACATGCATATGAATGTATACGAGTATACGGTACATATACCAAAATAACATTTTTTACAATATTTTCTGTCTGTCTGTTTGCTCCGGCTAATCTCTAGAACGGCTAGACCGATTTTGACGGGACTTTCACTGGCAGATAGCTGATGTAATAAGGAGTAACTTAGGCTACTTATGACTTAAGTACTTTTTATCCCGGAAAATGACATTCACGCGGGCGGAGCCGCGAGCAAAAGCGCCAAGTATTTAATGTTTGGCATATGCTGATTTGTATCCTTTTGGCGCGGTCGTGGTGGGACATATAGCGTCCACAGTGGGTGGGTATCTAGGTACCCCCCACCTACTACTTATAAAAAAGTTATTTTCTGCATCAGTTGTATACATGTACAACCTAACGCCTGCCAATGAATGCTTTCTTTCTTTCTTTCAAAAGCTAGTTTTTAATAAAACTATTTATGATTGCTTCACCTGCGGGCTTAGCATTATATACAACACGCCATATCTCGTGCACGAGAAAGATAAATATCGATGACAAAAATCGTGGATAAAAATGTCGACATTCGATAAAATTACGTCATGTTAGGTTACAACTCAATGAAGGGACGAGCAGGCCGCTCGCCTTACGGTAAGCGCCGCGTCTGCCTATAAACAATAGCAACAACTTTGAATTACAATGCACTAAATAAAAAATAAGATAAATACATCCTACAGTCACACACATAGTCCTGACTCCACACTAGGTTAACCTGTATCGTAGGAATCAGGAACTACGAGGGACTTGCGGTCCCACAACACACAGACCCGAAACAAATATTTGTGGATCACACAAACATTTGTTTCGGTGCGGGAATCGAACTCACGGCCTCACGCAGTCGGCTACTCGCCCACTGCGCCATGGAGGAATTGCTCTGCACTGCACTCATCATCCCGAAACACAAGATTTTAAGTCTCATAATGCCCAGTAATTGCACTGGCTTTAACGTCCTTCAAACCTAACCCCACCCATGCTTACACATTACTACTTAACGGCAGAAGTGAAGAAAGTAGTAACTACCCAGACGACCTCTCGCACATACGAAAAATCACCTAGTGAATCCAGCTCATGGTGTAGGTACTGTACCTGTGTCCGAAATTTCTTCCAAATCCTGATTGATTAACAAACACCCAAATTCACAAACTTCCTAACTTTCACATGTATAATATCAGCAGTTTCGTGGATGTTCATGCTGTGGACATCACTTACCATCACATGACTTACATAGGCCCATCTATAAAAAATATTACATACATACGCACTCACGCCTGTAATCCCCGAAGGGGTAGGCAGAGGTGTAATCAGTACACACACATTTCGCCCAGCGTATCTCCGTCCCATGATGTGATAGGGGGCGAGCCTATCGCCATACCGGCCGCAAATTCCAGACTCCGAGCTGATACTGAGTTTTTCGTAATGGAAAAATCCAATATAACTTTTACCCGACCCGGGGATCGAACCCGAGACCTCAGCGTCAGCCTTAGTCGTAACGCGTACGCATTACAACTGCGCCACCGAGGCAGTCCTAAAAAAATATTAGGAAAAATAAAACTAACACTCCACTTATTAAATTATTTATTCATCCCATCCCCACAACCCGTGACTCTCTCTAATCGTTTCTCTATTATCTCTCCTCAGTCGAGTCACTGCACTCGCCTCTCCCTTTGCTATCGCCTTCTTTCTATCCATCTTCTTCTGCCTAACTTCTAGATTCTTCTTTACTTGCTGCTTCACAACATCTGGAGCTATGGTACTCGCCGATGTGTATGTTCTCATTGATCTCACATCCGACAATGCTTTCTCTATCATAGCCAGTCTGTACTTCTGCGAATTTTTGTCCAGTTCTGCGATGTTCTGTTGATGTTCTAGACTGTTCTCTTCATGTTCTAGATTGTTCTCTTCATGTTCTAGATTGTTCTCTTCATGTTCTAGATCGTTCTCTTTATGCTCCAGTATGTTATGTTCTTGTTTTTGATGGTTATTGTCAGCTGGCACCAATGTTGGTATTTCTTCATCATCGGTTGTCTGTTTTTGGTCCTTTACAGTTAATGTTACGGTTTTAGCTGTCATTTGCTCTAGCGCAGATTTTTCGTCATGTTCGATTGATTGTTCCACCTGCAAAGTAAATTAATAAAACTTGTTTCTATAGGGATCCAGAACCATGTATGGGATTACCTCAAACCATCCTTAGGAAAACCAAAGTACTTTCTTTAAAGTATTTTATGTAAATTTCTCGCCCTTTGATTGGACAAAAATAATTCCCAATAATCACAATAGAAATCGTTCCCACAATTTTTTTAATTATATTGAATGATGAACAAGCTGGTCGCTTGACTGAAAGTAAGCTATATAACACAGAACGATACTATTCCTGGATTGTGTTGCACTTACCATCAGGTGTAGCATAGTCACTTTACTGAGCCAGGATAAAAAAGTACTACATTATGATTACCATTATGCGATTCAGCAACCTTCGTTTTTTAGGACGAATATGTAAACAATTTTCGGCCATCCTAGCCTGGTCAGTCACATACTCAAATAAGAACGTACGTATATAATAACGAACTAATGTCTTCACAGGTCTGTATTAATCCACATTTATATTAACACCCGAGAATATTTAAAGGTGTTATAAATTTGACCCCGTTTGTCTGTCTCAGGCGTTGTAGCGCCTAAACGAATATGCTGATTTGAACGCGGTTTTTAATACTTGAAATCTGTTTTAATCGATATTGTTCTTAGCTACGTTTAAAGAAAATCTACTCAGCAATTTAGAAATTATAAATCTTTTGTTGTAATAAATTACCTCTCTTCTTAGTTCAGCTATTTCGTTTTCGTTATATTTAACATTTTTCTCTTGTTCATCATCAGCATCATCTTCTTCATCAGAATCGTCGAGATCGCTCACCTCCAGTTCGATGCCCATTTCCTAAACAAACAACAGTAAGTAACAACAGTACTTGAGAAAAATTTATTCGAGCTTTTTGTAGAAAGATGACAAAATGTTGATAGTGAAAATCAATATAATACAGTGTTTAAAATTTTCAATCTTTCTCTAGAATATTATTAGTAGCACGATATTTTTAATAAAAATAAATGACGCCCGCGGGCGATTAATCTGAATGGACTTAAACACCGGCAGAGTTGATGAAGTTCGGCGAATTAGCCGGTACCGCCACTGGACATGGTAATATCGACCCTAAAGCTCCTTATTTACCTGCAACAGTTCGTCGTCCACGAGTCGGGTAAGTTTGTACCCTGAACAAGCGATCTCTGTGTCCAACTCATCATCTCTCACGAGGTCGCTGAACTTCGGGTACAGCTCGCTCTCGTATCCAAAACGTTTTTTGAAAAACTCGCGGACGCATTTTACGTCGCGATCGAAGTATCTAAAATAGAAAAAATATTAATCATCACAAGAATAATGAAAAACAAAAACACGAGGTCTCGAAGACTGTACACCACGCTAATAACTGGATCTTATCAAAATCTAGACATCCTATAATTTCAATCTAGGTAATTTTAATCACAAGTTTAATATGCTATTACGACAACAGTCTCCGTGGCGCAGTGGGCGAGTAGCCGGCTGCGAAGCGTGAGGCCGTGGGTTCGATTCTCGCACCGAGACAAATGTTTGTGTGACTCACAAATATTTGTTTCAGGTCTGGGTGTTGTAGGACCGCAAGTCCCTCGTAGTTCCTGATACCAACGACACAGGTTTACCTAGTGTGGGGTCAGGACTATGTGTGTTGGGTGTATTTTTTTATTTATTTTTATTATTATCTATTACGATCGATAAGATTGACCACATCCCCATAAATTAAGTGAAGTGCGTGAGCGGGAATATCAATGCTAGAGTGAGTGAAAAGCTCAGCCTAAATAAATGTATCATTTAGTGATGTCCAAAGTTACAAGTCAACAATTTCGGCATTACTCATTCGGTAAAAAAGAGGGCGTGGGGAAATACTGAAAATGATACTGATGATGATAGGGACCTATCAACTGTAAACGCATGGCAGATATTCGATATTCGCGTCAGTGACGAAGCGCATTTGTGTTTTGTGTGATACAAACATTTATCTCAGTGCGGGAATCGAACCCACGGCCTCTCGCTTCGCAGCCGGTTACTCGCCCATTACGCCAAGGAAGCTGTCAATCAACATCAATAATAACTTCGAATTATGAAGTACTGAATGATACTGGACTGGCTACATTTTATCCCGGAAAAGTCTTTCACACAAGCGAATCCACGACCAAAAACTAATTATGAATAATACTAACAATTCAGCATTATGATGCGATGTGGACACCATCTGCGGGAAGTCGATGATGATGGGGTGATGATGCTCGTCTATCATGATGTTGAACTCGTTGAAGTCGCCGTGGATGACGCCGCAGTTGCCGAGCCTCACTATCTGGTTCATCAGCTCGTCGTAGAGGGCCGCCGGGTCTTCTACTGATGTTACGTGGGTTCTAAAAAAAAGCATAAAAATTATTCTGGCCCTGTATTATAACGTCGCACTGCAAGTGCGTCTATTTCTGCCGCCAAGCAGTTGTTTGTAAGCACTGTCGTCTTCCAGTTTGAAGGGCATTGAAGCCAGTGAAATTACAAGGCGTTTAACATTATGTGTCTCAGTGTGACGAGCGTAGTCCAATGCCATGCATTACTTCATAATTCGCAGCACCAATGCTGCCAATGCACGAGCGACATACTCGTCTCGTCATTCAGACTAATAAAACAAACTTACAAAGGTCCTCCAGAAACTAGCTCCATGACGACACAATGTCTATTAAAGTCGATAGGTTTGGGCACTGGGAAGCCGCGGTCGTACAATGCCTTCATGTACGCGAACTCCTTAGTGGCCGATATACGCGATAAATATAACCACGAGGCGCGGTTACGGTGCGCGTGGTAGTCGCGTTTGTCTTTTATGTTGCGGAAACATGTCCGGCCCAGTCTGAAATAAAATAATTTACTCTAAAAAGAAGAATAAAATTGTTCATTAATCATGTTGGCAATCAATATAACCAGCCATATTTGAAGGCAGTGAAATTATGAGACTTGGTCCTATGTCTTGTGGTAATAATCATATAATATTTTGTAAATCAATGCGGTGTTTCTACAGTTTATAGGCAGGCGTTTAGCATCGGGCAAGCAATGCTATTGCAATGGGAATAAAATTTAGTACAAAATGATAAGTAACCTGTGTAGTTTCAAGCATAGTGGATTACGGTCTTCATCAGCCACAGTGTAAATGTTAGACTCCTTGCCCACACCTATCTGGTTGCCAAATGATGCTATCACCTTCCTATTGGTAAGAGCCTTCAGGGCTAAGTAATCATAACCAGCATTTGTAAGACGGTAACCATCATCTGAAATCAAATAGCATTTTTTTGAGTTTGACTGTGGCTCTTACAATAATAGATTATATTCTGCTTTGCATGGAATGTGAAGGTGTAGATACACAATGGGTGTAAATTCTCAACACACCAAGGTCACTCTGAGAAGCCTGTGGAGACACCAGGAGGAACCTGCACTTCTGGTCCGAGTTAGGCTGGCTATATAGGAATCTAGGTATATCTATAGGTATGGCTATGTCAGCTAGGAAGCTGACATAAACTCTACACACAATGGCCCGACATTTTTCTGGGCTAAGTGTGGAGAAAAGTAGCCCACAATCAATTTTCTGCAATTGAGTTGTGAACAGTTGACAACCTCTGTGGCATGTGGGTGAGTAGCTGATTGTGAAGCACTAGGAATATGCTTGTGATCCCCAAATATTTGTTTTGGGTCTGGGTGTTTTCTCCCCAGAGAGGCTGAGGTTAGACAGGCAGCTGGTCGTAAAAACTACAAGCCAAAGCTTTCTGTAACATGTGTTAAAAGCATGTTGTGCTGACCCCACTGCGAGTGGGATAAGGGCCGCTTTCAGTATGATCTTATTAAAATCCTAATTCAAACACAATTTCGGTGGTAACCAACCCCGGCAACCTCTCGCATACAAGAGACCTACCACCTAGTGTTAAAATGTTAGCAGAATACCTTTTTGGCTTCACTAAATTTACAATCTATTTTTAATGGAATTACAATTTTATTCATTTTTTTTTTTTTTTTATATTAATAGGATTTCAATACTATCTAACTAAGATCTAGTACCGAGGTACTTCACGTTTCATTACTTTAGTGAAGGTACATACATACATTGTTTGCCTCTCTCATATGTCAACAATCTATGTTTACATAATTCCTTCATCAATTTGTGAACTCCACCGTGTCTGAGGTTTGCTATCGACGCCACCAGCGATCCAGGAACCAATTCATGGTTCTTCATGCCCATTTCCACCTTAAAATAATAAAAACAAATATGTTATGACGAATTTAGAGGTTAACTATATTGTTTTACGAAGATTAATTACTCACTGCAGTTAACACACGGAAATCTTCGCCCGTTAGGTAGCGTAATATAGCCACATCTAGCTTCCCCATTGTTGTGAATATTAATATCAAACTTTTCACAAAACCATTTCAACAGTATGTAAACGTGATGAACTAAAAGACGTTTTCCGAGTGGTTTTCCGTATCGTATAGCGATTAACGATGGGCAAGTCGAGTTATTCAACTCGATTAGCACTAGCCACACTTGATATTTTATGATCATATATACGATATGGTTTTGATATGATATGATATGATATCATATATTGACACACTATCTAATACTTATTTATCATAATATATTGCACAAACTTTAATTTACTCCGATACTGCCGATATTGCTGCGGCCTGCAACGTTGTCGTGCGGTTGGTATGAGTGATATCGACGCAATCATCTTAAATTACTTACACCACAAATGCAGGAAAATGTAATCACGTTGCGTCGATACGCAAGCAACCACATCAATTGATACCACAATCTCAAAATTATGCACACAATCACAAAGTTACCTTAGTGTGTAATGTTTTTTTTACGCTCATTACGCGACAGCCTCCGTGGCACAGTGGGTGAGTAGCCAGCTGCGGAGCGAGAGGCCGTGGGTTCGATTCCCACACTGAGAGAAATGTTTGTGAGATCCAAAAATATTTGTGTCGGGTCTGGGTGTTGTGGGACCGCAAGGTCCTCGTAGTTCCTGATACCCACGATACAGGTTAACATAGTATGGAGTGGGGACTATGTGTGACTGTTGGCTGTATTTATTTATTATTATTTATTTTAAAAGTGGATAAGTAAATGGGTTATAAATATTGAGCAATCCAAACTTAGAATTCAGTATTTTTTTGCAAAGAATTTGTTCTATGATATTCCTAGTCTTTTAGAAAACACTAAGCTAATAGGTAAAATAGGTACTTAGTATTGATTAATTTTCATCATAATTATGTATATGACGATTCCAATATTCTATCGAAAGTTACAAATGTTCAATGTACATCACTATTGAGGTCTTTTTTTTTAATAATTTACGGATCTGGATAGTTGTCCTTTAGGCCCGTCCTAAATATTTTTTGTTATTCATTTAATTTCCCAAAACGATAAAACACATACAGGTGTGGTCAGTTATATGGGCTTGTCGAAATTTGGTATTTAAACTTTAGGTAGTCTGTTTTATTTCGTTATGTACGATACGAATAATGGGACAAAACATGTACTACGTCTGTAGTTAGTACCACCTCTTGTATGTATGTACTATGCTATAGCAATAGTCATATACAACACTATTGCCCCAATTTTACCCTTCCTCTGTACGAAATTTATTATTTGTTTATTTCATAAATCTCAATTCCCATCTATTTGATTTCACAATAGTGGTAAGCATTAACTATGGATGGTGGCTTTAGAAACGGCGCAATAAAATTAGAGTCAAACAATGGTGTTTATTATTCGGGACAAGTGATTTTTGGAAGTGTTGTTTTTGATTTGAATGCACCGCTGACGATAACTGGTAATTAAAGTGTTACCTCATATTTAATTAATTGATATTGCTCAGATGTTAATTAAGGTCAATCCTGTAATGAGAAGTGTTGTTATGTGCTAATGTGATGTGTTGATATACTAGGTCCCTACTCCTTCTGGGTAGGTACCATTGCTTTGTCTATTTCTGTCGCCAAGCTACAATAGTCAAATTGACGTTGAATGACAGTAGATTAACAATGAGTTTATGGACTACATACAATCACTGACTAATGAATATATGTATACAGTCTTGAATGGGTTTCATGTAATTTTTTTATGTCATCATCATCATCATCATCCACAGCCTGTAGGGTCCCACTGCTGAGCATAGGCCTCTCTCATATCATGCCATTTACCACGATTCTGAGGTAGCTGCATCCAAGTTCGAACCGCAATCGTAACAAGCTCGTCGACCCATCTTGCGCTGGACGGCCAACGCTGCGCTTGCCTTGTCTTGGCCACCACTTAGCCAGCGCTTTACTCCACCTTTCATCAGCTCGCCTAGCCACTTGTTCCACCCAGGTCCATTTGAGCCCCATGACGAGATTTCCGATGTCTCGAACTTTAGAATTTATGTCATGGTATATGTATATTTCAGCTCTCAATATAGAGTTCCATGGTGCTGCTAATGTACTGTGGACAGAGGAGCAGACTCAGGAGTACAATGGCAGAAGAACACGTGGCATCGTCAAGTATGCGGGCCATGAAGAGTATTTCCGAGTCACACAGTGCCTTGCCGGTGGAACAGGTAATATTATTTTTAGCCTAAGTCAAAGGGGTCAAACTTATACCACCCCTCTTTTATATCGGGAGTTAAAAATCTATACATTGAACTCATTACCAACACCAACATACCCATAACTTACTACATAAACTTCATGTATAATGGCCCGATATGTGGGCTAAGTGTAGAGAAAAGGATCACATAAGGCCAACATACCTGTAGGTTGTAATATGTCTAACCACAGTACTATGATACATACATACGCACTCACGCCTGTAATCCCCGAAGGGGTAGGCAGAGGTGTACCCAGTACACCCACATTTCGCTGAGCGTATTTCTGTCCCATAATGTGATAGGGGGCGAGCCTATCACCATACCGTAATAGAAAATAGAGCATTTCGTAATAGAAAAATCCAATACCACTTTACCCGACCCGGGGATCGAACCCGAGACCTCAGCGTTAGCTTAATCGTAACGCATACGCATTACAACTAGGCAGTACAGTACTATGATTTAGGTTTTAATTACTCTTTTTCCATCTGCTGTTATCCCACTCGTAGTGGCGTCGGCGCAACATGCTTTTTAACAAATGATACAGAAAGATTTGGCTTGTAGTTTTTACGATCGGCTACCTGCCTGACATCATCTGGGGAGAAAACACCCAAACCTCAAACATATTTGTCTCAGTGGGAGAATCGAACCCGCAGCGACTCGCTTCACAACCGGCTACTTGCCCTCTGCGCCACTTCGAGTAGGATAAGGACAAGTGGAAGATGAAGCAAGACATTTTTACACTGACTTTAATTTCCAGGAGTGTCCCAACTACCAGAAGGTCCCCAAGAGTTCCAGTTCTCGTATCAGATTCCGCATACAGCGCCATCATCGTTTGAAGGCGAGTCTGGCTCCGTAGCGTACCGTATGACCGCGCACATGCATTATCCGGACACGTCCAACCCGACAGAGGATCTGATTGTGCCGTTTCAAGTCGTCGCGCCGTTTGATTTGAACCTTGGAAACCCGAGTATTAAGGTAAGTGATGATGTTGTATACCTGATGTCGATTTTTCCAAACGAGCAGGCGGGTCACTTAATATAGTCATGTATGTTGTCACTTAGGATGTTGCAATTTTATTTTATAAGTTGTATAATAATACAAAAACGAAATGATTAATGCCTCAGTGGCACAGTTGTAATGCGTACGCGATACGATTGAAGCCGACGCGACGCTGAGGTCTCGGGTTCGATCCCCGGGTCGGGTAAAGTGGTATTGGGTTTTCCTATTACGAAATGCTCAGTATCAGCCCGGAGTCTGGAATTTGTGCCCGGTATGGCGATAGGCTCGCCCCCTATCACATAAGGGACGAAGATACGCTCGGCGAAATGTGGGTGTACTGGTTACACCTCTGCCTACCCCTTCGGGGATTACAGGCGTGAGTACGTATGTATGTAATGAATGTACTGTTAGTCATTTAAAAAATAATATTTTCCTTTGTACATTGATTAGTGCATGTCGTGGTCATCTGTAATTATGGCAACTTTTATATTTAGAATATTAGATACAATGTGTTACTTATAATATAAATAAATAATGGGCACTTCCCATCCGCCCATTAACGCCCACAATACCAGAAGATACATAAGGGCGTTTTCAACCTCAGGACTATGTGTGTGACTGTTGGGTGTATTTATTTATTATTTAAAGTGGCGCAGTGGGTGACCAGCCGGCTACGAAACGAGAAACTGCGGGTTCGATCCCCGCACCGAGACAAATGTTTGTGTGATATACAAATATTAATTGTTTTGTGTCTGGACAATCTGTGAGACTGCTGATAGTACCTAAAAATTGCAAAGACTATGTAATGATTTCTTAGGTTTACGCGAATATTACACATTGAAATAAAACTAGTTTATACGGATTTTATCGCGGTTTAATTTTTATTTTAGTCCCGACGTTTCGAAAGCAATGACATGTTTGTAACATTAACTTTTCGAGACGACCTACACCTCAGTCTCTCCCGTGACCACGAAGGCTGAAAAGCTTTCGAAACGTCGGGACTAAAATAAAAATTAAACCGCGATAAAATCCGTATAAACTAGTTTTATTTCAAAGACTATGTAAGTTGGCAATGTAGTATAACAAGTTGGTGTGACGAGTGGCGCAGTCGTCAAATACTCATTAGTCGATTCTCAAATATGACAGATTAATATACTTTTAAAAATGGCCACCCCAAATTATAATGACCTGTACAGTGTACACATACTATTACGTCATTATATTGACAGTAAACCTCCCTATTTCAGCAACCAATAGAGATGGAGTTCGAGGAGGTGTACGGTTGTATCTGCAGCGCCAGTCCGGTCAGCATTCACATACGGCTGCCAGTCTCCGGGTACTGTCCGGGGCAGACCATACCAATATCCATCGACGTGCAGAATAACAGCACTGTCGAGATTAGACGGATGATATTTCAGCTAACATCGGTGAGTACACTTTACCTCTCCCCAGAGGGGTTGACATGAGATGACGTCGGCCGTATACGATCGATCATATCGCTATAAGTTGATGTGCACGAGCGAGATTGACAAAGCTAAATAAAAAATATATTATTGTAAACCAGTTTTGAAAAGAGCAACGTTAGAGTTTCTTGTCTGTTCTTCTCTAGCGAAACAGCATTCCGAACTGGCGGTAGAGTTAAAATTTGACTGAATCTAAATGATGTATAACATTTTATGGATTCAATAAATAATTTGAATTTAACAATGTAAGACAGACAAGTAACGGTCTGGCTGTGCTCTGGCATTGCCGAGGTCCATGGGCAACGGTAACCACTTACCATCAGGCGGGCCGCCCGCTCGTCTGTATACCTAGGGCAAAAAAAAAAAAAATGCTCCACTGTTTATCATTAGTGTTGTTGTGCAAGTCGAATAACGTTTGACAAGTTACTCATTCGATAAAAAGTAAATTCTTTATGTATGTACTAGCAACATATGCAATCGGGTTTGGTACTACAGGAGTGAACTACTTATATCGCACACTATTTGTTTATTAAATTTGACCACACCTTTCTGTAACACATTGTATATAAATTTCCAGAAAGAATGCTTTCGCAGCAAGACACCTATAGCGGAGTACATCCCGCAGGAGAAAGTGATGGTGACAGTTAAGAAGGGTCCTGTGATGGGCAACACCAAGCGGAACTTCACCTGCGAGATGGTCGTGCCTGACATCATCGTGCCCAATCTACAGAACTGTAGCATCATTGACGTGGGGTTCTTCTTCAAAGTGAGTATCTATGTTCTATTCTCTAGTCAGCACAGTCCCTTCAGATGTTCCTTTATTTGCCTGAATGATGAAACCAGCAGGTCGCTCGCCTGATGGTAAGCGATACGCCTGACCGTAAACAGAAGCAACACCACATAGAACTTGAAACAGAACTGAGTTCCAAATCACTGCATGGCAAAGGACTGCAATCGTACCTGGTGCATTTTGTTATTATAATTCGATAGTCATGCCCTCCACCAGATTTAAATAGCCTATAAATTTAATATTTTAAAGGGGATTAATAAAATTATTTCTAATATGAACTAAATAGAAAAAATACATTCATGAAACCTATTATTTGTATGTATCTACTGCAAACTGGGAAGGATCTATGTGTAGCACTGCAGTGGTGGATCCAGGATTTTGGTTGGGTTGGGTGGCCTGACCAAAAAATTTGAATAAAAAAAATTTAGATTATACCATACCTATTTAAAATGGAATAAGTATGGATAAGCGATGAAAATTATATTGTAGGTAGTACTAATAAAGTACGATTGTATCAAGATTTATTTGAGATTTGTCAATGGACCCAAATGCTTTTCTTGAGCCTCCTTAGACCTCCCCCCCTGGATCCGCTAGTGTGCAGCAGTGTACAATTTAGGCTGATAGATGGATGGATGGACTCCAAATTTAGCATATTATCTCATTTTATAGATAGGGCCAATTGCCAGTTCACAGACGATGTGTGGAATCAATCTAGAATTCGGCCGTGAGTCGACATTTATAACCAATTTCTATACATTTGCTCAAAAAATTGACTAAATTGACATGATATTTCAGACCACAATAAAACTGTCCGGTTGCAACGAGGACCAGCACGACGAGTCCGAGATATGTCTCGGTCTCGTCCCACTAAAGGAGTTTACAGAAGGCGAGTACATCCACCCAATGGCCCACAGCTTACCCAAAGAACCCATACCCAACCCCCAGAGTGAACATATAAGCCCGGGCTTTATCGAACCGAGCAACACCCCTTATAGCACAAAAACACAATTCGATCCCTTCCAAAACAGCCCAATGCCAAACAAAAGACCACCTAGTTATGTAGGGAGTAAGGAACAAATTCCCTTGTCAGTCGCGCCTACCCATGAAATTGGTTTTGTAATGCCCGATAGTTCGGCGCAACCGTATGTAGTTAATCCGGGGGTTAACACGGGTTATCCGTACCCGGGTAATGAAGTACCGACAGCTCAGTACCCTTATCCGGGTAATCCGCGGGTTGGAGTGTCACCGTCTGCACCGCCAGCCTTCCCTTAATTTTTGGGACACAAAATGGCGGCGCTGAGACTTATTCAGATAGAACTTGATTATGTACGTATAAAGGGCCATTCATAAAGTAGCAAATATTATGTCACAAAAGCTAACCTGCCCACCATATAAATAATTTAGCGCTAGGTACAAAAATATTTATTATCGTTAAAAACTAAATAATAACGCCGCCTCTTTAATTAAAAACAAAGACTTTGATGTATACTACTAGACAAGCTGCGCGGTACATTGAAATTGTACCACTAAGTTGCGGTCAATTGACCGTAACTTAATATCAACATCTAGCTTACTGTCAACTAGAACGACCGCGCTCCCTATCCCTGTTTGTGAGCTGTCAAACTCCCGCGTTATGTGACACAATTTTACTTCTAAACAGCCCGTCTAGTAGTATACATTAAAGTCAACAACGTATTATATGAATGTCCCCTAATGTGAAAAGCAGTGCAATTATAATGCGATGACAAATTATGCACATCGATAATGTTCGTTTTTACGAATTAATACGAATATGCAATAAATGGGCGGACATCCGGGTCCGACAAGTCACTCGAGAGAAAAATAAGTACAAAATTTAATATTGTAACAGATCTGTATTAGATCATCATCATTTTTTATAAAAAAACATTGCCAAAGCGCATAATCGGAGTAAGTACTGTATGTCCTATTGGAATTGTATATGTGTCATATATTTAACTAGCGACTATTCATTTATGATTACTTTGTTATTTATAAACATTTATGATTGTTATACATTTATAATCATGGTTTCAAGTAATTACTATTTTTACATACATACATACGCACTCAAGCCTGTAATCCCCGAAGGGGTAGGCAGAGGTGTAACCAGTACACCCACATTTCGCCGAACGTATCTCCGTCCCAAGATATGAAAGGGGGGGCATACCGGGCACAATTTCAGACTCCGGGCTGATACTGAGCATTTCGTAATAGGAAACATCAAAATTTCGGGTTCGATCCCCGGGTCGGGTAAAACTGATATTGGGGTTTTCTATTATGAAAAAGCTCAGTATCAGCCCGGAGTCTGGAATTTGTGCCCGGTATGCCCCCCCTTTCATATCTTGGGACGGAGACACGCTCGGCGAAATGTGGGTGTACTGGTTACACCCCTACCCCTTCGGGGATTACAGCCTTGAGTGCGTATGTATAGATCTATGTTATATTAAAATAAAATCTATTCAGCCGTTTATAAGTTAGATGTTTTTCTAAATGACGTCGGGGGTTTTAATGGTTTAAGTTGTCAATTACCCATTACTTAATTTAATAGTGAAACAGACACTGATATTGCTCGTTAATAATAAAAGTGATTGTAGTAATTGAAGTGATAATAAATGTGTGTCAAAAGTTAGGCCGGTCGCACATTGGTTGCAATTTTGTGCGAATACGCAAGATGACGTCGCGTTGTGTACGAATACGCAAGATAACGTTGTAAAGATCTCCAACAGGTTTGCTTACTGATAGTAATATTTTGACATATTTTGTATGGAAGATCTGTCAAAATACTATTGTTTTTTTTGTATTTATGGTGGGGACGTCTGCGAGTAGCACAGATGGGTGATCAGCTCAATTTGAACCATTTCACCCTAAAAAAAAATACTATTGATAATAAGCAAATCTATCTTTATATAGAATATAGGGAACGGCCATTAGAGCGCGGTCGAAAATTGACTATTTATTAGTACTTTCTCTTTTTGCCTTTTGTTATCCCGGTTTTAATGCCAGGGTACCATAGTATTGACGGTATTTGGTATAAAATTTTTTGAGTCTCATAAACTGCTGGACAGATATTGATGATGTTCGATAAATACAATCGTATCTTCTTCGTATATTTCTAAATAAATAAGTAATTAAGCTTTATTGTAAACATAAAATGTATAAGAATTTAGTTTATATACATAATGTAACTATATAATCGAATATACACAAGGTGCTTTAAAAAATAACTATTAATATATTATTGAAGTGGAATTATTTACTAACAAGTGCATTTATACTAGCTTTTATCTAGAAATAACAGAAATAATGCGCTTTTTAAATATACACAAAAATTGACTTACATACTGTTACATATGTAATTTAAAAACGACGCGCATTGTCATACAATTTTGTATGCCAAAATTTATATGGACCGCGTCATTTCATATAATTCTATATTAACTTGTAATAGAAGCTTGTGTGTTCAAAAATGATTTTTTATAATGTAGGATAAGGGAATCTTACGCCCATATTCAAAAACAACAATCAAGTGGGCTTATTGCAAAGTATCGGTTTCACTACTGTACTCCTAATTGGGCCGTTTTTGGTGCTACGCAAAAAGGGACCAATCTTATGTACAGAAATCGGCAACTTGCGTTCGCGAGCACTATGAGACCTCATAGTAATGTTTATGAATACGCGAGTGAGTGTCAATAGCATCAATAATGATATAATTGTCATAAACTAAAATATTTATTTATTTACGCGAAATTTAAGCGAAAATCTCGAGAGCAGCTGAACCGATTTCTCTAATGAATTCTTTTTTATAATATTCCTTGAAGTACGAGGATGGTTCTTCAGAGAGAAAAATTGCCTGAAAAAGTCTAAAAACAACGCTTTTCTATACTCCCATACAATGGATTCGTAATAATACTTAAAAGTCAATTTGAACTTTAATACCATACCATAAAGTTGTAAGTGTTAGTGGAGAGGTTCCGGGAAGGCAAAACAATCGAATGACTTTAGTATGGTATAAATATTAGTATGTAAATGTTAGTATGGTGCGGATGAAACCGCGCGGAACAGCTAGTTTGAGATAAAAGCAACGACAACACAAATTAACACGTGCACAAAATACATACTGTATTACCAAGACAAAAGGTTTACAATCAATCGTATACAGTACAATGTGCGTTCACTAAGGTGTCCGCCGTGTGCGAGTGGGATGGCAATATGTTTTATACGCGAAAGACAGAGACAAGTGGTGACGGGTCGTTGTCCGAATTTCTTTCTGTTCCGTGACCTTACTTTTGCATAAGTACATTACTCTTGACTTGATCACTAAGTTTTTATTTTATTATTGACAGGACATTGCTACTGTCATTTTGAGTCTAATACTTTTTTATATATTTTTTCAATATAAATACCTTACGAATTACTTTTTTATTCTTGCCTAAATTATAAACGATCACAGATAATGTAAGTTATCCTACTAAATTTGATAAACAATAAAATAATTCATGTAATATGAGTACAGCCAGACAGGTGTAATTTCTGGGCATTATGAGACTTAACACCTTATGTCTCGGGGTGACGAGCGCAGTCCAGTGTCATGCAGTGCTTTATTTAAAGTTCTGTGTGGCGTTGCTTCTGTTTATGGGCAGGCGTGGCGCTTACCATCAGGCGAGCGACCTGCTCACCTTGTCATTCAATCTACTAAAAAAAAAAAAGTGTATATTTTTTTATAAAAATATTATTAAAAAGTACATAAAATAACCATCTTGAAAAACATAAACTGAAAAGAAAAATACCTCATTGTGTATAATCCAGAGTTATAAAATTTTAAGTAAACCAAATTGAATATAATTTATCAAGAAATAAATGTCAATTAACATTATTTCAATTTATAAGTCGAAGATGTCGTCGGAAAATGATTGTCAGTCAAAATGTTGTGTACATTGTATCTTAAGTCTGAAGTTTGTTGGTCTGGACTAGTCTAAGACGATAAAATTTAAGGAATAAAAAAGAGGTGATAGTCATTTTGTAATCACAGGATTTACAAAATAATGAATAATGCAATATAATTGCTGGCTGTTTGGTATTGATTTTGCACAAATTTTGCATTTCAGAGAACAATTGTTCTTATTTATTTTTATATAAGTTTTAAAAAGCTGCTTTCACTTAAGTCTTAGCTTTTAGATAAGCCTCGAAAATCTCTACATTTGTTATTAGTGAATAATATAATTTTATAAAATACGACCATGTTAACAATGAACAACTTAAAACATATATGTACTGTAAGATTAAATTTATATATTTTTTTAAATATTTATTGGATAATTATACAGTTCTTTATAAATATTGTTTCATTTTCATTTGAAAGAAGATGAACAGACTTCGTTCCACCTAAAATTAATTCGGTTGTCACTCTGGTCATAATAATGTTCGCGTAATGTAATTAAATCACTTGTAATTAAACCAAATCTACTCTCAAAATCAACTATATTTTTTTTCCAAAAAAAAATCAATGGTTGGTAACGCATAAAATTTACAGGACTATCATACAGATACAGAGGTATCGAATCATACAGGACGCGAAACTATGTTTAAACTAAAACTAAACTTAAAAGTATTTAGTTTTATTTTACGTCAGCTGACAAGGTAATGTTCACAATGGCATACAACCACAGGTGGCAACCTGGTGCGTTATTAATAAGCAAGCACTTTCCTGTAGATTTATGTGTACATTTTTGGTCCATTGTGTTTAGGGCAAAAAACGGACCAATAATGTGACAGCCTCCGTGGCGCGGTGGGCGAGTAGCCGATTGCGAAGCGAGAGGCCGTGGATTCGATTCCCGCACTGAGACAAATGTTTGAGTGATCCACAAATATTTATTTATTTATTTGATTTTACACACTTTATACATAATATATGTACAGGCGGACTAGAAGCATTATCTACCAGTCATTGTCTCGGGTCTGGGTGTTGTGGGTTGGCAAGTCCCTCACAGTTCCCGATACCCACGATACAGGCTTACCTAGTGTGGGGTTAGGACTATGTGTGTGACTGTTGGGTGTATTTATTTATTATTATTTTTAAATTATGTATGCAGATATTGTCACCCAGATTTCGCACGCACTACGAAAACTCAGTCTTTCTGCCTGGCGTTATCCCGGTTTAATTCCAGGGTCCGCCTTCCCATCATGCATTGACGATATATGGTATTATTTAGGGCAACCCCCGGCTGCCCCCTACAACCCGCCATGGGGACCAAGTTTCGGTATTGCCTCGTCCCTTAATCAGAGTGTACCACGTGCAGATGACGTTGACTTTGAACCTGAGATGTTAGTGGTCCACTTATGGCCGTTCCCTATATTCTATCTATCAACAGATTTGCTGACTATCAATAGTGTTTTGACAGATCTTCCATACAAAATGTGTCAAAATATTACTGCCAGTAAACAAATCTGTCTGTAGACTGAATATTGGGAACGGCCACTACACTACGAAACTAAGTAAGGTTTATAAATACGGGTGTTAGTATTAATAATAATAATAATACTAGCCCTGAACTATACACGTCCCACTGCTGGGCACGGGCCTCCTCTACTGAATGAGAGGGGTTAGGCCTTAGTCCACCACGCTGGCCTAATGCGGGTTGGCAGACTTCACATACCTTCGAAATACTTATGAAGAATTTCTCAGGTATACAGGTTTCCTCACGATGTTTCCTTCACCGTTAAAGCAAGTGATAATTAACAATTAATACACACATATCTTAGAAAAGTCAGAGGTGTGTGCACTTGGGGCTGGTTTCGATCCTGCGACTTTCTTCTCGATAGTCCATACCACTCCCCGCTGAGCTATCACTGCTTTTTGTTAGTATTGAAAATTAATGCTACTAGAAAATAAATAAAACCATAACTACAATATAAAATATTTTATTCAGATCATTCACAATGTCCAACGCGTATATAATTCAATGACTATATATAACGTACAGCAATATGTCACATGCCAGTTATTTGAATCCCCCTCCCCTTCCCAATCGCTTATTATCCCTTTACTTTAACGGCAACGCGCCCATAATTCTTTTGTATTGTGGGAGTACATGGGCGGTGGAGATCGCTTACCATCAGGTGACCCACTTGCTCGTTTGCCGGCCTTAATATAAAAAAAAATATGTAAAAAAACATACTTTATAAACTACGAAATTAAAGTACTACAATTAAAATTATGTGTTTCGGAATGTTTGTTATTTACCAATTAGTCTGATTACCGGGGTCAGAATGTGACGTAAGCAACACGATACGAACGCCCGTGCCGGTTGAATGTGATTGGTCGAGCGACCAACGTGGGACGTTACGTGCTACTATTATAAATGTGAAAGTTTGGATGTTTGTTAGTCAATCACGCCTTAAAATAGACCATGACCTAGATTAGGGCATAGATTTTTATGCTGTAAAAGGCCATTCACGAAAAGGCGGCGTGGAAGAGCTCGTACGATATAAAGCTAGAATACAACTCGTTTAGATGGAACACGAAAGTCAGTTGATTCGTATAGAAAAATACGAGAGACTGTATCGCTAAGACGATGCGATGAAACGTTTCGTTTTTGTTTTTTTTTTGGACAGGTATGGGTTGAAAGGCAGTTGAAATTTCAATAAACGAGAAAGTTCGAGACGAGACCATCGAATGACGAACCAATCGTGAAGTGTCGCCGTCACACGCTCCTTCTGCTAATCAGTAGGTACTATTAATGAACTACTGCGCAGATGAAGCCGGTAGGTACTGGTAAGTACATATTATATCAGAGTCTAGTCAGCTATAAATATATTTTTTCACAAAATTGAACAATTTTCCTCTAGAAATATGGGTCGAAAAAAATTAAACTACAAATCAGCTTTAGATTTTTTTTCCTATTTTGACGTATGCTTCTTGGAGAAAATTGTTCAATAGGAGAATACACCTTTAGCTCACTTATTTTGTCTTACAAATCACCTGTATAATTTAATGTTGTAACAGGTCTGTATTGGACACCTTAATTACACGATCGTATAAATTTTCGAAACGCATAGCTTTAATCGTAGTACTGTAATAGTCTGCACATATAGCCGTTCCGAAAGCGTTAACACAGACAAAACATGGAATCGAACCTTTCTCATATCACAGGCGGTTACTAATCTGTAGCCACAGAACTCGAAATATATTTAAATAAGTATCTGTTGATTGTAATTATTTTTATTTATTATTTAGTAATAATAATTTTTATTAGTTCGTAGTAAACTTCGTTTAACGGTAAATATTTTAATCGGCGATTTACGTTATCAATGTTTTACATTGGGCCGATTTTTCAATCGTAAAATAAAATTTTATTCATCAGATAAAATATAAAAGTGCAAAATTCATTATCACGCTCTTCTTTCTTGGTGTATGGCGACAAGCGATAGAGTGTAGCTATTGTGAAGATAAACGAAGGAGATTGGTATGTTTGAGTTAGAATAGTGTTAAAGAATAAATGTTATTTCACAAGTAGAATTTTAAAAGATGCATTAAATATAGACGGAGTATTGTATGTCAAATTAATTATTCTTAATTATGCTTTTAGGCGGTTAAACATTATTAGGACATTGAATTATTGACCATAAATGTTTTAGGAGCGAAAGAGACGAAATTATTAAGATTGTTTATAAATAAGGATAAATTATACATAAAATTCGATAACACTTTGGAATAGACTATGCCCGCCCTTATTAAGTAGTGTAAAGGCTCGTTTACCTTAATCACTTTGAGTGCTCATCTTCAAGGAATCATCAAAAGTTATAGTAAATTATTTTTTATTTGTGTTCATCCAAACTTATGTGTAAATTTTGTTTCACTCTGCGGGATTCACTTTGGATTAACATCAAAAGGGTAACAGTGTAAATCCCGCTTAAGGCACAATATAAGTAACACATCCGTTTTATTAAAATTGCCAGATTATAGGAAATAAGGGTTACCACTTAAAAATAACATTATTCATACTTCGACCATGTTTTTGCCTTATAATCCGAAAATAATCACATTTCACCAAAGACTTTAATGTATAATACTAGACAAGCTGCGCGGTACATAGAAATTGTACCACTAAGTTGCGGTCAATTGACCGTAACTCAATATTACCATCTCGCTTCCTCTCAACTAGAACCCTTTTTACTTCTAAACAGCGCGTCTAGTAGTATACAATAAAGTCTTTGCCTTTCACACATTTTCTATGCAATTGAAATACATCCATCCCTTTGAGGCTCCTACATATTACGACAGAATTGAAGCGTATGACACGTCGCCGATATAACATGTTCTATGCAATTTCCTTTAAAAAATATAAAAATGGAAGAAAGTGACGGTTGATACGCATCAATTCTATGGAACTATGGCACGGCTCTTACGCCCATATTTACAAAAAACACTTTGGTCCGTTTGATTGGTCCGTTTATGTTAAGCTATATAAACGGACCAATCACGCGAATTTTCACACGGTCAATTTTAGTTGATTAACTGTATCAATAAAAGCTGTATGGTATTGTTCATTTCGATTGACTTTAGTTATTCTGTATTCTTCTCTTCTTCAGTCTGTATTCACCCAATACTGAGTAGGCCTCTTGCATTGCACGCCATTTTGTTCTGTCCTCAAAACAACTGTTCTAAACTCTGTATAGAAGGCTCTAATCACATGAGATTTAACACTTGTTCAACTTAATCGAATCGTGTGAACGGTTATAACCTAACCAAAATTTTATTTAGAACATTCAGTAGTAGACTCTTAAAAATTAAAAAGCTCTAAAGTATAACAGAGACAACGTCCTTAAATTATAAACATATCTACATTGTACATATATGTCTTACAATCTAATTGTTAAATGTTTATAACAATATAAAGTTTCAAGAATAGCACATTAAAGTTTGACTTCAAAACACACACATAAAATATTAAGTATAAGAATTCTTTCATAACTTACCATCTATTTCTTAATTAAAATTGGTAAAAACATCAAAAAATCTTAAAACAAGTAACATTATTGGTAAATATAAAGCACTATAAAATGTCTCAATAAAGCAATTAATTATAATAAACATCCAAAAATTGCAATTGTATAGTAAATGTTCCAAAATTCTACCAGCCCTTAATATCTGTGGGTCTGTCAGATGAAAAATGTTTGGCAACGGTACGGATTCACAGATATCGATGGGTTATAATAGGCTTAAGGCTTGTCCGTCGTCGTCCCAAACATGTTTTGGCAGATCCCAACGACTCCATCACAGTCGCTATCGAAGCAGCACTTTCCAACTCGAATCTCAATAATAATACCCGACATAGGACACGCCTGCGAGTCCGAAGAACTCCCACAACTGACCGTCGGCATAATGATGTGCAGAGACGGCCCTAAACTATACTCCCCAGCGATTGCTCAAGCTGAGGTCAGAGCCTTCTAAAAGGCGCCTCTGTGCTTAATCGCTACTAAGTACATTATACATATTTCTGGCTAGAGCGCCATAAGCGCCGGCTTTATTATCAGGTGAAGCTGTAAAAGCAATATAAGCTAACAGCACAAATCCATTCGAAAAAAAATTGCCTTAAGATCTTCTTCAGTCGTACACTCTTGACAGAGTGGTCGTGGTTTATGATAACCTAACCTAATATGGGTTATCGATTGCTACGAGGTAGTTAGTCCTTCGATAAAGAAGCCTTCGACTTCTCCATTGACTTCGGTTGGTTGCGTCGCGCAAGCATTCCACAATGGAACTTTGTGTGGCAGATTTGATGAGAGAGAAAGAGAGAGAGCCGCGCGTTGGAAGTCGGCCACGGGACCGTCTCCCTTCCACAGAACCCTGGACAATTAGACTCTTGGTTACGGATGACATGGCCGAAATATTTTAAAATTCGTATTCGCACAGTCGACGTCGACTAGACGATAATCATTCTTTGATTTTGAGCTCAACATTATATTGCGAAAGTCTCATGTGTCCATTTACTCGCAGTTAAATTAATCTCCAGATAATACTCATCGTGTTAAGATGAGATGGTGCGTTTGAATAGTGTATATTAGGGTTTATATATCAAACGAGTTCAGTTTATTAGGATCTTGAACCAGCAAAATCCTTGAACTCTGAACTATCGAGGTGGAATAACGTAAATTGTAAGGGCGTTACAAGTTTTGACGAGAAAATACGATTTTGCTTTTTAGAAAGTGACAATCCTAAATATTTCCCATTTGCACTAAATATCTAAATCTAAACTTAGTAATAGTAACTAATATTAAATACTTAATATTTTAAGCACAATTTTAAGTCACCATTGTTGTCTCGATTTTAGTATTCTAACCAATCTTATAATTACGAGTGAGTTTGTTTCTTTGTTTGTTACGCATTCACGCCTAAATCGCTGAACCGAATGTGATGAATTTTGGTACATAAATAGATGGGACCCTGGACACGGTATATGCTACTTTTTATCCCGGTTAAGTGCCGGAAAAGTATCTTCATGCACGAGCAAAAGCTAGTTTACTACACCTAATTTAAGGGCATTAGCACACACGATGTTTTTAGCATTAGTCAATAGTCTGCATCGCGTTTTGGCGATTGGCTGCGTAAGATCATTGTGTGAAAATCGCACGTTTTATCGTAAAGTCCATGCACAAAAAGCAACTTGATCGCCGCTATTGGAATTTCTGACGCGACATCGAGCTTTCAAAAACAATTAAATCGCGGATGATAAAAGTACCATCAAGCATGTCTGCTTACGCCCTAACAGTGAAATGACATAACATAAATGACACCAATGTTAAACACAGAATAAAAACATTATCAAGTTATACCTTAAGGCCTACTTGCACGACGATCCTTAATCGAGTTTAACCCACTAAACCAGTTTAAGAAACGTCAATTCGTATGAAAATTTTACATGAGTAAATAAGTTAAATGGTAAATCTCGGTTTAGGATTGTCGTGCAAATCGGCCTTATAAGCAAAATTCTCTTTCTTTTTTATTGTACTACGTTATGCTTCAGTTTTGGTTACGCCCATGGCCGATTTCTGGTGAGGATTGTAAATTTAGGTGGTATTTCTTTCTAATCTAGTGACTTTTCAGTATCAACCAAACATTATATCATATAAAAGTAATATAGGTACTTAAAGTAAAATAAGATCTAGACGTTGCCGTTGATCGGTGGTTCTGTAACAAATATTGTAATTATTATTGATCAAATCTGTTATTTTTGTATAATTTTATTTCTACATACACATATGTTATATGAAGTCTATCAATCCGCAGTAGGCCAGCGTGGTGGAGTAAGGCTTAACCCCTTACATTCAGTAGAGGAGGCCCGTGCCCAGCAGTGGGAGTTATATAATGAGTACTATAATTGTAGGTATATACAACGTGTTACAGAAATGTGTGGTCATATTTAAGGCTCGCTTCATACACATGACGGTTAGTATTTATGTACCGGATCTTATCAAAATCAACACATTTTAGAAATTTCACCCTAGCTGCGCGCCTAGTAATGGCTTCACTCGTATCAGCTGTTTATCATTTAGTACTGTCTAAAGTTGTAAGTCGAATATCAATGTTACTCATTCGATAAAAAAGAAAATGCTTTATTATGCATAATGCTTCTAGCAATGCAATCGAATTTGGTACTACTGGAGGTGGAATACTTATATCGCAATACAGTGGTTAGTCCCATGTATTCATAAAAATTATTATGAGGTCTCATAGAGACCAATCATCACAGAAATCTACACTTATCACAGAGGTCACATAAGTGTTGTATGTGAATACGGGCCAAGTATAAATATAGTTGCTTAAATTTGACCACACATTTCTGTAACACGTATAATTGTATAACTACAAACTTGACAGCTCCGTGGCGCAGCGGGCGAGTAGACGGCTGCGAAACGAGAGGCCGTGGGTTCGATTCCCACACCGGGACAAATGTTTGTGTGAACCACAAATATTGGTCTCGGGTCTGGGTGTTGTGGGACCGCAAGTCCCTCGTAGTTCCTGATACCCGCGATACAGGTTTACCTAGTGTGGGGTCAGGACTATGTGTGTGACTGTTGGGTGTATTTTATTTATTATTTATATTTATAATATAGATTTTGTAACATCCCAAGCATTTACATCGTTTGTAAATGACTTTAAAAAGAATCATGAATGCCTCGGTGACGCAGTTGTAATGCGTACCTACGCGTTACGATTGAAGCTAACGCTGAGGTCTCTGGTTCGATCCCCGGGTCGGGTAAAGTGGTATTGGGTTTTTCTATTACGAAATGCTCAGTATCAGCCCGTAGTCTGGAATTGCGCCCGGTATGGCGATAGAGTCGTCCCCTATCACATCATTGGACGGAGATACGCTCGGCGAAATGTGGGTGTACTGGTGACACCTCTGCCTCTGCCTCGGGGATTACAGGCGTGAGTGCGTATGTATGTATTTTAAAAAGAATTTCGTACCGAGAACGATGCGTGAATGAGTTGAATTTAAATTAACATGAACTGAGTTGAACCAGACCGTGCAAGGTCGGAGTTGCCGTTCCCAAATAATACATCGGTATGTACTATAAACACTAAACAATTTATATACTGGATAGAGATCACCGTAGTGTATGACGATTGAGGGTACCGCCACCATCAAGGATGGTAGACTTGATAGTGGCGGTAGATAAGAATAAATAAATAAATACACCCAACAGTCACACACATAGGCCTGACCCCACACTAGGTTAACCTGTATGGTGGGTATCCGAAACTCCGAGGGACTTGCGGCCCCACAACACCCAGACCCGAATCAAATATTTGTGGATTCAACAAACATTTGTCTCGGGGTGGGAATCGAACCCACGTTCTCTCGCTTCGCAGCCGGCTACTCGCCCACTGCGCCACGGAGGCTGTCATAAGGATGACATCTACGTCAGATGGCACCGTATAAATACGCTCGCCACTACGAGGAGCGCAGTTCTCTCCCGACTGATTGAGGTAAACATGACTGAGCGTTGCCACAAGTGTGGTGAGCGACAAGCCTGGGTGTAGGGGTGGAGGAGCCCACTACAGTAAAAGCTCTCTATTCGCGGGGTATACGTTCCGAAAATATGCCGAGAATACAGAAACCGTGAATATGGAATGGTAATTTATATGGGATTATAGGGGATACTTTCCTAGGTGACAAAATAAAAAACAATAACAACATATATTTAAAAAAAAAAGACTGCCTCGGTGGCGCAGTTGTAATGCGTACGCGTTACGATTGAGGCTAGCGCTGAGGTCTCGGGTTCGATCCCCGGGTCGGGTAAAGTGGTATTGGGTTTTTCTATAACGAAATGCTCAGTATCAGCCCGGAGTCTGGAATTTGTGCCCGGTATGGCGATAGGCTCGCCCCCTATCACATCGTGGGACGGAGATACGCTCGGCGAAATGTGGGTGTACTGGTTACACCTCTGCCTACCCCTTCGGGGATTACGGGCGTGAGTGCGTATATAAAGAAAATGAAGTTTTTGACCATATTGATTAATTATTATCTTCAGGCTTAGGCAATGGTTTAAAGAATTTTGTAATTTTTTAAATATTTCAAAATACTTTATGCATTGAGTAATAAGATTGATTTCATTCTGTTTGTTTACATTCTCAAAAACGCCGACCGCGGCGAAGGTGGCTTGTGTCAAAGGCGGAACCAATACAGCGGCGATATCATTTAACAACATTCTTTAGGCATAGTTGTAATAAGGTCTATCTTACATTTTTATTAGTCCATTTGACGACGCGTTTAGGATATTCGGTTGGATACCTACATATTGGAATCCTTTTTATCAATATGTATGTACCGATGTACCGACTAGATCCGCGAATAAAGAAATCTTTAGCCGCGAATATAGGAATTGGGTCGCAATTTTTTAATCCGCGAATGAAGGAAGCGCGAATAAGGAGCTTTTACTGTACACGTACACATAGTGAAAACCCCGCCATAGTAGCTCGTTCAGACGAATCGCGTTCCGAGGTCACCCAGTGCAGCGGTTCCTAAACTTTCAAGGTCCCTTGAGCTTAATCTACAATATGTAACAAAAACTCTGTTGGGCGTTTTAACTGTAATATCAGAATCGATATTCAAACGTAATGAAATAACTCGCATACGAAAATGAGACTATAAAAATAATCATATATATTTTTTAAATTTGATTATTTTATTGTTTGGGAACCGTATTACCTCTGCAAGAGCGATGAGTCGGAGCCAGAGCGAGATAGCAAGTTGCGGCGTCTACGTGCATCAAACGCGCCCGGCTACGTCAGTACGACACATGAGTCAGCTGTTCATCACTTTTCAGATTAAAATAACATTTTTTAAATATATTTATTATTATTTTAATTTAACTATTTTTATTAAGCTGTCTTTATGTCTTCACGACCTAGAAAGGGCCCACAGGGTTTTTGTTACATACTGTATAATAGGGTATCTGACTATTTTTAAGTTAATACATTATTTTATATGAAACCGACACCAATACTAAAAAGAAACTGTTGTACGAATACATCATTAAAATAGGGTAAAAAATTATACCGCAATTCATATTTAATATTTGTATCTGCAAAGGTGGGCGCTCTATCAATACTACTTATTCTTGCACCTGCCCTTATCCCACCCGCAGTGGGTTCGGCGCAACATGCTTTAACACATGTTACAGAATGATTTGGCTTGTAGTTTTTACGACCGACCGCCTACCTGACGTCACCCCTCTGGGGAGATTATTATACTTAATAATACCAGCCCTGTATTATATACGTCCCACTGCTGGGCACGGGCCACCTCTACTGAATGAGAGTTGTTAGGCCTTAGTCCACCACGCTGGCCTAATGCGGGTTGGCAGACTTCACTTACCTTCGAAATTCTTATGAAGAACTTCTCAGGTATGCAGGTTTCCTCACGATGTTTCCTTCACCGTTTAAGCAAGTGATAATTAACAATTAATACACACAACATAGAAAAGTTAGAGGTGTATGCTCTTGGAGCTGGTTTCAAACCTGCGACTTTCGTCTCTACAGTCCATACCTCTCCCCGCTGAGCTATCACTGCTGTTATTATACTTATTATTCTATATTAAGAAACTTACTCTTTTCATTATCCGGGGTAGAAGGCTCAGGCGCGCTTGCTCCAATGTAAGGACTCGCTGCACTTGAGGGCTGTAAAATAACATGTTTTTTATTAGCTTGAATGACGAAACGAGCAGGCCGCTCGCCTGATGGTAACGTCTGCCCATAAACAGAAGCAACACCACACAGAACTTGGAATTACAAAGCACTGCATGGCATCGTCATGCCGTGACAAAAGATGTTAAGTCCCATAATGCCCAGTAACTTTACTGGCTTCAATGTCTTTCAAACCGGAACTCAACAGTGATTACCAGTGTAAGCTTGCTTGGCGGCAGAAATAGACTAAGCGGTGGTACCGACCCGGCGTCTCGTATACGACGGACCTACCAACTTTGCAAGTTGTATGTATATTGTATGGGTTTTGGAAATCTAAATGTGTTCATCGACTTTTAGTGTTGACTTAATACAGTCTCAGAATAACATAACCCATTAAATTAGAAAAAGATCAGATTCTCTTAAAACATAGCTAAAAACAAAGTCGATTAAACCAGTTATCAAATTAAATAACATCCAAATTAGTCAATTCGCTCAGGAGCAACGGTGACCTAGACAGAAACCAACAAAAAAATATAAATGGATAAAATTTGAGAAAATATATTTTAAGACACCCTTTTTTCAGGGGGTTAAAAATCCCAAATAAGTTATTTTAGGAATATTTATTCCGAATGACCGGTGATAAAAAAATTACTTACATAAGGAATGTTAGCGCCAGGCGGCAACGATGGTACCGTATTGTTCGGACTGACCGGAATTCCAAATCCTAGATTACCGGTTTTCAAAAGCGGCCTCCTATCGGTAGGAATGTTCGGATTTAATCCCGGATTAGCCGGATACGGGATTGAGTTAGTACCAGCCGGGTAAGGAGAGCTTGTCGCGGGATATGGCGTTGCGCTACCCTGTTGTGGCGTATTTGGATAGGGACTATCCCCACCCGGGTAGGGAGATGGATACGGTTTTACACCGGGAGCGTATGTATTACCCGTCGGACCACCAGGGGAGGGATGCGACGGATTCGCAACCGGATAGGGAGTATTTCCACCCGGATAGGGAGGGTTTCCACCTGGATAAGGAGGATTCCCACCTGGATAAGGAGGATTTACACCTGGGTAGGGCGGGGTTCCACCTGGGTATGGAGGATTTCCATTCGGGTAAGGAGGGTTAGCACCCGGATAAGAAACAGGGCCGACCGGATAAGGTGAAACTTGAGGGAGTGGTCCTACCGGATAACCACTTCCCATAGGTTGGGTGACGATAGGTGGTGGGGGATAGGATGACGTCACACCTTGTACATTTACCGTCACAAGTGGCTGGGAGGGGAGTTGATCTTGAAGTGGATTAGGCACGTCATCTTGAAAGCCTCTTATGGGAATGTTTCCTATTATTATAGGCCGGGAATCATCTTCATCTACATGGCATCCTGACGATTCCACCGACACCTGGGAAATAAGAAACTTTATCAAAGAACTTTTCACATAATTTCGAGTAAGGTTTAACTGCTAATCAATCTATAAGAATAAGATGACAAGAAATGTAACTCAAGCAAAAAAATAAAGCCCATCAAAACTCTGTGCAAGGAGGCGGGGCTATAAAAATTGATTCATAATCTCTAGTTGACATTTAATACGTCTCTTTTTTGCGCGGTGCAGAACGTCATATCTCGATTTAGAAATTTAAAATTTTGACATTAATTTATATGATTTTTTTTTTATTTTGAACGTTCATTAATTTTTCTTGCGTGTATGTGTGTTACCTTTGCATATGTAAGTAAGTGGAGCCCTGTGGAGCCGTATTTTTGGCAGATTCATACAAGAGTTATCGTTCTAGTTATATTTTTATTTCTTTTATTTACCGTTTACAAAGAGTTAAAAATAATTGTACAGTAATAGCATCAAAGAAACCACTAAGGTTTGTATTAATGTTAATAATAATAATAATACACCCAACAGTCACACACATAGCTCTGACCCCACACTAGGTAAACCTGTGTCGTGGGTATCAGGAACTACGAGACACTTGCGGTCCCACAACACCCAGACCCTAGACCAATATTTGTGATTCACACAAACATTTGTCTCGGTGTGGGAATCGAACCCACGGCCTCTCGCTTCGCAGCCGACTACTCGCCCGCTGCGCCACGGATATCTATATTATTTCAATTATTTCGATGATTTAGTGGATATCTTTAGTTAGTTCCATCGTATATTTTCGCAAGCACCAACAGCAAATGTGAAGTCAATAAGCAGGTTTACGTACTGTTATATCTTTAGATTGTACCCTTTTCTATTTACCTTTGACATCCAGATTGCTGACTTAGCATTTGATCATCCTTCCTCCGGTCTTACAGCGCTCCGCCAGTCAGTCGCCTTCCATCCTTCGTCTCGTAAACCAGTCACACTTTCATAGTGTATTAAAAGTTATTTTTAATTAAAAGTTTATTTTATTGAATAAATGTATCCTAGCTATTCCGAACTTTATTTTTTAGAAAGCGGATTCAAACGTCAGTTCTAACAGTACCTTGAACTTGTAGTCGATGTCGATGTACCGGCAACTGGCGAGATTGTACACGTCTATAGCCGGCACTGCCATCTCCACGGTCCAGTTGCGTGTAGTATTGGCCGGTATGGGTCCTTTCTTAATCTCAGCTATGACATCGGTATCGCCGCGAGTCCCAGGCTCGTGTGTAGCGTGGAATGTTGTTGACTATTGACAATAGTGATTTCTTAGGTTTACCTTTGAGCCGGCTCGGTTGTTGCGCATGCTGGTGGTGCGCGGCTTGTTGGCGGAGCGGCTCGTGCTCAACAACGACATCGCCAGCGCATACCTCACGCTCGGACCCAACGTCGACAAGTCACTCACTCAATACTACTACATATATACTTTCTTTTACTTTTATCAACAGATGCTAGAAAGGAGGCACTACACAAATTGATCTAATCTGATTTATAGTGATTTCTTACGTTTACGCGAATATTACACATTGAAATAAAACTAGGTTATACGGATTTTATCGCGGTTTAATTTTTTATTTTAGTTCCGACGTTTCGAAAGCTTTTCAGCCTTCGTGGTCACGGGTCGTCTTGAAAAGTTAATGTTACATTGGCTACCTTCATTTTAAAATTATACATTTAACTAAAAATAAACTAGACTAAAATAAAAAATTAAACCGCGATACAATCCGTATAAACTAGACTGTTGACAATTTTATTTTTGTGGCCTACTATGTGATTGTGGTCCAAGTGATGGTCATGACAATCGCTCATGGGCATTGGCATTACTGGGGGACAGCCACCACTGTATTAGTGGTGGCTGTCCCCTAATATTTTTGGTTCCCCTAGAATTATATTTTAACCGACTTCAAAAAAGAAGGAGGTTCACAATTAGGCGCGTTTTTTTCCTTTTTTTTGGATATGTACATCGATTTCTCAGCCAATTGTGGACCGATTTTTTTATAAAAAATTTCACTCGCAAGAGTTTAGCTGCGTTGTGGTCCCATATAAGTTTCGGAGGAGGTAGCGTGACAAGCTTTTGGCAGCGGCGGCGGCGGCGACGGCGGCGGCGGCGGCGGCGCCATTTACTTTTTTTTAGAATAGAGAGATTTGTTTTATTTAATTACTTAATGGATCAAGACTGACCTTCTTAAGCGCGAACTTGATGGTATCCACCTCGACGCTGCTCTCGTTCTTGCAGCTGACTTCAATGGGCATCACTTGCCCGGGACAGTACCCCGCCGTCGGCAGTTTCACCAGCGTCTGAGTAGAACCAGCACCCATACACCAACAGCAGTATGTGTTTATTATCTCGAACCCCATTGGTTCCTGTTGAAAACGCCATGCTATTATAAATATTTTAGTAGGTAAGGCAGGTAGAGTCACGCTGTATACAGTTTTGTCTACAGCATGAATGGGCCGGCTCGTCCGGGTCGTTACCACTGTCTCACAGAAAACCGGCGTAAAGTAGCAGGTTGCTACTGCGTTTCGTACGGTGAGTGAGATATCTGGAGGCCCAAATCCCTCTCCCCTTCCCAATCTCTTTTCTTTCTTTTAAGGTCAGCAACGAGCCCATGATCCTTTTGGTATTGTGGACGTATATGGATGGTAGAGATCACTTGCCACCAGGTGACCCACTTGCTCGTTTTCCGGTCTGTGATAAAAAAACATGGTGTCCCTGAAGGTAGATAGAGATAGACAATTCGCGGCTAATCGTACATACGCACTCACGGCTATAATCCCCGAAGGGGTAGGCAGAGGTGTAACCAGTACATACACATTTCGCCGAGCTTATAACCGTCCCATTATGTGATAGGGGGCGAATCGATAAGCCAAACCGGGCACAATTCCAGACTCCGGGTTGATACTGAACATTTCGTAATAGAAAACCCAATATATCATAAATTAAATAAAAAATGTAAAGATCAAAAACATCCAAAATGTTTTGAAGTTGTTTGGGGAAGATAATCCAGACGGGATGGAAACCCCAGATATCCATGAGCTATGACGATCAATTGAATGTAGACCTTACTCACAGTACAATAAGGATTCGTGTTCAAATCCAGAGGAGCCACGACCCTGAACACGGCCAACTTCTCTTGGTCAAACTTGAACGCGCGGTCCACCACAATCTTGATCTGGTACCGCACGTGACCGTAGGTACCCTCAAATGATGATGGACAATTGGGATTGATCAAACATTCGAAGGGGAATGTGTGGTGACCTGGTTGGAGCTGGTGTTCACCTACCGGAGAAATGTTCGAGTAGAAGAATATAAGAGTAGATATAATAAAATAATAAAAGGAGTAATCCTTCGACGGTAGGTAGCGGCTTTGCTGTGCCCTGGCATTGCAGAAGTCTATGGGTGGCGGTGACTACTTACCATCAGGTGGCCCGTTTGCTCGTATGCCTATCCAGGCAGTAAAAAAAATGTCCAATTAATAAAAAAAAAAAAATGCACCCAACAGTCACGCACATAGTCCTGAGCCCACACAAGGTAAACCTGTATCGTGGGTATCAGGAACTACGTGGGACTTGCGGCCCCACAACACCCAGACCAAAGACAAATATTTGTGAATCAGACAAACATTTGTCTAGGTGCGGGAATCGAACCCACGATCTCACGCTTCGCAACCGGCTACTCGCCTGCTGCGCCACGGAGGCTGGCTGCTGGAATTATATTTCATCTAAACTTATGAGGCAAAGCAAAAGAGGATTCAACTTTTTTATTTCCCTGACGCTTCCTAAAATCGTCTAAGGGTATTTTTTTAACAGGAGTAACGTAACCGTATCGTGTACACCTGAGAAATATTTATGCGTTCGTGCTACGTACCAAAAAAATATTCGTGTCGAGTCCGTTTTTGTACAGTTGTCACGATACGAATACATGGCGATTTTAACAATTTTTCGTGCTACAGGTGAACACGATACGGTTACGTTACTCCTGTTAAAAAAATACCACTAAGCGCGTAATCCTGAATTATCATAGATCTGCCACTATGTTTTGAAATAATAAAAAATCAAAATACAGCTTCTGTGAAACGAGAGGTTGCGAGTTTGATTCACGCGTCGAGACAAACACGTTTGTGTAATTTTACTACTATTATAAATGTGAAAGTTTGGACGTTTGTGATTTTTTATGTTTTTTTTTAAAAGCTCGCCTGATTGTAAGCGTCACGCCTGCCCATAAACAGCAGCAACACCACACAGAACTTTGTAAAAGCACTGCATGACATTGGACTGCACTCGTCACCACGAGACATGAGATGTTAAGTCTCACAATGTCCAGTAATTTCACTGGTTTCAATGTCCTTCAAACCGGAACACAACAGTGCTTACATAATGCTGCTTGGTGGTATACGTTACTGACGTAACATTACGACGGTCCTACCACAACATGTTTGTTAGTCAATCACGCCTTAACAGGTTTTGGATAAAACTTGGCACACAGGTAGAACACTACGTTTTATCCCGGAAAATATCCATATAATAATAATAAAATATATGAAATATAATGATGATGAGTCGAGCGACCTGCTCGTCTCGTCATTTAAGCTAATAATAAAATTTAAACACCTGGTATATGCCATTCACGGCGGGCGGAGCCTACGTGGTTACGCTGGCTCAGTTGAACTTATTGTTGCCTAGAAGCATACAGTTCATTCAGAGTGCTCATGGGTAATAGTTGTAACAATAATGAAATCATACCGCTTTCCCCGCCAGCCAGGAACACTTTGTAGTTAAGGTACTGCTCATAGGAGTCATGGTTGACCGTGTAGTGCTCCGTACGATCGTTGACGCGTCGCGAGTGACTCGTCGTCCAGTGCACCTTGCAGAAACCTTTAATCTTCACGTATATACCTACAAAAACGGGAAATGTCAGTTAACAGTGCCGCTCGAAGGTCAGAAAACCTACAAATAATAATCCCAACAGTCAACACTAGGTAAACCTGTGTCGTGGGTATCAGGAACTACGAGGGACTTGCGGTCCCACAACACCCAGACCCGAGACCAATATTTGTGGTTCACACGGTTCTTGTCTCGGTGTGGGAATCGAACCCACGGCCTCTCGCTTCGCAGCCGACTACTCGCTACTATAATAATTATACTACACATAATTTACATTTGTAATCGAAAAACTGTACGTAAAAAGCAACGAATCACGTAACACGTCATGCGTCAAAATGTGATGATATCGTCAAACGCTTCTATGATTAAATCGTTTGAAATAGCGCACTCTTCTATGATAAGAAAAAAAAGAAAAGGACTTTGTTTGCCTGTACTTTTTTTTATGACATAGGCCGGCAAACGGTTAAGTCGTTCACCTGAGGGGCTAGCACGGAAAACTATCGAAATCGTAATGTAAAGGTATCGAGGGCTCGATAGATAATTCCTTAAAATATCATTGGTCTATATTCCATATACCAAAATCTCATAGTAATTGTTGTCGATGACAGCTCGAATAACTTTTCGCAAGTTTCCGTGCTAGCCCCTCTGATTGTAATTGATATCCACTGCCCATGTACGCCCAGAATACCAGAAAAATATATAAGTATAATATATCAGAATCATAATTTGGGCATAATTAAGGGATTCGAAAGGGGAGGGGGAATAGGTCCTCTGGACCTCGCTCACCGTACGAAACGCAGCAGCAAGCGGCTACTTTAGGTCAGTTTTGTGTGGGACAGTGGTAACTACCTGATCAAAGCGCCCATTCATGCTGTTGACAAAACTGTCAACCGCGTGTCAAAACGAACATGATAAAGAGAAAATAGTTTAAAGTTAAGATAACAAGTAGTTAGGTTAAAATTATAGTTTATTTTTACCAAAATACAAAGAAGGTAAATACAGCAAACAAAAACATAGCAATATACTGATGGCCGTACCCTATAGTTTATTTAAATATAGATTTGCTTACTATCAATAGTGTTTTGACAAATCTTCCATATAAAATGTATCAAAATTTACTGCCAGTAAGTAATAAAGATTTTAATACCATATACGGAAGTAAAATTATGTTGCATACGCAGCCGGCGAGGCGGGAATGACGTCTAAGGCGTAGGAGCGAGAGGAGTTGAGAGTAAGCGAGATGGCAATATTGAGACGGCTGTTTTGTTTGGTATTAGTTTTCATTCACATTAATGAATTTTTCGATCAAAACCAAGAAATAGGTAATATAGTTACTTCCATAAAATAACTTCAAATTGAATGAATAATATATGCACGTAAATAATGACAATGTTTTATAGGTCGCAATAAACAATTTCGTGTTAGTTTATCGAATTTAACGTTGGCAGCTATTCAAACAACAACAAATGCTCTTGTCGGTCTCTCGGGGGCGACTAAATGAATTGCGGTCAATTGACCGTAACTAAGTGCGCAATTTCTTTGTACCGCACAGCTTGTCTAGTAGTATACATAGTCTTTGGCCAGTAAGCAAATATGTCGAGCGCAGTTCAGTGCCATGCCGTGTTCTGTAATCCAGAGTTCTGTGTGACTTTGCTTGACGTTCAACATCAGGCAAGCGACCCGCTCGTCTCGTCATTCAAGCAAATAAAAAAAGACAGAATATTGGGAACGGACATAAGTAGATACATAAACAGTTAGATTAATCTTTTTCTCTCCGAATATATAACCTAATCCCCATTGGCAACGCACCAACTATTACTAAAGTACTGTGGGTATTCACGGGCTATGGTTCTGTGGAGATTACTTACCATCAGGTGGTCTATTCGTTTGAAAGTCGTTTGCTATAAAAACCATAGCTTTTTATAGTTCAATTATTTTTCTAAGAAAAACCAAAAATCGGCTAAATTTCGTTTATATTTCCGTAGAAATCATATACCTAGAATAGCCTAGAATATAGTTAATCACTACATTGGTCTAGCTAGTGACACAGTTTACATTGTGCAAAGATATTTTTTATTTTATTTGTTAAAAAAACATAGCTGTACGAGAATCTTGTTCTCATGATTGGAGTTTGTGTACATGGAACCAAAATATGCTCGAGAAACCGGGAGTGAATTATGTGTATCTCTGCCTACCCGTTTGAAAATACAATCTTGAGCTTATAAATCGGAATCGTGCAGATGTAATCGGCGGCGCCCGGACTGTATACTACGGCCAACTAATTGTCTTTTTTAAGATCGCAACCTTGGAGCTTGGCCTTGATATTTTTATCCCACAACAGTTACGAGCCTCGATCAACTTTTATGGTTTTATTCGCCACTTTTGTGATTTATTTGTTGATGGATTATTCGTTTAAACAGCTTTGTGTTACAACAAAGCTGTTTTGCAGTACGTTAGCTACTACACTGTTTGTGAATGTTAGTAGGTAATATCAATTTTATTTTTAAATATAAGTAAACATATTTTAGGAAAATGCCTATGAAAGTGCCGTTCTGTACGAAAAAACGTTAAATAAATACACCCAATATTCACACACATAGTCCTGACTCCACACTAGTTTAACCTGAACCACGAGGGACTTGCGGTCCCACAACACCCAAATCCGAAACATGTCTGGGTGTGGGAATCGAAACCACGGCCTAAGGATAGGAAGGCCGGAAAGCTAATAATTGTTACTTTGTAATACTTTTGTTAGCGCATTACAATATAAGTACTTACACCAAATATAAAGTTATACCTACGTATACTCAGACTCACAAAAACGCGCCATTGAAATCTTATATGAAGATAAATGCATGGTTAGTCTGACGTAACGAAATTTTGTTTTGACAAGCGAGGTAATCGATAAATACCTAATGCGTTTTCCATTTTAAATAATTGTCTACGTGGAAATCAAATGACTTCAGGAGTTAGGACTATGTGATGATTGAGTGTGATGAAGGGCGTTGTGATAGTTTTTTTTTCGAATGGATTTGTGCTGTTAGCCTATATTGCTTTTACAGCTTCACCTGACAATAAAGTCGGTGCTTATGGCGCTCTAGCCAGAAATATGTATAATGTATTAAGTAGCGATTAATCGCAGAGGCGCCTTTTAGAAAGCTCAGACCAGAGATAAAATGTTTGTGATTCAAAATTTTTCAAAAAAATATTATTTCGAGCCCGGACGCGAAAACACCTAGGTGTTTTCACCCCAGAGGGGTAGACGTCAGGCAGGCGACCGGTCGTAAAAACTACAAGCCAAATCTTTCAGTAACATTTGTGTTAGAAGTTGTTTTTCACAGAAAAACGGCGTAAAGTAGCAGCTTGCTGTTGCGTTTCGTACGGTGAGTGAGATATCCGGAGGCCCAAATCCCCCTCCCCTTCCCAATCACTTATTATCCCTTTCCTTTAAGGTCGGCAACGCGCCCCTAATTCTTTTGTATTGTGGGCGTACATGGGCGGTGGAGATCGCTTACCGTCAGGTGACCCATTTGCTCGTTTGCCGACCTATACTATAAAAAAAAAGTTGCGTCGACTCCTACTGCGAGTGGGATAAGGGCAGGTGGAAAAAGAAGAATCAAAGAAACGCGCGATTTCGAAACAGCGATCGAACGCAGAAAGTTGATGCAGTCGCAAAATTGCCGATCGCCGATGCTAAAAGTATCGTGTATACTGTGGCCCTTATTTATAAAAAATTTGGCTACTGAAAATCAGCGCTGTTATGGTTTGTGAAGCAACACAGCATCATGCTGAGCTAGCAACCTAGTTGTCACGGTGCAGGCGTGCAGCATATTTTTTTTTATTTTACTTTTAATTCATTTATTTATGTTTCTTAATGTTTTGTTTTGTTGCATGCGTATCACTGGAGACAATAAACCATTTTTCTTTCTTTCTTTTCTTTTAATAAATAATCTATAGTCAACTGAAGTTACCTTTATACAGTGGTATAATTCAACGATGTCATGATTTTGAATCTATCCCAAGTGCAGTAAACAACACTATTTTTCTTGGAAAACATGATATGAATCTAATGCAGTAATGAGGAAAAAGCTCTTAAAGGGCTCTTATTTAAAGACGGATGATTCATGTAGTTGCGCCCGATTATTGAGATGAATCACTCTGGAAGGCCGAAGAATGTTTATTCAAGAGACTGTTCATTTTCTTTTGGTTTGTATTTATTTAATTCGGCAGTTTTGTTTCCCTTTGTATTCAGATGATTGATAAATAAATAAATAAACACACCCAAGAGTCACACATAGTTCTGACCCCACACTGGGTTAACTTGTATCGCGAGTATCAGGAACTACGAGGGAATTCCCACAACAACCAGATCCAAAACAAAGATTTGTGGATCACACAAACATTTGTCTCTTGCTTCGCAGCCCACTGCAACATGGACGTTGTCAAGATTAACTAATAAAGGCCAAATTAAGCGAGAAATTGTCAAGCAGAGAGCGAGAACTACGCGTCGCGAAGCGTTTATATTTTTAAGTCCATACAGTCCATACCACTCCCCGCTGAGCTATCACTGCTTTTTTTAAAATCTATTATCGAAAGAATTATATAAATCAAATAAAAAATAAACAAGTTAGAAACCATTTAAATCTGCTGGAAGGGGTAGTTGTCAAATGACAAAGAGGATGCACGACATGGCAGTTACGTCACGAGGCAAGTCACGCCTTTACTGTGCACGCGTGCGAGGGAGATAGTGAGATTTTCCCACTACACACCCACCTTCGTTTGTACCAATATCTAAAATATGAATTGCGCCCTTATTTTTTAGCCAATTTTAAATCTGTTTCGCAAAACAGTTTCTTTTTCGTATTATTGTTGGTTGCATATAAATAATGTATATTAGACATAATCGAATACCCTTTTATTCGCATATAATATTGTGTTGACCATAATTGTCTTACAGCCACGCTCAAACAAGTTTAAGATAACAAGTCTTATTTATTTATTGCCAACAACTGCCTCGGTGGCGCAGTTGACAACTACACGTTACGACTGACGCTGACGCTGAGGTTTCGGGTTCGAATCTCCGGGTCGGGTAAAAGTGATATTGGGTTTTTCTATCATGAAATGCTTAGTATCAGCCCGAGTCTGGAATTGTGCCCGATATGGCGATAGACTCGCCTCCTATCACACCATGGGACGGAAATAAGCGTCGGCGAAATATGGGTGTACTAGTTACACCTCTGCCTACCCCTTCGGGGAGTACAGACGTGAGTGCGTATTTATTTATGAATGCATTCCGGACTACTGGGATTTCCCGAAACTGAATTCCTGGGATAAGTTACATTCCGTTTCTCGGGGATTTCCCGGGAATCGGAATCTGGGAAACAACCCTAATGACTAAACAAGCTCACGCCTATATCCCTGATGGTGTAGGCAGAGGTGCAGCTAGTACACTCACGATTTCCAACTTATATCCGTGCCATTATTAATGGCAAGCCTATCACCATAACACACAAATTCCAATGTGAGCAACAGATTTTTTTCTTTTTGTTAATTCAAATTTCATTCTGGGCTTTGACCCCTGGACCTTATCAGTTTCTCAGCATGACGATGCCACTATGTCAATAAGAGGATATAGAGGACTTACAAATATATTATGTATTATTTCACAATATTATATTGTAAATAATGTGTACGGTCGACCAGCGATTCCTAAAGTGGGTTCCGCGGAACGCAAGGGTTCGGTGACGTCACTAGGGTTCCGCGAATTAGTTACATTTGTCACTGGCTTGCGGCGAATGTTGTTGGATCGGATTCACAAAATATCCAACCACAATTAAGATGCCTTGGTGGTGCAGTTGTAATGCGTACGCGTTACGATTGAGGCTAACGCTGAGGTCTCGGGTCCGATCCCCGGGTCGGGTAAAGTGGTATTGGGTTTTTCTATTACGAAATTCTCAGTATCAGCCCGGAGTCTGGAATTTGTTCCCGGTATGGCGATAGGCTCGCCCCCTATCACATAAGGGACGGAGATACGCTCGGCGAAATGTGGGTGTACTAGTTACACCTCTGCCTACCCCTTCGGGGATTACAGGCGTGAGTGCGTATGTATGTACAATTAAGATGGACTCATACACGGATTAAATGCTTCCGATATGTTTGCTCATATCATGTAAGGTTTTTTGATCGTTTAATGTAGGGTTCCATAAAATGAAAGGCATTTGTTGAGTGTTCCGTAGCTTTAAATGTTTGGGAACCTCTGGGCTCGACACTAAAATTCACTTAAAGTCTTCCCTGTGACGTCAGTGCGGTCATTTTAATGTTGTATGTTTGCTGTAGGTATAGTATAAATTATTTAAAGAAATCTGCATATATCATTTTCCTTGAAGTGCAATTGTAAATGGGGTTTTGTTATAAATACACAAAAAAATAACTACTTGAAGATATAATATCACAGTGACTTTAATGTTTTGGTTAGGTTTTTTTTATTCGCCTGAATTACGAAACGTGCAGGTCGGTCACCACTCACCACCTACTTACAATACGTATCTATGCTATAGTATAGGTATGCTGTTTGAAATTGTAATAAAAACATCGGCGCCACCCCGGCCGGCGGCCTATTTACTATGGTACTTATACCAAGGTCATGAGTTTTTAAATAATTACCTCTAAAAGTTTTTACATGGTCTTGATCAAATTCCAACTTGCCGTGCAACGTTTGGCCGGAATAGTACGCACCATTAGCACTGTCTAAAACTATACGCCCCTCATCAAATCCCATTTTAACAAATCCACTAATAACGTGCACTCTTTCCAAAGTTTTCCGTCAACTAGCCGCCGCGCGGCGCGGCGCCAGGCGGTTCGCGACCACAGATTCTGTTCTGAGCACAGAGTACATTGATATATTGTTCTGTGGCACTTGGCAGTTGGCACCAGGGTTGGATTCAGGCTCTCGGAAAATTGTGTGTTACTGTATATTAGAAAAAGAAGTGTCAAAAATTATACTAAGTTACTACGTCTTTTTCCCCGATAGTTGGCTGATTTTGAAATAAAAACCAGTAGGTAGTCTAAATGTGGTTAGCTTAATTATTCATGTACTCATATTTTAATGTATAATAACTTCTATTTTTTTTATAGTATAGGCCGACAAACGAGCAAGTGGGTCACCAGATGGTAAGTGATCTCCACCGCCCATGTACGCCCACTTAAAGGAAAGGGATAAGTTTGGGATTAAGAAGGGGAAGGGAATTTGGGCCTCCGGATACCTCACTCACCGTATGAAACGCAGCAGCAAGCTGCTACTTTACGCTGGTTTTCTGTGAGACAGTGGTAACGACCCGGACGAGTCGGCCCATTCATGCTGTAGACAGAACTGTCTACAGCGTGGTTCTACCACTCATATGTCAGCCAATTGTTCAATGGGAATCTTCATCGTCTTTAGCAATGATGCGACGACGCGTCGATATCATCTTAGCTGAATTCAGTTATATGAAGACTCCATAGCGGTCGACATTTACGTGTGGTAAGCCAAGGCAGTCGAGTACAAACTTACTTAAATTATGAAATGCCTTATTTCCACTAGTCACACCATCTGCTTAAGTTTGACTCTGTATTGCCATTCGTCAATTTATTCCATAAACTTGAGTTAAATAACACAATTAAAGGTAAAAATTCCGAAATAATCTAGGAATAAAATTATACTACTTCGCGTACAATCCTAGCATTAAGATACTTTAGTCTACATGTAATTAAATTATGGTACAAATAGTATAATTGTTTATACTACTAAATCCAACCCTGGTTGGCACAGAATAATTTTACTCGGGGGGGACGGGGAGACAGGGTCACTGAAGTTCACTGAACCGAGTAGTTTATCGATTCGCGAGTATGAATGATCCTTGACGAACTATTCGACTCATTCATATACTTTACAAAAATTAGTAACTAACTTGATACCTACTCGACTTTGGTCTTTGACTGGACTGAGTGAATCATTGATTTATTACCTAGAATACTACCTTGTCTACAATGTTGATTCAACTTCGTCGAATACTTCGATAGTCAAATCCACAGATTATATATTAGTTATCTAAATTAGTAATAACTTTTCATTTAAGTCAAGGGACATAAAGTCTCACAAAGTAACACAAACAGGAGTAGGTAATAAAAGAATTTCCGTACCTATTTTAATAATATTTGTAAAATAAGTCGGCGCTAGAGCGGCCCCGGCAAACGATTCATTCATACTATCATCATTTTAAAATGGATAATGATTAATGAGGAGAGTCACGAATAATCAAGTCGAAATGCCAATAAATAATTGTAGGGAAGGACTATTTCCTACGTGTATTTAAAACTCTTCAAGACTGGAATGACGTATATATTTTATCTGACAAAATGCTCTCATTTTATTTACAATTTACACTTGTTAAATATTACAAAGTGAACTATTTACATCTTTCCCCAAACGACCAATCAGAGTTGCTCTCGATGTTTCCTGCGCATTCCATGTGGTGGCGGTAGAGCTGCGAGGCGCGAGTTCCCCTCGCGCCCCCGCGCGAGACCGTTGCTACGCGACGCGCGCGGTCCGGCGGCGGCGCAGGTATAAATATACCGAGCCGGGACCTCCACGTATTAGGGCTGGAGTGCCTACAAGCATTCGCCCGAAAGTCCTGACTAAAGCCGACTCACGGTCAGGCTATCAGCAAGCGTCCAAACAAAAAAAAAAAAACCTCCACGTTGATGCCAATTTGCCGACCATCAGACAAGTCACGAAAGTGGCTAGCAAACGTTATTTCGATCGCGCCGCGCACCATCCCAACACGCTCACCCGTAGAGCGTCGATATATACTCCCTTTGACCGCGCAAAGTGGAGAAGACCGCGTTCCGTCCTCACCGATCCCGACGATGCGACCACTGTGGCCATCCGAGAGATGGAGGAAGTTCTCACTCAAATACACTCTACAAGACCGTCATTCCGTCCTCCGTAGAGGACCTCGCCGCGCTCCCCGAAGCACCCCCGACCCTTCGACTGGCCCGCGTGCCGATGAAGATCAAAATTAGATTATAAGTAGATTATAAATCCCCTAATAACCAAATCGCAAATGTCTTTGCCCCCCTCCAGTGGCCGTCCTGAGCCGAGGTCCGCGTCCCCCATTAGGGGGGATGCCCTCAGCGAAGGTCACTTAAATTTTAGGGTTGGAGTGCCTAAAGCATTCGCCCGAAAGTCCGGTGTCGCTGACTAAAGCCGACTCTTGTCAGGCTATCAGCAAGCGTCCGCGTCCATTTTGGTGCGGTCCGATCTGCAGTTCACATCAGCCAGAGTGTTGTCGCCGTGTGCGTGCTTCAACAACGTGGTACCATCGACTGCTTCGGACTCCGCTGCATTATTTGCACGCAACTTGTGATGTCGTTTTCACGACGCACTCGTTGATTCTTGTTTCTTAGCTTCACGACTTCTTGTTTCTTAACGGCAGACGTCAAAAGTGTGGGGGTGTGTGTGTACTAATAAATGTGTTATGTATTGCATGTGTATGTGTTATTTACTAACTGATTTTCTAAATGTTGCTTATGGTATGGTGTTGGTCGGTAATGGGTATGGTATGTGGTATATGGTAATGGTAATGGTAAATGGTGTAACTGTTCGTAAGTATAATGTGTAAGTATGTTATGAATGGTAAGTGTAAGTGTGGTCGTGACGCCACATAGTAATTACTAATTATTAGTTGTATTTAAATACGCAAGTTAGTATGTTACTAATATTTAAATCAACTAAGTAGTATGTAGTTGTTAATTATTCGAGTAGGCAGATTATTAGTACATGCGCGTCTCTGGTTAAATATTTAAATAGTAGTGAGTAGTAACCGACCGAAATTTCGGTTTCAGCCAAAAATGCTTGTGCCAGTTTTTTGCTAAAATCGGTCGCAACCTCGGCCCAGCCGAAACTATCGTTGAAGAGCTGACAGGTGAAGTCTATGCTGTCAGTTCACCGGGAGTTAAGACCACCGAATTAAAGACAGATCGGAGATACACTTCTCCGATGATGTCAACATAGACTTCGAGTCTGGACCTTTATATTGCTCACCAGATTGTCTTCTGTGGCGTGTGTAGGGTGTTTTAGTTTCTTTTAGTTGTTTTTTTAAATTAGTTGAACTTGAAAAAGAACACAATTATTAGGGTTTCGATTGCAAATGGCGCTTTACCAAATAATAACGATTAAATAATTGAGTATGTGATATGGAGGCGGCTTTTTTACCAAATTAAAATTATAACGAAAAAGTATGACTACGTAATATGTTTTCGCAGAAAATGTGCAATAACTAGCTATAAGAGCGGACCTAATACTATGACCAAAACTCTATCAGTTTTAGACGGCGCGGCGGGTCGCCCCGTAAAGTACCAAATACCGTCAAATCAATGATAAGAGAAGGAGGACCTGGCATTAAGCTGGGATTACGCCAGGTAGAAAGAAACATTTTATACGCAACAGAGAATACTACAAAAAAGAAACCCATTCAATAAAATATACTTAAAATTGGTTCATAAAATGAGCCCGCAAACATGACTTTAAATATCGTTGAAATAAAACAGTGTCTCCCGTTACCACGAAGGCTGAAAAGCTTTCGAAACGTCGGGACTAAAATAAAAATTAAACCGCGATAAAATCCGTATATGCTAGTTTTATTTCAATGTGTAATATTCGCGTAAACATAAGAAATCACTATTTTAATATCGTTGTAAGTAATAGGACATCTCTTTAATTGACTGCCTCAGTGGCGCAGTTGTAATGCGTACGCGGTACGACTGCTGTACTGAGGTCTCGGGTTCAATTCCCGGGTCGGATAAAGATAATGATATGGGGTTTTTCTATCATGAAATGATATCAACCCGGAGTCTGGAATGGTGCCCGATATGGCGATAGGCTGGCCCCCTATCACATCATGAGACGGAAATAAGCTCGGCGAAATGTAGGTGTGCAGGTTACACCTCTGACTGGCCCTTCGGGGAGTACAGGCGTGAGTTAGTGCGTGCGTGCGTATATAGTGCGTATATTTTTATCTCACTCGCAGGCGTGCACCGTATTACTTCTTAGCTATTTTGCATAGTGACGTCAAGGTTTGCGTCGTCTGTCATTTGAGAAGTACCCCATCCCATCGGATTTTAAAGGCTTTTAATTAAACTATTTTTGGACGGATTATAAAATTGTATCTGCAATAGATTGTTAGTACGATAATTTATTGATGACAACAATTGAAAAATATCAAGTCAATTACTTTAATTATTAAAATCGATAATTACAATATATTATTGTATTTAACTCTGAATACCGAATATAAGAATAATCGAATATCACATCACTAATTTCTAAGAGACAACTTGACAAGATGTCACTGACAACTCGAATCGATCGCTGATTCGCCAACTGTCATCTTCAGCATTCCAAAATTCAGTTTCGTTTAGTTTCATTCGAGACAGATAGTGTGTTTGGCTGATTTGTTTGTAAATTGGTGGCATTTTGAATTGTTTGAAACTTGTTTTGCGATTACTATAATTTCATCGCATTTCTTGAAATCAGTTGTCAGAATAAGCCATCACTAAATCGATATTATAAAAGGTGTGATTGGGACGTTGTTGTACAGATATAAAGCTGCAGTAAAATAAATAATCTTATAAATATAATGTAAAATCGTAATCAAGTGCTTTAGTAAAAATGAATTCGCCACATAAAGATATAGAACTGAGCCCTGTAAGAACGGAAGCACATACAAGCGCTTGTCCGCCAGTTATAGACAAATTAAACATACCACCTATTGTCGACGAGGAAGATGTGATCATAGGAAGGTTTCGGAAGATCAGCTCCGCCAAGTCCATGGCGGCTACTAATGGCAATATTCAATATCCTACTGATGTTCCTGTAAAGAGCGAGGATGTGGAGGCGGGGTTGCATTTCAAAAAGGATGTAGGAGAGAAAGATAAGTTGCTGCCGGAGCCGGTAACGAACGGTGGTATGGTCCAGTCTACGTCTCCTGTCACCAAGAGCAGCTTCAGAGATATCGAGAAGCCATCAAGGTTTAAAGATCAACCATCGGCTACTAGGTTTCAGGTGAGGCATTTACATACATACGCGCATACACACTCACGCCTGTAGTCCCCAAAGGGGTAGGCAGAGATGTAACCAGTGCCCTCACATTTCCCCGAGCATATTTCCAACTCATGATCACCATACTGGTTGCTCTAGTTTAGCTTCAAGCAATTTTATCATAGACCAATAGATATTTTCAAAGTACAATAACAGTTTTATTTTTCCATAACCATTACAAAGATTTTATTACAATGTTTATAATCTCTTGACGTAAATTAGGAAAACATTTTCACCTTTTAATGGCTATGATGGCAAAAAAAATAACACCACCTTTTTCTCAGAAATTATAACCATACTAGGTCTGTAAGGGCTTAAACACAGTCAAGTGTTTTTTTTTTAGCAGAGGCTGGCAAACAAACAAGTGGGTCACCTGATGGTAAGTGATCTCCACTGCCCATGAACATCCATGATATTTGAGACATCATAGATGCTTTGCAGACCTTGTCTAAAGGAAATGAATATTGAAATAAAACTAGTTTATACGGTGACCATGAAGGCTGATAAGCTTTCGAAATGTCGGGACAAAAATAAAACTAATCTGTTTAAACTATAGTTTTTTTCCAATGTGTAATATTCATGTAAACATAAGAAATCCATTTTGAAATGAATATTGTAAGGGATTGGGAAGTGGAGTTGATTTGGGTATCTGGATATCTCACTCACTGTAAAAAACGTAACAGAAAGCTGCTTCTCATCAGTTTTCTGTGAGACAGTGGTAACAGAGTAGCGGAGCCGGCCCATTCATGCTGTTGACAATTCTGTATACTAGGTGGCAGTGATAGCTCAGCGGGGAGTGATATGGACTGTTGAGACAAAAGTCACAGGTTGAAACCAGCCACAAGAGCATACACCTCTGACTTTTTTTAGTTATGTGTGTATTAATTGCTAATTATTACTTGCTTTAACGGTGAAAGAAATTATGAGGAAACCTGCATACCTGAGAAGTTCTCCATAAGAATTTCGAAGGTATGTGAAGTCTGCCAACCCACATTAGGCCAGCATGGTAGGCCTTAGGGCCTAACCCATCTCATTCAGTAGAAGTGGCCCATACCCAGCAGTGGGACATATAAATATATAATACAGGGCTAGTAGGTAGGTAGGGTCGCACTATTCAAAATTAATCTCTATTATTACAAATACATACAGTGTGTAACACAAAACCAATTTGTATTGTATGTATGACCTTATAGATAAGCCATTGTTTAACTGGCTAATAAAATATTGAATATAAGATCAGCTTCTATGATAATATTCACAGGTAAACAATAATGCACAAAACAATGGAAAACTTATGTTAAACAAGCTTTTGTAGTCTATGTCACACCATACTTCATACTTTACTAATATTATAAATGTGAGTCCTGTGAACTGAGTGAATGAGGCCAAAGAGGTATGCAAGGATCGTAGCAAGTGGAAATCCGTTGTCTCTGCCTACCCCTTTGGGAAACAGGCGTGAGTCTATGTATGTATAAATGTGAATGTAAGTGTGTTTGTTACGCTTCACGCGAAAACTACTTAACCGATCATCATAGAAACTTTGTACACATATTCTTGGAGGTATAAGAAGTAACATAGGCTACTTTTTATGGAAAAAAATCTATTTGTTTGTTACGCTTTCACGCCTAAATCACTGAACCGATTTTGATGAATTTTGATGTAGAGATAGATGGGACCCTGGAGACGGTTATAGGCTACGTTTTATTTCGGAAAAGTCTATTCACGCGGGCGGAGCCGCGAGCAAAAGCTAGTATTCTATACAAGAGTGACGCTATCCAGAATTGCCACTTATGACTACAGTAAATTGTGAGCCGTTTTAACTATCTTACTTTATCATTGTAAATGTGACAGTATGCATTTTTTTTTTGAATTTTTTTGTTTTTATTTGCAGTATGCAATAAAAAAAATAAAAATATATGTTTATGAATTGGGGTTGTGTTAATCAATCACGCTTTAATGGCTGAACGGATTTTTTATGAAATTTGGCATTCATGTAGACTATATACCAGATCGATCTGGTGTAGTCAGGATTCTCGCACCTGCCACTATGGTGAGCGGTCAGAGGCGCCTACTTGGAAGCACCAATAAATCGTAATAGCTGCAAATTGGATAAATGCACGCCTCTACCACGGCTTCCTATAACCTCGTCGCTCGCTGTCCACTCGCTCCTTTATCTTACGGCCCCCTTGCGATGACCGATGGGTACCCGTGGACGTGTTGTGCTGGTTTCACGACTTTGATCAATTATTCGACTAATCGTCTTTTCATGGTTTTGTTCGGAAGAACAGTATTACTCTGATTTCGTTGGCTGTTTGTTTTGATTCCTTTGTCATGAATTACGATAAATTATTAGAGCTACATTGAAATTATATTGGATTAAAATTTTAAGTTTTTTTTGGTAACACTCTATTTGAATCCCACCAAAAACAAATGTAAAAATGGGGCCAAGTTCGTTACAAACGACATTCCGGGTTGTCGCCGAAAAAAGAGAAACATTCTTCTACCTGTTTGCCAAATTTTATTCAAATCATTTTTAATTGCAATTATCTGGATTTATCTGAAGACCAATTAAATAAACTTGAGCGTCTCCAAAATTTCTGCATTCGGTTCATATTTGGCTTGCGCAAATTCGACTATGTATCTGAATTTCGAAAGAAGCTCGAGTGGTTGCCTATCCGCCTTCGCCGGAATACTCATATACTCTGCCTTTTATATAAAATCCTTTTCGATGATTCTGCTCCATTCTACCTTAAAGAACGTCTAAATTTCTTGTATCTTCCTAATTCCCGTTCACTTCGTTTCTCTGATACTTATCAGCTTATGCCTCCAGTCCACACGTCGTCCTTCTATGACAAATCTTTCTCTGTTCAGGCTGTTAGGTTATGGAACAGCCTGCCTGTTCATATAAGAAAAGCTGAATCACTGAATATATTTAAAAAATGTTTGAAAAACTATTTCCTTTCCCTAACACTTTAAATATAATTGCTGCTATATATAGTTGTATTGTATATATGTATGTATATTTTTATATATTAGGGTAGTATATTATAATATATATCTATTTTATATGCCTCGGTGGCGCAGTTGTAATGCGTACGCGTTACGATGGAGGCTAGCGCTGAGGTCTCGGGTTCGATCCCCGGGTCGGGTAAAGTGGTATTGGGTTTTTCTATAACGAAATGCTCAGTATCAGCCCGGAGTCTGGAATTTGTGCCCGGTATGGCGATAGGCTCGCCCCCTATCACATCGTGGGACGGAGATACGCTCGGCGAAATGTGGGTGTACTGGTTACACCTCTGCCTACCCCTTCGGGGATTACGGGCGTGAGTGCGTATGTATCTATTTTATAATTATAACAGACATAGTGTAATATAAATGCACCACCGTCCTTACAAAATTAAACCATCTCTCCATGCTAGGTTGTCTGGAAGAGATCGCTTAAAGCGATAAAACCGCCCATTGTACATATTTTTTTTCTCGCTATTTGTTCCAGTTTTTATATTTATTCTTGTTTTTTTGTAAATGTGTGTGCAATAAAGAGTTTTGTATTGTATTGTATTGTATTGTATTGTATCGTCCCCCCAATATACATAAGTTCATGTTTACCAACTAGTGTTCGGATAGGTCTTTGAACTTTACTAATCGCACAATCGAGATGAAAGTCGCGACGATAAGCATACAAAACTTATAGATAGCGTAAACATTTATAAGACTGTGTTAACTGTAACCTTCCAATCACTACTAATCCGGGTATTATCAGCGTGTTCGAGTATTAAGTTTTATAATGCGAGTATTATAGCCTGTTGTGGGATGTATAGGCCAATAACCTATAATTCAATTACTTGATGTTGTTTCTATGCCCTATATCAAAGTAGGTACATGATATTAATTTTCATTAAGTATCATAATCGCTTTATTGGTCTAGTAAATAGGGTTTCTTAAAGTGGCATACGCGTACCCCTTGGGGTATGCCAGTTGATCGTACAGGGATCGCGACAAAAATTATGTAATCGCGGGTGGATGGCGGGCGGGGAATAACTGCATAGGTTAAAAAAAAAATAAACTGAAATATCAGGCAACAAGCAGGGCAAACCTATTATTACAATACCTTGTATTTTTTTACTTTTTAGAGGTAGCCGGGGTTTTTAAATATTGGTCTAAGTATAGTTTGTTTTTATAATAGGGTTCGACATTGTCTTGGAAATTTATTAGGAGTACGTAGAAATTATTAGTATGAGTAACCCTGGCTTTAGTTATATAATCAGTCTCTGGTCTAGTGACAGTAGGTACGAAGGCTGTGAGACCGTTGAAGCCTACAGTTCGATCCTCAAGATGGGTAATAAAGATGTATGTTTTCTATTCGAAAAACACGTAGATTCTATACTAGATTTAGCCAGTCTTATTATATCATAAGATAGAAATATACTCCGTGAACCGTCGATGCACAAGTAACACTTCCGCCTTCCTTTACCTTTGGGATCGTGACGTGCATATATTAATTTAATATCATGGCAAAGAATATAATCCAGTGTAACACTAATACTCAACAAAAAAAACAACCATAGAATATCAAATATACATTTTCCTATCTATATATACATTTTCGCGCCAAATCAATCGCTCTCCGTCGTTCCAATTGACGAAGGATTCAAATCATTCCAGCCAGCATGTCCTCACCCATTCATTACCAGTTAATACGAGTTACCACAATGATTCACGAACTAAAACACACATCCTTTCGTATGGTAAAAATAACTCGACCAATTCGTTTCTGCTCTGGAGTAGTCGTTCCGTTCTAATTTTAGACCTGGTCATTTGATTTAATTTTGGACCTTCATTTTAATGGCGATAGATTCAATTTATACCGACATTGATGCTCATAGACAGACGCATCACCACCTAGAATTTTAAATTACGAGTACAAATCACTGCATATTTCTGGAATGCTTTGATATGCCGAGACATAAATTGTTAAGAGTCATAATTTCACTGGCTTCAATGTCCTTCAAACTGAAACACATCAGTGTTTCTACACGGCTAATTGGCGCAGAAATAGACAAAGCGATGGTACCAACCCAGGCGGCCTCTCAAATACGAGAGACCAACCTTGTAAAATTAGATTGCCTTTGCTCAAAATGCTTCCGTTTACTTTATGGGTTCAGTGGCTTGCGTACGATTGGATTAAGGCCCGTATAGAATTACTCTCTTTGCTGAGTGTAGATTTCTGTACATGTTATTGGTCCGTTTTTGTTTGGCGCCAAAAGTATCATCAAAAGCATTACTATAGATTTTACGGTATTTGGTATTATATGGGGCGACCAAGATTAAATATTGACGAAACAAATATACATGGCGAATGTGAATGGTACAGTTGGGAGGGGAAGGCCTCAGCTAACTTTCATAGATCAAGTTGGAGATATTCTCGAGAAAGGCCAAGTCAGGAGTTACGTACGTTACCAGCGGCGTCAAACAGGGATGTGTTATGGCTCCCATTCTTTTTGCCATTTACTTCGCTGCTGTTATGAAAGATTCTTACAGATCCTGTAGTAACCAAATAAAACTCAACGTCCGAACTGACACAAGCATATTTGGCACCTCACGCTTTAGGGCCAAAAACAAATTGCAGGAACACTCTGTCATGGATATACTATATGCTGGTGACGTCTGCTTAATGGCCGATACCATCGAGAGTCTACAGAAATATATAAACAGCTTAGACGAGTCGTGCCATAGATTTGGCTTAGTCATCAGCATATCCAAAACCCAAGTGCTCAAACAACCAGTAAGGGGCGAAACAAAGGACTCCACTGTAATAGCTCTTTGTGGGAAACCTGTCGAAGAAGTTTCATCCTTCCGCTATCTGGGATCTTTTGTTCGCGATGACAGCCGACTTGTGACGGAGATATCCTCACGCGTAGCAAGGGCGGCTGCATCTTTTGGAAAACTCAGCAAAAGAGTTTGGGATTCTCACGACTTGCAACTTCACACTAAGATCGCAGTGTACAAAGAAATCATACTGCCTATTTTGCTTTACGCCACTGAAACATGGTGCCTTTACAAGGGCGATATAAGGAGACTTGATAAATTCCACATGAAATGTCTTAGGTCTATTCTCCGGATAAAGTGGCAATATCGTGTATCCAACTCTGAGATTCTGCGACGCACAAAGCTGAGCGGTATAGAGTCGTTGCTCATGCAGGGTCAACTTAGGTGGTGCGGTCATGTTGTAGTACGTATGGAGGACTCTAGGCTCCCAAAGCGAGTGTTTTTCTCAGAGCTCGCTCAGGGAAAGCGGAAGCCTGGACGCCAGTTTCTGCGATACAAAGATGTCCTCAAGCGCCACTTAACATCATGTAGTATATCGTGTGACAAGTGGGAGGAACTTGCTCATCACCGAACAAACTGGCGTAGCACCGTGCGTAGATCATGTGCACGCTTTAAGGACCCCCGCCTCGAACACCTTGACAGTAAACGCCAGCTGCAGAAAGCAAGGCCTAAAACTGTGTACACTTACACCTACAACTCTTCAGGGCAACTTTTCTGTGCGTCCTGCGACAGGACTTTCAAGTCCAAATTGGGGCTAGCTAGCCATATTCGCTCACATCAACGAAAAACTTAGTCTGGAACTACAAGGTTCGCCGTCGACGGACACGTCGTGGAGGCCATCATCATCATCACCCTAAACCGACGTGCATATATGAAAAATTTAATGAAAGTGAATGAGGCCTAAGAGGTAGCCAAGGATCGTAGCAGGTGGAAATCCGTTGTCTATGCCTACCCCTATGGGAAACAGGCGTGTGTCTATGTATGTATGTATATATTATGGGGCGACCCGCCGTCTGACCCCCACAACCCTGAAAAGGAACCAAGTTTCGCCATTGCTTCAGCTCGTTTATCGGTCTCTACTATAAAAAAATATACAACCGTTGAATTAGATTCTGCTTTAATTTAAAATTTATAAACGCTGAGATTTCGTGAACCTTTAGCACGTTTTCTGAATAACGTGTTAAATTATTTAGCAATAAAGTAATTTATTTTAGGCGCCAAGTGTATAATCATGATTCGCCCTTCGTCTCAGTTTTGGTGTAAATTTATATTTTACGCAACGATTTAAGTTTGATTCATGTTTTTTTTTATTAGCTCGAGTAACGAAACGAGCAGGTCGCTCGCCTGATGGTAAGCGCCACGGCTGTCCATAACCAGAATCAACACAGAACTTTGAATTACAAAGCACGGCATGGCACTGGACTGCACTTGTCACCCCGAGACATAAGATGTTAAGTCTCATAATGCCCAGTAATTTCACTGGCTTCAATGTCCTTCAAACTGGAATACAACAGTGCTTCCACACTGCTTCTTGGCGGCAAAAATAGACAAAGCAGTGGTACCAATCCAGACGGCCTCTCGCATACGAGGGACCTACCACCTTGTGATGTTGACAAAAAGATTTTTATATGGTAAAGCCACGCTATAGACAGTTTTGTCGAAGCATGAATGAGCCGGCTGAACTGGGTTGTTACCACTATCTCACAGAAAGCCGACGTGAAGTTGCAGCGTGCAGTTTCGTATAGTATCATGAAAACTCATAATCCCCCTTTTCCTACCTCAACATCCCATTCCTTCGGTAAACCGCAGTGGGAGATCGCAGACTAGTGGTATAAAACTAATAATATGTTATGTACCACTATTAATAGAGTCTATAATAGTGGTACATAACATATTATTAGTTTGCGCTAATAAAATGTTACGCTGCTGGTTATAAGAGTCTTTGTTTTTCCTAAGATCGCGGCAGGAGACATTGTCGACGCGGACTGCAGTCTGCCGTCGAGCTCGGTTTTTTTTATATCATAGGCCGGCAAACGAGCAAGTGGGTCACCTGATGGTAAGTGATCTCCACCGCCCATGTACGCCCACAATACCAAAAGAATTATGGGTGCGTTGCCGACCTTAAAGAAAAGGGTTAATTAAGGGAATGGAAAGGGGAGGGGTTTTGGCCTCCGGATATCTCACTCACCGTACGAAACGCAGCAGCAAGCTGCTACTTACGCCGGTTTTCTGTGAGAAAGTGGTAACGACCCAGACGAGCCGGCCCATTTATGCTGTAGACAAAAGTGTCTACAGCCTGGCTCTGCCACTCAAATAACTAACCATTAGTCAATCAATATCTTCGAGCACGGCTGTGTGTCATAAATTTTATTGACACAAACAAGTTGACAAGCCTACCCGAACGGGCACCGTATACACTTACGTAACTGGTTACACGAGAAGTATGGTGGTATTCTTTAATGGCACGGAAAATTTATTTGTCCTACATACATAAGTTACGTCTATGCGGGTCTTATTACATACGCTGCGGGCTGTGGACTTTTCTCTTACGTAATAGGGTAAGGGCCTAAAGTAATGCAAATAATGATAGTCGACACTAGACTTTTTTTATATCATACGCCGGCAAACGAGCAAGTGGGTCGCCTGATGGTATGTGATCTGCTCCACCCATGTACGCCCACAATACCAAAAGAATCATGGGCGCGTTCTCGACCTTAAAGGAAAGGGATAATTAAGGGATTGGGAAGGGGAGGGGGATTTGGGCCTCCGGACATCTCACTTACCGTACGAAACGTAGCAGCAAGCTGCTACTTTACGTTGGTTTTCTGTAAGACAGTGGTAACGACCCGGACGAGCCGGCTCATGCATGCTGTAGACAGTGTATACAGCGTGGCTTTACCACGCGTATGTATTATATGTATTTGTGGATCACACAATCATTTGTCCGGAACCGCGGCCTCTCGCTTCTCAGCCGGATACTCGCCTACTGAGGCACGGAGGTTGTCTATAGTCCATATTCCAGTGTCTACTCATTGTCCGGGCCATCAAATTCAAATTCAAATTCAAATTCAAATTCAAATTCAAATTCAAATTCAAATTCAAATTCAAATCATATATTCTGTAAATTGGATCATAAATATCACTTTACATGTCAATCATTTTTTATGCTACATTATATTTAAGACGGCATTTCGGGGCTAGCCATGAGAAGAAATGCCGAAACAAACTCATGGGTTACGGCCTCTTTTAATGTCCAGACATTGTTTTACAGAATTATGCGAGTGTTATGTACAGAAATTCCTGGATTGGCCTTTTTAAGAAATGGCCAAGAGTATACCAGACATACTTGGTACTCGCACTCACAAAAAAAAAAACAATAAATTAAATAAATGTTATAAAAAAAAATTCATCACGTTCCTCCTTGCTATACTGTTTATAACTTTAATGGCAATGTATGTATTTCGTTTCTGTATTTATTCATTTTAGGAAGGCTTACAGACTAATAACGATAAAAAAAAACTTCGACCTTTTAGTATTAAAATTTCATAATGTTTGAATTAAAATTATCAACATCAATCTGGTTTTCACATCTATTGACACTCCGAGCAACATTATATGCATGTTTATATGGTTTTTTAGTACTCACTATTGTACTGCACAATGATTCTACAATTAAACGATTCAAGTAATAATCAAACAAAAACACTATTTCAACAATGCACAGTATATACCCACTACACATTGAACTTTTCACTAAATCCATTCAATTCCACTTATAAGATATTCACAGCACTAATGTTGCCCAATACGTACTATATACTACTATAAGCATGTCGGTGACGCGAACGCACGAGATTTCACCCATCCAACAAAGTGTCTAACACGCACAGCACACGGCAGCTGCGCGTCATGAGCATGTCGGTGACGCGCACCCATAAAATTTTCCCCTACCAAAAGGTGCCCATTGCGGCTAAAGAAGTTTTCACTTCAAAAAAGAAACATGTACAAACATACGAGGGAGCACTAAAATTCTAAACCAGGCGAGTAAAAAAACGAAGGCTGAAAAGCTTTCGAAACGTCGGGACTAAAATAAAAATTAAACCGCGATAAAATCCGTATAAACTAGTTTTATTTCAACATGTACAAACTAAATTACTGATTATAAGCTTCCACATACAGATAACTAAATGTTTTGTATCATTGTTACAGATGGAAGACACACAAGGCGAGGATGCCACTGATTCAGATGCTTCGGATCTCGGAAGCGATGATCCGCTCACCACCACATACGACACTAAATATGGAAAGAGTTTCAGGTTAGTGCCTCGGTGGCGCAGTTGTAATGCGTACGCGTTAAGATTGAGGTTAACGCTGAGGTCTCGGGTTCGATCCCCGGGTCGGGTAAAGTGGTATTGGGTTTTTCTATTAAGAAATGCTCAGTATCAGCCCGGAGTCTGGAATTTGTGCCCGGTATGGCGATAGGATCGCCCCCTATCACATAAGGGACGGGGAGATACGCTCGGCGAAATGTGGGTGTACTGGTTACACATCTGCCTACCCCTTCGGGGGTTACAGCCGTGAGTGCGTATGTATGTATGTATGTATGTGTAAAAAACCTTATAGCTATTTAATTACGTTATGACCTTTGCAGACATTTCACTCGGGAAGCCCTACCGAGACTGGACAATTATAGGAACGTGCTGTCGCTCCACGCAGCACCACGACCGACTTTAGATGAATTACACAACGCTTCGTTATCTAGAAAGGTGAGAATATTTAATATCAAAGAACGTAATAAAAAAACTTTATTTACCCGCGACAAAAAAGGAGGGGTGTTGGCCGGCAAACGAGCAACTGGGTCACCTGATGGTATGGCATGGTAGCGCCTAAACTAATGGACCGATTTGATTGCGTTTTTTTTTTGTTTTAATACTGGCTTAAAGAAAATCAGATGTTTTTCTACATGTAGTTTTTTAAATAAATTGTCAAATGTAAATTCATATTAGCTACGATTTAAGAAATTTCTCTGGAACTTGGTACCCGTTCAGATCTTGACCCTTATTACCGATGCCGACAAGTCCGAATTTCGTTTGTGCAGAACTTGGCCCCCTTTTGACATCACAAGTTCCGTATCTTTTCGGTGATGTTTGGAAACTATCGCAAAATGTTTAGTAGTTACTGAGTAGATTTAAGATCTTACATACATACGCACTCACGTCTGTAATCCCCGAAGGGGTAGGCAGAGGTGTAACCAGTACACCTACATTTCGCCGAGCGTATCTCCGTCCCTTATGTGATAGGGGGCGAGCCTATCGCCATACCGAGCACAATTCCAGACTCCGGGCAGATACTGGCATTTCGTAATAGAAAAACCCAATTCAAATCTTAGTCACGTGTATTCCATTGTTTTCCAATAGTGACATACAGTCAATAATATGGTTATTACATTATTAGATCTTGAAACCGACCGACAATATATCAGATTACATAATAAAATATACATAGGTATTTTATTTTTCTTAGTTTTAATTAGTCATTTGTTGGTTAGATGGTATGCGGTTTATAAGGCGCCATTCTTAGAATAACTACATATTTAATTATTGACAGCTCCGTGGCGTAGTGGGCGAGTAGCCGGCTGCGAAGCGAGAGGCCGTGGGTTCGTTTCCCGCACCGAGACAAATGTTTGTGTGATCTACAAATATTGGTCTCGGATCTAGGTGTTGTGGGACCGCAAGCCCCTCGTAGTTTCTGATACCCACGATACAGGATAACCTAGTGTGGGGTCAGGATTATGTGTGTGACAGTTGGGTGTATATTTATTTATTAGCTAAATGGATGACCCGGTGAACTTCATATTACCTACATATATTCGTGTAAAATGTGGTCAGAACTTAAGCCGAACAAAACGAATGAATAGGGCGTACTACAGAAAAATCAAGTGAAGCGCAAATTAACATGAAAACGGAAATTCGTCACTTCATCAATCTCGGATGAAGTAAGTTTTCCAGATATAAATATAACCCCCGAAAAATTTAAAGAATAGGAAATGACCGAAGCCGAGCTGGGTCCTAACAACACGCTGGGTTCGCCTTCGCCGTCAGATTTCCGCGATTGATACTCATTTAAACGTCAATCTTTATAATATGGCAAGATCTTACTTTCCATCATATCTATATACATTATACACACTTAAATACATACATACATACGCACTGACGTCTGTAATCCCCGAAGCGATAAGCAGAGGTGTAACCAGAAACCCATATTTCGCCGAGCTTATCTCCGTCCCATGATGTGATAGGGGGCGAGCCCATCGCCATACCGGGCACAAAAACTTTTACCCAACCTGGGGATCAAACCGGAGGAATCAGCACAGCAGTCCTTCCACGAATGCATTACAACTGCGCCATCGAGGTAGAGCTGTATATCATACAGGGTTGGTATTTGTTTTATGTACACCGAAGGGGCTGTGATTGAACCCGCAGCATCTTATTTCACAGGCGACTATTCGCCTACCGCGTCAGGCTGTCCATCCATAAGCCAACTGTGAAATTTTTATCAAAGGAAAAAATCTATAAAGTCTTAAGAACTGACTTTGAATTTTGTGAAATTGGACGACGAATAAATACGAAAGAAATATAGGAAACGACGATGCATTCAACGCGTGTTTTATTTAAGGAATATCGATCTAAATTACATTTGAACTCGACGTGTTTAACTCATTAGATATGACGACTTATTAGTCAATTAAAAGGTCAGGTTCTATGTTAATGATTCACGCAATAAGGTGCATAATCCCTTGAACTAGGGTCAAGTGGTACATCATTCTTCAAGGCTGCTATGCAGTGCTTGTTTATGAGACAGGTAGCTCGCGTATAACTGGGTTATCGGTGTAATATGTAGGTATACTAGTTTTACTATTGCGTTTTTCTATTACGAAATGCTCAGTATCAGCCCGGAGTCTGGAATTGTGCCCAGATGGCGATAGGCACGCCCGCTATCACATCATGCGACGGAGATACGCTCGGCGAAATGTGGGTGTACTGGTTACACCTCAGTCTACCCCTTCGGGGATTACAGGCGTGACTGCATATGTATTGACTATTGGCTAAGAATAAAAATTGGCCCGTGCATTACAGAATTTATTTGGAAAATGGATATTGATAATTTAACTGTCGGCGCAAGTCGTGACCACACATGGACAGTAGGGGTGAGGCCTATAGACCAACGGTTCTTAAACTTTTGAGGCCATGATATTTATTATTATATAATTGTTTAATACTACGTGCGTCTAAATCAATTACACTTATCTGCAAATAAAATCGGAAATATAAATATTTGGACTGCACTGATGTGAAATATAACATCAGGTCCGGTTTAAAAAATAAACATTGGGCTTCCGCGGAACCCCCTTTAGGAGTCACTGCTATAGACGACGGTTATTGAGTGACGATACAATTGCGTAAATGGCGTAAAGCGTCCAGGCGACCCGTGCTTCTTTATTCCGCTAATAAGACCTTTACCTTAACTGCGTAGGTGCTCACGATTCGTGCCGGTAGGTACCTGTACATGTAGAACGACCGATCGAACGATCCGTTTGTATAATTATGCAGTATTGAAGGTGAATAATTTTATTATGATATAGAGCAGGACTAACAGCCTCCGTGGCGCAGTGGGCGTTTAGCAGGCTGTGAAGCGAGAGGCTGCGGGTTCGATTCCCGCACCGAGACAAATGTTTGTGTGGTCCTCAAATATTTGTTTCGGATTTGGTTGTTCTCTACGAGGACTTGACATCAGGCAGGCGGTCGGTCGTGAAAACTACAAACCAAATATTTCTGTAATTCTGTAACATGTCTTAAAAACATGTTGCGCCGACCCCACTGCGAGTGGGATTAGAGGTGGAAGAAGAGACAGAGCTAAACTAAACAAATATTAGAATAAGTGGGCCGGGCCTCCGTTGGTCATTCTGATTTATTCCCCTGTGCGTCAAACCACCCACGTACTGTCCATTCACATAATAATCACTTCGACGTCTTGACGTCAGGGCGTGAAATGTCAACGCGTTCAATTAGTCGATTATGTAGCGCATTTACGACGATCACTGCGTGACTAACGCACGACAAGGGAATTGACGCTCCGATCTTACGGGATTCTGGCTTATTAGTTTAATGAAAATGTTATGTATTCGTAGGTATACCTATTAGGATGTAGTGTGATGACTAAAGATATATTTACCTACCTACATATGTGAAATTATGTTATGTGAATTCGATACCCACTATTTTGGGTCGCCAGAATTATGCAGACCTAAAGTAACTGGATATAAAATAGTTTATTATTACTTTTTTTTATAGTATAGGCCGGCAAACGAGCAAGTGGGTCACCTGATGGTAAGTGATCTCCACCGCCCGTGTACGCCCACGATGCTAAAATAATCATGAGCGCGTTGCCGACCTTAAAGGAAAGGGATAATAAGGGATTGGGAATGGGAGGAGAATTTGGGCCGCCGGATATCTCACTCACCGTACGAAACGCAGCAGCAAGCTGCTACTTTACGCCGGTTTTCTGTGAGACAGTGGTAACGACCCGGACGAGCCGGCCCATTCATGCTGTAGACAGAATTGTCTACAGCGTGGTTCTACCACCTTAAATCATACATCTAGTTACTTTAGGCCAGCATACTTATTCTGGCTGGTGCAGTTCCTCTCGGAGCACGGTTGCTTCGGGAGGTACCTGTGCCGCATAGACGCAGGAGAGGCGACATATCAGTGTCACCACTGCGGCTGCGACGAGGACACCGCGGCACATACATTGGAAAAGTGCCCCGCGTGGGCAGACCAGCATCGTGAACTCGTCTCAGAACTGGGGGACGACGTCTAGTTATTAGCCGTGGTTAAAACTATGGTCGAGAGCGAGAGGTCGTGGAACGCGGTGACCGCCTCCTGCAAATCAGTTATGTCGCGGAAAGAGGTCGCGGAGCGCGAGCTGGAAATTACATCCAAGCTCGCCATCCGCCGTCGCTAGGTCACGCGCAGGAGGATGCGGAAGGCACTCCTACCCCCCCTGACAGAAGCCTGGGATTGTCCGTCGTCCGACAGTTGAGGTCTCGAGGTTCACGCGAACCTCGTCTGATAGAGCAGAGGTAGGTAAATAAGCCCTCATCACCCACCGACCGGAGAGGCCCTCTATAAGGGCCGGCGCCGTTGGAGCCGCGGAAGAGTACAAAAGCGTACCCGCAGCCCCGACCGTACATACAAGCATACCCGGAGGAACATAGTTGGGTTTTATTCCTTGGAAGTCAGACATAATCACCCCGGCTGGGCATCCGGTGGGGCGGTACCCATAAAGGGTTTGCCCACATAAAAATAAGCCGGCATAATTCTGGCGATCGTCAAGGGACGTAACGACTCAGGATGATCGACATTATATTGGAATTGCACTTTTCTTACTATCAGGTGTGTGCCACTTTGTCATGCCAACTGCCAGGATAAAATAGATTTACAATTGAATGGAGCATTTGACGATTCAACCTTTTATCGAAGTTAAGTTTTAGGGTCCCGTAATCGAAGGGTGCTAACCGAATTCTATTAATAAGCCTACGCCCCGCTGTGTGTCTGTCTGTTTGTCTTACGTTTAAAGAGCTCTATCTTTTGAACCGTATACATATAATAATAGCTCGCTGAAATGTTCACAGAATGGGAGATATCCTAAGAAAAGAGTAAAAACTAAACGTCTAAGCGAATACTATGTTCCGACCCAAGCTTGACCGTATTTTTCATTTCCAGCCAAACCAAGTAGTGGAGAAAGACCTGATGACGCCCACTGCGATGACGTCGAACGTGAAGTTTGGGTGGATCAAGGGTGTGCTGATGCGGTGCCTGCTCAATATATGGGGCGTGATGCTCTTCCTGAGACTGTCTTGGGTCGTCGGACAGGCCGGAGTTGGTTGGTGGCTTTATCATTTATCTTGATTTTATGAACATACAAACTGTCCCGCGCGGTTTCTCCCGCTACTACAGCAGAAGAGAAAGAAAGAAGAAAGAAAGAAAATGCATTTATTTCCACACTTACAACAAAGGACACAAATACAAGAATCGATAATAATATTTCTAAATTAATGTGTGGAAATTGGCTGACACTCAGCTTAATGCTGCATCGTTGCCTAGAAGCAACGTCAGCGCCACCTACCAAGTCCAATTGTGAATCTAAACCATCTAGGGACCCACTCAAACACGCACAATTTTTTTTATCTATATCAGTCCAGCCGTTTAGAAGATTTTGCGAGACTAACGAACAGCAATTGATTTTTATATATAAGAAGATTATCTGGTATAAAACAAATGACACACTATAGGCAGCGGCCTTGCTGTGCTCTGGCATTGCTGAGGTCCATAGGCGGCGGTAACCACTTACCATCAGGTGGGCCGCCCGCTCGTCTGGCTGCAATCTGTGGGCAATAAAAAAAAATGTTGAGGAGAGTGTAGTTGCAGTAACCAGACGACTTGCGTTTGAAATGCTGGGTAAAATTACAGTATGGATACGGACTTGGTGCAATTAACAATACTGTATCGAAAGTACTGATTAATTGAATAGTTAGTTAGCGAAGAACTGAATGCTGGCTGTAAGCCGATTGGTAGTGCCGGTCAACTGAAATTGCACCGACTCCAAAAATAAACTCTAGAAATCGTTAAATTAGACTTTTCAGTGTTATGACAGCTCCGTGGCGCAGTGGGCGGGTATCCGGCTGCGAAGCGAGAGGCCATGGGTTCGATCCCCGCATCGAGACAAATGTTTGTGTGGTCCACAAATGTTTGTTTCGGGTCTGGGTGTTGTGTGACCAAGTCCCTCGTAGTTCCTGATACCCACGATACAGGTTAGCCTAGTGTGGGGTCAGGACTATGTGTGCGATTGTTGGGTGTAATTATTTATTTCTGAAATCGATACCAACCATTCGATAGAAGACCAAACGAGCAAGTGGGTCACCTGATGGTAAGTGATCTCCACCGTCCATGTACGCCCACAATACCAAAAGAGTCATGGGTGCGTTGCCGACCTTAAAGTAAAGGGATAATTAAGAAATTGGGAAGGGGCTCCACCCCTCGTTTGGGCTTCCGGACTTAATAAATTTAAAAAAAGGGATTAGTCGAATGCAAACCGTGTCGCGTGTATGTGTGATAGTAGCGTGTTGTCGGCAGCGCAGTCAATTTTGCTGATCATGATGACGTCGGTGGTGACCACCATCACGGCGCTCTCCATGTCCGCCATCAGCACCAACGGGGTAATTAAAGGCGGTATGTATTCTTCTACTTATATTATTATGACAGTAATACCACACTAATGCTATAACTTTTGCCCGCGTCTCCCTGCACGCGTTTATGTCTTATTCCGGGGTAAAAAATAGTCTATTTCCAGGTTATAGTCTACCTCTATGGCAAATTTCATCCAAATCTGTTAAGCCGTTAAGGCGTCATTGATTAACAAACACCTAAATTCACAAACTCACAAGCACCTAAACTTTCACATCTTACATCCTACTAACATTATCCTACAATCTCATCATCCGTGACTATCCTACCACCCCACCATCCTACCATCCCACCACCCTACCATCATACCGTCCATCTATCCTACTATCGTACTTGCTAGTTGTTATTTTTCTTGTACAATTTGTTGCATATTAATATTTCTTGTTTGTATTAATGTGTGTCTGTGAATGAATGTTTAATTGATTTCAAATGAAGTTGTTAATATGTTCCAGGCGGTACATATTACATGATATCTCGATCGTTGGGTCCGGAGTTCGGTGGGTCGATCGGTTTGATATTCTCCATGGCGAATGCGGTCGCGTGCGCCATGTACGTGGTGGGGTTCGGAGAGTCTCTCATCACTCTTATACCTGAGGATGCTTACATGGTCAGCAAGAGTTGGGTGAGTATTGTGTGATACGCTGATTATAACCTCTTAATCCCATTGTTAAAGCCAGGTCAGGAGTACCCTAAACCGACGTGCATGAATGAAAAATTTAATGAGAGTGAATGAGGCCAAAGACGTATGCAAGGATCGTAGCAAGTGGAAATCCGTTGTCTCTGCCTACCCCTATGGGAAACAGGCGTGATCTATGTCTATGTATGTATGTAATCCCCGTGTTTTTCTGGTACAATACCATTTTTATTTTTTTTGTTTGTTAAATCATTGAACTGTCTAACTAAACGAACAACAAAGTTTTTACAAGGTGGCAGGTTCCTGGTATGCGAGAGGCCGTCACGGTTGGTACCACCGCTTTGTCTATTTCTGCCGCCAAACAGCAATGTTTAAGCACTCACTGTGTATGCTCTCACACTACTGTTTAGCAGCACTGTTGTGTTTCGGTCTGTAGGAAATTTGAAGCCAGTGAAATTACTGGGCAATATGTTTGGCGGCAGAAATAGACAAGGCGGTGGTACCAACCCATACAGCCTCTTACATACGAGTGACCTACCACCTTGTATTAGTGTGTAGGCAGTGTGTTCCGGTTTGAAGCCAGTATAATTACTGGGCATTATGAGACGTAACATCTTAGGTCTTGGGATGTCCAACGCAATCCAGTGCGGTTTAGTCACTCATAATTCCAAATTCTGTTTTACTTCTGTTTATAGTCAGGCGTGACGCTTACTACCAGGCGAGGTCGCTTGTCTCGAACTATAGCTCCGTGGCGCAGTGGGCGGGTATCCGGCTGCGAAGCGAGAGGCCGTGGGTTCGATTCCCACACCGAGACAAATGTTTGTGTAAACCACAAATATTGGTCTCGGGTCTGGGTGTTGTGGCACCGCAAGTCCCTCGTAGTTCCTGACACCCACGACACAGGTGGTTTACCTAGTGTGGGGTCAGGACTATGTGTGTGACTGTTGGGTGTATAATTATTATTTTTATTTTGCTTTTTGCTTCTCGATCCGCAAGACCGGTATATGCTAATAGCCACGGGCCTAAGCCAAGTGGCTACCAGTAAGATTAGAATCTAAGTTAGAGATCGGTAGGGGAATTGACTCTATCTGCAGAAAATTCCTAACAATCCTGCACGTGTTTAAAACCACTGCTTTTTGCAGCTGTATATAAGTTTGTTGTGGCAAATCTGAGAGTGTAAGGGACTGTGCAAGTTGTTTGGGTATTATTCCAGTACTAGATAAAACTATAGGGATTATGGAGACTTTTTGTATATGCCCCATGCGGGATATTTCATCTTTTAGGTCTATGTACTTTGTAACTTTTTCCGCTATATTATTATATATATAACTTGTTATTAATTTTGTTTCCAGGACCAAGCTATATACGGTGTCATAACGATCGTCCTGCTGACTGGTATAGTAATGGTCGGCATGGAGTGGGAGGCGAAGGCACAGATAGTGTTGCTCGTCATACTGGTGGCCGCCATCGCTGACTTCTGCATCGGGTCTATTGTCGGACCCAAGAGTGATATCGAGGTTGCTCAGGGATTCGTCGGATATAATAGTAAGTTGTATTTTTTTTACTGCCTCGGTGGCGCAGTTGTAATGCGTACGCGTTACGACTGACGCCGACGCTGAGGTCTCGGGTTCGATTCCGCGTCGGGTAAAGTGGTATTGGGTTTTTCTATTACAAAATGCTCAGTATCAGCCTGTAGTCTGGAATGTGTGCCCGGTATAGCGATAGGCTCGCCCCCTATCACATCGTGGGACGGAGATACGCTCGGCGAAATGTGGGTGTACTGGTTACGCCTCAGCCTACCTCTTCAGCGATTACAGGCGTGAGCGCGTATGTATATGTTGTTTTTTTTTATCCTAGCATTGTAAAGTGTCTAACAACACTGGACTTGATGTTAAGTAGGTACAGTGCAGTCCAAATATGAGACATTGCGTCCCTCGGCGATGTCGGCCTGAAGTTACTGGGTATGCCTTGGCTGACTCCGGAACGCGACTCGACTGAACGAGTCACTATGGCGGGTTTTTCACCATGTATACGGTGGTCTCTGTCCAGTCTGTCCAAACTATCAGGTACCTTCCATAGAAAATATAGGATCAAGGGAGGCGATTAAAAAAAAATATCATCAGCCCTGTATTATACTGTTTCACTGGTGGGTACGGTCCTTCTCTACCAATGAGAGTGTTTAGGCGTTAGTCTACCACGCTGGCCTTAAGCGGGTTGGTGACTTCATATACAACGTGTTACAGAAAGGTGTGGTCATATTTAAAGGTCGTTATATTCACCTGACAGTGAGTGCTTATATATAATACTAGCCCTGTATTCATTTCATTCTGTACATCCCACTGGGCACGGGCCTCCTCTACTGAATGCGAGGGGCCAGGCCTTAGTCCACCACGCTGGCCTAATGCGGGTAGGCAGACTTCACATACCTTCGAAATTCTTAAGAAGAACTTCTCAGATATGCAGGTTCCCTCACAATGTTTCCTTCACCGTTAAAACAAGCGATAATTAACAATTAATACACACGTAACTTAGAAAAGTCCAAGGTGCATGCTCTTTGGGCTGGTTTCGAACCTGCGACTTTCGTCTCGGCAATCCGTACCACTCCCCGCTGAGCTATCGCTGCTATCATGAGTGCTTAAAATCTATCTTAAAATCTTATTAAAATCTAGACATTCTAAAATTTCACGTTAATTTTAATCACTTGTTTATTACGATCGATAAGAGCAATCACATCCCTTTAATTAAGAGAAGCTGGTCAGCGAGAATAACAATGCTGGAAGGAGACAATAGCTTAGCTGTTTATCATTTAGTGTTGTCCAAAGTTGGAATTCGAATATCGATATGTTACTAATTCGATAAAAAATGCTTTATTTATGTCCAAGCTATACAATCAGATTTGGTACTATGGGGGATGAAATATTTGTGTCGTACACTATTCGTTGCTTTTTTTGAGCAGGCCTCAGCAATGCTATATGACCACACCTTCGAAATTCTTGTGGAGAACTATTTAGGTATGCAGGTTTCTTCACGACGTTTCCTTTATCGTTATAGCATTAATAATGAATACACACGTAACTGGTAAAAGTCAGAGGTTTTGAGGTTGGTTTCGAGCCTGCGACTTTCGTCTCGACAGTCCGTATCACCCTGTTGAGCTATCGCTACTTACTACTAGAGTGACTAAACAATTTTTTTTCTATTGTTTTCAGTGTCCGTATTATGGCAGAACATGGGTCCTGACTACAGATATTTCGAAGGCGTGGAGCATAACTTCTTCTCAGTATTTTCCATATTCTTCCCCGCTGCTACGGGTATACTAGCCGGCGCTAACATTTCCGGGGATTTGAAGGTATATATCTTCTTATATATTAATAGTAGCTTTTGCTTGTGGCTCCGCCTGTGTGAGCAGTCTTTTCAGGGATATTATCCTAGGTGGTAAGTTAAAACATGGCCAAAGATACTAGCTAAATTGCCAAAGTTACCCCAGAAATGACAGAAGTTACCCGCATAATGGGCAAAATTAAAGAATACACCAAAGTTATCCGGTTAACGGTCAAGTTATCTGTGTAACACCAAAATAATCCGATATGTTGATACTCTGAGCTGTGACTTTGAATTGTTCAATATAATTAACGAAAACATTATTTTCATTGCAGGATCCTCAAAAATCGATACCAAAAGGCACTCTCCTGGCCATCCTATTAACGACACTGTCATACCTGGGCATCGCTATAATAGCCGGCTGGACCGTGCTACGCGACGCGTCAGGCGAGTTGGCGGACATACCGACCGGCGCTGTGACCGACTGCGCTGCCAACCGTACCTGCACGTACGGACTGCAGAACAGCAATGATGTGAGTCAGTAGTGTGTTGATGTACCGTGACGCTGTCATACCTGGGCATCGCTATAATAGCCGGCTGGACCGTGCTACGCGATGTTAACTACACACACTTGAATGTTATTTGTTTGATTTTCTCGAAAACGGTGCATGACTTGCAATAGTAGTAATAACAATTTGATGAAGACTACAACTTTAAATGGGACTGATGACTGTCCCACTTTTGCCATTTGCGATTTATTGACAATGGGTATAATCGGATACAAGGAAAAAAACATATTCTTATCCACTAATATATGGTACTTTGAAGGGGCACCGCGTCCGCCAGTCTTAGGGTGCTTTTACCTACACTAGAGATGCGTAGCGATAGATATGTGACACACACAAATAGGGTCGTTTGATTTCATAGCTTAGCTCATGTTAGTTTTGTAGCAAATGTTTTAACGAAGTTAACTTAAGAAATCTAATGATCCACCAATAGGTGTTACACATATCCCTCGCTACGAATCCTCGCATATCTCTGGTGGAACGGTAGCCTTACGTCTTAAGTATTCCGAATATTTTACGTCATTACGAGTAAATGCAGCACATTTAAGACACGATGTCGCTTTGAAATAAAACTAGTTTATACGGATTTTATCGCGGTTTAATTTTTATTTTAGTCCCGACGTTTCGAAAGCTTTTCAGCCTTCGTGATCACGGTGGTTTATTTCAATGTGTAATATTCGCGTAAACCTAAGAAATCACGATGTCGCTTCATCGCTTCATTACCAGTTATCTTTTCAAAACGAAACTTAAAATCTCATTAACTCAAAAGTAACAAATACGCTCACATATTTCAAATACGTATGAAATTATGACGTATGACGAACAAATCAATTTAAAACTCATTTCCTATTCAACCAGTCCATTCATCATATAACTAATTTCAGTTCGCCATAGTTTTTATTAAAGGCTAAACATTATGATAGTCGATGTACAAAGAGAACACGGAAAATGTCATCGTTTTCGAAAACTCGAAACTAGACCTACTGAAAATTGAGTGTGTATTGAGAGAATCCGATTCGATTGTCTGTCGATCTCTGACAGTCGAAAGCAGGATCTAATCAGACGCTGACTAAACCTGTCGGGGGCCCCTGGTGAGCTTTTTTGCTCGACATTGAGATATCGAGATTTGGGGGTCCTCTAAGACCGGGGATCCAAGGCGGACCGAACCCTCGCTCCCCGTTTATTCCGCTACTGCATTTAATCCCAGCTTTTCAAGGTTCATTTGTTGTCAGGTAATCCGGTTAGTATCGATATTTGGTCCGCTCATCTACGGTGGTTGCTTCGCCGCGACATTGTCATCAGCGTTGGCATCTCTCGTCTCAGCACCTAAAGTATTTCAGGTAATCTAATATCACTGAACCGATCTTGTTTATACAACGTGTTACAGAAAGGTGTGGTCAAATTTGAGTAACGTATGCTGTATGATGCATGTATTTACCCGCCGTAGAACCAATTGCATTGTTAAGACATAAATAAAGCATTCGTTTTAACGAATGTTTAACTGTCGATATTCGACTTGTATCTTTCGCCTACACTAAATGATAAACAGCTAATACTAGGCGCGCAGATATGCAAATAATTTATAGTGATGTGTGCGATATTTTAAAAACGAATTATCAACATTATTATTATTAGCGTCATATTTTAGTAAGTCTAGATTATAATAAGATCCGGTACATAAACACTCACTGTCAGGTGTATGTAACGACCCTTAAATATGACGACACCTTTCTATAACAAGTTGTTCATACAACGTGTTATAAAGTGGGTCACCTTATGGTAGGTGATCTCCTCCGCCACTATACCAGAATAATGGGCGCGTTGCTGACCTTAAAGGAAAAGGATAGTTAAGGGATTGGGAAAGGGAAGGAGATTTGGGCCTCCGGTTATCTCACCGTACAAAACGCAGCAGCAAGCCGCTGCTTTACGTCGGTTTTCTGTGAGATAGTGGTAACCCGGTCGAGCCGGCCCATTCGTGCTGTAGACAAAACTGTCTACAACGTGGCTCATAAAATTTATTATACGCGAATATGTAGAGGCAACTGCATTAACTTGTTTTTTTATGTTCAACAGGCGCTATGTCAAGATAAACTGTACCCATATTTGGAATTCTTCGCGAAAGGTTACGGACACAACAACGAACCGGTGCGAGGTTACGTCCTTACATTTATAATCGCGACTGCATTTATACTAATGGGTAAGTATCTCTATACAAACAAGTGTTTTATAGCAAAGGCCGGAACCTAGCAGGTGGACATTTAATATTTCATTAACAAAATCCACTATCGGTGAAGATGATCAGATGTTCTTTTAACATTTGCAATTCTTGCTTGCCACTGAGGTTATGCCATTTGTTAAAAGTTTAGACATTGTAATAATCATGACGGTTACAAAAAACTTGTTCGATACTTTGTGTGATTTTATCGAATTATTTTTGACTCACTTCTTTTTTCCCCTGAATATATTACTTTAAATAACTTCATAAACATAAAATGTAATGTATTGAAATGTTTTTATCCGCAGGCGGTTTAAATCGGATCGCTCCTTTGATATCAAACTTCTTCCTGGCGGCTTACGCTCTCATAAATTTCTCCACGTTCCATGCCAGCCTCGCCAAGCCGGTCGGCTGGAGACCTACTTTCAGAGTAAGATTCATCAATTATTGAAATACCATTGAATTTTTCTATAACCACTTTTATGGATTTTTAGTTAAATGAAATTGTAGAAAAAAATATAATGTATTTTTATTCTCTTGGTATTCGTTATTTTTAACCGACTTTAAAAAAGGAAGAGGTTCTTCTCAATTATGCGCATTAATTTTTAAATTCATTATTTTTATTATTTTTATTTCTATAATCGAGGATTAATAATATTTACTCAATTCTAATAATCAGCTTATGGAAAGTTTGATCGCCTGAAATCATATAATATAAAATTCATCCATTGGATTCTGGATTCTTATCGATATTAGCCAGGTTAATACAGACCATGAATTTATCTACGCTGTTAAATTTTGTCCATACTGATTTAGTTTCATGTGATTTCATCGACAACCTGTGATGCATTTATCGATGATTCCTAATACATCCCATGAATGTATAGATATTTATTTTATTCCAGTTATACAACATGTGGCTATCGTTGGTTGGCGCGGCGATGTGCGTCGCGATAATGTTCGTGATATCGTGGAGTACCGCACTCATAACGATTGGGTTCTTGCTCGCCTTGTATCTACTCGTCTCGTATAGGAAACCTGGTTAGTAGCTTATATGTATAGATGCTTATATCGATAGTCGAAGAAAAAGTGACAAATAATATTTAAGAGCAATAGAAAATACTATCCTCTACAGGCCTAAAGCTAGCTGCTTTAATTTATTGGCTGTTTCTTCTATGTTTTTATCGATGAAGTTTTACGGTTTATCCAGTAGATAAATTGATAATATAAATAATATTTCATTTAGAAAATGTTGCCTCTAATCGTTGTAGTGATACAAAAACGTTAAAATCATATTTTAATGCACTGCTATATTTGTTTTTGTGTTTAGACGTCAATTGGGGTTCTACGACGCAAGCGCAGACGTACAAAACAGCGTTGTCCGGCGTCCACCAGCTCAATAGAGTCACTGAGCATGTCAAAAACTATAGGTAATTTACACGACATTTACTAGTTGGTTTGAATTATCGTCTTAATTTTCTGCTTGAAAGTAGATTTGTATAACTATTCGATACACTTCTACAGATGATATAAATATCGATAAAAATCGTATTATGATCAAAAAAATCACCAAGGAATTCGTGAATTTTAAATGTTTGACGATATTTGCTACGGTCTTTTGTAAAGTTCAAATGAAATATAGACTGATAAAAAAAAAAAAAAAATTCTATAGTTATTAAAAAAATATTATTTTTCTTTCTGAATTGTGGTAAAGTAGAGGAAATTGAAAAATGTTGCCATGTCGAGTAATATTTTAACTGAATAGACAGTAGTAATACAATAACAAATTTGGAAAGATACATACCTACATGTTAGTATGGTGGAAGCATGGTAAATTATTATTATTTATGATTTATAATATTTATTATGTTGTTTATACATAGGCCTCAAATATTGGTATTGACTGGTTTCCCTGGAGAGAGACCGTTGCTCACAGAGTTTACTTATCTACTCACAAAGGGGCTATCGCTGATGCTGTGCGGACATATTATACAGGTAATTTTACAAGAATTTTGGTGTACAAAATCTGTAATTTTTTAATATTTCCACAAAATGTCTCATATTTTGATAATTCTTTTTCAATTCGATAGGGTTTATCTCGAATGTGGCAACATGTAAATTTGGTTATTATCTCATCTCGATTTAAGTTGTAATAATTTTGTCCCGGTTCTTTCAGGGCCAAGTGAGTCACAGAACCCGAGAAGCTCTGACTAGCAGAGCGTACCAATGGTTCGGCAAACGGAAGATGAAGGCGTTCTACACAACAGTAGACGATGTCAGCTTCAAGGATGGCGCCAGTGCACTCGTGCAAGCCAGTGGCTTGGGCAAGTTGATGCCCAACATACTCATGATGGGCTTCAAGCAGGACTGGCAGACGTGCGACAGGCAGGAGATCATTGACTATGTAGAGGTTATGCAGTGAGTATTAATATACTGAGTTTCGTTGCTGTTTCGCCCGTGTTAATGTAATTATACATACGCGTTCACCCTATATAATACCAAATACCGTCAAATCATGGAAGGCTGGAAAGGCAGACCCTGGCATTAAGCCGGCATAACGCTAGACAGAAAGAAAAAAGATAATATAGCGTGGCGCCGATGTGCTATGTGTAAGTTTACCCCGTTATCAACAACTCCATATTTATGCCATGAGTATCGATATTTTTGTGCAATTAATATCTATATCGATAATATAGTACCATGTATAACGATATCGATATGTTTGTGGAAAGTTTTTTTAAGATGTTAGTATGTAAGCATGCATTATTGCTTTCAGTAAAGCCCTGGACGTGCACTTGGCCATCGCGCTATTGCGTGTAGAGGGTGGACAGTACACTGCGGAAGCATTGGATGACGATTTAAAAACGTATCTCAACGATTTGAATTCTAAGGATTCGTCGGCTTTTTCGCGTGAGTATTGTTTTTTTTTATAGTCGATTCGACATATTAGATGGGTTAACAATATGTTATATTCGGAAATGATGTATTAATGTGGAATAATAATAGTGGTCATTGTTTTGTGATTTTCTAGAATATATTTTTTTTTATCCTGGCAAGGCAAGTGACTAGTGTATTCACTACACTTGATGTTAGGTACAGTGCAGTCTAAATATAATGTCGAATGCGAAGAGACATTGCGTTTCTCGATGGTCGGCAGAATAGGGTAGTTTCCTATATTGAATTTACACAATATTTTATAAGTAACAGAAAATGATAGGCAATAGAAACCCTTTTATTAAAAAATCAATATTGGTTCAGAAATGTGCCCGCAGTTATGACTTTAAATGTTGGTACGAGGAAAAGTGGGTGCGTAGTATGGATATCTCACTATCTCGCTTGCACACGTGCACCATAATGAACATTTTACACAGTGACGTCAAAGTTTGCGTCGTCTGTCATTTGACAATTACCCCTTCTACAGGACTTGAATAGCTTCTAACTTATTTTTTTTTGGGTCCGATTTATAAAATCTTTCTGCAATAGATTTTGAGTAACGTAACTTATTGATTTAAATCATTAAAAAAATCTAGTCAACTACCCTATTATGCCGGCGTGAAGTAACTGAATACACTGGCTGGAATCGGAACACGAATTGCTTGAACCAGCCACTATGCTTGGTTTTTCATAACGTGTACGGTTTTGCTATCCAGTCAGGTACAAACATACAGAAAACACCAACCCACCAATTCATTTTTCATGTTAATAAAAATCCTAACACTAAATGTCGCTTTTGTATATGGTTTAACATTAAGCATTCATCGCCTCATTGGTCTAGTGGCAGCGTACTAAGGCTGACAACCATGAGGTACTGGGTTGAAATCCCAGTTTGAGCAATCACATTTTGTGTGTTGTTTTTTCGAATCGAAATATCACATAAATTGCCCGGGATTGGAATATGTGCCCGGTATGGCGATAGGCTCGCCCCCTTGTCACTCATGGGACGGAAATAAGGTCCGCAAAACATGGTTGCAGCACTAGTTTCACTTCTACATACCCTTTTGGGGTAATGGCGTGAGCTAGGTCATGCTAAGTATTCATTACATTGTACAATCACCAAGCTTGTGTTTAGGTTCTATGGGTGATAACTTCAAAGAGTCAAAGTCTACGGAGAGCCTTAATACGCAATCTAGAGGTAAGTTTTTGTGCTTTAATTTCACTAATATTTAATAGGGTATTTAACTATGTCTAATTTTATACATTATTTTATTTACAACCGACAATAATACGAAAAAGAAACTATTTTGCGAAAACAGATTTAACATTGGATAAAAAATGAGGCCGCAGATCGTGTTTTAAATATTGGTACAAGCGAAGGTGGGTGCGTAGTGGGAAAATATCACTATCTCCCTCGCACGCGTGCACCGTAATGGCGTGACCTGCCTTGTGACGTAACATGCTATGTCATGCATTCTCTTTCCGTCATTTGACAACTACCCCTTGCAGCAGATTTAAATGGCTTCTAACTTACTTATTTTGTATTTGATTTATATAATTCTTTGGATAATAGATTTTGGGAAATGTAACTTGTGATTAAAATAATAAAAATGATCGAGTTAAATACCCTATTTTGCCTATGTGGCGTCGATTTAAAGGTAACTAATGACTTTTAAGGCCTTAACCCTTTCAATTGGTAGAGGAGGCCCGTGCCAAGCAGTGGGACGTGTATAATACAAGGATGGTATTATTATGGTGGATTTTTAATCTGCTTTGGTAAATAAAAATATATAATAATTAGTCGATAGTCTACGTGTCGCAGTGGGCGAGTAGCTGGCTGTGAAACGAGAGAACGCGGGTTTGATCCTCGAATCGAAAAAAATGTTTGTGCGATACATTGTTCTTTAAAATGTATGCAGGTTGATGCTTACATACATACTATTGGGATAGGTCAGGATCAATTAAACATCTCAATACTTAGTGATTTCTTAGGTTTACGCGAATATTACACATTGAAATAAAACTAGTTTATACGGATTTTATCGCGGTTTAATTTTTATTTTAGTCCCTCCCGTGACCACGAAGGCTGAAAAGCTTTCGAAACGTCGGGACTAAAATAAAAATTAAACCGCGATAAAATCCGTATAAACTAGTTTTATTTTAATCTCAATACTTGTGGCAATTTTACAATATAATTATTATGTGATTTTATATGACATTTTTGAATGTAGTAATCTACATTCAAAGTTCAACCGAACTTCTCGCCCAGCCGGCAGCCGTCCAGAAATTCTTGCCTCGCCCGATCACCCCACCACACTGTGATTGGCCGACGCCTTCGGTTGATCGACGTCTCATTGGCTTTAGTAAATCTAGACAATTTAACAGTTATTAAAAACGGAAGTCATAATCAAACCTTTAATTTAATAAATTGGTTGGTCGACATTTCTGATTGGCTTTAAATCTAGAAAACTGAAGTTAACAAATCCGGAGATCATAATAAAACCTCATGAACTATTCTATCTTATAAATAAATATAAAACAAACAGTAATTCTAATAAGTCGTACCTAACAATACATATTTTAGGTAGCAGTCTATCCGACGTGTCTATGGGCTCACCGCAACTAGGACGTGGGGTCAGCTCCGAACCCAGTGCCGTTACCAAAAACAAACAATCAAGCAAGAACTCCGATGAGAAAGAGAGGTATGCTGTTAATGTAAACTGACTTACTTATAAACTGGCTTAGCTTATACCAAATTATTATTTCTAATATCTGTATACAGTATGTAACAAAAAACCTGCTGGCCCTTTTTGGTGCGTGAAGATAGACATATAGACAGCTTAATAAAAATAATATTTGAAGTCTACCGACCTGCATTAGGCAAGCGAGGTAGAATACAGTCTCTCACTTAGTAGAGGAGGAACATGCCCAGCTGTGGGATGTGTATTTTTTTATATAGCATAGGCCTGCAAACGAGCAAGTGGGTCACCTGATGGTAAGTGGAAGGAAAGAGATAATTAAGGGATTGGGCAGGGGATTTGGGCCTCCTAATATCTCACTCATTGTAAGAAAAGCATGGTTTACGCTCACACTGACAATGTATGAATGTCAAATCTCGCAGCTTACTTAATAGAACAATACGCACTGACGCCTGTAATCCCCGAAGAGGTAGGCAGAGGTGTAGCCAGTACACCCACATTTCGCCGAGCGTATCTCCGTCCCACGATGTGATAGGGGGCGAGCCTATCGCCATACCGGGCCCCAATTCCAGACTCCGGGCTGATACTGAGCATTTCGTAATAGAAATACCACTTTACCCGACCCGGGGATCGAACCCGAGACCTCAGCGTTAGCCTCAATCGTAACGCGTACGCATTACAACTGCGCCACCGAGGCAGTCAATAGAACAACATTCAAAAATAGGTCGAGCTTCCAGTTGACCATTATTTTTATTATTATACTAGCATTTACTTGCATCTCCGCCCGCGTAAATGTCTTTATCTGGGGTAAAAGTTGCCTATGTTCTAATTTTTGTATTGGTCTAAATGCCAAATTTTACTCAAATCCATTCAGCCGTTAAGGCATGATTGATCTACAAACATTCTATAATTCAACACCCCCCTCTCTCCTTTCGCGAGTTGAATTTTACAATTATATGAAACACGTGTCTCATTATTTTTAATAAGCAATATTTGTACATACCTACTTAATTTCACAGCCGTTTTTCGTTTCATAGAAAATTCCCCCATTAACCCCTTAAAATTTAAATTTACAAAAACCCTTTCTTAGCGGGCCCCTTACATTACACAAACTACCATCTGACCAAATTTCATGATCATAGCTTTAGTAGTTTTGAGGTTTGCAGTTTAATCAATCAGTGAGTGGTATTTCGCTTTATATATAGATTACTGATCCACTCCCATGGGTCGTAGCGTGATGATATATAGTTACAAACCATTGTCTCCACAAAACAAATGTACGGTGTGAATATGACCCTCATCGGTCAAGTTGTTCAAAAGTTAAAATAAATACTGTCATACTAGGTTCAACCCTCAGTCATACAAAGGGGGGAACCCCTTTTGCAAGTGGAATTTTGGAAAAATGTGAATCACATATTTCATTATTTGTGATAAGCAATATTCGTGCATAGTTAGTTTCACAGTCGTATTCCGTTCCATAAAAAAAGTTTCATACAAAGTTCAACCACCCCTACCCCCTTTTGTAAGTGGAATTTTCCAAAAATATGACTCATATTTCATTATTTTTAATAAGCAATATTTGCGTTCAATTTCACAGTCGTATTCCCTTCCATAAAAAAGTTGCATACAACGTACAAACCCCTCTTTTATCCCCTTAAAATGTAAATTTCAAAAAAACCGTTCTTAGCTGACGTCTACATTACACAAACTATCATCTGACCAAATTTCATGATCCTACCTTTAGTAGTTTTTGAGAAATCGTGATTAATCAGTGAGTGAGTGGTATTTCGCTTTTATATATATATATAGATAACCCTAGACTTGTTTACGTCCAGCAAAAGTCTAGGTGGCGCAGTCCGTCGTGCACTAGGGCCTGGCGCGCGGCGTGCCTCGTCCTTCAGCACGACGGAACAGTTCACACGGAGACAGGCTGGCACTGTTGACGTGTGGTGGCTCTATGATGACGGAGGTATGTACTCCAACATTATTTTTATAATCTGTTATACAAATGTGAATGTTCAATTTTCTACAAACCGCACCTTTAAAGACAAACCGTTACTAAACGAAAATATAAAATTAAACAACAATTAGTATAAACACGACATTGCATTTAGCCAGCAAATCTTATTTAGTTTTGTATCTGGCATTGCTGAGGTCCATGGGCGGCGGTAACCACTTACCATCAGGTGGGCCGTCTGCTCGTCCGCCTATCTAGGCAATAAAAAATACGGTTAAAATTAGCGCCATCTACCTCTAAAAGTGGATTTTTTATAAAAGTGTAAAATTTATCGTATAGTTTACGTAATTTTGAAAAAACGGCATGAGTAATTCAATTCTTGAAAAATTTTGTTTATTCGTAATATCCTTAAACGGTTTGTCTTTAAAGGTGCGAAACGTTCAAGTAGACCACCTGATATAGCGACTTTGTTTTGTACTGTGAATGGTTTTAAATACTGTTTTATAACACAGCACTCTTTTGATATCGGTTTTATTTGTGAAATACGTTCATATTGACCAGCCCCGGATCTTGGGCAAACCAGGGCATCCGCACCGGGCGGCAGTTTCAGGGGGCGCCAAAATCATAATATAATACGATTAAAAATTAAAAACTTTCTCCACCAACCGCCCAGCATACGCAAGCCTGGTTGGCTCACCGTCGAATTGTAAGAAAAAGCGCCACACAGACCCACACCACAAGTGAAAAGTAAAAATTTATTTCCCATTCATCTCAAACACTGGAGAGAGGGGCGCCATTATTAAGTTTCTGGCCCCGGTTCGTAGAATTCGAAAAATCGTAGATCCAGGGCTGATATTTATAATTTTACTTTCCGTGTTGCGCCATCTGTTATTTGATCCCTCAAACAATATCGAAAATCAAGCTATTTTGATTATTTTCTAGGTTTAACGCTACTGTTACCTTACATACTGTCCACGCGACGTGCGTGGTCGTCCTGCCCGTTGAGAGTGTTCACATTGGCAAACAAGAACACCGAACTAGAAATAGAAGAAAGAAAGTGAGTGTAATGTATATTTTATCCATGAGTATTTCTTTCAACAGGCGGTATTATACATCCCTTGTGTACCTCAATTCAATTTGTTTCAGTTGTTCTTTTGCTCCTTGATTTTTTATCAGTAAATTGTCGGTGTCGATTAGAATATGTGCCCTTTAAATTTGGTCGCATTATTCCTCTTTTCACATGTAACAGGACATTGTTACTTTGTACCCTTTCTAATATTTAAATACATACATATGCACTCACGCCTGTAATCCCCAAAGGGGTAGGCGGAGGTTTAACCAGTACACCTACATTTCGCCAAGCGTATCTCCGTCCCATGTTGTGATAGGGGGCGATTATAATTTCTACTAAGTACATAATTAAAATTAAGAATCAGTGCAATGGCAATTATAATATAACCAACTATTATTTGTTGTAGCATGGCGTCACTTCTATCTAAGTTCCGGATAGACTATTCAGCTTTGAAAATGGTATCCGACATAACAAAAAGGCCTAAAGACTCGACGTTGGCCTATTTCGACAAACTGATAGCGCCGTTCAAGACGAATGATGACAGTAATGACAGCGGTATGTATGTTCATGTGGAATATATTTATTTCTAATACTATATTATGATGTGATGTAATAAGATACGAGGCGCTCATAGCCAGCTGCACTCACTAATAGGGAAGTTGACTAGATTTTTAAAATTATTGCAATCAATAAGTTAAGTTACTCAAAATCTATTGCAGAAAGAATTTTATAAAACGGACCAAAAATAAATAAGTTGGAAGCCTTTCAATTCCTGTAGAAGGGGTAATTGTCAAATGACCGACGACGCAAACTTTGACGTCACTGTGTAAAATGTAAATGTTCATTATGGTGCACGCGTGCAAGCGAGATAGTGAGATATCCCTACTACCCACCCACTTTTCCTCATACCAACATTTAAAGTCATAACTGCGGGCACATTTCTGAACTAATTTTGATTGTGTTTTAATAAAAGGGTTTCTTTTGCGTATAATTTTCTGTTGCTTATAAAATAATGTATAAAATTCAATATAGGAAACTACTCTATTGGTACACGATTAGCGAGTTGCATTTATAGAGATGGGTGACAGTTTAGTGGTATTTCAACTGAGAGCCTCCGCGCTTCGGAAAGCATGTAAAACTTTGGTGCCGGCTGTTATCTGACAGCAGTTGTTAAACAAACTTCGAGGTTACGGGTGGTTTGAAAACTTTGATACTAGATCAGACAGCAGATTGACAGCCTCCGTGGCGCAGCGGGCGAGTAGGCGGTTGCGAAGCGTGAGGCCGTGGGTTCGATTCCCGCACCTTGACAAATGTTTGTCTGATCCACAAATATTTGTTTCGGGTCTGGGTGTTGTGGGACCGCAAGTCCCTCGTAGTTCTTGATACCCACGATACAGGTTTAACCTAGTGTGAGGTCAGGACTATGTGTGTGATTGTTGGGTGTATTTATTTTATTTATTTATTTTTAGATTGGCTAACCATTCGATAAGAACAAGAATAATACGATATTTCTATTTCAATATATCTTTTCTTGACTATTCGAGGTGTTTGATTGTTTCACTTTCATCAACTTGGCGTAAAATTATGATTGTATTTAAACTTGCTGTGGAAACTTTTAAATGGCCTTCTTATATTCATGTTAATGTAACAATGTATGTATGCTAGCTGTAAGTTTTCCGAATATATTAAAATAAAATAAAATTTAAAATTAAATATAGGTAATTCTATTACTGTGTTGTTGCCTTTCTGATTTCACTCTTGGCGACTTTTGTTCAGCCGTCTTTATAGCAGATATAGTGTTTGTCCTTCTTGTTTTTGGCTATCGGCTAGGCATTGTTGATAGCCATGGACACCTACAAAATCAAAATAATCGTGGAATTACCGAAGTTTGATGAAAGAAATGAACTTTTTTTGCAAGTTGTATTTTGTTTCCAGGCGGTATCACCGAAGCGGATCTGCTAGCCGCTCGCGAGCGCACACACCGTCACCTGCGCCTGCGCGAGCTGATATCGCTGCAGTCGTCGGGCGCTCGGCTCGTGTGCGTGACGCTGCCGCTGCCGCGCCGCCGCGGCGTGCTGCCGGCGCCGCTGTACGTGGCGTGGCTGCACGCGCTCGCCACCGCCGCCGACAATACACTACTAGTGAGGGGGAATCATTCCGCCGTGCTTACATTCTACTCGTAATGCATCTCCTCAAGCTGTAGAAGTAGTACGTGTGACGTCACATCTCCCTCGATGGCCGAGATGTGCCTGTGAAAAAATAATTACTTCGCCGTGCTATGCAACGCGTCATATATCGTCGTTGCGCCTGCAAAAGTCGCTATGTATTTTTTTTATTTTCGGTTCTTTGTGCTGTTTTGATCATTTTATCAATATATAAATATATGTTTATATCGAATTTATCACATAGCTGTTTGTACAGTATGTATTTATATATTGAATTTATCACATAGCTGTTTTTACAAAATGTTGAAACGAACCGAAAATTAAAAATAATACATAGCGACTTTTGCACGCGCAACGACGATATGTCAAAATCAAAATTGTATATCGCCACTCTTTACACAAACTCCCATAAATACTATTATCGATTTAAAGTCGGCCAACTCACGATTTGACGTCATTCAGTGTATGTCTCGTTTGAAACCCACTTCCGTAAAATTTATTTGAGCTAAATACAAAGTGAATATTTATTTAGCTGGCGTGGATTTACCTAACTTAGTATGATCCATTTACCATAACTATTTATTCATGTAATTTCTGTGAATTTTTTGGTATTCCTCAAGCCTAATACCGAATATACCCTACTTATTATAAAAGTGGCTTTAATGTGAAAAGAATTGTAAATATTTTTTTATAGATACCACTACAATTCGATATTTCTACACAAACGGTACTGTGAAGGAAAGAAACGAAAGAGTTGTTTATTTGAAGCATAATATTATCATGTAAGGTAGGTGCTGTATATTTGATATATTTTGTATAAAACATACCAGTATTGCCAGTGGAAGCGTAAATATACAAGTATTTTTATACACTTTTACGAATAACGGTGTTTTTGCCGCCTTCACACTATTTGTAACACCACTTTTAACATATCTGTATATCCTCCGAAAATACCATTAGAATTTAGACTTCTTTTTCTTCGTTTTTAGTTCTTGTGTTTTGATATAGGTATCGTTAATATTTAGGAACGAAATATAGATGGCGCTATTATACAACTTTTATGTAAAAACGGAGTGAAGAGGAACTAAACCAGTTTAATTTTTAATTTATTTACCCATATAAAAATATGTGTCTACGTAACAATATAAGTTTTGTATCGATTTACCCCTTTATTCTTATTCACCCCGTTTTAAACTTGCAAGACCGCCATAATTTCTAGTATTGAATTTAGTTCAGAAAATTAATAACAGATGGCGGTTTACCTAATTATAAGTTAATTTTCTTTAATAAACCTTAAATAAAATAATTTTAGTACAAGTAACTAATAAAATTTAAAACATTGTAGGTTAGTAAAAGATCTGATTTTTGTATATTTTACCCAGTGACGATATGATTATGAATACATTCCATTAGAATATCTCGTCACCGTTTACTTTTTCTTTTTTTATCTTAGCATAGCAAAATTACTAAACTGCACTTGATGGATACAGTACATCTAAATTCGCAAGTTTGATCCCCGCACCGAAACTGTGTCATCCACAAATATATTTTCCGGTCTGGGTGTTGTGGCCCCTCGTAGTTCATTTAGAAACAGGCTAATTTAGTGTAATCTTATGAATTTTTCTTTTTGAGGCACGGTACCCAAAACCCATACTTTTTAATACAATCAAACAAACATACCCAACAGTCACACCATCATAGTCATACCATAGGAAGATACGAGTCTTGTGTCGTGGGTATCAGGAAATACGAGAGACTTTCAAACTCAACACCTGAAAAAAATATTTGTGAATCACACAATATACCCAAAAACTTTAATGTATACTACTAGACGGGCTGTTTAGAAGTAAAATTGCGTCTCATAATGCGGGAGTTTGACAGCTCACTAACAGGGAGCGCGATAGGGGTTCTAGTTGAGAGTAAGCGAGATGGTAATATTGAGTTAGTGGTACAATTTCTATGTACCGCGCAGCTTGTCTAGTAGTATACATATGCCTTGTCTTTGAATATACCTAATAAAGTACATTTGTATAGTCATATTTAATGTTTACCAGTATACGTCATTTGTTGACTAAAATTATCGCTTATAATTGTAATATGATTCCTATAATTTATTTTTATTATTACATTGAATGACGAGACGAGCAGGTCGGTCGCCTGATGGTAAGCGCCACGCCTGCTCATAAACAGAAGCAACGCCACACACAACTTTAAATAAAGCACTCCATGACACTGGACTGCGCTCGTCACCCCAAGACATAAGGTGTTAAGTCTCATAATGCCCAGTAATTACACTGGCTTCAATGTCCTTCACACCGGAACACAACAGTGCTTACACACTGTTGCTTGGCGGCAGAAATAGACAAAGCGGTGGTACCAACCCAGCCGGTCTCGCAAACGAGGGTCCTACCACCGTATAAAAGATCCTGTTCCTATGTAATAATGTAAAGTTAAGTATTCTGCTAGATAGTTCAACTCATTTGTGCACGCGATGCTATGTACGTGCGGATCCAGAATTGATCGCTCAAGAGGGATTTTTCTTTTAAAGGCAGGAGATAGGTAATTTGGGGTAAATTTACGGGTACGAGGGGATTTTTGATCAAGGGGAGGCAATTGGTACTTGTGCGTGGGCTTTAACTCGTTTTGTTTCTTGTGTGGCAGTGACGTGTCACATGTCATACTGTATCTATTCACACGCACACACAGTCATTGTGTCTGTACCAATTCATCACGCGTATGTATACCATTATTAGCAACGTGCGCACAAACGTTAAATTATATGTAATCCATGAGATCTACTCGAAAACTTATCATATGATTTAATAAACATTATACAATTTTATAAAAATTGCCTGCCTCGGTGGCGCAGTTGTAATGCGTACGCGTTACGACTGAGGCTGACGCTGAGGTCTCGGGTTCGATCCCCGGGTCGGGTAAAAGTGATATTGGGTTTTTCTATTACGAAAAGCTCAGTATGTGCCCGGAGTCTGGAATTTGTGCCCGGTATGGCGATAGGCTCGCCCTATCACATCATGGGACGGAGATACGCTCGGCGAAATGTGTGTGTACTGGTTACACCTCTGTCTACCCCTTCGGGGATTATAGGCGTGAGTGCGTACACAATTTTAATAAAACATCGACCAAAAAAGGCTATTTGACAAAAAAATGAGAATCTGACTAAAAGTAAAAAAGACTGAAGTACATAACTTCAAATACATAATAATATTTGCTACTACTGTTTTTAAAACGTTTGTACATCACAATTATAGCGAATGCAATATTTTGTAATACATACATTGATACTGAAGTACACGGCCTTTATGGCCCTTTTTTGATTGGCTTATTCGTGTATAGATTATTAGATTGTAAACCTATCGAATATTTTTTTAAATGATCTTTTAATTAGGGTCTTAATGTGTTGTTTCAGTGCAATGAAATTAAATATTGAATTGTCAATTTTATATGCAAGTGTGTGTGAATGTGTGATTTTTAATTTTACTAACAAAGAAATGAATTTCCTTGTGTGTCATTTATGTCCACCTTATATTTTATTATGACATAATTACGGAATTATATTATTATTTATTTAATATAAATTATATTATTTAAGTTAGGTTACTCTCGTCTCTTGTAGACGTCATTCGATGTACAAAACAGTTGATTTTCACCGATTTTGTTGTTAATTTATTATTCGTATCACGTTAATTTATTATGGATCTAACCGGAAATTATTTATTTTAAGGTAAACGCGCCCATTACAGATCATTAGGTGTATCAGTGTTATTGTCAACCTTTGACAAAGGTAAAACTCACAGAGATCATGGGGTAAAAAAATGCAAGAAATACTTTTTTGGCAACAATTTAGAGGATCATGAAGTTTTCAAAATGAGTATTTTGGGAGTCTGTTTTGGCGCTTTACTGCTATGAAGATCGCCTTTAGAGGCTTTAAAGTAATCATCATTGTTCCTAAGCAATATAATCCACTGTTCATCCAAATTTATCATGGTCTAAAACTCCAATAACGTGAAAAAGTTGTCAAAATTACTTGAAACCTGTAAATATCTATGTGTTTAATTACTTTATTCGTATTGACCAGGTCGCAGAGTTAATTTAAAATGAGGTTAGTTATTAGCTACGGTAAATACGGTCTTATCCTATCATTTATCGATGTATTATGTAATTAACAGAACGTCTTATTGAATGGACCTCATGTTACACTAATTATGCAGTGTTTAGTTAATGATCAGTAATGGGCACGTTTACCCCAGTTTACTATTGTACGTATAAAGATTTGTGATTAAATGACTTTGAGAATTCGATAGAATAATAGACTTTGATATTTACGTCGAATCCCTATTTCCTACTAGAATATTCTAAAATCTTCATTTAAGAAAACCATACTGCTTAATATGTTAGCGGTAATGTACGGATGTAAAGAGCTTATAACCATCAAACATGGTATCTGGGGCAGAAGTAGGTAAGCATCTTTTTATAGCAGTGATCAGAAAGCAACTACCAACGACCTACTTTTTACCAGTAGTTCTGCTGGATTAACCCATTCGGTCAGTGGTGACGTTATATTTTATTTATCTCAGGAGTTCGAATTTGTCGTCTCGTGTTACATAATTAAGTGCATCCCAACACTTAACCCGAGATTTAAGATTCCTTTAGCATTTTCACAAAAAAACAAGAAACAAGCATTCAAATTTTTGGTCCTTAGAGCTTAGCATGAAGAAAAAGCGGGCGGGAAAATGAAAAGAGGTTTTGGTGATTCTTTTTCGGTAAGCCTGCTAAGGAATTAGGGGCATGTATCCGCTTGGATATCTATCATAACAAAGGGGCATCACGCTAGGTCAAATGGCGGTGACGGTTGACTCAAATGCTGGATGACCATAAAAGTTTTGGCAAATAGGTACCTGTGTCGAATAGCCTACCGTATGCCACCATTATGATACTTGTCCGCTGACACGGCCTAGCTCCCTCTGGAAGTATGCCCAGAGCATGAGCATCTCGTAACAATCGTTGAAGATAAAAATAAAAGAGATAAAAGAAAGAAGAGAGTTAAAAAGCCGGAAATTTGGACATATTGAATATGTATTAACTGATCTGTTTCACCTCCGGACTGTGATTTATTGTGGAATGTTGAACAGTTCTGTTTTTTTATTAAACTATGCAACTCTTTTTGTTTTCATTTCACAAGCGATCTTTGTGCCACTTTACGTGGTTTCTTGTGCGTTCTTTTAATCATTAAGAAAGATGTGAACGGTGTTTTATGTGTTTAGGATACGTCAATATTGCTACGTGTATTTGATTGAGTATTTGGTCCTTCGGCTTCCTATACACTTATCAGTTTCTGAATTTTTTTGATTATGTATGTTTAAATAAGTTTTTTTGCGATTTTTAAACATTTAGCTGGAAATAATACGAGGACACAGTTTTTGAAAACACATAAGTTAAAACAATATAATGTGTAGATATTAAATAATTATCATATCGTGCTAGTTGGGTTGGTATACTTACCCCGTTTTTGTTAAATAGTCGCAAAAAATGCAACTTTCGTTGCAATTCGTCCACTCGTCGATTAACATTACAAACACACCGTATCTACGCGATTTATTCGTTTTCTAATACCAATGCTTGAATGCAATGATTATATCTCCTCTCGGTCCGTGGTCAAGTCACTAGGCACTAGCCAGTAGCCACTAACCAGTCGGTTCTCGTGCGCCGCTCTTGCTGCACGCGTTTTCCCGCCACAACGAGCTGTCAATGTCAAACAATCGAAAACTATCACCATTTTTTAAAAGTGACATTAATTAAAAAAGAACCTATCAGTGTTTACAAACTGCCAGTGTTTTGTGTTCGTGTTGGTTTTATTTTTCATTTTACGAATCGAGTGCTTGGACATTCCGGATCTAAGGGACAGCCGAGGTAAACACGTGATAATGTTTTTAATTTATTTTTTGTATGAGATGTGATTGTATTTTCCTTTTGTTGTTTATAATCGAAGCATTATGTTCTGGGAATGTTTCTTTGAAATGCGTAGTTGAATATTTTATTTCTGTTAATAAGTATATCTTATTTTATGATTATTTAATTTTATTTAGAAACAATGCATTGTTATAATTTGGTATTATAGCCTTGATATTTAAAATAAATGCCAACATGTATTATTATTTTCCAAAAAGTAATTAAAACCATTAATGGTCTCAACGAATTTAAATTTTACCTGAAAATATTATTTTTGCTCCTGTGTAATTATTTTACGAAACGCATAAATTATACTTTGAAACTGTTTTTTATAATTCAGGTTAAAGGTTTACCTTGAATCTTTTATAAAGCTTGATTTTTTTAGATTTTACCTGATTAAGTTACTTTATTTTTGCTCTGTGATTATATAGAAATGTTCCAATTGGGAAATGGCGGGAGAGTTTTTTTTAAGGTAAGTGGGGCTTTAGGAAACTTAGATTAGAAAAGGCAAATAGATGTACCACTTTTGAACCACAACAAAAAAATAGCGGTGTTATGCGTTTGATTCTACAAATAGTAATTGCGTACATGCAGATAAGATTTGAAATTCTGTCGTAACTGGAGGTCTCAGTAAAAATTACATACGCACATACAGACTCACGCCTATATTCCCCGAAGGGGGTAGGCAGAGGTGTAACCAATACACCCACATTTCGCCGAGCGTATCTCCGTCCCACGATGTGATAGGGGGCGAGCCCATCGCCATACTGGGCACAAATTCCAGACTCCGGGCGGATACTGAGCATATCGTAATAGAAAAACCCAATACCACTTGTACCGGACCAGGGATTGAACTCGAGACCTCAGCGTCAGCCTTAATCGTAACGCGTACGCATTACAACTGCGCTACCGAGCAGAAATTAATCAAAATAAATAAGTTCTTCTGTGCTTTCCACTCAAGGAAAAGTACCAATCCGAAAAAAAATAGTTATGGCGTGCTAGTTATAAATACACACCCACCAGACACACATAGTCTTGACCCCAGACTAGGTTAACCTGTATCGTGGGTATCAGGAACTACGAGGGACTTGCGGTCCCACAACACCCAGACCCGAAACAAATATTTGTGGATTTCACAAACATTTATCTCGGTGCGGGAATCGAACCCACGGTCTCTCGCTTCGCAGCCGGCTACTGTCCCGCTGCGCCACCATTTAGAATACTACTCCTTTTTTCATTAAATTGTCGCTTTACCCAAGGACATACAGAAAAAAGGGTCAAACATAACAGCTGAATTATTGCGCTGGAGTTTTTCAACCATTATAATAAAGTCATCTTCAGATTGTCGTCTTTAGGAATTACCTACACCCGATTTTACAAACCTTTCTATAAAGTCTCATAATGCGCACAAACACATATGGGTGATATTTGTATTTGATTTAGTACTTTTGATTTGAAGTATTTGGTGCGTTTTTATTGTTAATCAAAAACGGAAGATACAGAAATCTACGCATAGAAAAAAGCTCACAGTAAGTATTGTTCTTAAATCCTTGGTAATCACATAGGATGACTTTTAGGCGCTGCGGAAGTTGCCCGATGAGAAACAGAAGGATGCGGTTTCGATTCTATTTTATGTGATTATTATATTATAAAAAATCCTTGGTTACATCACTCTTCCACCTGCCCTTTTCCCATTGGCAGTGGGGTCGGCGCAACATGCTTTTTAACGCATGTTACAGAAAGATTTGCCTTGTAGTTTTTATGACCGGTAGCCTGACTAACGTCAAACCCTCTGTGATAAAATCACCCAGACCAGAAATAAATATTTTTCGATGTTGATTACATCACTGTTGATATATATATTAAGTATGGCATTTAAAAGCATACAATTGCTCAGTTTCGCGACGCCCTTTGCCAACTTTAAGATACCTCTATACAGGCTAAGTATTGAAAATGCGTGGTGTACAATGGGCATCATGACTGAAGTTATCGAAGGGACAACTATTTTTTTTTATCCAGGCACGGCAATGTGTCTACTCTGGACTCCATGAAGTACAGTGCAGTGTAAATGCAATGTTGACTGTCAAGAGATGACAGTCGGTAAAATTATGCCAGCATGAAGTCACTGGCTAATCTCGAAACGCGTCTCCCCTAAACAAGCCATTGGCGGGTTATTACCATGTGTAGGTACGGTGGTTGCTATCTAGTCGGGTACAAATATTTTTGTATTTTCGTTTGTATCAGGTATCTTCCCACAAGCATAAATTGTACCTAATAAGTAAAATAGCTTTTTTGATTATTAGTAATATCATTCTCCGACAGCTTGCATACTAGGACAAATCTGGGAATATCGGCTGGCAACCCTATTCGTAATAATAAATCAGCCCTGTCTTGTGATGTCACACTGCTGAGTGCAGATCTCCTCAATTATTGAGAGGGGTTAGGCTTTAATCCACCACTCTGGCTTAATGCGGGTTGGCAGACTTCACATAAATTCGAAATTCTTGTGGAGAACTTCTCAGGTATGTAGGTTTCCTCATGATGTTTCTTTCACAGTTAAAGCAAACAATCATTAACAATGAATACATGTAACTTAAAAAAGTCATAGGTGCATGCTCTGAGACTGGTTTCAAACCTGCGACTTTCATCTCAACTTGTACCACTCTCCGCTAACCTTTAGCTTGCTTTTTATCCATGATAGACGATGAAAAGTATACAGTTTTACGCCTATAAAATATTTAGGTTATTATTTTTCAAAAACCTCCTCAACTGCGAGGAATTTATATGAAATAGTGTGCCGTGTCCAACAGTGTCATGGTCGGTAAACACTGTTCCGGAGTTCGATTCCGTTACGTCCAATTAATTACACGCGTCTCCGAGCGGGTTGTTTTTCACCAGATATATCTGCGATGACGTACTTTATGGTCGTAATTTTCTCTATTTAGAAAACTTCCGTGTTGTAACATGCTTAACTAGGGAGTTCTATTTCGAGCTGAGGTAGAGCGGCTTTGTGTACCCAAAAGTAACGATAACTCTTAGAACTTTGAATTGTACTGCAAGACACTAGACTGCGCTCGTCACTTAGATAAGATATTTAGTTACATAATGCTCAGTAATTGCACTGATTTAGTTTTCCTCCAAACCGGTACACATGAGTTCATACACCGGCGGCAGAAATGACAAAGCAGTGGTGCTTGTCCATACTGTATCTCGTTCGTGAGGAGCCTACCACCTAGCGCTATAATAAAATCTAAAACCTCCCCTTTTTAGCCATCTATACGCCCACTTCATAGCTGAATTATCATAGATTATTTAAGTGGTAGAGCCACGTTGCAGACGGTTTTGTCTACAACATAAATGGACCGGCTGGACCGCGTTATTACCGCTGTCTCACAGAAAACCTACGTGAAGTAGCAACTTACTGTTGCATTTCGTACGGAGGCCCAAATACCCTTCCCTATTTCTTTAATCATCCTTCTTCTTTAAGTTGTGAATGTTGAATGAGTAGTGGAGATCACTTACCATCAGGTGACCCAATTGCTGCTGGCCTGTGCTATAAATACACGCATAAATTCCTAATGATAATAAGACATCAGATTCATTATGATCTAGGAAGACTTAGATGGATTATTATTGTCACTTATAATTACTGTCACGTTATCACTAATTATAATTATCTCCTAATTGATCTAATGGCATTTTATATAGATTGTGAATTAGCTAACACTTAAAAACCGACTCCGATTTTGTTTTATCAGCTTGAGTGACGAAACTTCTGGGCGTAGCCCTTCACTCATGTTAATTAGAGCTTAGACCAGGATCCCACCACGCTAGTCAAATGGGGGTTAGTGAAACAATGGGGGTATTTTTAAAACACGACATTTCGTCCACATTGACCCCCCCCCATAATTAGGTAATTATAATTTACACTTTTAAACAATAAAAATAATGTCGTAAAATGTATAAAACTATTTTATAATGTTTAGATATTTAAACTTATAAATGATAATAAACGATTTCATATTTCATTAGCAGCGATACACAGCGATAGAAAATCATAGTGTTGAAACTATCCCCAAGAACATGCACCTCTGATTTTTCTATGTGTGTATTCATGGTTAGGAAATATCGTGATGAAACATACATAGCTGAGAGTTCTCCATAATACTTTAGCAGGTATGTGAAGTCTGCCAACCCGCATTGGGCAGCGCGTCGTGGTGGACTAAGGTCTAACCCCTCTCATTGGCAGAGAAGGTCCGTGCCCAGCAGTGGGGCAGTATAATACAGGGCTGATTTCATTGTCTCATCTGTTACTTACCACAGAGGAAATGAGATAGGCATAAATGTGTTGGTGGCATTTCGCGACCCGCCTTATAAATATGCAATTAGCGAAATAGTCACAAAATACCATCGAAATAATATGACAAGAAACGTAACTCAAGCAAAAAATGACCCCACCAAAACTCAGTGCAAGGGGGCGGGGCTATAAAAGTATGTGCATAATAATCTCTAGTTAACACAACATGATGCGTCAAATTTTTTGCGCGTAGCAGAAATTCGTATCTCGATCTAGAAGTTTAATTTTTATGATTTTGAACGTTCATATATATTTTTTGCGTGTATGAGTGTTACGTGTGATTTTACCTTTGCGTGTGTAAGTAAGTGGAACCGTATTTTTTGCCAGATTCATATGAGAGTTATCGTTCTATTCTATTATCTTATTTCGATGCAAAATACGTAATAAATTGCTACCGGATCTTCGTAAATGCCAACAATAATAATAGAGTCTTTACAAAAATCTAGAAAGATTTGGCCGCTGTGAAACCTCCGGCTTGCTTCATCTTTAGCAGTTACTTCATAATTTCATAGTCCGTGGCTTCATCTAGACGGATTTAAAGAGCAATACTTGCAGATATTTACATCAGAATTACAAAATGCATTATTAATGTTATTTCTTGTTATTGTTTTCCTGTAATCAGCATGAATCAAATTTCTACACGCATATGAAATTTGATAAGATTTCCAAACTAATTGATTTTCTTTTATAAATCGTACATTCCGATATTTGCGTGAATATGAGTGTTGGCGATTGAATCTTTTATTACTGTAAATATAAAAACAGGAGATATTAATCATTCAGTATGGCAAGACATAAATAAACGCTGTGTTGCTAGCTCATGCAGTAGTCGTGAATATTTTTAATTGACTGTTTTTTTTTGCTTCGATTTATATCAAATCGATTAAGATTTAACAAGATTAGATCCGCTATAATATCACTAGGTGCGATGTGATCGAGTAGGTATTATTATGTTATTGTCTTTGGCCGGCTTAGCATGAGCTTAAGAGATATCTCGCGCGCGAGAGAGAAAACTACTACTAGTAGTGTACCGTAACGTGTACCCCACGACATATAGCGAGTGATAGAGATAGCACAAAAAACGAGATTATTACATCTTCTTGTAGCATATACCGAGCCACATGTTAGTTATGATAGACTCCATGTCTATCACTATAGCACGAGAAAGCGAGTCGACAAAATTATGTCGAGGCTTTGTGTTAAGCGCGCTAAATAAGTTTAGGGAATAATTGAATGGGTTTAGGCCAATTACATCCAAATCTAATCGAAGAGATATGAATATTGCCAGAAAGCATGAAATAAATAATCTTTGGTATATAATAATACAGATTAGTTGGTGATTCAGATGCAGTGACTGTAACTTTTGCGAGTAGCAAGTAAACAAATATACTCCTGCTACTGAAGTCTGGTGAGCCATTGAGTGTGGCAATTTACAAATGGCGCACAATCTTGCACGTGTTGCGAGGTACAGCAGAGATCATGAACAATTTCGTTTGATCTAATATTTCGAAGCACTCGAAAATGTTATACATATTTGTATTGCCAATTGGCGTTGTCTTCTACGATGATTATTTAAGAGCGAAAGCAGGCAATTTTATATTTAAATTCATATTAAATGTACCTTCTATATAGCGTCAAATGAAATGTAGTATAATGCGATTGATTTATAACCATATGAAATTCGTAATTCAACATAGATTGACGTCGGATACACTTACACGGTTAATTGTGTCCGGGATGTAAATGGATTGGCGAGAAATTACACTTTATAGTTTCATTAATAATCTCTACCATCCTTTTTAGTAGAAATTAGCGAAAGGTTTGTTAATAAAAGGCTCAATTAATTACGTAACTACAAGTCTATTCTCAGATTCTTGTTCCTATTCTATTATAAACTAACCGGTTATAGAATTGTTGAAAGAAATTTACGATCATATAATTAATATTATTAGATTGCAGAAAATTCACACGAAACTATCTGCAGCTAGATTTTTAAATGCCATAATCGATTCCTAGTCTCAGATCAACGAAAACTATGCAAAAAAAAAAGTTAATGACAATCCTCGAGTTCATGTTTTGACATGGCCAATTTTAAATTACCTAACATATAAAAAACAAAACAAGAAATTCAGGTTCTAAATCTTGGATGTTATGTGAAATGCTCGTCAATGTCGTGAGTCGTGACTCGCGCGTGCAACTGTACGTAAGCATCATTTGACAAAAATTGCGGTTATGGCATAAAGATGAGATGATAAGGATCATAAAACTATTTTGAATGAATAATAACAAAGATAAAATGGAAATGTAACAGGTAACATAAAGTTACCTGCTTATATCATTAAGTTCAATTGCGTTAAGAATAAGATAAAATAAGAGTTCAGTAACCTAATTTTTTTTTTTTTTTTCTATTTTGAATAGTCTATTTGTTGTCATACTTAGCCTCTTGCCACTTTTGGGGTTTTTTGGTAGATCGAATGCCACTTTAAACTCAAATCGACTATGTCGTCTCGCCATATCTTCCTAAATCGTGCATGCCACCGGTAGCCGTCAGTTGGGGACCATTCTGTAACTCTTTTTTGTTAGCATACACAGGCAAACGAGAATCCGGTCACCTGATGGTAAGGGATCTCCTCCGCTCATGTACACCCAAAATACCAGAAGAATTATGAGCGCGTTGCCGACCTTAAAGGCAGAGCAAGCTGCTACTTTATGTCAGTTTTCTGTGACACAGTGAACTGTCTACAGCGTGGCTCTACCACTCAATTCTCACTCTTTTATTAGCCTATCTATCTATCTATCAGGGTGCATCTGACACATGTGGCCGGTCCAGTCCCACTTAAGACTGGCGGTTTTAATGTTAGCGTCTGCAATACCTGTCATGAAGGGTGGGAGATTCTGAAATATTTTACAATATCACATTAACTTCATTCTATTTATTACAAAATGCGCTAAATTAATGGTTCTAGAATTTACATATTATGTCTTGCTTAATCAAATAGGATTCGGGGTTAATGAACAAATATTTTTGGACCGTCTGTAGCAATAAACAAACTACAAGTTTTCTGATGGTAGACAGTGATAGGGCAGATCCTAAAAGAGGTGGCGCGACGATTTTGTTAACTTCGACAAAGACTGGCGGTTAAAATTGGATAGGGAACGTTGGAAGTAGTTGAGGAAGACCTTTGCTCAGCAATAGGACAATTTAGGTAAAACTTAGGTTTTTTCGTCTACTATAAGAACAATAATGGTCGTTAATTGGTCCCGGTTTAAGCCGTTACCCGGTAGCATAAAAAAGTACAAGTAGTAGTAGTCATATATATCTCGTCGATTTTCAATCATGATTTCCAAATGTTATTCAAATCAGTTTAGGTGTAAGGACGTGTTACTCCGAGTGTTTCGGATTAGAGAGAGTACGTATATCTCATCTGAAATGACGCGCAGGGTATCAGTTTTATAAGTTTTCTTATGTCTTGAGTTGCACAATTTTGTTTTCAAAGCGTAATTTAAGTCCATTAATTAAGCATATCCAGTACACGTACTTGAAATAAAAACATTAGAAAAAAAACTACAATTTCTGATAGTTATAATTGACAGAGTTTACCAAAGGTTACGCACGTCTGCCCGTGGCGCCCATTGTGTTCGAATCGCAATTGATATTCTATTATGATAGTGTGTTGCCGTAATTTTGAGATAGATTTCGATAGAGCCTTAAGAGGCCATGTGTAATTGATCAATACACAGTAGACTTTGCATAACATTTTAGCTGTGTGGCAATTTTTTTAACCATTACAACGGTTCTAGTTAATTTGGTGCAAGAGTTGTTTTCGCCTATTTGAATGTTTCTTTGAATTAAATTGTTAAGATCTTTGTCATTAATAAATATTATGATTAGATTTGAAATCAGCAGTTCATCATTTTTGTAGCCTAAATACGTTGCCGTTAGATCAATAAGCCAATTTGATTGAATAATTCCTTTTTCGACACTGGCTCACTGTTGACATTATTGGTTTTATTTTAACTGCGCTCAGGCGCCTTCGGTTGAGTTAAACTTGATTTGTGTGACCTTATCCAATCAAGTTTCTCCAAGTGCCTTGACGTCATCTTTTTTGTTGAACTTATAACGTTAATTAATCTATTTTCCCAGTAAGGTTTTTGTATATATTTTTATATTGGTCACGATTTCAACAAATTGTGTTCATCTGTGAACTATTTATTAGTTAATTCCGTTGCCACGACTTAAACTTAAATAAAATATAGTTCATTCTTCTCAAATGAGTGGTAACGAACTAAATGACTAGTTTGTCAGGACTAAAGAACATTGTAAATTGACATGCACAAGACGCTGTAGATTGTGAACTAAAAGTAGACTAAATTAATTTAATTTGGTTCTAATTTAGTCGGTGACAACAGTGTCGGAATTCGTCTATACATGTAGTATAATACTGATTCTTATGAATTTGTGTATAAATCTATTAACATTTATGTCCTTAATTTATCTAAACGAGTTTTATGTTATGCTTTTGCCTTTTAAGATAAAACGATGTTTTAATTTTAGGAACATTTTTCGGAAGGTTTTTGAACATACCTATCTAATTCGAGATAGGTAATGTGTAGTTATAAATTGGCTTTATTTATTTTGCCCATATAATGACGCGTGATTTAAGTGCTATTTGGCTAAATTATTATTATAACTTTTAGCTGTAACACAAAAAAATATGTTTCTTCAAATCACTTTTTGTTACACCTGGTTACAAATCATAATAAGTTTACAAATTAAAATGATGCCAATAATAAGAACGTGATCTACTCAAGACGTGTTCAAGGATAATTTTATTATTGTTAAACTACTACAGTACCTATAAATATGAATTTTATTATATGCTTAATAGACTGCCTCGGTGGCGCAGTTTAATGTGAACGCGTTACGATTGAGGCCAACGCTGAGGTCTCGGGTTCGATCCTTGGGTCGGGTAGTGGTGTTGGGGATTTCTATTACGAAATACCCCAGTATCAGCCCGGAGTCTGGAATTTGTGCCCGGTATGGCGATAGGCTCGCCCCCTATCACATTATGGGACGGAGATGCGCTCGGCGAAGTGTGGGTGTACTGATTACACCTCTGCCTACCCCTTCGGGGATTACAGGCGTGAGTGCGTATGTAAATAGAAGATTTAGCAAATTAATATAAAATGGAGATACCTAGTTGCATAATTAATATATTGGTGTCGTGTCTTTTTATTACTCTTCTATTTTATATACCTGCTCGGGAAGTTAGTATCGAAACTTTGGCAAAGTTTTATGTACCTACTTGCTATTTTAATGTGGAATGTGGTTCGTCTTTTCATAATGATCCGTCTGACCTCCACAAACTTTTTTTGTAGCATAGGCCGACTAACGAGCAAGTGGGTCACATGATGGTAAGTGATCTCCACCGCCCATGTACGCCCACAATACAATAATTATGGGCGCGTTGCCGACTTTAAAGGAAAGGGATAATTAAGGGATTGGGAAAAGGAGGGGGATTTGGGCCTCCGGATATCTCAGTCACCGTACGAAACGCAGCAGCAAGATGCTACTTTACGTCGGTTTTCTGTGAGACAGTGGTAATGACCCGGACGAGCCGGCCCATTCATGCTGTGCACAAAAGTGTCTACAGCGTGGCTCTACCACTCATAGAACCAGCAACGGGAACCAAGTTTTGCCATTGCCACGTCCGTTAATCAGAGTGTACCACGTGCAGATGAGGTCGACTTAGAATCATTATTGCATAACAAATATAAATAAGTACATTAAGGGAGAGTTAGGCGTGAACTGTAGCGTTTCGGGTTTGAAGTCGAATTATCCGTGATTGGCTTCAGTGTACATCTATTGAGTAACTGGTTGCGCAAAGCCGATTAGTCACGGCTTAGATGGAGCACCGTGGTGGCACTTGGACTTCCGGACATGCGAACATACATTTTATACATAAATACACGAGTTGTATGGTGGAATCTAGCATGAGAAGAGATTTGGTTGGTTTTGCTTACGTCAGAGATGTTTACGCTATTTTTTCTTAGTTTGTTTTATAAAGTAACGAATGATGAGATGAGCAGGTAACTCGCTTTTTGACTCGTTTTATTTGCGTGGTAGAGCCACAACACAACAGTGCTTATACACTGCTGTTTGGCGGCAGAAATAGACAAAGCGGTGGTACCAACGTAAACTTGTGTGTGATTGTTGGATGCATTCATATAATAGGTCTTTACCTATGAAATTTTCTGTACGAAAGTAGTTAAAGTATTTTGTCCATATTTTTTATTTCTATTCAAAGTAATCACCCCTGCTATTAATGCACCTTTGCCAGTGCAATGGTAATTTATTGTTTTCCTTTTTGAAGAATTTATTTCACTGCCTGTTTTTTAAATATGAAATTTTTGGCATTTTGTTCTGCCTCTCTGGTATTGATTTTTTCCTGCTGGAAAATTCTGGAAAAAGTAGAAGTCTGTAGGCGCATGGTCTGGTCAGTACGGCGGATGACGAAGAGCTTCCAACCCCAGCTCTTATAGCTTGGAGATCGCGCAATGTCGTGCATGAGTATCGGGAACGAGCGATTGACTAAAGGTGGCTGCAGATGTGCGAGCTTCTCCATCATTGTGTTCAGTTCTTCACAGTACACATCTGGAGTAATCATGATCTCGTTTGGTAAGAAGTTGTGATGAATGACACCGGTATTAGACCACCAAACACTGACCATCACTTTTCTAGAAATCATTTTTCGTTTAGGGCATTGGTTCAGTGCTAAACCAGAATCTAACCAACTTGCTGAGCACTTACGATTGTCAAACAGAATCCATTTTTCGTCACAGGTACCAGCGGTTCAAAACTCCTTTGCTTCTGTGCCTGTTCAGCAGGTTAACCACGGTTGAGGCACAGCAGCAGGCAGGCAGGCCTTGACGCGTACGTCACGCTGGCCATCATAGAGTTCGTGGGGCCACCCATTCGTCAAACTTTTTTACCTTGCCAATCTGAGGCAAGTGGACCAATATTGTTTTGATGTTCATCGTCGAAAGCTACTTTTTTATAGTATAGGCTGGCAAACGAGCAACTGGGTCACCTGATGGTAAGTGATCTCCACTGCCCATGTACGCCCGCAATACTAAAATAATCATGGGCACGTTGCCGACCTTAAAGGAAAGGGATAATAAGGGATTGGGAAGGGGAGGGGAATTTGGGCATCCGGATATCTCACTCACCGTACGAAACTCAGCAGCAAGCTGCTACTTTACGCCGGTTTTCTGTGAGACAGTGGTAATGACCCGGACGAGCCGGCCCATTCATGCTGTGCACAAAAGTGTCTACAGTGTGGCTGTACCACTCAGGCTCAGGTACTGCTAATTTTGCCGTAGATTGAGTATCATTAGCTTGCATTATCTTTTTATTTAAAATGGCCAATACTGCAGAACGGCATCTTCACAGGTAAAGAGTAAATACCTATTATTAATTTATTGATGATACATTTTGCGACGTAGAATCAGACACATGGTTTTAATAAGCAGCACGTGCGTATTTAAATAACGTTGGTTTATTTATTAGCATGTTATATATGGCAGATGGAATCTACGTAGTTATTTAATCATTTAATTAGGTACAAGATTCATTTGACGTAGAAATACGTTGCGTATTGAGATTTAGGGCAGATTTACAGGCAGATAACCGAAGAAAAAGCGGAGGTTTCCAGTTCGATGCGAATCGTTTTAGGGTTCCGTATGTAAAGGGTACCTACAGAAACCTATACGCAATATCAAGGAGAACTCATTTATACTCAAGATCTCAGCGTGAGCCTCAGTCGTAACGCAATACAACTGCGCCACAGAGGCAGTCTGGGTTTTCTTATTACGAAATGCTCAGTATCAGCCCAGAGTCTGGAATTGTGCCCAGTATGATGATAGGCCCACCCTCTATCACATTACGAGACGGAAATAAGGCGAAATATAGGTGTACTGGTTACACCTCTGCCTACCCCTTCGGGGAGTACAGGCATTAGTGCGTATGTATGTATATGTACATCGGTTTTCTGAGATAATTCTAAACCCGGTCGAACCGGCCTATTCGTAAACAAAAGTGTCTACAGCACGGTTCTATTATGAAGCAAACATCTGATAAATCTTATATTAAGAACCCAAGTCGAGAAGCTAAGTACTAGACTATACAATTGAGTAATTAATCACGTTCCTCGCACAATGGGCTTCTCAGGCGTGCGTTATCGATCTCATCTCGTGTTATATCTACCTTATGAATAATTATATAACATGTAACAAAAACCCTGTTGCTCCTTTTAGTTGTATTATGAGAATCGTTATTCAAACATAAGGAAATATCTATAATGAGAAAAATCTAACGTAAAAATGGAACAGATGGTGGGCCAGCAGCTCAATGAAAGTGGTATTTTAAATGAAATACTACTAAAATAAAATAAAAAATGTTTTTACGCGCGTATTAGTAAAGCAGCGATTCGCTGTAATAGTAAAAAGGTGCCGTACCGAGTAACTACCACTTTTGATAAACCACCGGGTGATCGCCAATCATTATTTTTATGGTAGAATCTTCTTAATTGAGATATTTCTTTACGTTTGAATAACGATTCTGATAACGTGGTTAATCGGAACAACAGGGTTTTTGTTACATACTGTAGGTATATTATAATTATGACATTTTTTGTTTCATCGTCTCATAAGATGAAGTTATTCCGCTATGGAATTTTGCATTGAGGATAATATTGAAAATCAAGAGGCTTCACACGGTTCAATCATATTTGATCAACTGCTCAATTGCATGCAATTGGAACAGTCAAATTAGAACAAGTTCAATTGAATTAATCAAACACATTCAGATTATGTTGATTCAACTCTCTTGTGTAGTGTTCCGTGTCTGTCGTGTTATTGATGATGATGATGATGATGATGGCCTCCACGACGTGTCCGTCGACGGCGAACCTTGTAGTTCCAGACTAAGTTTTTCGTTGATGTGAGCGAATATGGCTAGCTAGCCCCAATTTGGACTTGAAAGTCCTGTCGCAGGACGCACAGAAAAGTTGCCCTGAAGAGTTGTAGGTGTAAGTGTACACAGTTTTAGGCCTTGCTTTCTGCAGCTGGCGTTTACTGTCAAGGTGTTCGAGGCGGGGGTCCTCAAAGCGTGCACATGATCTACGCACGGTGCTACGCCAGTTTGTTCGGTGAAACAAAGTGTTAACGGTCGTGTTAGTACCTGGGCGCCGACCATCTCCTACACCCAAGTCTTGTCACTTACCAGTTACCACACCTGTGAACTCGGATAATGTCAATCTAATAATCTTAGTTATGGGCTATGGGTACCTCGGCAGACGGGAGACAACTGTTCTCCCCGTAGTGGCGAGCGTACTTATAAGGTGCCAAAATAAACAAAAAGGCTGCTGAACGTCTGGAATGGAGATCTCTGGTAACAATCAAATCCAAGATTATGAGAAAAAACTTTGTTTAAAACTTGATGCCTAACATTATGTTGAAAGCCTGTTGTGATAGATTCCTTTTATGCGAGAGACCGTCTAGTTTGGTACATCCGCTTTGTCTATTTCTGCTGTCAAGCAACAATGGCCAGTATTGTTGTGTTTCGGTTTGAAGGACATTGAAGCTACTCAAATTACTGGGCATTATGAGACTTTAATTATGTCTGTTGCAGTGCTTTGTAATTCAAGGGTCTGTGTGGTGTTGCTTCTGTTTATGATCAGGTGTGATACTTACCATCAGGCGAGTGACCTGCTCATTTCGTCATTCAAGCTAATAAAAAAAACAAAAATGTTTAAACTTCACAAGTGGGTACGGAATTCTCGATGCGCGAGTTCAACTTGACCGGTTTGTTTCAGTACAGTGGCAACACGAACTGAACTTTGAGCACTCCAATAGGGTACTCCAGCCTCCGTGGCGCAGCGGACGAGTAGCTGATTGTAAAACGGGAGGCCGCGGATTCGATTCCCGCACCGAGACAAATGATTGTGTGATCCACAAATATTTGTTTCGAGTCTGGGTGTTATGAAACCGAAAGTCTCTCGTTCCTGATACCTACCACACAAGACTCGTATCTTACTGTGGGGTTAGGACTATGTTGGGTGTATTTATTTATTTATTTGACTGAATTCTTATAATTACTTTAATCATTTTGTTACGTTCCCCAAAATTTATTGTCGAAAGAATTATATAAATCAGTTAAAAAACGTTAGATGTTATTTAAATTTGCTGGAAGGGGTAGTTATCAAATGATGGAAAAAGGATGCACGACATGTCGTGTGACGTCACAAGACAGGTCACGCCATAAGCGATGCACGCATGCGAGGGAGATAGTGAGACTTTCCCAGTACGCACCTCTACGGTACGCACCAACCTCATTTTTTTACTCAACTTTAATTCTGTTTTCGCAAAACAGTTTCTTTTTCGTATTAATGTCGGGTGCATATAAAATAATGGATAAAATCAGACAAAGCCAAATATTCTATTGTGTCTATTCTGTTGTCATTTAACTAAAATAAAAAGTCAACAGAATTCCGGTGACAATACAATTGGCACAAATATCTCTTAAAATAAAGTTTAATCCGCCTGACCTCGGACAATACGAGGTGTTTACTCATTCCATATCAATTTAACAGATGTGCATTAATGTCTGTATCTGCCATTACTAATAACCATATGTTTTTGCCGTCATATTTGTCTGGAATATTTTCCACAAGATATGGTATGACGTGGCCACCTTTTGATGCGTTTTATAGAAAGAGTAATGATTACTGATGTGTCAATTAAAACAATTTGTTTTTTAGCATAGGCCGGCAGACGAGCAAGTGGGTCACCTGATGGGAAGTGATCTCCACCGCCCATGTACGCCCACAATACCAAAATAATTATGGGCGCGTTGCCGACCTTAAAGAAAAGGGATAAATAAGGCAATGAGAAGGGGAGGGTATTTGGGCTGCCGGGTATCTCACTCACAAATCTGCTACTTTACGTCGGTTTTCTATGAAACAGTGGCAATGACACGGACGAGCCGGCCCATTCATGGTGTAGACAAAAGTGTCTATGCTGTGTCTGTATGGTAGAAAAAATTATACTTGAATAGCCCTTGCTCGCTGCTCCGCGTCTTTTTCCGGGATAAAAGTAAACTATGTCTTAATCCAGGTCATGGTACCTGTTCAGCCCCTAAAGGTGCGTCCACACTGACATTTGGCTGCATACATGCACGAATGGCGTGGCTGTCATACATGCTTGTTACATTAACATGGACATGTGCCGTAACATGCTCAAAAATGAAAATTTTAAGTCTAAAATAAAAAAAGAACTAAGAAACTAAAAATAAAAATAAACAGTTTAGAATCGGGTTGCTATTGGTCAATTATAGGTAGACAGCACCAACTTCCTTCCACCTGCCCTTATCCCACGCGCAGTGGGGTCGGTGTAACATGTTTTTGAACACATGTTGCAGAATGATTTTGCTTGATGTTTTTACGACCTGTCTGACGTCAACCCATCTGGGGAGAAAACACCCAGACCCGAAATATATATTTCTCCATTACACAAACATTTGTTTCGATACGGGAATCGAACCCGCGGCCTCTCGCTTCACAGCCGGCTATTCGCCCACTGCGCCACAGAGGCTGTCTGCCTGTCTAAAACAACGTAATAATAATAAAAAACATGTTATAATTGTCAAAACGATCTACAAAACACGCCTCATGGATCCCATTGACCTCACAAGCACAAGGTCTTGCTCATTAGTACAGTATGACGGGCTACTTCTTGCAGTAGGAAAATACGCTTTTTAATAAAGTTTTTACAAATGCACGCTGCACAAGCCAGTGCACCGATTTACAACAAAACATCCAGTTAAATTCCTTACTTGTGAAACGTACATACATACATACGCACTCACGTCTGTACTCTCCGAAAACCCCTTATATAACGAAATGTTTTGTATCAGCCCGGGGACCGGAATAGTGCCCGGTATGGCGATAAGTTGGCCCTAATCACATCATCGGACGGAAATGAGCTCGGCGAAATGTTACATAGAGATGTAACCTGTACAGCCACATCCCCGAGGGGGTAGGCAGAGGCCTACCCCCTCGGCGTAAGTGCGTATGTATGTAATTCTTACTATCTAGTTCTTATGTTATTCTCCAACGCTCTTATTGATTTAATATAGCATTCATTATAAATATTTAAGTTGCTACATAAATTATGATAACTGTATTTAAATTCATTGACATTTCTGATTAATCAGATGAATTCCGATGATTTTTGCGACCGGTTATTAAAGTGCAGATTTTATTTAATAACTTTGTATTTTGTAACGGTTTTAATATATACCACTAACCTGTTTTAGATTAATATATTATTTTGTCCACTTTTTCGTACGGAATTTCCTTATTATAAAAGTGGCAATTTTTTAAGAATGTTGAGGTGCATTACATACAATGTGGTAGGTCCCTCGTATGGCAGAGACTGTCTGGGTTGGTACCACCGCTTTGTCAATTGCTGTCGCCAAACAACAGTGTGTGAGTTACACGTTATATAGAGGTTACTAAATATTTTTTTCATATAAGTCATTAGTTTGTGAGATATGCGTGTGCAAAGTCGTGAAAAATGTGCCCCCCTTCTAACTACTAAACTACGGGTGGAAAACTCTTAAAAAATCAGTTAAAAGCTATTTTCTCTCTCACCGATCCCTTCCCATTAAGATTGACAACGCACCCATAATTGTTGTGGTTTTTGGGTATTCATCGGCGATGGAGATCACAAGAGGTGACCCACTGGCTGGTTTTCGGGCCTCTGTTGAAAAAAATATAAAAAACATGTCACGCCTTTACGCACATTTAAATGAGTGCAAGTTTTTTATACCACCTTAAAACCAGGGGCGTGAATCTCTCGCTAGATTGATCGCGTTACAAATGATGATGAAAAATGTTTTTTTATTTGTGCCGGGCATCGGACCGTTGACTCCTTGTACGAAATCATCAATAGACAATGATCACCACGCGCCGTGAAGGCTGTATGCAATTGTTTCTTATATTCGCATAATTATTGATTACAATTCTATAGTAAATGCTTAGACATCTTATTTCGATGGCTTAGACCCATTTAATTAATAATACATTATCATTACAATCATTTATTAGGTTTTCGCGAATATTACACATTGAAATAAAACTAGTTTATACGAAATCTCTCCCGTGACCACGAAGGCTGAAAAGCTTTCGAAACTTAGGGACTAAAATAAAAATTAAACCGCGGCAAAATCCGTATAAACTAGTTTTATTTCAATAATAGTACATACATACGCACTCACGCCTGTAATCCCCGAAGGGGTAGGCAAAGGTGTAACTAGTCCATCCACATTTTGCCGAGCGTATCTCCGTCCCACGATGTGATAAGGGGCGATCCTATCGCCATACCGGGCACAAATTGTAGAGTCTCCGGGGATCAAACTCGAGACCTCAGCGTTAGCCTAAATCGTAACGCGTATTCATCACAACTGCGCCACAGAGTCTTTAATTAATAATGTTTTTTTTTAAATATCTGTCATGATGCCTGTAATATACTTATGCCATGTAAAATCGTGCCTATTTTGAGTCATTTTGACCTATAATCAAATCTCCATAATCTTTCATTCAAGAGCCATAAATATGCGATGAAATGAATGTTTTATCAAAACGAAAATTCATTATTGTTAAAGGATTGTCCAACCTTTTTTTATAGCATAAGCCGGCAACCGAGCAAGTGGGTCACCTGATGGTAAGTGATCTCCACCGCCCATGTATGCCCACAATACCATAAGAAACATGGGCGCGTTGCCGACCTTAAAGGAAAGGTATAATTAAGGGATTGTAAAGGGGGAGGGGGATTTGGGCCTCCGGATATCTCACTCATCGTGTGAAACTCAGCAGTAACCTTTTTTTCCTCGGGGAAAATCCCTTTTACGGATACCTTCTCAACCTCGGTGGATGGAGAGATGGTTATGCCGGACTCATCCGCCTTCCGACCCAGTTGTCTCCCAAACGACCTCTGGATCGGGTCCCTATCAAAAATCGCTACACTGATATATCGACTAAAATCCTCGCGGTGGCCTTCTTCAGCGCAATTGATACGGTCCCAGGGAATCCTGATGTACTCTAGACTGCTGCCGCAACCGTCTCTACGCTATGCCCCTTTGCGGCTCGTCTCTCTTCATTTTTGTCTGTCTTTTCCGGCTAATCTCAGGAACGGCTGGACCGATTTTGGACGGGACTTTCACTGGCAGATAGCTGATGTAATAAGGAGTAACTAAGGCTTCTTAAGTACTTTTTTATACCGGAAAATGACATTGACGCGGGCGGAGTCGCGAGCAAAAGTCGGTAGTTAAAAATAATATGAAAGAGTGTTGTGCTCTATGGTCGACACAGAAACCTACTCACATTTACTGCACCATTCGTCACTCTACATTAGTATTTATGGTTTTGTTGTTGTCAAAACGTTCATATATATTGTAACAGTTTTTTTCGTGTCTTTAACCATATAATTCATTTTGTTCGGCCATTTGTAGACGTAGTCGAGTAGTATACAGAAGTACAACTTTTTGAATATTACTTTTTCAAAACTGCCTCGATGGCGCAGTTGTAATGTGTAGGCAGTACGACTGCTGTGCTTAGGTTTCGGGTTCAATTCCCGGGTCGGGGGATCGAACGCGAGACCTCAGCGTCAGCCTGTCGTAACGCGTACGCTAATCAACTGCGCCACCGAGGCAGTCAGAAAAAATATATTGACAAATTACATCGAGAGTACTGTTCGTACATGACCTACGTGGCCACTTTCGGGTTCAGTGTGTCAGTTGGCTTCTCCACAGACCGGTTTCGGCGACGCGCATGCGCACTGCATCCCACGTGTTATGTAGTATACGTTATTCATTGTCGATTCTTTATTGCCGTACGTAGATATTAGCGTATGAGTGCTAGTTTTTGGATGCTGTTTAAACTATATTTTTGGTATAACAGACTTAAAGGAAGGACTGCCTCTGTGGCGCAGTTGTAATGCGTACGCGTTATGGTTGAGTCCAACGCTGAGGTCTCGGGTTCGATCCCCGGGTCGGGTAAAGTGGTATTGGGTTTATCTATTACGAAATGCTCAGTATCAGCCCGGAGTCTGGAATTTGTGCCCGGTATGGCGATAGGCAAGCCCCTTATCACAATGTGGGCGGAGATACGGTGAAATGTGGGTGTACTGGTTACACTTCTACCTACCCCTTCGGGGATTACAGGCGTGAGTGCGTATGTATGTACTTAAAGGAAATAAAATGATATAGTTTTATTAATCATGTAGGCAATTAAAGTAGCGCTTATGACAAGTCAGTACAAAATAAAGAAACTTATGTATAGAAATCATTTAAACTAATGTATACATAACTTACATAGCATCATTAAAATACAAGCCAAGTCGGAAGCCTTTGGGTGGCTTGAAAAACTCTGACACTAGGTTGGCCACTAACCATTCGATAAGAAGAAGAAGATTAAAATACACTTGGAGTTTATAAAATTTACAATATTTCTATTGAAGAATAGTCATGAACTGTTAAGTATTATTATTGTTTTTTATTTTTTCTTCTTTTTTATGGGCGATATAGACCATAGGCATTACCGAAACGGCACGTGTTTCAAAACTACCACCGGATCCAAATCGACTCTGAGAAGACCCGGCAAAACAAACTCAGTGGGCTTACTTTACCATTAGATTTTACGCGGCGCGACCCAGTCCTGAAGATCCAGCTAGTCAAACTCAGTGGGCTTGTTTTTGGTTCGGTTTTTTAAATATATAATATATATAGATTATACAGCTAAAAGCTTTTTTATAGCAGAGGCTGGAAAACGAGCAACTGGGTCACCTGATGGTAAGTGATCTCCACTGACTAAGAATATCAAGAATACCTCAAGAATGATGAACGCGTTGTTGACCTTAAAGGAAAGGGATGGGAAGGGGATGACTTATGATTCATGGGTACCTATTACCCATATTTTGTTGCTTGAATGACGAAATGAGCAAGTCGCTCGCCTGATGGTAACGCCCGCACGCCTGCCCATAAACAGTAACAACACCGCACAGGACTTTGAAATGCATGGTACTGGACTGCGCTTGTCACCATGAGGCATAAGTTTTTAAGTCTCATAATGCCCAGAAATTTCACTGGCTTCAATGTCCTTCAAACCGAAACACAACAGTGCTGACACATTGCTGCTTGACGGCAGAAATAAATAAAGCTGTGGTTCCAACCCATACGGCTTCTCGCATACGAGGAACCTACCACCTAAACAACCCAGACCTGCGCGAGAAAATGCTATGCTTATAAAACTATTGAGCAAAAAACTGAGCCCCTTCAATTATTTTTGATTAAGTTAGGGACTAGTTCGATTAGTTTAGGGACTGCTCCTAAAAACACGGAAGCAAAGCCTGCTGAAATGCTACTTCGTTTAATCGGATTTGCAATCTGTGCTACATAATCAAACATCCTGTAGAAACAGTTTCAAGACTTTCATTACGTGACCTGACGAAAGATGTCACCAGATTTACTCAACCAAAATGCAACTACACTTATTGTTTAGAAAATGGACAAAGAAATAAAAAATACTAAATTTGGTGATAACGCTGAATAGCTATCGTGGCGCATGAGTATCTAAGAAACAAAAGGTCGCGAGTTTGAGTCTCACACTGAAACAAGTTGTGTGACGAATCATATTGCTTTATCCTATAGTTGACGTTAATAAACGGGCAAGTGGGTCACCTCATGCTCTGCACTTCATGAACACCCAAAATACCAGAATTAGGGACGCGTGGATTGGCAAGAGGAAGAGGGATTTGGGCCTCCGGTAATCTCACTCGCCGTACGAAACGCCCCAGCAAGCTGCTACTTCTCATTGGTTTTCTGTGAGAGTAGAATAGTAAACCGGTGGAGCCAGCACATTGACGCTGTAGACAAAAGTGTATACAGAGGGACTCTACCACTTATAGAATAAGAACTAGCGTGTCAAGGGCTAACCGCCAATTTAAAGCATCCGAAACTGAAACCAAAGCTAGGCAATGTTATATGGTAAAAAAACTATTACATACGTACTCACGCCTGTAATTCCCGAAGGGGTAGGCAGAGGTGTAACCAGTACACCCACATTTCGCCGAGCGTATCTCCGTCCCACGATGTGATAGGGGGCGAGCCTATCGCTATACCGGGCACAAATTCCAGACTCCGGACTGATACTGAGCATTTCGTATTAGGAAAACCCAATACCACTTTGCCCGACCCGGGGATCGAACCCGAGACCTTAGCGTTGGCCTCAATCGTAACGCGTACACATTACGACTGCGCCACCGAGGCAGTGAAAAAAACTGTAGGTTCATACAATCCAGATTACAAATCTATTAGGACATTGGAACTAGGAAGTAAAGATCTGGTGAATTATTTTTTTAACGTATAGTTACATCAGTAATTGGTGTCAATTTATCGGTCAAATTCAGCGTATCTTCTGCTAAATTAGATTTTATGTCATTTCTTACATTTGTTATGACATCCAATAGTTTTTTAGACTTCTTGATATTCTAGTTCTTAGTATTTCAAAAGAATACCTGACTGCTTTTTTAATAGTGATTTCTTATGTTTACGCGAATATTACACATTGAAATAAAACTATTTTATACAGATTTTATCGCGGTTTAATTTTATTTTAGTCCCGACGTGAGAGACCCGTGACCACGAAGGCTGAAAAGCTTTTGAAACGTAACTAGTTTTATTTCATTGCTTTTTTTAACTGTGTATTCATTCGGTTAGTCAGTTTAAAAGCTGTAGAGACACACTGTAGACACGCCGGCTCAATTAACACTGTCTCACAGAAAAGTGGCATAATGTGGCAGTTTGCTACTGCGTTTCATGCGGTGGGAATGATTTACAAATCCTTGCTCCTTTTCCCAATCCCCATTTTTTAAGGTCAACGCATCTATGATTCTTTTGGTATTGTGGATGTTCATGGGCGGTAAATCAATCCCATGACCCACTTACACGTTTGCGGGCCTTTGCTATAAACAAACTATAGACAGGCCCGCAAATTGTGGCGAGCGACGAGACAAACAAGGTCTTAATGTTTTTGGACTCTAATATATCTGTCCATATCTACGAAGAATTAGAAAAATAATTTAATTAACACGCTTGATAATATTTATAGACAACCCAAGTATGAGAACCTCCATTGTGTAAAAATTAAACTATTCAGTACGTACAACCAATTACAAGAGGCCAATTCTCGTAATTTTAAATGTTCAAAATATCATTCCGATCTAGTCTCAGCGTCAAGAAAGTTGCAAATGGCATTCTCTTAAACCAATAATCAACGTCAAATAATGAAGATATCTAATGCACCTAGCATTAACAGTAGCATTATACCGTATTGGCTTCAGTCAACTTTTATTCTACATTCAATCTCATTACGATCTACGTTCACATTTGACGTTGATTATAAGATTGATTATTAAGAGAATGCCATTTGCAACTTTCTTGACGCTGAGACTAGATCGGAATGATATTTGAACATTTAAAATTACGAGAATTGGCCTCCTGATTGCACAACATGCCTTTTGTTGGACAAGTTCAAGACGGTTTGTTATATACTGTACGTTATAATAATGGTCTGCCTTGATACACTTTGCACAATACCATTGACAGCTGAATTTTACTTTATATACATACCACCATTCTAAAACATCGTATCTGCAGAACTTCGACTTTAGGCTTTATTGCTTCAGATATTAAATCACCTTTTGAATTTCAAATAGTGAAGTGTATTTCATTTTCGATGGTTATTTATCGTATCTGCGAATCGTAGAATAAACACATCTTCATATACAAGCGACTTTTTTGTTCATCAGTTATGCAAGTTTTTTTTTACGTCCTTTGCATTATTTATAACTTTATTATATGTATTAGATTAGTTAATATTAGAACTAAATCTTTTTGTAGAAATAATTGAAATATTATATATTACCATAGATACATAATAGCTTTTCTATGTGTATGATATTACTAACTGTGTTATTACTGTACCATATTTTATTTCGGGAAATTGGGTTATGTTTTGCAAAATGATAATAATAATACAAGGCTCTGTAATATATACGTCCCACTACTGGACGAACATTAAAGCATTAAGCATATTAGCAAGCCATAACAAAGGATATAGACGAAACTTAGAAAAATTAGAGAAATTAAAACCAACGTACGTTTTTTGAGTGGTAGAGCCACGCTATAAAAACTTTTGTCTACAGCATGAATGGGCAGGCTTCAATCATCCCTTTCCTTCCCCTTTCCCCTTCAGGTCGGCAACGCGCCCGTGATTCTTTTGGTATTGTGGGCGTACATGGGCGGTGGAGGTGACCCGCTTGCTCGTTTCCGACCTATGATATAAAACAAACCTGCAACCATCGTCTCGACAGTCCGTACCACCCACCGTTGAGCTATCGGCACTTATTTCACAATAAATGCTATTTAATTATGTTATATATGTTTATGTATATTATTTATGTAGGTAGCTATTATTAATTATGTATAATGGAATAGATTGTCGCTGAATTTTATTACTTTATTAAAAGGTTAACTACTTGGTCATTAATGTTTAAAATAATATTATTGCTCTTTTGATATCATCTGTCTATTATTTTCTTTATGGGCGAGTATTTTGTCTTTTAACTGGAATTATCAATATCATATTTTGGTATATGATTTATCTATCTATAAAATCTGTAATTTTTTTATTTCAATGTTTTTACTAACAACAGATCATCGTATTATCTTGATTTTTAATATTATTTTATATACAATATGTAACAACAATCCTGTTGGGCATTTTATCTGTGATATCAGAATCGATATTCAAACGTGATGAAAAATCTCGCAGACGAAAATGGACGGACTATAAAAATAATAATATTTATTATTTAAACTTTAATTAATTTATTGTTTGTAAACCGTATTTCGATTGATTAACTCTGCAAGAGATCATGGCTTGGATCCAGAGCGAGATAGCTAGTTGCGGCGTTCACGTACATCAAACGTGCAGCGCCTCCGCCTTCGTCAACACACACAAAAAATCTGATGTAATTAACATTTTTGAAATATGTTCATCTTTCTAAGCTACATGTGTAGGAATAATATTTCGCTTCTGTTAATTTTTTTTTTCATTTTAACTATTTTTATTAAGCTATATGTCTATCTTCACGACCCAAAAAGGGCCAACAGGGTTTTTGTTATATACTGTATATATTTTGTTTTCTACTATCCTTGCATTGGTTTTCAATTTATTTTGTTAATACTAATCAACAACTATGAATCAATTAGAATTTATTATAGAAAACGGGTGAATGTTTTAAGTATTTTTTACCATCAGGCCGCTTAGCATATGTCCACGAGATATGTCCCGCACGAGAAAGAAAACTTTGTCTATATAAACTTGTCGCATTTATACCATAACTACATAGAGAGGGAGTCATAATATATAGAGATAGCAAGAGGAATCGAGACAGCAACATTTTATCGTGACATGACTACTGGGCATGTTAGCTTTAATAGACATGTAGACATATCCAAATAAAGCCGGATTTTCACGACAAACCGAGTTGACAAAGTATCTCGAGACGCATATGTTAAGCCCGCAGGATCAGGAGGCCAATTCTCGCAATTTTAAATGTTCCAAATATCATTCCGATCTAGTCTCAGCGTCAATAAAGTTGCAAATGGCATTCTCTTAAACCAATAATCAACGTCAAATGCACCTAGCATTAGCAGTAGCATTATACCGTATTGGCTTCAGTTAACTTTTATTCTACATTACGATCTATGTTCACATTTGACGTTGATTATTGGTTTAAGAGAATGCCATTTGCAACTTTGAACATATTTTGAATCTGCCGACCTTCTGCAATAAAAGGCTCGCGGTCTGCTCTCTATAGTACAAAGCCACGTTCTACTGTTATCAAGTACGATGCCAATTTGGTACAATTGATCATTTGTAGTGACAATTCTATAAATACGACGCGACGGTCGCAGGACGCAGTTTATGCCTCTTGAGTGTTGACCTTTCCTCGCGATCCTTTTTGTACTGAGTCGATTGCCTCGGCTATTTCTTGTTATAAAATATTTTAATATGGTTATAAAACTTTCAAGGAGTCTGGGTTATAATAATATAATATTGTATATCTGATACTTTGGTGTGCATATTAGTATTGTCTTTTATGCATTACAATAAAAAAATAACTTTATAGAAAACTAGCTTTTGCTCGTGGCTCCGCCCGCGTGATCGGCGTTTTCCGGGATAAAAAGTAGCCTATGTTACTCAGTGATAATGTAGCTATCTAAGGGCAGAATATATTTTTAAATCGATCCAGTAGTTTTTAAGTTTATTCGTTACATAAAAAAAAACAAATCTTTCTTTATAATATTAGTGTAGATTGAATTTTTTCTGAGGGGCTAGTACGGAAACTTGCGAAAAGTTATTCGAGCTGTCATCGACAACAATTTCTATGAGATTTTAGTACAGCGCCTCTATCGTACGTAAAAAAACTAATATATATGGAATATAGACCAATGATATTTAAGGAATTATCTATCGAAACCCTCGATACCTTTACATTACGATTTTGATAGTTTTCCGTGCTAGCCCCTCTGATTTGACGATTTGTCGAAAACACAAAAGAAATGTTATGAGTATTTATAGATACACAAAAAAACAAACATACTCGGCTTTTTCGTCTGTAAAATGAAATGTTAGGTACATGAGACACAAAGTTCGGTGTCTGCACTGAATGAATATTGGTGTCATCCACAAATATTGCTCAAATCATATCAAAATCAAATAAAACTTTGTGCGTAACTGTTGGGTGTTATTTATTTATCATTATGAAGGCTGCCATCTTGACTTTGTGAGACCCTTTCCTCCTTCGATATCTAATTATGTTTTTTATAGGAAAATGTTTACTTATTCCTATTAGAAAATTAGTATGGTCAAGAGATTTTATCTTTATCTTTAGAGACCGTCCGTTTTACCACATCCTACCATCATTGGTTAAGAATTTTTAACCGACGAAAAAACACGGTGAAGTTTCTCAATTCGACGCGTCTAATTGTTTTTTTTTACTGCCTGGATAGGCAGACGAGCAAACGGGCCATCTGATGGTAAGTAGTCACCGCCGCTCATAGACTTCTGCAATGCCAGGGCACAGCAAAGCCGCTGCCTACCGTCGAAGGATTACTCTTTTTAAACCTCGTTTAAAGAAGGACATGTCATAGCTCAGGGAACACCGGTGCAGGGAGTTCATTCCAGAGCTTGCACGTATTTTTGTTTGTATTATATTTGTGTCCGAATTTGATAATTCTTGTATTGTTCGATATGGTACATATAGCTGCAAGTAATCAATGATTGTATAAAACATAAACAATAATTAATTAGTGTATTTCTCCTCTCTAATAAGTTTAATTATATTATTATCTATTTATATATTATCATTCCTGACTTATTAAATTTGAAATTGTAATTATTTCGATTTCCAATAATTATTTTCAGTGCATGCTGTGGCTTCTGAAGGTAATGCATTTATCGTGTAAGTTACAATGTAATTATCACTGATTGTCCCAAATAAAAACATAAATTAAAAAAGATATTCCTATTTAAATGTCAAAAAGCAATTCCACCCCTAAAGAAATGAAATCGGGGATGACTACAACTATGGCATTTATGCACTGATTTTGATGAATCGTTAACTAAAAGTCGTAAAATAAAAACTTTTAAGCAAAAATAAAACCAATAGGTATAAAATACATATCTAAAAATAAAATGAACAAATTCTGAGTCGGTACTATCAATCATTTGGCTGGAATTGGACGTCGTAAAAAGTTGTTTAGCTAACTGAACTAAATGAGCACTAGGTTAAATCTAGACTTATGCTGAATGCAACTCGTGACTCACCTACCGTTAGGCAACAGCGACGTGTCAAACATCCAGCGCGCTCTAATTGCATATTTCAGGTTCTAAAGCTTTTGCATGTGAACTGCTTTTTAATTATGTTTGTTTTCTTTTGAGGGTTTTTAGTGGAACGATGGCTTCAGAATACTAATCGATGGTTCTGTAGAAGAATACCACCAGCACATTATCATCTGGTTAAATTATTTGTATGCTAATTTGTATAATTTGTTTTTTAACTGGAAAGTAGAAGCGATTAGCTAGAAGTAGGTAGAGTTTCAATAATAATAAAATAAAAATCTTGTACAACGTAATATTGACAGATAAACTCACACCTGTATCCCGCAAGGGGTAGGCAGAAGTGAAACTAATGCTGCATTTAAGTTTCGTTGAGCTTATTTCCCTCCCATGATGTGATAGGCGAGCTTATCACCATACCAGGCACTAAGTCTAATTCCGACTGCTGTGCAACTCATGTGTATTTTTCCAAATCGAAAACTCAATCACAATTTGTGATTGCCCGTCCCTGGAATTTGAAGAAGGGTCCTCACGGTATTTAAGCCAATGAGGCGACTAATACATTAAATAAAATATTGAGAACTAAGAAAAAAAGTAAAAAGTTTGTTTACATTTTAAGTCAGCAAAGTTTATATTATGTATGGTTACATCCAAAGACGTCCCGACGAGCACATGGTGAAGCTAGCCCTAGACATACCAACAACGAAGCGTACATGTGGTAGACCACCCGCCACCTGGTTGACGACGGTCGAAAAAGACCTGAAAGAAGCTCAACTACAAAATGACTGCACAAAACCGTGCGGAATGGAAAATACGGATAAGGATGGCCGACCTAAGTAAATGGGACTAGGTCTAGCGAGAAGTAGAAGAAAGTTTATATTATGTCAGATATAATCATTGTAACAGGTTGACAAGGTGGTAGGTCCCTCGTTTGCGAGAGACCGGCTGGGTTGGTACCACCGCTTTGTCTATTTCTGCCGCCAAGCAACAGTGTGTAAGCACTGTTGTGTTCCGGTGTGAAGGACATTGAAGCCAGTGTAATTACTGGGCATTATGAGACTTAACACCTTATGTCTCGGGGTGACGAGCGCAGTCATGTCATGCAGTGCTTTATTTAAAGTTCTATGTGGCGTTGCTTCTGTTTATGAGCAGGCGTGGCGCTTACCATCAGGCGAGCGACCTGCTCGTCTCGTCATTCAATCTAATAAAAAAAAAAAAAAAAACAGAATGGTAATACATATAACTTATCTCTGGAATGGCATAATATGTATTACGCGTAATGGAGTTTTCTCTTAGATATGCTTGTGTAATGGTTGTTCTGTGTGAAAGTACATTATATATCACTCTCAATTATTATTTATGACGTGCAATTTTAAATCAATTTTTGTAGCAACTGGGTACTCTATGAGTGATTTTTTTGTTGGAATACAATGTCGTTGCTTAATTAACAATACCGCGTAAGTTAAATTGGCTTAGTTATCAGGAGAGACATGAATCTGTTTTTTTTTAATGAAAACGTGTGATGTTACCAATGAATTCCGCGATGACAGAACTATTTGAATATCGTGCTTTGTATGATTAATTTATTTTTTTGTGTAAATTTATTGAATATGCGGCAAAAGCAATTTATCCAATGACAATATCACATGGCCAATTTTCGAGTTACGCGGTATTGTTAGCTAAGCGACGATATGATTTTCTATAGATTTTTTCATACTAGAGATCGGCAATCAAGGAAGTAGGTCACGTGATGGTAAGTGATCTAGAATACTAGAAGAGTGGGTGCGTTGTCGGTCTTATAGGACAGGAGTGGTGTCTCGACGATTTTGGGCTTTCGGTAATCTGGCTCACCGCACGAAAAGCAAGTTACCACTTCACGTCAGTTTTCTGTAAGACAGTGGTATCATCCCATTCACGCTGCAGACAAAATTGGCTTCACCGTGACTCTATCAATTTAAAAAAAAAAATATTAATAATAAAAAAATACCTTTTTAATGTTGATACTGTTATAAATAATTTGTAACGAACTTCAAGTCAGTTTTTGTTTGTTTCCATGTTTGTGATATCCGACGCTTGTGTGACAATAGGACGCCCCCAGAACTGGGCGTCAATGTGACTCATTGATAATGAAAGTGTATTTATCACGTAAATAATAAAAACAAATGACACAACGTGCGCCAATATTGATGCACTTTGTAATGTTATGACTATACACAAACAGACTAAATAATACATAATTTTAGTAATCTATTTTTATTTTTTTTAATAGCCTACACTGTGTCTCACTGCTGGGCAAAGGCCTCCCCTTTACTCTTCCACTGGATTCGGTCCTCTATGAGCTTCTCCCATTTCGCCTCGAAAGCGTCCAATTCGTCTCTCCATCTCTCAATCTATACTAATATTATAAAGCTGAAGAGTTTGTTTGTTTGTTTGGTTGAACGCGCTAATCTCAGGAACTACTGGTCCGATTTGAAAAAAAATCTCAGTATTAGATAGCCCATTTATTGAGGAAGGCTATATAACATCACGTTAAGACCAATACGAGCGGAGCACTAATGAAGAATGTTTCAAAATCGTTTTATTTTCCTTTTGAGAGCTTCCGCTGTTATCCCAAAGTAACTATTCCACGCTGACGAAGTTGCAGGCAAAAGCTAGTATATTATATAATATATCAAGTGACTGCATCGGTGGCGCCGTTGTAATGCGTACGCGTTACGACTAAGGCTGACACTGAGGTCTCGGGTTCGGTCCCCGGGTCGGGTAAAAGTGATATTAGGTTTTGGAGTCTGAAATTTTGCCCGGTATGGCGATAGGCTCGCCTCCTATGACATCAAGGGACGGAGATACGCTCGGCGAAATTTGGGTGTACTGGTTTCACCTCTGCCTACGCATTCGGGGATTACAGGTGTGAGTGCGTATGTATATATATGTATGTATGTATAAAATTCTAATCCCGGAAAAGATTTAGTCATACTTTTGGCGGGAGACAATAGCTAGTACATAAAATGTGGTACAATCGAATGAGGCATAAAGGTTGCCAACTCCAAGGTTGTAAGCAGCACGTTGTAGAGATTATTCAGAGTATGCTCAAGGAGTGCCTTTGACTATAAAATATTAGCTTTTAATCTATTTTTAAACAACTTAAAAAGGAGGTAAAGGTATATCTATGTATGTAAAGTTGGCGATTTCTCTAAAACTATTGAATCGATTATGAAGATTATTTTTGGAAGTGGTTTTTTATAAGTTAGTTAAGTTATTTGACTGCCTCGGTGGCGCAGTTGTAATGCGTACGCGTTACCATTGAGGCCAACGCTGAGGTCTCGGGTTCAATCCCCGGGTCGAATAAAGTGGTATTGGGTTTTTCAATTACGAAATGCTCACTATCAGCCCGGAGTCTGGAATTTGTGCCCGGTATGACGATAGGCTCGCCCCCATCACATCGTGGGACGCAGATAAGCTCGGCGAAATGTGAGTGTACTGGTTACACCTCTGCCTACCCCTTCGGGGATTACAAGCGTGAGTGCTCATATGTGTTTTTTATAAGTATGAAATTCGTCAAATTTATATCCGTAGGGGTAAGCAGAGGTGTAACTAGTACTGCCTTAGTTCGCCAACGATATGATTGACATCCTAGCTAATATTATAAATGCGAAAGTGAGTTGGATTGTTTGTTACGCTTTCACGCCTTAATCGCTGAATCTTTTTTGGTGAATTTTGGTACAGAGATAGATAGGGACCCTGGAGACGATTATTGGCCACTTTTTATACCGGTTATAGGCTACTTTTTATCTCGGAAAAGATTGTTCACGCGGGCGGAGCCGCGAGCGAAAGGTAATTATCTATAATTCGAATCACAAAATATGAAGTCACGCCTGTATCACCTATTGGGTAAACTGAGGTGTAACTAAGTGCAATAACTAACTAATTAACTAGGTGATGTACTGCCTTAGTTCGCTAATGCTGTGATATGATAAAGGCGGAGCGTATCGGCAGACAGTTTTGTCTACAGCATGAATGGGCCGGCTCGTCCGGGTCGTTAGCACTGTCTCACAGAAAACCGGCGTAAAGTAGCACAGCTTTGTCTATTTTTGCCGCCAAGCAACAGTGTGTAAGCGCTTTTGTGGTCCGGTTTGAAGAATATTGTAGCCAGTGAAATTACTGGGCATTATGCAGCATTATGTCTAAGGGTGACGAGCGCAGTGTCATGCAGTGCTTTGTAATTCTTTGCAATTCTGTGTGGCGTTGCTTCTGTTTAGGAGAAGGCGCTTACCATCAGGCAATGCTCTTCTCGTCATTCAAGCTAATAAAAAAATTATCATTGAGGGTCATAAACTGCCTACAGCGTGATTCTATTTGTTATACAGATATCCCTATTCACAAATACCCCATAGAAACTAAATAATCATGTGAAATTACCATCACACAAAGAAAAACGTGTATAAATGTATCGTGCCAATATAATGCAACTCGACCTTGATGCCGCTCTCTGCGTCCGTCCGGCTTGACAGTTCAAACTGACCGTGAAATTAAAATTGGTAAAATTATATTTTGTTTACGGGTTACTCGCCATTGTTTCGTTAATATTTTTTTCTTTATTATTCTTTCGCAACTGTTACAGGAAGATTTCGGAATAGTTCCGAGTTTTTGTTGTCTTTACTTTTCAAGTGCGAATGGTTTTTTCGTCGTGTTGAGTTTATTTTTAAATTGTGTTTGCTGTAATTGTTAGATTACGCTTTGAGGTGTGCTAGGGAGACATGGAGACTGCGACGTCTAGCGATATATCCGCTTTGTATGAAATTATATAGAAGCGGTCGCGCGTCGCTCTCTCCTGCCTCGGTCGCATACCTCGAAATATAACTTTAGCTGTTTTTTTATAGCATAGACCAAATTAATTATTGTTCAATACAATGATTATGATAGAGTCTTTAGAGTCTAAATTATGCTATGGTTGTCATGTATTAGAAAACATATTTTTTTATACGCGTCGAATCGTAAACGTCCTCAGTTTTTTCGTCGGTTTAAAATCAAATTTGTACAGAGTACAAAATACTCTACAGAATATAAAAGTCCATTTTAAAAAATCTTTTCGAATGGTAAACATAACAAAAAGTATTTTTCAGGTCTTTCATTTAGTTTATCACACACAGTTTGTCGAACTTCTTTCCGTCCCAAGCTTTGATAGAGAGCGTTACACCAGTCACAAATTCCAATCACGAGCGAATGTGTTTTTAGGATTTAAAAAAAAAACAATACAAATTTTGATTACCCGACCCGATATTCGAATTCAGGACATCATGGGTGTTCACAAGCCACCATTAGACCTACGAGCGATTTTTAAAATAACACATTAAATTGATTGAAATTCCATTAATCATTTAAATCGTTTGAATTGATTGATTATCGATACGATAACAATATTATATCTTATCGGATGTGCTAATTACGATAGTTAGATAAGATCGATATGTTTTGATTAAATGTAGGAATTTGTTTCTCTGAGAAACATGACAAATACCATCGACAAAAACAAAATATCTTGTAAGTAGGTACGCTGTAGATAAGTCTAGACTCTAGGTCATGAATGATTCGCCTCGACCGGAGTATTACCACTATCTAATCAAATACTATAATGTATACTACTAGACAAGCTGTGCGGTACAAAGAAACTGCGCACTTAGTTACGGTCAATTGACCGCAACTCATTTAGTCGCCCGCGAGAGAGTGACAAGAGCAGTTGTTGTTGTTTGAATAGCTGCGAACGTTAAATTCGATAAACTAACACGAAATTGTTTATTGTGACCTATCAAACATTGTCATTATTTACGTGCATATATTATTCATTCAATTTGAAGTTATTTTACGGAAGTAACTATATTATATATTGGTTTTATCGATCGAAAAATTCATTCATTGTGAATGAAAACTAATACTAAACAAAACAGCCGTCTCAATATTGCCATCTCGCTTATTTTCAACTCCTCTCGCTCCCACGCCTTAGACGTCATTCCCGCCTCGCCGGCCGTGTATGCAACACAATTTTACTTCTGAACAGCCCGTCTATGATATTTAAGTCTTTGTATCTAATAGAAAATGGTGTGAAGTGTCAGTTTGCAGTTACGTTACGTACATGGTGAATCAGATTTTCGGAGGCTTAAATCTTAGTGATTTCTTAGGTTTACGCGAATATTACACATTGAAATAAAACTAGTTTATACGGATTTTATCACGGTTTAATTTTTATTATAGTTCCGAAGTTTCTAAAGCTTTTCTGCTTTCGTGGTCACGGGAGAGACTGCGGTGTAGGTTGTCTCGAAAAGTTGCCTACCTTCATTAAAAAAAAAAAACAAATATTTTTTTTAATTTTTTTAATTATGACAGCCTCGGTGGCGCATTTGTAATGTGTACGCGTTACGATTGAGGCCAACGCTGAGGGCTTGGGTTCGACCCCGGGTCGGGTAAAGTGGTATTGGGTTTTTCTTTTACGAAATGCTCAGTATCAGACCGGAGTCTGGAATTTTTGCCCGGTATGGCGATAGGCTCGCCCCCTATCATATAAGGGACGGAGATACGCTCGGCGAAATGTGTGTGTGTACTGGTTACACCTCTGCCTACCCCTTCGGGGATTACAGGCGTGAGTGCGTATGTATTTTTAATTATTTAAAAAGTTAGTTGACACTAGTCCGATCTACACTGAAAGAACTCACGGGTGTCTCGGGTCCAACTGCCAGACCTCAAGAAATACACAAAGTATGTGTAAATTCATTATTTCCGTAGTGTATTTCTTTAAACATTTGAATTAAAACATATAGGACATAATGAAAGTATTTTTTTTGTAATTCAACAAAATTTTAAATGGAAATAGTATTTTTTAATTTACTGCCTCGATGGCACAGCTGTAATGCGTACGTGGTACGACTGCTGTGCTGATGTCTCAGGTTCGGTATCCGGGTCGGGTAAAGTGATATTGGGTTTTTCTATCATGAAATGCTTAGTATCAGCCCGGAGTCTGGAATTGTGCCCGATATGGCGATAGGCTCACATCATTGGACGGAAATAAGCTCGGCGATATGTGGGTGTACTATCATCTTTGGTGTACTAGTTCCATCTCTGCCTACCCCTTCAGAGGTTACAGGCGTGAGTGCGTATGTATGTATTTTTTAAATAAATGTGTCTTTAAGTCATAGTTTAAAAACAAACAAAACAACTATTATAATGGAATTTATCATTGAATATATAATTTTTTTATCTGTATTTCATGTGTATCAGATCGTGTGTACGAGAGGGAGAAAGCTATACGTAAATATGCATAACTCGCGACAGTTTCTCTGTTGTTTGCACGCTATGTGTTTTCTTCTATGAAAATTGTTGTTCGGTAATTCAGTTTTATTTAATATGTACTTAAGTTGTATGAGTATGTGTCGTATATAGTATCTGAGATCTGAGATATATAGTACAGTTTTTTTTTATAAAAAATACCTTTTGAAGGTTCACAATGAATACGGACGCATAGATTGCGATATGTTACTATTATAACATAACAAAATCAGAATAAAGCGAATAATTGTAGTACGCACAAAAATTTGCACCATTGCAGGAATTGAAACCTGATCATCTCTTTCCGCATTGGCATACTCCCAAATCACTTATCATGAATCGAAAGTTATTGTATGCTCACATTTTTATCTTCGAAGGGGTAGACAGAGGTGCAATGCATACACGTTTCGTCGATACTATTTCCGTCCTATGGTGTGATAGGAGTGAGCCTATCGCCACACCGGGCCCGGACAATTCATATGTGAGTTTTAGGATAACTAAGGAAAACCTGTTATTAGCTTTATTTTTTTAAATGTGCGTAAATGATATTCTTTTTTCGGTATGGCTGTTGGTTTTCTAAATAAAAAAAGAGAATTGAAATCTCTAGCAGAAATTGTGGTTCCTCAACTTAGGATATGAGCCCATGACCTCGGCAGTTTCTCAGCCTAATAGGCTGTCTTTCGACCAATGAGGTGATACTATTAGTCCAATGAAATGTCACACAAATTTTACATTTAAGGATTGAACCTGGGATTTCACAGTCACATCTGAATATGGTATCTTGTCGCAAGTATTTTGAGGTCAATTAATGTGGCGCCAATTTTTATAATGTCGACACCACATGACCACAAACTCGATGTCAAGTTCAGTTCAGTCCGAAAGCGGTGACTAAGGAGATGACTCATCAATCACAAGCGAAATATTGAGTGGTAGAGCCACGCTGTTGACAGTTTTGTCTACATCATGAATGGGCCGGGTCATTACAATGTCTCACAGAAAACCGACGTAAAGTAGTAGCTTGCTGTTGCGTTTCATACGGTGAGTTAGATATATTTTTTTTTTATATTGATTCCTAATTGTTATTCCTTTCGGTACAAACTGTTATTTCATATCATTGCTATTACCTATATTCTAAATTAATCTAAAAAAATAATCTAAGTTATGTCAAATAAGAATGCTGTCTTACACCTATTATTGGTGAGTAGGCTAGTCTAGATCATAGTATTAATGAACAATATTTTGTTAGTATGCCTACAAACTGTTGGCGTGTCATTATAAATAAATAAATAAATATCCGGAGGCCCAAATCCCCCTTCGCTTCATAATTGCTAAACCAACCAAAAAGTCATTGAATGTGACTTATTTGGTATTGAAATACGATCCATTGAATTTATTTTCCGTGAAAATAACCTAACAACGGCTACACACTGAGCGTATTTAGCGCGTACTTACATACATGTCATGCCTTTAATGTATACTACTAGACGGGCTGTTTAGAAGTAAAATTATTATATATAGTAATTAGTTAAAATATGTAGTTACGTATATATGCAATGGTAATTAATAGTACATCATACTAATATTATAAATGTGAATGTGAGTTTGTTTGTTACGCTTACACGCGAAAACTACTCAACCGATCGTAATGAAACTTTGTACACATATTCTTGAAGGTATAAGGAGTAACATAGGATACATTTTATGAAAAAAATCTATTTGTTTGTTACGCTTTCACGCCTAAATCACTGAACCGATTTTGATGAACTTTGATGTAGAGATAGATGGGACCCTGGAGACGGTTATAGGCTACGTTTTATTTCGGAACAGTATTCACGCGGGCGGAGCCGCGTGCAAAAGCTAGTACAGTCATAAAACTTCACTGTTGCGAAATATAGGCACTATTATACCTAGCCACTTACAGTAAAAAATAGCGTCAGTCAAATGTTTAAGTAACCATTTAGAAATATTTATTTTTAACTACTCAAAATTAAAGTTTAAATAAAGAACTTACAATCAAACGTTAATTATCTCAATTGACAATACAAATCAAGTGCAAAACACCCAAGGTTGGCGTGTGGTAAAAAATAACTACTGGATTCACTTTGGTGTTGCCATAGTAAAAAAAATGTTTCTATAAATTATGCAAAGGTCGTTTGCCATTTCGTAACAATGTCTTATCAAGTGGCAATACTCACTTGGAACAAGTTCTCGTAAATTGGCGGGAAATGTCGATTGCTAAAATTAATTGCTTACAGTATGTAGGTATGGTTTATTAATGTAATACCTATGTCACAAATGAAAACATTAGGTCCTAGTCTAATCAATTAAAACTCCACACACAGTGACACGTTTAGTGATAGGTACTAAATACTGGCCCAAAATACAAGTATCCATAGTACTTAAAATAACAAAAAATGAAGTGTTGTATTTTTGGCGGGAATTCCCAGAGCGGACGGACGTATAATTGAACATAGATCATAAATTCATTGAGACAATATTGAAACGCCCGTACAAAAACAATCGAATTTATTATTCAAGTGTTATTTTTATTTATGACAGCGTAGCTCAGCGGGGTGTGGCTGCCGAGACGAAAGTTGTGGGTTCGAAAACAACGCCAAAGGACATGCACCGCTTAAGTCCTTTTATTATTAGAAATTACATGTGTATTCAATGTTAATTATTTTTACTTTTAACAGAAATAAAACCCACTCATAAAACTAAAAAGCTATAAATAAAATTAAACAATTTTGAGTCGGCGGTCTTAATTAAACTACAATAACACCGACTCAAAAATTTTGATTTATATTTGGATTTTTTATTCTACTATTTTTTACTGCCTCGGTGGCGCAGTTGTACGCGTTACGACTGAGGCTAACGCGAGGTCTCAGGTTCGGTCCCCGGATCGGGTAAAAGTGATATTAGCTTTTTATATTACGAAATGCTCAGTATCAGCCTAGAATCTGGAATTGTACCTGGTGTGACGATAGGCTCGCCCCCTATCACATTTTGGGATGGAGATACACTCGGCGAAATGTGGGTGTAATGGTTACACCTCTACCTACCACTTCAAGGCTTACAGGCCTGAGTGCGTATGTATTATGTTTTAGTGAAAGAATTATCAAAATAGGTGTATGAATGTCAAAGTTTTGGTCTTTTATCCTTGCAAATTTATCCTAGGAATAAATGCTATTAAATACAAAAAGAATCATTCAAATCGCTTTTTATTTCGTGGAGTTATGCGCGAACATACATAAAAAAAATATACTTACGTGTCGAATTGAGAACCTACTTTTTTCGTCGGGTAAATCTGTCTTCATTGTTAGTTTTAATGAATTCATCAGTACGAATGGTACTTTCACTAAGGGCCTTTAGTTAGAGGGCAAAGTCGTGACTGTAACTAGTGTAGAGCTACTTTGATTTATGTACTTGTATAATAGCTGTCAGCCTCCGTGGACGAGCCTCCGTGGCGCAGTTGGCGTGTAGTCGGCTGTGGAGCGAGAGGTTGCGGATACGATTCCAGCATCGTGACAATTTCGTGATCCAGAAATATTTGTTTCGAGTGTGGCAGGCGACTAGTCGTAATAACTACAAGCCAATTCTTCCTGCAACATGTGTTAAAAAGCATGTTGTACCGACCCCACTTCGAGTGGGATAAGGGCATGCAGAAGAAGAAGATACTAGCTATATATTTTAATGTTGAACGCAATGTAATAGAATGTTGTTGTTTTTAAATTTTGTTTATAATAAATAACAAGTAATTTTTTAGTATTTGCCTCGGTGTGGGAACCGAACCTGCGGCCTCTCGCGTCACAGCCGGCTACTGGCCCACTGCTCCACGAAGGCTGTCGTCCAGGTTCTCATATGTCTAAAATTTTCTCTGTTGAAACTATAACTTTGTTCATAACACTAGAAAAGAGCCGATAGACTCTTTCAATAGTAAAAGAGGTCCGAGCAATGCATTGGAACACTATTTAACATATTATTATGTTTATTGTCTCATATTATTACCATTATGTAGCGCTTACAGCCAGATGCACTCACTAATCGGTAAACGATTAGCAGGTTAAGCAACCCTCGGCGCGGTCAACTGGTCAACCCGCCTGTTATCAACTGACAACAGTCGTTAAGCCAAGTCGGGCTCGAAAACTTTGACACTAGATTACCAACCATTCAAAACAGAACGGAGACACATTATTATTAATTACTTTATGAATAACTACAAGCTATCGGTATTAGCGAGATCACACGGTTCAATTCTTGTTGAGCCACTGCTAAATCACTTGCGTTTTGAATCGTCCGCATAGACTCAATAGGGTAGTGGCCCCAGGTTGAATTTTATACATTATTTTATAAGCAAATGAAAATAATATGCAATAAACCCTTTTGTTAAAATATGATCATAATTGGTTCAGAAATGAGCCCGCAATTATGACTTTAAAGCTTTAAATATTTATATGAGGAAAAGTGGGTGCGTAGTGGGGATATGAAAGAAAGACAGAAGAAAGAAAAATTAATTATTGTCTCCAGTGATACGCATGCAACAACATTAAAGAATCATAAATAAATGAATTAAAAGTAAAATAAAATAAAAAATGCTGCACGCCTGCACCGCGACAACTAGGTTGCTAACTCAGCATGATGCTGTGTTGCGGCACAAACCATAACAGCGCTGATTTTCAGTAGCCACCTAAAAGTGACGTACGGAAGGTAAATCAGCCAATAACACTAAAATATTCCATATCAAACAAGGTACGTAGCTATACATAAAAATAAATTGTAACACACTATCTCGCTTGCACGCGTGCACCGTAATGGCCATTTTACACGGTGACGTCAAAGTTCGCGTCGTCTATCATTTGACTATTATTACCCCTTCTAACAGATTGGAATGGCTTTTAGCTTATTTATTTTTGGACGGATTTATAAAATTCTTTCATCAATATGTTTTGGGAGACTTATTGACTTAAAGAAAAAAAAAACTGACTTTATTTTGACAGCCTCCGTGGCGCTGCGGGCGAGTAGCCGGCTGCGAAGCGAGAGGCCGTGGGTTCGATTCCCACACAGAGACAAATGTTTGTCTAATCCACAAATATTTGTTTCTGGTCTGGGTGTTGTGGGACCGCAAGCCCCTCGTAGTTCCTGATACCCACGATACAGGTTAACCTAGTGTGGGAACAGGATTGTTTGTGTGTGACTGTTGGGTATATTTATTTATTTATTATTATTTTACTCTATTGAATGTATCAACGAAATCCATACCGGTTTTGTTAATTCAACTGAAATAGAACCGAGTGAATCTGCTTTAATTATAGTTGTACACCTTGAATACTCAGACATAACATAAACATGATCGTGTAAGAAAAAAGTGTTGTCATCAATTAGAATTGCATAATTGTCAATTGTTGTGTAATAATTCAATGAATTGTTAATCTGTATAGTTAGAGAAGTGAATGCTGAGCGGACGGCCGTGAATTCGATTCCGGGTGCGGCACACGCTTCCGTTAATGCCGTTACTGGCTTGTTCGTTATTTATGACATTTTCTTTGATGATGTTCTTGTAAATGTTTTTGTTTCTCACTAACCTTGGAGAATTTGACATTGAAAGAATGAGTTTAAGACAAATAATAATAATATCCAGAATTGATTGCCTCGGTGGCGTAGTTGTAATACATACGCATTACAACCTGTGCTGAAGTCTCGGGTTCGATCCCCAGGTCGCGTAAAAGTGATAGTGGGGTTTTCTATTACGAAATGCTCAGTATCAGCCCGGAGTCTGGAATTGTGCCCGATTTGGCAATAGGCTCGGCGAAATGTAAGTGTACTGATTACACCTCTGCTTATCGCTTCGGGGATTTCAGGCGTGAATGCATATGTATATAATCTTCAATGTCTATATTGTGAACAGTTTTTCATTTAAAAAGGCCCAGTCGTTTAGCTCCTAGTACAGACAGAGTGGTAGAGCCACGCTGTAGACACTTTTGTCTACAGCACGAATAGGCCAGTTCGTCTGGCTCTTTAATACAGTCTCACAGAAAACCGACGTAAAGTAGCAGCTTGCTGCTGCGTTTCGCACGGTGAGTGAAATATCCGGAGGCCCAAATTTCCCTTCCCAATCCCTTCCCTTTAAGGTCGGCTACGCGCCCATGATTCTTTTAGTTTATTCTTGTGGGCGTATATGGGCGGTGGAGATCCGACCTATGCCATAAAAAACAGACTGATAAAAGGTTCAAACTTATAACACTCACCCTTTTTCGTCTACGGTTAAACCCTTGCAGTTTAAAGTTTATCCAAGTATTAAGCAATTTTTACCCGCAAAGGTTGAAGCTTTCCCATAGTTTAAGACACGTTAAGGTTCTATAAAGGCACTATAAATCTAGCCTAGCTCTGAGAACTGGCTTCCTAATTGCTATTTGCTTTGCCCAACGCCCGTCTTGACTACGATTACGCAAGCGGACCAAGCCAACCTGTTTTATTACCTACTTTATTTTAAATGTATGGCTGAATTGTTAATTTAGTGGTACAACCACGCTGTAGACAATTTTGCCTATATCATGAATGAGCCGGTTCGACCGGGTCGGTACCACTGTCTCACGGAAAACCGATGTAAAGTAGCGGCTTGCTATTGCGTTTCGTACGGTGAGTGAGATATCCGGAGCCCCAAACCCCCTCCAATCCCAATCCCTTAATGGTCCCTTTCCTTTAAGGTGGGCTACGCGCCCGTAATGCTTTTGGTATTGTGGGCGTACATGGGCGGTGGAAATTATTTACCAATAGATGACCCACTGGCCCGTTTGCCGGCCTATGCTATAAAAAAACTTTAAAGTAGTTTAGAAAAAAAATGCGGTCTACCACGCCGTAAGAAATCCCGTCAAAACTCCATCTGCACATTTTATTAAAAATACTCTGTGTTAGTTATTGTCCAATAAGTTTAGACATTATGACGCGTCATTGCCTATGACAAATAAAAATAAATGTTTATCGTCTATGGTCAACAATTTGCTTCCATGTCGCACATCAAACTATTACCGATCAAATTGGTTTAATATGTCACCATAATTCGATGACGTTGGCCTTTACTCGTAAAAAAAATATAGGTCACTCACCTTTGACAGCAAGCCCTTTGTATACAGCCTTTTTTATATGCAATTGGATATGAACTCTATGTTGTGTATATTAGGGTTTGGAATTAAATATGTGTTCGATTCCATAGATCTAAATTGCCCGTTTATAAAACGATAATACCATATGAATATGCAATAATATCTCATTTTATGAATATTGCTTGTGGTATTCGAATTATATCCTTGTAAGACAAGGTATCTATTTTTAAAAAGGAAACACTGGTCAAGTTTGCATCGGACTCACGCGAAAAAGTTCCTTATCATCTATCAACACATTTAAATGTTTATTTTTTGTTATGTTTAGTATTTGTTAAGAAATTTACCTTAATTACATATAGTCTGTGAAAATTTCACCCAGCTACCTAATACGGTTCAAAAGTAAGAGCCTTTAAATGTAGGAGATATATACAGCGGGTTTAGTACTTAGCAATAGGTTGCGTTGGTAGCGGTTAGATATGGAGCCCTAAAAGCTACTATTAAACATTAACTAACTAGGGTTTTACTACATTAGTGCCAATTAAATGTTTAAGGGGCTAAATTATACATATGGGAGTTCTATTTGAAACATGCCCATACTTAGGAAAGCCCTACTTCGTCAACAGACTTCAAGAAATCATATTTTTTTTATTCCATATCTTTGCTAAATGTGGCCCGATTTTGATAATTATTTTTAAGAGTTTACTTTGAACTATAGACGCCTCATTAAATGCAGTTCTTAACTAACCTAAAAGCATGCTTATAGTTGTTAAGTCTCTGGTATGCGAGAGGCCGCCTGGGTAGATACTACCGCTTTGTCTATTACTGCCGCCAATCATCAGAATGAATGCATTGTAGATTTTCGGTTTAAAGGAAATTGAAGCCAGTTAAATTACTGAAGAGGCGCTGTCTGTTGAAATACATGCTATAAACCTAGTTCACCAGCAAATGCCACAACAGAGGTACAATTATTAAAATATTAACACAATTAGTGTATATTGGCTTATTACAATATAAATGTGACTAGCTCATAAAACAAAGTGTAATCATCCATGCTTTTGATAAATAAATATATTATTATGGGCAGGCGTGGCGCTTACCATCCGGCGAGCGAACTGCTCGTCCCGTCGTTGAGTTGTATAAAAAAATGGAATAGTTGTGTATACCCTTAAATACAGGGTGGATGGCCTCTGTGACATCAGCTCACGCGACGCGACGTTCGCGTAAATGCTTCGGTAATTGATGTTTTAACTCCAATCCATATTTATGCGATGTCAATATGGGAAAACGGCATCAAATTGTAGGGTTTTAATGGGCTGTATGACTAGACTGACGCTGATCGTTAGTTAATCGCAGTGCAACAGATCAATAGTTTTATAAGCAATTAATCGACTTTGTAGACAGTTTTGTCTATTAGCTTAGCTATTTATTTATTTATTTAAGGTATATCCACAGCACAATGTATACAACACTCATACATTACCACTACAAAAGCCAAATTCCAATACATGCGCCAATTACGGATAAACACAACATTTCAATTAAACATTGCTGGCAACACATAGCAGCAACATTCAATAACCCTTCCTTGGCAGTCGGGTAAAACATATTAAAAAATAGATAGATAGATAGAATACTCTTTATTGCACACTAAATAAAGTAGGTAGCTTATAAAACGAGGATCATACAGTAAGGGTGATACAATGGGCGGTCTTATCGCAAACAGCGATTTCTTCCAGACAACCTTAAAAAATACTTAAACTAAAATAAAATAAAATAAAAAGAGGTTATACCTGGTTTAATTAGTCACATTTTTATGTCCAGCGGTAATTTTATTCTTAAAACTCTTGAGGGAATCAAAGAATACATCTATTATAAGTATTAGGCCATAAATATATTACTGGATTTGTTTTTATTAGCTTGAATAACGAAACAAAACTTTTTGTTTTTATTTTTTTATGCTACAGCATTAAAAATACATACAACCCTAAATATTCAACCCTCTACGATCAACCCCTATTTTTTAATAGCCACATTAGTATTTTTGACAAGCGCGTTTCGCGATCGCGATGACGGGACTCGCTTGATGCGACTAGACTACTTTAATCCTGGAAATAGGCATTCTCGCGGGCGGATCCGCGGGCAACAGCTAGTATTATGTAAATAAGTAACAATCAAACCACAAAATCATTAGTAAAAAACATTATATATTATCAATAAAAATACAATACATTATTACATAGGTAGCTGAATTGAGGTTTTCTGCGCACTGTGGCTTGATGGTAAGCGCCACGCCTGTTCATAAATAGAAGCAACAACACACAGAACTTTTAATTAAAGATGGCGCTCGTCACCAAGAGGCATAATTTGACAGCCTCCGTGGCGCAGCGGGCGAGTAGCCGGCTGCGAAGCGAGAGGCCGTGGGTTCGATTCCCGCACCGAGACAAATGATTGTGTGATCCCACAATTATTTGTTTCGGGTCTGGGTGTTGTGGGACCGCAAGTCCCTCGTAGTTCCTGATACCTACGACACAGGTTTACCTAGTGTGGGGTCAGGACTAAGTGTGTGACTGTTGGGTGTATTTATTTATTATTATTTATAATTAAAGTCTCATAACGCCCAGTAATTTTATTGGCTTCAATATCCTTCAAACCTTAGAACCAACAATGCTTACACAAAGCGATGGTACCAAAATAGACGGCCTCTCGTTTACGAGAGACTTGCCTAGTAAAAATAATCCAATATTATTTCTCTCTTATAATGAACAAATTACCTTTCTTGGCGAGTAAATGCGTACAGCGTACTCGTTCTTGTATTAAAGTACGCATACCTCGTAATTTTTTTGCTTTGTTTGCTGATGCCTTATGAATAATGAATTTTCTTTGTTACAGAATATTCCTCGACGAGTGAAAATTGGAAAGAAGGTATATTTCAAGGACAGGATTTCAATATACATGTTTCAACTTTAGTGGAAGTATGACAAAGTGCGATTTTTATTGGAATATAAAAAATATCATAAGACTGCCTCGGTGGCGCAGTTGTAATGCGTTTGCGTTACGAGTGACCTTGAATGACCAGAAATAATATCATGTATGATGTACTAATAAATTTGTGTAAACTACCATTAAAAAAATCTACATTACATTTCATGTATGCTTAGCACCGCTCTAGTCATGTCAACTAAAAAATCTTCGTAAACAATAAGTTCGATATCGACCGCCGGCCTGGCGTCAAATTGAGCGTAATGTTTTTATTTTTTATAGTAGAAGTTGGCTAACGACCGAGTAGATCCTCTAATGGTATGTGTTCTCCACTGCCAATCATCATCATCAGCCACAAGACGTCCACTGCTGAACATAGGCCTCCCCTAATGCCTTCCAGGCCGACCTGTTGGAAGCGGCCTGCTTCCATCGGCTTCCTGCAACCCTTGTCAGGTCGTCAAAACAGAGGACGTTCACCTACAAGATGGACCACTGCCAATGAACCCCCACAATATCAAAATAATCATGGACGTGTTACTGATCTTAAGGTCTTAAGTGAAAGGGATAATTAAAGGATTGAGAAGGGGAAGGGGGATTTGGGTATCTGGCAATCTCACTCACTGTAGGACACGCAACACTAAGCTACTACTTGGCGTCAGTTTTCTATGAGAAAGTGGTAACAACTCGGTAAAACCCGGTCAATTTTATGAGTGGTAGAGCCACGCTGTAGACACTTTTGTCTACAGCGTGTATGGGCCCGCTCGTCCGGGTCATTACCACTGTCTCACAGAAAACCGGCATAACGTAGCAGCTTGCTGCTGCGTTTCGTACGGTGAGTGAGATATCTGGAGGCCCCAACCTCCTCCCCTTGCTAATCCCTAATTATCCCTTTCCTTTAAGGTCGGCAACGCACCCATGATTCTTTAGGTATTGTGGGCGTACATGGGCGGTGGAGGATCACTTACCATCAGGTGACGCACTTGCTCGTTTGCCGGCTTATGCCATAAAAAAAGCCGGCCCTCTCGTACATTAGACAAAGCTGTCTACTGCAAGGCTCTACCGCTGGAGAGCTTGGTATTATTACAACAAAGTACACTCTGGACCGCATAAGCGACATAGTAAAAGTTATTTATAAAACCGTCACGTACACAATGTGTCGATAATTATATCGGGTTATGGAGTGAAGGCGAAGTAAACAGAGTATGCGAGAACATGTCGTGACAGCGCGTCGCGGGCGCAGGCGCGGCGCGGCGTGGAATGGAGAAAGCGCGCAGCTGCCCGCTGGACCGTAACTCACGCGCATCGCACAGGGTTGCCTTTACTACATTCTGAACATCTCTCTTCAAAGAAGAAGAAAAGAAAAAATATTTATTCGCAACAAGCAAAAATTATAAGGAAAACAAAAAAAATATTAAATTAGATGTGCTCGTCACAAAAACGACACCAACTCAGCATAAGCTGGTAATAAAACCAGCGCTGGTCTCTTCAGTCACTTGCACGTGGTACACTCTGCTAATTAACGGGCGAGGCGATGGCGAAACTTGGTTCCCGTTGCGGGTTGTGCGGGGTCAGACGGCCCACATGATACCAAATACCATCAAATCTATAGTATGAGATGACCGACCTTGGCATTAAGCCAGGATAACACCAAGTAGAAAGAACAAGTTCGTGGTTTTACGATGAACGATGTTAGGTTATCGATACAGATTCCTTTGCGATGCATCTCTACCAACTTCAGCTGGTTGCGTCGCGCGAGCATTTCACAATGGAGCTTTTTATGGTAGTATTGATTAAACCCTGTCCAGCGTCTTGGAGATCGGCACGAGACCGTCTTTCTTCTACAGAACCGTCTCTATAATCTAATTAATATTACGTATAAGTTTTGAAAGGGTATTTAGCCTTAAAGTCACAGGATTATAATGGTTGGAAAAAATGGAGACTTATGGCCAGCAATGCGTACGTACAGCTGCAGATGATGAAGTAGTTTTAAAGATTACTTTATTTAATAAGTGTATCCGTGGCATCTTCGTGTTATGACATGGCAGACACATATGTTCACGCCGTTTATCCTCGAAGGTGTAGGCAGACTGCAACTAGTGCTGCACCCATAAAACGCCCGGGCATGACTTATGTGTGAAGTAACGAATCGAAAACTGAAACACCAATTATGATTACCCGATTTTGGAATTGTACCCAGGACCTCACGGTTCTCAGCCTTATTACGCTGCCATCACTAGTGGATCCAGGGGGGGGGGGCGGCGGCTAAGGGGCTTCAGCCCCCCTCCCCTCCCCAAAAGCATTTGGGTCCACTGACAAATCTCAAATTAATCTTGATATTATCCTGCTTTCTTAGTACTGCCTACAATATAATTTTCATCGCTTATCCTTACTTATTCCATTTCAAATAGGTATCGTATATGCTCATTTTATTCTAATTTTCGGTCAAGCCAAACCTAAATCCTGGATGGGCCACTGGCTGCCATAAGACTAATAAGGCGATCTTAGCATGGCAGATCAAGTCCAGAAATATACTTAAAACAGGGTGAAATGCAACCGCCGAAGTACGAAGGTGGATCCTGGTGCCCAACCTCGACCAAAATCGACGTGAACTAGCAGCTTACTGTAGCGGTTCGTATGCTGAGTGAGATATTCGGAAGCCCAAAGCCCTCTTCCCAATCGCTTAATTATTGACTCATCCGTGATTCTTTCGGTATTGTGAATCATGGTCGGCGGAGATAACTTACCATCAAGTGAACCATTAGCTCGTTTGCCGGCCTCTGCTATAAAAAAGGTAGCAATAGTTTTTTTATATTTTTCATTTATTTAAACATAGTTACATAAATAAATTTACAGCATCTATGAAACCACTAAGGTCATTAACCTAACCATCTATTAGTGCTAAATATTAGCTGATTTACTTTCTGCGATGCTAGGATGTCAACCCTGCGTGTGCACAAATCGTGAGTGATAGTCGAGATCTTTACCGATTGCTACTGGATTTAACTTATGAATCAAGAGTTAGTTTCTTGAATAGATTAGAGTCGACAAGAACATCAAAAAGTTTAAAGGTCAAGGATCAATGATGTGTGAAAGGCTCGTATCAATTACGGTTATATGCCGTCCAACAGAGTTTTAGGCCGAATTGCACGACGATCCTAAATCGAGATTATTTATTTACTTATATCTAATTTTCACGTTTCTTAAACTAGTTTAGTGGGTTAAATTCAATTTAAGATAGTCGTGCAAGTGGGCCTACTTATATACGCTTTTTAAGCACTGATTAGTTAAAACACTTTTTTGTTTCTTTTTCTCCGTGGCGCAGCGAGCGAATTGCCGGCTGTGAACTGAAAGTCCGTGGGTTTGTTTCCCACAAGGATGCAAATGTTTGTGTCATCTACAAATATATGTTTAGGATCTGGGTGTTGTGGGACCGTAAGTTCCTCGTAGTTCCTAATACCCACGATACAGGTTAACCTAGTGGGGTCAGGACTATGAATGTAACTGTTTGGTGTAAAAAATGCTGGATATTTCACTAACTTCAACTCTTGCTTTCTCTTCTCTTCTCTTCTTTCAGTGCTTACACACTTATCTTGCGGTATCAGTAAATATAACGGCTTAGAAGGTCTCTCGAATTCATAAGACCTACGATCTAGTAAAAAAATTAGAAGAGATAGTAATTCCGTCGATTTGATTACCTTGCCATCAAAAAAGAATTCAAAAATCTAGACCACAGCAATTTTCAGTGGTCCTAAGCAGAATTTAATCTTGAAATGACGTGTTGTTACATTTCCCAAGGGTTAATGTGTAGTCCCAAAAGTATTTTCAAGTGTTAATGTCATTATAATTTCTTTATACCCGCATTATATGAATTCTTGGTCATTGAGGTCACGTTAGGCTGAGTTCGGTGCCTGCTTGAGTAATAATTGTTTACTGCATAGTATTTGGCAATCACTATTATGCGTATTATGCTTACAAGAATGTCGTGAGATATTAAATCTTAGACAATGTTGGTATTTATGTTGTTTTATATATTGTGTAATAATGTCTATTGTGTATACATTGCTTTTTGAAATGTTGTGGGTATAGAAGGATGCCCTCTATTTTAGTGTGTTCGGACAAAGTATTTAGTAGCTAAATTAGACTGCAGCGTAGATGTATAGATGATAGGTACGGAATAAATTAGTACATACATACGCACTTACGCCTGTAATCCCCGAAGGGGTAGGCAGAGGTGTAACCAGTACATCCACATTTCCGTCCCATCAGTGATATGGCGAGTCTATCGCCATACCGGGCACAATTCCAGACTCCGGGCTGATACTGATCATTTCGTAATAGAAAAACCCAATATCACTTATACCCGACCCGGGGATCAAACCAGAGACCTCAGCGTCAGCCTCAGTCATAACGTGTCTGCGTTCCAGAGGAATAGATTAGTATGCGCGATGAACAAATTGATACAAGATTTTAAACAAAAAAATACAAAACAATGATAAAAGAGTTTAAACAAAAAAGAAAACTATAGTAAGACTCGACACCATGTGAACTAGAAGCGTCTTAGCAAAAAGAAGGACCACCAATAACGCCAAGCAGAGAGAAAAAGAATTAATAATAGCTAAAACCGTATGCCGACTAAAATACTTAAAATTTGTCTAATATAACAACTAAAACAATCCAAAAGGGGCTTACTCACACTAAAATAACTAAATTGAAATACAAATGAATAAATCTAGATAGTTTGTAACTGGTTGGTACTAATGAGTATAGTTGTCAGTCGGTCGTATGTGTTAACCTTTGTCTGCAAAGTCCATGGTCAGCCACACCGCATCTCCATTCACTACGAGTAGCGTTTCACGAATCGTCTGCACATCTTGAGAGAAATGTTGAAACAGATTTTATTCATGGATAATTTGTAAAACTTTTGTGGCGGATTTCAAAATTCAGGAATTCGATTTAATGACTTCAGTAATTTAGGTGGAGGTCTTGGGAGCCAGGACAAGTAATTATATATGTACCTATAGTTGATATTTTGACGCACCAATACTATACGTTTAACAAAGACAATTGTAGGCGGAATAGAATTGTCTAATATTACGACCTAATGTCCTGAAGCGATCCGTTCCTACAGATCGTTGTTTATGTCACAACCACCATCCACATTAAATAAATAAATACACCCAACAGTCACACACATAGTCCTGACCCCACACTAGGCAAACCTGTATCGTGGGTATCAAGAGCTACGAGGGACTTGTGGTCCCACAACACCCAGACCCAAGACAAATATTTGTGAATCAGACAAACATTTGTCTTGGTGCGGGAATCGAACCCACGACCTCACGCTTCGCAACCGGCTACTCCCCCGCTGCGCCACGGAGGCTCATTAAGCTTAGCAAGTACATGAAACTCGGTGTCGGAACTCGGAGTGTTACAAATGTGCTCTGTTTCACAATGTCCATTTGATTTACATCCACCAAATAACACATTGAACAGCCATTTAAGGAAATGCCAATTTGACAGACGCAAATTATTTTTATCCAACGTAAAATAGTCTTAATTCGGACCCGTTTATTTGACTTTGTCTTTCTTAAATTTTATTTAATAACTAACTTTACTTGCACAAGCATTTCGTGTCTGATTATAAATAAATGCTTTGGATAAATAATAATGCAATATTGACACATAATTATGCAAATAATTATGAGGATATTGCAAGATTAGATATTATGTTACATAATATTGTTCACTGCTCTCTAAAGTTAATTATCTATCGAAATATATATTACAGTTATATAGTAGAACTCTTGTGTATTCAGTATAACATTGTAAGTGTTTGACTCCCTTTTTCTAAATTGGGATTAGCAATAATAAAATATAAATGAACCCAAGAGTCACACTTAAGTCCTGAACCCACATTATGTTATTTTATTGCCCAGTGGTAGACGATCAGGCGGCCCACCTGATGGCAAGCGGTTATCGCCGCCCATGGACCCCAGCAATGCCAGAGCACAGCCAAGCCGCTGCCTACCGTTAAGTTTATCTACAGGCCTAGTACAAGTTTTGATAGTTTTCTAAAACGACGACATTTTCCGTTTTCTCTGCATAGATCGAGTAGAAGGAGCCACAGTAGCAACTATGATGAATTAAAACTGATAATATGGTTAATTTTATTTCTTATTTCATATTAGTCGAATACGAAAATAGTTTACTAGTTTGACACTTCTACAATGGTTAATTTAATCCACGTGGACTCAGTAAGACTCTTATTCTTTGAAATCTTCTCCATCGACAGGTTGTCAGGTAGAGATCGCTATTAGCGATAAGACCGCCTATTGTTACATTTATAATTTTGTTTGTTCTTTACTGTAATATTCTATATGGTGTACAATAAAGTGTTATCTATCTATCTATCTAAGACGAATTTGTAATGTATTCTAAGCGATTATTTAGCATTTTACGCCCTACCGAAAAACAAACAAGAAAACGAATCAACTGATTATGACTGGTTGTCCTTTTACACGGACTTCTGTACTTATATACATATTCTTAAAATTAAGAATCCAACATATGCAGTGGTATCCATTTTGCCAGGTCAATAATTACTAATCCAGTAAAAATGGATTATAAAATGCCGCCCATTTCTTATACTAAGTCCGGCTCAGTACCATCGTAACAGCAACAATTTGTAACGTGGCCCGGTTCGTAATGGTGTACAATTGTAAGGGTCAAACCTTAGCAATTGAATCACGCGGCGTCTGCGACGTCACTCGCCAGTCAGTGCGTAGCTTCATTTTAATTTGTATAAGTACAGTTTTTGAGTGGTAGAGCCACGCTGTAGAGACTTTTGTCTACAGCATGTATGGGCCGGCTCGTCCGGGTCATTACCACTGTCTCACAGAAAACCGGCGTAAAGTAGCAGCTTGCTCCTGCCGTTCGTACGGTGAGTGAGATATCCGGAGGCCCAAACCCCTCCCCTTGCCAATTTCTTAATTATCGCCTTCCGCCGGTCAGCGTACATGGGCGGTGGAGATCACTTACCATCAGTTGACCCAATTGCTCGTTTGCCGGCCTATGCCATAAAAAAAAGTACTATCATATCATAAGTTGGATAGGACATAGGCTACTGGATTAGAACATAGGCTACTTTTTATCCTGGAAATTTAATCACACGAGCGGAACCGCGAGCAATAGCTAGTTTAATATATGGAAGTCAGAAACCTGCCTCAGTGGCGCAGTTGTAATAAGTACGCGTTACGACTGAGGCCAACGCTGAGGTCTCGGGTTCGATTCCCGGGTCGGGTAAAGTGATATTGGGGTTTTTCTATTACGAAATACTCAGTATCAGCCCGGAGTCTGAAATTGTGCCCAGTATGGCGATAGGCTCGCCCCCTATCACATCATGGGACGGAGATACGCTCGGTGATATGTGGGTGTACTAGTTACACTGCCTACCCCTTTGGGGATTATAGGCGTGATTGCGTATGTATGTATGTAGACAGAAACATAACCATGATTAGAGACGTATAAGTATAGCTGATTTTACAAAATATGAAATGTAATTTTGTGGGACCACAATTCCCTCGTAGTTCTTGATACCCACGATACAGGCTTACCTAGTGTGGGGTCAGGACTATGTGTGTGACTGTTGGGTGTATTTATTTATTATTTATTATTTATTTATTGTTTTTGTTATTGATTATGTTTTTTACATACATACATACATAGACTCACGCCTGTTTCCCATAGGGGTAGGCAGAGACAAGGGATTTCCACTTGCTACGATCCTTGCATACCTCTTTGGCCTCATTCACCCTCATTAAATTTTTCATACATGCACGTCGGTTTAGGGTACTCCTGACCTGGCCTTTCTCTATATATATCTCTATTTCTCTATGTTTTTTACGTTGAAAGTATTATCGTATACTGAAGAGAAAGCAAGCGACGCAGTGTACACGTAGACCACAAAAGAATTGTGTCCACGAAACTAATAAGGAAACGACAAATTGTGATATACTCGCGAGTCGCGACTCGTTCTTCAATGTACATTCAGGAGTAGGTACTTCAATTATTCTTGACAGTGACGTTTGACGCACAGAACTCATGATGTCCTGATTATTTAGGTGAAATGAAATGAAATGAAATGAAATGAAATGAAATAGTTTTATTCATCATGTAGGCAATTAAAATAGCGCTTATGACAAGTCAGTACAAAATAAAGAAACATAAGTAAGTACAGAAATCATATCAGCTAATATATACATAACATACATAGCATCGTCAAAATACACTGGGCAACTATAAAGTTTACAATATTTTTATATTAGTCCAGAATTGTTAAGTATAGGTGTCTTGTGAATAGCGTATTATATAAGATCAAACGAGCTTCGCAAGCTAAGTTCGATCGATATTATATGAGTACGCTTCATTCGAAGATATAAGTTCCCTCCCGCCCTAAGCCACTAATACTGGGCTAGGTATATGAATTTATACTGTAATGATATTTGTTTATCAAATTGCGACAGATTGTAAGGTGATAGGTGTACGCCCACTGCGCCGTGCGCTTGCTCTCTGGTGGCGCCCGCGACCGAGACCGCGCCCGCCGCTACAACATTACAAAACAATATGGATACCGATGGATACCATTCCTTTAGGTTAATGATGACTACGTCGTGTAGTATACATATTCGTTATTTTTTTTGAGTGGTAGAGCCACACTGTAGACACTTTTGTCTACAGCATGAATGGGCCGGCTGGTCCGTCTGTCAAAAGGGTCATCCCCTTTTTAGTTTTCACACAACCATATTTCTTGGTGAAAATACTTCCAAGATTATTGACGTAATTATATCATTGCTCTCAATTACTTTATAAAGGCATTTACAATTTTATATTAATTATATTCTATTACCACCACTGTAACAAGGTAATTAATTTCACAAAATATAATTACAGTTCCAAGTCATGCACAATTGATTGTTGATGCATAAAGTGTTGCCACAACGTTTTATAATTAGAATATATCTTTTTATTATTGACAGCCTCCGTGGCGTGGCGTGGCGCAGCGGGCGAGTAGCCGGTTGCGAAGCGTGAGGCCGTGGGTTCGATTCCCGCACCTTGACAAATGTTTGTCTGATCCACAAATATTTGTCTCGGGTCTGGGTGTTGTGGGACCGCAAGTCCCTCGTAGTTCTTGATACCCACGATACAGGTTTAACCTAGTGTGGGGTGAGGACTATGTGTGTGACTGTTGGGTGTATTTATTATTATAATTTAGGTAATTTTATTTATGTATTTCTTGATATTTAGAGTGGTAGAGCCACGCTTTAGACACTTGTGTCTACAGCACGAATGGGCTGGCTCGTCCGGGTCGTTACAACTGTCTCACAGAAAACCGGCGTAAAGTAGCAGCTTGCTGCTGCGTTTCGTACGGTAAGTGAGATATCCGGAGGCCCAAACCCCTTCCCCTTCCCAATCCCTAAATTATCCCTTTCCTTAAGGTCGGCAACGCACCCATAATTCTTTTAGTATTGTGGGCGTACCATCAAGTGACCCACTTGCTCGTTTACCGGCCTATGCCGAAAATAAAATAAAAAATATAGTGTTAAAATCGAATGAATATAGTCCTTATTGATATTTAAATGAAGCGTGACTTCCATGACATTTCCCTTGTGAATCGAATCCCCAATATCGAGATGAGGCAAACGAAAGTGATTGACGTGGGGAAACGAATCACTAGGTTTGAATGGGGATAGGCAGGCCGTTTGGCGATGGGTAAAGGCGGCATATAGACCGGGGCGGTGACGGAATGGTGGCCAAGAGTAGACTGAGGGGCAGACCACCAGCCTGATGAGCAGATGACATTGACAGGGTAGTAGGAAAGCAATGGTTTAGATTGGCACAAGACCGCAAAAGTTGGCGTGTTAAGGTTCTATATCTATATTCTGGTCTATGCCCAGAATTGGGTAAATACAGGCTGATTAGGTTTTTAATTCGTCTGTATTTTATTCGTATGATTTCGTATGTTCACGCATGAAAATTATATTCTGATATATTATATGCACCGATTTTGATGATTATTTTTGTACTCGAAACCCTTACTTTGATAATAGTCCAAATTTGGTTAAGATCTGATCACGTAGTACGAAGAAACATGGGAAAACCCGCAACGCATACGAGTTTTGAAGCCGTTTTAAAAGTGGTTTAACCGACTTAAAAGGAGGTATTAGACAAGTGTGTGTTTGTTTATTATGTTCACAATTTTCTCAAAACGAATGAATTATGTTTTTTTTCATTAACTTAATTCTACATATTTTCAGGAAAGTTTTAGTGTATAATTCAAGAGTTATATGCATACATGTACACATAATATGTCGTCAATATTTTGGAAATTTTACATTAAATTACTTTCAGACCGAATTAGATTATGCAAGTGGCCTTCTATAAATATCGTAAATAATAAAAAATTTAAATTTAAAACTTGCTATACTGTCTCAAGAAAGCAGACAATTTGAATATGTTAAGCGGGCAACACTTAATTACACTATACGTAATACAATACGCATTTTATGTTTTATTTTATTACGCGTAATGTTATTTAAAGAGTAACATTCGAATAGTTAATGTTGCCACACTTTTACTTTCCTCTACTTTGGGTGTTACAAAGAAAGTGAAAATATTGTAATTTGTGATTAACAGACTGAAACGCAAATTGGACTTCTTATTAATTAAGTATAGTTTTATTAGTCGGATTACAGGAACTAATTTGGATTGTTTCGATAATTTTAGTATTTTTTTAATTAGCCTGTATGACGAGACTACGAGGTCCCTCGCCTGATGGTAAACGCCACGCCTGCCCATAAATAGAAGCAACATTACAAATAACTTTGAATTACAAAATACTGCATGGCAATGGAGTTGGCTCGTCACTACGAGACATCCTAGTTCAGATGCTTGGTGGTAGAAATAGGCAAAGCAGTGGTACCTAGCCAGACAGCCCCTCTTGTACGAGTTATCTAAACTCTTCTTTGGACCCTTTACTTACACCGAGGAGGTGTTAAGTGCACAGTCCCATCCTAGGTAGTACTTTGTAATTAAAAGTTCTGTGTAGTCGTTAAGTCATTTAAAACAAATTCGCCTGTAAACCCCGAAGGGGTAGGCAGAGGTGTAACCAGTACACCCACATTTCGCCGAGCGTATCTCCGTCCCACGATGTGATAGGGGGCGAGCCTATCGCCATACCAGGCACAAATTCCAGACTCCGGGCTGATACTGAGCTTTTCGTAATAGAAAAACCCAATATCACTTTTACCCGACCCGGGGATCGAACCCGAGACCTCAGCGTCAGCCACAGTCGTAACGCGTACGCATTCCAACTGCGCCACCGAGGCAGGTAGGCAAAAGAATTGCCTATAAATCGAACTCGCCAAGAGATGTCAACATAGCTCCTGTAAAAAAATCACGACACTTTCCATAATGTGAAAACAAAATGAAGCAACAGACTGGAAAAAAAATGTCCGAAACTAGACCTAGAAAAACTATAGCACCAAACGCAATACGACCCGTTACACTCGAACTTTGACTTAATTGGCGTTTTTCCAACTGTTAATAGAGCTATTGCATTGTGCGTTTTTTGCGCCTATCAGTTTTCTTAATGGCCATTTTGTAAGTCTGACCCCTAGTCTTAAAGATCAAAGTTGCATGGCCAGGATCCTATTGGAAATCTGGTGGCTATTGACCAAGGTTTTCAAGAAAACACACCTGCTTTCTGCCTCTACCCTTTCGGGGATTACAGGCGTGAGTGCGTATGTATGAGTGCGTATGCAATTCTTTTATGGAACTTAAGGATCGGGTACCAAGACGGGATTTTTAATCGTATAATACTGATAATTTGTGCAGTTTATCTCAAGGATGAGCAGACCGTCGTTAAGAACTGAGACTACTCATGACTGAGAATCTGACTAATCATATACTTATCCTTTTTATATAAGGTTACGTATGTACATGAAACATTTTGATTCAGCTGAAAATCTGCGTTTTTGGATCCATTTTGGATTTATTTTCAATAGTATTTGTTTTGTTAGCAGTGGAACCTAGCCAGACAGCCCCTCTTGTACGAGTTATCTAAACTCTTCTTTTGATCAACTGAAGAGCCACGTAAATTATTTCTTTGTTTCTTCATTTTAACTAATAATGCCACCAAAAGAAAAGTAATTTAACGATTGAAATGCACATGTTAAAATTAAGCTATGCCTATCTAGTGTACTTTAAACTTGAGAGTTGCGCATGATACATGCAATAGCGTATGAGATAACCAATTATTTGCATTGTGTGAATATCCAATAGTATGGTAGACCACACACCATTTATCTAAATGGTGTTTGAATAAAATAAACAATGATTGGCTCAAGGTGTTATTAATAATTGGCCTCGTGTAAATATATAGGGAAAGCGACACTATGGTAGAAGAAAGACAAGGCTCAGTAACAGAAAACAACGGACAGGTATCATCAGCAAAGAACTATTTCACCTGACAAGAAATAGAAAGGAATACATACAATTACATTTAATAGTGAATAGGCACTGCCTGACGGCCCCCAAGAGGGGTTGACGTGAGGCAGGCGGCCGGTCGTAAAATCTACAAGCCAAATCTTTCTGTAACATGTGTTAACAAGCATGTTGCGCCGACCCCACAGCGAGTGGGAGGCGCCGCAGGAGAGAGAGAGAGACAGAGAAATGAGCTATAATACTGCACTATGGTGTGATTTTTAGTGGGCACCTAAGTTAACAAACTCCATATTTCTTCAGTCTGTATATATTAAAGGCAAAGTCCAGACTAACTGATCATCGTCCAGCTAGAACCGTTAGGGATAGAAGATTGAAATTTTGAGAGGTTGTTGATTTAATATTACAGGCATCGTGTAAGGAGGATCTTTTCTAAATTCTACCATTAATGGGAGTAAGGGGGTTTCAGACTTTGTATGGGAAACGCCCCAGGGGAAGAGCGCCATCTAGATGGTCAGATGCCGTGAAAAGGGCTGTTGGTGGCAGCATATACCAAGCGGTCCAGACATCTTATGACCGCTTAGCTTGGAGGCACATATGTGGTCGCGGTCCTTAGCACTGAGGGACCGACGAAGAAGAAGATGGGAATTAATATATTTTCGGTCGTTGAAACTTGGTAATAGGAAGACTTCAACGTGGAGCCGCGAGCAATAACTAGTGCCAACAAATCTGTCTCTACGTCCCCAATGACTGTGATCTCTCACTTGGCTGTTACGAACCATGAAGCTGTGACAATTTGTACCGACAATTATGCTACGTGTGCGTGACTGCAAAGTTTATTATATCTTTCTAGTACTTTAGGTGACACCGATTCGCTCGTCTTGCGAAATGGAGCACTCTGCTTTATACTATATATACATAAATACATAGACTCACGCCTGTTTCCCATAGGGGTAGGCAGAAACACTAGATTTCCACTGGCTACGATCCTTGCATACCTCTTTGGCCTCATTCACTCTCATTAAATTTTTCATACATGCATGTCGGTTTAGGGTACTCCTGACCTGGCCTTTCTTTAGAATATCTCCAACTTGATCTATGAAAGTTCGCCGAGGTCTTCCCCTCCCAACTGTACTATAACTGAACTATATATGGATAAGATAATAATCTGGTAGGTTCCTCGTATGCGAGAGGCCGTCTGGGTTGGTACCACTGCTTTGTCTATTTCTGCCGCAAAACGGCAGTGTGTAAGCACTGTTGTGTTTCGGTTTGACGGACATTGAAACCAGTGAAATTACTGGCCATTACGAGAATTAAAATTTTATGTCTCGGGGTGACGAGCGCAGTCCAGTGCTATGCTGTGCTTTGTGATTCAAAGTTATGTGTGGTGTTGCTTTTGTTTATGGCCAGGCGTGGCGGTTACTATCAGGCGAGCGACGTGCTCGTTACGTCACTGAAGCTTATAAAAAAGAGGCTGTGGTTTCTAAGATATTGAAATTGAATTGGCATTAATGGAGGTTTCAATCCATCGTTTGTATAGCGTGCTTCAGAGGGCATGTAAAAGTTGGCCCTGGTTACTATCAATTGACAACAGTAGTTAAGCCAACTCGAAAGCCTTGGGGTGATACTAGGCCACTAACTTTTCGATATAGAATAGAATTGCTGACAGATGGCAAGACCATAAATTGGTGATGATGGCAAGTGACGTTCACCGACCATAAATATTCACAATACCAGAATCATGAACTCGTTGCAGACCTTAAACGAAAGGTATGATTAAGGGATTCGGAAGCAGAGGAGACTTCCTGTCGGCCTTTAATGAGACAGTGGTAACAACCCGGACGAGCCGGCCCATTCATGCTACAGAATCTGTAGCGTGGCTCTAACACATCATACTAATATTATAAATGTGAATATAAGTTTGTTTGTTACGCTTTCACGCGAAAACTACTCATCATGTACACATATTCAGGTATAAGAAGTAACTTAAGATACTTTTTATGTCTTTTTATCTATTTGTTTGTTACACTTTCACGCCTAAATCACTGAACCGATTTGATGAATTTTGATGTAGAGTTAGATGGGACCCTGGAGACGGTTATAGGCTACGTTTTATTTCGGAATAGTCTATTCACGTGGGTGGAGCCGCGAGCAAAAGCTAGTATAAAATAAATATTGTCCTTAAATATCGGCAGCCTTAGTGACGCGGTGGGCAAGTAGCCGGCTGTGAAGCGAGAGGCGGCGGGTTTGATTCCCGCATCGAGACAAACGTTTGTGTGATCCACAAATAAAAAAATTCGAACAACTTACGAATAAGTATTTGAATCGAGAACGTTAGTATTTGTATGGAGGTTCAAACAATGTTTTGATATTTCGATACGAATACGTTCTCGCAAGTTATTCGTGGTAGCCCCTCTGGACCCAACTTTAGTCTTTAAGTTAGGATTACAGCAAGCAATTGACATTATGCCAAGACCTTGCGTACTAGGATGTAGGGATTATGCATATTGCAATGTTCCAAGTGTTGATTGTTGCATCACACAACTCGTCCAGGACATTTATATATGGGCAGGAACTGATTACCGACCATTACGAAATAAGCCGTCGTGCTTACTATGTAATAGTGTAACAGAGGTACAATCACAAGCAAAATATTAATTATATTTTATTTATTTTTTATAAATATACCCAACGGTCACACACATAGTCCTGACCCCACACTAGGTAAACCTGTATCGTGGGTATCAAGAACTACGAGGGTCTTGCGGTCCCACAACACCCAGACCCGATATAAATATTTGTGAATCAGACAAACATTTGTCTCGGTGCGGGAATCGAACCCACGGCGTCACGCTTCGCAACCGGCTACTCGTCCGCTGCGCCACGTAGGCTGCCATTAATAAATAAATTGTTATTTGAATAATGTTATTACTCTTCCTAGAGAAAATCGCGTTAGGCAGGTCGGTCGTAAAGACTAATCTTTCTGTAACATGCAGTGTTAAAAAGCATGTTGCGCTACCCCACTACAAGTGGGATAAGGGCAGGTAAAAGAAGAGATCTGAATAAATTTATAAGTGGTAGAGTCACACTGTACACAGTTTTTCTACAGCTTGAATGGATCAGGGTACCATTGATCGTCGAAAAAAGATGTCAAAAAATGTAACTCAAGCAAAAAAATGACCCCACCAAAACTCTGTGCAAAGGGGTGGGGCTATTAAAGTCTGTGCAGCTCGTTCATTCATCAATTCATAAAAATTGATTCATGATATCTAGTTGACACTTAATACGTCTAATTTTTTGCGCGCTGCAGAAGGTTTGGGTGAGGTGCATAAATTTGAGTGACGGTGAGTTTGGGTGAGGTGCATAAATTCAAAACGCTCTTTGAGGTGAGGAGGGGTTAAATAAAATGTGGTATAAAAGTGCGAGAATATGTACATTCCGGCGAAAACGAATGGGTAACCATTTTAGATTTATATATGAAATTCGGAAATGTGGTCATTATTGCGTAGGCCAAATATGAACCTAATGCAGAAATTCTGTAGACGTTCTAGTTTATTGAAATTTATACAGCTATTGGTACACGACGATTGGGTAGTTGATTCGATTTTTGTTATTGTTTAAATTAATAAGTTTCGTAACTCAAAATATATTGGAGAAAGAATTTTAAATATTTAGCAGTTGATCCATTAAAATTTAACCATGTGTACCAGCTTTTAATATCTCCGGTTAATCATATTCTAGTATCACGAGTGTGGTGTGTACATGAATGTATTTAGTCGGCGAGTGTCCTGTCGAGTAAGCCTTTATTTAAGATTCTAGTCGCGCCCCTAATATGCTTGCTCGTGTCCACGTAACTTCATTGATGCTAGTGCTGGGACACGTCACTTGTCGATGTTGACCTCGATATTCTGCATTAAATACATACATACGCACTCTCGCCTGTACTCCCCGTAACTAGTATTTACCCGCATTTCGCCGAGCTTATTTCTGTCCCATGATGTGATTAGAGGGCGTGCCTATCGCCATACCGAGCACAATTCCAGACTCCGGGCTGATACTAAGTATTTCATGTTAGAAAACACAATATCACTTTACCCCTCCCGAGGATCGACCCTGAGTCCTTTGTAGGGCAGTCGTAACGCGTACGCATTACAACTGCGCCACCGAGGCATTAAAAGTTTAAGGCTTAAGTCAAGGAGTATTTAATGGAGTGCTTAATATTTCCGTAATTCACAGTAGATTATGAATAAATTCGTTAAGTGTGACAGCATTTCATTAGTCATGACATATTAGTACATGTTTATAAAACTATTTTAAGAATTGTGTCTTGTAAAGTGTTTAGTGATGTGATGTCTTTAATTTAATATTATATATTTTTACTACCCTTGTAATAATACAGGGCTAGTATTTTTTATTATTAATTTTGTTGTATAAACATGTCCCACTGCTGGACACGGGCTTCCTCTACTGAATGAGACGGGTCAGGCCTTAGTCCACCACGCTGACCTAATGAGGGTTGGTAGAGTTCAAATACCTTCGAAATTCTTATGAAGAACTTCTCAGATGTAGGTTTCCTCACGATGTTTCCTTCACCGTTAAAGCAAGCGATAATTAATTAACAATTAGTATACACGTAACTTAAAAAAGTCAGAGGTGAATGCTCTTGGGGTTGGTTTCGAACTTGTGACTTTCGTTTCGACAGTCCGTACCACTCCCCACTGAGCTATCGCTGCTTAAATATTACATTACTTTATAAGGTATAATAACAACAGCATTGTTCAAATGGACAAATGTTTTAAATAAATTACTAATTATTACACATTTAATGACACAATATGCACTAATTACCGTTTTTAAGACATGAAATAATTACAATACATAAAGATAAGAATTTAATTCTATGTAATGAAAGGTGATAGCGTTTTATTACCTATTTTACTTTCTTTTTGCAGCTCTGAATCTTTTATTCGCTAGTAAATGTGTACTAAGAATAGCATTAGAATTGAATTGGTCAGATTGCTCACGTAAGTAATCTCTAATGATGATTTTAGGATAAGTTACTATGCATACAAAACATATTATGTTTATTTGACTGCTATTATATCTTGAGTGATTGGTTTTGTTTTGTTCAGAATTCAGTTATAAAGCTTATAACAAACTCTATCTTAAATTAAATAGTTAGAGAATATCTTCAATCTTTGATAGCCTCCGTAGCGCAGAGGGCGAGTAGCCTCTAGTAGAGGCTGCGAAGCGTGAGGCCGTGGTTTCGATTCCCGCACCGAGAAAAATGTTTGTGTGATCCACAAATATTTGTTTCAAATCTGGGCGTTGTGGGACCGCAAGTCCGTCGTAGTTCCTGATACCCACGATACAGGTTTACCTAGTGTGGGATCGAGACTATGTGTGTGACTGTTGGGTGCATTTATTTATTATTTATTTAATTTAGGCTGTACAATACAAAAATATAAAATATAATTAATAGAATAGCGGAAAACTAAAAATATTTATCGACAAAATAAGCCCATCTCTAATCGAGACATTACTAAGGAGCGCAAGGCGCATTCTGTCACGAATTCACTGCTTGTCTCCACCATATAACTATACATTATGCCATCGCACGTGTCTACATCCATTACTGATTACTAGTCCCTTTTCTTCAATCTTGATATACAAACGGAGCAATGGAACAGATGCGTGTAAAACAAGTCTATTTAACTGTGAGAAAGACTGTCGTAATAGAGGTCGACGTTGTTTGGACATAACAAAGCATTTGTTGTTTTGTAATACTTAATTTGTAATTAAAAATTGTAGTATATTTCAATATGGTGACCTTCATGGCACAGCGGGGAGTGGGCAGTTGATGAAATATCTGTTTGATTAACTTGCTGGAAAATGATTGGGTATTCCGCATTTTTTATTGTTGTTCGGGTCTGAGTGTTGTCGCATTACTCAAATATAATACTTTAAAGAGCAATTCTTGTATACAACGTGTTACAGAAAGGTGTGGTCATATTTTAGGGTCATTACATACACCCTACAATTAGTACTTATGTACCGGACCTTTTCAATACCAAGACATCCAAAAATTTCACATTAATTTTGATCACTCGTTTATTAAGATCGATAAGATTGGTGACATCACTATTAATTATTATGAACGACACTCACTTTTTAATAAACTTGAATAAGTTGTACGTAATTCTACGAACATACGTACGTTCTTTGTAATCCAAACACAAAATAACACCTGAAAGAGATTGTGTGCTGAAGACGATATTGTTACCATCCTCTAGGAGCATGTTAAAGACTTCATTCTCGTGTCTTCCATCTATGAATTTGGCTTAATAGATTCGACGATCCTCTTAAAAGCTGTTATCAGTTACACCAACACAAAGTACCAATACATAATACTTATTTTTAGTTAAATACAACATATTTTTTGAACTCGTAATCATACTTCATAAAATCAAAAATTACCGAACTGACTGACGGCGTCAAATAAATATTGACATTTGACAACTCTTTAATGTTTTTTTAATTATAAAATAATTAAATGAAAGGAGGTCTATAGTATCATTGTTTATCATTTAGTGTTGTCCAAAGTTAAAAGTCGATATCGACATGTTACTCATTCGATAAAAAAGAAAATTCTATAATTATTGTCCTAGCAATGCAATCTGATTTGGTACTATGGGAGATAAAATACTTATACGCTATACTATACATTGCTTAAATTTGCCCGCCCCTTTCTATAACACGTTGTATATAGTTTCTCAAAAATGGCTCAATCGAATGGGACGACATTTTGTATATAGATTATGTTTTATTTTCAATACATACATACGCACTCACGCCTGTAATCCCCGTAGGGGTAGGTAGAGGTGTAACCAGTACACCCACATTTCGCCGAGCGTATCTCCGTCCTACGATGTGATAGAGGGCGAGCCTATCACCATACCGGGCACAGATTCCAGACTCCGGGCTGATACTGAGCATTTCGTAATAGAAAACCCAATACCACTTCGATACCCGGGGATCGAACTCAATCGTAACGCATACACATTATAACTGCGCCACCGAAGCAGTCTTATTTTCAAGTTTATATAAATAAGTATTTAAACACCTAACCACATAACTTGATTAATCGGAAACAGCCGACAGATTAAGATGAATTGATTCAACAATCATCAATTAATGCAATATCTTACCCTAACTAATATTATAAATGCGAAAGTTTGTTTGCTACGCTTTCTCGTCTAAATTTATGAACTGATTTTGATGAATTTTGGTACAGAGATAGATGGGACCCTGGAGAGTGTTATAGGCTATGTTTTATTTCGGAAAAGTCTATTCACACGGGCGGAGCCGCGAGTAAAATACAAGTGCATAATTCTATATATAAATTCAACATGCAGTACGGAAAGCCCAACAGCTAACGTATAACCTAGATAAGTTCAGATCTAGGCAGACAGGTTCTTAACCTTTACAACTTGCTACTAGCTAGAAACCCGAGAGGCGTAGTCGTTCGTGAGACTAGAGGAAAATGAATAATGGCAGGTTCAGTTCTATTATTTTTTTTGTTTTCCAAAATTACTTATAGAATTACATATTTATATTTTTTATTTATAAGTGGAAGGTCCCTCGTAAACGAAAGGCCGTCTGTGTTGGTAATACCGCTTTGTTTATTTCTGCCGCCAAGCAACTGTGTTCGGTTTGAAGGATATTGAAGCCAGTGAAATTATTGGGCATTATGAGACTTAAAAACGTATGTCTCGGGGCTTACCCCGACTGTGACCAGCGCTTACACACTGCTGCGTAGCGGCAGAAGTAGACAAAGCTGTGGTACCAACCCAGACGGTTTCTTGCATTCGAGGTAACCACCTAGAAATCCGATTTCAATTCGATTGAAAGTATGTTCAGATGATTCAAACCGCATTCGGTTAAGCAGTTCAACTAAACTCGAACTGTATAAACCCGCTATTAGATAAGGTAACCCGTAAATATTTTGGCACAAGTCATTGGGTTCTCACCGCGGTAAGACACCGTGGTCCGTGGCTGATAATCCGTGACTGATTCGTTTACACAAGTTGGTAGAAAAATAACGGAAAACTATCTGAACATAATCATTTGTAAGGTTATGAAGGTGTTGTAACATCTGTGATGTAGAGACTTGTAATTCTTGTTTCTTGAGTGGTAGAGCCACGCTGTAGACATGGGCTCGTCCGGGTCGTTACCACTGTCTTACAGAAAATCGGCGTAAAGTAGCAGCTTGCTGTTGTGTTTCGTACGGTGAGTGAGAGAGATATCCGGATGTATTTGTGGGTATATATAATGCTTAATAATGTCTAGACTTTTAGAAAACATGAATATCATGAATAGGGAAGCAGCAACGAATATCAACGGATAGAAATAAAATAAATAAATAAATACACCCAACAGTCACACACATAGTCCTGATCCCACACTAGGTAAACCTGTATTGTGGGTATCAGGAACTACGAGGGACTTGCGGTCCCACAACACCCAGACCCGAGACGAATATTTGTGAATCAGACAAACATTTGTCTAGGTGCGGGAATCGAACCCACGAACTCACGCTTCGCAACCGGCTACTCGCCCGCTGCGCCACGGAGGCTGTCATATAGTAATATGTTTTTAATCGACAGCCACCGTGGTGCAGTTGGAGAAAACTGGGCTGTGAAACTTGAGACCGAAATTAAAAAGCATCTATCGATAATTAATAATAATAATTTACCCATCAATACTCAAGTTTTAAAGCGCAGTGTGTACTTATACAGTATGTAACAAAAACCCTGTTGGCCCTTTTTGGATCGTGAAAATAGACATATACAACGTGTTACGGAAAGGTGTGGTCATATTTTAGAGTCATTACATACACCTTACAATTCGTACTTATGTACCGGATCTTTTCAAAACCAAGTCATCCAAAATATTTCACGTTAATTGTAATCACTCGTTTATTAAGATCGATAAGATTGATGACACCACTATTAATTATTATGAACGACACTCACTTTTTAATAAACTTGAATAAGATGTACCTAATTCTACGGACATACGTACGCAACTTGTAATTTAAACACAAATTAACATCTGACAGAGATTGTGTGCTGAAGACGATATAGGTACCATCCTCTAGAAGCATTTTAAGACTTCATTCTCGGGTCTTCCATCTATAAATTTGGCTTAATACAGTCGACGATCCTCTTAAAAGCCGTTATCAGTTGCATCAACACAAAGTACCAATACATAATACTTGTTTTTAGTCAAATTCTACATATTTTTGAACTCGTAATCATACTTCATGAAATCGGAAATTGCCGAACTGACTGCGTCAAATAATAATAATACACCCAACAGAAATATTGACATTTGACAACTGTTTAATGTTTTTTTAATTATAAAATAATTAAATGAAAGGAGGTCTATAGTATCATTGTTTATCATTTAGTGTTGTTCAAAGTTGAAAGTCGATATCGACATGTTACTCATTCGATAAAAAAGAAAATTCTATAATTATTGTCCTAGCAATGCAATCGGATTTGGCACTATGGAGGATAAAATACTTTCACCCTACACTATACATTGCTTAAATTTGCCCGCCCCTTTCTATAACACGTTGTATAGACAACATAAGAAAAATAGCTAAATATAAAAAAAAAAACTGGCGCGAGATATTATCCTTACACGCGTAGTAGAAAAATGAACATATTTAAAAAATGTAATTTTCATGAAAAGTGATGAACTTTCGTATGCGAGTTATTTCATTACGTTTGAATATCGATTCTGATATCACAGTTAAATCACTCAACAGGGTTTTTGTTACATATAGTATAGTAGTACATATTTACAAAAACAATAGACGAAAATTAGGCCCAGATCTCTTGACCCAGTACGTAGTCCTTGTTCAATTAACAGTTTGTGATGAGTGGGTTCGGCGATCACCGTTAATTATGTATGCAGGCCACAAGAGCAGTCCGGGTTAGTCAGAGCATTGTCTGTGCCCAGACGACCTCCGCGAGAGATAAATGATGTCTTACAAATATACAACAGTCATTTATGCACATTTTTAACCGACTTCAAAAAAGGAGGAGTCGATTCGACACTTTTTTTGTTGCTTTTTTATGTATGTACATCGATTTCTCCGCCAATTATGGACCGATTTTGTAGGAAAAAAAACTCTCGATAGAGTTTAGCCGCGATATAGTCCCATATAAATTTGGTTAAGATCTGATGACGGAGTACGGAGAAAAAAAAAAACTCCTCAACGGACAACAGTACACTCGTCGTGATTGTGTTATTGTATTGGATTTTACAGGCTATTGCTGTACATTGAAGTTGGTTTCTAAGTTTTGTTAAACGTTATATTATTTATAGCAAGCGGGTCACTTCATGTAAAGTAATCTCCACCACATTTGAACCAAAGATACCAAAAGATTCAACGATGCGTTGTCGACTAAAGGAAAGAAATTGTGATTGGGAAAGGGGAGGGGAATTTGGACCTCCGGAAATCTCACTCACTGTGCTAAACGCCACTTTAAGCCGGTTTTTGTGGCACATCGACGCGCTCCGGTGTAGTCGCCGGGGTCAGCCAGTATATGCAGTAACTTTAAGCCTGCATAATTCTGAAGACTTGTGACGTTGTGTTTCGACGCTAGACATTGTAATTGAACTGCACTGTACGCACCACCATGTGCAGGTTACTCTTTGTCGTACCAGGATAAAAAGCTATGTAATTACTTATACAAAACTAAGTACACGCAAGAAATTTAAGCCGTTCAATTGGAGTCATATATGGCTCCAAGCTACGATCACCATACTAACAACTACTCACCATAAATGATTATGTTTATAATGCTGACTTATAAATCAATGTATGAAACAAATTTTGCCCATCTACAAATTACGAAATTTTTAGGGTAATACATTTTAGCTGACATTTCTTTGATGACTGCCTCGGTGGCGCAGTTGTAATGCGTACGCGTTACGACTGAGGGGGACGCTGAGGTCTCGGGTTCGATCTCCAAGTCGGGTAAAAGTGATATGGGGATTTTGTATTACGAAATATTCGGTATCAGCTCGGAGTCTGGAATTTGTGCCCGGCATGGCGATAGGCTCGCCCCCTATCACGATATGGGACGCAGGTACGCTCGGCGAAATGTGGGTGTACTGTTTACCCCTCCGGGGATTACAGGCGTGTGTTCGTATGTATGTATTTCTTTTGCGTTTGTGTGCGTGACGTAAGTAAACACATCAGCGAATTTTCAGCTTACGATTGTGAGTATGTGTTGTTTGGACATATACTTTACATAGTTAGATATATATGTAGTCATTAGAAAGCATTTAGTTATGTAATTATTTCGCACATAATAAACATTCCCACACAAAGTCTCTATATGGTCATTTTAAAAATGTTAAAAGGAAACAGCGTCTAATCATTCAGAAAAATCTTGTTTGTGTCATGTACATAAAAGCATAGAATGTCTAATACAATTTAATATATAAAATTCTCGTGTCACGATGTTTGTTCCCATACTCCTCCGAAACGGCTCGACCAATTTTTATGAATTTTTATATGGATATTCAGTAGGTCTGAGAATCGGCTACTATCTATTTTTCATCCCACTAAATGTTAAGGGTGGTCCACCCCAATTTTTTTTTATCTTTTAGACAAATTTTATTGTTTTTATTTTTTATGATACAGCATTAAAAAATACTTAAAACCCTAAATTTTCACCCTTCTACCATCAACCCCTATTTTTTAATAGCGATATTAGTATTTTTGTCACGCGCGTTTCTCACACCGATCGCGATGACGGGACTCGCTTGATGCGACTAGACTACTTTAATCCTGGAAATAGGCATTCATGCGGGCGGAGCCGCGGGCAAAAGCTAGTAAACTATAAAAACGTCATAGCATATTACGTCTTTTGTCATACAGAGTTTTATGAGTGACAGAGCCACGTTGTAGACACTTTTGTTTACAGCATGAATGGGCCGGCTCGTCTGGGTCTTTACCACTGTCTCACCGAAAACCGACGTAAAGTAGCAGCTTGCTGCTGCGTTTCGTACGGTGAGTGAGATATCCGGAGGCCCAAACCCCCTCCCCTTCTCAATCCCTTAATTATCACTTTCCTTTAAGGTCTGCAACGCGCCCATAATTGTTTTTGGATAGGGGGCGTACATGGGCGGTGGAGATCACTACCATGAACCACTTGCTCGTTTGCCGGCCTATGCAATAAAAAAAACAGTACTTTGTAACTAAAAAGCCTGAGTGGTTTAGCTGAGCATGCGTGGCACTCATCAGGCGAGCGACCTTCTGGTCTCTAGGTTCAAAACACCGACAATATAAGTACCCATTCCTTTTCTGATGGTTGTCGACGTACCCATAAGCTTCTTGTATTGGAGCGTGGTGTCAAACCGCAGATCGCAGCGAAGCTATTGGTTTGTAAGTATTCCTGTATAATACAATACTTCCAAATGTGGCAACTCTATCTACGGAAATATAAAGTCACCTGCAGAAATGCGCCTCGACTGCGTCGGTGGGGCAGTTGTAATGCGTATGCGTTACGACTGAGGTTGACGCTGAGGCCTCGGTTCCCCGGGAGCAGTGGTATTGGGTTTTTCTATTACGAAATGCTCAGTATCAGCCCGGAGTCTGGAATTGTGCTCGGTATGGCGATAGGCTCGCCCCCTATCACATCATGGGACGGAGATACGCTCGGCGAAATGTGGGTGTACTGGTGACACCTCTACCTAACCCCTCGGGGATTACGGGGGAGAGTGCGTATGTAATAAGTACCTGCAGAAATTAGTAGAGCCGCTGCGGTTGGACGATAGTGTCTCTGCGGTCTGCAGTCAGCGGTCTGCGGTCTGCGGTCTGCCGTGCTTGGAATTATTACTTTCCTCTTTTGCCGTATTTACTATAAAGAAGTTCTTGTAACCTATAAACAAACGAAATAGCGTGGAACATGTAATAATAGTGCAATTTGTTACATAAATACGTGTGTGAGAACTTTTGTTACGCGTACATAACACGTGCAGTTTATGTACAAACAATGGAACATTTAATCTCGTCATAGTACTTTATTAAACCTTGTATGCACGTTTTTATTAATGTTACTCATTGTAATAAAAGCTTATTACCAAAAAATAAACGCGTCTCAAAACGAATAAACTAAAAAATTACTATTTTATTCGACAGCCTCTATGGCGCAGTGGGTGAGTAGCCGGCTGCGAAGCGAGAGGCCGTGGGTTCGACTCCCGCACCGAGATAAATATTTATGTGATCCACAAATATTTGTTTCGGGTCTAGGTGTTGTGGGACCGCAAGTCCCTCGTAGTTCCTGATACCCACGCTACAGGTTAACCTAGTGTGGGGTCAGGGCTATGTGTGTGACTGTTGGGTGTATTTATTTATTTATTTAAAGATGTCCTGAATAATTATCAAAATCGGTGCATAAAGACGTTTTAATCTTCCATCCCCGATTTCACCCCTTTAGGCGTGGCACTAGGTATTTTTTTATATTCAAATGAGATTATCGCCGTAGTAAACTATCAAATACAGAGAGAATCATAATATTGGTCTATATTTATCAGAGTTTAAATAAATATAATTATATACAGACGAATTTATAAATTATTTATGTTAGAATGCTTTATGATGGATGAATCGATTATTATTAAAATAATTAGTTTATTTTATTAAATAGTATAAGTGGTATTCATACCGTTCTATTCAAATAAATAAACTTTGATTTGTTGAGGCGGTTAAAAATATTTGAATTAAAAATAAAAATAAAATAAATACATTAAAAAAAGGATATTAAAATATTTTTTAAAGTAAATCGCATATAATAGTATAGAAAACTTTCATTCATTATCCGACTGCACAATGAATATTTATTTATAAAAAGGTTTTGTATTTGTAGAAATAATGAAATTAACTATCTGCTGAAGCTCAGTGTGGCTGGTTTTAGGTATTAAAAACATGTGTTTTATGTTTCAAGCCCAGGGTTATTATAGTGCAGAGGCCTAGAACTCTCGTATTATTTATTACACTATGTATTTGCAATTATATTTATTTAAAGACTCATCGCTTATTAGTGGTATTGGGTTTTTCTATTACGAAATGCTCAGTATCAGCTCGGAGTCTGGCATTTGTGCCCGGTATGGCGATAGGCTCGCCCCCTATCACATTGTGGGACGGAGATACGCTCGGCGAAATGTAGGTGTACTGTTTTTTTTTATTATTATTAGATTGAATGACAAGACGAGCAGGTCGCTCGCCTGATGGTAAGCGCCACGCCTGCCCATAAACAGAAGCAACGCCACACAGAACTTTAAATAAAGCACTGCATGACACTGGACTGCGCTCGTCACCCCGAGACGTAAGGTGTTAAGTCTCATAATGCCCAGTAATTACACTGGCTTCAATGTCCTTAACACCGGAACACAACAGTGCTTACACATTGTTGCTTGGCGGCAGAAATAGACAAAGCGGTTACACTTCTGCCTACCCCCTTCGGGGATTACAGGCGTGAGTGCGTATGTATGTACTCATCGCTTACCGACAGCCTTTCGTTGTTGGACGTAGGCCCGTATTCAAGAACAACACTCTATGATTGACTCACTCAGTGATTGGTCCGTTTTTGTTTGGCGCCAAAAATAGACGAATCACGTGTACAGAAATCGACACTTAGCAAAGAACTCACTTGAGTGTTGTTCTTTTGAAATGAAATAGTTTTATTAATCATGTAGGCAATTTAAATAGCGCTTATGACAAGTCAGTACAAAATAAAGTAACTTATGTCATCAAAGTACACTGGGCAACTATAAATTTTACAATATTTTTATTATGGCATAGTCCAGAATAGGGTAGTTGACTCGATTTTTTTTTATTATTTAAATCAATAAGTTACGTTACTCAAAATCTATTGCAGAAAGAATTTTAGAAATCAGACCAAAAATAAATAAATTAGAAGCCATTCAAATTCTGTAGAAGGGGTAATTGTCAAATAACAGACGAAGCAAACTTTGACGTCACTGTGTAAAATGTTCATTATGGTGCACGCGTGCAAGCGAGATAGTGAGATATCCCTACTACGCACCCACTTTTCTTCATACCAACATTTAAAGTCATAACTGCGGGCACATTTCTGAACCAATTTCGATTGTGTTTTAATAAAAGCGTTTCTTTTGCGTATCATTTTCTGTTGCTTATAAAATAATGTATAAAATTCAATATAGGAAACTACCCTATTGTTAAGTATTGTTATTGTTTTATTTTTTCTTCTTTTTTATCGGTCGATATGGACCATAGGCATTACCGAAACGGTACGTGTTTTAAAACTACCACCGGATCCAATACGCGGATTGAATACGGGCCTTAGACCTCCCCAAGTGAACGCCAACCATACTCGTCTTGGCCAGCTCGCATCCACCTATTTCAAGTCGTCATTCTATCATGCATACTAGTACTAAGTCTGCTTAAGCGTTGTCTTCACTCCAAACTTTATTTAATTCAGTATATTAAATAATTATATCCTTCTACAATAAAAATGCTCAAGATACATGCAGTTCACCGACGTTGATAGCAAAATAATAGAACATGGGAAAATATTGCGTAAGCGAGACAATATGGCGTGTTGCGTCGTGTGACAGATCTGTGATCACGAGTAATTATAGACAGGGTTGTACTTAGAGGGAGATGCGTAGGGACCTGACCTCCCAATACACAATGATGGAACATGGGAAACTATTGCGTAAGCGAGACAATATGGTGTGTTGCCCCGTGCGACAGATCTGTGATCACGAGTAATTGTAGACAGGGTTGTACTTAGAGGGAGATGCGTAGGGACCTGACCTCCCAATACACAATGATGGAACATGGGAAACTATTGCGTAAGCGAGACAATATGGTGTGTTGCGCCGTGTGACAGATCTGTGATCACGAGTAATTGTAGACAGGGTTGTACTTAGAGGGAGATGCGTAGGGACCTGACCTCCCAATACACAATGATGGAACATGGGAAACTATTGCGTAAGCGAGACAATATGGTGTGTTGCGCCGTGTGACAGATCTGTGATCACGAGTAATTGTAGACAGGGTTGTACTTAGAGGGAGATGCGTAGGGACCTGACCTCCCAATACACAATGATGGAACATGGGAAAATATTGCGTAAGCGAGACAATATGGTATGTTGCGCCGTGTGACAGATCTGTGATCACGAGTAATTGTAGACAGGGTTGTACTTAGAGGGAGATGCGTAGGAACCTGACCTCCCAATACACAATGATGGAACATGGGAAACTATTGCGTAAGCGAGACAATATGGCGTGTTGCGTCGTGTGACAGATCTGTGATCACGAGTAATTATAGACAGGGTTGTACTTAGAGGGAGATGCGTAGGGACCTGACCTCCCAATACACAATGATGGAACATGGGAAACTATTGCGTAAGCGAGACAATATGGTGTGTTGCCCCGTGCGACAGATCTGTGATCACGAGTAATTGTAGACAGGGTTGTACTTAGAGGGAGATGCGTAGGGACCTGACCTCCCAATACACAATGATGGAACATGGGAAACTATTGCGTAAGCGAGACAATATGGTGTGTTGCGCCGTGTGACAGATCTGTGATCACGAGTAATTGTAGACAGGGTTGTACTTAGAGGGAGATGCGTAGGGACCTGACCTCCCAATACACAATGATGGAACATGGGAAACTATTGCGTAAGCGAGACAATATGGTGTGTTGCGCCGTGTGACAGATCTGTGATCACGAGTAATTGTAGACAGGGTTGTACTTAGAGGGAGATGCGTAGGGACCTGACCTCCCAATACACAATGATGGAACATGGGAAAATATTGCGTAAGCGAGACAATATGGTATGTTGCGCCGTGTGACAGATCTGTGATCACGAGTAATTGTAGACAGGGTTGTACTTAGAGGGAGATGCGTAGGAACCTGACCTCCCAATACACAATGATGGAACATGGGAAACTATTGCGTAAGCGAGACAATATGGTGTGTTGCGCCGTGTGACAGATCTATGATCACGAGTAATTGTAGACAGGGTTGTACTTAGAGGGAGATGCGTAGGGACCTGACCTCCCAATACACAATGATGGAACATGGGAAACTATTGCGTAAGCGAGACAATATGGTGTGTTGCGCCGTGTGACAGATCTGTGATCACGAGTAATTGTAGACAGGGTTGTACTTAGAGGGAGATGCGTAGGGACCTGACCTCCCAAAACGCAATGATGGAATATGGGAAACTATTGCGTAAGCGAGACAATGTGTTTCGGTATGAAGGACATTGAGGCCAGTGAAATTACTGGGTATTACGAGACATAACATCTTCTTTTTATAGCATAGACCGACAAACGAGCAAGCAGGTCACCTGATGGTAAATGATCTCCACCGCCATGTACGCCCACAATACCAAAAGAATCATGCCGATTTCTCGCCATCGTTGCCTAATTCTCGGGTGACAAGCGCAGTTCAATGTCATGCAATGTTCTGTAATCCAGAGTTCTGTGTAACGTGGCTTCTGTTAACGGGTGCAGCACTATGTGTGTGATTGTTGGGTGCATTTATTTATTTACACAAAATAATATCCAATAATATCATGCTATTACGTACGTTCCTCTATAGCAGAAAAGTATAATTAACTCTATTTTATATCTAAAAGAGGACAACGTGAGAGACAATTTATTATAATATTATCTAAATCTCGTCGCTATTTATAGAGGCACATCATAATTATCTCAGATAAAATATAGAACGATAATGCATTTCAATAGATAATGAACCAATTAACATAGATTTTACTGCATTATCAATTGGTCTATATACAGTATGTAACAAAAACCCTGTTGGCCCTTTTTGGATCGTGAAGATAGTCATATAGAGAGATTAATAAAAATAGTTAAATTAAAAAAATAGTAAACTGCAGCGAGATATTATCTTTACACAGTTAACTTAAAAAATGTTATTTGCATCTGAATTTACGAAGCTCCCCGGCTTGCGGCATGTTTGATGTACGTATACACCGCAACATGCTATCTCGCTTTGGCTCCATGTCATCGCTCTTGCAGAGGTAATCAAACGAAATACGGTTTACAAACAATTCATTAATTCAAGATTAAAAATTAAATGTGATTATTTTAATAGTCCATTTTTCGTATGCAAGTTTTTTCATTAAGTTTGAATATCCATTCTGATATCACAGTTAAAATGCCCAACAGAGTTTTTATGACATATAGTATAATTAAATAACATACTCATCTATCTAAATCTTCATAACTAAGCTAAGTAAAATATAAGATACTTTTTGGATAATCACTTGCTTAGTGTTCTACGTCAAAAGCGCTTTCTGATGATACAACAGTAATAAATTTGAAGAACTCTATTGTTATAACTTATAAGTATAAGCAACAATTTTTACCACTGCAATTGTTTAATAGTTAGTTAGTTTATATATGTAATGGTAGAGTTTGGACTGTATTGATCTGTATTGATTAAAATATTTGATAATTAATAAATGTATAGTAAAGTAGTTGGAAATTCTAAATGTATTTTTTGTGTGTTTTCAGGAACGATGACCAAGTTGAGATGAAACATTGAAAAATTCACATTGCTAACAAAATGAAATGATAATGGAATCACCAGTGAGAATATGCTTAGGTAAGATATTATTGAATTATATCTAAAATAACAACGACAAGAAATACATTAAACATGATTTATTAAAATTGAGTTACACGGTGTACTAATATATTAAGTATAAACGTATAAATCTAATAACTTAAAGAAAAAATAATATACTTTAGTATAACATAATGCATATAATGCAATGCAGTTATATTATCAAGCAACAGTAATAAAAAATACTCCAAACATTAGTCAAACCCTCCTTTAGATTTGCCGTCGCGTAAAAAAAGTACTACAGAATTCAACAATATTAAATGTAACAAATATTTTATAATATTTTTCAGGTGCAGCATTAGTAGTAAATCTACTAGTGTTGAGCACGAGAGTGAGTGGCAACGCGCTGCCACAAACGACACCAGAGCCGGTGAAAAATGACAGACTTATAAGACAAAACAGACTGAACACAACATGGTCCAAGACCAAATCCAACCCCCCCGATGTCTCATTCAACGAATTGAGCCCTAAAGACTCTATCTCAGAGGAGCACACAGAAAAAAATGCCAAATATAAAGACAGGGGAAGGGTTAGGTACTTCTCACAACTCAAATCTACTACAGAAAGCTCTCTAAGAAGAGTGAGGAGTTCCACAGAAGCCGATAACCTAATAATAGTCACGCCAACTGCTGAGGTTAAGAAACCAGGTGAGATTATTGACAGCATGAAGAAATACAAGAAGACAAAAATGCCGATGAGCATTTCTAGCACAACGCCAATAGCAGTTAAGACAGAAGTCCAAAGTGTGGAAGAGTTTGATGATGAAGAAGAGGAAGAAGGAAATGAATCCTTCGAGCAATTCACTTCCAGTAAATTTCACGATAGCTTTTTTACAATACCCAGTTTTGATGATGACAATGATAGTTTTAGTAATAAAGTAAAACAAGATTATAGCAGTCCATCGTATGGATTTTCTAGCTTTTTCCCCAAAGAGACGTCATACAGTTTCAATGATAAGGAAGATGATAATATAAAATCTGAGAGTTTCTTCGATTTCGACTCAGACCTGACAACGCCGAAAAATGATTTCTTTGATAAAAAGTATCAACAGATTTCCGGCAGTATTATAAAGAAACTAGAATCTATTAAGGTTATGGCACCTAAAACTAATGTTAGTGAAATTCACAAGATTATGAAAGAGAACGTAGGTTTAGAAAACTTAAGTAATAATACGCCTACTAATAAATCTACAGTATTCATAAAAAATACCAAAGAGATACGTCTTCATGATAACGAGGGTGCAGGCACTGCTCAGAGACAGCTATCGGACGTTCAAGGAACTAGTATTTATTACGAAATGTCTGTTTTATCTACCGAAACATACATAAACCATACGAGCGATGATGATTGTGATACTGACACGCTACCTCCTGGACCCACTACAAGTACTTCAACTGATGATGAACTATCTTCAATAAAGTTATCGCAGTCGAGTATAAATCAAATACCTAGCAAAGAACCAACTGTAGCTGAAACGTTAATTGGACAGGCAACTGCGGCTCCAAAGGCTACTAAACAACCTATTGAACTTCCTATATTAGTTCCAACATTTCCTAAAAAGCCAATTCCTACAACTACAACGAAAAAGTTAGTAGTTGAAGAGCTATCTACAAAACCAACAAATTACGTCCAAATATTGACCAAGCTGCCAGTTGCAGAACCAATATCTACGGAACCAACTCTACCAGATCTGAAAGTAGAGAACATAACCACAGCTTCTACAAATTTCCTTCCAATATCCAGCGTGATACCATTTTACCATACTGTGATTCCTGTTTCAACACAAAATATAATTTCATCTACCGAAAGAGTGACTAAAGTGTATTTGAACAGTTATAGCAGAAATAGAAACTACTCGAAAAGGCTTAACTTAACAGGTGTTAAGGATTCACCTAACAGTGTTACTGCAAACCCAGAAATATCTTCTTTAGGACCGCTGACTCGCAAATTTTACCATACCACTCCAAAAACAAGACCAATTTGGATGTTACCGAAAAGAAACGTAACTAAAATAGACTATGTTCGACCAACAAGCCGTACCATTTACTCAGAACATTTCAATATTAAAGATAAGTTAACAACCACGCATAAACCCAAGCAACCTAATAAGTCAATGCTTACTACTGTATCATCGGAAATAGACCCAGTACTCCAAAGTGACATTAGTGGAATAAAGAAAGTTGTCCATTCCCAATCGATAACAGATAATAGTATACCAACTTTATGGAAACGTGGGTCAATGAAGTTTAAGACATCAACAGCAACATCTGCCGAGGTTTCTGATATTAACGAAATGGAGCTACCTCCTACTTCGATAGCATGGTCCCTGGCGTCGATGCTTCCATCTATGCCAAGGCCTGTCAACGCAACGTCGACGACGAAAAGTGTACACGAAAATGAATTAACGAAAGTTGGAGAAGTTACTGCAGGTAAATAAAACAATTTAAAAGTAAATATCCTACTATTATAATTATAAATGTAAAAGTTTGTATGTTTGTGAATTTAGATGTTTGTTAGTTAATTACGCTTTAAAAGCTGAACAGTTTTGGGTGAAATTTAGCACACAGGTAGATCATGATCAGATTAGGACGTAGGCTTTTCACGCGAAAAGGCCGATCACGCGGGCGGAGCCGTGAGCAAAAGCTCGTATTATATAATTTTAGGATTTAGCTGAAGTGCAATTTCACAACAAGGACAACTTGCAAAACAAGGAAGGAATCATAAAAAAAACTCATTTTTATATTTTTCAGATAAAATGGAAACCACAACAGGTTTAACAACACCTACAACTGCCAGCACTATATCTGAGAATATCATCCTTAAAAACGTTACTGAAGTGGAACAAAACATACTTTCTTGGCAACCAATAAATACGCCCACTACTCCGGGATCTGCAAAATTTGAGTCCACATCTGAAGGCAAATCTGAAAAGCTAGCCGCTGAGAGTAACATATCTGTGCAAAGTAGTGCAGAACCAGTGACGACTAAAACGTTAAATAAGACAAAAGTCTTTACTCCGGCATGGATACCAGCGTTAATCGAAAAGAAACCAACGACTAAAGCAGAAACAATTCCTCCGGTTGACGCGACAAGGTCAACTGGTTTTGAATCGATTACAAAACTACCGTCTGATATAACAACACCTCAGGATGAAACCGTTGCTACTTCTAATGATGAAGGCACTAATGAAGAGGTAATAAAAAGCACTACAGATTATGAAATAACAACTATCAGGTTCTCGTATGTTCCTGTCGAATCCGTAGACGTTACTGAAGAAGAAAATGAAACCGAATCTACTACTGAGAGTACCTGGCATCCAGTTATGCCAACTAGAACTAAAATAACCACAGTAGAAGATAGCCCTATAACGACGTACCGTCCTAAATATATGACTACTACTGACATAGTTGATGTAACAACTATCGCAGATACTACTCCACCAGTAATCGAAGTTTCTTCACAGATTCTCGAAAATGCTACAGAGAAAGAATCTACTACTACGGAAATGGTAGCATATACGACTGTGACCGAGCCTATAACAGTTCAGACTATAACTGACACTACCGGGCCGTCAACTACCATAGAAATGACTACCCAGACAATGACAGTCGAAAACAATCAACCTACAACTGTCGAACTCACATCTCCACTTACTACTACTTCTACTACAACTACGACACCAACCCCAACAACAACTTTACCTATAACAACGGAAGAAGACACAACTACGATTGTAGTAGAAGTCGTAACAGAAATAAATACTGAACGTGAGAAAATAATCACAACAGATAAACCCACAACCGAGGCAGAAATATCTAGTGAAACTACCACCGACTGCTCATCTGAAGAAAATAGCAATAGTAATGAAATAATGGACGAAGAAAAAACAACCGCCACACACTCTACAGACATTCAAACTACAGAAAGTGAGAAAGAAGTCCCCACAACAACAGAGACAGAAATATCTGAAGAGGCAAGTCAAGAGATACCAGAAACAACAACACAGCGCGAGGAAAAAGCAGAAACCACAACTCAAGAAGCTGAAATAACAACACAATATAAACCTGTAATGACTCCAAGAATTACGGAAATGACCAGTCAGAAAGTAACTGTGTCTGTAGTGACAACAATTTCTAAGGCTGATACAACACCAAATGCGAAAATACTCTCAACAACCGAAGAGGGAGATATGGATTTTACCACTAAAGCTCTTAATGATTGGGAGGATATCCTCGTTGAGGTGACTACTGAAGCATCATCGAGGACTAGTCAGCCTGAAGAGCCGAGCACAGGAGCCGCCGTGGCGATAGCTGTCAGCACGATTGGAGTCATTGCCTTAGTTATGCTCATCGGATTATTGGTAAGTGGCTTTCAAGTTTTAAACGTTGTTAACGTTGACTGTTAATAGAACAAATTATATCAACACAGAATCAATACATATTCAAAATATCAGTTTGTTAAGATAATATACGGGCCTAAAAATATACATAGAATAACCATATAATTGGCGGTGATTTCTTATGTTTATTATATATTACACATTGAATTAAAAATAGTTTATACGGATTTTATCGCTTTTCGAGACGACCTACACCTCAGTCTCTCCAGCGACTAAGAAGTTTGAAAAGCATTCGAAACGTCGGGACGAAAATAAAAATTAAACCCCGATAAAATCGGTAGAAACTAGTTTTATTTCAACATATAATTGGTGTTAGATTTTACTGCTTCGCTCGCGGGGAAGTTTTACCGCCATATATCCGGGATAAGCTTATATAACTATGCGGGCCATAAACTATCTCTGTGTAAAAAACATATTATCTGTTCGTGACTGCGTGAAGGACAAACCAATAAACACACTATAATCTAAAAGTCCTTACACAGCATCCCAATTAATACAACTGGAAAATTGATATTTTATGAAATTTACGCGTAAACTAAATACTAGAATTGGTTGTTCTCCCGAAACTTAATATAACATGTTCATTCCATGAATTATAATTACCCAATTGTGTAAATTTCATATAACATATGAGTGGGCGGCGGCAGGGTTCCCCGCGCGTTGGTCTGTACAAGGTCAGTCATCATTTTTGTCAAACAGCAAAGAGTATGTAAAAACTACGTTTAGTCAAACAGGATTGACGTAAGGATGTACGTCTGTCACTTCTGTATGTTGACCAACGCGCTGGATTTTACTTCCCTGAATTGCACATTTAAATAAAATACATACATAGATACGCACTCACGCCTGTAATCCCCGAAGGGGTAGGCAGAGGTGTAACCAGTACACCCACATTATCTCCGTCCCATAATGTGATAGGGGGCGAGCCTATCGCCATACCGGGCACAAATTTCCAGACTCCGGGCTGATACTGAGTATTTCGTAATAGAAAAACCCAATACCACTTTACCCGACCCGGGGATCGAACCCGAGACCTCAGCGTTGGCCTCAATCGTAACGCGTACGGATTACAACTGCGCCACCGAGGCAGTCTATAGTATTTAAATAAAATATGTTAATAAATCTTAAATAGGTTTCCTAAAACCCAACTACGTAATAACGAGATGTCACTAGTAGTATGACAATCGCTGGTGCTCTATTTATTCACCCATCATTTGAGATATTGAATTTCCCCTGACGTAATGTATCCTAGGGCATACTGCATTTGGTATTACCAAATGTATTGAAATTATTAGGGGAGTTTAAAAGACCACCTTAGGCCCTAAGCCAACCTCACCTGCACGAGGCAATGGCGAAACTTGGTTCCCGTTGCGATTGTTGGGGTCAGACGGCGGGTGAATATCAAATATAAAGGGATAACGCCAGGCAGCAAGACAGAAGTAATGCTGTCCTAAGTAATAAACTATCTTACAAACATACACATACATATGCATATACATAACATGTGAAACTGATAACCCTCATGCCGTAAGCGGAAAAAAAATTATTATATTATTTGCAAGTTTAAAAAAAAATCTCGATTGTATTCTATTCGTAAACATAACTTCTTAACGTCCAATACTGAAATGCAACGCAAGCATTTAAGATCATGCTAAACAGTTTAAGACTTATCTTTCAAAATTGTATGAAAAGAAGTATCCGTTAGACAGTCTACTGTTGAGTAGCATTTCAGTATTCGGGCGTTAATGACCTATTAGAGTTGTTGGATATTTTAAGGCTTTTAATCTTCTTCTGTTTGCTTCTTCTTCGTTTTCTTTCTTTTTCTTCTCGGGTGTTCTTCTGAAGAGTGTTCGCACAACTTATCCAAAGTAATGAGCATAATATCTATAGATTGAACTCACGATAAATTACGTTCACTACTTTGGAGAAGTTGTCGAGTGTTTTTGATGTTGAAGGAGCTGCAACACCTGAAAATATCAAAAATATTGTGTCATTAAATAGGATATTTTGAGTATTTAATTAACAAGACTATGACTCACTTCAAAAAATAACAATGAAAAATAAAAAAATAACAATTTCTATAGGATTCTGTGGAGTCGGTGTCTGTGTTGCTGCATGCCGGTCATTTGAAATTTCACTGACTCCAAATACCAGAAGCATAGACGCCAGGCACGCGACCGGTCGTAAAAACTATAAGTCAATCTTCCTGTAACATCCCAGCTAAACTCTATCGAATATTTTTTTCAACAAAGGTTATAACCTTAAATCTTTAAGACTTTCATTATATGATTCTTAAAGACAATTTGATTTTAAATGTACAGTGTAAAAGTGATGAAATAAATAGTTAGGTATAGTAAAATAAATAAATAAACTATATACAAAATGGAGTAGGAACTTACCTCCGTTTTATCAAATTTTACTCGTACTCGTACCTTTGCCCTGAAATGAAAAAAAAGTATTTACAAAGATCTTTATTGGTTAGGTATTTATAAGTGCCATTTCTTAAGAGGTAGAGACAGACCTCTACCCAGACCCTATAGCAATTGTAAAAAATACAATTGCTATAGGGTCTTTTTGGATTCGGTACCGATCAAATGAAATTTCACCGACTCCAAAGAGATGTTTGAAATACTTATTTTTGACTTTTCAGTATTCTTTTTGAGGTCGGTTTTTAAGTTACATACATACGCACTCACGCCTGTAATCCCCGAAGGGGTAGGCAGAGGTGTAACCAGTACACCCACATTTCGCCGAGCGTATCTCCGTCTCTTATGTGATAGGGGGCGAACCTATCGCCATACCGGGCACAAATTTCCAGACTCCGGGCTGATACTGAGCATTTCGTAATAGAAAAACCCAATACCACATTACCCGACCCGGGGATCGAACCCAAGACCTCAGCGTTGGTCTCAATCGTAACGCGTACGCATTACAACTGCGCCACCGAGGCAGTCCGTTTTTAAGTTATGTAAAAAAATATTTTATTTTTCAAAGAAAAAAGGAAAGGTACATGTATGGCATATAATTTTAATACAATGCCTCAACCGCGATGACTATGCTGTTACCAGTTGATGAGTTACATTTTTTTACTCCGTACTCCGTCATATTTAATCAAAATTCATTTTCGTCAATTTTAACCTTTATACGGGACCACATCACAACTAAATTCTATCGAATATTTTTTTCCAACAATATCGGTCTACAATTGGCTGAAAATTACATAAAAAGCAAAAACCTCACCGAATTGAGAACGTCCTTTTTCGAAGTCGTTTAAAAAAGTAAGACTTGCATACGGATCAAATTCAAATTCAAATCATTTATTCTGTAAATTGGATCATAAATATATCACTTTTACATGTCAAGCATTTTTTATGCTACATTACATTTACGATGGCATTTCAGGGCTAGCCATGAGAAGAAATGCCGAAACAAACTCTTATGGCCTCTTTTAATGTCCAGACATTGTTTTGCAGAATTATGCGAGTGTAATGTACAGAAATTCCTGGATTGGCCTTTTTAAGAAATAGCCAAGAGTAAACCAGATATACTAGGCACTCGCACTCACAATAAAAAAAAACAAAACATTAAATAATTGATATAAAAAAAAACTACAGCATTGGCGCCCAATCCAAAATAACCGTTAGTTCAAACATTTAAACCAATATCAGTAATATAATCATCAGCACAATGAAATGTTGTGCCAACTGCCAACTTCCAACCTTGTGACCGACATCGTTGTGATTCTGGTTACACGATAACATGGGTGTCGTGTTCGCAGTTCGCACTCCGGTTGCGGACCGAGGAATTTTTATTACACCCTGCTGATTAACGGTCTGTTACTAGTTACTGGACCTCAATGACTATCATTATATTATAACCGTCATTAAGGTCTTCTGGTACTTTGGGTATGTTAATTTTGTTTTAAATTGTGCTTATGGAACCCAATTGCAAGTCTACGCCGCCTGTTTGTCTATCTGTCTATCCAATCTACATCTTTATCTGACTATCTTTTGTAGTTTAACAGTACTTAGACTAAAATATTCACATATGTTAGTATTGACTGCCTCGGTGGCGCAGTTGTAATGCGTACGCGTTACGACTGAGGCTGACGACCTCCAGGTTCGATCCCCGGATCGGGTAAAAGTGATATTGGGTTTCTATTACGAAATGTTCAGTATCAATCCGGAGTCTGAAATTGTGCCTGGTATGGCGATAGGCTCGCCGCCTATCACAACATGAGACGGGGATACGTTCGGCGAAATGTGGGTCTACTGGTTGCACCTCTGCCTACCCCTTCGGGGATTACAGGCGTGAGTGCGTATGTATGTATGTATAATGTAGTCTCTCAGAAACGACAGTTATCTTTAATTATCATAATGTAATTTCCACACTCAATTAATACTTTATGCTCCATTGCTGTGAGTACAGAGATGACGTCTCTTAGAAATAATCGAATTCTAAGAAATAAATAATGAATAAATATTTGATATAATTAACGTTTATAAACGTATTAATTGTTGAACTTTCATACTCACAGACTTGCTTGTTAAAACAATTCTATTTGATAGTAATTTAAAATTACAGATGTTTTTAATGGATTTCGATTTCTAGCAGTTAGGTTATCAATTAAATAATGTATTTCACAGTCATAAACTTCATCTATACACCTCATTGTAATCAAAGTAACAGTTCTTATAACACAATGTGGTAGGTCCCTCGTATACGAGAGGCCGGCTGGGTTGGTACCACCGCTTTGTTATAGACAATTTCTGCCGCCAAGCAACTGTATGTAAGCACTGTTGTGTTCCGGTTTGAAGGACATTGAAGCCAGTGAAATTACTGGGCATTATGAGACTTAACACCTTATGTCTCGGGGTGACGAGTGCAGTCTATTGTCACGCAATGCTTTTATTTAAAGTTCTGTGTGACGTAGTTTCTATTTATGAGCAGGCGTGGCGCTTACCATCAGGCGAGCGACCTGCTCGTCTCGTCAGTCAATCAAATAATAAAAAAAACAATTGTCCGCGGCTCTGCCTGTGTGAATCAATTAGGATAAAAATACTTTGTTTCATAAAAAAGATTCATACAAAGTTCAACTCAAGTTCCAAAAAATCTTTCTTAGCAGGCCCCCGTATTAGATAAAATGTCATCTAACTGTTTTGCATGGTCCTTGCTTTAGTCGATTTTGAGACTACATAATTAATCAGTGAGTGAGTGAGTGAGTGGAATTTGGTGTTAAAAGAGATTGATGATTACAGCAGGCCTACATAATTTTTTTTAGGTTGTATGATGAAACGAGCAGGTCGCTCGCCTGATGGTAAGCGCCACCCACGCTTGCTCATAAACAGAAGCAACGGCACACAGAACTTTAAATAACAAAGCACTACATGACACTTGACTGCGCTCGTCGCCCCGAGACATAAGGTGTTAAGTCTCATAATGCCCAGCAATTTCACCGGAACACAACAGTGCTTACACACTGTTGCTTGGCGGCAGAAATAGACAAAGCGGTGGTACTAACCCAGCCGGCCTCTCGCATACGAGGGACCTACCACCTTGTACTGTAATTGATATACTTTAGTAGTAGTAGAAATAAAATAGTACTTACTTTTTTCGTAGCCGATGAGAGCTTTAAGGAATTTTCAGAAAGCTTCCAAATTCCATCACCGATTGAAAAGTTGGTCCTGCAAATCTGTCAAAGATATTTTTATTCGGTTTAAAGGACTTTATTCTCATAAGAAATATACATTTCTCTTAAAATGAGATACATAAGAAATAGGTTTCAAAGTACAATAAATTAGTTTCTGGTACTCGTAAGATCTAGGTTTTGCTCGCGACTCTAATTGTGTGAATGTCTTCTCCCGGGATAAAAAGTAGCCATGACCTAATCTACATGTGCAATTTCATCTAAATTCATTTAACCGTTACGGCGAGATTGATTAACAAACTCACAAACATCCAAACTTTTACATTTTTATTAAGTAGGGTTGTAATATAAATACGTGTTTCCTCCTTCCTATAATATGGGATCCTTTAAACGGAGTGTGAAGAAGCAACTAAGCAGGCCAGCATAATTCTGCCGATCTGCGATAGATTCAGTGTCTATCGTTGGTCGACAGTATTCATGGATTGCGCTACACTTACCATCAGGTGTAACGTAGTCACTTTGCCGAGCCAGGATAAAAAAAAAAAAACAATAACCAAATGTAGAGAAGGCTAACTGCTAAGGCTGACTGCCTCGGTGGCGCAGTTGTAATGCGTATTACGACAAAGGCTGACGCTAAGGTTTCGGGTTCGATCCCCGGGTCGGGTAAAAGTGATATTGGGATTTTCTATTACGAAATGCTCAGTTTCTGGAATTTGTGCCCGGTATGGCGATAGGCTCGCCCCCTATCACATCATGGGACGAAAATAAACTTGGCGAAATGTCGGTGTACTGGTTACACTTCTGCCTACCCCTTCGGGGATTACAGGCGTGAGTGCGTACGTATGTATTAGGCGAACATGAAATGTCAACAAAAATACTGTTAAGTCTTTGACCCTACAAAAGTCCGGATGAAAAAGACTTCGCGATTTAATAAACATGTCCGACACTTTTATTAAGCCAATGTGGAAGTCGAACCTGAGACCCTGAACTTACAACGAATTAGAATAGAAAAAACAATCAAAATTAAACATAAAAAGGATATATAAATCTATACATTAGCCCACGCCTTTATTACCCGAAGGGGTAGGCAGAGGTGCAACTACTGGTGCAGCCATGTTTCGCTGAGATTATTGCTGTCCCATGATGTGATAGGGGGCGGGCTTATCGCCACACTTCTCACTCACAGTTCTCAACCTTAATACGCAGCAACTAGATCGATTTCGAAAACACCATCTCGGTGTAGCAGGGAAGTTGCTACCAGAGATGATTGTTTAAATAAAAAAAAACCTTTTTTATATTTTTTACAATCTAAAACAAGTTTCAAAAAATAACTCACCTAATTATTTCTTCTCAACCGGTCTTGTTTAGAAACAGTCAAAAACTATTACTAAAAAAATTAAAAGGAAAAAAAACAATTCAATCTTATTTACATTTTCAAAAAAAGAACTCTATTTAAAAAGCAAGTTCAAGACCGGTGCGCGTGCGCGGCTGGAGCACTACTGGCTGGTTGGCCGCCATACGTCACAGTAATGTTACGCGCCGGCCGCCGCGCCGTGCTGCAGGGCTATAGGGCTCGGATATGGCCAACTTACGGCACAGACGGAAGAAAGTACTTGTTAACAGTTTAAATGACGAAACGAGCAGGTCGCTCACATAAGTTGTTAAATCTCATAATGCCTAGTAATTTCACTGGCTACAATGTCCTTCACCGAGTGAATTTGACACAGACTTTCTGGAATAGCAGTCGCTTTCAAACGAGCAAGTGGGTTTCTTGATGCCAAGCGAACTCTACCGCTCATTAAAACCCATAATATCAAAAGAATTATGGATGTGTTTCCGATCTTCAAAGTAAGGAATGGAAATTAGGAAGACCGGGAATTTGAGCCTCCGGATATCTCATCTCCCTACGTTATACGTAACGCAACAACAAGCACCCGCTTGAAATTCTTTGTGTGATTGTAGTGCGGTTGGTTGAGCCGGCTCATTCATGCTGTAGACAAAAGTATCTACAGGCTGGCTTTACCACTTACGAGTATAAGTACATGACTACCTCGGTGGCGCAGTTGTAATGCGTACGCGTTACGATTGAGGCCAACGCTGAGGTCTCGGGTTCGATCCCCGGGTCGGGTAAAGTGGTATTGGGTTTTTCTATTACGAAATGCTCAGTATCAGTCCGGAGTCTGGAATTTGTGCCGGTATGGTGATAGGCTCGCCCCCTATCACATCGTGGGACAGAGATACGCTCGGCGAAATGTGGGTGTACAAGTTACACCTCTGCCTACCCCTTCGGGGATTACAGGTGTGAGTGCGTATGTATGTATATGTTGTATTTTCAATATGTTTCTTTATGGTGTTCTCTCAGCTTAATGTTAGAGTCCATCTTCACATCATAATTTGATGATGAGTTTAGTATTATATGGGGCGATCCCCCATCTGACCTGCACATCCAGCAACCAAGTTTCGCCATTGCCTTGTTCGTTAATCAGCAGAGTATACCACGTGCAGGTGAGCTTGATTTTGGGCCTAAGATATTAGTTAGCGGCCCACTTACAATCTTGATATTGTAATACTTTTATTTTCAATAGATATAAATCCTATCTGCCTCGGTGGCGCAGTTGTACTGCGTACGCGTTACGATTGAGGCCAACGCTGAGGTCTCGGGTTCGATCCCCGGGTCGGGTAATGTGATATTGGGTTTATTTATTACGAAATGCTCAGTATCAGCCCGGAGTCTGGAATTTGTGCCCGGTATGGCGATAGGAAGGCATTAGGGGAGGCCTATGTTCAGCAGTGGACGTCTTGTGGCTAATGATGATGATGATGATGATGGCGATAGGCTCACATCGTGGAAGGAGATACGCTCCGCGAAATGTGGGTGTACTGGTTACACCTCTGCTTACCCCTTCGGGGATTACAGGCGTGAGTGCGTATGTAGATATAAGTCCTATTTGAAATTGGTTGGAATTTTTTAAATATCCTACGATAGAGATGTGACTTTCTTCGTGCCGTACTCCGTCCATGTACGTTCCTAGAAAGGTACGTAAGTGTCGCAGTATCGCGCCCGTCGAGGATGTTTTTACAATGCAAATTATAAACAAAGCTTAGCTGATGACGGACCTTTGCCGCACGGCTCCAGTGTTGAGCGCGATACGAGAAATGACGGGAGGCAGCGGAGATCGGATATTAGGCAATCGGTTACGAGGCAGTAAATTTTATTTTATTGAATTCACCAGTTAGCAGTACACCCCCATTGCGCCGAGTGTATTTCCATCCCATGATGTGATAGGGGGAGAGCCTATCCCAATACCGGGGAAAATTCCAGACTCAGGGCTGATACTGAGCATTTCATAATAGAAAAACCCAATATCACTTATACCCAACCCGGGAGAGCACCCGAGACCTCAGCGTCAAAAAAATATTATAATATCCATGTTATCTAAAATAAACATAGTTGTACACCAAGTGGCATGGCAGCGATCTTTGCACTAAGCTCAGAGCATGTATCGCGAAGATCTGTGAGTGGAGACTATTTTAATCTTATAATGTCTATGATTATTTAGACTAGGTACCCACGCTTGCTGGTAGTGCCCAGCGCACGCACTAATTTGGCGCACTTCGCACCACTACGGCGAGCACTGCGGTATATTATGAAATCCTTGCTTCTGACTCTAATCTAGACATATTCTTATGCTCCGAACATCAGTTCACCAATATAGCTGGGCATTATATTGAGACGTTCAACATTGCCAGCAGCATAAACAGCTGAGTTAGGCCCAAACCAAATTATCTACGGTAATAGGAATAAAATAAATAATTTTACTGTGTTCAAACTTCAATGTTATACTTATTGCGCTTGGATGTATATTTGTTAGCAGTAATATTCATGAATAAATAAATAAACGTGTACATAATAAACATAATTTAATTTGTTGGTCTGACATAGCTGAGACAGGGGTGAAAAATATTATAAATGTATTAGTAATACATAGTATTGAAATTCATACTACCTATTACACTACACATATAAAAATAATATATGTAGAATTTATTTAATGTTGGAATTGTCGTGTGACAACGGAAACGCGCGTTTCATAGGAGACCTCGTAAATTAAGGTTTCAAGTGCGACTCGGCCCTTCATATCACCACTTTTTAGCTCGCTGTTAAGTGCCAATCTTATACTTTCTGGGAACGTATTTAATGTTAAGTATTTTAAAAGCACTTGTGCTCTAGAAATTCTTCTCACATGAACAACCACTAAAATATGGTAAAAAATTATATTTACGTCATAATTATTAAGTTATTGCCTCGGTGGCGCAGTTGTAATGCGTACGCGTTACGACTGAGGCTGACGCTGAGGTCTCGGGTTCGATCCCCGGGTCGGGTAAAAGTGATATTGGGTTTTTCTATTACGAATTACTATATTAGCAGCCCGGAGTCTGGAATAGTGCCCGGTATGGCGATAGGCTCGCTCCCTATAATATCAACGGATCATACGCTCGGCGAAATGTAGGTGTACTGGTTACACCGCTGCCTATCCCTTCGGGGATTACAGGCGTGAGTGCGTTACCCGACTCGGGTATCGAACCCGAGACCTCAGCGTTAGCTTAATCTTAACGCGTACGCATTACAACTGCGCCACCGAGCCAGTCAAGATTTTGTTTATGTCCAATGATAATATAAATACCGAAAATGTATTACTATTACAAAGAAGTAATCGTATATGAATCGAGTCGTTGTGCGTGCTCTAAATTTGGATGACTGGCTCCATTGCTTAGCCCTGATTGGCGTTGATAAGAGGTTTGTTTCAAATGTCATTATAGCCCATGACTACTTCCGCAAGTATTTGATATAGTTTACTAGCTTTTGTTGGCGACCCCGCCCGTGCGGAAAGTCTTCCCAGGATATATATCCGGAATGTAAACTAGCCTGATAATAGGGAATAGGCCCCTGATTTTTTTTCCTTTTATATCATAGGCCGGTAAACGAGCAAGTGGGTCACCTGATGGTGAAGTGATCTCAACCATGTACGCCCACAATATCAAAATAATCATGGGCGCGTTGCCAACCTTAAAGGATAGGGATAATTAAGGGATTGGGAAGGGGAGGGGGATTTGGGCCTCCTGATGTCTCACTCACCGTGCGAAACAGCAGCAAGTTGCTACTTTACGCCGGTTTTCTGTAAGACGGTGGCACCGACCCGGACGAGCCGGTGATTTCACACAGTTAATGTAATACGACCGCATTACAAGTTTATGTAGTCATATAGAATAAGGCCCCTGCACAGATATTAAAATCAATCTCAATTAAACTACCTTTAAAAAAAACGCATTTATATTGACCCAAGTCATGAATACACACCTACAGACAAAGAAGTAAAAATTATAACAGCTCCCTTTTTTCGGGGGTTAAAAACCAATTAACTCATTGCAACAAGCGGTGATAGCTCAGCGGGGAGTGGTATGGACTGTCGAGACGAAAGTCGCAGGTTCGAAACCAGCCCCAAGAGAATACACCTCTGACTTTTCTAAGTTATGTGTGTATTAATTGTTAATTATCACATGCTTTAACAGTGAAGGAAATATCGTGAGGAAACCTGCATATCTGAGAAGTTCTTCATAAGAATTTCGAAGGTGTGTGAAGTCTGCCAACCCGCATTAGGCCAGCGTGGTGGACTAATCCCCCCTCTCATTCAGTAGAGGAAGCCCGTGCACAGGAGTGGGACGTATATAATACAGGGCTAAAAAGTTAACTTATTGCACCCGTTCCATTGCAGCTTGTTGTAAGACGTCGCGGTCGGCGTGGTATATACGCGCAGCGATGTACGCCGGTCTCATTGGACGCCTACAGCCTGGACAGCGTCAGCATTGGCCATAGGAAGGGCAACCATCGCCTTCGCGCTAGTAAACGGAGCTACGGCAACCCTGCTTATGATGACGAGGTAGGGGTCTGAACTTTTTTTTTATTATTAGCTTGAAGGACGAGACGAGCAGGTTGCTCGCCTGATGGTATGCCTGCTCATGAACAAGAGCAACGCCACACAGACTTCGAATTACAACGCACTGCATGATATTGGACTGCGCTCGTCACACCGAGACATCAGATGTTAAGTCTTATAATGCCCAGTAATTTCACTGGCTTCAATGTCCTTCAAACCGGAACACAGCAGTGCTTACACACCGTTGCTTGGCGGCAGAAATAGACAAAGCGGTGGTACCAATCCAGCCGGCCTCTCGCATACGAGGGGCCTGCCACCTTGTAACTTAAAATTTATAAAATGACACACGGCAGCCAAGTTCGGGAAAGAAAAAGGTACACACCGATAGTGTGTGTGTATATTTCCAGCTGCATTCGATTCTCCTTAACTCAAAAACTATAGCAGGTCTATTACTTGATGTTTTTTATTGTTGAATACAATACGTTTCGTACGGTGAGTGAGATATCCGGAGACCCAAGTCCCCTTGCCGTTCCCAATCCCTTTCCTTTAAGGTCGGCAACGTGCTTATAATTCTTCTGGTATTTTGGGCGTACATGGGCGGTGGAGTTCACTTACCATCAGATGACCCATTTGGTCGTTTCCTGCCTATGCTATAAAAACATAATTGTAAATTATATCCAAATTCAAATTCAAATCATTTATTCAGTAATTAGGCCGCCAAGCGCACTTTTACACGTCGAGTTTGGAATCTACCGGTGCTTCGCAAATGACCAATGGTCTGAGAAGAAGCACCAAGAAACTCAGCCGTAGGTCTTTTGAATATTTGTCATTTTTTATAATTTTATATTTCCTATTACAAAACTTAAATAATTTACGTTATAACTAATACGTTCATAGGAAACAGTGTCAATTTGGGATTGATACAGGTGCCCATTCAGGGGATCTATATTATATCTATATCTATATTGATTGAAGCCAGTGAAATTACTGGGCATTATGAGACAACAACTTATTATGTCTCAGGGTGACGCGCGCAGTCCAGTGCCAAAATTCGCTGTGGCGTTGCTTCTATTTATAGGCAGGCGACCTGCACGTCTCGTCATTCAAGTTAATATAAAAAAAATGTTTCTTGAACAATTGTAAATAATAACAAAGAATCATAAGTAAAATATTTAATGGCTAGATACGGAATGCTCAGGGCGCGAGTTCAACTACACACTTGACCGTTTTTAGACAGCTCCGTGGCGCAGCGGGCGAGTAGACGGCTGCGAAGCGAGAGGCCGTGGGTTCGATTCCCACACCGGGACAAATGTTTGTGTGAACCACAAATATTGGTCTCGGGTCTGGGTGTTGTGGGACCGCAAGTCCCTCGTAGTTCCTGATACCCGGGATACAGGTTCACCTAGTGTGGGGTCAGGACTATGTGTGTGACTGTTGGGTGTATTTATTTATTTATTTTATTTAATGTTGTCTATAATTTACTTTCACAATGATAAAACTTAAATTTGACAATTTCTTTTCCAGGTCACATCTCACCCAATGCAGTACCCAGCGCTCGCCAACTTCACCCTGGATATCGAGTCGATGTCGGCTGAGTTCGCGGAGATTCCCTCAGTGACTGTCAGGCCTGAGGAGGTTCCTCCAGGATGCGAGGATAAAAACCGCTACTCCAACGTCCTACCGCTGCCGGAGACCAGGGTCCCGCTCATGAGGCTCGGAAACGATCCCACTACGGAGTATATTAATGCTAATTATATTACGGTAAGAATTACGGAAAATTATTTTGATTTGATGCGTGTTCAAACACACAGACAAACGACCGACAAAAAATCTCCAAATGATATAAATTCGTTTTATAACAAATTCCCACAAAATACTTTTTTTTGCAAATTTATGTGCAAAACTTACATTCTTATCATGTGATAGCCTCCGTGGCGCAGTGGGCTAGTAGCCGGTTGCGAAGCGTGAGGCCGTGGGTTCGATTACCGCACCTAGACAAATGTTTGTCTGATCCACAAATATTTGTCTCGGGTCTGGGTGTTGTGGGACTGCAAGTTCCTCTTAGTTCCTGATACCCATGATACAGGTTTACAGTGTGGGGTGACTATGCGTGTGACTGTTGGGTGTATTTATTTATTTATATAGGTGATGTATTGATTAGTCTTCTTCTACCTGCCCTTATCCCACTCGCAGTGGGGTCGGTGCAACATGCTTTTTAACACATGTTACAGAAAGATTTGGCTTGTACTTTGTACGACCGGCCGTCTACCTGACGTCAATCCCTGTGGAGAAAACACCCAGACCCGAAACAATGATCATTTGTGACTGACACTAACATTTGTCTCGGTCCGGTAAACGAACCCATTGACTCTCACTTCGCAGCTTAACTTACGCTCAGTTTCTGAAAAGCTGATCAAAGTAAAATTAACTAATCAAATGTCAAGTCATGTCAAGTCGAAATTCAGTTGCTAGAAGCGTGGTCAACACCTTTGATTTGAGACACATGTTAGCTAACATATTCAAATTAATAAGAAAATTCGTATGTCAAACGGTACTAAAGAGACATCAAATATTATTTTCACATTAATCAATGTTTCAACAACTCGAGTTGATTTGACAGCGGTGTCAAAATCAAAGTTCTGTTAGTTAAATATTGATTTTATCAGCCTTTCAGAAACCGGGTGTTAGTGGCGCAATTTCTATCACCAGACGGTACCAAATTGTGCCACTTTGATACCAATAATCAATATCTGTCCAAAAATTCCAGGGTCCAGGTAATATACGGAACTATTACATAGCGTGTCAGGCACCTCTCTCCAACACTGTAATCGACTTCTGGAGAATGATCTGGGAGCAAAACTCGAGACTCATCGTCATGCTTACGGAGTACATGGAGAATGGAGTGGTAAGTAACACTTAATAGACACCTTTACACACAATTTACACTTTAGACACAATAGGCCTTTATAGACATTAGCTTTACCTCATTGGTCTGCTAGTCTACTTGGGCTAAGAAACCGTGAGGGCCTCGGTTCAAATTCCAGACCGGTCATCACAATTTATGTTTTTATTTCATAGGCCGGCAAACGAGGAAATGGGCTACCTGATGGTAAGTGATCTCCACCGCCCATGTATGTAAACCGATTTGGATGGAATTTGGTACACAGATGGGACATTACCTGATTAGGACATAATATAATATAGACTGCTTCGGTGGCGCAGTTGTAGTGTGTACGCGTTACGATTGAGGCCACCGCTGAGGTCTCGGGTTCGATCCCCGGGTCGAGTAGAGTGGTATTGGGTTTTTCTATTACGAAATACTCAGTATCAGCCCGGAGTCTGGAATTGTGCCCGGTATGACGATAGGCTCGCCCCCTTTACATCATGGGACGGAAATAAGCTCGGCGAAATGTGGGTGTACTAGATATACCTCTGTCTACCCCTTCGGGGAGTACAGGCGTGAGTGCGTATGTATGTCTGTTTAATAAACATCTAAATTCAGAACTTACAAACCACTAAACATACAAACACCGAGACTTAGAAACAAACGTTGTCATTTATAATAAGAGATAATTGGATACTGTTACCAAGGATTTTATAAGGACCTATTTCTTCAAAACAGAAAAACTCACAAGCAATTCCTAGAAATGTCCATGTTTCCTCATTTTTACGAGTGGTAGAGCCATGTTGTAGACAATTTTGTCCACAGCATGAATGGGCCGGCTCGTCCGGGTCGTTACCACTGTCTTACAGAAAACCGGCGTAAAGTAGGAGCTTGCTGCTGCGTTTCGTACGGTGAGTGAGATATCCGGAGGCCCAAATCCCCCTCCCCTTCCCAATCCCTTTCCTTTAAGGTCGGCAACGCGCCCATAATTCTTTTGTATCGTGGGCGTACATGGGCGGTGGAGATCGCTTACCATCAGATGACCCACTTGCTCATTTACCGGCCTATACTATAAAAAAAAAATGCAATTTTTAGCCTTGTAAGCGTCTTTTAAATTGTGCCAACGTTAGTTCTGTGTTGCTATACTACATCTTACATGGCAACAGGGAATTTATATATAATACTAGCTTTTGCTTGCGGCTCCGCCCGCGTGACCGTCTTTTCCCGGGATAAAAGTAGCCTAATCCAAGTCATGGTCTACGTGTTTGCCAAGTTTGATCCAATACGGTTCAGATGTTAAGGCGAGATTGACTGACAAACATCCAAACTTTCACATTTATAATAGTAATAGAGTAGGTTAAGTACGTCGGTACATAACTCACAAACTCAAAGTGGTAAGTGACCACTGAGAGTCCCTCACTCTCGAGACTAGAGACTAGAGTCTTTTTTTATGGCATAGGTAACGAGGTAATCGTACCCCTGATTTATTTTTAAAATAATAATCATTTATCAGCCCTGTATTTGATTATCCTACTGTTGAGCACAGACCTCCACTACTGATGCCAGGGGTTAGGTAATTATTTAGTTTATAACAATTTTCATTAAGCATTTATACTTTCTGGTCCCCGACAAAATAACAGAAACCATGTTCAGTCATAACGTAGGTAGAGCCCCGTACAATTACATATAATAATAAGCTTATCTCAGACATCCTGTTGATGTTATACGATCCACAAGGGCAACGGATTCGAAGTCAGCACTTCACAATTATAATAATGCCACAGTCTAAAAATCATACAGGTTGCCAGATGATTGATGTCGATGAAAAACTTCATGAAATATAAAAATATTCATTAAAATATCAGTATTTAATGATAGCCGAAGCCTTAATGGAATATTCCTCTATGTGGTTCACCCCGGACAACGTCTTGGACAAAATATTTTGACTGACTGGTGCGCAAAATAACTTGGTGGAGCTGAAGTTTGTCACTTCACTTGCTCTTTACGTCTCCCGACACAGTTGAATCTCTGTAAACAATAGCAGAGTCACAGCGAAGGTCTAACTTCAGGCCACCCATGTTATTTTACGCGTAATGTAGTCCAGACCAGAATAACATTGTAGAAATGTCGCTCACCCCGTCTAGACGGATTCGTTGACAGACTATGATCTCAAGCTGTGGTAATGCTCATATCTTAATGGATTAATGGTATGAAAACCGTTACAACGGACACAAGAATTTTTAAGAATAATTTATACTAAGGCTTTATTTAGAAAGTTTTTTTAGTTGGCATATCAAAAGTCCTTTGGTTTCCTTAGTCTCTCCCTTAAGCTTAAGCTTAAATTATAGGCCACCTCATATATTATTTTCTGTCAATAATACTTATTTTTTTCTACAGACTAACCCTTATCTTTAAACAATTTTTCCAGGAAAAATGCTACGAATACCTTCCACCTTCAGAAATATCTGACAACAAGCGTATCTTCGGCGACTTTAAAATCATCCTCAAGAAGCGAGAACAGCGTGATAAATACGCCATATCCAGCGTCCAGCTCATTAACCTGGCTACGAGGACCTGGAGAGAGGTCACCCATCTCTGGTACTTCTGGCCTGCGAAGGGCGTGCCTGATGATTACGACTCTATCTTGGACTTCTTGTCAGAGATGAGGAGTTATATGAAAGTCTCGCAGACTGCCAGAGAATTTGATGAAGAAGGTATGTTCTGTCATTATTAAGGTATGTTTGAATCGTCACATTGATCTAGTGGCAGCGTAGTTACTTAGGAAAAAACCATGAGTTCCAAAGTTCCGATCCCTGTCAGGCATCTGCGATTGAGTAATCGATTTGATTTTCCTAACTTTTAAGCCCACACTATCCTACTGCTGGGTAAATATGTCTTTATTCGCGAGTCTCCGCTAGCCCTTTTTAGCAAACATATAAATATTTCCAGGTGTAGAAGTAATATATGGAGACCAGAACCGTTCATCGTTCAACAACCTAGCCAAGCTACGCAGTGACGACAATAGCTCTGGTAATGGAGTGAATGTGTATTCACCTTCCAAGGCCGAGGAGATGATGCGACGAGGGCCAGCCAATAACGGTACCCTGGGCAGAATGAAGGCTGCTTCAGAGATTGAAGGTAGGCAGGTATTTTTTATAGGCCAGCAAACGAGCAACATGGCCAACTGATAATGACTACCACAAGAATCATGGACATGCGGCCGGCAAGCGTGGCGAACGGACGTGCACAAGTGATTACCTTTTTAAAAAATTCAATAAAGCTGCGATCAATTTCATTTTGAGCGTAATAGTCATATACTAACAGTCTAATCTTAAGTGTACGGTATCAAAAGCTACGAATCGTAAGAACCAAATACGAGTGAAAGAGAGGAACTGCACTCAGAAGTAGTGGCATTATAAAGGTGCGTACATAAACGGAGCTAAACACGAGGTGACTATTATAATTATTTTTAATTAAAAAAAATAATTAATATGAATCGGACTCCTACCAAAAGATCTTCAAGAACTAAAACTATATCTACAATGGAAAATAGTGCCTCACAGCCCGATTTGTCTAAAATTGAAGAATTTGAAACATATTTAGAAAATGTATCCACACGAAAGAGAAAAACACCGGATAATGATTTTGCATACCAATTTGATGAATTTAAAAACGAAATTATGGGAATATTGAAAGAATCTAGTAAAAATCAAATTGAGAATATAAAAACCATAAGTGAGAACATATCTTCTATAAATGAAAATCTACAAAACATGAAAACGACTACGGATCAACTAATAGCAGAAAATAAAAACCTCAAAATGCAGATTGTCACACTAACAGATGCTGTTAGAAAAAATGAAAATAAAATTACATCTTTACAAAGTGAAGTTAACCACTTACAAACCAATACAACAACATCCACAAATATGCAAGTTACTACAACAACAAATTACGATGATATTTTTAATGAAATCCAGGATCGTGCTGAACGAAACAAAAACATAGTCATATCAGGGCTTCCAGAGCGACATATTGAAAATTTAGAAGAAAGACGTGAATCGGATAGGTCCGAGGCAAATAAGATCCTAAAAACTATTTACCCAGATTGCCCTAGGGCAGAAAAAGTACTACGACTCGGAAAGTATGATAACAAGAAAGCACGCCCATTGAAAATATGTTTTTCTTCTAAAGAAATAACTAAAACTATACTCCGAAACAAACCTAACCTAAAAGTTGATGGTATCCGGGTTTATTCTGACCAAACGCCTCAGCAGCAAAAAATCATGAAAAATCTTAAAACGGAACTAGAACAAAGACAACACAATGGTGAAAAGGATTTGGTAATAAAATATATAAAAGGAGCACCGAAAATAATAAAACAAGGGACAAAAAACTGAGTTTTACTGAAACACCAATAAAACAGCGAGGTACAGTAACATACGAAATAACAAACAACTATGCAAATATTACAACATCAACAAAATCAATTAGTTTTCTATATGCCAATGTTCGTAGCCTTGTTAAACCTGGCAAATTGGATGAAATACGATGTATTATAAATACCTTTAAAAACCCTTTACATATTTTAGTTCTGGTAGAAACATGGATAAAAAATGAGAATGAAGCTTTAAGACTAAAACTGCCAAACTACACTCACTATTATAACTATAGAACCTCTTCAAGAGGTGGAGGAGTATCAATATATGTACACAATAATATAAAACATCATTTACTGGATAGTCATTGCGAAGATGGAAATCATTATTTATACGTACATCTCGAAAAGTTTTCTTTAGACGTTGGAGCTATATATAAACAACCAGCCGCAAATAACAATAAATTTCTTGAAAACTATAAAAACCAACTAATGAAAACGAATAGAGCTATAGTATTTGGAGACTTTAACCTAAATTTGCTAAGTAAAGAAAAATCTGCTAAGGAATACAAGAATATACTAAAAGAAAGTGGATTCAGGATACTAAACAAGATTGACAAAACGCATTGCACACGTATTACGCAAACCTCCAATACAATACTGGATCATGTATGTACAACCCTAAAAGATAATACCTTTCATATGGCCATAGTCGAAACCGCCATGTCAGACCACAAACAAATCTATTTTGAGATAAATAGAATCGAACCAGAGCGACCCAAAAAAGTGCAGTATGAAGCGATTGATTATAATAACCTACAGAAAATTATTAGAGATTCCACTACAACTAATATCAACAATGAATTTACTAAGTTAGAGGCTTTCCTGTTGCAAGCTATCTCAAGTTGTAGAATAACAAAGACTAAACTACTCTATCCGCCACGACAGGATTGGATCAACAAACATCTGATCACGTCAATAAACAAAAGGAATATTTTATGGACTAAATTGAAACAAACACCAGAAGATAAGACGTTAAGAGAAGAATTTCTGCTACAGAAGCGCGCAGTAGATAAAGATATACAAAATACAAAAAGTCAGTACTATCATAAAGCTTTTAAAAATACAGAAAAAAAACCCTTGAAAATGTGGCATCTCATAAACAGCTTAGCTAAGAATGAAACGAAACAAAATTATTTTCCTGTAAAACTAAATACGGCATCAGGTACTATAACAGACGTAAAAACAATGTGCGACTACTTTAACAATTTTTTCTCAGGCATAGGTGCTGAACTCGCCAATCAAATTCCAAAATCATATCACGATAATATAAACCAACAGTTAAATAACACACAAATTAATTACGATACATTAAAACAATTAAAACCCGCCACCATTAATGAAGTCCTCAAAATAATAAATAACTTAAATACTAACACAAGCACAGGAGTGGACGGGATAACTACAAAAGCGATCAAATGTGTTAAAGAACAAATTGCTGAGAATTTGACTCATTGTATTAATAAATGTATTGAAAAAGGTAAATTTCCAGAGACTTTAAAAATTGCTAAGGTTACTCCTATATTTAAATCAGGTAATACTATGGACGCAGGAAACTACAGACCCATATCTGTATTACCTCTGCTATCTAAAATATTCGAAAGAATTTTGCACAATCGTCTTAGTGAATTTCTGTCATCCAACAATTTTTTATACAAAAAACAATACGGTTTTCGACCAAAGTCAAACACTGTTATTGCTACAATTGACCTAGTAACAAAAATTAAACTTAACATCGACAAAAAGAAAATTACATTAGGAATATTCATTGATTTGAAAAAAGCATTCGATACAGTTAGTCATAAAAAACTTCTGACGAAATTACAAAATATAGGTATCACTGGCTCCGCCTATAATATGTTTAAATCTTATCTTACAAATCGATATCAAATTGTTAAAATCAACGGAATCCAGAGTGAGCCTCAATTAATAACCTATGGTGTACCTCAGGGGTCAATATTAGGCCCATTACTATTCCTAATTTACATAAATAATATATATGAAATTGGACTAAACGGAGATATCGCACTGTACGCTGATGATACCAGCCTATTTTACACAGGACCCTCAATATCTTCCATAATCGAGCAAGCCCAACATGATCTGAATCTCCTACATCATTGGCTACAATCAAATTTACTTACTATTAACATACTTAAAACAAATTATATAATATTTGCAGCAAAAAATAAAATTATCGGTAAACACAATGACTTGACAATCAATGGACAAAAAATAAATAAAGTAAGCACATAAAAATACCTTGGTCTAATACTTGATAACCAACTAACTTGGAAGCCCCACATAGAAATGTTAAAAAACAAGCTCGTCTCACTTACAGGTGCACTCCGTGGCATAGTGCGTTGTCTCCCGAGTCAAGTGCGATTTACTGTCTATAATTCTATGGTTAAATCACACATAGAGTATTTAATTGAGGTTTGGGGAGCCGCTGCCAAAACAAACTTACAAGTGCTACAAACTGCTCAAAATAAAATTATCAAAACACTATTTCGATTTAACTACTTAACACCTTTCGCAAAAGTTTACAAAAATACAAAACTTATGAATATATCTCAAATATATAAATGTAACACATGTATTCTTATTCGAAAAATTATAACTAATGAAATACAATCACAACTGGTATTTACAAAAAAGATACAAACTCAAAAAAAGAACACGAGACAAAGTAACAATATTTCTTTAATAACACCAAGGACTTCTTATGGACAAAAAAATATTTTGTATGAAGGGGCGAAATTTTATAATAAACTACCTAAGTGTATTAAAGAAATTAAATCATTCCAAGCTTATAAAAGAGCATTAAAAACACATATTTTAAAAGATTTAACATTATTGTTACCATAACTCTTTACATACACAAGTAGACATACAAATATTTCTAACAGAATAAAACCTTAGGTAATAAAATAAATAATACTACAATTCAATAATATACCAATAAATAATCGTTGTCTTGTGTCGCACTGTGACACAGGCCTTAGTTTTCTTCCTACCCACCTAATCTTTATAATTACGTAGCCACTACTTAACTTACTATTAAATATTATGATTGTTAACTACTTGTTGTGAAACTAATCATAAAAACTCGCCATGCCTAATGGCACATATTGTTTAATTTTTAGTATATTTTCTCTGTAAGTGAATTTGTAATTCTTTGAGAAATAAAATTCTTTAACCATCTTAAAGAAAATGAATAGTTAAGGGATTGGGAAGGAAAAGGGGGTTTAAGGTTCCGGATATCTCACTCACCATACAAAACACAACAGCAAGTTGCTACTTCAGTAGTTCGGAGAAGGGTGATGGAAAATGCTTTTGTAATTTGCTATTTATTGTTGTAGTACGTATGTATGATTGTAAGTACTGTAGATAGTACACAGTTACACAGCTGATCACGGCGCCATAGTTTAATGATGATAAATACAAGAAGCATAGATACATGCAAAGTCCGCACATTGAATATGTTTTACAGAAATAACTAAAAATGGTTTCAAGGATACTTAGGTTTCTTTTTGATTACCATTATAAATAAACGCAAAAATTACTGACAATTATTTTGGAATTAGCACAGTTTATAATATGGTCTTAGATACTGCTAAAACTCGATTATCATTTTTTTTTTATTAGATTGAATGACGAGACGAGCAAGTCGCTCGCCTGATGGTAAGCGCCACACCTGCTCATAAACAGAAGCAACGCCACACAGAACTTTAAATAAAGCACTGCATGACACTAGACTGCGCTCGTCACCCCGAGACATAAGGTGTTAAGTCTCATAATGCCCAGTAATTACACTGGCTTCAATATCCTTCACACCGGAACACAACAGTGCTTACACACTGTTGCTTGGCGGCAGAAATAGACAAAGCGGTGGTACCAACCCAGCCGGTCTCTCGCAAACGAGGGACCTACCACCTTGTTGGGCACCTATCTTTGGGCAGAATCAGAAATAGGTACCGCCAAATGTCTCCATATTTCGTATCACTTGCCATTATGGTTCATTAGGCAAACCATAGAGATAAAAAAATTAAAAAATAAACTTTTACTAACAAATACTTTAATGTATACTATTAGACAAGCTGCACCGTACATACAAATTGTACCACTAAGTTGCGGTTAATTAGCCGTTTGTGGGCTGTCAAACTTCCGCGTTATGTGACACAATTTTACTTCTAAACAGCCCGTCTAGTAGTATACATTAAAGTCTTTGTTTACTAATAGGATTGCTTCGCAGATCGAGTCGTCGATGGCTAATAGAAGATGCCAGACTGTTTATCTCGCAGGCTTCCTTTTTTTTTTTTGTTATTTTGTTCCATAAGGAACCGGCTAAGATCAGAGACCATGCTGCCAAGTCATTAGTTATATCTTTTCTTATATTCCAAGAACGATGAAACAGGGGTGTGGCCGATTTCAAGGTCTTGCTGGAGTTTTGGTGATAATTCCTTTCAGTTCAATGCTTCTTAGACGAATTTCTTCAAGAGAATCGAAAGCACAAGGTCGACAATGCCCTTGATCAAAAATCACCCAAATCCACTTATTTCAATGTTTCCATACACTATTCATCATCGTTAAAGATTATTGCACAAAACCACACCACTTTTATACAACAAACACAACTTTAAACCAGTTTAGGAAATAATTAAAACAAGAGAGCCACCGCACTGTAAGAATTCCCGCCAAAACTCCCATCGCAGGCTTCCTCGCTCTAGACTCATGCAATAACATAATTCCACCATCCCCAGGTGTCCGTCCATGCGTAGTGACGTGCGCGTCAGGGGCGGGCCGGTCCGCTGTGCTCATCGCGCTAGACGTGTGCGCTCGCGCGCTCGCCGCGGGATGTGCTGACGTGCCGCGAGCAGTGAGACACCTGCGAGCACAGCGGCCTCATTCGCTCTCCAACAGGCATCACTACACACTGCTGTACAAGGTGAGTACATACAGAGAAGCGGCAATTGCAAGTGCCGTTAGGATCTAACTCCTACCATCTACCCCATCTGCGGGCATCTACCCTACACTATCTCCTGTGCTCATGCCAATAGCGATGTGATGGGCCAATACTACAAATGCAGTCAGTCAGTATAAGTGTTGGTTGGTTTCTTGTCCTATACTGAGCCAGTGATGTCGTGTGATAGTTGGAACTATTAAAGTGTGCTGGTTAGACCAGGCTACCTACTTAGACGCTTCCACTTTGCCCAATCTTGAGCATCCTACGTGATGAGACCATTGCGTTCTTTGTCTCCCTCTACACGTCAACTCTGCGCTTTTAGGGATGTCCGCGAGATAGTAGCCTGGTACGATCTGGTACAGGCATTTACGATTGACATACTCCAGCGGTTTCCTGTGATTAATTGATTATAATCAATAAAATTGGTTGATGCTTGTGCCGACGTTGTCTGGGGACTTAATATAGATGGCGTTGATATAACTAAAACTTACACAACATTCTGAATTTAACTGCAAGTCCAGGAAATGACAAGTCACCACGAGTGGTGTCTGGTCGACTACTGGCCATCTGACCTCCTGTTTTCCGAAAAGGCATGTCATGGCCTCGTGTTATAAGTGAATAGTCTCATGAACTCTCATGATAACTTAGATAAAGATGTTTCACTCCATATTCTGAAGTGTTGATGCTATTACAGTTACTGAGGGTTGAGGAGTGTCTATGATTACTCAATTAACTGATTTTCTTCTCTTTCAGGTGCTAAGCGAATATGGAAACAAGCTAATTAGCGGCGTGGACACCATATAAACGACGATAGTATTTAATGTGATTTTATGAGAATTCCACCATGACAAGTTGCGAGACATTTTTATTTTTCATATATTTTGTTCTCATATAATTTGGATTATACCAAAGCTTTAGTTACGCGATCTCTAATTTAATAGCTCAAATAAATACACATGGAATATAATTGAAAAATTGTATTCAGCGCCCTCTATTTTTTGTTTCGTTAGTTAATTCAAAACTTAGGAAAATTGAAATACTAATATTTTTGCTATAATTATTGAGACGTATAATTGTTTGTAAATAAGATTTTTTCGCATAATACTAAGATATATCGAACAACTATTTTTATTTATTTTAAAAGTTCATTCCGCTAGTCTAATTAGCTTGTTTTAGTTGAAAAGTTAGTTTAATTTCATTGTAAGCATAATATTTTACTCTATCACAATTAACTGTTATTTAAGTTATTTCTTGAAAACTGCTGTGATTTCTACTGACATTACTGATATTTCATTATTTTATTAAGGACGTAGATGGCTGCGTGAGGTCACATACACATCTAATGTATTTTTAGTTTATCAAGTGCTTTTTATATTGCTAGGTACATTATTTTTAAATAATAGGTATGATCTTTTTGGGAAGCCAATATTGTCACATTGCTTTAAAATGTATTGAAAGTGACCTGATCCCAGGAAAATACCTGGAATTTCAGGGAATCTCGTTTAATAGAGTAGGAGAGTAGTTATAAATTACTGGTAATTGTAAATAATTAAAACGCAAGCCTAAGTACGTTGATAGAGTAAATTAGCTTTTAACTTCTATTATATGTCATCTAACATAATTTTAAATACTCTGTGCTATTTTACCTATATTTCGATTTTAACTATGTTTCGGAATTGAATCTTGTTATGACAATCTCTTTTAAGGTTATACATAGCCAATGATTTTAATGTATATTACTAGCCCGGCTGCGTGGTGCGTTGAAATTGAGCCACTAAGTTACGATCAATTCACCGTCACTCAATATTACCATCTCGCTTACTCATAACTGGAAGCTCTATCCCGCTCCCTGTCCGTCAGCTGTCAAACTCCCGCGTTGTGTGGCGCAATTTTACTTCTAGACAACCCGTCTAATTATTATACATTGCAGTCTTTAGTTATAGCGATTTTATGTACATTATTCCTTTTATAATGGGGAATTACTGTTGATGACTCTGCATACAAAACCCGCTAGCTACCTACTGAAATATAGGTAGTTAATGATAAATGTTGTATGATAGAGTCTTGGTATTTGCAGATTCAAACTATTTTATATTTGGGAGTATACCTACCACTTTTGAAATATATTTATTCAATTTATTTGTCTTATATTAGATCCTTCTTTGACAGGTGTTTAGTGTGAAAATCCTTGACCAATCATTAAATACATAGGTATTTGTTCATATATTACGCTCCAATTTCTATGATCAAATGGACATTGGGTATTTGATGCATGGAATACCATGCTTACTAGAGAAAAAAGTTGCAGTTTTGTATTAACAAGATGTAACGCCTGTTATTTTATATATTTTTTTTTATTTTATTGTATAGGCCGACAAACGAGCAAGTGGGTCACCTGATGGTAAGTGAATACCACCGCCCATGTACGCCCACAATACCAAAAGAATCATGGGCGCGTTGCCCACCTTAAAGGAAAGGGATAATTAAGGGATTGGGAAAGGGAGGGGATTTAGGCCTCCGGATATCCCACTCAACGTACGAAACGCAGCAGCAAGCTGCTACTTTACGTCGGTTTTCTGTGAGACAGTGGTAACGACCCGGACGAGCCGGCCCATTCACAAAATTGTCCTGTGCCGCTATTTTTCTGTATATTACCAACATTATTATTGTTTTTGTTGAAAATTTGTTGTTCATAATTTAAGTTTGTTAATGCAGCTAAAATAATTCAGATAAATTAAAAGCATTTATCTAATGTAGTAAACATTTAGAGTGCACTGTTTTATCCCACACGTAAGTAGGTTATCTAGATTTAGATTAGACTATGTTATATAAACTATATTATTGACCAAAAATATGTATGGTATAAAATATGTAATTTCGTCCTATTATTGATAAGGTCTGTATTGAATAAATTTATTGAAAAAAATATGGTTTTATTAAAAACTTCTCTAATTTTATCAAGACATTACATCCCTTTTTTAAAGGTTAAATTCGGCATTCTGTAATATGATGACGGACTTTCGACAAACCTAAGTTTCATTCTGTCATAACTAATCAATTGGAAACAAACCACATTATAATTCAATCGTAGAATAACTATGTAAACATTTGTTCTTTCGATAGTCAATTAATTCAATATGTTTACAGACTTGTTAAGTTTTACTCATTTGACAAGTCCAATAATTCAAAGTTTTCAGTCATAGCAATTATTTCATTTTCAATAATACCACCACTTTACACATAATTTTTCTCACAGATTTCCAACATTTCTTCATTAACTTCACTTATTTCACTTCTCGTATCATCATCATCGTCCTCCTCAATCAGCTCTTCAACTATACCTTCAGATTCATCATCCGCTACTAAAATGTCATCTTCTATTGTCAACGCTTCAAAACTGATCTGTTTTTTCCCTTCTTTCGTTTTCTCATCATGAAATCTTAATTGTTCTTGTCCGCACCATATATCTTCTATAAAGTCTGTTTTGGAATGCAACTTCTCGAGGATTTCTTCACTTTTATGTGCATGGACATCAAGAGCTGAATAAGGTGCGTATTTTGGCAATCTTACGTAAGATCCGGCAAGGGATGTGGATGATTCTGTAGTTAAACCTAAACATGCATAATGACTAATGTTTTAACATAATCTTATCATTATGGATAAACTGGTAGTTTATAGTTTAGGAAAATATAATTAAAAAGTTTATTATTCTAAAGAATATTTACTATTCTAAAGAATAATAAACATTTAAAAATCTAAATATTTTGTATACTTACTAGCTCGCTTGTTGTTTCGTGGTGATTTAGTTTTTTCTGGTTCCTTTAAACATAAATTACACAAAATTATTGTTTGTAAACACGCGGACGGCGACATACTTAACATTTAACAAATGAAAGAAATGGAAAATTCGTCATAAATTGTAACTTATGAGAAAATTAATTATTTTACATTTAATAAATACATCATATCAATATCATACGTATTTATATGAAATGAATTTACCTTAATTTCCACGTGTATGCGATCATCTTTTATTTTCAGCGTCTTGTCTTTTATTTCCGAGGATATTTCTTTGATTTCATGTTTCTTGACACACAGTGCGCGTCTCACGCCGTATGCTCGGTAGGCTGCCTAAAGATTTGAAACAATTAATCTATAATTAAACTAGCTGTTGCCCGCGGCTCCACCCGCGTGAATGCCTATTTCCAGGATTAAAGTAGCCTAATGGGCGCCCCCGGTGAGAAACGCGCTTGACAATAATACTAATGTCGCTATTAAAAAATAGGGGTTGATCGTAGAGGGTTGAAAATGTAGGGTTGTTTTTAATTTTTTAACGCTGTATAATAAAAAAATAAAAACAAAAAATAATTGTCTAAAAAATAAAATATTTTTTTAGGGGTGGACCACCCTTAACATTTAGGGGGATGAAATAGATGTTGGCTGATTCTCAGACCTACCCGATATGCACACAAAATTTCATACAAATCGGTCTAGCCGTTTCGGAGGAGTATGGGAACGAACATTGTGACACGAGAATTTTATATATTAGAAGATTACGCCAGCTAAATATCTGAAGTGATATTGCTGAGGTTTTTTACAGGTTTTAATTCCGCCGCCAAGCAGCAGTGTGTAAGCACTGTTGTGTTTTAATTTCAAGATATTGACACGAGTGAAATTACTGGGAATTATGAGACCCAACAACTGAATGTCTCTGGGTGTTGAATGCAGTGCTTTGTAATTCAAAGTTCTGTTTGGTGATGTCTGTTTGGCACGAGTCGAGAGTACTAATTTCACTTACACAGCTGTTCAATTCGCGGAATGAAGGAGCACAGGGTCCCCATGTTGTTCATTAGTCGAAGCTCGTCATTTATTGAGCTCTCAAATGCACCTAATACCTATCTGTGTTCACGACTAAATTAGTAAATCAGGGTATGTTTTCGTTCCCAAATTAGATTCGAGTCTGAGTATAATTGCTAGGTTAGGTTTATTAACTTTGGATTTATTGGTTTTCTTTTTTCATTGCGGCTGCATACCTATTGTTCAACATGTTATAAAAAGATGTGGTAATTTTTAGAGTGTTTACATATACCTGACAGTAAGTGTTTAAGTAGCAGAGGGGCTAGCACGGAAACTTGCGAATAGTTATTCGAGCTCTCATCGACAACAATTTCTATGAGATTTTAGTACAGCGCCTCTATCGTACGTAAAATAAACTAATATCTATGGAATATAGACCAATGATATTTAAGGAATTATCTATCGAGCCCTCGACCTTTACATTACGATTTTGATAGTTTTCCGTGCTAGCCCCTCTGATCTTATAAAAATCTAGACATCCTAACATTTGCGGTAATCACTCGTATATTACGATCGATGAGATCGATCACATTCCTTATAAATAAAATGAAGTATGTGAGTGAGAATAACAACGTTGGAGTGAGACAAAAGTTTAGCTGTTTATCATTTAGAGTTGTCCAAAGTTGCTAGTCAAATGTTACTCATTCGATAAAAAAGAAAATGCTTTATTGACTTATATCCTAGCAATGTAATCAGATATGACTGCTTCGGTGGCGCAGTTGTAATGCGTATGCGTTACGATTGGGCTAACGCTGAGGTCTCGGGTTCGATCCCCGGGTCAGGTAAAGTGGTATTGGGTTTATCTATTACGAAATGCTCAGTATCAGCCCGGAGTCTGGAATTTGTGCCCGGTATGGCGATAGGCTCGCCCCCCTATCACATCGTGGGACGGAGATACGCTCGGCGAAATGGGGGTGTACTGGTTACACCTCTGCCTACCCCTTCTATTTAATTTAAGTAAAGACAGTTTGTTCTAAGTGATCCATCAAACTTCAGTGCTCGTTGCAAACTAAATGTGTGCAACTGACGCTTCAAGCTTGGTAATGTCTTCCTGATGTCCAGACTCTAGACTTGTTTTGACCTTTGTCGTCTGAATAAGAATAAGTCTTTTAATTACTTGTTTCACAGTGTCCAAGTAAAGATTATTTGTGAAGTAAAATACAAGACACCAAAATACAAAATTATCACTTTGTCAATATAGACGAAGAACCGTAGCCATATCAAAATGGTAGTTTTTAATTTTATTGTTTAATGCGTTATCAGTTGGGGAAAATTAAACGGAATTTGGACAGGCCCTATATTTGATAATGTCATAACTAAATACGTGTTAAATGTAAGGTGAGCAAACATCATTGGCAAATAAGTTATTAATTAAGCACGTTTAACGTGTCTTTATATTCTGATATCGTCGAATGTTGCAAACATTTGTAACAATTATATTAATACGCTGTGGACTTTTTATATACAATTAAATGACGAGACGAGCAGGTTGCTCGCCTGATGGTATGCCTGCTCATGAACAAGAGCAACGCCACACAGACTTACAGACAAATTACAACGCACTGCATGATATTGGACTGCGCTCGTCACACCGAGACATCAGATGTTAAGTCTTATAATGTCCAGTAATTTCACTGGCTTCAATGTCCTTCAAACCGGAACACAACAGTGCGTACACATTGCTGTTTGGCGGAAGAAATAGACAAAGCGGTAGTACCTACCCAGACAGCCTTTCACATACGAGATACCTACCATCTACTAAATTAATACTCAAGATAATTGTGGTATCTGATAGTCCATATAGAATAATAGCTTTCACGGATCCGCCCGCGCGAATGTCTGTATCCGGAACAACATCTGCCCTTTTAAAGCAATTCACCCCCAAAGGGGATGATTTTCGAGATATCGTGAAATACGTAGTTGCTTATTTTTTAAGAGTACTATGAAGTTTCGAGTCGAAATGTCTCTTTAATATTTCTTCTCCATACAAACTTACATACACTATTTTACCCCTTTAGGGGATCAATTCAAAAATTCCTTCTTAGTTTTCACTTGCGTTATTAAAGGAACTTTTGTGCAAAATTTTAATTTTGTAGCCCCAGCTGTTTAGGCTCTGCGTTGATTAATCAGTCAGGACAAGTAATTATATATGTAAGTATACAGATGTAATGTTTTACCTGTATTCTCTTAGCCATTCTGTTATACTCTTCGTTCGTAGGACTAGTAGTTTCGTATAATCTCAACGTGTGATTAGCTGCTTGGATAACTTCATCTTCACAATCTGGTGATGGCTGAAAGTAATTAGCTTTATTAATAATAATAATAACATTGTTTTACATTGTTACTGCTGAGCACGGGCCTCGTCTGTTAATGAAAGGAGTTATGTCTTAATCCACCACGCTGGACTAATTGCTAATGCAGGTTGTTTTTTTATTGGCCAAGATACACAGACGAGCGGGCGGTTCACCTGATGGTAAGTGGTTACCGCCGCCCATGGACCTCAGCAATGCCAGAGCACAGCCAAGCCGCTGCCTACCGTTGAAGGAAGACTCTTTTTAAGCCTCGCTTAAAGAAGGACAGGTCATAATGCTCGGGAAACACCGACGCAGGGAGTTCATTCCAGAGCTTGCATGTGCGAGGTAGAAATGAACGCTGGAAACGTACCGTGCTAGACGGGATTGTTTCCAGGTAATACGGATGAACTCTACTGCGGTGTCGGGTGGTGCGATGGTAAATGGTGATGTTGGTACCAACTTAAACAGTTCCTCAGTGCACTCCCCTTGGAACATACGATAAAACACACAGAGAGACCAGAAGTCTCTCCGCAGTTTTAAAGGTTCCAGGTTGGCCGTGAGATCGGGATCGCCGACGATTCGAGCAGCAAGCCTTTTAAAGAGTCAAGTGGGTCTAGGAAGTATTTGGGGTGGTTGATTTTACATATCTTCAAAATTGTTAAGGAGATTTCTCATGTTTACAGGTTCCCATACGATGTTTCCTTTACCGTTAAAGCAAGCGATGGTTAATAATGAATCTTTTTCTTCTTCCACCTGCCTATATCCTACTCGCAGTGGGTTCGGCGCAACATGCTTTAACTCATGTTACAGAAAGATTTGGATTGTAGTTTTTACGACCGGCCGCATGCTTTGACGTCAACCCCTTTGTAAAGAAACATATTTGAAGATTACACAAACATCTCGGTGTAGGAATCGAACCCGCGACCTCTCTCTTCACAGTCGGCCTAATCGCTCACGCCATGGAGGCTATCACGTAAATTAGAATAGTCGGAGATGTTCTTAGGGCTTGTTTCAAACCTGCGACTTTAGTATCTACATGCCGTACCACTCCCCGCTGAACTATCGCTGCGTTTTATAGTATTATAGTAAATAATATTAATATTTGCCTCAAAAACGTTGGTTTGATGAATGTTGTGTTGTAAAAACGTTGATCTGATAGCTTCTTGCACTGCTGGTAACATAGTTTCGTCTATATTCGTCTTCCTTATCAACTTCAGGAGGAGGTTGCCTTCATTTACTACAACAAATATATTATCTACAACGTGTTACAGAAAGGTGTGGTTATATTTAAAGGTACGGTTGTTACATATACCTGAGTGTGTACCGGATCTTATCAAAATCTAGTCATACTAAAATATATATGATTATAATATAATTATAATCATTCGTTTATTAAGACCGATAATAGCGATCACATCACTATACATTATTCACTATACATTATTTGCATTACTTCTGCGCGCCTAGTAACGCCTTCATTCATAGCAGCCGTTTACCATTTAGTGTTGTCCAAAGTTGCAAGTCGAATATCGACACGTTACTCATCCGAGTTCTTTTTAATGTCTTAAATAGCAATTTGGTACTATGGAGGGTTAAATGCTTGTATCGTACATTATACGCTGCATAAATATAACTACACAATTAGGTAAAAGGGGGCTTGAAATATTCATGAAACTATATGATGGAAAGGAATATTTTTATCCCAGAAAACGTTATACACGCGAGCGGGGCTGCGGGCAAATATTAGTATTATAATAAAATGTAAACTATAGTGATATGTTCAGCATATCTCTATCATCGTTTCGGTGGTTCAGTGACCTCCACCAGAAAACATCTTCAGAAGCTATTGAAATGAATAATTTCATCTTAGCTCTTATTTTTTACTGCTACTTTCGCTTTGTGTTTTCATTACATACATACGAGCTCACGCCTGTAATCCCCCAAGGGCTAAGCAGAGGTATTGGTTACAACCAGTCCACCCGCATTTCGCTGAGCGTATCTCCGTCCCATGATGTGATAAGATACACGTCCGGTGTAGCGAGCCTATCGTCATACCGGGCACAAATTCCAGAGTCCGGGCTGATACTGACCATTTCGTAATAAAAAAACCCAATATCACTTTTACCCGATCCGGGGATCGAACCCGAGGCCTCAGTGTCAGCCTCGCATACGCATTACAACTGCGCCACCTAGGCAGTCGAACTAATGTGTAGATAGATAGATAGATAGATAACACTTTATTCTACACCATGTAGAATATTACAGTAAAGAACAAACAAAATTATAAATGTAACAATAGGCGGTCTTATCGCTAAGAGCGATCTCTACCAGACAACCTTTGTGTGTAGTTATAAATTAGCTTTATTTATGTATAATGATGCTAGCCACGGGCCTCTTCTACTGAATAAGAGGGTGTTAGGTCTCTTAGTCTACCAGACAGGCCGAATGCAGACTTCAGATACCATTGGAATTCTTATAGTGAGCTACTTAGGTATGCAGGTTTCCTCACGATGTTTCCTTCACCGTTAAAGCAAGCGATAATTAATACACACGTAACAAAGAAAGTCAGAGGTGCATGCTCTTGAGGCTGGTTTTGAGCCTGCGAATTTAGTCTCGACAGGAGTGTAAGTAGGCACTAACATCTTCGGCTCAAAGCCAACCTCACCTGCATAGAACACTCTGCTGATTAACAGACGAGGCAATGACGAAATATGGTTCCCATTGCGGGTTGTGGGGCTCAGAGATGATACCAAATACCATAAAATCTGTGGTATGAGACCCTGGCATGAACCCGGGATAAGGCCAGGCAGAAAGAAGTCCGTACGCACTCTTCGCTGACCTATCGCTGTTTATTATGAAAATTAAATGTTATACAATTCTCAAGGAAAATTGAGTAGATCGCCAAACGGAAAATCCAACACTCATGCCACAAAAAAATCTGCTATAAAAATTCTACATAAACTGGTTTGTTTTACGAGATGAAATATACTAAGGATAAATCTATACATACAATAAACAGTATTCCCGGTCTGTATGTTAATTTGTTCGTCCGCTATGTAAAAAACTACTGAACGGATTTCAATGCAGGTTTCGCAAAACTCCAGTTAACATAAAATATAAGAGTATACCCAATTATTCTTAAACATAATATCTATATTATAAAAGGCAAAGTCCTGTATCGTAGGCATCTTGTATGAGATATCTCGAAATTTAATTCCTTAGGGGAGAAAGAGTGTTTGCATGGAAAATAATATTCTTTGCTTTTCAATTCAATAGGTTTGATGCATGTACTTTTTGATGATTTTAATCAATGTAAGCTACATTGCCCATAATTCATTATAGAAAGAATTGTATTAAGGTCCTCAAAAATATTTAAGTTAAAGCCTATTTAAATCTGGTGGAGGTAAATAGAATGACAATAAAAAGATGCACGCCATTTACGATGACGTCAACCTATGTTCATTACGTGGTGCACGCGTGAGAAGAAGATATGATCCCACTACTCCTTCATTTTATTTCACACGCGTTTTAAGCAATATTTGAAAAATTGAGGTCTCATTTTCAACCAATTTTGATTCAGTTTTCGTAAGGAGTTTTATTTATATTATTGCCTATTGCGTATAAATTCATAAAGTTTATGCTCCAACCCTATTAGTGAAAGTGTTTTTCATAAATCTGTATGTAACGTAGACGAAGCAGAGAACAAAAACTAGTAGAATATAAGGATAAAGACAGGTTTAAATACATCAGTTTTGTAGTAATAAAATATTTGTATGTAAGTAAATTACATTATTGTGCTGGATATTTTAGAGCTCAACTCTTGATGTCTAAAATAGGTACATTTTGCATCGGTATTTTAAAATCAAATCTGTTAAATAAACATGTGTTCCATCAACTCACAGAATAGATGAAAAAAGTTAGAATGGTAATGTGGGTGCTTATGTAGGTGTGGCAAGCTTGGGGATATCAATGGGTGGACTGCGCTGGGCAGTAGTGGACAACTCTGCAAGGTGTAAATCTGGTAGAGCTGGCCACGAAGCCCCACAGACGCGTCTGAACTGCAGCCGAAACCTCAACGGTGGAGACCATCTCCCAGGGATGGAGATATCTAGCCAAGCCGACGCTATATAGGCAGCAACACCTAAACTGGGATTAAGGGTGAAATGGTTCCATTAACGTGAGCCGATCAACCGTCTGTGCAACCTGCAGGCGTCCCCACCATAAATACAAACACAAGTGTCGCTGTAATTATAAGATTAGACAATCATACCCTTAGATTAAATACCTACCTAATCATACCTCACCGAACAGTGTTGGTGTATGTATGTCAAGTATAGACGTTTGTAATAGTCCTACTCCTACCATAAGTAGAAGTGGATTTTATAAGTATACGCTGTCTGTAATCCTCGAATGGGTAGGCAGAGGTGTAGCCAGTACACCCACATCTCGCAGATCTTACTTTCTTCCCACGATGTGAAAGGGGGCGAGCCTATCGTCATACCGGGTACAATTCCAGACTGCGAGCTGATACTGAGCATTTCGTAAAAGAAAAAGCCAATATAACTTTCACCCGACCTAAGAAACGAACCCGAAACTTCAGCACAGCAGTCGTACCACGTACGCATTACAACTGTGCCACCAAGGCAGACTGAAGCAGAGGATTTATAAGTGTGTGTAGTTTATTTGGGTGCGTTATTGAAAATATTGGTTTTTGAACATGTAGTGCAAGTTCTATATACTCAAAAGAAAAGTAGCGCCATTCGTCGTAGTTTTCATACATCTTTATCTTTTCCATGCATGAATTATTCCTACCTGCTCCTTGCAATTGCTCCATAATAATTTCCTTTGCTGTATCTATATCTTCATTATTGAGCCCAATCTCTTTAAGTTTGTCTTTCAACGCCTCTTGGCAAGGTGCATGGCATGTCACATCACATACTTTAGCAGCAACAGTTAGGTTCTCTCTCGTTACTAACAAAACTGACAGGTATTTTGTGATGAAGTTGTAAATGTCTTGAGGTTTAGCTCTTAGGACCTGGATATACGAATACCTTGTATATCATTGATACTCTTAAGCTCAATTTCAAGAAGACAGCTTATCGCAATGATAGAGGCGGGAATATAACAAAACTCTTGTATACGAGACCGCGTTATGAAATTTGATAGTGGGATACTATGGTAAGGTCTCGTAATCCAATATTTTTTTGTTATATTCTCATCAACGAAAATGATGATGTCGTAATAGAAACTTGCTCCGTGGAAATTGGTCATTACTAATCGGTTGCCAACTCATGTTAGTCCGTGCTACAAAGAATAAGTAAGAATAAACTTGAATGTATTTTACATAGAAGTGGTTTAAGACATCACATCAGACAGGAATGAGAAGCTATTTCGTAAGATATATTTGGCGTCCAATTAGGATATTTGGACCCCAGCCAACCTCACCAATCCTTGGTGCACCTAGCCAACCAACATACATGGCAATCGCACTAAGACGTACTAGACTAACTGGGTTAGATCACGATCCAATATTCCATTAAAATGAAGGAACGCCTCCTCCACCGATGGAACAGCAAGGCTGGGTAAGGTAAGATAAGGTAGGGGAAGATTTTATATTATCACGAAACTTTACTATATAGAGAGTACTGGTGTACTTACTTCCCTTGATATATCCCACATCAGTTCTTTGAGACCGTTGGGAACGGCTAAATCGCAACTCTTTTTAATTTGAGATTGCAATAAATCTTCCATATTTACAATAAATGTATTTATTTAACAAACAATTTTGTGACATTCAATCTACTAGGCTACGAATTACAACAGGAGGCAACAAAAAAATAAAAAATATAAATCTATAAACCTACAGTATTAAAAAAGGAACACGCATAGTTTTCAGCCCATGGTTTGTTGGCGTAATTCCAAAGACTTTATACCTCAAAAACATTCGATCTTATTTTTATTAAATAAATAACGAAATTTATTATTCTTCTCCTTCTTCCTCACTAGTGTCTATGTCTTCACCTGTATCTTCCACGTCAGAAGTGTTGGCAGTGTCAGGTGCTGACGATGGAACTGATGCCGTCGGAACGCTCTCGCCGTCGGCTTCACTGCGATCTAAGATAAAGTATTCACTCACCAGATGTCGCTTGACTGGACTGGTCTGACGTTATCTACTGTCTTCTCAATAAGTTCGGATTTATTGCCAGTAACGTGTGTCTTTTGTGCAACGTCAGCCCACTCCAACTTGGCGCCTTTTTATCAGAAAGGCGCCAAGTTGGAGTGGTCTGACGTTAGCAATAATCCTAGATGCTCAGGTAGTTATAAAAGTGCAATCTTCATATTCTTATCCAAGGTATGTTATATAGAGGCCGGTAGTTACAAGACTGACCTAATATCAATAATAGGGGTTAAATTAAAATTAGGGGTTTCAAGCCCCCCTATTATTCATTCCGAGGCTCGAATGGGTTTAAGACTTCAGCTAGTGTCTTCTCAAATAAGGATTACATTTATAGACTTAATATAAATTATACTTCATATTGAATGTTTCTTAAAGAAAAAATAAAAATGCTAACGAAATAACCTGGTATATCTTCAGGCACTTCTTGCGCCGCTTCTGTGTCGGCTACAGACTTTATTTCTGTAACTTCAGGAGCATACTCTACTCCAGGTTCCTCTGGGACCTCCTGGACTTCTTCATTATAATCAAATATTACTTCTGGAGGCATCTGTGTAACAGTTTGTTTTCAATTATTTAATATAAGACAATTTATTTTCCGTTCTAAATAATAGGAATAAAGAGGAGAATGAACATCTGCAACGCTCAAAAAACTTTATGCAAAATTTATGTTCGGTCTCTCTAAGAAATAAATAGAATATTATATATACATAGTTACAAAATGTTATATTATTAAAGGGTTACATTATAATAGGGTATATTATATAGTAATAAATTTAACTAGTACAGCATCGCTTACTTCTGAGAATGATATCTTATGCAACTCAGTGGTTGTTGGGGCTTCACTGGAAGTATAGCGAGAACGGCCCTCCGAGATCATGTTTGGTTGGTGAACCTCTATTGGGTCTTTCAACTGGCTTGACAAACGAGCGTGACGAGACTCAGCTGGATAAATAATATTTGATAATTTCATCGTAATATAGTTGTTAGCATATTATATTTCATTCTATGTTATTGGAATATAACGGTTGACTGACCGGAAACTTCAGTTCCACTCTTGGTCACAGCACTTTTGGTCCACTTTTCTACCCTCCGAGCATCTGCCAATGCCTCCTGGTCTTCTGCAAGCTCCTGCTGATTCTCCAGATGTGTGATAGTCTTCATAGGGTCGTACTGAAGACCAAGGTTTTCACCTACCTCCTCGTCAAATAACGCGCCTACGTCTTCTTCGCGGATTTTTACATCCTGAGGGATAGTTTTAGAATGAGAATCATTTTATAGTTTATGTTTAAAATTCATACAAGTAGGTGTAGGTGTCTCATTTGCGAGGGTTCTTCTGTGAAGGGTACAACGGAATTGCTATGTTTTTACTTGGCACGGCAAAGTTATTACCTATACTGAACCTGATGGTTAGTACAGTGCAGTCCGAACATAATGTCACTAGTCGTGAGACATTGTGTACCTCGACAGTATCCATTTATGCCAGAATTATGCCGACCTAAGTTATTGAACATACTGGCTAACTCCGAAACGCGACTTGCCTAAAAAGGTCATTAGGGCGAGTTTTTTACCATGTGTGTGGTGGTCGCTATCCAATCAGTTACAAAAAAGTATGAAGTGTTATCGTATTAACTATTTAAATGAAGTAATTTTAAGACATATTGTTGAACTAATGAAAAGCAATAATCAATTGTCAGCTCACAATTACTGGTCCAAGATCAATTTCTCTAGAAGCTGCTATATCTTGCGGAGGTCCAGGCAGATCCACTTTGGGCCCAGTTTTCTTTTTAGTTACAGTTCCTAGCCTGTTACTGTCATCACAGCAGCAGCTAATTGGTAGGTCTCTAGGCATAATAATTATGGATTCTTTTTTCTTCCTAGTTTTTGGTGTTACTACATTTCTATGTATATAATATCCTCTGTATGCTGCCTGGGATTTTAATATTTTTATTTTTATTAACAATAAAACAAAACCAGTTTCAGTTAATAAAGTCCAATTATGTTTTTGGAACTCAAATAAAAGGAGAGGAATATTATGGCAAATCTCGCTGCGTGACTAATTTTTACGATAAGGAAAACAGAGTTAAAGGCAAAAAACTGGTGTTAGGTGACCGTTTATAAATGCTAGTCACTGAGTTAAAAGACGCAAGCCGAATTTAATTTATTCGCCTGAATACTATTCCATATTAGCCAGAGCTATAACCATATAGCAAAGATATTTTGGTATTATGGCAAAATTTACAGATCGAGTATAGCTAATAATTCTAATTAAATATAACTACAGCACACAAGCACATCCGCGGCAGCCTTCCCGGCATGGTAGATCCAATTCCAAGAATGTGTGGGTCACGTTTTGAGGAGCCACAGGAGTACATCGGTCGAAAATGCATGGGCCAGACAGTACCAATACGATCTCGCAGACGGCCCAAAAATTGCTAATTTGACGTCTTAGAGGGAGAAATGAGAACCAATTGCCTCACAATCGAGGATGCTCAGGATCGGGGAAAGTGGATGCGTTATCCCGGCTTAGTGACAGGGTCCGCCTTCCTAGCTAACTAGGAATATAACGCCAGGCAGAAAGAAAATAGTAGTTGTCAATACATAATAATATTAAAATTGAAACTATTACCATGCATATAATTATTATCAGAACATTTTCTTTCTGCTTAATGCCAGGGTCCGCTTTCTTGTACAATACATTTGACGGTATTTGTTTATTATATGCAGCGACCCGCCGTCTGTCTCCCATAACCCGCAACGGGATCCAAGTTTCGCCACTGCTTCGTCCGTTAATCAGCAGAGTGTTCCACATGCAGGTGAGTTTGGTTTTGGGCCTAAGATGTTTTTGGTCCACTTGTACACTTCTCACTTATCAGAACTAATTAATAATTAGGTAATATGTCCTAAAGTCCTCAAGTCTATTTTAGAAGTCTGCTCAACAACCTACTACCTAAATGAAAATAATCTAGAAAATTAAAGATAATTCTTTATATAATAGATGACCTGTATTTTTTCCGTCGCTCTAGACAACTCGGTAAAAGACGGTTTAGTCTTTTTGTACAATTGCAAAGTGCGCTCAGCTGCGATCTCCCAAGGTTCACTGGGCTTCGTGTTTAGATTCTGAAAAAAAAAACAAAAATCCCTCTCTAAATTAAATTGGCGCTTACCTTCAGGCGAGAGACCTGCTTGTTTCGACGTTCAGGGTAATAAAGAAAAAATACAATGAATTGCGTCGATACTACCTACGTTTTATTTTCCTGGCTTTTTCGTATTCTCAGGATATTACAATACACATTATAACAAATATCTCCAAATAAGATGATACGTTCTTTAAGCTTTCTATAGAGGTGAAGATAACGTTTAACCAGGTCCTGGGAATACTAAAAATCCGGTAAAATAAAAACCCTGCATCTTATACTACACTTTGTACGTTACACGTTAAAATGTCAAAAATTACCTTTTCCATCAGTTTTTTTCTATACCAGTAATCTCGATAAGCGTTTCTGGCAACTTGACACACTTTAGCAAACATATCCTCATCTAGCGTTGCTTTAGCTAAGATTTTCTTCATAATTTGAGTTTCTTTAACTTTTTCTATAATTATTTTTACAATAAATTAAACAAATACTTTGCACACTCAGAAACGTCAGTTAACGTTAATTTAAACTTAGACATTACAACTTGAATATTTTCAAACTCATATCCAGCTAATGCCTTACTGAGTATAGACAAATTCCTTTATTCTATTACTGAGTTAATAATTTTAATTATTGACGTCTCTGAGATATAATCGAAATCGAAATCTAATGAATACGTATTACAATACATATAATACAATTACGTAATAACGTCTCAATTCCTTAGTCATCCTTTTCCTTTAAGGTCGGCAACGAGTCCATAATTCTTCAGGTATTGTGGATGTTCATGAGCGGGGAGGTCACTTATCATCAGATATCACACTTGCACTCGTTTGCCGTCCTCTGCTTTAAAAAAAACTAGTATATAAGTAAAATATACTAGTAATACTAAATATACTAATTGTACTTCACCCTACATCTTCGAGGATACAGGCATCAGCATATTATAATAATAATAATACTAGCCCTGTATATCCCACTGCTGGGCACGGGCCTCCTCTACTGAATGAGAGGGGTGGGATTAGGCCTTAGTTCACCACGCTGGCATAATGCGGGTTGGCAGACTTCACATACCTTCGAAATTCTTATGAAGAACTTCTTAGGTATGTAGGTTTCCCCACTATGTTTCCTTCACCGTTAAAGCAAATGATAATTAACAATTAATACACACGTAACTTAGAAAATTCAGAGGTGTATGCACTTGGGGCTGGTTTGGACCTGCGGCTTTCGTCTCGACAGTCCATAACACTCCCCGCTGAGCTGTCACTGCTTTTACACACAGCATATCACAATCACAGCATATTATGGATCTATGTTAATAGATGTATGCACCTAACCCAACTATTTACCTTTTCCTTCAATAGGCTCAACACTTTCAATTTCTTCTTTAATAATATGAGAAAAGGTCTCAACGTGGGCTTTATCTAAACCCAGCTGCAGAAGATGTTCAGAAACAGAAGGTTTGCAGTCACAGAGGTCATCCAGGATCCTGACTGCAAGGATACCATGTTCTCTCGTGATCAGGAGAACTGAGAGGTAGTTTGCAATGTAGTCGAATATCTTGGGAGGCTGATCGCGTAAGACCTGTAGTATGAATAATAAGTTTTAGTAATCAAAAAACTATGGATAATGATGAAATGTTATGAGCTAGTTACAATAAGACTTTTTTTTATTAGCTTGAATGGCGAAACGAGCAGATCGCTCGCCTGATGGTAAGCGCCACGCCTGCCCATAAACAGAATCAACACCACACAGAACTTTAAATTACAAAGTACTGCATGGCATTGGACAGCGCTCATCACCCCGAAACATAAGATGTTAGCCTGGTACGATCTGGTACAGGCATTTACGATTGACATACTCCAGCGGTTTCCTGTGATTAATTGATTATAATCAATAAAATTGGTTGATGCTTGTGCCGACGTTGTCTGGGGACTTAATATAGATGGCGTTGATATAACTAAAACTTACACAACATTCTGAATTTAACTGCAAGTCCAGGAAATGACAAGTCACCACGAGTGGTGTCTGGTCGACTACTGGCCATCTGACCTCCTGTTTTCCGAAAAGGCATGTCATGGCCTCGTGTTATAAGTGAATAGTCTCATGAACTCTCATGATAACTTAGATAAAGATGTTTCACTCCATATTCTGAAGTGTTGATGCTATTACAGTTACTGAGGGTTGAGGAGTGTCTATGATTACTCAATTAACTGATTTTCTTCTCTTTCAGGTGCTAAGCGAATATGGAAACAAGCTAATTAGCGGCGTGGACACCATATAAACGACGATAGTATTTAATGTGATTTTATGAGAATTCCACCATGACAAGTTGCGAGACATTTTTATTTTTCATATATTTTGTTCTCATATAATTTGGATTATACCAAAGCTTTAGTTACGCGATCTCTAATTTAATAGCTCAAATAAATACACATGGAATATAATTGAAAAATTGTATTCAGCGCCCTCTATTTTTTGTTTCGTTAGTTAATTCAAAACTTAGGAAAATTGAAATACTAATATTTTTGCTATAATTATTGAGACGTATAATTGTTTGTAAATAAGATTTTTTCGCATAATACTAAGATATATCGAACAACTATTTTTATTTATTTTAAAAGTTCATTCCGCTAGTCTAATTAGCTTGTTTTAGTTGAAAAGTTAGTTTAATTTCATTGTAAGCATAATATTTTACTCTATCACAATTAACTGTTATTTAAGTTATTTCTTGAAAACTGCTGTGATTTCTACTGACATTACTGATATTTCATTATTTTATTAAGGACGTAGATGGCTGCGTGAGGTCACATACACATCTAATGTATTTTTAGTTTATCAAGTGCTTTTTATATTGCTAGGTACATTATTTTTAAATAATAGGTATGATCTTTTTGGGAAGCCAATATTGTCACATTGCTTTAAAATGTATTGAAAGTGACCTGATCCCAGGAAAATACCTGGAATTTCAGGGAATCTCGTTTAATAGAGTAGGAGAGTAGTTATAAATTACTGGTAATTGTAAATAATTAAAACGCAAGCCTAAGTACGTTGATAGAGTAAATTAGCTTTTAACTTCTATTATATGTCATCTAACATAATTTTAAATACTCTGTGCTATTTTACCTATATTTCGATTTTAACTATGTTTCGGAATTGAATCTTGTTATGACAATCTCTTTTAAGGTTATACATAGCCAATGATTTTAATGTATATTACTAGCCCGGCTGCGTGGTGCGTTGAAATTGAGCCACTAAGTTACGATCAATTCACCGTCACTCAATATTACCATCTCGCTTACTCATAACTGGAAGCTCTATCCCGCTCCCTGTCCGTCAGCTGTCAAACTCCCGCGTTGTGTGGCGCAATTTTACTTCTAGACAACCCGTCTAATTATTATACATTGCAGTCTTTAGTTATAGCGATTTTATGTACATTATTCCTTTTATAATGGGGAATTACTGTTGATGACTCTGCATACAAAACCCGCTAGCTACCTACTGAAATATAGGTAGTTAATGATAAATGTTGTATGATAGAGTCTTGGTATTTGCAGATTCAAACTATTTTATATTTGGGAGTATACCTACCACTTTTGAAATATATTTATTCAATTTATTTGTCTTATATTAGATCCTTCTTTGACAGGTGTTTAGTGTGAAAATCCTTGACCAATCATTAAATACATAGGTATTTGTTCATATATTACGCTCCAATTTCTATGATCAAATGGACATTGGGTATTTGATGCATGGAATACCATGCTTACTAGAGAAAAAAGTTGCAGTTTTGTATTAACAAGATGTAACGCCTGTTATTTTATATATTTTTTTTTATTTTATTGTATAGGCCGACAAACGAGCAAGTGGGTCACCTGATGGTAAGTGAATACCACCGCCCATGTACGCCCACAATACCAAAAGAATCATGGGCGCGTTGCCCACCTTAAAGGAAAGGGATAATTAAGGGATTGGGAAAGGGAGGGGATTTAGGCCTCCGGATATCCCACTCAACGTACGAAACGCAGCAGCAAGCTGCTACTTTACGTCGGTTTTCTGTGAGACAGTGGTAACGACCCGGACGAGCCGGCCCATTCACAAAATTGTCCTGTGCCGCTATTTTTCTGTATATTACCAACATTATTATTGTTTTTGTTGAAAATTTGTTGTTCATAATTTAAGTTTGTTAATGCAGCTAAAATAATTCAGATAAATTAAAAGCATTTATCTAATGTAGTAAACATTTAGAGTGCACTGTTTTATCCCACACGTAAGTAGGTTATCTAGATTTAGATTAGACTATGTTATATAAACTATATTATTGACCAAAAATATGTATGGTATAAAATATGTAATTTCGTCCTATTATTGATAAGGTCTGTATTGAATAAATTTATTGAAAAAAATATGGTTTTATTAAAAACTTCTCTAATTTTATCAAGACATTACATCCCTTTTTTAAAGGTTAAATTCGGCATTCTGTAATATGATGACGGACTTTCGACAAACCTAAGTTTCATTCTGTCATAACTAATCAATTGGAAACAAACCACATTATAATTCAATCGTAGAATAACTATGTAAACATTTGTTCTTTCGATAGTCAATTAATTCAATATGTTTACAGACTTGTTAAGTTTTACTCATTTGACAAGTCCAATAATTCAAAGTTTTCAGTCATAGCAATTATTTCATTTTCAATAATACCACCACTTTACACATAATTTTTCTCACAGATTTCCAACATTTCTTCATTAACTTCACTTATTTCACTTCTCGTATCATCATCATCGTCCTCCTCAATCAGCTCTTCAACTATACCTTCAGATTCATCATCCGCTACTAAAATGTCATCTTCTATTGTCAACGCTTCAAAACTGATCTGTTTTTTCCCTTCTTTCGTTTTCTCATCATGAAATCTTAATTGTTCTTGTCCGCACCATATATCTTCTATAAAGTCTGTTTTGGAATGCAACTTCTCGAGGATTTCTTCACTTTTATGTGCATGGACATCAAGAGCTGAATAAGGTGCGTATTTTGGCAATCTTACGTAAGATCCGGCAAGGGATGTGGATGATTCTGTAGTTAAACCTAAACATGCATAATGACTAATGTTTTAACATAATCTTATCATTATGGATAAACTGGTAGTTTATAGTTTAGGAAAATATAATTAAAAAGTTTATTATTCTAAAGAATATTTACTATTCTAAAGAATAATAAACATTTAAAAATCTAAATATTTTGTATACTTACTAGCTCGCTTGTTGTTTCGTGGTGATTTAGTTTTTTCTGGTTCCTTTAAACATAAATTACACAAAATTATTGTTTGTAAACACGCGGACGGCGACATACTTAACATTTAACAAATGAAAGAAATGGAAAATTCGTCATAAATTGTAACTTATGAGAAAATTAATTATTTTACATTTAATAAATACATCATATCAATATCATACGTATTTATATGAAATGAATTTACCTTAATTTCCACGTGTATGCGATCATCTTTTATTTTCAGCGTCTTGTCTTTTATTTCCGAGGATATTTCTTTGATTTCATGTTTCTTGACACACAGTGCGCGTCTCACGCCGTATGCTCGGTAGGCTGCCTAAAGATTTGAAACAATTAATCTATAATTAAACTAGCTGTTGCCCGCGGCTCCACCCGCGTGAATGCCTATTTCCAGGATTAAAGTAGCCTAATGGGCGCCCCCGGTGAGAAACGCGCTTGACAATAATACTAATGTCGCTATTAAAAAATAGGGGTTGATCGTAGAGGGTTGAAAATGTAGGGTTGTTTTTAATTTTTTAACGCTGTATAATAAAAAAATAAAAACAAAAAATAATTGTCTAAAAAATAAAATATTTTTTTAGGGGTGGACCACCCTTAACATTTAGGGGGATGAAATAGATGTTGGCTGATTCTCAGACCTACCCGATATGCACACAAAATTTCATACAAATCGGTCTAGCCGTTTCGGAGGAGTATGGGAACGAACATTGTGACACGAGAATTTTATATATTAGAAGATTACGCCAGCTAAATATCTGAAGTGATATTGCTGAGGTTTTTTACAGGTTTTAATTCCGCCGCCAAGCAGCAGTGTGTAAGCACTGTTGTGTTTTAATTTCAAGATATTGACACGAGTGAAATTACTGGGAATTATGAGACCCAACAACTGAATGTCTCTGGGTGTTGAATGCAGTGCTTTGTAATTCAAAGTTCTGTTTGGTGATGTCTGTTTGGCACGAGTCGAGAGTACTAATTTCACTTACACAGCTGTTCAATTCGCGGAATGAAGGAGCACAGGGTCCCCATGTTGTTCATTAGTCGAAGCTCGTCATTTATTGAGCTCTCAAATGCACCTAATACCTATCTGTGTTCACGACTAAATTAGTAAATCAGGGTATGTTTTCGTTCCCAAATTAGATTCGAGTCTGAGTATAATTGCTAGGTTAGGTTTATTAACTTTGGATTTATTGGTTTTCTTTTTTCATTGCGGCTGCATACCTATTGTTCAACATGTTATAAAAAGATGTGGTAATTTTTAGAGTGTTTACATATACCTGACAGTAAGTGTTTAAGTAGCAGAGGGGCTAGCACGGAAACTTGCGAATAGTTATTCGAGCTCTCATCGACAACAATTTCTATGAGATTTTAGTACAGCGCCTCTATCGTACGTAAAATAAACTAATATCTATGGAATATAGACCAATGATATTTAAGGAATTATCTATCGAGCCCTCGACCTTTACATTACGATTTTGATAGTTTTCCGTGCTAGCCCCTCTGATCTTATAAAAATCTAGACATCCTAACATTTGCGGTAATCACTCGTATATTACGATCGATGAGATCGATCACATTCCTTATAAATAAAATGAAGTATGTGAGTGAGAATAACAACGTTGGAGTGAGACAAAAGTTTAGCTGTTTATCATTTAGAGTTGTCCAAAGTTGCTAGTCAAATGTTACTCATTCGATAAAAAAGAAAATGCTTTATTGACTTATATCCTAGCAATGTAATCAGATATGACTGCTTCGGTGGCGCAGTTGTAATGCGTATGCGTTACGATTGGGCTAACGCTGAGGTCTCGGGTTCGATCCCCGGGTCAGGTAAAGTGGTATTGGGTTTATCTATTACGAAATGCTCAGTATCAGCCCGGAGTCTGGAATTTGTGCCCGGTATGGCGATAGGCTCGCCCCCCTATCACATCGTGGGACGGAGATACGCTCGGCGAAATGGGGGTGTACTGGTTACACCTCTGCCTACCCCTTCTATTTAATTTAAGTAAAGACAGTTTGTTCTAAGTGATCCATCAAACTTCAGTGCTCGTTGCAAACTAAATGTGTGCAACTGACGCTTCAAGCTTGGTAATGTCTTCCTGATGTCCAGACTCTAGACTTGTTTTGACCTTTGTCGTCTGAATAAGAATAAGTCTTTTAATTACTTGTTTCACAGTGTCCAAGTAAAGATTATTTGTGAAGTAAAATACAAGACACCAAAATACAAAATTATCACTTTGTCAATATAGACGAAGAACCGTAGCCATATCAAAATGGTAGTTTTTAATTTTATTGTTTAATGCGTTATCAGTTGGGGAAAATTAAACGGAATTTGGACAGGCCCTATATTTGATAATGTCATAACTAAATACGTGTTAAATGTAAGGTGAGCAAACATCATTGGCAAATAAGTTATTAATTAAGCACGTTTAACGTGTCTTTATATTCTGATATCGTCGAATGTTGCAAACATTTGTAACAATTATATTAATACGCTGTGGACTTTTTATATACAATTAAATGACGAGACGAGCAGGTTGCTCGCCTGATGGTATGCCTGCTCATGAACAAGAGCAACGCCACACAGACTTACAGACAAATTACAACGCACTGCATGATATTGGACTGCGCTCGTCACACCGAGACATCAGATGTTAAGTCTTATAATGTCCAGTAATTTCACTGGCTTCAATGTCCTTCAAACCGGAACACAACAGTGCGTACACATTGCTGTTTGGCGGAAGAAATAGACAAAGCGGTAGTACCTACCCAGACAGCCTTTCACATACGAGATACCTACCATCTACTAAATTAATACTCAAGATAATTGTGGTATCTGATAGTCCATATAGAATAATAGCTTTCACGGATCCGCCCGCGCGAATGTCTGTATCCGGAACAACATCTGCCCTTTTAAAGCAATTCACCCCCAAAGGGGATGATTTTCGAGATATCGTGAAATACGTAGTTGCTTATTTTTTAAGAGTACTATGAAGTTTCGAGTCGAAATGTCTCTTTAATATTTCTTCTCCATACAAACTTACATACACTATTTTACCCCTTTAGGGGATCAATTCAAAAATTCCTTCTTAGTTTTCACTTGCGTTATTAAAGGAACTTTTGTGCAAAATTTTAATTTTGTAGCCCCAGCTGTTTAGGCTCTGCGTTGATTAATCAGTCAGGACAAGTAATTATATATGTAAGTATACAGATGTAATGTTTTACCTGTATTCTCTTAGCCATTCTGTTATACTCTTCGTTCGTAGGACTAGTAGTTTCGTATAATCTCAACGTGTGATTAGCTGCTTGGATAACTTCATCTTCACAATCTGGTGATGGCTGAAAGTAATTAGCTTTATTAATAATAATAATAACATTGTTTTACATTGTTACTGCTGAGCACGGGCCTCGTCTGTTAATGAAAGGAGTTATGTCTTAATCCACCACGCTGGACTAATTGCTAATGCAGGTTGTTTTTTTATTGGCCAAGATACACAGACGAGCGGGCGGTTCACCTGATGGTAAGTGGTTACCGCCGCCCATGGACCTCAGCAATGCCAGAGCACAGCCAAGCCGCTGCCTACCGTTGAAGGAAGACTCTTTTTAAGCCTCGCTTAAAGAAGGACAGGTCATAATGCTCGGGAAACACCGACGCAGGGAGTTCATTCCAGAGCTTGCATGTGCGAGGTAGAAATGAACGCTGGAAACGTACCGTGCTAGACGGGATTGTTTCCAGGTAATACGGATGAACTCTACTGCGGTGTCGGGTGGTGCGATGGTAAATGGTGATGTTGGTACCAACTTAAACAGTTCCTCAGTGCACTCCCCTTGGAACATACGATAAAACACACAGAGAGACCAGAAGTCTCTCCGCAGTTTTAAAGGTTCCAGGTTGGCCGTGAGATCGGGATCGCCGACGATTCGAGCAGCAAGCCTTTTAAAGAGTCAAGTGGGTCTAGGAAGTATTTGGGGTGGTTGATTTTACATATCTTCAAAATTGTTAAGGAGATTTCTCATGTTTACAGGTTCCCATACGATGTTTCCTTTACCGTTAAAGCAAGCGATGGTTAATAATGAATCTTTTTCTTCTTCCACCTGCCTATATCCTACTCGCAGTGGGTTCGGCGCAACATGCTTTAACTCATGTTACAGAAAGATTTGGATTGTAGTTTTTACGACCGGCCGCATGCTTTGACGTCAACCCCTTTGTAAAGAAACATATTTGAAGATTACACAAACATCTCGGTGTAGGAATCGAACCCGCGACCTCTCTCTTCACAGTCGGCCTAATCGCTCACGCCATGGAGGCTATCACGTAAATTAGAATAGTCGGAGATGTTCTTAGGGCTTGTTTCAAACCTGCGACTTTAGTATCTACATGCCGTACCACTCCCCGCTGAACTATCGCTGCGTTTTATAGTATTATAGTAAATAATATTAATATTTGCCTCAAAAACGTTGGTTTGATGAATGTTGTGTTGTAAAAACGTTGATCTGATAGCTTCTTGCACTGCTGGTAACATAGTTTCGTCTATATTCGTCTTCCTTATCAACTTCAGGAGGAGGTTGCCTTCATTTACTACAACAAATATATTATCTACAACGTGTTACAGAAAGGTGTGGTTATATTTAAAGGTACGGTTGTTACATATACCTGAGTGTGTACCGGATCTTATCAAAATCTAGTCATACTAAAATATATATGATTATAATATAATTATAATCATTCGTTTATTAAGACCGATAATAGCGATCACATCACTATACATTATTCACTATACATTATTTGCATTACTTCTGCGCGCCTAGTAACGCCTTCATTCATAGCAGCCGTTTACCATTTAGTGTTGTCCAAAGTTGCAAGTCGAATATCGACACGTTACTCATCCGAGTTCTTTTTAATGTCTTAAATAGCAATTTGGTACTATGGAGGGTTAAATGCTTGTATCGTACATTATACGCTGCATAAATATAACTACACAATTAGGTAAAAGGGGGCTTGAAATATTCATGAAACTATATGATGGAAAGGAATATTTTTATCCCAGAAAACGTTATACACGCGAGCGGGGCTGCGGGCAAATATTAGTATTATAATAAAATGTAAACTATAGTGATATGTTCAGCATATCTCTATCATCGTTTCGGTGGTTCAGTGACCTCCACCAGAAAACATCTTCAGAAGCTATTGAAATGAATAATTTCATCTTAGCTCTTATTTTTTACTGCTACTTTCGCTTTGTGTTTTCATTACATACATACGAGCTCACGCCTGTAATCCCCCAAGGGCTAAGCAGAGGTATTGGTTACAACCAGTCCACCCGCATTTCGCTGAGCGTATCTCCGTCCCATGATGTGATAAGATACACGTCCGGTGTAGCGAGCCTATCGTCATACCGGGCACAAATTCCAGAGTCCGGGCTGATACTGACCATTTCGTAATAAAAAAACCCAATATCACTTTTACCCGATCCGGGGATCGAACCCGAGGCCTCAGTGTCAGCCTCGCATACGCATTACAACTGCGCCACCTAGGCAGTCGAACTAATGTGTAGATAGATAGATAGATAGATAACACTTTATTCTACACCATGTAGAATATTACAGTAAAGAACAAACAAAATTATAAATGTAACAATAGGCGGTCTTATCGCTAAGAGCGATCTCTACCAGACAACCTTTGTGTGTAGTTATAAATTAGCTTTATTTATGTATAATGATGCTAGCCACGGGCCTCTTCTACTGAATAAGAGGGTGTTAGGTCTCTTAGTCTACCAGACAGGCCGAATGCAGACTTCAGATACCATTGGAATTCTTATAGTGAGCTACTTAGGTATGCAGGTTTCCTCACGATGTTTCCTTCACCGTTAAAGCAAGCGATAATTAATACACACGTAACAAAGAAAGTCAGAGGTGCATGCTCTTGAGGCTGGTTTTGAGCCTGCGAATTTAGTCTCGACAGGAGTGTAAGTAGGCACTAACATCTTCGGCTCAAAGCCAACCTCACCTGCATAGAACACTCTGCTGATTAACAGACGAGGCAATGACGAAATATGGTTCCCATTGCGGGTTGTGGGGCTCAGAGATGATACCAAATACCATAAAATCTGTGGTATGAGACCCTGGCATGAACCCGGGATAAGGCCAGGCAGAAAGAAGTCCGTACGCACTCTTCGCTGACCTATCGCTGTTTATTATGAAAATTAAATGTTATACAATTCTCAAGGAAAATTGAGTAGATCGCCAAACGGAAAATCCAACACTCATGCCACAAAAAAATCTGCTATAAAAATTCTACATAAACTGGTTTGTTTTACGAGATGAAATATACTAAGGATAAATCTATACATACAATAAACAGTATTCCCGGTCTGTATGTTAATTTGTTCGTCCGCTATGTAAAAAACTACTGAACGGATTTCAATGCAGGTTTCGCAAAACTCCAGTTAACATAAAATATAAGAGTATACCCAATTATTCTTAAACATAATATCTATATTATAAAAGGCAAAGTCCTGTATCGTAGGCATCTTGTATGAGATATCTCGAAATTTAATTCCTTAGGGGAGAAAGAGTGTTTGCATGGAAAATAATATTCTTTGCTTTTCAATTCAATAGGTTTGATGCATGTACTTTTTGATGATTTTAATCAATGTAAGCTACATTGCCCATAATTCATTATAGAAAGAATTGTATTAAGGTCCTCAAAAATATTTAAGTTAAAGCCTATTTAAATCTGGTGGAGGTAAATAGAATGACAATAAAAAGATGCACGCCATTTACGATGACGTCAACCTATGTTCATTACGTGGTGCACGCGTGAGAAGAAGATATGATCCCACTACTCCTTCATTTTATTTCACACGCGTTTTAAGCAATATTTGAAAAATTGAGGTCTCATTTTCAACCAATTTTGATTCAGTTTTCGTAAGGAGTTTTATTTATATTATTGCCTATTGCGTATAAATTCATAAAGTTTATGCTCCAACCCTATTAGTGAAAGTGTTTTTCATAAATCTGTATGTAACGTAGACGAAGCAGAGAACAAAAACTAGTAGAATATAAGGATAAAGACAGGTTTAAATACATCAGTTTTGTAGTAATAAAATATTTGTATGTAAGTAAATTACATTATTGTGCTGGATATTTTAGAGCTCAACTCTTGATGTCTAAAATAGGTACATTTTGCATCGGTATTTTAAAATCAAATCTGTTAAATAAACATGTGTTCCATCAACTCACAGAATAGATGAAAAAAGTTAGAATGGTAATGTGGGTGCTTATGTAGGTGTGGCAAGCTTGGGGATATCAATGGGTGGACTGCGCTGGGCAGTAGTGGACAACTCTGCAAGGTGTAAATCTGGTAGAGCTGGCCACGAAGCCCCACAGACGCGTCTGAACTGCAGCCGAAACCTCAACGGTGGAGACCATCTCCCAGGGATGGAGATATCTAGCCAAGCCGACGCTATATAGGCAGCAACACCTAAACTGGGATTAAGGGTGAAATGGTTCCATTAACGTGAGCCGATCAACCGTCTGTGCAACCTGCAGGCGTCCCCACCATAAATACAAACACAAGTGTCGCTGTAATTATAAGATTAGACAATCATACCCTTAGATTAAATACCTACCTAATCATACCTCACCGAACAGTGTTGGTGTATGTATGTCAAGTATAGACGTTTGTAATAGTCCTACTCCTACCATAAGTAGAAGTGGATTTTATAAGTATACGCTGTCTGTAATCCTCGAATGGGTAGGCAGAGGTGTAGCCAGTACACCCACATCTCGCAGATCTTACTTTCTTCCCACGATGTGAAAGGGGGCGAGCCTATCGTCATACCGGGTACAATTCCAGACTGCGAGCTGATACTGAGCATTTCGTAAAAGAAAAAGCCAATATAACTTTCACCCGACCTAAGAAACGAACCCGAAACTTCAGCACAGCAGTCGTACCACGTACGCATTACAACTGTGCCACCAAGGCAGACTGAAGCAGAGGATTTATAAGTGTGTGTAGTTTATTTGGGTGCGTTATTGAAAATATTGGTTTTTGAACATGTAGTGCAAGTTCTATATACTCAAAAGAAAAGTAGCGCCATTCGTCGTAGTTTTCATACATCTTTATCTTTTCCATGCATGAATTATTCCTACCTGCTCCTTGCAATTGCTCCATAATAATTTCCTTTGCTGTATCTATATCTTCATTATTGAGCCCAATCTCTTTAAGTTTGTCTTTCAACGCCTCTTGGCAAGGTGCATGGCATGTCACATCACATACTTTAGCAGCAACAGTTAGGTTCTCTCTCGTTACTAACAAAACTGACAGGTATTTTGTGATGAAGTTGTAAATGTCTTGAGGTTTAGCTCTTAGGACCTGGATATACGAATACCTTGTATATCATTGATACTCTTAAGCTCAATTTCAAGAAGACAGCTTATCGCAATGATAGAGGCGGGAATATAACAAAACTCTTGTATACGAGACCGCGTTATGAAATTTGATAGTGGGATACTATGGTAAGGTCTCGTAATCCAATATTTTTTTGTTATATTCTCATCAACGAAAATGATGATGTCGTAATAGAAACTTGCTCCGTGGAAATTGGTCATTACTAATCGGTTGCCAACTCATGTTAGTCCGTGCTACAAAGAATAAGTAAGAATAAACTTGAATGTATTTTACATAGAAGTGGTTTAAGACATCACATCAGACAGGAATGAGAAGCTATTTCGTAAGATATATTTGGCGTCCAATTAGGATATTTGGACCCCAGCCAACCTCACCAATCCTTGGTGCACCTAGCCAACCAACATACATGGCAATCGCACTAAGACGTACTAGACTAACTGGGTTAGATCACGATCCAATATTCCATTAAAATGAAGGAACGCCTCCTCCACCGATGGAACAGCAAGGCTGGGTAAGGTAAGATAAGGTAGGGGAAGATTTTATATTATCACGAAACTTTACTATATAGAGAGTACTGGTGTACTTACTTCCCTTGATATATCCCACATCAGTTCTTTGAGACCGTTGGGAACGGCTAAATCGCAACTCTTTTTAATTTGAGATTGCAATAAATCTTCCATATTTACAATAAATGTATTTATTTAACAAACAATTTTGTGACATTCAATCTACTAGGCTACGAATTACAACAGGAGGCAACAAAAAAATAAAAAATATAAATCTATAAACCTACAGTATTAAAAAAGGAACACGCATAGTTTTCAGCCCATGGTTTGTTGGCGTAATTCCAAAGACTTTATACCTCAAAAACATTCGATCTTATTTTTATTAAATAAATAACGAAATTTATTATTCTTCTCCTTCTTCCTCACTAGTGTCTATGTCTTCACCTGTATCTTCCACGTCAGAAGTGTTGGCAGTGTCAGGTGCTGACGATGGAACTGATGCCGTCGGAACGCTCTCGCCGTCGGCTTCACTGCGATCTAAGATAAAGTATTCACTCACCAGATGTCGCTTGACTGGACTGGTCTGACGTTATCTACTGTCTTCTCAATAAGTTCGGATTTATTGCCAGTAACGTGTGTCTTTTGTGCAACGTCAGCCCACTCCAACTTGGCGCCTTTTTATCAGAAAGGCGCCAAGTTGGAGTGGTCTGACGTTAGCAATAATCCTAGATGCTCAGGTAGTTATAAAAGTGCAATCTTCATATTCTTATCCAAGGTATGTTATATAGAGGCCGGTAGTTACAAGACTGACCTAATATCAATAATAGGGGTTAAATTAAAATTAGGGGTTTCAAGCCCCCCTATTATTCATTCCGAGGCTCGAATGGGTTTAAGACTTCAGCTAGTGTCTTCTCAAATAAGGATTACATTTATAGACTTAATATAAATTATACTTCATATTGAATGTTTCTTAAAGAAAAAATAAAAATGCTAACGAAATAACCTGGTATATCTTCAGGCACTTCTTGCGCCGCTTCTGTGTCGGCTACAGACTTTATTTCTGTAACTTCAGGAGCATACTCTACTCCAGGTTCCTCTGGGACCTCCTGGACTTCTTCATTATAATCAAATATTACTTCTGGAGGCATCTGTGTAACAGTTTGTTTTCAATTATTTAATATAAGACAATTTATTTTCCGTTCTAAATAATAGGAATAAAGAGGAGAATGAACATCTGCAACGCTCAAAAAACTTTATGCAAAATTTATGTTCGGTCTCTCTAAGAAATAAATAGAATATTATATATACATAGTTACAAAATGTTATATTATTAAAGGGTTACATTATAATAGGGTATATTATATAGTAATAAATTTAACTAGTACAGCATCGCTTACTTCTGAGAATGATATCTTATGCAACTCAGTGGTTGTTGGGGCTTCACTGGAAGTATAGCGAGAACGGCCCTCCGAGATCATGTTTGGTTGGTGAACCTCTATTGGGTCTTTCAACTGGCTTGACAAACGAGCGTGACGAGACTCAGCTGGATAAATAATATTTGATAATTTCATCGTAATATAGTTGTTAGCATATTATATTTCATTCTATGTTATTGGAATATAACGGTTGACTGACCGGAAACTTCAGTTCCACTCTTGGTCACAGCACTTTTGGTCCACTTTTCTACCCTCCGAGCATCTGCCAATGCCTCCTGGTCTTCTGCAAGCTCCTGCTGATTCTCCAGATGTGTGATAGTCTTCATAGGGTCGTACTGAAGACCAAGGTTTTCACCTACCTCCTCGTCAAATAACGCGCCTACGTCTTCTTCGCGGATTTTTACATCCTGAGGGATAGTTTTAGAATGAGAATCATTTTATAGTTTATGTTTAAAATTCATACAAGTAGGTGTAGGTGTCTCATTTGCGAGGGTTCTTCTGTGAAGGGTACAACGGAATTGCTATGTTTTTACTTGGCACGGCAAAGTTATTACCTATACTGAACCTGATGGTTAGTACAGTGCAGTCCGAACATAATGTCACTAGTCGTGAGACATTGTGTACCTCGACAGTATCCATTTATGCCAGAATTATGCCGACCTAAGTTATTGAACATACTGGCTAACTCCGAAACGCGACTTGCCTAAAAAGGTCATTAGGGCGAGTTTTTTACCATGTGTGTGGTGGTCGCTATCCAATCAGTTACAAAAAAGTATGAAGTGTTATCGTATTAACTATTTAAATGAAGTAATTTTAAGACATATTGTTGAACTAATGAAAAGCAATAATCAATTGTCAGCTCACAATTACTGGTCCAAGATCAATTTCTCTAGAAGCTGCTATATCTTGCGGAGGTCCAGGCAGATCCACTTTGGGCCCAGTTTTCTTTTTAGTTACAGTTCCTAGCCTGTTACTGTCATCACAGCAGCAGCTAATTGGTAGGTCTCTAGGCATAATAATTATGGATTCTTTTTTCTTCCTAGTTTTTGGTGTTACTACATTTCTATGTATATAATATCCTCTGTATGCTGCCTGGGATTTTAATATTTTTATTTTTATTAACAATAAAACAAAACCAGTTTCAGTTAATAAAGTCCAATTATGTTTTTGGAACTCAAATAAAAGGAGAGGAATATTATGGCAAATCTCGCTGCGTGACTAATTTTTACGATAAGGAAAACAGAGTTAAAGGCAAAAAACTGGTGTTAGGTGACCGTTTATAAATGCTAGTCACTGAGTTAAAAGACGCAAGCCGAATTTAATTTATTCGCCTGAATACTATTCCATATTAGCCAGAGCTATAACCATATAGCAAAGATATTTTGGTATTATGGCAAAATTTACAGATCGAGTATAGCTAATAATTCTAATTAAATATAACTACAGCACACAAGCACATCCGCGGCAGCCTTCCCGGCATGGTAGATCCAATTCCAAGAATGTGTGGGTCACGTTTTGAGGAGCCACAGGAGTACATCGGTCGAAAATGCATGGGCCAGACAGTACCAATACGATCTCGCAGACGGCCCAAAAATTGCTAATTTGACGTCTTAGAGGGAGAAATGAGAACCAATTGCCTCACAATCGAGGATGCTCAGGATCGGGGAAAGTGGATGCGTTATCCCGGCTTAGTGACAGGGTCCGCCTTCCTAGCTAACTAGGAATATAACGCCAGGCAGAAAGAAAATAGTAGTTGTCAATACATAATAATATTAAAATTGAAACTATTACCATGCATATAATTATTATCAGAACATTTTCTTTCTGCTTAATGCCAGGGTCCGCTTTCTTGTACAATACATTTGACGGTATTTGTTTATTATATGCAGCGACCCGCCGTCTGTCTCCCATAACCCGCAACGGGATCCAAGTTTCGCCACTGCTTCGTCCGTTAATCAGCAGAGTGTTCCACATGCAGGTGAGTTTGGTTTTGGGCCTAAGATGTTTTTGGTCCACTTGTACACTTCTCACTTATCAGAACTAATTAATAATTAGGTAATATGTCCTAAAGTCCTCAAGTCTATTTTAGAAGTCTGCTCAACAACCTACTACCTAAATGAAAATAATCTAGAAAATTAAAGATAATTCTTTATATAATAGATGACCTGTATTTTTTCCGTCGCTCTAGACAACTCGGTAAAAGACGGTTTAGTCTTTTTGTACAATTGCAAAGTGCGCTCAGCTGCGATCTCCCAAGGTTCACTGGGCTTCGTGTTTAGATTCTGAAAAAAAAAACAAAAATCCCTCTCTAAATTAAATTGGCGCTTACCTTCAGGCGAGAGACCTGCTTGTTTCGACGTTCAGGGTAATAAAGAAAAAATACAATGAATTGCGTCGATACTACCTACGTTTTATTTTCCTGGCTTTTTCGTATTCTCAGGATATTACAATACACATTATAACAAATATCTCCAAATAAGATGATACGTTCTTTAAGCTTTCTATAGAGGTGAAGATAACGTTTAACCAGGTCCTGGGAATACTAAAAATCCGGTAAAATAAAAACCCTGCATCTTATACTACACTTTGTACGTTACACGTTAAAATGTCAAAAATTACCTTTTCCATCAGTTTTTTTCTATACCAGTAATCTCGATAAGCGTTTCTGGCAACTTGACACACTTTAGCAAACATATCCTCATCTAGCGTTGCTTTAGCTAAGATTTTCTTCATAATTTGAGTTTCTTTAACTTTTTCTATAATTATTTTTACAATAAATTAAACAAATACTTTGCACACTCAGAAACGTCAGTTAACGTTAATTTAAACTTAGACATTACAACTTGAATATTTTCAAACTCATATCCAGCTAATGCCTTACTGAGTATAGACAAATTCCTTTATTCTATTACTGAGTTAATAATTTTAATTATTGACGTCTCTGAGATATAATCGAAATCGAAATCTAATGAATACGTATTACAATACATATAATACAATTACGTAATAACGTCTCAATTCCTTAGTCATCCTTTTCCTTTAAGGTCGGCAACGAGTCCATAATTCTTCAGGTATTGTGGATGTTCATGAGCGGGGAGGTCACTTATCATCAGATATCACACTTGCACTCGTTTGCCGTCCTCTGCTTTAAAAAAAACTAGTATATAAGTAAAATATACTAGTAATACTAAATATACTAATTGTACTTCACCCTACATCTTCGAGGATACAGGCATCAGCATATTATAATAATAATAATACTAGCCCTGTATATCCCACTGCTGGGCACGGGCCTCCTCTACTGAATGAGAGGGGTGGGATTAGGCCTTAGTTCACCACGCTGGCATAATGCGGGTTGGCAGACTTCACATACCTTCGAAATTCTTATGAAGAACTTCTTAGGTATGTAGGTTTCCCCACTATGTTTCCTTCACCGTTAAAGCAAATGATAATTAACAATTAATACACACGTAACTTAGAAAATTCAGAGGTGTATGCACTTGGGGCTGGTTTGGACCTGCGGCTTTCGTCTCGACAGTCCATAACACTCCCCGCTGAGCTGTCACTGCTTTTACACACAGCATATCACAATCACAGCATATTATGGATCTATGTTAATAGATGTATGCACCTAACCCAACTATTTACCTTTTCCTTCAATAGGCTCAACACTTTCAATTTCTTCTTTAATAATATGAGAAAAGGTCTCAACGTGGGCTTTATCTAAACCCAGCTGCAGAAGATGTTCAGAAACAGAAGGTTTGCAGTCACAGAGGTCATCCAGGATCCTGACTGCAAGGATACCATGTTCTCTCGTGATCAGGAGAACTGAGAGGTAGTTTGCAATGTAGTCGAATATCTTGGGAGGCTGATCGCGTAAGACCTGTAGTATGAATAATAAGTTTTAGTAATCAAAAAACTATGGATAATGATGAAATGTTATGAGCTAGTTACAATAAGACTTTTTTTTATTAGCTTGAATGGCGAAACGAGCAGATCGCTCGCCTGATGGTAAGCGCCACGCCTGCCCATAAACAGAATCAACACCACACAGAACTTTAAATTACAAAGTACTGCATGGCATTGGACAGCGCTCATCACCCCGAAACATAAGATGTTAAGTCTCATAATACTCAGTAATTTTACTGGCTTCAATGTGCTACAAACAGAAACACTACCGCTTGGCGACAGAAATAGTCAAAACGGTGGCAGACGGTCTCTCGCAGTACTAGTCCACCAAATACATGATGGTAATAGATATAGCAGATGCCCGATAGCACATTATTCTTACGGCGTTTTTTTTTTAAATAAATACTTCTTACAGTCACACAAAATCCTGATCCCACACTAGGAATAACCTGTTTCAGAAACTACTAGAGACTTACAGTCCCACAACACCCAGACCGGAAACAAATATTTGTTATATCTTGTGTTATTTCTTATATCTCAGCGTAGTGATGAGCACAGTGCAATGCCGTGCAGTAGGTACATTGTAACCCAAATTTCTGGGTGGCATCGCGTCGCTACTTTTTAAGGGCAAGTGTGACGCTTATCATCACCCGTGACCTGCAGCAGCTAGTCCATTCAGGCTAAAAAAAAACCTTGTAGTTGCCCGTAATTGCCCGAAGTTGTTTTTTTATAGCATAGGCCGGCTAGTGAGCATGTGGGTCATCTCATGGTAAGTGATCTCTACCGCCCATGTACGCCAACAATACTAAAATAATTATGGGCGCGTTGCCGCCCATAAAGAAAAGGGATAATTAAGGGACTGGGAAGGGTAGGGCAATTTGGGCCTCCGGATATCTCACTCATCGTACGAAATGCAGCAGCAAGCTCCTACTTTACACCGGTTTTCTGTGAGACAGTGGTATGACCCGGACGAGCCGGCCCATTCATGCTGTAGACAAAACTGTCTACAGCGTGGCTCTACGACTCAAGAATATATATAATACGCATTATAATATCAGTAAACCTAAAAGTTCTTGTTCCGGCTTCTGAATGATTTGCATGTAGGTTAAAGATAATAGTTTGTACAATAAACCTTTACTTGAAAAGTTCAAGGCCTCAATATTAGAATGTTGCCGGTAATCAAAACCGAACGTTTATTTTGAAGTAGGCTACAACGGGTTCTTTTAAACGTCAATATTGTAAGACTACTTTTTAAAGGCTCTAGGAAGGATAAATCAATATTTATTATATTTTTAGATTTACCTAAGTTGTGATCTTTTTTTGTTAGTTATTGCTATTTTAATACTCGACATTGGCGAAATCATCGAAAATCGATGGGGCCATAATCTAAAAATAGAATAGGGTCTAGGAACTAGGAAGGGTTAATGGTTTTATTGCTTGACGCTCACTATCTTTGTGATTTGCTCACTAGGCAGTCTTGAACGACAATCTTAAATTGAGATTTACCACTAAACTTATTTACTTAAATAAAATACACCCAACAGTCACACACATAGTCCTGACCCCACACTAGGTAAACCTGTATCGTGGGTATCAAGAACTACGAGGGACTTGCGGTCCCACAACACCCAGACCCGAGACAAATATTTGTGTATCGGACAATCATTTGTCTAGGTGCGGGAATCGAACCCACGGCCTCACGCTTCACGCGCTTATGTTATTTCATACGATTTGACGTCTTTTATAATGGTTGTGCCGGGTTGTGCCCACTGGTGCCCACTTGCACGACGATCCTAAATCCACTTAATCCACTAAACCTGTTAGAAATGTCAAATCGTATGAAACATTTACATTAGTAAATAAGTTTAGTGGTAAATCTTGATTTAGGATTAGGGTTATGTGGGCCCTTATATATTAAATAACCAGAAAGAGATTTTTTGGCTTCTCTGTAAATAAATTACGTCAATGTGTCTTACTTCTCGTGTAATATCAGACATGAGCTCTCTAAGTCCTTCGGGTACCGTGAACACGTTTGCACTTCCATGTTTTTGCAACAGTTCATTCATTTTTATTTCCACCGGACACTTTAGCTGTCAAATTATATTTTATTTACTTCGTCCTTTTCCATCAGTATGTATACTCTTTGCTTCTTTATATTTCTGTATAAAGGTAAGATATAAAGCAAAATATTTGAAGCCATTGTAGTCTGGTGAGGAGTAAAAATGCCTGCTGAGACGATGGAATGGTCACGAGCGCGTGTTCGTGGTGGGTGGGAGCTGGGTGCAGACCCAGCTCCCGAAAACTCTGGGTTTTCGAAGTTATGTGTGGTATTAATTACGCTGCTGGTAGCAATGCTTGGTTTGACGGCGAAGGAAAAGATCGGGACGAAACTATCATAACTGTTACGTGAGGTATACCAACCCGAAATAGGCCAGCATAGTGGAATAACACCTAACAGCCTGCGTGGCGCAGCTGATGAGTAGACGACTATGAAGCGAGAGGCCGCAGGTTCGATTCCCGTACCGGGACAAATTTTTGTGTGATCCACAAATATTTGTTTCGGGTCTGGGTGTTTTCTTCCCACAGGGATTGACGTCAGGCAGCCAAATCTTTCTGTAACATGTGTTTAAAAGCATGTTGCTCCGACCCCACTGCGAGTGGGATAAGGGCAGGTGGAAGAAGAGGAACAACACCTAACCCCTCACTAGGTACTAATAGGAGGCTAGCAGCAGAGGAACTGTAGAAAATATTATTGTAATTTCGAGTTGAAGGACATTCTGTAAAATTTATGTTACAACAACGAACGCAGTATGTCAATATATCCTTATCAGTATATGTTAAAAATATAATTGAAACATCCATTCATTTTGGGGATTGTCCCCAGAGTGACCTACATTTTCATCCCCCTAAATGTTAAGGGTGGTCCACCCCTATTTTTTTTTTTTTTTTTGTCAATTTTATATTTTATTTTTTTAATAAAAAAAATAATAATAAAAAAAAATACATACAACCCTAAATTTTCACCCTTCTACCATCAACCCCTATTTTTAATAGTCATTTTAGAATTGTTATCAAGTGCGTTTCTCACCGGGGGCGCCCACTAGGCTACTTTAATCCTGGAAACAGGCATTCACGCGGGCGGAGCCGCGGGCAACAGATAGTAAGTATATAAAGTTGTAAGATGTAAGTTGTATGTACAACGAACGTTGTAACCACAAAAAAAAACCCAAGCTGCGGTGCCATTATGTATTCACGGGGAATTACTTCATATTAATGATTATGTTGCAAATTAGGTATATCTGATTGTTTCTTTAGGCAAGTGGCAGGCGGCAGCATTAGGGCTGTGAAGCGGGAGGTTCAAGATTCGGTTCCAGGTAGGGCAAAGTATTGTGTATCACGATTCGCGAGTGATGAAATTGGTGAGAAGATAGCCATAATCATCATTCGGCGAGGGGTATCGTCCAATGTGTTGAGTGCTCTATAAATAAAATATACACCCAACAGTCACACACATAGTCCTGACCCCACATTAGGTTTACCTGTATCGTGGGTATCAGGAACTACGAGGGACTTGCGGTCCCACAACACCTAGACCTGAAACAAATATTTATGGATCACACAAACATTTGTCTCGGTGCGGGAATCGAACCTATGGCCTCTCGCTTCGCAGCCGGCTACTCTCCCGCTGCGCCACAGAGCCTGTCAAATACGTTTCAGCTCATCCTATACTACTACTATTATATCCTACTTCCTACTAGGTACTATTATAAATGTGAAAGTTTGGATGTTTGTGAATTTGGACGTTAGTTAATCAATCACTCATGAACGGCTGAACAGTTTATGGAGAAATTTTGCACACAGGTAGAGACATGATCTGGATTAGGACATAGGCAATTTTTTATCCTGGAAAAAGCCGTTCACAACAAAAGCTAGTAACTCATAAGTTCTCGACTCTTGTTTCTCTATTCTAAAAAAAAGTAACTGGCGCTGCCGCCGCTGCCGAAAGCTTGTCACGCTATCTCCTCCGAAACCGCTGGGGGTATGGGGTCGAGGCCGATACCAATCGATGCAGAATAATGTGAGGCCGAAATTAAGATATGTCTCATATTCGTCGGACGTTAAGTTTTTTTTTATGTTTTGTGGAATAACATGGGCAAAGCCCCTAGTATTTTAAAACAAAGTTAATTATTTGGGCACACTTGCACGATAATCCTAAATCCAGTTTAACCCACTAAACCAGTTTTAAAGACGTCGAATCGTATGAAAAAAAATCGCCCCCTATCACATCATGAGACGGAAATAAGTTTGGCCAATCGTGGTTGTACTGGTTACACACCTCTGCCTACCCCTTCGGGATTATAGACATGAGTGCGTATGTATGTATAATAGGCAAGATTACTGTCCCAATTATTGTCAACAGTACGAGATATATGATTATCCAAACTTTACGTTTGTTGAATGTTGTCTGTTGTCCTTATCGGCCACCGACTACAATCCAATATAATAAGATCCATTACCCTCCAATTAAACTAATAAATCCCTTTTATCATATAGGTCTTCTTAAACTGGTTTGGCGTTCAAAATGCGTTGGTATTCTGCCATCCCATTTTTATCTTTATTACAATGTAATAAGGCTGTGTGAAGTAGGACTTTAATTAAAGTTTTTGATTGTGCGTTATTATTTTGTTATGCCACATTGATTCTTATAGGAAAGTAATAAGGTTGAGGGCGTTGTTTATTTTTATTTTGTTGTTGAAGGTATTGCTCACTAGTCAGTCAGCAGTCACTGTAGTATCATTCAGTTTTAACACTCGAGTGGATATCGTCATGTTCTGGCTTCTGAGTTGTATTCTGTGTTGTATTGTGTTAAAATAATTGATAACAGTGTTGATATTATAGTTTTACTGATGTTATTGGTGTACTTAGTGTTTTTTTCTTAATTTAGTACCTTTGAAGCTGATTCTATAAATGAAAGTAAGGATGTTAGAAGTGATATTCCTGTGACTAAATTACGTTTATAAATCGACATCCCTAGCTTATTGCTAGAATTAATTGACGGAAATAAATATTGGATAAGGTCAAAAAATGGAAGCATCAACAGCAAAAGTCATATCAATGCTGGCTCTAGGACTAGGCAGCTTCTTCAGCGGCGTGGTCCCAGCTTGTTTCTCAGAAGGAGCAAGACAACGACATCCTCTTCTCCTCTCTTGTCTTCTCTGCTTTGGAGGCGGAGTTCTCCTCTCAACTTCTCTAGTCCACATGATGCCAGAAGCGAGGGAGAAACTGCCAAAATATACGGAATTAACAGTCTGCCTTGGGTTCTTACTTGTCTATTTAGTAGACGAATTAGTTCATCTTTGTCATGGTGGTAAACAAGAAGAGAGTCAGCAAAGGTATGGAAGTATTGAGGATACGGCGCTGCTTATGAGAAATGAGGATATGCGATGTGGAGGGGAGGTCGGGAATCCCAGGATGTGCCATGTCAGTCACACGGCGCCGTGCAGTAAGAGTTCATCCGGTATTGTGGGATTGCTGTGTGCGTTGTTCGTGCACAGTCTACTTGAGGGATTGGCGATTGGGCTGCAGGAGAGCTCGACTAAGGTAATTTTTGTATTAATTTTTCTGGCAATTTGGAAAGAGTCTGGAAAAATAACATAACATAAGCTCATGACTATATGCCCGAAGGAGTCCACGGTTCGGTTATTTCCATCCATCACATGATACGAGGATGTGCCATATGAGCATAAATTCCAACATTGGGATTTGAACCCAGAACCTCACGGTTTCTCCGGCAAAATGGCCTGCCGACCAATGAGGCTGTCTGGAACGATAAAATACCTTTATCATACTGTGGTAACAGAAGACGACTAATGGCCGTTTCCAATATTCTGTCTTTCGGCGGATTGCTTACTGGCAGTAAAGTAATTAATGGAACTATATGGATCTTGTGGAGACTTGGAGGAATTTCCGTGCATTCCGGCGTTTTTGCCATACCTATTATTGGAATCAAGTTTAACAGCTCGCGTGATAGGACCCACTTAATGACATCCGTGGTGCTTTACATCTGGCCTCTCCAGTTGTAAATGTCCTTGTGCCGGAGGCTGAGACCTCCTTAGCTCATTATATTGTCTCCCGTTTTGCTATGGAGGGAAGTGGTCAATAATTATTTCCAACTCCTCCTTAACCTTCTATTTATTGCATTCCTAGAGACTCGCCGAGCTTCATTGCTTGGTGCCGAAATATGCGTGCCACTGTCGATCCTGGCTTACAGGAGTTACAGTGGCGGGTGTGTGGGCGGGATAGTCTCGTGGCACTAAAATTTTGACATATTTTGTATCGAAGAACTGTCAAAATACTATTAATAGTAAGCAAATCTATTTATAGATAGAATATAGGGGAACGGCCATAAGTTAGGTACCTCGTATGCGATAGGCCACCTGGGTTGATACCACCGCTTTGTCTATTTCTGCCGCCTAGCAGCAGTGCGTGTTCTGTGTCGGTTTGAAGGATATTGAAGCCAGTGAAATAACAGGGCGGTATGAGACTTCACAACTTATTTGACAGTCTCCGAGGCGCAGCGGACGAGTAGCCGGTTGCGAAGCGTGAGGTCGTGGGTTCGATTCTCGCACCTAGACAAATGTTTGTCTGATTCACAAATATTTATCTCGGGTCTGGGTGTTGTGGGACCGCAAGTCTCTCGTAGTTCCTGATACCCACGATACAGGTTTACCTAGTGTGGAGCAGGACTATGTGTGTGACTGTTGGGTGTATTTATTTATTTATGTCTGGGGAGGACGACCGCAATCCAGCGCCATGCAGTACTTCATAATTCGAAGTTCTGATTGGTGTTGCTTCTGTTTATGGGTAGGCGTGACGCTTACCATCAGGCGCATGCCCTGACCAAGAATCATTGGCGCGTTGTCTACCTTAAAGGAAAGGAATGATTAAGGGATCGGGAAGGGGAGGGGGATTTGGGCCTCCGGATATCTCAGTAACCGTACGAAACGCAGCAGCAAGCTGCTACATTACGTCGGTTTTCTGTGCAACAGTGGTAACGACCCGGACGAGCCGGCCCATTCATGCTGTATACAGAAATGTCTACAGCGTGGTTAGTTAGTTTAAAGTCTGAGATAAGTTGGATAAGTCCAAAATCAACATCGATTTCGTATCAAGTAACCTTGTGAAACGCCGTTACATATCTAAACGCAACAACGGACAAGCCGATATCGCTGCAACGACGAATTATCTATATGTAAATATTGCGACAATATTTATTGATAAGCTTATAAATATGTGGACATATACCAATTTTAATAAACATAATACAAAATATGTTATGCTCGACTGCCTCGGTGGCGCAGTTGTAATGCGTACGTGTTACGATTGCGGCTAGCGCTGAGGTCTCGGGTTCGATCCCCGGGTCGGGTAAAGTGGTATTGGGTTTTTCTATAACGAAATGCTCAGTATCAGCCCGGAGTTTGGAATTTGTGCCCAGTATGGCGATAGGCTCGCCCCCTATCACATCGTGGGACGGAGATACGCTCGGCGAAATGTGGGTGTACTGGTTACACCTCTGCCTACCCCTTCGGGGATTACGGGCGTGAGTGCGTATGTATAATATAAAATATAGTCCGGCCTCCGATTTTTAGCTACCAGCTAACGAACAAGTGGGTCACCTGATGGTATGGTTTTACAAGGTCGCTTTGTCTATTTCTGCAGCCAAGCAACAGTGTATACTGCAGGTGGGGGCAGTGTGGGGTCACGATTATGTGTCTGACTGTTGGGTGTATTTATTTATTTATGCGATTAATTGTCCGGTATTGAGTTTATTTCTTAAGTCAGAGTTCAAATTGATATTGAAAAGAACAACTATATAGTTTCTTGCCCTTAGTAGAAACAAATTTCAGAACTGTTTATTTTTTTATTAGCTTAAATGAGACGTGCTGGTCGCTCGCCTGATGGTAAGCGCCACGCCTGCTCATAAACAGAAGCAACGTCACACAGAACTATAACAAAGCACTGCATGACACTGGACTGCGCTCGTCACCCCGAGACAAGGTGTTAAGTCTTATAATTACCAGTAATTTCACTGGCTTCAATGTCCTTCAAACCGGAAACACAACAGTGCTTACACACTGTTGCTTGGCGGCAGAAATGGACAACGCGGTGGTACCAACCCAGCCGGCCTAACGCATAGGAGGGGCCTACCACCTTGCAGACGTTAGACGGGCTGTTTATAAGTAAAATTGTGTCACATAACGCGGGAGTTTGACAGCTAACAGACAGAGTGCGCGAGTTGAGAGTAAGCGAGATGGTAATATTGAGTTACGGTCAATTCACCGCAACTTAGTGGTACAATTTCTATGTACCACGCAGCTTGTCTAGTGGTATACATTAAAGTCTTTGTGTGTAAAGTTTAATTAATAAAGCTTGTTCATTTTACTTAAAAAATAGACTAAATAGATTAAAAACAAAACTAAAACAATATAGAACAATAACAAGAATTAGAACTGAAACAGTTATTGAACCGATTCAAACCAGTCGTCAGTTATAGTACGCTTGTAAGTGGCCGAACTTGCATTAAATAAGTCCAAGTCAGGGAAATCAACAAGTTCGTTAAAGAAGTTCGCAGTGCGGATGAAGAAAGAACTTTTTCTGTATTTGGTATCACTATGTGGAACGTGTAAGAGAATAGGGCGTCTAACAGTTTTCGTAGGGACATGCAAGTATATCATAGAGAGGAGTTGTGGAGAGTCAATTTGGTTTTGAGCCAAATTTAGCATGAATGAAATGTCTGCTAATCTCCTTTTTAATTGTAGAGGCAGTATATGATGTCTTTTACATCTCATCTCATAACTTACGTCACGCTTTCCACATTTGTATTCCAAAAACCTCATGAACTTGCGCTGAATCATTTCCAACCTATTAATACAAATGTCATATTGTGGATTCCAAATTTGAGAACAATACTCGAGGATGCTGCGAACAAATGAACAGTAAAGAACTTTGTCGATTTTGCTATTTGTAAACTGAGAGCAGGACCTTTTAACAAAACCTAAGGTCTTATTGGCTTTGCTGGAGATGTAATTCACATGTTTCTCATAAGTAAGTTTGGAGTTATGTTTTACCCCCAGATCTCTAATTTCATCTACTTGCTTGATTACAGATCCTTTGAGAGTATAGCTGTATTTCATTTTGTTAGGTTTACGAGTAAATGTCATTGCATAACATTTATTAACATTAAGGTCTAATTTATTTTCCTGGCAATATAACTCTAGTCTAATCTATAAAAAAAAACTTATTTAAAACATGTAATAGAAATGTACAGAATGAGAATCTAGTAGGTAGTTACAAATAAATCGCTTACTTAATTCCTTTGGAGTGTTTTATACGATTCCCGTTATCATAGATAAGTGAAATTAATACAACATCGTGTTTGATAAGGTTATTACAAATTATAATTTATATATTTGTTTACTTAATATGTAGGTCATTTAAGATTCATGCTAATCATACTTTAATAAAATCAGTAAACAATTGCATTGTTTCCTTTGCTCGAAAATTGAATGAGTAAGTGTAGGGATTTTATAGTATTCGCCTGGACAGATGAGTCACAAGCGAAGCAATAAGAATGATCAGAATGATGTCATCCTTCCTCCTTCGACGTCCCAAACATATTTTGATAGACCCCAACGACTCCACCACAGTCGCTATCGAAGTAGCACTTTCCTTGCCCAATCCGAATCGCAATATTAATATGCGACCCCGACATAGGACACGCCTGCGAGTCCGAAGAGCTCCCACAACTGACCCTCGGCACAATGATGTGCAGAGGCGGCCCTAAATTAAACTCCCCAGCGATTGCTCAAGCCTCTGCGCTTGCGATTGAGGTCTGAGCCTTCTAAGGCGCCTCTGTGCTTAATCGCTACTAAATACACTATACATATTTCTGGCTAGAGCGCCATAAGCGGCTTTATTGTCAGGTGAAGCTGTAAAAGTAATATAGGCTAACAGCACAAACCATTCGAAAAAAAGGATGATGTTATAACTCATATCCTGCAGAGACGAGACGGGCAGAGGGGTTGACGTCAGGCAGGCGGTCGGTCGTAAAAATTACAAGCTAAAGCTTTCTGTAACATGTGTTAAAAAGAGTGATGCGCCGATCCCACTGCGAGTGGGATAGGGGCAGGTGGACGAAAAAGAATAACGAGGCGTGCCGGTTGTTCCCCTTGTAACGTCTGACCTGCCCGTAAACAGAAACAACACCAATTAGAACATCGAATTATGAAGTACTGCATTGCACTGAACTGCGCTCGTCATCCCGAGACATAAGATATTAAGTGTAATAATGGCCAGTAATTTTACTGGTTTCAATGTCCTTCAAACCGGAACACAAATAGATAAAGCGGTGGTACCAACCCAGTCGGCCTCTCGCATTCGGATTCGGAACCTACCACCTTTTTTATTTTGTTAATTTTTTAATATTAAATTTTCCAGGTATTCCTGTTATTAAGTGCTGTCGCTTCACACAAGTTCGTGGTAGGGTTCTGCCTCGGAGCGGAGCTGTGTGCCAGTCTGCCACAGCGGCTGTGCGCCCACATCGTCTGCATCACGCTGTTCAGTGGAGGCTCTGTGGCCGGCATCGCGGCTGGAGCTGGATTGGAAACCATCGATACCTTGAAGGAATCTATTGCAGTGCCTATTATGCAGGTTAGGATAGTCAAAATCTATGATATAAAATAAATAAATACACCCAACAGTCACACACATAGTCCTGATCCCACACTAGGTTCACCTGTATCGTGTGTACTAGGAACTACGAGGGACTTGGTCCCACAACACCCAGATCCGAAACAAACATTTGTGGATCACACAAACATTTGTCTCGGTGTGGGAATCGAACCCATGGCCTCTCACCCACTGCGCCCAGGAGACTGTCTTATTCGTTTTTTTTTTATAATCGTGAAAGCGAGACAAGCATGTCACTCAGCATGAAAGGGCCGGCTCGACCGGGCCGTTACCTCTGTCAGTGGGGGAGATATCTGGAAGGCCTAATCTCCCTCCCCTTCCCAATCCGTTAATTATTCCTTTCCAGTTGGCAACGCGCTCATGATTCTTCTGGGTTTGTGGGCGTACTTGGGCGGTGGAGATCACTTACCATCAGGTGATCCACTTGCTCGTTCGCCGGCCTATGCTATATAAAAAAATAAAACTAGCTTGATAGTAAACGATTACTATAAATTACTAAATAGCAACACCACATGGAATTTTGATTTACAAAGTATAAGTATAATTACAAAGTAAAGCACGTTGCGCTGACCCCACCGCGAGTGGGATAAGGGCAGGTGGAAGAAGAATTAGTATAATTACAAGGGTATAATCACAGTGGAGTGTTAGTAGGCCATCTTAGGTCCAAAGCCAACTTCACCTGCACGTGGTACACTCTGCTCACTCTGAATGAGGCAATGGCGAAATTTGGTTCCCGTTGCCCCTGGTGGCTAGATGACGGGTCGGCTTTTATAATACCAAATCCACCGTCACATCATGGGCGGACGCTGGCATTAAATCGGGATACCACCAGGAAGACAGAAAGAATTTATTATAATTACGAACTTACATACGCACTCACGCCTGTAATCCCCGGAGGGGTAGGCAGAGGTGTAACCAGTACACCCACGTTTCGCCGAGCGTATCTCCGTCACACAATGCACAATAGACAAATAATACATAATCAATTCAACGAAGATATCCAAGACGCTATTTGCATTCGACTTTAAGTTTTATCTTTTAACGCCATATATTGACTTTTTCAGGCGCTAGCAGCTGGCACGCTTTTGTACGTGACAGTAAGCGAGGTGCTCCCTCGTGAGAGAGCTCGCTGGCATGAACGCAAGCAGAGCGCCGGAATCGCGCAGTTCTTTGCTGTTGTTATCGGATTTGGTTTTATGTATCTGTGCACAATGTATCTAGGTAAGTGAAGTTATAGCGCCATCTGTTCATATACCACTGTACTTACTGCAGTTTAAATACATCTTCAACAGATGGCGCTTTTTTTAACTATTTTACTTGAGTAGCGATAGCTAAGGGGAGTGCTAAAGACTGCCAAAACGAAAGTCACAAGTTCGAAACCAGCCCAAAGTGTATTGACCTCTGACTTTTCTAAATGACGTATGTATTCATCGTTAATTATCGCTCGCTGAAGGAAACGTCATGAGGCAACCTGTATACCTGAGAATTCTCTATAAGAATGCCGATGTAATGTGACGTCTACTAACCTAGCTTAGGCCAGCTTGGTGGACTAAGGCCCTAGAACCTCTCACTGGTAGAGGAATTCCATGCACTGCAGAGAGACGGTGTAATGCAAGCTGATATTAAATAGACCACGGTTAGGGCATAGATACATAGGTACATCATACTCTATGTGTCTATGTTTAGGGAAATCGCGAGTGAGGGTTGAGTTCAATGGTGTCATTTGGTATAATATACCGCTAGATAAATAAATAAATACTTACACCCAACTGTCACACACATAGTCCTGACCCACACTAGGTTAACCTGTATCGTGGGTATCAGGAACTACGAGAGACTTGCGGTCCCACAACACCCAGACTCGAAACATCATAATATATTGTGGATCACACACATTTGTCTCGGTGCGGGAATCGAAGCCGTGACCTCTCATATTACAGCCGGCTGCTAGTCTCTCCCCCATTGCCCTCTCTCTTGGCGGCGCCTGTGAATGTATTTTATCAAACATTATCTTTCTTTTTGTTTCAGATTATGACGCCTAACATCCGCAGAAGGATTCTATTGTAGCTTTTAAATTAATGTACTTATAAAATAAGTAACGTAATGACTCAATAGTGTAAACACTATAGATAATTATAACTCCTAGCTTGAGACAGATAGACATTGATCTAGACGTGAATAAGACGCCAATAAAAGATTTTTTGCTATTTCAGATTTTTATTTTATTTATTTTGTTTTTGATGTCAACAATAAAATAACGTACAGCTGTTGTGATGTCGTTTGTGTTCATATTAATTTAACATAGTTTGTTATATTATGTACAAATTCGACTTATATTGTGGCATATTATTCTATAAATAATTGGAAAATACATTGAACTGAGAAAATAAAAAATGTAAGTAATTATAACAAGGTAAAAACATGTAAGGCACTCATGAATTGCAATTTTTACCAAAAAATTTAGGTATACTTTTTTAATTTAATTGGGTTTTAGTAAAAGGCTTTTGATTCTGAAGCTTTGTTCTGAATATAACATTTTTTTGACTTAATCTGGAAAGCATTTAAAAATACGAGTAGGAAATATTCTTTATCGAATAGTTCTTATTTTAATTAAAATGGCACTGTTTTACATTGCAAGGGTCAATGTGCTGTATATATTACTGGCGACATCTATATCTTCAATAATGTATTATTACTGTTATAACTACACGATAGATGGCGCTAAAAATAATCATGGATCGATGTTCCAAAATTACAACTGTTTCGCTGAAATATTTCAGCAATTTTCAATAAGCTTCAAACATACACATAATTTTAAGCTGCAGATTATTTTTTAGTTTGCCGCTCGCCACTAGATGGCGATGGTATACAATATTTTATGATCCGCTGTAACATAAATGCACAAAATAATCTCAGTTCACAATACTATTGCGTCATATATTATATGTACACCAATATAACTTTATGGAAGCGACTCTAAGTAAAAACTAACATTCATACTGCATATCGGAATACCTCGTATTAAACAGTATAAATAAATGATATTAATCCTTAATGATAACTACATTTTTAAATAAAATAAAAGTAATACAAAATAGAAATAATACAGATCTTTGACTCGACGCACTTATGTTCTAAAAGTAAGTACTGTTACAAAATAATAACAAAACTCATAAAGTTGTTAACTTTGAATAAATATTTCTTAATAATAAGATGGGAAAAGAGAGCATTATAATCAGTGGAACGATTTTAATCTGTGATAATAAAGTCGTATCAAGACTTGGACAATAGGTACTTAATCTGAGTATCAAGCATTTATTTTATTATTAAAAGGAAAAATAGTTTTATTGTAGGTAGTTGAACATTGTTGCTGCTCTATATTCTATTTTAAAATCCGATAGACGGCGCTCTTTATTTTTTTTCGACGTTTGATACAACTTAATATCACAACCTCACTACGCGTCTCTCCGGACATGTTATGACGTAAAAGAAAATCACAGACTGCGTGTAATTGTATCTAGCTTAAAATTAAATCTGATAATACACGTAGTGAAGTCGGAGTATAACTGAAAGCATTGCATCTCGATCACACTCGGTAACTGTTAAAATTACTACAAAATAGACATTAAACAGTCGCTACACGGCCGCACGGGCAGTCAACATTTCTCACTTATTTTTTTTGTGTTTACGCCGCGCCGTGTTCATCCGTGTACCGCTTGCTAGTATAATACTCATTATTACGTAAAATATATTACGTATTGGAATTAAACGTTAACAAATGTAATTCGAAAACTTTGTTTTATTAGGCACTAGACAAGGCACTGCGTTTATCCTCATAAGATCCTAAACGACTATGACGAAAAGCGTAATTGAAATATACAAATTGCCAAAAATAAATATAGTTTTACCGCCAATTGCACCAAGTACACTTGATATCGCATCGGTAACATGTATTGGCAGATGGCTTTGCGGCCAAACGAGATCGCAACGACACTCGCGGAACACTAAATATGTGAAGCAGTCCAAAGTTACACTGGTTTACACGAACACAAGTCCACTATCAGGTCTCGTCATCCTCAGTTATCCGCCTGTTTCGTTTCTTCTTCTTGTGTCTTCTACGAATGTTCTTCGGTGGTTTTATTTGGCACTCACAACCGGCACGCACTCTCACGAAGTCCATAGTCCAACCTCCAGAGCCTGGCACGGAGAATGGTCGCTCGGACCGATGCTGCGGCGAGTCCGACGGACTCCGGACTAGCGCGTATGAATACGAATATGTTTGGATGCATCTGGAGTCGTTGTACAGTCTCGCATCGACGAAACGGCATGGCTTGTCGACTACATCTGGTGCACAGGACAGCTCGAAGAATCTCTGGTGGTTTTCACCGTCTTCGTAAAGCTCGACGTAAAGACCGTCCCGATTCCTACCACCCTTCTTGTAGACCACGTCGAGGATAGAGGGGCAGCACTCTACGCCCTCCTTCTGTGGGTCCTTCATCTGCCCTTCTTTCTGGGAGCCCTCTGTCTGCAGGATCATCTGCATTTGGCGCCAATATAGCCGTTTCCAATTCATATCGTCTTTGTCGGTCCTGTGGAAAATATTATTGTGTTTAGATTTTATGGTAGATATTTTAAATATTATTTCTATGAAAATGATACTATACTAGTTACAATGAGACATAAGTCAATATTTATTCCAGTTATATGAAATATGACAGAAGTATAACAAGAGTACGTCGCGTCGGTCGCAAACGTTTTCGCAGATGGTCAAGAAGCGCTGGCCTGATGTATTAAAGGGAAAATGGTCTCACTACGGAAGATGCTCAAGATCGGGTGAAGTGGAAGCGTTTAAGTAGGCAGGCGGATCCTGGCACTAATCCTGGATAACGCCAGAAAGAAATATAAATGAAGTATAAGTAAAAAACTAAGAGTATTATTATCGTACAAGTATATTGTGTGTTAAGGTATCGTCGTCACTCAGATAATTACATTCAAATCAAAGGTCGAAGATCAACCCAAAAGATCTTAAAGATCTGCAAATACTATGAACAATCGAAGGTGCAATAAATATCTATTCAGACATGATTGAAATCAGATAACGCAAACAAGGAAACCTTCGACACCTTAAATACATAAATAATTTACATAAGTTCTAACCTTTTGACCTACACAAAATCAATTGAATTCTCCTCTACAAACATTTTAGGGGAATAAATAATGAATGGTTACGATAGACAGATGATTGATTTCCTTCCAAACATGTTTCAGGAGATCGGTATATGCCACTGCAGCAGTGATCAAACATTTTTTTAAACCAATACGAAATAAGATTCTAAATCAATACAGCGATCTTGAGAAAATTGTCGAAGGGTAAGCAAGAAAATATCGCTGATTATGAAGTATTTGTAGAAGAAGCAACAAAGACTCGTGGTATAGATGACGCTGGTTAAGTAGTACAATACGTGAAAAATAATTAGGCCGGCTTCAAGTTAGTTACAACTGTAGCCGCTATAGTTTTCAAATATTATAGGGTGACGGGAGGTGTAGAGGACGGGCAGACACTTCGTGCCTTACTTCATTCTGGTCAAGTGGTAGAACCATGCTTTAGATACTTTTACGGCATGAATGGGCCGGCTCGACCAGTTTATTATCACCGTCTTAAATAAAGATTGAAATGGTAAGGGGCTGTTGCGTTTCCCATGGTTAGTGAGATTTCCGAAGTCCTAAATAAACCTTCTTTCCTTTCTTTAAAGATCGGCAATGCTTCCATAATTCTTCTAGTATTATGGTTGTTTATAGACAGATTATTTACCATCAGGTGACCGACTTGATCATTTGCCGGCCCGTTATTAAAAAAAGGTGATTTAAGGCGTGGTGTTGTACGTTATCATTTCTGACAGCTAGTGGGAGCGTACCCCCAACTGGATAGCTCCCACACATGGTGAAAAACCCATCATAGTGGCTCGTTCAGGTGAGTCGCGTTTCAGAATCAGCCAGTGTATATTCAGTAACTTCAGGCCGGCATAATTCTAACGACCGTCGAGGGATGCAATGTCTCTTGACATTTTGTAGTAACTGTTACATGCCAGAATAAAAAAACGAAAATTAGAAAAGACAGGGATGCTTACAACACGCGGTGCGAGTAGTGAGGTTGTGGCGCGCGGCGCACGCGAGTCACGTTAGCTATCGCGTCGCCCGCATCCGCCACTGCACCACACAGCACCTGTAACAACCATGTTAGCAATCAACAATTGTAATTTACCTCTTTAGAGCCAGCAAGAGGTATGAGGCCTTAAAAAAATCTCGCAAATAGGGTGTACTTCGCGTCGTTGCAAATATTACGAGATCTATGTCCAGGATTTTTATTAACTTGAATGATGAGACCAGCAGGTCGCTCGTCTAATAGTAAGCGCCACGAGTGCTCATAAACAGAAGCAATACTTATTACACAGAATTTGAATTACAAAGCAATACAGAAAGACACATGAGGTGTCGTTATGGGGATCCTTGGTAATGATTTAGATTATATGATTAAGGATCAGAGGGGCTAGCACCGAATCGTAATGTAAAGGTATCGAGGGCTCGATAGATAATTCCTTAAATATAATTGGTCTTTAAGGATATGTATTAGTTTATTTTACGTACGATAGAGGCGCTGTACCAAAATCTCATAGAAATTGTTGTCGATGGCAGCTCGAATAACTTTTCGCAAGTTTTCCGGTGCTAGCCCCTCTGTTGTAGCGACTATAGGCATCCTGACTATGTAGAAGAACGACAGATAATAACAATTTCGCTTCACATTGGGTTCAAAGTACAAAAATCCCCTTCTTTCTGCAATTTCAATTTACGATACATTCCAATTATCTAGCAGATTTTGATTCAGATCTTCATGAATCCACGCACCATTAAGACGAGATCAGTTTGCCTAATAAGGTTGGATTTAGACACATCTAATAGTGAGATTAGCCAGATATACGTAAACATTACAAAAATAGTTTGTTTGCTCACACGTGGTGCACCGTGTAAATAGGGATATACGGGCTCTGTTGTGCAACGGTGCTACCGGTGTTCTGGTTAAGTGATTTGACAGGTATATTTGACTTGGATCGGGTCTTCCCTTATAAAGCTGGCTTTTGTTCGCGGCTCCGCCCATGTGAACGTCTTTTTCGGGATAATAAAACTAGCTTATATCCTATTCCAGATTATGATCTACATATAAACTTCATGCAAATCCGTTCAGCCGTTGAGGCGTGATTAATTAAAAAATAACCAAATTCACAATCATGCAAACTAATAATATATAATAATATAGTGAGAATTTTATGTGCTTGAATGACGAAACGAGTAAGTCTACCGCCTACTTTAAAGAGCAACTCTAACGCCTGCCCATAAACTACAAAGCACTGCATGACACTGTTCGTCACCCAGAGACATAAGTAATGAAATCGTACACAATTTGAAACCATCTAAAGATTTTAGCAGAATAGACGCAGATAAAAGTTCAGAATAACAATTTGGTAAATTCAGTATTAATGTTTATGATAAGATCGATATCAACCACATTCCGTTATTATTATAAGTAATGATAAACAAATTACACCGAAATTCAATTAAATTGTTTAAAATAGAATTACTATTTGCTATTGTCCATGACTCCGTCTGACACTTTATTTTGAATTGTAATTAGCTACTTATTTAATATATTACAATATTGTAATTAATTGGTTGGTTTTTAATCTGGGTTTTCTAAAATATTTTTAACCGACAAGCACCGATAGCTTAGGGGTAAGTGACATGGTCTCCCAAGATGAATGTCGCAGGCTCGAAATGAGCCCCAAAGAGCATTATACACCTCTGACATATCTGAAAAGTTGTCCTTATTAATTGCGACTGTAAAGTCTGCCAACTTGCATTAGACCCGTCATCAGTGCAGGTTATATTATACAGTATGTAACCAAAACCCTGTTGGCCCTTTTTGGATCGTGAAGACGTCCATATAGACAGCTTAATAAAAATAATTAAATTAAATAAATATAAACAGAAGCGAGATATTAGACTTACACAGGTAGCTTAGAAAAATGAACATAATTAAAAAATGTTATTTTTATCTGAATTCCTGTATGTATTGACAAAGCTGGGGGCGCAGCACCTTTGATATAAGTTGACGCCGCAATATGCTATCTCGCTCTGGCTCGCAAGTCAACGCTCTTGCAGATGTAATGAATCGAAATACGGTCTACAAACAATAAATTAATTTAAGTTTAGGTAATAATTATATGATTATTTTTGTAGTCCAATTTTGTATGCGAATTTTTTCATTAGGTTTGAATATCGATTCTAATATCACAGTTAAAATGCCTAACAGGGTTTATGTTACATGTTGTATATTTCACTGGATATATTGAGTAGCAAAAAATGTTTATTTTGATTCCCAAAAATATTAAATTTAATCAAGGCCCAGTGCGGACACAAGTCGATGATTTTAGGAAAAGCATTTAATATGTTTATCATATTTTCCAACCTCCGTAGTTTGAAACGAGAGGCCGCGGTTTCGTCCCACACTGAGAGAGAGTGTTTGTGTGATCCACTAATATTTATTGCAGGTCTGGGTGTTTTCTCCCCAGAGGGATTGACGGCAGGAAGGCAGCCTGTCGTAAAACCTAAATCTTATTGTAACATTTGTTAAAAAGCATGCTGCGCCGACCCCACTGTGAGTGGGATAAGGGCAGGTGGAAGATCTTATTTTGTCCACGTAAATACAAACTGACTGCCTCGGTGGCGCAGTTGTAATGCATACGACTGTGTGTTACGCTGAGGTCTCGGATTCGATCTGCCTACACCTTCGGGGATTACAGGCGTGAGTGCGTATGTATATAAATACAATATTGAAATATAGCCCACAAATCTAGTTCACCGTGGACCAATATTGTTTCCAAAACGTTGATGTTTAGTAAACATGCAAGACCAAGTCAATTTACAAGATGTGTTTTGACAGCTTTTCAATCAGATATGTTGAGTATTTCTAAGTAGGTACTGTATTTCGTAATGCGGGAATCTATTCGTGTTGCCTCTTGTGTTGAAATAGATCGTATTTGTATCATTGTTTGAAACTACAAATTAAAGGGGGCAGGCCACATAGCTCGCAGAACTGATAGCCGATGGGGCAGTGGGGCATGGCAAAAGTTCTCGAATGGAGGCCACGTACGGGCAAGCGCAACAGAGGACGTCCATCTACAAGATGGACCGACGACCTGACAAGGGTTGCAGGAAGCCGATGGATGCAGGCCGCTTCCAACAGGTCGGCCTGGAAGGCATTAGGGGAGGCCTATGTTCAGCAGTGGACGTCTTGTGGCTGATGATGATGACACACTAAAATCAATGGAGCTAACCTCACGGGAAAATATAAGGGTTACCTACCTTAATGTGACAATTAGGTAAGTATCAAGCCGGCTACGAAGCGAGAGGCCGTGAGTACGATTCCCGCACTGAGACAAACGTTTGTGTGATCCACAAAAAATTGTTTCGGGTCTGGGTGTTGTGGGACCGCAAGTCCTTCGTAGTTTCTGATACCCACGATACAAGTTTACCAAGTATGTGTGTGACTGTTGGGTGTATTTATTATTTATATGACAAAAATGGGATGATTCGATTGGGTGGGCTTGTTTGAATTTTTACACATCAAAATGTTGTAGACTTTAGTATTGGATGTCAAAGTTATTCTATAAAAGAGCGTCTCCATTGTGACATTTCGTCGCACCGAGAGGCGTGACTGTCACAAACACGCGTGAAAAACTCTCAATTGAGGACGGGTGTCCAATTTTTCACAAGGTGGTAGGTCCCTGCTATGCGAGAGGCCGGAAGATCAAACTACACAAAATGGCCGCCCCCGGTCGAGTGGATAAAGAAAGAATTTTATAAATCAGACCAAAAATAAATAAGTTAGAAGCCATTCAAATCCTGTAGAAGGGGTAATTGTCAAATGACAGACGACGCAACCTTTGACGTCACTGGGTAAAATGTTAATTATGGTGCACGCGTACAAGCGAGATAGTGAGATATCCCTACTCACCCACGTTTCCTCATACCAACATTTAAAGTCATAGCTGCGGGCACATTTCTGAACGAAATTTGATTGTGTTTTAATAAAAGGGTTTCTTTTGCTTATCATTTTCTGTTGCTTATAAAATAATGTATAAAATTCAATATAAGAAACTACCCTATTGCATAGAAAGCGGACTTGCCGCCATCGCCTATTTTGCGGGTTCCCTGTCCGGTTAGAGGCCTTTAGCCTGCAGTTATGATGCAGAGTCAGTCACAGACGTATCGACCCATATACATCAATTATAAAACATAATTCACGTTTCTAAATTCGTAAATCGGACGGTATTGTTCAAAAACATGCTTTTCGAGACGTTATGATGCATTTTAGCAAGAAAACTGGAGCGCATTCATTTATGGTCTGTCATTCTGTTTATTAGTATGGATAATGACTTACAACTTTCGATTAAGCACTATTTATATAGAGTTTCTAGTACGATATAGGCAGGAATATAACAGACTAGCCTTGGCCCGCGGCTCCGCCCGCGTGAACGGCCTTTTCCGGGATAAAAAGTCTATATTACTCAGTGATAATGTAGCTTTCTAAAGGCAAAAGAATTTTTGAAATCGGTCCAGTAGTTATTAAGTTTATTCGTTACATACAAAATACAAATACTTTCCTCTTTATAATATTAGTGTAGATATAGGTAAAAGGTGGTATGTCCCTCGTATCCGAGAGGCCGACTGGGTTGGTACCACCGCTTTGTCTATTTCTGCCGCCAAGCAACAGTGTAAGCACTGTTGTGTTCCGGTTAGAAGGACATTGAAGCCAGTGAAATTACTGGGCATTATGAGACTTAAACACCTGCTCGTCTCGTCATTAAAGCCAATAAAAAAAAGATTTGTCTTGTAGTTTTTACGACTGGACACCTGCCTGAGTTCAACCCGTATGGGGAGAGTCCTACTTCCTACTATTATGTGAAAGTTTGGATGTTTATGTGATTGCGAATTTGGGTGGTTGTTAGTCAATCACGCCTTAACATCTGAACTGTTTTGGATAAAATTTGGCACACAGCTAGACCATGACAGTCTCCGTGGCGCAGTGGGCGAGTAGCCGGCTGCGAAGCGTGAGGCCATGGGTTCGATTCCCGCACCTAGACAAATGTTTGAGAAACCCTCAAATATATTTTTCGGGTCTGGGTGTTGTGGGTTGGCAAGTCCCTCGTAGTTCCTGACACCCACGATACAGGTTAACCTAGTGTGGGGTCAGGACTATGTGTGTGACTGTTGGGTGTATTTATTTATTAATATTGTTATGACATGGATTACTACATAGGCTGCATTTTATACCGGAAAAGATCGTTCGCGGGCGGGACCGTAACGCGGGCAACCCCGCTAGTAAAAGCTGGTGTAGTATAATTTGCATTTAAAATAGAATTGAGCGAATAAAATTAAAAAGATGAATTATTGCTTAATTCCACACGTGGCTTTATTTACATTAAGAAGTAGATATTTTAGGGTCCCGTACCCAAATGATGCTTACGGAAGCCTTGTTTCATCTGTCTGTCTGTTTGTATTTTATTATCGTCTAATATATTTTATTGGGCATGTATGAAACATTTAATGAGTGAAGGAGGACAAAGAGGTATCCAAGGATCGTAGCAAGCGGAAATCAGTTGCCTCTGCCAACCCCTATGGGAAACAGACGTGAAAAACGATATTGGGTTCGGGTCGGGTAAAAGTGATAGGGGGTTTTCTATTACGAAAATGCTCCGTCATCAGCCCGGAGTCTGGAATTTTGCCCGGTATGGCGATAGGCTTGCCCCCTGCCATATCATGGGACGGAGATACGCTCGGTGAAATGGGGTTGTACTGGTTACACCTCTGACTAAATAATTAGTAAAAAATTGAAGGAAGTTAATACGGACCCTCGATCCACGGGTTCAATTCGTACTTGACCGGTTTTTACGTTGTTTATTATGACAAGTACATGGTTAAGGTGTTACTTACGAAATATTAATGAATAAATTTATTTTAATTACCGGAATTTGAGTGTTCACTATATATTTTACTTGTAAAACGGTGTCATAGTTTTTGGTGTCTTGTAATCTTAGTTTATTAGTTATTAATTGATTATATTAATCGATAATTGGGCGTATTTGTGCCGACTTGTAAACAAATTAGTGATGGCCTTAGATTTTTATATTTAGCTGTTTCGAGTCGACAGTCTCCGTGGCGCAGTGGCGGGTAGCCGACTGTGAAGCGAGAAGTAGTTTTTAACACATGTTACAGAAAGATTTGGTTTGTAATTATTACGACCGGCCGCCTGCCTGACGACTACCCCACGGGAGAAATCACCCAGACCCGAAACAAATATTTGTGGATAACACAGACATTTTATCTCGAAGCGGGAATCGAACCCCTGGCCTCTAGCTTGACAGCAGGCTAAACGCCCACTGCACCACGCAGGCTGGAGGCCACGGATGATACAAATAACCATTGTGTTTATCTATCCAAACATGTTGCGTGAAAGATAATAATAATAATAATACACACACATAGTCCTGACCCCACACTAGGTTAACCTGTATCGTGGGTATCAAGAACTACGAGGGTCTTGCGGTCCCACAACACCCAGACCCGATATAAATATTTGTGAATCAGACAAACATTTGTCTGGGTGCGGGAATTAAACACACTGCCTCTCGCTTCGCAACCGGCTAATCGCCCGCTGCGCTACGGAGGCTGTAAAAAAGGAGTTTTATTTTGCGATTTTGTATACTTAGACGGCAGGCGGCCGGTCGTAAAAACTACAAGCCAAATCTTTCTATAACATTTGTGTTAAAAAGCATATTGCGCTGACCCTACTACGAGTGGGATAAGAGCAGGTGGAAGAGAGGTAAATCTAGATTTAGGATCGTCGTCAAAGTCAGCCTTAGTTATGTATACCTAGTATATACAAGCAGTTTTTTTTTCAAATGGATTTGAGCTGTTAGCCTATATTACTCTTACAGCTTCACCTGACAATAAAGCCGGCGCTTATGGCGCTCTAGCCAGGAATATGTATAGTGTATTTAGTAGCGATTAAGCACAGAGGCGCCTATTAGAAGGCTCAGACCTCAGCTTGAGCAATCGCTGGGGAGTATAGTTTAGGGCCTCTGCGCATCACTGTGCCGAGGGCCAGTTGTGTGCGGTCGTGTCCTATGTCGGGGTCGCATATTATTATTGTGATTCGGATTGGGCTAGCAAAGTGCTGTTTCGATAACTACTGTGATGGAGCCGTTGGGATCTGCCAAAACATTTTTGGGACGACGACGCAGGAATATACTTGCAGTCTATTCCAGTTTTACTACAAATTCCGAATTTAAGATAAATATACATGTAGCGGATTTACCATGCTCGTAAATTCTGATACAATTATTCTATTCGGCTTGGCTTGTGTTTGCGAGGTAATTGAGCGGATATTTAGCTAAAGGAAGAATGTTTCGTTTATTTATAAGACATCTGAGGATAATAATATGTCAGACAATTTTCTGTTCATAGTAGACATTTGAATACCGGATGATATCAGAGTCTTTTGATCCGTCAGTCAAAGTTATTGGCACAAACAATGGTTGATAAGATACATACATATATACACACTCACGCCTGTAATCCCCGAAGAGGTAGACAGAGATGTAACCAGTACATCCACATTTCGCCGAGCGTATCTCCGACTCATGATGTGATAGGGGTGTGTCTACTGACATACCGGGCACAATTCCAGACTCCGGGCTGATACTAAACATTTGGTAATAGAAAAACCCAATACCACTTTACCCGACCCGGGGATCGAACCCGAGATCTCAGCAGCGTATCGTAACGCGTACGCATTACAACAGCGCCACCGAGGCAGATAACATACATATAATATAACATACTTTTCCTTCCTTTTCCTTTCTTGAAAAAGACACCTTGCCGTGCCTTTACCGGGATAAAAAGTAGACTATATCTTATTCCAGAAGGCCAATTCTCGTAATTTTAAATGTTCAAAATATTATTCCGATCTAATCTCAGCGTCAAGAAAGTTGTAAATGGCATTCTCTTAAACCAATAATCATCGACAGCCTCCGTGGCGCAGCGGGCGAGTAACCGGTTGCGAAGCGTGAGGCCGTGGGTTCGATTCCCGCACCTAGACAAATGTTTGTCTGATTCACAAATATTTGTCTCTGGTCTGGGTGTTGTGGGACCGCAAGTCCCTCGTAGTTCTTGATACCCACGATACAGGTTTACCTAGTGTGGGGTCAGGACTATGTGTGTGACTGTTGGGTGTATTTATTTTTTATAGATTCATATGAGAGTTATCGTTCTAGTTATCTTATTTAGATGACCATCATACTAATATTATAAATGTAAATGTAAGTTTTTTTGTTATAGTATAGGCCGGCACACGAGCAAGTGGGTCACCTGATGGTAAGTGATCTCCACCGCCCATGTACACCCACAATACCAAAAGAATCATGGGTGCGTTGCGGAACTTAAAGGAAAGGGATAATTAAGGGATTGGGAAGGGGAGGGGGTTTGGGCCTCCGGATATCTCACTCACCGTACGAAACGCAGCAGCAAGCTGCTACTTTACGCCGGTTTTCTGTGAGACAGTGGTAATGACCCGGACGAGCCGGCCCATACATGCTGTAGACAAGTGTCTACAGCGTGGCTCTACCACTCATAAAAATAATTTTGTTTGTAACGCTTTCACGCGAAAACTACTTAACCGATCATCATGAAACTTTGTACACATATTCTTGAAGGTATAAGAAGTAACATAGGACACTTCTTATGAAAAAAATATTTATTTGTTTGTTACGCTTTCACGCCTAAATCACTGCACCGATTTTGATGATTTTTTTATTTAGAGATAGATGGGACCCTGGAGACGGTTATAGGCTACGTTTTATTTCGGAAAAGTCTATACACGCGGGCGGAGCCGCGGGTAAATGCTAGTATATAATAAAACACGTGTTATAACCGCAAATAATACATAATGAAAGTAGCTTCTGTGGTATTTTACACCAACAGCTGTGGTTGTGATTGAAAGTGACAATTTACTTGAAACATAACATGACGTCACAATTTGTCGTGTAATAAAAATGAGTTTATCACTTCAAATCGCCAAACGCGTAGCCTTTACTGTTTTCAATTGAAGTGTTTTCCATTTTCCCTCATACTCCGTTATCAGATTATCATTTTTTAATTGGTAGAGCCACGCTGTATGCAGTTTTATGTACAACATGAATGATCCAGCTCGACCGTGTTGTTACCAGTATCTCACAGAAAACTGAAGTGAAGTCGCAGCTTGCTGTTGCGTTTCGTACGGTGAGTGAGATATCCGGAGGCACAAATCCGCCTCCCCTTCCCAATCCCTTAATTTTTCCTTTTCTTTTTTACCGATTTTGATGATTCCTTTACTAGTAAAATAAATATAAACTAACAATACATAAATAAATACACTCAATAATTTTTTGGTCGCTCTCGATCATGACAATAGCAGTGACACAAAATTATTGTTATATATTTAGAATTTTGAATAAGTTTAATATTTCGTTTTAAAGTTTTTAATCAAATTCAATTCATGTAGTAAGTTTGTATTTCTATTGCTATTCGAATGATTTAGTAATACCTACCTGCTATTAATTTGCAAGATTGCCCACAATTTGCAGACATATAGACTCAATTGAATGTTTTAAATAAAATTAAGATAAATATTTAAACAGTTTATAAACTTGTTCCTAATCTAGTTGGTTAAAATATAACAGAAATATATTAATAAATTATTATATTTAATTAAGTTACCGCTAATAATATGACCATATTTTTCTAGAACTCGTTTAGTTGTTTTTTTTTAAATAAATTATGTTTTTTACGTTTTTACTGACGCTGAGGTCTCGGGTTCGATCCCCGGGTCGGATAAAGTGGTATTGGGTTTTTCTATTACGATATGCTCAATATCAACCCGGAGTCTGGAATTTGTGCCCGATATGACGATGGGCTCGCCCCCTATCACATTGTGGAACGGAGATACGCTCGGCGAAATGTGGGTGTACTGGTTACACCTCTGCCTACCCCTTCGGGGATTACAGGCGTGAGGGCGTATGTATATGTTTTTTACGGTTCTGTATCTAAAGGGTACAAACAGAACCCCATTTTAAGAGCCTATGCCGTCTGTCTGTCTGTCTGTTCTACTTTTATTGATTAATTATCTTTTGAACAGTAATAAGTAGGTGGCTGAAATTTTTACAGAATATCTGTTATGGCGGATTTCTTAAAAAAAATAAAAATATTTTTAGTATACTAAATTTTTTTTGTTGTCGCGGGATTAGTATCCGTAAGATGGAATGGATCCGTATCTCATCTCGGGGGTGAATGGTTAGTCGGACTCACCAGCCTTACGACCTAGTTCTACCGAGTGACTGCTAGATCGGGATCCTAACAAATTCCTACGCTGGTATACAGACTAAAAACCCCGTGGTGGCCTTCTTCAGCGCTAGTGGGATGGTTCCGTAGGATCCTGGTATACCAGGAATGCTGCCGGTACCCCCGCCCTCTGCCTTTGTGGCCCGTCTCCTTTGGGGCTTGGAAGCTCCGTCGTAGCCAGAACGCACTTAGCGTCTGCGGCTGCGCAATGTTTTAACACTTTAGTCCATCGCAGGATATCATAAGGTTATTAGTATTCATTGTTAATTATCGCTTGATTTAAAGTTACAGGAACCTGCATACCTAAGAAGTTCTCCTTAAGAATTTCGAAGGTATGTGAAGTCTACCAACCCGCATTTGGTCTGTGTGGTGGATTAAGGCCCAACCCCTCTCATTCAGTAGATAAGGCCCCTAGCAGTGAGACGTGTATAATACAGGGTTAGTAAAAAAAAGAGTATAAATATGGTTTAGATCTCTTCAAACACCTCCCCTCCCATTATTAACATACGCACTCACGCCTGTAATCCCCGAAGGGGTAGGCAGAGGTGTAACCAGTACACCCACATTTCGCTGAGCGTATTTCCGTCCCTTATGTGATAGGGGGCGAGCCTATCGCCATACCGGGCACATATTCCAGACTCCGGGCTGATACTGAGCATATCGTAATAGAAAAACCCAATACCACTTTACCCGACCCGGGGATCGAACCCGAGACCTCAGCGTTGACCTCAATCGTAACGCGTACGCATTACAACTGCGCCACCGAGGCAGTCATTAAGTAAATAATTTTTTTTTGATTTGAATTAATATACTTATACGTTAATTCTCCTTATAATTAACAGCAAACGGTACTCCATTAATTTATTGATTAAAGATCTAAAATTAATGATTATAAAACACTTGGGGAATGTTTAAAATATGTTGATTTTATGGTAGAGGCATATGAATGGTGGATTATGAGACATATATTCATCTGAATGGGAAGGCGGCGTTAGATCACCGATATACTGTATAATTATTATAATTGAAATGTGAATAGTCAAGTGCGACGCGACGGAGAATTTTATAACATTTCATGTGGTCATTTTAAGGATTTTTTATAGCATAGGAAAATTAGCAAGTGCATAACCTCCTGGATACCAGAGAATAATGTATGCGTTACCGGCCTTTACAGAAAGGAATGAGGAAGGGGATTTGGGCCTCCGGAAATCTTAATAACCACACGAAACGCAAGAGAAAGCTGCCACTTCACGTCGGTTATCAGTCCGTGTAACAAAGCCCGGCCGAGTCGGTCCATTCATGCTACAGACACGTGTCTACAATGTGGTTCTAACGCTTACATAGTATAAGACTATTTCTGCCAATCAAGATTTGTACGGGAAGGTAAAAGGCTTAACCATTCTCAATGATGGTGAACGTCACGCCGGCCCATCAACAGAACCAACACAGAACTTTGAATTACAAAGTACTGCCATTGGACTGCGCTCGTCAACCCGAGACATAAGATGTTAACGTCTGGTTTCTGAAAGGCTGTTCAAATCAACATTCAACTAACAGAACTTTGAGTTGACACCGCTGTCAAACCAATTAGAGTTGCTGAAACGTTATTTAGTAAAAAAATATATATTTGATCTCTCTTTAGTACCGTTTGAGATACGATTTTTCACATTAATTTTAAAGTTATGTTAGCTAACATGTGTGTCAAATCAAAGGTGTTGATCACGTTTCTAGCAACTCAATTTCGACTTGACATGAGATTTGACATTTGATTAGTTAATTTAACATTAATCAGCCTTTCAGAAACCGGGCGTACGTCTTATATTGCCAAGTAATTTCGTTGGCTTCAATGTCCTTTAAAATGAAACACAACAATTCTTACACAAGTCGATGGTACCTACCAAACCAGATGAGAGACCTTGTAAAAAAATTGCCATCTTAATTATTATAAACAATCTAAGTCCTAAGAGGTAGTTTACCTTAACTCCTGACAAATAACAGAACAATAAGATAATCAATCATCATGAACGGCTCCTGTACCGGCCGTATTTACAACCTACCATTCATCAGCGCGGCAAATTGTACACCTATACTTAATCCTTGATTAATGACCGTCATGAGCTGTTCCACATTGTCTTGCTATCATCCACTAAATTGTTATTTGAATTACGAATTTATTACGTTAACGTTGGGATTAAAATTGCTTGCATTATTATTATATTTACAGCGTGTAATATCCTTGAGAAATGATCAATTGTTGGTCAAATCATTTATTAAAATGACGTTTTGCACGTTATTGGGTTCTTGGAAGGCGTGTAATTACTTTGTAATCCTATTTCCTATCATACCTATATTATAAACCTACTGGTATAAATGTGGAAGTTTGGATGTTTGTGAATTTGGATGAAATTTTGTATCTAATCTAGTTCATGGTCTATCATAACATACTTTATCCGGAAAATAAATTCACGCAAACGGAGACGCGAGCTAAAGTTAGCAGGAAAACCCCGCAGTTCCAATATTTTCGTATCCAAAATCTCCAACGAATGTCACATCAAACGATTGCTCGACACCTTGCAATTAAAATAAACGTTGAATATTGAGTATTTCTTTTTGACCACTCAACTGACGGCTGCTTGGCTGCTTTTAACGTATCTCAAGTGAGTAGAGTGTCAGATAGCACGCGCTTCGCACTGCATTAATATTACATGCGTACAGATTAGACGAACTTTGTGGCTCTGAGAGCGTGTTAATGTTGCTTTATGTATGACGTTTTATAGATTTTGTTGATAACTAAAACGCATTCACGTCTGTAATCCCCCTATCACTTCATGGGACGGAGATACGCTCGGCGAAATGTGGGTGTACTTGTGACAGGACTACCTACCTCTGCCTCTGTCTACCCCTTCGGGGATTACAGGCGTGAGTGCCTATGTATGTATCTTTGGCACGGTAAATTGGCTATACTGCACCTGATACTAGTAGTAAGTGCAGTGCAGTGTAAATATAATGTCAACCATCGAGACACAGTGTATCGACGATCACCCAGGACTATGCCTGTAGTAACTTTTATTCAGGAATTATGAACTAGGGAAGACTATCATACTGGTGTTCAGATTTCCGCAGAATGTTTTAGAATAATCTTCTTTTTCCACTTGCTCTTATCCCACTCTCAGTGGGGTTGGCGCAACATGTTACAGAAACATTTGTTTTGTAGTTTTTACGACCGGCCGCCTGCCTGACGTCAACGCCTCTGGGGAGAAAAGAACCGAAACAAATATTTGTGGATCACGCAAACATTTGTTTCAGTGCGGGAATGGAACCTACCGCCTCAAACTTCACAGACTACTCGCCAACTGCGCTACGAAGACAGTCAGAATGTTTTAGTTTTTTTTATATGTCTTAGGCCGGCAAACGAGCAAGTAGGTCACCTGATGCTAAGTGATCTCCACCGCCCATGTACGCCAACAATACCAAAAGAATTATGGGCGCCTTGCCGACCTTACAAGGAAAGGAATAATTAAGGGATTGGGAAAGAGAGGGAGATTTAGGCCTCCGGATATCTCACTCACCGTACGAAACGCAGCAGCAAGCTGCTAATTTAAATCGGTTTTCTGTGAGACAGTGGTAACGACCCGGGTGAACCGGCCAATTCATGCCGTAGACAAAAGTGTCTACAGCGTGGCTCTACCACTCATAATATCATACTAGCTCATTACGTCAATTTGGCCCCCGCCCGATTTCCTGACTACGTCACCCAGATCCAAGTAAAGGATTATTAATTTCATAAACAGTAATTGTAGCCGGTGCTCGTATCATCGGCCGCGGCACTCAGCCTGAGTGAATGTTTGACGTGTGATTATGCACGCCGCGTCAGATTTAAACCCCCTCCCTGGACCCTGCCTCACTCCGTCCCTGACTTGGGATTATTACCGTGGATAAGAACTAAGAAGCTATTGATTGCTCTGGATGGTTTATATATATATATTGCAAAGACTTTAATGTATACTACTAGACAAGTTGCATGGTACATAGAAATTGTACCACTAAGTTACGGTCAATTGACCGTAACTCAATATTACCATCTCGCTTACTCTCAACTAGAACACCTATCGCGCTCCCTGTCTGTGTGCTGTCAAACTCCAGAGTTATTTGATATTTTATAGTAATTTTTATACCTTCTTTGCAATATTTCACTAGGTTACACCTCTGCCTACCCCTTCGGGGCTTACAGGCGTGAGTGCGTATGTATATGTAAAAAAAGTCGTACGTTTCAACTAAGATTTATTCAGGTCAGTCCAAGTTTACATAGATTGTTAGTTATACCACAGTTTTACGTAAAACAGACTTTAAAAATTTGATCACCAGTTTGCACAGACTACAAATGTATGTTCACCTGTGCAATGAATGTCAACTATTATTTAGTACATTATTGGTTGGATTTTCTTTGTTAAGAAAACTGTTAACTGCTGCACTTGCTTCGAAATAAAATTCTCCTCAACGACCGACTGTTTAAGAGGTACTTATTTTCATACAATTTTGACAGATAAGAGGTCTACTCAGGTCCGGAACGTTGGGGCCACAGTTGAGAACCTAAAGTGGAGTTGTGCATGACATATGGCCAGAGGGTTTAGCATATGCAAAACGAGATAATTATGTCATAATCAGTTTTTTTATAGTATAGGCCGGCAAACGAGCAAGTGGGTCACCTGATGATAGGTGATCTCCACCGCCCATATACGCCCACAATACTAAAATAATTATGGGCGCGTTGCCGACCTTAAAGGAAAGGGATAATTTAGGGATTGGAAATGGATAATTTAGGGATTAGAAAGGGATAATTTAGGGATTGGAAAGGGGAGGGTAATTTGGGCCTCCGGATATCTCACTCACCGAACGAAACGCAGAAACAAGCTGCTACTATACGCCGGTTTTCTATGAGATAGTGGTAACGACCCGGACGAGCCGGCCCATACATGCTGTAGATAAAAGTGTCTACAGCGTGGCTTTACCACTCATAAAAATGGATTTACTTCCGTTCATACATTGAAACCTTCAATATCATGTCTGCATAAATAATTTGATTCGTTGATAATGTTTGCACTATTTACTTAGCAACTCACTCAGAGCATAGCCAACGTAAAAAAGAAAAAAGAACAATTAACACACTGGTAATTTTAATTATCATTTTCCCGCCACTTTAGCGCCTCTTCGTCGAAATAAAACAAAATGGCTACGTAAATGCCGGCTGCGCATAATCCTCCCAAAGCGAGCCGCTTAATCCGACAGGATTGCAATGTCACATAAATCAATTTCAATTTTGCGGGATTGGTGACCACATAAATTAGCAAGGTTAAGTCTGTCATGTATCAAGCGATGCGATGTAACGGGATTGTGTGAAGGGTGGTTGTTACTGTCAAAATTTGAGGTTATGTTAAAAATATGTGTTTTAAAATTGTTTTCGTGTGCTGTTTTAAACTGTTGAATAACTGTTTTGTAAGATGATAAATGTTTATTTAAATGATAATGTACTTATATTACTTCGAACCGTCCGATTGCGCCGAAGGAGGCCATCGCGGGGTTTTTAGCTGGTACACCGGCATAGGAAAATTGGTTAGGGTCCCGATGTAGTACATGACCTAGGTCGGAAGGCCGGTGAGTCCAGCATAACCATCCCTCCACCCCCAAGCTGGGAAGGTATCCGTTAGATGGATTTTCCCCGCGGACAAAAAATAAAGGCCTGTATACCTAAAGGGAGAGGGCAAAAGTGAAACACAAGTGAAGCCCATTCCAATGCCCAGCATTCTCATGTGTTTCATTTGAATCGAAAAAGGTAGGGAAAAAGGGTACCGACGGCGAGTCACCCCATATAATACCAAATGCACGGTCAAATCATTATGTGACGGAACCAGGCATTATGTCGGGTTAACGCCAGGTAGAAAAAAAGAAAGTTCATATATCCACCATAACACATTTTGGGTCGTGTAGTTCGATTAGGCAGCATCTTGTCAATTGTTCGGTACTATCACACGACGTTTAACTACACTTTAATATTAACGGTAATTTAGCAATATCTCTATATATTTTGTCATCGCTTAGCACAACACCAGTGGTGCATATCAAACTCTATTTGCTACAAAATGTCTCGCTTTGACAATATGAAATGATTATATCAGTGGATATGAAATAAATCCTAATATTTCTTCACAAGACACGTAATATTCACGCATTTCGAGGCGAAGTGGAGGTGTATTTCATTCTTAAGAGAGCTTGTATATGGAGGCACCCTATCATGAACTTCTTGTGATGAATATACGACTTCGTTTTATTTATATATTATTTGCTCGCAACTCCGCCTGCGTGAATGGTCTTTTCCAGGATTAAAGTAGCCTATGTTCTAACCCAGGCCATGGTCTGTCTGAGTACCAAATGTCACCCAAAACCGTTCACCTGGGCGTGATTGACTAACAAACATCCAAATTCACAAACTCACAAGCATCCAATCTTTTACATGCGTTATAGTAGTAGGTAGCTGATCCATACCGTAGACCAAACTGTCTACTTCATGGCTCTTTGAAAGAAAGAGAGATTATGTATTACATACATACGCACTCACGCCTGTAATCCCGAAGGGTTAGGCAGAGGTGTAACCAGTACACTAATAATTACTATAGCAAATTTTTTATAGCTAATTTCCGTCCCATGAGTAGATAGGGGGCGAGCCTATAGCCATACCGGGCATAATTCCAGACTCCGAATACTGAGCATTTCGAAATAGAAAACCCCAATACCCACTTTTCACCCTACCTGGGGATCGAATCCGAGACCTCAGCGTTAACCTAATTGTACCGCGTACACATGAAAAATGCGCTACCGAGGCAGTCGAACTAAAAGATATATTTAATTAATTTAGCAACACCACACACACATTTACCAATGTCTAATTTAGTCTAAAACCAATCCTTCATTTGTTTTAGACTAGCAATAGATATACTTATACATCAAGAAATATCTTCTAAGCAAACAAAAAAGCCGTCTGTACCGTAAACTAGTCAGTGCTTTTGCGGTAGAGCATGCGCGTGCGCTTTCATAAGTTACAGCTCCGAAATAGCCGGCGGCTGTACCACGTGCTCTCGATACTGAATTATTGTTTAAACATAAATAAAATACTACAATTTAAAATTATTAGCTTTGGATATCTTCGTTTTGTACGCTTGCAACATTGTTTGGCTTTCCAGATTTCGTCAGGTACATAAAAGAAAATATAATAATAATACTAGCCCTGTATACGTCCCTCTGCTGGGCACGGGCCTCCTCTACTGAATGAGAGGGAAAATAAATGCATCATCTAATCACAATTTATTTGTGATTTAGATTCCAAAAATCATACCTGGGTTCCCTGAGATTGCAGTTTACGCTCGATTTGGCTGTACTAGTTGCACCTCTGTCTACCTATTTGGGTAGGTGTGGCTTAAGTTATGTTATTCTTATCCTACAAAACTTACGCATTGCCATGATAATCTACCGATAAATGTATTACACCCGGCCACACGTTACGGCCTTATATAATAGTTATCCAAAAATGATTACTTATAACGTATCAATTTTATTCCATTCGGCATTTCAGATATGTTATATCTGATCGACTATTAATAAAATGGATACGATTATCTATCGAGAACCATTGATAGCATCTTTAATTTGGTCAGAAGCAGAGTTGCCAGATGCAATCTGAAAATATAAGGAGATTAGTTTCAGGAAACCAGTCAAAAAAGATTCCAACACTGCCGTTCATGATTCCTGCAACATGACTACATTCGACCGCTCAAATATAATATCGAATATCAAGAAACATTGTTTTTCTTAAGACGATCGGAAGAATTATGCCGGCCTCAAGTTACTAGATATACAAGCCCTGAACAAGTCACTACGACCGGTTTTCCACCATGTACACGGTGTTCGATGTCTCTCACCTACCACTATTCCACCATTTTAAAATCAAATAGGATTTGGTACCACATAATGCTAACGAGCTCTGACAACCCTTATAATAAAAAAAACAGTAGATCTTATTGCAGAATCGGTAGTTCTTAGCAAAATCAGTAGATATATTGGACATGAGATCTAGCAACACTGGTTGGAAGACTATCCAAGTTGAGTAACTCAGAGGTCATATTGCACTGTCAGTTAGTAGATAACCAGTCAACCAATCATTTTGAACCAAGTCGGGTTAATGCGTTCGTGACAACCAGACGTATCTGTTAATGGTACATTTGTCGGAAGTTCTATTTCAAAATTTGCTAATACTGACTGCCTCCATGGCGCAGTTGTAATACCTACGTGTTACGACTGAGGTTGATGCAGAGGTCTTGGGTTCGCTCCCCGGGTCGGGTAAAAGTGATATTGGGTTTTTCTATTACGAAATGCTCAGTATCAGCCCGGAGTTTGGAATTTGTGCCCGGTATGGCGATAGGCTCGCCCCCTAGCACATCATGCGACGGAGATACGCTCGGCGAAATGTGGGTGTATTGGTTACACCTCTGCCTACCCCTTCGGAGATTACAACTGCGCCACCGAGGCTGTCTCTTAGTTACCAAGTACATAAATAATTTTAATTAACGTTGCTGAGATATAATCGAGTTCTAAGGAATGGCGAATGAATACTTGAACTTAACTTTCCGGGATAAAAAGTCGTCTATGCCTAGTCCAGTCTATATCCTTTTTTTTAGTCTACCTGTGTGCAAAGTTTCATCCAAAACCGTTCAGCCGTTAAGGCTTGATTGACTAACAAATACCCAAATTCATAAACTCACAAAAATTCAAACTTTCACATTTATAAGAGTAGGAAGTAGGGTTATCGCTCGTTTAAATGCCTCCTTGACGACTGGGCGAGTAGCTATCTGCGAAGTGTAGGGGTAGGCAGAGGTATAACCAGTACACAACATTACCCTGAGGTTATTTCCGTCCCATGATGTGATAGGAGGCGAGCCTATTGCCATACCGGGCACAATTCCAGACTCGGGGCTGATACTGAGCATTTCGTTATAGAAACACCCAATATCACTTTTACCCGACTCGGGGATCGAACTCGAGACCTCAGCACAACATTTGTACCGCGTACGCATTATAACTGCGCCACCGAGGCAGTCATAGACAGGCAGAATTTCTGAGTCCGTTGGAATTCTTTTATTGGAATAAAAGTCCCTTCAGCGTCCTCACTTCTATTAACAGTCATTATTCTAAGAACTAATGAGTCAGATGGCTCACGTCACAATAATATCAGAACAATGTCAATATAGTATTTGATGTCAAATACCATGGGCGTTTCTGTATGACACGTTCCGGCAAATTGGGCCCAATGAGAAATCTACCTGTGCTGGCAGCGAGTCAGCGATGCTATGAAATAGGGTCATATTCTGACAGGTGAGTCATGTACTAAATAATCATGTTTGATTAATAAAATTAGTGAATGTGTATTTTTGGGACTTTTTATAGACTGTACTTTTTTTTAATAGCCATTATAGCCAATATTTCCATCCCATTATGCGATACGGGGCAGGCATATCGCCAAACCGAGAAAAACCCAATATCACTTTTACCCGGCTCGGGGATCGAACTAGAGACCTCAGCACAGCAGTCGTAACGATTACGCATTACAACTGCGCCACCGATGCAGCTATCATACAACCTTATTTCTTCTATTTAATCTATTTAAGATTATTCCAAGCCGAGCTAAAACTTGATATTGGGTACTCCCCCTCCGTTTCAAATAAGGTTGCATTAAAATTTTTATGAAATAATTATCATTTTGAAACTCTACCTCTTGCTTCTCTGACTACTGTTCGGGTAATGCTTCACTGAAGACTAGACTGACGCCCGGGTTCTGAAAGGCTGATCAATGTAAAATTAACTAATCAAATGTCAAATCTCATGTCAAGTCAAAATTGGGTTGCTAGAAGCGTGGTCAACACTTTTGGTTTAACACACATGTTCAAATATTATATTTTTTTTCACTAAATAACGTTTCAGCAACTCGAGTTCAGTTGACATCACTGTCAAATCAACTCGAGTTGCTGAAACGTTATTTAAAAAAAATGATGTCTCTTTAGTAGCGTTTGACATACAATGTTTCATATTAATTTGAAAGTAATGTTAGCTAACATGTGTGTCAAATCAAAGGTGTTGATCACGCTTTTAGCAACTCAATTTCGACTTGACATGAGATTTGACATTTGATTAGTTAATTTAACATTGATCAGCCTTTCAGAAACCAGCAGGCCAATTCTCGTAATTTTAAATGTTCAAAATATCATTCCGATCTAGTCTCAGTGTCAAGAAAGTTGCAAATGGCATTCTCTTAAACCAATAATCAACGTCAAATGTGAACATAGATCGTAATGAGATTGAATGTAGAATAAAAGTCGACTGAAGCCAAAACGGTATAATGCTACTGCTAATGCTGGGTGCATTTGACGTTGATTATTGGGTTAAGAGAATGCCATTTGCAACTTTCTTGACACTGACATTAGATCGGAATGATATTTTGAACATTTAAAATTACGAGAATTGGCCTGCTGGCGTAAGTCTATTATAGTCTGTAGTTAAAGTGGCCAGCATACACGTGTTTAGAATTATAGAAAGATCAAACAAATCATCATGATGTACAGGCTAGACACCTAATTTTAGTTAAATTAATGTTGTTTGTACATTCATTGCTAAATCAGAATTTAATGACACCTAGCTCAGATACTTTAACACCTAGGTTGACATTTACGATTTTATCTCGATACGCATCGGGTTTCCCGCGGGTATTAGCATAAATATCCTGAGGAAGATTATGTGGGTGGACAGATATATAAAAAGCATGATTATTAAATTAAGTATGAAGTCGAGGAATAGAGTCCCTGTATTGATTATCATTGGTTTTATGTATGCCAATAGGAGACGATGTAGCCAATGTTGTGCATATTTGTTTGTCTGAATTTTGTGAATGACTCTTTTAGTTTCTGTTATCCTGGTACTCGATCAAGGCTCTGTCTTTTGAGTTACAATTGATACTTCTGCTGCTATATTAAATAAGTATACATACGCACTCACGCCTGTAATCCCCGAAGAGGCAGGCAGAGGTGTAACCATGACACCCACATTTCGCCGAGCTTATTTCCGTGCCGTTTGGTGATAGAAAAACCCTATATCACTTTTACCCGCTCTGAGGATCGAACACGAGACTTCAGCACAGCAGTCGTACCAAGCATGTATTACAACTGCGCCACTGAGGCAATTATCGTTAGTACTTTAATAAAATAAAAATAATTGGTAAAAAGTGACCAACCTGACTGCTCTCCCTTTAACAAACGCTCTGAAAGAAACTGAGAACTGGAAAAGAGGTAACAGCTCTCTTAAAGGTCAAAAAGGTGTTCCAATGACTATGACCTTCAGTAATGAAGAATGTGACCAAGAAAAATAATCTTTTATACCATTTGAAACATTTGTATTATTCCACATATCTATGTATTTTTAAGTCCCTATGTAGGTGGCGTTAGATATTTGCTTCCCAATCCAAACATCGAATCAAACGTACCGTGTCCACCCCAATATTTGGTGAAATGTTTGTCCAAACACCAGATAGTTTATGTAGAACATTTGTAAGGGACACCTCGCGGTCATTGAGATCCATTTCCTGTTTGCCAACGATAAGGGCTTCGGCAAACATTGGACGTACGGGGACACCGTTCGCGGCCTCTTTCGTTTGTTTTTTATAGTTTAGGAGAATTCACTTTTTTGCTGTGTTAAAGTGAAGCTTCAAAGGGTTAGAGGCTACCATGTAGGTCGGATTTGGATAGAGTTGTTAAAGTTTTTGATTCATCGAGGCTTGGAAGGACCGACGAGTTAAGAACGCTCTTGTTTCATGTTATATCTAATGAGTGACATTTCCATTGATTGTTATGGCTTTGTAACCTAAAAAAGAGGGGTGTTACAATTTTAACCCCTTGTCTTGTGTGTATCTGTCTATCACATTACAGCGCCTAAACTGATGAACCAATTTGGATTCAGTTTTTAATGGAAAGCTAATTACATCGAGAGGGTTCTTAACTAGGTAACTTTGACCTGATGCTGCAACCAAGCCGTCTGCTACTTTCAACTTCGTGTCAATTAATGCCAGATATATTGTGTTTTGTGAGCGAACTACGCATTTCGTCATTAGGACATTAATCCCCGAAGGGGAGGCAGAGGTGTAACCAGTATATCTACATTTCGCCGGGCTTATTTCCGTTCCATGATGTGATAGAGAGCGCGCCTATCGCCATACCACACAATTCTGGACTTCGGGTTGATACTGAGCATTTCGAAATAGAAAAACCTGGTGGTGACGATCCGGCCCATTCATGCTGTTGACAAACATCTCTACAGTGTGGCTCTACCACTGAAAGCCTGTCGCCATATCGGGTACAAATTCCAATCCCGGGCAACTAATGTGTCATTTTTCGACTCAAAACTCAAACAAATTGTGTTTCTCCTACCAGCGACTTGAATCCAAGACCTCACGGTGTCTCAGCCTAAGTAGGCTGGGTAGGCCAATCAGACGAAAATATTCCATGGATTATATTTTATAATCTCAATGAACATACTTAAATCGTATAAAAATAATAAAGATTAGTGTTTACTTAGAACTGTATGGAATTACCCGCAGTGTAGCAATCAAATATTTTATGTACGGTATAAAACTTCCAATGTCAATATAATTATTAGTAGAAAATTTGTAATGAAATAATAATATGTGTCGATTTATAGCTCTGCCTAAAAATTATGAAGAAATTTTAAGCGCCATCTACCAGCAGGCCAATTCTCGTAATTTTAAATGTTCAAAATATCATTCCGATCTAGTCTCAGCGTCAAGAAAGTTGCAAATGGCATTCTCTTAAACCAATAATCAACGTCAAATGCACCTAGCATTAACATTATACTGTTTTGGCTTCTTCAACTTTTATTCTACATTCAATCTCATTACGATCTATGTTCACATTTTTATTTTTTAAGAGATTATTTGTTTAAGAGAATGCCATTTCCAACTTTCTTGACGCTGAAATTAGATCGGAATGATATTTTGAACATTTAAAATTACGAGAATTGGCCTTCAGAACGCGCGTGGAACATAATAGTAGAGTTATATTACGAGTTTTGTCCATTGTTTGGATTAGTGGTGGAGGTGGTGGTTATGCTAGTGGCCTTCCTGACCATTTTTGTACCTGACTAGATAGGAAGCAACCCGCCATAGTGGCTCGTTCAGGCGAGTAGCGTTCCGGGGTCTGCCAGTGTATATTTAGTAGTTTTTTTATAGTATAGGCCGGCAAACGAGCAAGTGGGACACCTGATGGTAAGTGATCTCCACCTCCCATGTATGCCCACAATACTAAAATAATCATGAGCGCGTTGCTGACCTTAAAGGAAAGGGATAAGGGATTGGGAAGGGGGGTTTGGGCCTCCGGATATCTCACTCACCATTCGAAACGCAGCAGTAAACTGCTACTTTACGCCGGTTTTCTGTGAGACAGTGGTAACGATCGCCGATTCGATTCGAGCCGGCATTCAGGCTGTAGACAGAATTGTCTACAGCGTGGCTCTACCACTCTTAGAATCAAATCTTAGAGAATTAGATAACTTCAGGCCGACATATCTCTGCCACCGTCGAGGGATCTGAAGTCTCTTGACAGTCGATATTATATTCGGACTGAACTGTACTATTCAAACATACATACATACGCACTCACGCCTGTAATCCCCAAAGGGGTAGGCAGAGGGTGGGCATGTGGGTGTAACCAGTACACCCACATTTCGCCGAGCGTATTTCCGTCCCACGATGTGATAGGGGGCGAGCCTATCGCCATACCGGGCACAAATTCCAGACTCCGGGCTGATATCAGTATCAGATTAATCTAATACCACTTTATCCCACCCGGGGATCGAACCCGAGACCTCAGCGTTGACCTCAATCGTAACGCGTACGCATTACAACTGCGCCACCGAGGCAGTGTACTTATCACTGATGATAAATACATCCAGTAAAGTAACTTTGCCCAGAGCTTTGTAATTCAAGCTTATGTGAGGTGCTGCGAGCGAACTGCTCGTTTCGTGGTGGTTTCGTCATTCAGGCTAATAAAAAAATATTAAGTTATAAGATTTGAAATATCACACTTTTTTTAACTAACTCTGTATTATATACGTCTCACTTCTGGGTACGGGCCTCCTCTACTGAATGAGAGGGAGTTAGGCTTTAGTCCACCACGCTGGCCTAATGCGGGTTGGCAGACTTCACATACCTTCGAAATTCGTACGAGTGCTAGAGCCTCGCTGTAGACAATTTTATCTACAGCATTAATAGGCCGGCTCGTCCGCGTCGTTACCACTGTCTCACAGAAAACCGGCGTAAAGTAGCAGCTTGCTGCTGCGTTTCGTACGGTGAGTGAGATATCCGGAGGCCCAAATCCCCCTCCCCTTCCCAATTCCTTATTATCCCTTTCCTTTAAGGTCGGCAACGCGCCCATAATTCTTTTGTATTGTGGGCGTACATGGGCGGTGGAGATTGCTTACCATCAGGTGACCCACTTGCTCGTTTGCCGGCCTATACTGTAAAAAAAAAAAAAAACTTATGGAGAACTTCTCAAGTATGCAGGTTTCCTCATGATGTATCCTTCACCGTTAAAGAAAGTGACAATTAACAGTTAATACAGACGTATTTAGAAAAGTCAGCGGTGTATGCTCTTAGTGCTGGTTTCGAACCCGCGACTTTCGTCTCGACAGTCCGTACCACTCTCCGCTGAGTTATTACATCTATATTACCACGCAATAGGTGTCCAGTATTGGAATGGTTGTTGGTGTTGTACGTCTACCGATCCTTACCGCATACAGTCGTGAAATTATGTTTATTTAAGTAAGCGTCACCGCAGGAAGATAATCATACTAATAATATAAATGTGAATGTAAGTTTGTTTGTTACGCTTTCACGCGAAAACTACTTAACCGATCATCATGAAACATTGTACACATATTCTTAGAGGTATAAGAAGTAACAGGATACTTTTTATGAATGAAAAAAATATATTTATCTTTATGTTTGTTACGCTTTCACGCCTAAATCACTGAACCGATTTTGATGATTTTTTATGTAGAGATAGATGGGACCCTGGAAACGGTTATAGGCTACGTTTTATATCGGAAAAGACTATTCACGCGGGCGGAGCCGCGGGCAAAAGCTGGTAATATAATAATAGTAAGTCGCATTACTGTTTGATTTTAAAATAATAGAGATATCAATGGCTTTTAAACACGTATTTTGATAACAACATTCCATTCATCAAATGTCTTATCAAGATAATAAATAAATAATATAGTCATGTAATAAGTGATAAGGTGAACTTCCGATAGGTGAATATGTCTACATAGTTTGATTGTCTTCATCGAAATAAGATGACAAGAAACGTAACTCAAGCAAACATATGACCCCACCAAAACTCTGTGCAAGGGGGCGGGGCTATAAAAGTCTGTTGATACGTCAATTTTTTTGCGCTTTGCAGAACGTCGTATCTCGATCTAGAAATGTAATATTTAGATATTCATTTCTAAGAAATAAAATTGATTTTGAACGTTCATTAATTTTTGTTGCGTTTATGAGTATTACGTGTGATGTGTAAGTAAGTGGAGCCGTATTTTTTGGCAGATTCATATGAGAGTTATCTTATTTCGATGACTGTCTTCTTGCATTTCCTTTAATTGTATAAATAAGTTTTAACAAACTTAGAAACCGACTTGAAAATAAAAACACTGAAAAGATAAAAAAAACAATTTCTATTGGTTTCTTTAGAATCGGTTCCAAAATTGCACCGACTCCAAAGAGACCAATGGAAATTCACTTCAATCCACATCCTGGATTAGGCCATAGGTTACTTTCATCCCGAAAAATATATTCACGCCTCGTACCGGCAAGCAATAACTAGTTTTATATAATTTCAATCATCAGTTCTAATAAGTTCATGATCAAATCGTATATTTTTAACTACAACATCTATTGCTCAATCATTGAATCACCTTTCTAAGTTCATATCACCTACCTTGACATTCACACTCTGGCTTTGACTCTAACAGATTTCAGTTCAGTCCAGTTACCGCCAGATTTGCACAGCTAGGTCAATGGAGTCGTTCCCTTTATCCTCTCTGTGTTGTTGCTATGTCGCCTATATCTGTATTTATTAACCGGCATAAAATAAGAGGTTCTATATTCGATCCCTATATGAGTTTTTTCGTGATTTTTTGTGTATGATATTATTAAAAATTTTGGAAATTTGTAAGTAGTATTTTGGGCGTACATGGGCGGTGGACATCACTTACCATCAGGTGACCAACTTGCTCGTTTGCAGGCCTATGCTATAAAAAGCCCCCTTTAGCAAGATAAAGAAAACGCTTTTCTAGCAGTTATTTCAGTTATTATGCTGCTGTTAAAATTTTAGTTATGTAAGTCCAGAAAATTGGTTTGGACTCAGGGTTTCCCTGATGTCTAGACTCTAGATCAATTAAGCGATAATACTATGTAAGTATATACTCTTATAATAGCTATAAAACATTCTGATGGGTAGAGTTTATATCGGATTAGCACGTAGTGGTTTATCTCTGATATTTACCACCTTCTTGATGAAATAACTAATTACGTTGCTTTACCCACTATCGTAAGATAAGGTGTGGTTTGTGTGTGTGGGTGTGTGTGTATAAGGTGACAATTTTTTAATTATTATAAGTGTATTTTTTAATAATTTTGAATGAATTTGTGCAAAATCGGTAAATTGAGTGCCCCATGAAATATATGTGAATTGTGCTTACACCACCATATGCCAAAGACGTTTTTTTAGGGTTCCATACATCGGAATAAGATAACTAGAACGATAACTCTCATATGAATCTGCCAAAAATACGGCTCCACTTACTTACACATGCAAAGGTAATCTCACACGTAACACTCATACACGCAACAAAAATAAATGAACGTTCAAAATCAACTTTATTTCATAAAAGTTAATGTCTAAATATTAAATTTCTAAATCGAGATACGACGTTCTGCACTGCACAAAAAATTTGACGTATTTAGTGTCAACTAGAGACCATGAATCAATTCATATGAATTAACGAGCTGCACAGACTTTTGTAGGCCCGCCCCCTTGCACAGAGTTTCGGTGGGGCCTTTTTTTGATTTACGTTTCTTGTCATCTTACTTCGATGGTTCCATACTCAACTGGTACCGTGTTACTGTGTCGGACATATAGCCGCCTGAAATGTTTACTATGTGTGATTATGGTGAATAAGCTTCTTCTTCTTCCACCTGCCCTTATCCCACACGCAGTAGGGTCGGAGAAACATGCTTTTTAACACAAATTACAGAAAGATTTGGTTTGTAGATTTTACAACCGGCCGCCTGCCTGACTTCAACCCCTGGGGGGAGAAAACACCCAGACCCGAAATAAATATGTGTGGATCACACAAGCATTTTATCTCAGTGCAGGAATCGAACCCGCACCTCTCGCTTCACAGCCGGCTACTCACCCAATGCGCCACGGAGGCTATCATTTATGGTGAATAAGCGATCAATACATACGCACTCACGCCTGTAACCCCCGAAGGGTTAGGCAGAGGTATAACCAGTACATCGACATTTCGCCGAGCGTATCTCCGTCCCATAATATGATAGGGGGCGAGCCTATCGCCATACCGGGCACAAATTCCAGACTTTGGACTGATACTGAGCATTTCGTAATAGAAAAACCCAATATCACTTTACCCGACCCGAGGATCGAACCCGAGACCTCAGCGTTAGCTTAATCTTAACGCGTACGCATTACAACTGCGCCACCGAGGCAGTCTAAAGTAAAAGTCAAAATAACAAAAAGTAAACATTAAGGGGTGTGATACGAAGTCCTCGATGTGCGACTGCGATTCGCACTTTGCCGATTTTTTATCACTGATTACACTCAAGAAAACTCCAAAGAAATTTTCGACCAACTAGTGGCACAACCACATTCAACAAATATATGAAAATAATTAACAGAAAATCGTAGTCGGTGCCGCACGCTCGTAATCAGTGTCCGCCCACTGCGTCGCAGGTCTTTTAAAGTAAATCGATTAATGATCGATTTAATGACCTCTCTGATTTAATGATATCGATTTACGTTTCCAGTAGGAAGTTGCGCTAGTAAAACGTTGAACTTACTCGAGGCGGTACGATTTTAAAGGCCTTTTGTCCTAGAAAGTAGTAAAATGTAGTAAGTAGACCCGATCGGGATTAAATACGCGAGTTTTCGTTTCTCAGGCGATTATTCAGTGGAAGTCGTAAAAAAAATTGTACAGGTTTATTTTTTTATAGGACTATATTGTGGTTAATTATTAAAACCGATTATAAAATAAATACACTGAAAAAAACAATTTCTATAGGTATCTTTAAGAGGCGGTGCAATTTTATTTGACTGGCAGTGACACATGCACCGACTCTAAAGAGACCTATAAAAATTGTTATTTTAACTTTTCAGTATGTTTATATAAAACTATCTACGTTTTACATTAATAAAAAAATACGTATTCTCTACGCAGTTCTAATGTTTTGAAAGATAATCGACACATACATTTATAAAACTATAAATATTTTAAAGAAATTTTAAAAATAACTAAGGATTACGAAACGATTTCATTGCCAATAAGCGGTGACAGACAAAACAAATTGGGTCATTTTCGCGTCAATACAGCTTTTTTATAACACGTTATAAATAACAGTTTCCGGGTTACCGTTATAAACTGAAAGTAGGAACTGGGAAATTGTTGCGTTAACTGAGTTCTAGATTTTCATGTTATGAATTCGGACGTAAAATGTTTATCGGTTATGGAGCGTTTATTTTGAACTGTTTAGGGTTTCTAGCGATATGTTAAATTAAGGTATACGGTACTTTCAGAATAAATGAGATTTTTGGCATTATTTTGCATACCAAGTACATATTAAGTATTTTTCGAGAGTTCATAGTGCCGAGAATTCATAGAATATTTTTAGCTACTATTTTTTTTTCGGTATGTTTAACTAAATAAATATTAATCGGAAATCGGTGCAGGTATAGTGAGGTACTTTGCAGTGCAGTTATTTACGACACATAGGATGAAAATAAAGTCCTGCGTATGTGGGTTCCAGTGATATGTACGTACTGGGTCATTTGTTCACTTATTGGCTCCTGACCTATAAACCAAGTTCCGGAGCACGGCTCTATCTCAATCTTACCATCTCTAGAGCCCCCCGCAGCGATAACAATAAACAGGACTAATCGAGATTTTAAAATTAAAGTTTTATATAACTTGATAATTAAGTATTTTTTTTATATAAAGTGATGGAAGATAAACATGACGATCTTTAAATCTTATTAAACTAATCTCGCTTAACTAGGTAATTCGAGGTAGTTTTAAACGATTTCTTGACCTATGTGATATTTGGTTCTTGCCATATCGATTTAGATCAAAGCCTGTGGTTTTAGTAAGTGTGGTCTTTGCATATATTTTTTTGCTTGTATTACCAGATAGAATATTGATAGAAAAAACTTTTCAGGTCATATCGTTCTTCATAAAATACTTATTGATTGTTCTATTCTAAAGAAAGTTGTAGTTACGCTTTATGCAATCTGAATAGCAATATTTTTAGCTACAGTTATTGTCTTCAATTGCTGGTCAAGGCAAGTCAGAAGCACTGAAGGCTATTCAGGACAAAAAAATTATACGTAGGCAATTTTTATGAGGTGCTTCATAATTGAATAGGTCTAGGGCAAGGGATTCTTCTTATTGGTTCCTTTATGGTCCTAATTTATTCATCGTAGTCATGGGAGTCATGGTCAATAATCATTATTTTGTTATAATGTTCCTCTTGGCATAAACTGAGCTGCTTTAACCCTAATTAAATTGTATCAATATTGTAAATCAGTTTTGAAAAGAGCAACGTTAGAGTTTCTTGTCTGTTCTTCTCTAGCGAAACAGCATTCCTAACTGACGGTAGAGTTAAAATTTGACTGAATCTAAATGATGTATAACATATAAAATTTTATAGTTAGGATTCAATAAATAATTTGTATTTGGAAAAAGTTATTTTTGGTGTACTTTCATTACGTAAAGTTAATTATTAGATTTTGACAGTTATTTTTTCATATTGGTAGCAA